>CM057450.1:1454228026-1456628026 GCA_016271365.2 Neoceratodus forsteri | reverse complement strand
AGGGGTTTTTTTTATAGCATATTGCCAAGGTAATCTTCCCAGAATGCAATCTGTCATGGGGGGGGGATTGAGGTTTGGTCCTGCACTTTATATAATGTAAAAAGTACCTTGCTGATCCAAGTTAGAATCCTGCTGTTTCATTCTCTGTTTGCAAAGACAATACTCCAGCTTTCTTGTGACATTTATAAAGTGCAATCTGCTAGGTGTGGCTGGGAGCAAATCATTAGGAAAGTAGTCACAGCTTCCCCCTAATCATAAACCAATTCAATGTGTGATCTGCCCAAACAGGCCTGTAATGGAGGATTCTTTTAATCTCTCATGTCCCAAATAGGGGTTCTTAGTTATCAAACTTTGGCCAAAATGTGAACAAGCCTAACCGCTCTGTCAAAGCAGGATGAGATCTACTTGTTTATGGTGTTTTGGTCAGGTAGATGATAAAGGAGTTTCCTCTACCTTTTGATAGAAGAAGGCGGTGAGTTTAAAATACATAATGTGTCATAAAAAGGGTCTAGAGAACATGTCATTTTGAGGTGAGACACAGATGAACTGAGAAAATGCTTCAGAGACTTGTGTAGTGATGTCTTGAGTGAGTACTTCAGGTGCTACTATGCTTGTAATGGGGAACTGTGGCACATTAGTCAGTATTTTAGCATCCTTTAGATTAAGCGTCATTTAAATTTCAAAAATGTGATAAATGATCTTGTTCCAGCCCTTTTTTATTAAATTAATAGGACCAAGCCATGCATTCACATTGGTATGTATTACTTTTGTCACACACAATACATAGTAGCAGCTCCTTAATTAATATGTGATTGTGCCTTTAAGAGAGAAAAAGCAACTGAATATTAGTGAAAGAAATGACTATTAAAGTTCACTATTTCCCAAATAGTTATTTTAATCAAACCCGCTTGTATGTTCACCCACTATAGAACAGTGCTGTGTATCATTTTTGGCCCTTTTTGTATGCCTTGGTTATCTCTGGGATAAAGTAGGCATGTGCCTTTTTTTTTGGGGGGGGCAGGCTGCTTTAGCTAAAACTTGCCTTGGCTCTGGTATACTGAGTGAGGGATCATCTGCATTGCTGACTGCTATTGTAATAGGATACAGTTTGGGGCAGAAGCATTTTTTGTTCTGTAAAACATGTTTCTTCAGTTCTCTGGCATGGTCAGTAAGTTAGGGGACTTTGCCTAGAGAAGCTGTAGCAATTACTAGCTCCATTCACCACTGCAAGATATGTTGGATTTAGTCAAACCTAGTTTGTTTATCCTCATCTAAGATGGTGGCCGAAATCTCGCGAGACCTGAGAGCCAGTCAGCTTACAGCTCTCATGTAGCAGGAGATTTGTAAACTGGAAAGAAGTAGGGGGGATGGTCATGCTGCTAGCAGTTGTTTGAGAAATTGGTGCCACAAAGAAACATTTGGATGGCTCTGTCCATAGAACTTCCTTTTCTCTGTGGGACTGTTTTTGTGTAGAAAATAGCACAAGGTGGTTGCAGGTGCTTTGATTTAGTGCCACTGAACTCCAGTAATATCTGAATCCAGCTCAGGCATTTTAAACATTTTCCAGTGCAAGGAAACTTTTCTGGGTGAGTTTGAGAGTACCCTTTTTACAAGTTAGTTGGGCTAGCAGGGTCACCAGATTCTTGTTGGTGATTAATACAACTCAGGAACCAGGTGGATTATTTATTATATTACCTCATGTAAATCACTGCATAGATTCTGTGTTCAATTGTGTGGGTCAGATATTATTTTAGTTCCTGGCAACGCTAGCAGGGGTGTTCAGGTAGCTAATAATCTCTATAGTTGCACAATGTGATAATGTTCATAATTTGAATACTGTGCTGGCAATTTCTCAGCCAACATTTTCCTAGACAACCAAAGCTAGTAGAAGCCGCAGTGCTAACATTTCTAAGACTGCCAGTTTTGCAATTTTAAACAGTTGCATATATGCAGAAACATACTCTTGTGGTCTTGTTTGATATCAAAATGACACGTTCTCTAGACCTTTTTTATAACACATTATGTATTTTAAACTCACCGCCTTCTTCTATCAAAAGGTAGAGGAAACTCTTCTATCATCTACCTGACCAAAACACCATAATCAAGTAGGTCCCTTCCTGCTTTGACGGAGTGGTTTGGCTTTTTTCACATTTTGGCCAAAGTTTGATAACTAAGAACCCCTATTTGGGACATGAGAGATTCAAAAAATCCTCCATCACAGGCCTGTTTGGGCAGATGGGGGGGCACACTGGACTTCATTTGTTTGTTGATATTGGTCACAACCTGGAGCCCCTCTAAAAACAATTAAATAAATTTATAAAGCCAGGGTTGAGCAGATCACACATTGAATTGGTATGGGTAAAACCCAGATCACCAGATGAGGACCAGTGTTGTAAAATCTGCACTGGGCACAGCTTGTGCAAATATTGCTGATCCAGTGGATAAAATAAATACGTGCAAATAAATAAATACTCGGCTTCGCCTTGTGCTTCAACCCATGCCAGGAGTGACATTATTACATGATAACACATATCCTGTCATGCCTTATTGCTTAAATATGCCCTTTCTCAATGTAATATACTTTGATTCAGTTAGTGTATGCAACAGCCTTCATGTGAACACTCTGGGCTTCTCTTTGACTCCTGATGTCTATTTGCTTTAGCTATTGTATATTGTTTGAACTGTTTTGGTCTTCTTGATGTGGTGCCTGTGTGCCTAAACTACGTAATCTGTTTATCCACTGCTACCCATGTATCTCCAGTGAATGATTGTTATAACTGTCTGCTCTCCGAGCCATTGTTTTTGGACTTGTTAACTGTGCTGTCTTTGTATTAGTTTTGACGAGGTGCCTTTGTAAAGGAGTCTCTGACTCAAAGGATTGTAAATCTGATATTTTTTAAATAAATAAATAAATGTTTATATTTAAGCCCATGAAACACCTGTATCTAGTCAATGCATTCACAGTCATGGTGGTGGCTCTGCCAGAGCTTGTTTAGATATGTCAGGGAAAAGAGGAAGTGCAGAAACCATATAGTAAAGATCAAGTGGGAAGAGGAGTGGGTGGTAAAGGGAGAGGAAAAAGTGGAAGTACTAAATTAATACTTTTGCTCTGTTTTCATGAAGGAGAAGGATGGCCCATTACTACCATGGACTGGGAGGGTGGGGTGGGGGGAGATGATGGACAGAATGATCGAGGGAAGTAGAGTACTAGAGTGTCTGAGTGCATTAAGGGTGGACAAGGCACCGGGTCCTGATGGTATCCATCCCAGGGTGCTGAAGAAGATAATGGAGGTGTTGGCTGAGCCACTTGCTGACCTGTTCAGCACCTCCCTGGATGCAGGATGGGTGCCTCAGGACTGGAGGGTGGCCCATGTGTTTCCTATACACAAGAGTGGCCCTAGGGATGAGCCAGGAAATTATCAGCCTGTCAGTCCCACTTCCATAGTGAGTAACCCTATGGAGATGATACTGAAGGAGAGGCTGGTGTTGTTCCTCGAGGGTAATGACCTCCAGGATGGGCAGCAGCATGGGTTTCATCTCGGGGAGATCTTGTCTGACCAATCTAATAGAATATTATGACTGGGTAACAAGAGAGCTGGATATGGGTCATGCAGTAGATGTCCTGTACTTGGACTTCAGCAAGGCCTTCGATTCAGTGCCTCATGATAGGCTGGGGGGGAAGCTGACTACTGCGGGGGTGGGGATGAACCTGACAAACTGGATAAGGAACTGGCTGCAGGGAAGGCTGGAATGGATGGTAGTGGGGGGGGAGCTCTCGACATCTAGACTGGTGATGAGCAGTGTGCAGCAGGGCTCAGTGCTGGACCCAGTGCTATTTGGGCTCTTTATCTCAGATATTGCACATGGAGTTAGGAGCAAGGTTTGTCTGTTCACAGATTACACCAAAATAAGGCAGTCATGGATGAGGAGGATGGATGGGAACAACTACAAGGGGACCTAACCAAACTGGAGGTATGGTCGGAGAACTGAAGTTTTGTACTATAACTGCTCTGTATATAGCCCATCAGGCACTCAATTTCATGAATCGCTTGTCTAATCTGTTGTCAATTGTTTGTGTACTTGCAACATTTTTGTTTTGACATGTACTCAGCCTAATGACATCCCTGTAACATGAGAACTGTATTGCTTGTTGCACTTATACCTTTATGGTTGATTCTCGACCCCGGGTCGACCCTGAAAAAGGGACTGTAATTGTCTCAGTGGACTTACCCAGTTACCAAAACTCAAATAAAAGTGGCAGCTGGGATTCAATGTGAAATAGTGCAAGGTTATGCACTTCAGGGCAAAGAACCCAAGGAGGGACTATTGGTTGCGAGGGGTGAGGCTGGGGATCACTGAGGAAGAGAAGGACTTGGGGTGTTGGTAACAGGGAGCATGAACAACTCTGCCCAATGCAGGAAAGCAGCAGCTAAGGTGAACAGGTTACTGGGCTGTATCGCAATGGGTTTCTCATCCAGGCATAGGGAGGTGATCCTGCTCCTCTTCAGATCTTTGGTTAGGCCACACTTGGAGTACTGTGTTCAGTACTGGTGACCATATCTGAAGAGGGATATTAATTTAATGGAAGGTGTACAATGGAGGGCAACAAAAATGTTTACAGGTGATGGAGGGCAAGGCCTATGAATACAGGCTGAATGAGCTGAATATGTACACACTGGAGGAGAGGAGGGACAGGGGGATATGATTGAAACATTCAAGTATTTGAGGGGGTTAAACAAAGCTAGCACTGAAGGGGTGTTTAAACTGAGGAGGGGTAGGGACATGAGGGGGCATGGACTAAGATTGGAGAGCGGATGATTTAGGAGGGAGATGAGGAGGAACTACTTCATGGAGAGGGTGGTGTCTAAATGGAACACTCTACTAGAGGGGGTGGTATCATGCAAGACAGATTTAAGAGGGAGTGGGATAAAGTAAGAGGAAGGGTTTGGGTGGAGGGGGCTGAGGCCATCATGGGAATGATAGACAAGGAGGGGATTGTGCCTCTGCAATTTAGGGTTTTAGTTGAACACTCGGGCAGACATTGATAGACGAAGTGGTCTGTTTCTGCTGGCAGATTTGTATGTTCATATGATAAAGCCGGCAGTGTTCTAGCAAACAGGGCCAGAGTGAGGCAAAACATGAATTACCTCCATACCATCTGAAGGAGGTATGGGACTCTCATGTCCAACTCAGAAGAAATATCAACATGGAAAAGCATGCTCGAAGTTTTTGTAATAATCCAAGCAGAAAAATCTGTTTTGTTCGCAGGCATGGATGTGTTTCTTTCCTGGGAATGGAGATATTGAATTAAGCCTCTTCTTTGGCTCCAGTGAGCTACTGCCAGGCTTGTGAGTGGTGAATGTTACATTTGCACATCCCAGCCTGCCTCTCCAAGTTAACTAAAGTGACCGTAGGTGTCTGAGTTGTGCATCTTGGATTTGGAACATGAATAAAAGGCAAGAAACTTTAAGGAGGGTTTTGGAAAGTTATAACCAATCACTTTTAGAGAACTTTGTACATGCTCAGTGGAGGCAGCACCAATATAAATGTGGAATGAATACCAGTGATAGAAATGGAAATTACACCCACCATGGTAATTTGTTTTAGTTCTTTCAAAGCAATCAATATTTGTTATTCAGTGCTTTGGATTGATTTCTCCCTCTAAGCACCCAGAGTTGTGAAAACTTGGCTGACAGGCACATTCCTCACTGGGGAATAGCAGTGACAGGCTGAGGGGTTGGACATACTGCATTGGGGCTGTCTCTTGTTCTCCAACTCTTACTGACAGTATTCCAGTCCAAAGTAAAAGGTGTGCCAACGTGGCAGGACCAGGACCATCCCCCATGGCCCCGATGACCTACTTAATGAAGCATGCACACTGGGCATTAAAACAGATGCCAGCTGGAGGGCTAGCCAAGACCAAAAATGTTCTTATCCTGATTTAATCAGGATCAGAATAGTTTTGCTCTTGGCTAGCCCTTCAGCTGGCAACTGCCTTAGTGCCCAGTGTGTGCGTGCTTCATTAAGTAGGTTGGGCCATTATGACATGGTCCTGATCCTGCCTCTTTTGGTGCAGCTTTTACTTAAACCCTTGATAGTGTTTGTTCTTTGTCCCTTTACCTTTAGATCTTTTTTGGAGACCACTATAATTATATTATTACACTTGCTCCTCCCTTCTTGATCCTCGAGGTGGTACCTACCACCTTCAGAGAGAGACAGCAGGCTGACAGCTGTACCTGTACAAGAAGAGTCCACTGTCCTCCTCATACCTACCAACAAAGCCATGTCCATCATAGACCATACAGAGACAAGGACAGATGACAGACAGGTAAAGCAGATCATAACACATGGTGGTTGTTGGAGCCAGTGGGCATGCTTGATGCATAGTTCAGAGATAACTCCTTTTTGGCCTGGTTGTCCACAGTCTAAAATTGATTCTAATCTGCCCCCTCCTTGGTTAGCATAGCATGGTCATTTTTGTTACTTAGATGTTGGAGTCAGAATTTAATTAGGGTTGCTTGCTGGTTGCATATAATTTTGATTTAAATATTGCTGCCTGGCTGTTTTGTGTATCTGTGTGCTAAAGGTGTTGTAAGTGGAATACATGGAGTAAAGTTTCCTCCCTTCCTATAATATGTCCTCTTTACCTCTCTACTTTGTTTACAATATGGAGTTTGTCCAGTTTGAAGCAAAAGCTATGCCAAAAGTGGCAGGACCAGGAACATCTCCTATGGCCCCAACAACCTACTTAATGAAGCATGCACACTGGGCACTAAGACAGATGCTAGTTGGAGGGCTAGCCAAGACCCAAAATATTCTGATCCTGATTTAATCAGGATCAGAATATTTTTGGTCTTGGCTAGTTCTCCAGCTGGCATCTGTCTCAATGCCCAGAGTGCATGCTTCATTAAGTACATTTGACCATTAGGGGATGGTCCTGGTTTTGCCACTTTTGGCACTTGTTTTTACTCAAACCCATGATAGTGTTTGTACTTTTAGTTTGTCCCATTACCTTTAGATCTTTCTGGGAGACCACTATAGTTATATTACCTGCTCCTCCATTCTTGATCTTCAAGGCAGTCCATACACAGAAGTGTAGAACAAACTAAGTGACAGAAGCAACCAAGTTCTGAGAGTACTGTATTGCTAATACTATCCATAATCTGTCAAGTTTATTTTGTGATTGTTAAAGGTCTTGGGGGGGTATTGCACTGTCAGAGCTTTTAAAATCTCAAGTTTGCGTAGTACAATACGTGCCTCAGTGCTATACCAAGACCAGCCATAGACTGTCAGCTACAGTACTTCTCTGGACGTGCCCCCACAGCTCACCACGTTAGGGGTGTGTACCTTTTTTCTGTGTGACATTCTTTGGTAACTGGATAAGGCACAATGTGTACAAAGCCTGTTTTCTGGGTACGGTGTCTTTTGAACACTGGGAAAATACTAGGAGGATTAAGTTACTCATGCATATTCACACAGTATGCAAGAGGATTGGATGTTGTGGGGTTCATACCCTAATTGTCTGGATGTACCAAGCTGCTTCTTCTTCTTTTTGTTTTCTTTAGTTAAGTACTCTGTTGTGGTCCGCACTTTTTTTTGGGGGGTGGGCAGCTTGTGGTAGGTAGGTACGTAGGGTAAAGTTGTAGAGAGTTAGCGGTAAGTGATCATAAGCTTGGTGTATTTTCAGTCACAAGCGTCTTTGTTAATTTTTGTATTATAGATAATATTGTAAAAAGATGGAGTCAAGCACAGCATGTAAATATTTAAGTGGGTCACAGAAGCATAAATGTGCTAGGGACCAACTAGAAAAAGAGAAACAAACACTAGCAAAGGTTCCAAAGTTAACAGATTTCTTCTTGGCACCAGGCAGCAGTGCTAGAGATAAGGAAGCTGTTGATCAGCACTGTAAGGGTAGCAGTGAGAAAGGTTGTACAAATTTAGACACCAATGTGTCAAATATTGCAATTGAAATGATGGATGCAGGTCCCTCTGAGGAAAAAACAAGCAATGTTGTTTCTATGTGCCAAGTCCAACACATCACAGACAAAGTCCAAGCCAACATTTACAATGAGAGTCCTATGGAAAGCAGCAGAGTGGTTCCTATATGCCATGAGGTCACAGAGGGTCATGTTATTGACACCATGCACAATCAGATTTCATTTGATGCAACCCAGTGATTCCTACAAACACAGAAGTTACTGAGGAACAGGTTACTGATACTTGCCATCAGATTCATGTGGGCAGCACCCAAATAACACAGCTGTACAGCAATGACCCAGCACAGTGGACATCTGTATGTGAAGAACTTAGGAATTATTTCACAGACCGTGACGATGACCAGAACATACATGAGTTCTCCAACTCCATGCATTTGTACCCAGATAGGAAGCGTTATTTATCCAAGGATCATTTCTCTAGAATCATGTTAAATGGTGAATGTAGGAAAAGGGATTGGCTGATTTATTCTCCTTCAATTGGCAATGTCTTCTGTTATGTCTGTAAGCTCTTTTCAGTGAGGAATACTGCATTCTCACAGTCTGGTTTCAGTGACTGGAAAAATGCAAGCACTCGTGTAAATGAACATGAAAACAGTCATAATCACAGGATGGCACTAATCACACTGCTTGAAAGGAAAAGGACTGCAGGACGAATTGATGCTGAAACTGTAAAACAACATCAGAGTGAGTGTCAGTCCTGAAAAAATGTACTGAAACATGTGGTTGCTGTGGTTCATTTCTTGTCAGAACATGGATTGGCTTTTTGAGGTGACAATGAAATACTGGGGTCTCCAGGTAATGGAAACTATTTGGGTAATTTAGAGCTTATTAGCCAATTTGACCATTTTCTAGCTGACCACATAGCAAAATTTGGCAATGCTGGAAGAGGACGACCATCATATTTGTCCTCAACTGTCTGCAACAAATTAATTGACCTGATGGGTAAAAAAGTCTTACATACTAAAGTGGAACAACTAAAGATGGTGAAATACTATTCTATCAGTGTTGATTCAATACCGGACATTTCACATGTGGGTCAGCTGACTTTCATTGTTAGATATGTGAAAGCCAATGGAAATCTCGTTGAATGTTTTCTTAAGTTCTTTCCAATCCATAGTCATATGTCAGCAAATCTTGCAGACACAGTGATGTCTGTGGTTTGAGAGTTGGGCATTGAAATAAAGGATTGCAGGGGTCAGACATATGATAATGCAAGTAATATGGCAGGAAAATACAATGGCCTACAAGCCAGAACAAAAGAACACAATTCTTTGGCGAACTTCATCCCTTGTTCTGATCATTCCTTAAACTTGGTTGGGCCATGTGCTCCTGAATGCTGTTTAGAGGCTGTATCTTTTTTTGGATTTCTTCAGGCACTGTACACATTCTTTTTGGCCTCCACACATCATTGGCATGTCCTGAGACAGCAATTGCCCAGTGAAGTGAAAGTACCAAATTCATTCTCAGTTTCTTGATGGTCTGTTCGAGCGGATGCATGCAGTGCCCTGTTCAGTGGCTATCAAGACATCAAGACTGCATTACAGAATCTGGCTGATGGTCCTTCACAAGGACCAAGCACAAGGATGGAAGCTGAAAGTCTGGCTGATAAAATGGAATTGTTGGAAACTGCAATAATGACAGCCATTTGGAATTTGATACTACAGTGCCTGCATGCCACAAGTAAGACTTTACAGAAAGTAAGCATTTCTTTGAAGTGGTGGATTTATATTCATCCCTAACAGGATTTCTCCAAGAGATTCACAACAATTTTGATGAGTATGAAACATAGAAACATAAAACTTGATGGCAGATAAGGACCGCTTGGCCCACCTAGTCTGCCCATTTCCCTACCTAATGGATAAGCTGCAGATCCTAGATAAGCAACAGCCTACTTCCTCCTACCCACCACTAGAATTGCCTTATGTCTGTCCCATGTATTCTTGAATTCTCCCACTGTTTTTGACTCTATGACCTCCTCAGAAAGGCTGTTCCATGCATCCACAACCCTCTCCGTGAAAATAACTTCCTCACATTACCTCTGAGCTGTCCCCCCTCTACCTTCATATTGTGCCCCCTTGTTCTTGCACATCTCTTTTTCTGAAAGATGCTACCCTCTTGGACTTTGTTGATTCCCTTGAGGTACTTAAAAAAATTTCTATCACATCCCCTCTCTCCCTCTTTTCCTCAAGGGTATACATATTAAGCTTCTTTAGTCCCTCTTCATATGTCTTCTGGTGCAGACCCTGCACCATTTTGGTTATCCTCCTCTGGACAGCCTCCATCCTATGTCTTTGCGGAGATGGGGTCTCCAGAACTGCATGCAGTACTCCAGATGGGGTCTCACCAACTGTCTGTACAGAGGGATAACAACTTCTTATTTTCTACTGGTGCTACCTCTCCCTATGCAATCCAGTATCACCCCAGCCCTCCTTATTGCCTTCTCACATTGCTTGCCCACCTTTAGGTAATCTGATATAACTACCCCCAGGTCCCTTTCCATTTCTGTTGTTGTCAGTATCTCACCCCCCCACTGTGTACTCTTCCCCTAGGTTTTTGTTTCCCATGTGTATTACTTTGCACTTCTTTGCATTGAATCTAAGTTGCCATACATTTGACCATTCTTCCAGCCTTGCAAAGTCCCTTCTTATCCTTTCTACCACACCTTGTGTATCAGCCCTGTTGCAGATCTTTGTGTCATCTGCAAAGAGACATACTTTTCCTTCCAGTCCCTCTGCAATGACACTTATAGACATCAAAAAGGACCGGACCCAATACTGAACCCTGCAGTACCCCACTAGTAGCCTCCCTTTCTTCACTGTGGACCCCGTTTACTATTACCATCTGTGTTCTGTTGTCTAGCCAATGTTTTTCCCAGGCTACCACCCTGGGACCCACTCCCAGGCTGGCTGATTTGTTTATTAATCTTTTGTGTGGGACTATGTCAAATGCCTTGCTAAAGCCTAGGTAGGCCATGTCCACAGCCCCTCCCTGGTCTACTACTTTGGTCACCCAGTCAAAGAAATCTATTCAATGTGTCTGACATGACCTTCCTGCTGTGAATCCATGCTGCCTTGGGTCCTGAGCCCCACTGGCCTCTAGGTACTCAGCAGTTCTTTCCTTCAGAAGTGATTCCATCATTTTCCCTACCACTGATGTCAAACTGACACGTCTGTACTTTCCTGCCTCTGTCTTGCTCCCACTTTTGTGAAGGGGAGTCACATCTACCCTTCTTCAGTCCTCAGGTACCACACCATCCTCCCATGACTTATTAAAAAGGGCAGTCAGTGGTGTTACTAGTTCTCCCCTTAGTTCTTTTAGAATTCTGGGGTGAATTCCATCAGGCCCCATTGCTTTGTCCACCTTCAGTTTTAGAAGTTTTTTCAGAACCCTTTCTTCTGTGAAATGATTGATATTGACCCCCCCCATCCAGAGTGCTTCTATTGACTGGATTAGGTGCCTCCCCCACTCTTCTTTTGTGAATACTGAGCAGAAGTATTTGTTCAGTATCCCTGTTTTTTCACTGTCCTTCTCTGCCCACCCACCCTCCTCTTTATTCAGCCTCAGTATCCCTCTCTTTGTCTTTCTTTGCTGCCTAATGTACATATAAAAGGTTTTATCCCCCTTCTTAACTGTGTTGGCTATCTTTCCCTCAGTTTGGGCCTTTGCTATTCTGACTGCCTTCCCCACTTTGTTCTGCTTTAACTGATACAGTTCTCTGTCCTGGTCCTTCTGTGTTTCCTTATACTTCTTGAATGCTATCTTTTTCTCCCTAACCTTCCCTGCCACCTCTTTTGAGAACCATAGTGTTTTTTTCTTTCATTTTGATTTCTTTATTTGCTTCACACAAAGACTTGCTGCCTCTGTGATGGCAGTTTTGATGTTTCCCCATTGTTGTTCCACCCTCTCCTTCTTGCCTGTTTGCTAATGCTATTCTGAGGCACTCTACCATTTTGACAGAATCAGCCCTCCTGAAGTCCAGTACCTTCACTTGTGCATGGCTTGACTCTACAGCTGAGTTTATCATGAACCACACTGTTTGGTGGTCACTTGTTCCCAGATGACTACCCACTTCTAGATCTGAGATCCTTTCTCCGTCCCCATTTTAGAGTACCAGGTCTAAGATTGTTCCCTCCAGAGTGGGTTCCAACACTAGCTGTCTAAGGCATGCCACCTGTAGGGCATGGAGAATGGCCCTGTTTTTGGATGTGGCTGCAGCCAAGGTACTCCAGTTAACATCTGGCATATTCAGGTCCCCCATCAGCAATCTCTCCCCTTTCTCTGCCATTCTAAGGATGCCATCTATCATTTCCTTGTCCATTCCCCCCAACACAGAGGTCTGTATACAACCCCTGTGCAGATTGTGGTGCTATTCCCAGACTCCAGGGTGATCCACATTGCCTCCTCTCCTCCCTGTTTACCCTTTAGTTCCATTGCATTTATCCCTTCCTTTACATAGAGAGCTACTCCTCCTCCTCTTCTACCCTCCCTGTCCCTCCTGTAGGTTGTGTACCCTGGTATGCTGACATCCAGTCATGGTTCTCTGTGTACCATGTTTCTGTGACTGCCACAATATCCAGACATACCTCTTCCATCAAGGCCACCAGTCAAGGGAGCTTGTTGCCTAGATTACAGGCATTCGTACTCATTACTCTCCATTTTGTGATGGCCTTACCCCTTTTTACCCCATCCCTGTCCTTACTGCTTTTGTCTTTTTCTCCATTTACCCCTGCAAAATGCAAAAACACTGGTTGACCCTGAAATATTATACCAAACAGACCTCTGTAGGCAAAGGCATTGCAAGCACATGTTTGACGAAGCAAGAAATGAAACAACATTAACAGATAGGGAAAATTTTCATGCAGAGACATTTCTGATAATAATTGACACACTGAGTGCTGCCTTGCAGAAAACAAAAGAAGCTTATGATGCACTACAGAAAAAATTTGGCGTTTTAACAGAATTTCCTCATCTGAATGTAAATAAGATCCGGAAGAGGGCAGATAATCTAGTTGCTGAATACCCTCTGGATTTGGAGGAGTCATTTACTGATGAATTTATGCTGTTCACATCATTTGTTTCTTGTGAAGAAGACAAAGATGTTCTTAAACTGTGTAAACTTTTGAAGCCTCGAGGATTGGAGTCAATATTCCCAAATGTGGAAGCTGCCTTTTGTACATATTTATGCACACCAACTGCAAGCTGCAGTGAAGAATGATTATTTTCAATCTTGAGAAGAGTCAAGAACAAATTAAGGAGTACAATGGACCAGGAAAGATCCGATGCCCTGACTATTTTATCTATCAAAAGTGAACTGGTTAAGACTATGGACTATGATGATGTCATCAGTGACTTTGCACACCTTAAATCCAGGAAGAAACAAATGTAGGCTGACTAAAGTGCTGTCAAGTATCATAATTCTAAAGGAGAAAAACGTATCAGTGGAAGCCATCACTTTACTACCTCTATTACAATTGATTGGTTGAAAGTCTGTGTTACTTCAAAATGGTTTATTTATGTGGTAACAGCCCATAAATAAATAATATGCATCATCAGTAGATGCAGAGCGATACTTCGAACTACAAATTTAAAGAGGGACTATGGTCAAAATCTTTGGCACAAATAAATTCAGAGTTTGGATCACTATAGCACCAATCAGCCTCACGCAAAAAAATGTTATCTAACTAACTTTGTTTAAAAGTTCCAAGTGATTTTACAATCCCAAATTCACTGCTTGTTAAAAAAGCCAGTTTCAGTGAAGAGCTGCTGACGATGTCATCTTCAGAACTCACAGTGTAGTCTTCACTGTTTCCTTTCAGTAAACTTCCATTGCCTGTTTCTCTGCAGCTGAAATTTGAAAGATCATGGGCAGCAGTTTTCACAAGTGAAACATGCAGCAACATTCGATAAAAATTGCTTCAAAAACTACATGTGTTTCAGGTTTTGTAACAAAGTGTAAATTTTGTTGTGTGTCTTCTTTTGTTGTGGTCCTTTTCTTCGAGGGTTGCTGGATATGTATTCTTAAGCCGTGCTTACACGACTGATGCAGTGCAAATGTGAGCTGCCGCAAGTATGTCTGTACCTGTAGCATAGTGAGTGGCTTCTGTCCACACAGTGGGCTCTGCATCACCATAAGTTGCTCCTGTTTCATACCGGTAGCTCTAGGGGAATCATGGCAGTGGCAATGGAGCATGATGGGAGTGTGCGACTTGCATCACACCATACAATACGCATGGCAGGTGATAGGACCTAATTTTCTGTGCAATCACAACCAGAAAGCAGCTGTGTGAGAGGATCACTGACTGGTTTACCATGATGCTGTAAGTGTCCACACAGGGGTCTTGCAGTGCCACAAAGAAATCAAACAACTTACTACAGTTCAAAAGTGGGCATCTAAATACAGCTATAGTAGCACAATGCTGTGAGTTTTGCAGACTGGATAACTCTGATGTGGTGAAAGGATGTGATCATTCACACCTGTCATTCAACTGAGGTGATTTCTTAAGAACAATTATTCCATTGACCTCTAAATGGGGCTGGAAGAGGTGATACTGTTTTGAAACCTTTACAAGTTTCTATACAATAGCTAGTGCAATGATTTCACCCTGCCAGGTTGTTACTTGGCCTACATTCATCTATGTTGTTCCTCACATTAAAATGATAATTTTCAGGATTCTCTACTCTCAACCTCTGCAATTCTTGTCAAATTTGGTATTCCTAGGGGCAGTGTCTTTAAAGTATTTCAATTGTGGCATCTTATTGCAAAGAAGTTCGGTACCCCAGTTTAGGACACCTGTGGTCCAATCCTTTCTGTCTCGGGTCACCACCTTGGCCTCTAAACCACATTCTATCTCGGCACTATACTCTTACCTACTGGAATACAAATTTCCCATGCCTGCTGCAGGTTCTTGTGTCTGGTCTTCTTTGCTTCCCAGAGTTACCTTGAATTGGGCCCAGGTTTGGAGGGACATGCATAGATATCACACTCAGGACACACTCAGGACAGGCTCAAGCTTACCCAATTTTATATTTTGAATAATATGTATTATACGCCTAGGAAGCTTTTTCGGCTCAACAGGCTAGCAGCCTCCCGATGTACTAGATGTTTACAGGGGGATGGAAATCCCCTTCACATTTTCTGGGACTGTCCGAATGTTGCTCCACTCCGGACAGCTATTCAGGACAACCTGGACCCCCTATTGGGCCTTACATCCTTTTTCACCCCCGAAATATGTATATTAGGGGATTACAGTGCTATTGATTGTGTAGAACGTCGGTATCATATTGCCCTGGTGTCTGGTGCAGTTAAAAGACTTGTTCTTAGGCACTGGATTGACCAACTGATCCTGACCTACCCAGAATGGTTGACCGAATTATCAGCCTGCCTCAATGTTGAAAGGTTATTGGCTAGTATGCGGTACCGTATGGATTTGTTTCAAAAGAGATGGGGTAAACTCCATGCTCTTTACTTGCACCACTGACCTCTTGGCTTCTCCCTTTGGTGCCCATGGAAGCCTCTTTGTATGTTCCTCTTTGATACCGTTTGTTTTGATTTTTGAATGTGATTTTTCTTTGATTATATACATGCCAGGTGTGGCTTTTTATTTTCTTCCTAGTTGTATGCTTAATGGCACACTGGGGTGGGGGGTAAGGGGGTTAGTGGAGGGGAGGAGTGGGTAGGGTGGGGGGTGGGGGGAGCGGGTTTTATTAGGATTTTAGTTTATATTTCCTTTTGCTTTGTACCAAATGCTGATAACTGGTTATTTATTCTGTGTAAGTGCTGGTTTGGGTTTGTATATGTAAAATTTAATAAACTTGAATTTCCAAAAAAAAAAATGATAATTTTACCATGGCTAACACTTCCACCCATAGTAGGAATTAACTCATATAAAGCCCCTACTAATACTTACTGTAAGGCAGACACTGACAAACAGCAATGAAGTAACTGGTACTACAGTGGATAAATATGTCCTATAATCTTGATTACTAGGAAGACTAGACTGAGACCTGGATATGACATCATCAGCAACTCTTCACTGAAACTGGCTTTTCTGAACAGGTAGTGAAGTCAGAGTTACAAACTAGCTCATAACTTTAAAATTACATGAAGTAGAAACCTATTTTTTTGGTATGGTATTTATTGGTGGTGTGCTTATTCTAATTCTGAGATGTGGTTCTTTTTGCTGTAATCCCTCTTTAATATTCAGAGTAGGATGTTTACATTTTCAACATCTTATTCTAGATCAACTCTTCCTTCTGAGTAGCTCCCCCTCCTAAATGTTAAGAGTAATATGTAGCAGTACTCTTGAGCCATTAGAAGCATTGCATTACATGAACAAAACACAGTAGTAGCTCCAAAGTGCTCCAGCACCCAGAAATGGAGATGTCAGAAGCCATCTGAAAAGACTGATGCAAATACCCTTAGCCAGTACGGTGAAAAACACCACAACTCAATCCTGTGACCCAAGTAAAGCACTGCAAGAAATGACCAAAATAGCACTGGTGCTACAAAGTGCTCCAGCACATTGAGATGGACACAAAAGAAGCTGTTAGAGAAGACTGATGCCAATACCCTTAGCCAGAGTACAGTGAAAAATGCCACAGCTCAGTCCTGTGACCCCAGTGAAGCACAGCAAGAAATGAACAAAATAGTGTTGGTGCTACAAAGTGTGCCTGCACCTAGAGATGGAGACGACAGAAGCTGTCTGAAAAGATTGATGCCAATAACATTAGCCAGTACAGTGAAAAATGCCACAGCTCAGTCCTGTGACCCCAATGAAGCACTGCAAGAAATGAAAAAAATAGCATTGGTGCTACAAAGTACTCCAGCACCTTGAGATAAAGAGGACAGAAGCTATCTGAGAAGACTGATGCCAGTACCCTTAGCCAGTACAGTGAAAAATGCCACAACTCAATCCTGTGACACTAGTGAAGCACTGCAAGAAATGAACAAAATAGTGTTGGTGCTACAAAGTGCTTCAGCACCTAGAGATGGAGATGACAGAAGCTGTCTGAGAAGATTGATGCCAATACCATTAGCCAGTACAGTGAAAAATGAGACAACTCAATCATGTGACCCCAGTGAAGCACTGCAAGAAATGAACAAAATAGTGCTGGTGCTACAAAGTGCTCCAGCACCTATAGATGGAGACAACAGAAGCTGTCTGAGAAGATTGATGCCAATACCATTAGCCAGTACAGTGAAAAATGCCACAGCACAATCCTGTTAACTGGTTCCTTGTCATGATAGTGATTGCAATACAGTGATCGCTATCATAGCAAATGTATGTCACCGAAAAGCATTTTGGTGATATACAAAGCTTGGCGACCTGACTTCCGGCATACTAAAGTGTTTTTCAAGGGACTGCACCCACCCAAACCCCCCTGATTTAAGATTGTTAACTCCAGGGGGGTGCATGTAAAGGAGGGGGCAGAAAAATAAATAAACAGTCAGTCGCAAGCAGCAGCAAAACAATCGCCCCTGGTCAGTCCCGAACCCAGTGCCTACTGCACCGTAGCCAGCTACCCTCACCACCATAACACAGGGTTGACTTAGCTGCAGCAGGATCCCCTACCTATCCAAACCCTCCCTCCTATACCTCCTCTACACCTCCCTAGCCCTCCCCTTTTTGTCACTTTCCTCACTATACCATCGCTACCCTTGCAGGGCAGCTGCTGATGATGATGATAGCACTATAAATGAGTTGCTGTTTTTTCAGTCACTCATTTATAATCACTGTCATCACTGGATACCCTGTGAACCCAGTGAAGCACTGCAAGAAGTGTACAAAATAGCATTGGTTCTACAAAGTGTTCCAGCGCCTTGAGATGGAGACAACAGAAGCTGTCTGAGAATACTAATACCAATTTCCTTAGCTAGAGTACAGTGAAAAATGCCACAACTCAATCCTGTGACCCCAGTGAAGCACTGCAAGAAATGAACAAAATACCATTGGTGCTACAAAGTGCTCCAGCACCTAGAGATGGAGAAAACAGAAGCTGTCTGAGAAGATTGATGCCAATACCCATAGTCAGTACAGTGAAAAATGCCACAACTCAGTCCTGTGACCCAAGTGAAGCACTGCAAGAAATGAACAAAACAGCATTGGTGCTACAAAGTGCTCCAGCACCTCGAGATGGAGATGACAGAAACTGTCTGAGAAGATTGATGCCAATACCTTTAGCCAGTACAGTGAATAATGCCGCAACTCAATCCTGTGACCCCAGTGAAGCACTGCAAGAAATTAACAGAATAGCATTGGTGCTACAAAGTGCTCCAGCACCTAGAGATGGAGTCGACAGGAGCTGTCTGAGAAGATTGATGCCAATACCCTTAGCCAGTACAGTGACAAATGCCACAGTTCTATCCTGTGACCCCAGTGAAGCACTACAAGAAATGAAAAAATAACATTGGTGCTACAAAGTGCGTCAGCACCTAGAGAAGGAGACGACAGAAGCTGTCAGAGAAGACTGATGCCAATACCTTTAGCCAGTACAGTGAAAAACGCCACAACTCAATCATGTGACCCCAGTGAAGCACTGCAAGAAATTAACAAAATAGTATTGGTGCAACAAAGTGCTCCAACACCTAGAGTTGGAGATGACAGAAACTGTCTGAGAAGATTGATACCAATACCCATAGCCAGTACAGTGAAAAATGCCACAACTCAGTCCTGTGACCCCAGTGAAGCACTGCAAGACATGAAAAAAATAGCATTGGTGCTACAAAGTGCTCCAGCACCTAGAGATGGAGATGAAAGAAGCTGTCCGAGAAGACTGATGCCAATACCCTTAGCCAGTACAGTGAAAAATGCCACAACTCAATACCATTAACCGGTTCCTTGTCATGATAGTGATCACAAAACAGCGACTGCTAGCATAGCAAATGTATGTCACCGAAAAGCATTTTGGTGATATACAAAGCTTGGTGACCTGACTTCCAGCATACTAAAGTGTTTTTGTGGGGGGGCTGCGCCCATCCGCACCCCCCTGCTTTAAGATTGTTAACTCAAGGGGGTGCATGTAAAGGAGGGGGCAGAAAAATAAAAAAACAGTCAGTCGCAAGCAGCAGCAAAACAATCGCCCCCGGTCAGTCCCGAACCCAGTGCCTACTGCACTATAGCCAGCCACCCTCACCACCACAACACAGGGTTGACTTAGCTGCAGCAGGATCCCCTACCTATCCAAACCCTCCATCCTATCCCTCCTCTACACCTCCCAAGCCCTCCCCTTTCAGTCGCTTTCCTTGTAATACCATCACTAACCTTGCAGCGCAGCTGATGATGATGATGACAGTGCTATGAATGAGTCGCTGTTTTTGCAGTCACTCATTTATAATCACTGTCATCACTGGATACCCTGTGAACCTAGTGAAGCACTGCAAGAAATGTACAAAATAGCATTGGTGCCACAAAGTGCTCCAGCACCTAGAGATGGAGATGACAGAAGCTGTCTGAGAAGATTGATGCCAATACTTTTAGCCAGTACAGTGAAAAACACCACAACTCAATCCTGTGACCCCAGTGAAACAATGCAAGAAATTCACAAAATACCATTGGTGCTACAAAGTGCTCCAGCACCCTAGAGATGGAGACAGCAGAAACTGTCAGAGAAGATTGATGCCAATACCCTTAGCCAGTTCAGTGGCAAATGCCACAACTCAGTCTTGTGACCCCAGTGAAGCACTACAAGAAATGAAAAAAATAGCATTGGTGCTACAAAGTGCTCCAACATCTAGAGATGGAGACAAAAGAAGCTGTCTGAAGATTGATGCCAATACCCTTAGCCAGTACAGTGAAAAATGCCACAACTCAATCCAGTGACCCCAGTGAAGCACTGCAAGAAATGAACAAAATAGAACTGGTGCGTCAAAGTGCTCCAGCACCTGGAGATGGAAAAAACCAAAGCTGTCAGAGAAGACTGATACCAATTCCCCTATTCTGTGAAAGGTGTGTGGTGACAGACTTTTAATTGATGAATCTAAAGGATAACTTCTGAACGTTTATTTATATTTTATTACAGTGTTTAAAATTCTGGTTATTGCTATGAGGATAGGTAAAATATTTGTTCCCGCAGTCCTACAGACCAGGGTAAATACAGCTTTTAAGTGTCTTCCTTGACCTCTCGGTCTTTCAGTAGCTGAAACTGACATAGGAATAGCCAGTAGCAAAGGTGGTTTCGGCATGAGCTGCAAGTCATTCTGTGTTCAAGGGAACTTTAATAATTTGAATTACTGTGGATATTTAGGTTATTTATTTGTGATGATTTAATTACATGCAAGACTGACAATGGATAACTACAGTGCCTGTTTCCTTGGACTACTATACAGGCAACTGTGCCTAGTAGGCCTTATCCAGTTACCAAAGAATTTACTTTAAGGAACAAAAAATAGAAAGGGGCAGGGCTTGGCAGAATTGCCATGACTTCTAAAAGGGGGTGTGACCTGCACAAATGGGGCCTCAGAAGCCTAGATTTACCTCGGGCCTCGGGCCCCATGGAACCTTAATCTGGCCCTGGCCCAAATCTAATGGAGAAATCCGCTTATGTGTTGGTAAGAAAACAGTCAACACAGCAGTGCTGCGAGAGTGATTTCCAGTACCTAATGCAGAAGATATACTGTAAGAAATGAATGGGCAACTGTATTTTCGACTCTTGACCTTCATTCTGGTCACCACCAAATTTTCATTTTCATTTTCATTTCGTTTAGTCTTTGGTAAACGAGTAAACGCACTGGACCAAAGGTCCCTTGTCAAGCCTGACTTGGACAAAAAAAATACAAAAATACACAAATACAATTAGCAGCAATACAAAACCAAAAAATACAAATTACAAACTGCAGTTACAAACAGATTTATGTAATAAATAACTTTTAGCCTTTGTTTAAAAGTTAAAACAGAGGGAGCAATCCTAACATCAAGGGGGAGTGAATTCCAATAGAATGGTGCTGCTACTGAAAAAGCTCTTGAACTTAATCTAAGCCGAGACCTGGGGACAAAATATAGGGGGCCGTCAGCTGACCTCAGGCTGGGAAGCAATTCTCTCATTACAACAAGATCAGAAAGAGGAAAAAGGGAACCACAGTAAAAACATTTATACATCAGACAGCCAACAAAATATTCTATTCTGCAACTAGGGGAAAACCACCCCAACCGAGAATAAAGATCACACCGATGTGTCCTATCGGGGGCTCCTGAAATAAATCTACAAATATTATTATAAGCTACAGTTAGTACTTGCATTTATTTTATAAATCTGTTTGTAACTGCAGTTTGTAATTTGTATTTTTTGGTTTTGTATTGCTGCTGATTGTATTTGTGTATTTTTGTATGTTTTTTTGTCCAAGTCAGGCTTGACAAGGGACCTTTGGTCCAGTGCCTTTACTGTTTTTTCTTTTGTTTATCTCTGTGTGCCTTAAAAGGCCAGGTCAGACTGTGTCAGGAAGTGCTTACATCACAGCTACTTATCAGCCAATAGCTCTGGAAGAATCTTACAGACCTTGATAACAGTACTAATTTTAGCAGGCTCATCAGATAACCTAATATTCTTCAGGTGAAGCTACCTCTGGCTGGAAGCTGCAACACTGGACTTAAGATTTGCAAGAAAGCGAGTTGTGCTCACAAAGAGGCGAACCTTACAATTTACAATTGTCTTTGGTTTGATACAGATTCCTTAGGAAAGTTAATATTCTTCAGGTGGAGGATACTTCTAACTGAAGGATGAAATAAAAGCACTTAGAATTATCAGAAAAGGCAGTCTTTCAATCAACAGAGGAGGTGGACCTTGCTTTACTTTTGTTACAATTGTTAAGATTTTCAGTGTAGGAAGAGTTTAAACCCACAGGGACTGAATACTGTTTTCTGTGTCTGTCCTTGTGCACAGCTGACGCGTTTTGGGGCTGACTGCTTTCAGAGCACAAGTCACCAGGCTGTTTTGGGGCTGGGGAGGTTTACCTGTGTCTGACTTAGATGTTTGCATTTTTCTCTGTTTGATTAGCAGGATATTTTCTCTGTCAAATTGTCATGTAGGGCATCTTGCTGACAGGAAGGCACTCATCGTAGCGTTAGGTCAGAGCTTTTAGCTGATTGTTTCATGAGGCCAGTTTAGGCCCAAACCCTTCCACCCTCACCCACCCACCCTGGAAATAGTTCCTTTATACCTGGGGTTCTGACATCATTTCCTCAAGAGGCAAGGTGCATATCACTGTCAATCCTCTCTAGCACACTGCACTGACAATATAAGCATACACATTATATAATACATATATTTCTATATAACAAACCAATCACACACACACACACAAAAATAAACAAGGTAGACAGACATGTGAGAAGTAGTGCAATGTAATGCCTGTAGGGCAGCAGTCTTCTGGGAGTCTTTCTGGAGGCTGAAATGCTGCCCTGTTTGCAGACAACTCTCTGCCCTGAGGGAGGAAGTTGCCCGTCTTCAGGCCACACTGGACAGTAGTAAGGGAACCTCCCCCATCCAGGGAGCACCAGAGCCACCACCACTACCTCAGAGGTTACGAAGAAAGCACAGCAGTTGGATGACAGTGGGCTCAGGGAGGGTAAGGGTGGTGGAACAGAGGCACACCCAGTCAGTTGTTCCACTCCACAATCCATACACCATTCTGGGGGACCATAGTTCCCCTATGGATGCACCCGCAGAAGAGACTAAGGAGGTTGCAGACAACTGTCACAAGGGAGGCCCTCAGGAAAGAAGACAGGGGGCACCACAGGGAAAGGAAGCAGCTCCTGGTGGGGGACTCAATTATTAGGGGAATAGAACTCGGGGGAGCAGGGAAAACTGAAGTAAGGTGCCTGCCTGGTGCCATGGCTTGGAGGGACAGGAAGCGCATCCTCAGGATCAGAGGTGCTGCCTGTCAATGGCATAGGTGAGGCAAGGGTACATTGCACCATGCAGTTTAACAAATGGTTGAAAAAATGGTGTGGAGCACAGGGGTTTGGCTTCACTGAGGACTGGGGTTCCACCTGGAGGGACACCAGCCTATACTGGCAGGATGGTCTGCATCTGTCCAGGAAGGGAACAAGTCTTTTGGGCAGTCAGTTTAAATGCTTCATTGGCAAGCCTTTAAACTAGTCAAGGGGGGAGACACTGATAAGCAGCAGGAAAATCCCAGCCTCTATCTACAAAACAGGGTACTAAATGTGAAAAATACAAAGGTAGAAAGGTCAGTGGGGGATGCTGCTACAGAAGGTAAAGCCCTCAAAAAATGGAGAGCAATGAGTACCGATGCCCGTAGTCTGGGTAACAAGCTTCCTGAATGAGTGGCCTTGATGGAGGAGGAACATCTGTATATTGTGGCAGTCACAGAAACATGGTACACACAGAACCATGACTGGGATGTAAACATACCAGGATACACTATCTACAGGAGGGACAGGGAGGGTAAAAGAGGAGGAGGAGTAGCTCTTTACTTGAGGGAAGGAATCAAAGCAACAGAACAAAAGGGTAAACAGGGAGGAGAAGAAGCACTGTGGGTCAATTTGGAGGCAGGCAATGGCACCACAAACCGCACAGGGGTTGTATACAGACCCCCCTCTCAGGGGGAGGAAATGGACAAGAAAATTTTATTTATTTCATTTTTGTTGACCGGGTAAGTGCACTAGACAAATCCTGCCTATTTTCAAGCATGACCCGGGGAAGGGGGATACAGATGAATGCCAACTGACCTTGAACCAGATTAAGCTGTTGGTGGTATTTTTTGTGAATGGAGGAAATTTAGCCATTGTACCGGGGAAATTCCCCTGCTCTTTTCGAGAAGTGCCATGGGATCTTTAACATCCACATGAACTACCACCAGAACAGGCAGATGGGACCTCAGTTTAATGTCTCATCTGAAAGACGGCACCTCAGGAGTGCAGCACCCCCCTCATGCTGCACTACACTGTCAGTATTGGGATATTAACCCAAGTGCCTGGTGTGGGGATAGAACCCACAGCCTACTGATCTCCTGGCCTGAGACGTGAGTGTGCTACCTGCTGAGCCACTGACACTGCTAATGAAATGATAGAAAGTATACTTAGAATGGCAGATAAAGGGGAGATATTGCATATGGGTGATCTGAATATGCCAGATGTTAACTGGAGTGCAGTTGCAGCAGCCACTTCTAAGAGTGGGGTTATTCTAGATGCCCTACAGGGGGCATGCCCTAGACAATTAGTATTGGAACCCACTTGAGAGTGAGCAATCTTAGACCTGGTTCTCTCAAATGGAGATGGAGAGAGGATCACAGATGTAGAAGTGGGTAGCCATCTGGGAACTAGTGACCATTGAACAGTATGGTTCACAATAAACACAGCAATAGAGTCAAGCCATACAAAGGCAAAAGTATTGGATTTAAGGAGGGCTGACTTTGCCAAAATGGGTGAGTGCCTAAGGAATGCACTAGCAAATGGGCAGGAAGGAGGGGTGGAAGAACAATGGGGAATAATAAAAACTGCCATCACAGAGGTAACAAGCCTCTGTGTGAAGCAAATAAACAAAACAAAACAATGTAAGAAACCACTATGGTTCTCAAAGGAGGTGACAGTGAAGGTTCTAGAGAAAAAGAAAGCATTCAGAAAGTACAAGGAATTACAGAAGGAGCAGGACAGAGGATTGTATCAGTTAAAGCAAAAGGAAGCTGGGAAGGCAGTCCAAACAGCAAAGGCCTGAACTGAGGAAAAAATAACCAACTCAGTTAAGAAGGGAGATAAAACCTTTTTTAAGTACATCAGGGAGCGAAGGAAGACTAAGGGAGGGATAGTGAGGCTTAATAAAGGGAAGGGGAGTGGGCAGAGGGTGACTGTGAAAAGGCAGAGATACTAAACAAATATTTTTGCTCAGTATTTACAAATGAAGAGGGGGAGGTACCTAAAACAAGCAATAGAAGCACTCTGGATACAGAAGTTGATACCAGCCCACTTACAGAAGAAAGGGTTCTGAAAGAACTCTTAAAACTGAAGGTGAACAAAGCAATGGAGCCTGATGGGTTTCATCCCAGAATTCTAAAAGAACTAAGGGTAGAACTTGTGACACCACTGACTACCCTCTTTAACAAATCATGGGAGGATGGTGTGGTACCTGAGGACTGGAGAAGGGCAGATGTGATTCCCTTCACAAAAGTGGGAGCAGGGCAGAGCAGAAAACTACAGACCTGTTAGTTTAACCTCAGTGATAGGGAAAATAATGGAATCACTTCTGAAGGAAAGAATTGTTAAGTACCAGAGGCCAAGGGGCACAGGACCCAAGCAGCATGAATTCACAGAGGAGGTCATGCCAGCCAGATCTAATAGA
Source organism: Neoceratodus forsteri (assembly GCA_016271365.2). Taxonomy (NCBI): domain Eukaryota; kingdom Metazoa; phylum Chordata; order Ceratodontiformes; family Ceratodontidae; genus Neoceratodus; species Neoceratodus forsteri. Next base: position 1,456,602,737 of record CM057450.1, on the reverse strand, counting down.
TTTCTTTGACTGGGTGACCAAAGTAGTAGATCAAGGAGGGCTGTGGACATGGCCTACTTAGACTTTAGCAAGGCATTTGACTCAGTCCCACACAAAGATTAATATACAAGTTAGCCAGCCTGGGAGTGGGTCCCAAGATGATAGCCCGGGTAAAGAATTGGCTGGAGAATAGGACACAGAGGGTAATAGTAAATGGAGTCCACTCTGAAAAAAGGGGGGTTACGAGTGGGGTACCGCAGGGTTCAGTTTTAGGACCAGTCCTCTTCAATATCTTTATAAGTGACGTTGCAGAGGGACTGGAAGGAAAATAATGTCTCTTTGCAGACAACACAAAGATCTGCAACAGAGTTGATGCACAAGGTGGGGTGGAAAGGATGAGAAGGGACTTGGAAAGGTTAGAGGAATGGCCAAATGTATGGCAGCTTAGATTCAATGCTAAGAAGTGCAAGGTAATGCACCTGAGAAATAAAAACCCAGGGGAAGAGTACACAATGGGGGGTGAGATACTAACAACAACAAAAATGGAAAGGGACCTGGGGTAGTCATATCAGATGACTTAAAGGTGGGCAAGCAATGTGGAGAGGGCAGTAAGGAGGGCTGGGGGATACTGGGATGCATAGGAGAGGCATCACCAGTAGAAAACAGGAAGTTGTTATCCCTCTGTACAGACAGCTGGTGAGACCCCATCTGGAGTACTGTGTGCAGTTCTGGAGACCCAATCTCTGCAAGGACATAGACAAAATGGAAGCTGTCCAGAGGAGGGCAACTAAAATGATGTAGGGTCTGCACTGGAAGACATATGAAGAGAGACTAAAGGAGCTTAATATGTATAGCCTCAAGGAAAGGAGGGAGAGGGGGGGACATGATAGAAACTTTCAAGTACCTCAAGGGAATCAACAAAGTCCAAGAGGGTAGCATCTTTCAAAAAAAGAGGTGTGCAAGAATAAGGGGGCACAATTTGAAGATGGGTGGTGGCTCAGAGGTAATGTAAGGAAGTATTTTTTCACAGAGAGGGTTATGGATGCATGGAACAGCCTTCCGGAGGAGTTTGTGGAGTCAAAAACAGTGGTTGAATTCAAGCATGCATGGGACAGTCAAAAGGCAATTCTAGGGGTTGGGGGTACAAAGAAGTAGGCTGCTGGTTAACTAGGATCTGCAGCTTATCCATTAGGTAGGGAAATGGGCAGACTGGGTGGGCCAAGCGGTCCTTATCTGCCATCAAATTTTATGTTTCTACGTTTCTATTTTGTACCTATGTTATAATATAAACAAGAACTGTAATCAAAATATGAAATAAGAGAACCAATAGCAATTGCTAATCTAGTTGCTTGTGAGAAGAATGAATTGAATTTGTATAGCACCCCTACTCTTTGATTTGCTTTCTTAACCATTGACAGAATCTGAGGTGAAAAGGTCAAACTGTGATCAAATAGTGCTCCCAAATACTTAAATTGAGACACTTGTTCAAGCAGACCACCCCAAAAATCAGATATCCTCAGTTCCAGGGTGTCCACCAACATAAATTGCATGCCAAATAACATAACTTTTGTTTTAGCTGAGTTCTAAACCATAGCATTTAAAGTAAGCCAAGAACAGGCAGCACCAAAATCCTTTTCTAGGGAACAAGAAAATTCAGACACAGAATCCGACTGAGCACAAATTACAAGACCATCTGCATAAAGCAGTGATTCACTAAACATACAAACTCTAGGAAACTGATTAATAAAAATAGAAAATAACAGGGATCCCAAAATGGACCCCTGAGGCACACCACAACTAATTGGCAGTACATCAGAAACCACAGAATCTACATGAACAAATTGACACCTATTACTCAGATAATCATAGAACCAAGAAACAGTGACATCAGAAAACCCCAGATCTTTCAATTCTGTGCAGGCTAAACTGTGATCAATCAAATCAAAAGCCTTGGTTAGGTTCATTAACACCACCCCGGTCATCAAACTCTTCTTAAACCCACGTACTGTAGGATGGTGATCGTGCACCCAACCAAGGCAGTGCCCATACCAAAGTGCTTATGGAACCCATGTTATTGCCTTGACAACAAATCATAGGTAACCAAATAGGCATCAATTTGCTTAGCCACTAAACGCTCAAGTAGTTTGCTAAGGGGATTCAGTATTGATATTGGCCTATAATCATCCATGTAAGTAGCACAGCTCTTTTTTGGAATTGGAACCACCTTAGCTTTCTTCCAGGATTCCAGGACCGGGTGAAAACACCTCTTGCCAATGACATATTAAAAATATAACAAAGGGTATCCGTAATAAAGGGAATAGCCAATTTTAAGAAGTGGGCATCCAACCCTTCCCCACAGTCAGTCCCTTTATTTGGGAGAGACTGCAGAAGATGAAAAACTTCATTTGATGTTACTTCCTTAAACAAAAATCTGGATCCATCTACCAAAGAAACAGAGGAAAAGGATTTAGCATTACCAGCCTGAGGGGAAAAAAGACCTAAACTTAGAAAGATCTGAATATTTAGAATTCAACAATTTAACAATTTCAGACAAGTCACCAATTTCTTTGTTGTCTACATTTAATTTCTGGATGTCAGATTTTGATTTAGGAGAAAGTAAAGAATTTATGTTATTTCAAAACTTCTTTGGATCTGCCCAGCTATCTTCAAAGCAATCCCTGAAATAAGCTTTATTAGCATTTCTAACAGTTTGAGAGACTAAATTCCAAAGTCCATGGTAGAGATCCATTGAAACTCTACTGGGAGATAATTTAAATTTAGTCCAAGTACTATCCTGCTCCTTAATTAATTTCTTAATGCTGGGACGGTTCTTTGTGATAAAGGCAAGTCTGAAAGACTGCCTATCACATAGAGTGAACGAACTAGAGCCCATTGAAAAAAGGGTGATGGATATTGTACCGACCATCGCAAATAGCGATGGTCACTACAATACTTTTGAAAACCAAACAAAATAATTTTTTTTATGTACCTCCCACACCCCCCGAACTTAAATAATCAACTTTGAGAGGGGTGCGGACCATGGGGCAAGTTATTGGATTTAAAAAAAAAAGGTTTCTGACAATAGTTGGACCCGAACCCAGGTCTGCTTGCATTGCAAACGGTGGTGTACACCACTACGCTATGCAAGCAGCTTGGTGGGAATCGACAACAAAGGATGCTATATCCTGTAATAGTGAGTATAGCTCCTTGCTATACTCGCTATACAGGATATTGCAACCTATTGTACCACTCAATCTCTTGTAGAGCGCTATTATTGAGTCACTCAAAAGTGCAGTGCTCAATAATCAGCGCTCTACATGAGTGCTACCACTGGGACCAAACCATCCAGTAGGAGAACCTCTACACCGAATGGTCCACAAAGGAAAAAGGGATTCCTGAATGGGAAGAAGTTGGCTGCAAAAAAAATCTATTGCCATGTCCACATCTGGAATACATTCAAGAAATGACCTATCAATTAACCTCAAAGCAGAATATAAAAGGGAATAATCTATCCTTTTACATGATCTAGTCTGAAACACAGAAGGAGGGAGTTTAAGACAGTGAAAATTTAGGACACAAAAGGTGGCCATGTGGTCACTTTCGGAATCTGCCAAGACACCAGAGGCCCCTACCCTCCCCACTCTATTAGTTAAGACCCAATCCAACAGAGAATGATTCTGTGAGATGGGATTAAGACAGGTAGGCACATTTATACACTGAGTCAGTCCGTAAGAGAGAAGAAGAGATTCGAGCCCCATGGTGTCATTAGCCCTCCAATTCAAATTCATATCTCCAACAACAACAGAATCACTCTGCTTTAAATAAACTTCACAAACATCCAAGAAATGTTTAAGCCCTTGAAGACCACGTTGAGGGGGATTATACAACAGCCCCCATTTAACTTCTTTCCTCCAAGAACAAATTGCAAAACCAACCAATCAGTATCGCAATCCAAATCCTCACTAGACCATAACAAAATTATTTCCAAATGATCCCTATAATAAATTAGGATACCACCACCCTTTGTTCGACCTTTACAGTCTACCCTAAAAATTTTATAACCCCCAATATGAAACACATTATAGGGCACCCCCGGCTTCAACCACATTTCTGATAAAGCAACAATATCAGGCAGATATAGAGCAATAATGGGGGTTGTGTACAGACCCCCATCTCACGGGGAGAAAATGGACAAGGAAATGATAGAAGGCATCCTTAAAATGGCAGAAAAAGTGGAGATATTGTTGATGGGGGACCTGAATATGCCAGATGTTAACTGGAGTACCTTTGCTGCAGGCACACCCAAGAGCAAGGTCATTCTTGATGCCCTACAGGGGGCATGCCTCAGACAGCTAGTGTTGGAACACACTCGGGAGGGAGCAATCTTAGACCTGGTACTCTCAAATGGGGAAGGAGAAAGGATCTCAGATTTAGAAGTGGGTAGCCATCTGGGAACAAGTGACCACGAAACAGTGTGGTTCACAATAAACACAGCCATAGAGTCAAGCCATACAAAAATAAGAGTATTGGACTTTAGGAAGGCTGACTTTGGGAAAATGAGAGAGTGCCTTAGAAAAGCACTAGCAAATGGACAAGAAGGAGGGGTGGAGGAACAATGTGGAATAATCAAAACAGCCATCGTAGAGGCAACAAGCCTTTCTGTAAACTAAATCAATAAAACAAAATGAAGGAAAAAACCACTATGGTTCTCAAAAGAGTTGGCAGGGACGGTTAAGGAGAAAAGGATAGCATTCAGGAAATATAAGGAAACACAGAAGGAGCAGGACAGAGAACTTTAGGCACAAACTGAGGAAAAGATAGCCAACTCTGTTAAAAAGGGGGATAAAACTTTTTATAGGTACATTAGGGAGCGAAGAAAGACCAAGGGAGGGATACAGAGACTTAATAAAGGGAAGGGAATGTGGGCAGAGGGTGACAGTGAAAAAACAGGGATACTGAATGAATATTTCTGCTCAGTATTCACAACAGATGAGGAGGGGAGGTGCCTAAACCAAACAAGAGAGAAACTCTGAATAGGGGCAGTTGATACCAGTTCATTCACAGAAGAAAGGGTTTTGAAAGAACTCTTGAAACTGAGAGTGGACAAAGCAATGGGGCCTGATGGGATTCACCCAAGAATACTAAAAGAATTAAGAGTAGAACTAGTAACACCACTGACTACTCTCCTTAATAAATCATGGGAGGATGGAGTGGTACCTGAGGACTGGAGGAGGGCAAATGTGATTCCACTTCACAAAAGTGGGAGCAGGGCAGAGGCAAGAAACTACAGACCAGTTAGTTTGACTTCAGTGGTAGGGAAAATGATGGAATCACTTCTGAAGGAAAGAACTGTTGAGTACCTAGAGGCCAGTGGGCACAGGACCCAAGGCAGCATGGTTTCCAGGCGGAAGGTCATGTCAGATGAACCTAATAGATTTCTTTGACTGGGTGTGCAAAGTAGTAGACCAGAGAGGGCTGTGGATATGGTCTACCTAGATTTTAGCAGGCATTGACACAGTCTCACACAAAAATTAATATACAAGTTAGCCAGCCTTGGAGTGGGTCCCAAGGTGGTAGCCTGGATAAAAACTGGCTGGACAACAGGACATAAAGGTAATAGTAAGCGGAGTCCACAGTGAAGAAAGGAGGGTAACTAGCAGGGGACACATGAGGTTAGGTACTGGGACCAGTCCTCTTTAATATTTTTATAAGTGACATTGGAGAGCACCTAGAAGGAAATGTATGCCTCTTTGCAGATGACACAAAGATCTGCAATAGGATTGATACACAAGGTGGGGTGGAAAGAATGAAAAGGGACTTGGCAAGGTTGGAGGAATGGTCAAATATGTGGCAGCTCAGATTCAATGCAAAGAAGTGCAAGGTAATGCATCTGGGAAACAAAAACCCAGGGGAAGGGTATACAATGGGGGGTGAGTTAATAACAACAACAAAACTCAAAAAATATCTAGGAGTAATTATATCAGATAACCTAAAGGTGGGCAAGCAATGTGAGAAGGCAGTAAGGAGGGCTGTGGGGATACTGGTATGCATAGGGAGAGGCATCAACAGTAGAAAACAGGAAGTTGTTATCCCTCTCTACAGACAGTTAGTGAGACACCATCTGGAGTACTGTGTGCAATTCTGGAGATCCCATCTTGGCAAAACATAGACAGAGTGGAGGCAGTTCAGAGGAGGGCAACCAAAATGGTGCAAGGTCTGCACCAGAAGACATACGAGGAGAGACTAAAGCACCTTAATATGTATACCCTTGAGGAAAGTAGGGAGGGGGGGACATGATAGAAACTTTCAAGTATCTCAAGGGAATTAACAAGGTACAAGAGGGTAGTATCTTTCAGAAGAAGCGATGTGCAAGAACAAGGGGGCACAATTTGAAGATAGCGGGGGGACAGCTCAGAGGTAATGTTAGAAATTATTTTTTCACAGAGAGAGTTGTGGATGCATGGAACAGCCTTCCTGAGGAGGTTGTGGAGTCAGGAACAGTAGGAGAATTCAAGAATGCATGGGACAGGCATAAGACAATTCAAGTGGGGGACAGGAGGACGTAAGCTGTTGATTTACTAGAATCTGTAGCTTATTCATCAGGTAGGGAAATGGGCAGACTGGGTGGGCCAAGCAGTCCTTATCTGCCATCAAATTCTATGTTTCTATGTTAATAAGCTGTTCGATTTCAGCAATTTTAGGGATTAAACTACGAACATTCAAAAGATAATTTTAAATCCATGACAGGATTTCAAACAATTATTCAAAGACGATGCTTGAGAGGGAGACATAGAATCCAAAGAGCAAGGCCCTGGATTCAGTTCAACATCACCAGAAACTAACAACAGAAAGGTGGTTGAAACACAGTTGCCCAATTTAGAACAAAGTAACATGCCATAGTGCAAACAAGTAAAGTAACCCCTATTCCCACATTGTCTTATGAGCATAGGGCTACTTAACAACAATTGCCATGACTCAGTAACAACAACATTAACAACTAAGCAATTTTAAAAGCAAACATCACTTGTCTTATATGAGGCAATGTTTCCAAACCCGTGTAATTCAATATGATCCACATATACCACCCCCCTCAAAGAATACACACCCAAATAGGTAAACACTTAGCGTACCACATTATTAACATAACATACTTACAGCACCGACAGTATTACAATCAAACACTCCCACTCCCCTACCTCCCTTGGACTCCCTTAGACTCCCCTGACCTTATTGCACTCGCTTCACCTGTACCGCGCAAACACCACTGGAGCCAGCATCAAGAAGCTTAACTACCACTGTCTATCACAAGGGACTATGCCAATATAAAAATCTGATTTGTGGAATTTTTCAGCATCTGAAATATACCAAAGAGTAATTCTCCAAGTGTTGTAGGGCTGTAAAAACTGCAAAAATATTTCTAATGATACAATAGTATATGGCATGGATCAGATGGAGCATGATCACTGCTTTATGTCATCTATTTAGAACACCTTTTACCAGTTAAGCAAGCAATGTCCTATCGGGCTTGTTTCCCACTGTGAACTGGGAGAGGGGGAACAGGGATCATGAAGGAAATAAACTACACACAAGGCAAGGTAGGCAATAGGAATACACAACAAGCATTTGTCAATGCCGATTGTTTGCTTGCTCGCATTAGCAGTGGAAGTGCAGGAGTTAGACAGATGCAGTATAGGAATGGCAGTGATGTATTGAATTGACACCAACTCTACCCCCACCCTGCAGAGATGGAGAGGCATTGGGGTGTGCCTTTGAGTCATCACCCATAACAGTCACAACATTTCACCTCACCCTACCCTGCAGACACTGACAAGTATCGAGGTGTGCCTTGGGGTGTTTGGACTTTACACTCACCTCATTCCATAAGGAAATATGCTGAAATGGGTACAGTATAGGAGAATGGTGTAAACTCTGGGGCCAGAGTCCAAGGTGCACCTCAATGCCTGTCACTGGCTGTGGGGGGGGTGGAATGGCATGTACATTACTGCTGACAATCCCAATTACACCCCTGACACCTATCAGTCCCTACAGGGTACAGCAGATGCCTGTCAGACCCTACAGGGTAGGGTGTTATGGTCATAAACCCTAAGACCCTGGGCATGTCTTGGTATTTTTGGGCTTTTTGTGACCCCACCGCATGAACAGTGACACTATCAGTTTGTTAGCTGAAAGGTGATTTTGCACATTGGCTGTGCCATTAATGCCACAGGTGTGAAAACACATTTCCAACATGATGTGAAAAATGACAGCTCTACTGTTCATGAGGAGGTATTAAAAAATGGTAATGTTGAAAATCTAGAGAGAAAATATAAAAAAACTGGTGAAGTCATGAGCTTGCATAGAAATTGTGCAACGCACACCCGTAATGCAATTATTTGGGGGATTTTTTTCACCAGATTTTCAGTATAGGCATTTTGGGATCTCCACTCATGAACAGTGTTACTGTGATTTTCTTAATCTGTCCCAAACACTGATTTCCCACAGTGACTGTGCTATTCTGTGCTGGAAGTGTGAAAACTCATTTCGGCCAGGATGTGAAAAATGACAACTGTACTGTTCATAAGAATGTGTGGGAAATGCCAATGTTGAAAACCTGGAGTAAAAATATTGCAAATTTGTGGAGTTATGAGGGTGCATAGAAACTGCACAATGCACACTCGTAACGCAGTCATTTTATGGACTTTTGTGACCAAATATTCAACGTAAGCATTTTAGGACTTCTGCTCATGAACAGTGCCACTGTGATTTTCTTACTCTGTCCCAAACACTGATTTCCCACAGTGATGGCGCTATTCTGTGTTGGAAGTGGGAAAAACACATTTCAGCCAGAATGTGAAAAATGACAGCTGTACTGTTCATAAGGAGATGTGAAAAAATGCCAATGTTGAAAATCTGGAGTGAAAATATTACAAATTCACAAATTTGCGCATGTGCGTGGAAACAGTGCAATGCACACTCGTAACACAGTCATTTTGGAGAATTTTTTTACCAAATTTGCAACATAGGCTTTTTGAGAGCCCACCTCATGAACAGTGACACTGTTGTTTCATTAATCAGTCCTGAAAGGTGATTGCATGCAGTGACCGCAAAATCACCTTTCAGGACTGAATAACCAAATGACAGTCACTGAATTCGAGAGATGGGTTCCCAAGAACCCCATGTTGAAAATTTGGTGTGAAAATTTGAAAAAATGACCAAGATATGCACCAAAGTTGAAAAAACCCTATTTATCCCATTATACAGCAATCCGGCATTTCTTCAGTTCGCGGTCAGCTTTGAAGAGTGCAGACGTGTTCCTGCTCCACCGAAGGTCATTGCTCCAGCCTCTAGAGATAAATATGGGGTGAGGGGGTGTGGGGAGGTGGAGTACGCAGAGGGTGGGGGCGGGTTACAGGAGGGCGCAAGAGAGTCAACGAGGGATGATTTTCTTTTGTTGCAGTTTTTTTTCTTTTTTCTTTTACATGGACGATGTGGGAATTGTGCCATGCTGGGGTGGGCTCCCAGCATGGCACCTGGAAGTTTTGGGGGGGCAGTGGAGCCAGCGGGGGATTGGGCACCCCCATTGGCCATACAGTGTGGGGGGAGACACATGAGTACGCTGTACTTCTGTCACACTGGGGTGAGCTCCCAGCATGGCAGCTGGAAGTTTGTTTTTTTGGGGAGGGGAGCACTGGAGCCAACAGGGATTAGGCACCCCATTGGACATACAGTATGCTGGGGGGGTGCATGAGCTGAGGGGGATTGGGCACCCCTCAGCATACAACAAAAGGGGGATGCATGCATACAACCACCGCTACAATCAGCAGTGGTGACATGGAGGCAATTTGCATACTGCTGATGGCAGGGCAATATGTAAATTGCCTACATGTTACACCACTGATTGTAGCAGTCATTTGCTTTCAACTGTATGCCACTGCAATCTGAACTGCTGTCATAGACGACTGGGGAATTTATTGGTGTGGTGCGGCTGCGCCTGCAAAAATGCTGAGGGCATTGGAAGTGGGGGTGCCACACCTACAAAAACTTGTATGGTGGCACTACAGTATGTTTCATGCACATGCATGCAAGCAAACATAATAAACACAGAGTCACAGAGTTATGTACAGAATCACAATGTACAGTGGGTGTAACAGTAATTGCCATGGGATGGTACAAAAGGTGTCCTCTTACTGGCCAGGAAGGAGGCCAAACTTACTTTACACAATATTCATTAAAAAATAAACAGCGTCAGAATTACATACAAAAATTGCAATCTACAGTGGTGTGATGGGGTCTATTTACATGACCCTGGAGGAGGAGACGAAATGGCAGCCACACTACAGTGCATCAAGAACCCAAATAGGGCAAATTAGAGCAAGCTCTTATAACGTAAGTAGTATAATGCCTGGGTAAAAACCCATCTCCAATAGCAAGGCAGGATGTGGATTTAAACCCAAGACCAGATAAACACACTTGAAGACCCCTGAAGAGGGATTATGTAACACCACAAGGACAGCTTGGACATGTCAGAGTGGTCCTACAGTACCCCTTGAGTGAGGCCTTCACAGAGTGGTAGCTGGTATGGGTGGTGAGTGAGGTGGAGGTGCTATTCCATGTGGAAACAAGTTTGTACATGATAAAAACTTGACCTGCATTGTTTCAACACATAGGGATGTGGAAGCTATTTCCCTCATCTGAGCATAGGGAATAGGAGGAAATTTTGGTGGGTATGAATAAATCTCTGAGGTAACTTGATCAAAATTTGGTGTCTACCACATTTATCACTTTTTGCAATTTACTGAATGCCTTGCCATAGCCTGCCCTAGCATGTATTTCGTACATGGTTGCTATTTCTGATCCTATAATACCCTACTGATTGTAACCGTTCTGCTCTCCACTTACATCCTGTCTAGGTTTATGTTTTATTATCAATACATGTATATAAGGCTTCTCCAATATGTTTACCCTAAATACTGTGTTTTGTTAAGTGATATTTTATACGTTACATGGAGGACAGTCTTCTATTGTGTTAGATGTGTGCTTTCTTATATATTTGAATTTCAATAAAAAGATAAAGTGAAAAATAAAATTCGGTGTCTAGTAGGGTGGTATAGAGAGAATATCATATGTTAAAGGGAGGCCCAATCTAGTTCCTTGTATGTACAGTAGTACTACTATAGGGCTGGGAGAACTCAGTGAAGTTCTGGCCCTTACTAAGTAAGAACCGGAACATGGTGAAGTTCTGATTTGTTCTGATTAGTTCTTATTTATTGACAAATATTTGAAAAAAATGTGAAAAAATGCATATAAGTGGCCAAAGTCAGTCACATTTGACACAGAGGCCCAAAGGAAATAATTTAACGAATTATCTGTATAAAAATGTATGTAAAACTGCTAAATAAAAAATCAGTCATTCACTACAAGCCCCTTCATGGCTGACCTGTAATGATGGCATATCCTGCTCGGATCCATGACATGAGTGTGCTGGGAGAGTCAAAGAGAGAGAGAGAGAGAGAGAGACGGAGAGAAAGAGGCAGTCAGATGCAAATACCTGTATCATAGCTTCATCAAGCACTACAGATACTGCCAGACAGCTAAGATTTTTCTTTTTATTAATGGTGCTGCATGTGTATTATTTTGAAGAATGTTACAGTCAGAGCCAAACAGGCCAAACAAGTGGATATGAATGATCAAATGAGCAGCACTAAGAGAGCCCACCACCCTACCCATGTGAATGATGCAACTACTTTGCATGCCCCGGTCTAATGTGGTATATGGTACACTACCTGGTCCAGTAGGTGGTAATGTTTTCTAGTACGATGACTACTTCTACTGAATCTGATCAACATGCTGAATTCTTAAAGAAGAAAAATGAAATTCATAGTGATCACCACCACCCAGGCAGGCAGCCAGTCACACATCACATCGGTCATGTGCAGTGCAGTCACAAAAAAGTTTGCCACTGCCACCTGAAGACCTGATGACACACAACACAATTGCTTCCCAATGAATTCTCACATGTTGTTGTACTGTAAAGATGTACTGTGTGTTTTCTGTACCTCTCTGTACCCCATTGTTGTAATCTCCCGGGTCGTTCCTGAAAATAGGCATATTTCTTGTCTAGTGTACTTACCCGGTCACCAAAAGCTAAATAAATAAATCCTTCCTAGTTCCACAATTGCTGCCAGCCACTGCCAAGTAATTTAAGTATCAAAAATAAAATATAGTAATAATTGTAGCCCAGTTACTGTAAGTGAGATGTAACCAGGGTAGCATATCACGCACACATATACAATAAAGAAATTATATGAATTTAGTTTCATTTTTTTTCTGTGAAGTAATCACATCCAAATACAGGGGGCATGAGAAATATACAAAGAGTTTTCACTTTCTGGGTTTCAGGCATCTTCTAAGTCATGCACTGTACGGAAATTAAAACAGTACAGTCAAGATCAGTTGCTGAGGGCAAGAAAAGTGACAAGTAGTAGCAGTAAGGACTGGAGTAAGGGCAAAAAAGTGACAAGCAGTAGTCATGACTCATGAGGACAAAAAGTGATAGTAGTAGTAGTAGACAGCAGTACCCTACTTTTCAGATCGGATAGCAATACCTGTTACCACCAAGTAAGATTGTGATATGAAATGCAGTTGTTTTTTTTTCTATTCTGTGTTGCTCTTGTGATCAATCAAGAAATAGTGGCCTGGCATAATCCGTCCTGACCTGACTTGTTGCAGTTAATTGTACCTCATATAGTAGACCCTATTCACAAAAAGATTTTCACCACAGGCACAAATTCTTGAAAGTGTTTTGTAGATAGGGCCTACTCAGAGCAGTCAGTGTACGTTTCATTTAGGTATCATATTTGAAATTAAAGTGAGGAATGTTGACTTTCAGAAATGTGAGGTGCTCAGCATTTTGTGGTGTTAAACAGGAACGTGTGTTAGTAATGATGTTACCAGCTGAACTAAACAATCATTCTTATTCTGAACAGACACTAGTCAGAAGGCAATTCATGTACTTCATTACAATGTTTACTGAAGCAGGCCACATATTTTGTTTGGATTTCCAGTATTGCAAAGGATCAGCATTCCAGCTGATATTGTGCTTTGCCAGGTACATTTCAACAATGGTCTGTGCTGAGGCTGTGTTAGAAGAGGCAGATGAAGAAGATGTAACAATTACATCTTCTAAATGACTCCAGATACATGAAGCTGAACCAAGTGACTGTGGGACAGTGCTATTTGGCTGGTGGTGAAGAAGAAGATTCAGCTGCAGTGGCTGAGGAGGAAGAGGGAGAAACTACCACAACACTACAGGATGGGCCACCTGATGCTGTGCTATGTCGTGAAGGAGATTCTGAATGTGTTGCTGCTGTTGTACTCTGTTCCATGATAGCACTCACCTCGTCAATTATTTCTTGTTTATTTATCTCGAAACAAGTATTATCATCACTCAATAGTTGCTTCGATTTGTATTATGGGTCCAAGAGTGTTGCTTTAATGTAGTATGTAGAATGAAACATTTTACAGTTTGTCATCTTCAACCTTTTTTATCATATGTCTCATTAGATCTTGTTGTGTTCTGGGGGGCAGCTTGCATGTATCAGCAGCACCACTGGCAGCTTGTGTGGTCATGGAACTGTCTTGTTTCTCTAAATTTTCTCTAATTAGATTTAATCTGAATTTTTAAATTTTTATTAGGGGTATCACCTAGCTGAGAGTTGCTGTCTTCGCACTAACCTCCCTGGTGATTTCCTAAAATGGCTGGAGCAGTACAATAAGAAACTCCAGCATGGTCCACTGTGGTGGAGTAATATAGACATAAGCATCACCAATTTTATTTTCCGAGACATATTGCCTGACAGTTTTCTTTTGTCCCAGCAGTCATTGGAACACATAAAAGGTCAAATTCCATTGAGTAGAAATGTCTTGGATCAGTCTGTGCAAAGGTAAACTGTGCTCCTGCTGTATTTTTTCAAACAAGTGAGGGGCTTTGCTTGAGTGACTGAAATGAGTGCATATTCTTTTAGCAGTGCTAACGAGATCCTTAATCTCCCTGTTGTCATTAAGAAAACCATGAACTATTAATTTAAGCAATGTGCAAAGCAGCGGATGTGAACAAAGCCCCATTCCTTCAAGGTCTTCCATATGGTGGACCCATTATCTGCAACTGTAAAGCCAATTGACAGCCCGTGTGAAGTGAACCATTGCTGTATATATTTTTGGAGCTCTTCATTGATGTTGTGTGAGGTATGTTCAGATGGAAAATAAAACATTCTTAGAAAAGCAAACTACAATGCCTCACTGTCCCCCATCCCACCTGAATTATCGAAACATGGCCAATGTGCCATGACAGACATGAAGGGTTCAGACTGATAGCTTGTCCAGATATCTGTTGTGAGATGTATCACCCTCCCAACAGCACTGCACAAGATATGTTTTCATTTTTTACATATGACATCGTAAAGATCTGAAATCCCTGTTGTCATGAAGTATTTCTATGATGGTATACTATATCAAGGTTCGATGTACTCAAGCAGCCGCCTGAATCCTATAAGTTCAACCGATTCCACCCATTTAGGGCACCAGAGGCAGTGAGCCTGGTCATTAGGGTGCGACATTTTTAGGTCACCGGCACCTCTTTTTGTGGGGGGGGCTGTGCCCCTGCACCCACCATGTGGGGGTGGCACCCCATGCCCCCCCTTTCTATATATACTAACTTGGGGGGAGCAGATGTCATGGAGGGGGCATCAAACTCCCAAAGCTGACAGCCTAATGATAGGCGCACAGCCACCAGCATACAGATGGCCGGAAGGGTGTTCAGCCAAGTTATATGGTAGCAAATCAACAGCTATCATTTCTGATCTTTTTTGGTTATTGTAGCAACAGCAGTGTGAGCTGAGGCATATTTGGCTTTATGTTCATATGTTTCTGAGATGGTAAGCTGTCATCTTGAATGAAGAGGGCTTTTGAACACATGGTCACTTTCAGTACCAGTAGGAAGAGTCCTTTGAATGGGAGGAAGTGGTGGTGGAGGTGTTCCAGTAGTGTTATGGGGGCTGCCACTGATTTCATCTATGGGAGTTACCCCCGAGTGTAGTGAGCTATCACTGTCACTTTCTCTGTGAGACTCACAACTGGAGTTCTCAGTAATGTTATGACATCTGTCTAGGTGCCTTTTCAGTACTGAAGTTTCCAATGCTCCTTTCTTTTTACCCTTGCTGATTGGCTGTTTACAAATAATGCATGTTGTCACCAACTTATTGGAAGCACTAATGGAGAAGTATGACCAAACAAAAGTTGATATTTTTTTACTTTTTTTCAGGAAGGCATGGCACCTCAGTGACCTTTTCAGGGGCCCCCCTCCCAATTTGTCTTGGGCCTGTTCCTCTTGTTGTTTATTCCAACCCCCCAACTAAAATATTTCTATCTGTTTCTTCCTTATCTGCAATTTCCATCCGCTCCAGTAAACCCTGTGCTGCCTAATCATTCATCCTTATTATTACCCTCATTGGGTTCAACCTCAGAAGAATTGGATAAGGGACTGACAGTAGCATAGCATGCAATTGTTCCATATCTTTGGGTGCCTCTGTGGGTGGTACCCACCAAGCCTTTTTTTTTTTAACTCCATAACTTTTTTTTTACTTGGAACTGATGATGATTCGAGACATTCACATTTTTTGGATTCAAGCATTCGCTTGGAATACAAAACCTTAGAAATTAAGAAAATCACTTTTTGGAGTTTGATTTTATTTTCCCTTTTCAGGCTGATTGCTGTCTTTTGCAGTGCTACTGCCTACCTGAGAAACAGAATGCGCCTCATCAACACTTTGATCCATTGTTTCTTGGTATTCTAGCCTGTAACAAAAGAGCCCTCTAACTAATGTGATGTCCTTCTGATGACTCCTGCCAACACCCACAGGCCAGAGACAAATTTACTGTCTTGACTCATGACTGTACACAGCACACCGACAGCATAGCGGTCCACCACCACTTCCTTCCAAGATTACCTGACGGACTCCTACAGTTACTGTTCAGTGACCAAATTCAGAAACTGTTAAGTGTGCCTCAGAATGTGAACTGGAGATGCAGATACATCTGGTGCAGAGCCGCATGCAGCACAGTCCCACACTGGGGTTGGTCAATGCTTATACGTAATGTAATGCGATATACTATAAAACTAATAATAAGGAGGAATAATGGGGAATGAGTGATGATGATGATGATGATGATGACACTTGTGTGTACTTTACTTGTGTTGTAGTGTAAACAGCCTGTTATGAGACACAAAGTCAGATTATCCCCTGGGCCAGCCACAGCCAACAGCACTGGCACATCAACTTGTATATCGTTTGTCCAAACAGTACTTTTTTTAATACTTGCAATTGTGACTGAACATTAACAAGTGATCATGATTGGATGCCACAAGTCAAAAATTTAATTTGCCAGCCTTTCCTTGCCCTGTATAACACACAGCCACACTGAAGCCAGGAAAAAAAATTATTTGGGATTTCTGGGACCGTTAAATTTCTTGTGGACCCCTCCATAGTCTCTCTCTCTCTTTTCCCTCTGGATGGCACAAGACAAAGATTTATTTTGCCAACTTGCCCTTGCCCTGTACACACAGCCACAGTGAAGCCATGAAAAAAAGAAACTTTTATTTTGGATTTCTTTTTTTTAATCAAATAAGCTTTTTTAATTTTCAAACAAGAACATAAGAACAAAATACAGAAGAATACAGGCTGGTAATGAAGTAGATAGACTGCAACAATGAAGATATAAAGAGCATGATACCAATTATAAAAAACATAAAACCTCCCTCCCCACACCCCCAAAAGACACCTGCCCTTCCCTAGAACTTAAACTCAATCAGATTTGGGGAAAGAAAAAAAAAACAACCAGCACAGAAATTCTGCTGTGAACTAAGAAGGAAGAGATATTAATTTGTGTAAAGGTTCCCATATGGTACGATAGTTGTGAGGACAATGTCTCATAAATGCTATGTGTTTCTCAACTATTAAAGCCAATAATATTTCCTGGTACCATTCTGTGTAATGTGGGGCTGAGGTATCCTTCAAATGATGAAGGAGAGCAAGTTTGACCACAGTGGTAATCAGTGCCATATGGGCTTTTCATATCTTAGGTTAGCTGGGGTGGGGGTAAATCACACCTAGACAAACCTCTGGAGTAAAGAGATCTTCTAGATCTAAGAGGGGCTCAAGGGAGTTCTTTACATCATTCCATAATGGTGCTATAATTGGACAATCCTGCAACATGTGTTTTAATGTTCCATCCTCCTGTCCACACCTGTGCCATAATGTTGATGATATTTTGCCCATCTTATATAGTTTAGGCAGCATGAAGTACATATTATGAAGTATTCCAAACTGTGCAAAGCGAAACCTCTCCTGCTTAAGAAATGTATATCGTTGATGCCAAACCCTGTGCCAGAGGGGAATATCATGTTGTAAGTTTAAGGCCTGTTGCCAATAATAGCAAATCCCAGACAAATTACTTGGGCCCAATGACTGAAATGCTTTATAAATCTTAGATACTACATGTGATTGAGGGGCTAATGGTAAAATGATGGTAGGCACAGATGAGTCCCACATATGCCAGAATTTAGGGCCTCAGAAAGAAAGTATAGCATGTATTATTTGTAAGTACTTGAAACAGGCTTTGTTAGGAATAGTGGAGACAGCCACGATGAAGCTTGCAGTAATGACATGTCACAAAATCCTGGATGAGAAAAGAGCTTAATTGCCATTGACTTACAATGGCACCTGCAGTAAACAGCAGCATTCTATGATATTCTACAGCATTTCTGAGTTACATCCTGGCTCTCTCTCATTTGTAGTTGGAAATGGCCCAGGGCAATTGTAAATGGCAATGGCTTGTTTCCATCTAGCAAGGATTGTACAGACAGTCCTTCTAGCTGAGGGCAGAAAGAGATGTAGAGAGGACTACCACAATTTGGATATTAAGATTATCCAGTAAGGGTTGAGTAACCGTTCTATCCCATTCCTGACCCATGTAAGTATACAACTGGTGTATCACCTTTAAGAACCAATATAAAGGTGTGGAGTGGAGAGAATGGGGGATAAGAAAGGGCCTGCAATATAATAAGCTACTAAGACATAAACCATGTCTGTGACAAAGTGAGCGTTCTATATCCACCCGGTCCCCCTCTTGCATAGTCCTTTGTAATGATTTCCTATAGTGTGTGGCTGCAAAGTAGAAAAAAAATTGGGAGGCTGAAGACCGCCATTCATTTATGGGACTGTAAGTTAAAAATGAGTTCACCTGACTGATCTAGACTACCAAGCCAAAGAAACTTATTAATCATTGTTTATAAATGGTTAAACCACACTTTGGGAAGGGACACATTCGCCATACTTAGGGGATATGTAAGGTGCAGTAATATAGTCATTTTGATAATATTAATCTGCCTACACCAGGACAGAGGAAGAATGGACCACCTAGAGAGATCTTGTTGATAGAAATGAATGGGGAGAAAGATTGTCTTTAATCAGACTCGAAACGTATCGACTAACACAGACTCCCAGGTATAGTAAGCTATGAGGTTCCCAAGAGAGTCCCAACTGGATAATGTCCTGTTTACCAACCAAATTATTAAGGGCAGTACTTTAGTCTTCTGCCTATTCAATTTGTATCCAGAAAGAACTGAGAACTTCTGTACCTCTTACAGAACCATGGGAATTGAACATACGGGGTCTTCAAGATGGAGTAATAAGTCATCAGCAAATGCAGATAGGACATGTCTTGTGGTTCCCAGTTGAATTCCCTTAATCTCCAGGTTATGTCTAAGAAGGTAGATTAAAGGTTCCAAATATAAGTTAAAAAGGAATGGGGAAAGTGGGCATCCTTGCCTGGTGCCCCACTGAAGTATAAACAGATTGGACAGGACTCCATTGCAACGTATTCAAGCTGTTGGCAGGGCTCCAGATAAGATTTTTTGGGATGAGTACTGTACTCCTCATTTTGAAAGTGAGGTGAATAAAACCAAATTCAGATGCATACAAATGTCTGGATAAAGTGGATTGATGAGTACATTTTTAAAAATAATGTAATTTTTTTCTAGATAACAATTGATCAAGTGCCAACAGTGCTCCAGATAATGTTGGCAGGTAGAAGTGATTTACTCAACAATTTTAAAATATAGGGAGTAAAACAAAATTGGGATGAATACAAGTGGTGTAAATCTGTAAAAACCTGCTCCGTTTGAATCACCAGTTATGTTATGAAGCACTGTTCTTTAGTGTGGAGTATTTACAAATGTTGGGTGAGTATTGGTACTCATTAAAACATTTTTCTGAAGAGTATTTCTTAAAATGAGGTGAGTGAAATAGGTCAGTACTCCCTTATCCGGAGCTCTGGCTGCTGGATTGGTAAACAACCATTTAACCCATGTTGTAAATTCTGAGGGAAAACCATATTTATCTAATGTGGCAAATAAAAAGGGCCAGGAAACCCAGTTGAATGCTTTTTCTGCATCCAGGGAGACCAGAAGTGCAGAGGCTCTGCTCCCCCAGATGCCAAGATCAAATAATGTAGCTTCCTGACACAATCACTGGACAAATGCCCCACCATGAAACCAATCTGAGATGAGCCAATCAGCCTATTCCATACCTGCGCTACCCCATTGGCTATGATTTTGGCTAACATCTTTAGGTCAGTATTCAGTAATGAAATCAGGCAGTAGTTATTGGCTAAGGCACCACCCTTGCCAGGTTTCTTGATTGCTGTGATGATTGCCTCAGTGAAAGTATAGTGTATAGTTAGTAAAACCCGAATCATACCAAGGAGTTATAGACCTTCAACAATAATGTTGCCAGTTTGTCCTTAAATGAAATGTAGAAGTTGTTAATGATTCTGTCTGGTCCTGGAGACTTGTCCCATGGGAGCAGCTTTATAGCTTGACCTATTTCTGCAATAGTTAAAGAGGCTTTAAGTAATTCTCATTGGGCCAGAAGAGGGATATCCATCAAATAATCTGTTATTTCCATTAAGGAAGGAGAAGTGTCAGAGTCAAAAGCATAAAGATCAGAGTAGTATGATCAGAAAACAGCCTCTATTTGCCTAGGATGAGTAATGTAGTTACCTTGAGCAGAATGAGCTAAATAAGGAATATAATTGTCTGGTTCTATAGTTCGTAGGCAGAGTGCTAATAATTTTCATGCCTTCTCCCCAGATTCAAGGTACCTTGTTTTAGTCCTGATTACTTGAAAGAGCTCCTGGTTCCATACATCCCTTCAAAACAGCTCCACTCAGCTGACGAGGGGTTGCTAGAGATTCCGAGGGTTAACCTAAAGTCATCTGGTGTGCGTGCCTTTGGGTTTGTGTCACCTACCCTCTGGAATTCTCTGCCCCGTCAACTTCGGGATTGCAGGATGGTGGGGAGTTTTAAGCAGGCACTTAAGACTTTTTTATGGGGAAAAGCATTTGCGATACTTTCTTGATTTTATATTATATGCTCTGCATTTTGTTTTATGTGAATTGTACAGCACCTTGGAATTTGAAAGGCACTTATACAAATACATTTTATTATTATTATTGTTATTATTATTATTATATTATTATTAGTGCGCCAGAGCACAATTTATTTGAGATTTCTGGGACTGTTAAATTTCCCATGCCACCCCCATAGTTTCTCTTTCTCTCCCCTCTGGATGGCACAAGTCAAAGATTTATTTTGCCAGCCTGCCCTTGCCCTGTACACACAGCCACACTGAAGCCAGGACAAAAAATAAACTTTTATTTGGCATTTCTGGGACTGTTGAATTTCTCATGGCCTGCCCCTTACTCTTTCTTTCTCCTCTTTGGATGGCACAAGTCAAAGATTTAAGATTTATTTTGCCAGCCTGCCCTAGTCTGTCTGTCTGTCTCTCTCTCTCTCTCTCTCTCTCTTTCTCTCCTCACTCTGGATGACAAAAGTCAAAGATCTATTTTGCCAGCCTGTGCTTGCCTTGTACACACAGCCACACTGAGGCCAGGAAAAAAGAAACATTTATTTGGGATTTCTGGGACTGCTAAATTGCATGTGCCCCTACCCCGTAGTCTCTCTCTCTCTCTCTCTCTCTCTCTCTCACTCTCTGTCTCGCTCTCTCTCCCCTCACACCCCAAAACTAACTGGCTAGCACAACCTGCCTTTGCACTGTACAGACAGCCACACTGAGGCCAGGAAAAAAATAAACATTTATCTGGCATTTCTGGGACTGTTGAATTTTTCACCCCCCCATAGTCTCTCTCACTCCCCACTGAATGACACAAATCAAAGATTTATTTTGCCAGTCTGCCCTTGCCCTGTACACACAGCCACACTGAAGCCAGGAAAAAAAAAACACTTTTATTTGGGATTTCTGGGACTTTTAAATTTCTCGTGCCTCCTTCCCCCACCCATAGTTTCTGTCTCTCTCCCCTTGATCTGGATGACACAACTCAAAGATTTATTTTGCCAGCCTGCCCTTGTCCTAACCAGTACTACACAGCCACACTGAAGCCAAGAAAAGAAAAAACACTTTTATGGATTTTTGCCACTGTAAAATTTCTCTTGGGCCCCCAGTAGTCTCTCCCTCTCTCTTCTGGATCTGGAATGGCACAAGTCAATAATTTTGCCGACCCACCCTTGCCGAGTGTACACACAGCCACACTGTCTGAGGCCAAGAAAATAAAAAACTTTTATTTGGGATTTTCTGTAACTGTAAAATTTCTCTAGGGCCCCCAGTAGTCTCTCACACTCTCTCTCTCATCAGGAGGATCTTCTGGATTCAATTTCTGGATGGCACAAGTCAAGGATTTATTTTGCCAGCCAGCTTCCATCCTCTAGTACACTGCCACACTATCTTTTATTTGCCTTCCCTCACCCCCTGGCAGCCACCCACCACTATTTCTCTCCCAGTCCATCCTTGGATTCCTCTCCAATCCTCACCCTCCTCTGATAACTTTCTGTCCTGCCCTCATCCCAGTAAGCCTCCTTTCTCTTTCCTCTTCTTCTTTCCTCCCCCCTGGCTCCACTTCAAAAATAAATATTTATTTATATTTATTTATATTCAGTTTCCTTTATCTCTCTCTGTGGTGCACAACTGTAGTATGTCTGGTGGCTCTACTCTGCAGCAGCACAAGCTCATCTGATCATCCTTCAACTCATCTGGGCCCGTATTGCGCACTCACTATGGTTATATACCATGAGTGCATCATGTGACTGACTATCCTGATCTGTTGCTGATTAGATGCCACCTGTACATGGTGTGAGCATGCCAACAGCATCCCCATGGCAACAGTACACTGAATTGCATTCCACGGATCCAGAACTGGACTTCTGCAGTGAAGTCCTTATTTATCCAGGCCCATAGATTACAGGTTCAATCTGGGGGTTCGGATCTTGGGTGGAACGGTACACCCAGCCCTAATGGAGACACAAGTCAAAGAGGGCCTAGTGGACTACCTGGAGAGAAATGGGCTCCAGGATAGTAAGCAGCATGGGTTTTTGGCAGGAAGGTCTTATCACACCAACCTGATAGTGTTCTTTGACTCCATGATGGCAACTTTAAGTGCTGCTTAATGAACCCATCTACAGTAATTCCTTTCCTGGTGAACTGGTTCCCCAGCTGCTCAGTTGTAGGCCATCTTTTGCAAACAAAGAATTATAAACATAGAAACATAGGGCACCATTTTCAAAGAGTGATGCAGAGCTTGCGTTAAGCCTTGCATGCTACCCTTTTTCGTTGCAAGTGTGCCCGATTTTGGTATGTCAGGTGCAGCTGCAAAACTTTACATGATTTACGGCAGCTTGCACCAAATATCTGGTGCAATCTTTGTAAAAAGCGTACCCAGGATTGCTGCAAACTAGACCAGAAAAAATTGGTCTAACTTGTGGCAATTGGAGCATGGGATGGAAAATCCCAATCAATGGCCAGGAGAAAGCCACAAGCTCCATGCACCATTCAGCACCCCCAGGGCTTGTGGCATTTCGGAGGCATTTGAAAATCTGGCTCATAGAATTTGTTGGCAGAAAAGGACTGCTTTATCCATGCAGTCTGCCCAGATGGTCACTGCCTAGTCTGTCTCCACAGACCCTAACTGGTTTCTGGCAACCCTCTTTTCTCTCTGCCCATTTCCTATATCACCCTATGTCTATCCAATGTCATGCTGTGCATGCTTGAAGCTCCCAACTGTTTCCACCTTCACTATTTCTGCTGGCAGTCTATTCAAGGCATCCACCACTCTTTCAGTGAAGCAGTACTTTCTCACATCCCTTTTAAACACCCCCACTAGCTTAACTGCATGCCCTCTGGTTCCAGCACTCTTCCTCATAGAAAAGAGACTCCCCTCCAGCAACCTGTTCAGCCCCATGATGTACTTGTAATTATACAATGAGTGTACTACTTAAACTGCCAAGATAAAAATGCAGATCCAGTGACAAGCCCTATTCATAAGATAGCAAGTTTATCTTATTTAAGTGTATGAAAAGCACTATATAAATGCTGATTCTTCTTCTTCTTCATCTTATGAATCGGGTTCGTCACACCCACTATCTCCACACTCTGGTTCATCACAATGACACCACACTAATGCTACAGCAGACCCACGGCTTCAGACACAATGGTAAAATAATACAAAAAAAAAAGACACTGAGCATTTTGAATCCAGAGCTCACTGTATAAACTGGGAATGTTATGTGTCACCATGTCATATGTTTTTTTTAATCTTCATTCAAGGTCTGTGACTGCCTGATCCAACAATTGTGGCTATGCCACTCTTGAGGAATCAAGAGGCCACAGACCTCTCATAAAGTTAAAAAAATGTATAACATGATCACAGATAACATATCCCCTATGTCTCTATCATGGCCCATCTCATTCTCCTTACTTCCAGTGTGTACATTTTATGATCCCTCAGTCTCTCCTCACAGGGCTTTTGGTGCAACCCCTGCACCATTTTAATTGGTTCCATGTCATAAGAGTGATCGGAAAACAGTGATCGCTAATATGATGACTGTATACTGCTGAAAAGCAAATCGGCGATATAGACTTTAAGGTGACCAGACATCCAGATTTTAAACAAGTGTTTCTGTTTGGGGGGGCTGTGCCCCCCCCCCACACCCCCCATGAATTAGGATTCTCAACTCCAGAGGTGTGCATGTCCGGGAGAGGGCAAAATCCAGATGTCGTGAAAAAAATTAAGTGCCGCAGCTCGCAGCTGCGGCAAAATGTAACCCACTCCCAGTCCCAACCCCAGTATCTGCTGTGCCAGAGCTAGCCTCCCACACCACCACACCACACAGCTAGCTTGGCAGCAGCAGGTACTCCAGTCCCTGATAACCCCTCCTCTTCCATTCACCCTTCCCCAAAGTTGCTGTCCCATACTCTTGCTATTCTGCAGGGTAGCCCAGAATAATAGTGCCTAAAATGAGTCATTTTTTTTGCAGTCACTCATTTTGGATCACTATTATTACATAATACCTTTTAGTTGCCCTCCTCTGGACTGCCTCCATCCTGTTCTTTCTGATGCACAGCCTCTAGGAGTGGAAACAATACTCCAGATGAGGTCTTACCAGCAAGTGATAAAGTGACAACATCACCTCACTCATACTGCTAGAGATACCTCTCTCTATGCATGGCAGTATAGTACTGGCCCTACTCACTGCTTTGTTACACTGCTCTGCCACTTTGAGGTCATCAGATATGATAACCACAAGGTCTCTTTCCTCTTCGGTGACTGACAATAGCTCCATTCATCCTATACTCAGTTCTTGAGTTTCTATGCCCTTGGTGCATAATTTTGCACTTTTTGGCATTGAATCCCCAACTGCAATGCTCTTGACCATTCCTCAAGATTCCCAAGATCCCTATGCATTCTTTCCATCTCTTCCTTATTGTCCACCCTATTACAGATTTTGGTATCATCTGCAAAAAGGCATATCTTCCCATCCAGTTCATCTATGATGTCACATATGAAGACACTGAAGATAACCAGTCCCAGTACTGAGCCCTTTGGCACCCCGCTGGTCACTTACTCATCATTAGAGGGTGTACCATTAACCACCACCCTCTGTTGCCTATCTATTAACCAGTTTCTAACCAAACTCACTTCTTTAGATCTACCCCTAAGTTGTCTGATTTCTTAATCAGTCTCCTGTGTGGTACAGTGTCAAAAGCATTGCTAAAGTCCAGATAGGCCACGTACACTGCTCTCCCCTGCTCTATTTCCCTGATCACCCAGTCAAAGAACTCAATCAGATTCATCTGGCATGACCTCCCCCTCAGTGAATACATGCTGCCTTTGGTCTTGCATCCCATTGGATTCAAAATACTGCACCGACCTTTCCTTTAACAGTGTTTCCATTAATTTCCCCACCACTGAGGTGAGCCTCACAAGCTTATAGTTTCTAGTCTCCTCCCAGCAGCCAACTGAAGGACACACCTACTCTCATCCACTCCTCCAGAATCAGGCTTGATTCCAGTGAATTATTGAATAAGACCATCAGCAGAACAGCCAGCACCTCACTGAGTTCTTTTAGAACCCTTGGGTATATCTTGTCCAGTCCCACAGCCTTGTGCACTTTATGAGTTGTAAGTCCCTTTACTTAAAAGCCAGAAAAAGTGAGAATGCAACAAATTGGGCCTTGTATAAAAAAATTATTAAAAGAAACTAAAAGTGCCATTAAACAGGCAATTCGAAAACATGAGCTAAATCTGGTTACAAAAGTGAAAGATAATCATAAATCTTTTTACACATGTATCAGTAACAAAAAGGGAAGTCAAACTTCAGTGGGGCCCATTAAGGATCATGATGGCAAATTAGTTGAGGATTGCCAAGCTATGGCAGGGCTTTTCAATACTTATTTCTCATCAGTATTTCATAATAAGTCAAATAATAATAGAGATCATCTGACTAAAATTGATTATAAAATTGTTTTAAATAAAAATGATATTGAGGATATACTAAAGTACCTGGACCTGAATAAATCTCAGGACCAGATGGAATTCATCCTAGGGTCCTTAGGGAATTGGCAACAGAATTGGCAGAACCTATAACAGCACTGTTTCAGAAATCTTCGGATAACGGGGAGGTGATTGAGGTTTGGCGAAAGGCAAATGTGATCCCTATTTATAAAAAGGGATCTAGACAGAAGGTGGGCAACTATAGGCCTGTTAGCTTGACTGCTGTCCTGGGGAAAATGTTGGACTCTATTGTAAAGGATCAAATAGTGGAGTTTCAGAATACAGTGGGGGATTGTGATGATGCTCAGCATGGTTTTAAAAAGGGGTTATCATGTCAAACTAATCTCTTGGAGTTTTATGAGCATGTGAGTACGGCATTGGACGAGGTTGTCTCTGTGGATGTGGTGTTCTTGGATTTTTCGAAGGCGTTTGATAAAGTCCCACATGGTGAATTGATTGATGCCCCGATTGAACATAAAATACCGGGGTATATTGCAACCTGGGTTAAGGCATGGCTGAGTGAGAGAAAGCAGAGGGTTTGTTTAAAGGGAGTTTACTCTGATTGGTTGGGAGTGGAGAGTGGAGTCCCCCAGGGATCTGTTCTGGGGCCCTGCTTGTTTAATATCTATATACACTCATTATCTGGAGGAGAGGATGTCTGGGAAACCAAATTTGCAGAGGACACTAGAATTGGCATTACTATCAGAAATGGTGAAGATGTGGCAAAGTTGCAAAAAGCCTTACTCAAAATGGAAAGTTGGGCAAGGGAAAAGAAGTTATCCTTTAACACCGACAAATGTGTAGTAATGCACTTTGGGGAAAAAAATAACCAAGCTGACTACTTTTTAAATGGACATAAATTGGGTAAAGTAGTGGAGGAAAGTGACAAGCGATTTCAAGTTCCACCAGCATTGCAGTCAGGTTATGAAGTCTACTAGTGGTACTCTTATCAATATCAAGAAACATATAAAGAGTAGGAAGAGGGAAGTGACTGTGCCTCTCTTCGGTGCACTGGTGAGGCCGAAGTTGGAGTATTGTGTGCAGTTCGGGTCACCTGGTTACAGGTTGGATGTAGGAAGACTGGAGTGGATTCAGAGGAGGGCTACCAGGTTAGTAGCAGATGCTAGGAACCAGGACTATGAGGTTAGATTGGATAACTTGGGGTTGTTCACATTGGAGTATAGGCGTCTTAGAGGGGACATGTGTATGGTGTATAATGCACTTAAAAATACAAATCTAAGGGCTAAATTAGGACTTACATTGAGGGAACAGCGATATGACACTAGGTCACATTCATGGCAACTTAAGGGGAAACATTTTAAGACCACGAAAAGAAGGCATTGGTTTAGTGTTAGAGTTATTCCAGTGTGGAATAACCTACCTGAGGAGGTAGTCACTAATAAGACTACAGTTGAGTTTAAGAGGAAACTAGACAAGTATTGCATAGCAAATAAAATAGTGGGGTATCAAAATTAGATTTAACAGCGAGCACAATGGACGAAAGTCTTCTTTGCTCTGATCTTACCTATGATACCTATGATACCTATGATTTAGAATTTCTTCCTCTGAAAATAGACTTGTGTTTGCCTTCCCTTTGCCCTGTCTTCATGCTGATCACTGTTTGTCCATCCTCCCTCCCCCCACCATTGCGAAAACTGTGCAGAAGTACCTGTTCAGAATGTCTGACTTTTCTTGGTCCTGTTCTGCACAGTCTCCCTCTGCTACTCTTCTTATGCTCACTGTCTCTCCCCTTTCTTTCCTCTTCTCATTTGCACCTGAAGAAAGTCTTATCCCCATTTTCTACCACTTTGGCTATTCTTTCGTTTTTCTGTGTCTTTGCTTCCTTCACTGCTTTACCTGCTGTCCTCTGTTATATCTCCTACATTTTCCTCTGCTTTTCTTTATGCCTCCTGTTTGCCTCTCTTTTTTCCTTCACTACCTTCACCACTATGGTTACCCCCATAGTACCATAATGATCTCTTTTTCATTTTGCTTTTACTCATTTATTCATGTGTGGCTGGTTGCCTTAATTATGCCCTCCTTTATTTTTCCCCATTGTTCCTCTGTGTACTGACCAAACATTGAAACATTTACAGTAAAATCCCTCACAGTGACAATTTCAACAGAATTCGAAATTGTCGCTGTGAGGGACCTGAGAGTGAAATCTCACCCTTTTGCCATGTGTCGCCCCCCCCCCCAAATCAACTCTGACTTAGAGTTGATCATTTTTAGAAGGGGGTGTGAGAGGGTGCAGCCACCCGCATGAGGAGTTCGGGGGGCACAGCCCCCAAAAAGAAACACCCTAATGTTAGACAGGCAAAATTTCACTTGTCAACATTGGGGATCTCACTATGCTGAACTTCGGCAACTGTGTGGTCGATTTGGCATAGGTAAACCCTGTTCCTCTACCCCTCCCTGGCATCCCTACCCCCACAAGGCAGTTTCTGAGGCAGTCTCCCATTTCCCTAAAATCAACCTGCCTAAAGTCCAGGACCCTCATCCTCATGAGGTTTGCCTCTGCTCCTCTCTTTATGTTAAACCAAAATGTATGGTGATCACCATTGGTACCTGGGGACTGCCCACTGGGACTTCTGCAATGCTGTCCCTATTTGTAAGCACCAAGTCCAGCACTGCCCCATCCCTAGTGGGTTCATTGATTAGCTGCCTGAGAAATGAATGAATGAATGAATACTTTATTTCTAAAAAGCTCCTTTCCAAAACCGAGGCGCTTTTACAACAAATCAATACATAAAACTTAAATTCCTAAAAACAATCCATAAATATATTTTAAAAATCCGGATATGCTAGGTTAAACAGATACATCTTCAAAGCTGATTTAAAGCTTTGGACAGTCAGGCATTCTCTCACCCAATGAGGTAGAGAATTCCATAGGGTTGGAGCCATAAAACTAGATGATCTTGCCCCTGATGTCTTTAAGCGAACCCTGGGAATCTCTAGCAATCCCTCATCGGTGGATCGGAGCCAATGGGAAGGACAGTAAGGGTGAAGAAGATCTTGCAGGTAATTAGGTCCCTGATCATGTAGGGCCTTATAGGTCAGCAAACTGACCTTGAAGGTGATTCGCCATTGAATTGGCAGCCAGTGCAGTCCACGGAGGACAGGCGTTATATGACTGGCCCTTGACGTACCAGTCAAAAGCCTGGCCGCCTCATTCTGCACCAGCTGCAAATGGTGAATATCCACCCCTGGTAGCCCTAGGTACATGGCATTGCAGTAGTCCAAGCGGGAGGTAACGAAGGCGTGGACCAATGTTAGGAGGTCATCAATGGGAACCAGATGCTTCACTCGGGCTATATTCCTCAGATGGTAGAATGAGGTCTTGACAACAGCTGACACCTGATGTTTGAGGGTCAGACAATCATCAAATATAACGCCCAAGCTCCACACCCAGTCTGAGGTCATCAGCTGGGTCCCCCCAAGCCAAAGACCTGAGGGTGACCCAGTCAACGAACCTACCCCACGATGGCCTGGGTCCACAACCAACACCTCAGTTTTTTCAGGGTTTAACCTCAACCAGCTCACAGTCATCCAGTCCTGAATTTCTGTAAGACAGTTATTAAAGACCGAGACAGCATCACCCTGGCCAGGCACAAAGGACATGTACAGCTGAGTATCATCTGCATAGCAGTGAAAACTCAAGCCATACCACCTAATGATCACTCCCAATGGCAGCATATATACCACAAATAACATGGGTGCTAAAATAGAGCCCTGCCTCACCCCAGAGGATAGGGACAGTGATGTCGAGGAACATATCCCAGACACCACCCTCTGAGTCCTACCCTCGAGGAATGATCGAAACCAACTGAGGACTAAACCAGATAGCCCACAGACAACCCGCAGGCACTCCAAAAGAACCCCATGATCAAAGGTATCAAATGCCGCAGAGATCAAGAAGGACCAAGATGGAACGAGTCTTTCGATATCTCGCTATTAGGAGGTTATTTAGTACTCTAACAAGGGCTGTCTGGGTACTATGTCTTTTCCTAAATCCTGACTGGAGAGAATCATAGACATTGTGACTGGTCAAATGATCATCCAGCTACAATGCAACCACCTTCTCAATAACCTTACCTACAAAAGGCAGGTTAGAGACAGGCCTGTAGTTGGCCAGACATTCCGGGTCTAGGGAGGGTTTTTTTAGAAGGGGCCTAATCACGGATTCCTTCAAGGGGTCAGGAAAGATCCCCTTCTCCAATGACAACCAGATTATCTCAGCAAGGATTGGGCCGATTTTATCCGCACATCCTACTAAGAGGTGGGTGGGGCCCAGATCCAAACTACAGTTGGTCGGTCGCAGTGGTTGGACGATCATCACTATGTCACTGATTGTGGGTCAGTCAAAGTCAGACCACACAAACTGGGTGTCCGACATCTCCTGCCAACCACTACAACTCCCATTTGAGAGAGTTAGAAGGAGATCGGACCTGATTGTGGCAACCTTATCTGCAAAGAATCGAGCAAACTCCTCACAGCATTCCTGTGAAAATGCTGTCTCAGACTGAAGACAGAGTGGATTGCACAGTTTGTCCACGGTCCGAAAGAGCTGGGCTGGTCGATTCTATGCAGCAGCAATTTCCCTGGACAGGAATTCTGCCTTCTTACAGGTAATTGCTGATTGATAGACATGATAGTGGTCCATCAAATTAAGCCTGTCACACTCCAGACCCGATTTCCGCCAACATCTCTCAAGCCTTCTTCCCACTTTCCTCAACTCCCTCAAAGTCTCATCGAACCAAAGAGACTTTGGGGGAAAGGTAAGGGGTTGAACACATTCAGGAGCAATGGAATCTAGGGCCCCCTACTACTGCCTTAATATAGGCAAGAACCAGGTCCCCAGGATCCATGCATTCACTAGGCAAACTCGATAGGTCCAGTGCCACCATCAGGTCTTCTGGGGTAACACCCCTCAAAGGGCGATACCAGACCATCTCCGTAGAGACCTACCTACCAGGGGGGTCAGGAAACTGAACCCGATGGTGTGATGGTCAGACCATCCAACTGGCTCCACCACCAAATTGGATACCTCCATCCCCAGGAGGAATACCAAATCTAATGAATGACCATCTATATGGGTAGAGGAGGAAATAACCTGTGTGAAGCCCAGTGAATTCATTAGCTGGAGGAAGTCAGAACCAAACTGCGAGAGTTCATCATCGACCCAGGCATTAAAATCCCCCAGGATCAGCCATCTGGAGGATCCCAATGTCATGTCGACGATGAAGTCTGCAACTTCCCTCAGGAAAACATTCCCATTACCTGGTGGACGGTAAATGAGAAGAATCCTGTACCACACACCCTCACCCAGGATATATTCAAAAGATTTGGTAATTACCACTGCTACCTCCATCAGACTCAGTTCCATTCTAAAACAGATTGCCACCCCCCCACCTCTACAATCCAATCTCGGATGGTGTCTCACTGAGTACCCAACTGGTATAGCTGAAGCCAAAACAGGGCCAGCATTTTCATCCAGCCAGGTCTCGGTGATGCATGCCAGGTCCGATGATCCGATAAGATCAGCTATTATAGCAGTCTTATTTTTAATGGACCTGGCATTACATAACACCGTCTGAGTTGGATGAGTTGCCAGTGAAGACCGAGCTACCTGCCTGCTGAAAGCAGAGCCCTTGGGTATGGGAATCAGGCAAGGTAAACCTCTTTCCTGAACCCATTTCACCCAAGGGCATCTTCTTGTCCTCACTGTCCCAATCCGTCCTCTCTTTTCCATTCCCCCTCCAGGTCGGGCCCCCACCTTCCTCCTCCTCACAATCCCTAGAGCCCTACAACATCTATATACCTCCGGGGATAATGGGGGGCAATTAAAAGGGCGGAGGTCCCTAAGCTGGGAGGGGGAATAATGCCTGACCGTCCGAGTAGCTCCCCAACACATCTTCACAAAAATATACATGCTAAAACCCCCCCAAAAAAAAAATCTTAAAGCTAGAATAAAACAACACAATCATTAAATCCAGTATAGCGGTTTAAAGAATAGAAGAAGCAAGTTATAAAATAACTAAACGTTCTTTAAAGCTACAGTTATGACAAGATATCAATATAAGTCAAAACTACAGAAAGAACAAGTTTCTCCAATCTTCAGTGGAACTTTCAGCTGCCAGAAGAGACCGAAGGCCCTCAGGAACTCTCACTTCCTGAGCAGGACAGATGTTATCAGTCTCAAAGATTGCTCAAGTCCCAAAATCACTCTCACTGTAATAAAGTTGATTGTAGTAAAAATGTCCAAAGAACTTTAACAAACCCCAAACACTCCCACTGTCCAGGGTTGGAAAAGCAACAAGGCACTCTCACTGCCTTCTTAAAAAGAGTATAAAATTTTAAACTCTGACCATGTTAGAGGATGGGAGGGGGTCCAGAGAATCTTCTTCAATGGTTATACGCTCTGAACAGGAGCAAGCCCCCAAGGATTTAAGCAGGAGGCTAAGCCGTAAAGGCCATGACCATAACTGTGGATCTCCACCCGGGCCCACCCACCAGTTGGCTCTGTGGAGAAACCTAAAGTACCCTTGGCCTAACCCGCCAGCTCCCTGACAGGATAGGACTCAGTCCCCCATGTAGTCGCAGTCCCACAGCCAGGCCCACCCACAAAAATCGGAACCTACAGCTCACAGTTCCAAATTAAGCTGCTTCTTCTATATCCATCAAAGTTCTGTCCCAAACTGTAATTATTCGTAACCGCTATAGAACAATCCGCAAATCTTCACTTGCTATACTCTTGTTGGATGCCTCCTCCGCAACACCCTTCCCCTATCTTCTCTCCAGGTTTCTAAGTCAGATTCACATGAAAAGCAGTAAATATCACCAGTCAATATGTTCAAATGTCCAAATGTCCAAATTTGGATAATCCAAGTACTAGGAACCCGGTAGCAGACCAAGAACCGAGCAATAAAGCCCAGCTAACAGTTTCGGCAAACTTAGTGTGCAGTGGCAACATCAAAGCTGAAACAAAGCTGAAGCAGAACAGGCCCCACGCACACTGCCAGGCAATCACCAAGTCACCTCAGCATAGGTCTCGACTCACTCAGAAAGACCTCTAGTAGGGAGTCAAGGATATTCCCAGAGGGTTTCCCAGTCCCCTACATACCCACACCCCTGCTCTGCACACCACCCTTCCTCTGCACATCACTCTTCCTTTCTTTATCTTCCCTGTTTCATTTTAAGTTTTTGTAAATATTCTCCAAAAAGATATGTATCACACATTTCAGACTGTGCCAACAAACCTTCAAGAAGCTCAATAAGAACAATTCTGTTCTGGGTGTTCTAAGGAAGAAAGTTAATCAGTTAGCATCAAGCCTTAACATTTCCACAAGAAGCAATGACCTTAGTTCCTAGAGAAAATGAAGGCCTGTACTTCAGTTTACTAAACACTTTCATAAGTTTTGTTAGCATGTACATGTAATTAAATCCTTTGGCACAGAAGCATTGGAATCTGGTTAATGTGTGCTGTTGTTTATATACATCTGGTATCGAGCTGCAGCTCAGTATATACTGAGCCAATTAGGAACAGATTAATTGAAACTGAAATAGATATGCAGTGAATCTGTGAATGTGCTACTATAAAAATCAATAGAAAGCTCATGTTTGTGAAGGTTATCATGTTTGTGCATGCTAAAGTAACTGCCCAGCTTGCATGCAAACACTAAACAAGGTTTCATGCACTCAAACCATATCAGTTGACCAGCTACAATTCAACTTTAACTGACATTACACTTTGCATTCAGGGTCATGTGATGCTATTGGAATACATTTATCAAACACAGGAGTTGAAATTTATATATATATATATATATATATATATATATATATATAGATATATATATATATATATATATCTATATATATATATATATATATAAATATATATCAGCTGATGGCAGAAAAAGGCTCTTGGCCCATGCAGTCTGCCCAGCCTACCTAATTATTCTGCCTTGCCAAAGTGGCAATCCTCCCTTGTCCTACTGTCCCCCCTTTTTCTAACTAAACCCACCAGCCTGTTCCATCCCTGTTAAAAGATGCTAATCAATTTGGCCTATACCACTTCTTCAGGTAGCCCATTCCATTTATCTACCACCCTTTCCATGAAGAAATGCTTACAGACATCCTTTTTGAGTCCCTATCTGCTAGCGTCAGTGAACTCCCCCTCATCCCTCTGTTTGAACTCCAGAGGACAAGCTCCTTGGTGTCTACCGGGTCTGGTATGACTTCCCGTCTGTTGATTGCCCGACATTGTACATCCCGCCTACAAGTTCCCGCAAACTAATTTCCTGGTCGGTAGCATTTGCCGACAGAATCTCTTCCTGACCAACACCAATTACATAGAAACCAAAAAGCAATCGCATCACAGTTTCGACCATTTTGCTACATGAACTCTGGCTGCTTTTGATTACCCGCTGTCACTCACAGCTCACAGATGGACCCGGTTGAAGAGAAGAGATTTGGCTAAATATTAAACAGTTGAAAAAAAAAAGAAAAGGTTAAATTTATTAAAGTTTTAAAATAGTATGTTCAGTCATCAGCATCATATCTTTTAAACACAATAAGTGTGTTCTGTTCGTTTTGGGACATCTGGGTTTAATGCTAGTCCATTTTCCGTTCAGGCTGAACACTGTTTGGGAGAGGTTTGTTTTTATGTAGTGCGTTTCATAATTCTCTGCATCCCAGCGTGCTTTTACAGTCCATGGGCAGTTGGTGGTAGACACTGGCAGAGAGGCTAAGATTAGATAAAGGAAAGCTTCTGGAGGTTAAGGAGAGAGATCAGCACCAGGAGGCTGTGACCTGCTGAAGGATCACTAGTTTACTGAGCGGGGGTGGTGGGATTCAAATCTTCTTCTCCCTCTGCAAGAGGACCCTTTGCTGAAAAATGCCAAGGTATCAACCGAGAACAGAATACAAGCCTCTGGTTAGTCATGTCTCCATCTGCTAGGCTCAATGTGGAAGCTAGTTTGGCTCTCTAATAGTGATAATGAAGGCACAAGCGGTGATGGTACAGTATCACCCCCCCCAACTGTTGGAATGTGTTAGCAGCCTTGACAGCTACTGGCTGCACAGTAAGCTCAAAGCTGTTTTGCAATAGTCACACAAGGACAGTTCCAAGTCTGCGCAAGTCGCTGTGGCACTGTGTTGGAAATGGGAAGGCAAGTCAGTTAATTATGAATCAGTAGTGCAAATTCAGCCAAGCAGTACTAAGAATTTACTTGTGCAATTCAGCCTAACCACAGGAGACCATCTCAGATTTTTGAGAAAGTGAAACATTCCACTTTGAGCTATAATCAGAAACATTGTTTCCACTTAATTCTTATTGAGACAAAATAAAACAAAGTTACAGTGCATTCAAAGACATACACGTGTGAAATTCTGCTAGTCCGTTTACATCATTTTTTTTAAATTGACATTGTCGGTAAATGGTGCTGTGTGATTTAATATTTTGGTAAATGAACCCAGTTGGGAAATTGAGTTCGGGAAGGTGCTTGTTGGCAAGTAGACGGTCGGGCAGTAGTACGGATCCAATCTACCCTACTTATAC
The DNA here is from genome assembly GCA_016271365.2 of Neoceratodus forsteri. Taxonomy (NCBI): domain Eukaryota; kingdom Metazoa; phylum Chordata; order Ceratodontiformes; family Ceratodontidae; genus Neoceratodus; species Neoceratodus forsteri. The sequence continues at coordinate 1,456,567,238 of CM057450.1, read as the reverse complement.
CATGCAGGTAAATATATGTCTCAATCACATCACTGCTTTCTCTCCTTTACTCAAGGGAGCACAGTCCTGCAACCTCTTCTTACATGGCTTATCCCCAAGGCCATGGGCCATCTTAGTTACCCTGTGCTGTACTGCCTCCAACTTGTTGCAGTCCCTACTCAAGTATGGGTTCCAGTACTGGGTGCAGTATTCTAGGTGTGGCTCCACTAGTGGACCTGTATAATGGTAGGATCTCCTCTCTCCCTCCATGGCTTATCTCCCCCATGTAACATAGGGCTTTGTTTCCTTTACTCACCACGCCGTTGCAGTGTGCAAATGTTTTTAGGGTCTCTGATATCATCACCCATAAATTTCTCTCTTCCATAGTGCTGTCAAGCACCACAATCCCTTCTTGTATTGCGCCCTTGTGTTCTTTTTCCAAATGTGCATTACTTTACATTTTTTAGCATTAAAGTTCAGTTGCCAAATTGTGGACCAACTCTCCAGCCTGCACAGATCTTCCCTTAGCTCTCCTCTCTCTTCCTCCATTTTTATCCTTGCACAAATCTTTGTATCATCTGAAAAGAAGCCGATCTCACCCTTGATACATTCACCAATGTAACAGATGAAAATATTGAAGAGGACTGGTCCTAGTGCCAACCCCTGAGGTACCCCACTAGTCATTTCCCTTTCCTCTAAAAACTCCCATTGAATACCACTCTTTGTGTTCTACCCCCAATCAGCTCATTATCCAATTTGCCATCCGGTCCTCTACCCCTTGATCCCTAATCTTTTTGATCTGCCTTCAGTGGGGGACTGAATTAAAAGCCTTGCTCTAGTCCAAGTGTACTATATCAATTGACTTCCCCTTGTCTGCTGCTTTGGCCACCCAGTTGAAGAATTCAACCAGATTTGTCTGGCAAGACCTTCCCCTCATGAACCCATGCTGTCTGGGATCCAGCAGCCATTGCATTCTAGGAAGTCCACCAGGTTCTCCCTCATTAGAGATTCCATGATTTTTGCCACTATAGACATCAAGCTGACCAGCTTATAGTTCCCTGGCTCATTCCTCTTCTCAGTCTTGTACACTGGTACAGCATCTGCTGTTCTCCCATCCCTATGGACTGCCCCTGTGTAAACAGAGCAATTGAAAATGTCTGCTAGTGGACCTGTTATAACTCCTGCGTACCTCATGCAACATCCTCGTCAGATGATTGCCAGCCTGGCTGTGCTGTCAGGTAGCTCTGTGTGAGCTACCAGTTGTCAGATAGTTCCATGTGAGCTACTAATTCTTTTTTCTATTAAGTGCATTTTTAGCATTTTATACCTTCACAACTCTTTTACAGCCAAAGGGCTAGGTTAGGCTCCCACTAGTTTTTAGGTTATTGCTAGATTAGGGCTTGCAGTGAGGTAGGCAGTCCATTTTTAAACAGTACATTTTACTTTCAAGTACAGATTCTAGTTTTTGTTGCCACTTGATAAGCTGTGACATCTTGTGAGTGCACCTTTTTTTGTCTGTGGTGAGCTGCATCAGTGTTCTCACCTGGTGGCATGCTGGGGCTGCTCATTTTGTCTCCTCACTGGTTTGGGAATTATCTCTGACCTGTCAGCAGGCAGTTGAAAACTGCAGCCTTTGCTATGGTCGGTTGTTGGTTGTGGTGCTGGCTGGTGTGTACTTGTCACGTCTAGTGTAGAGCCAAAGGTAGAGGTGTCCTGGAGTTACTTGAAGCAAACAGTGTTATGAGAGGTGAAGGAGTGGTTTGCTGACTGGGGCTCTACTGATGAATTTTTTAAAATTAATCTGCCCTACCTGGATATTGTTTGGCCACCAAAAGGCACAGTTTTTAAAAGAAAAGACTCCCCCAGTTTCCACCTACTTATTTGAGGTGACTTGGTGTTGCGGACTGCCCAGAAGAAGGGCTGAATTCTCTACCTGGAAGGTTGATCAATCTCCTGCCCTGAGTGGAATGGAATTCCTGAGGGCCTTGTCCAGAAACTAAGGGAAGTACTTTTTTCTCATGTACTTTTGCATTTGGTGGGGGGGGGGGGGTGGAGAAATCTGGACTTGCTACTAGGGCTGTGCGAGTCAGCAAATTTGCCCTAATGCGCCAGTTTCAAGCCAGGCTGGACAAAACTTGAAATGGCCCGATTTGGCCCAAAATGAAATGCCAAATTTGCCGACTCTAGTCGCACAGCTCTAGTTTCCCCACGGTGGTGATATCCTCCCCACCCCATGCCCAGCTCTAGCTGAGAGAAAGTTCGACTTGGATGAACACAACAGTGGGCCTGAAGTAAGAATCTTGTAAAAAGTCAGAAAATAAAACATGTCTTAGTTGAAAATATCACCACAGATTATGAGAGGGGATATGATATCTGTCTTGCAAATCAGAAAACGAGACAAGAATACCTGTCTTAGGATCGATCACATCCCCTATAACTTGAATACCTTTTAGTTTCCAACTGCTCCATAAAACTGACTGACCACCCACTTTAATAGTGGAATTATACCACAGTGGTTCATACCTGTCTAAAAACGAAGAGTCCCATCCTAACAGTTTACAATATCTGTCCCACGCCCACTGGGAAAAAAAGCATCGGGAAGGTAGCCATCTTAAATGAAACTTTAGGAGTTGTCAAAAAGACAGCTAAAGGTGTCATACCAGCTAGTGCCCATGCAATGTCTACCCATAAGGGAGATTTCAAGAATGCAGGAGAAACCCATGCTAATGCTTGCTTAGCCCCAAAACATAAATGATAAGCCCATAACCAAGGCATGTTACAACCTCCAGCAATTCCAGGGGCATGTAAAACTTTTCTACTAAATCTTGGGGGGCTCCCCTCCAACATAAAACCCGACAACATCCTGTCAAGCTTAGCCCAAATCACTTGAAGTATTTGGAAAGGTAAATTGCTGAGCCTATAAAAAAAAAACTGGAGGAACGGCATCATCTTAATAGTGGCAACCTTGCCTGAGAGCGACAAACCCATCTGCTTCCACCTATGAAAGTCAACCTGTAGCTCTTCCAAAACTGCATCCAAATTGTGAGATCTCATGTTCTTAAGATTGCTAAAAATAAACATGCCCAGATATTGTATCCCCTCTAGAGACCACGTCATAGAATAAGTACCTATAATGGCCTAACTTGGATCCATCTCATAGAGAGTCACGATCACTGTCTTACCCCATTTTATCGAAAGCCTGGATATTGCACTAAAGGAACCGATAATTTTCCATGCTTCCGGGAACAAAGTTTCTACCTTCTTTAATGTAACCCCCCTGTTACTCGGGGATACTAGAATCCCAGTAAGACCTAGTGGTGGGCAGGGAAGGCAGCTTGTGAAACTCCAGTTAAATGGATTTCACACTGTCTCACTCTGTTCTCAGTCTCAGCTGAGACTGAGGAATGACATCACCATAGAACTATCGCAGCTGCATGAGCCACATTGGAATCTGCAGTTGGGAGTTAGGGTTAGAATGTTGGGAGTTTTGAACAGTGAGCAGCAGTTGTGTGTGAGCAGTCTTGAAGAGAGGAGCACAGCAGTCTGTGCACAGGCTCTTGGAGCCTAAAGCTCTGAAACAGAGCTACTTTTAGGGAGAGGTGTGTGTTTCCACCAAAAGAGGAACACAGTAAGCTGTTCATGAAGTGGTGGAGACCGCTGTTACTGGTATCAGTGCCCCATCCCTGAGGGGATGGGGGTAAAAGGTTTGCCTGTTATTCCAGGGGTAACCTCCTGGTTCCGGCTAGGGAAGAAGCTGCCTTATATTTTTCTAAGTTGTGCTGCAGCACCAGAAGCTGTCAAGAATCGCCTGTGGGGCACCTGCAACCAAAGGGTGAGTTCTGCTCTTACATGGGGCCTGTGTTTCACCTGAACTGTTGTAAAGTGGGGATTGGACTGCTTAATCAGTGGGAGGCCTAGAGGAATAGGCTAAGCCAAAGTAAAAGTATGTTCAAGTCCAGCACAAGAGGAAAGCCAAGACATGTAGAGGAAATGTGCTATGCATTTACCCTTTAATCTATACTGCCAAGCTTTTCAGAGAGAGAGAGAGATATTTAAGTATGTTCGAGTCTAGCACAAGTGCAAAGTCAAGACATGTAGAGGAAATGTGCTATGCATTTACCCTTTAATCTACATTGCCAAGCTTTTCAGAAAGAGATGTTTAATGTCCAGAGAAATGACTGGGTATGAATTGTGGAAACTAGTGGTGGGAGACCCCCATCATTAGTAACCAGGTTCACCTCTACGGATTTGCTCTGTGGCCCTTTTACTTTGCCTCAGGCACTTGGCCAGTGCTGAGGGAAGTACCCAGATGTGGGATTGAAAGGAAATTTCCCTTATGAAGTTGAAGGCTCTAAGGTGGTTTAGGAAGCCACTGAAGAATGTGTCTATGTCAAATGGAAGGTGTTCGAGTAGCCGGCAGGGGAGCCGGGCCAGGGAAAACCCCAATAGTATTCAAGTTGGGCTGTGTACCCAAAGCAGCGTGCAAGTCCGGGCTGTGTGCCTGGTGGGTCCACAGCCTGAGAGCTGAAGTGTTGAGGAAATGTTCTGTTTCTCTTATCTGCATTACCAGGAATGTAGCCCCATGCGGGTCCATCTATGCTTTGTTTGTTCAGTTTGGATGTGAATAAAAGCCACACTTTAGAATCCCATTCCTGGTATTGGACATTAGAGTTATTGCTTCCTGTGTTCGGATTTACTTGGGTGCCCCTGTGCAGAGTAGCCAAACCTAGCCCTTGTGCCGAGTAACCTAGTCCTCCCCGAACCCAGTCCCCCACCTGGCACTGCTGTCAGCTTCAACAGCATACCACCTGTCACTTGCAAAAAGACAGGGGTGTAGGGGTTACATTAACATCAACATCATATCATCTGTATGCAGTAAGGTAGTATATTGTTTCCCCCCCACAGGAATTCCGATAATCTTTGGATATTGACAGATGGATACATTTAAAGGTTCAAGGGCCAAGAGAAACAACAGGGGACTCAAGGGGCAACCCTGTCTGGTCCTCCAAAACAGGGGGAAGCACTCAGAGAGTACTCCATTAACCAAAACTCTAGCTCTAGGAGCAGAGTAAAGGCAGCCGACCCAGTGACAAAACCTAGGACCAAATCCAAACCTGGTAAGAACAAACTATAAATATTGCCATTCTATAGAGTCAGATGCTTTTTCAGCATCTAACCCTATAAGTGCTGCAGAGACTGGTCCAGTAACCGCCACTAGTATAAGATCAATAACCGCTCGCAAGTTATTACTGCCCTGCCTACCTTTCATAAAGCCCGATTGTGACTTACTAATCAAAGAGGGTAGGACTCATTCTAAACGTGTAGCCAGAATTTTAGCAAACATTTTCTTTTCTTTTTTTTTGACCGAGCTCGCTTCCCTTCAGGCCTCCTGTCCATTTTGCTGCCCCCATGCCCAGGCTTACCCCCCTCGGCAGGGCCACTGAGGGGGCTTCCCACTCCCTTAGGATATCATGGGCAAGCCCCAGATTACCCCTGGGGTTGGGACCATGACAGCAGGACCCCCCGGCAGGCTTTAGAGGCAGTGGATGGTGAGTGGAACAGGGGCCATCATGCTGGAAGCTTGCACTTTTCTGTGCTTTCTTTCTCTAGGGTGGGGACATACAATGACATCCAGCATCCGCCCTGCCCCCCCCCCAACATATCGGTACTGGTTGTTGCAGTACCCCCGACCTCTGCCAGGGGTCCATCAAGTGTCGGGCGCTCTTACCCTCCCTTCCCCCAGATATTGACAGTAGTCCCCAGGATGCTCAATCCTTCTCCCTCGGCTGGCCCTCTGACTCCCTGGATCTATTCCTGAACCCAGGTTGCCGGCATCACAAGTGGAAATCTAATCGCTGCTCTGATGGTCTGGCACTTTAGCAAACATTTTATAATCGACATTCAATAAAGAAATCAGACGGTAATTATTGCATACAGTAGAGTCCTTCCCAGGTTTAGGCAGTACAGTGATAGTAGCTTCCCTCATAGTGTCAGGTAGCATGCCGGACTTCTCAGTTTCTACCATAATATCCGCTAGGCTTCCTGAAAGAAGAGACTCAAATTCTTGATAGAATTCAGATCTAAGCCCATAAAAACCTGGAGCCTTACCTTGGGACATAGCTTGGATGGCTTGCTGTAGCTCCAATAAAGAGATCTCCACCTCTAACAGAGTCACTTCCTCTGATGACAAATAAGGCAAAGTGAGATTAGAAAAAAATGTTTCAAATTGTGCAGGGGTGGGATCTACAGAAGATGTATACAACTTCGTACAGTATCCCCGAAAAATGTCCGCCATCTGCCCAGCATCAGAAATAAGTTCTCCCTCAGTGCCCTGAAGAAATGATACCTGAGCCTCCAATGTTTTTTTCTATTGACAGTAAGCTAGGAGCGTCCGGCCTTATCCCATTTCCCAATAGTCCTGTCTCATAAAAAATAAGGCTCTTGTAGCCTTTTATTTATTTATTTATTTATTATTATTTTATAATTAAGGATGAGCTTTTGATAGTATATATCATTTAGCCTTTCTTTACACTGTAAAAGTTCGGTAACTTTGTTGCCCTTATCCTCCATAGAGACATAAAGAGACTCTTCCAACAATCAAACATGGGTTGACAGATCCTCAGTCTCCCTACACTGTTATTTTTTAACATGGGAGGTGTATGAAATAATTCTGCCCCTGATGTAGGATTTAAATGTATCCCACACTGTTGGTACCATGCCTGTTCCTGTACCTGTTGCTAGCCTTACTTGTAGAGCAGAAAACAGCTAACTAAAAGAAGCTACATTTTCTTATTAATTTAACACTTATATCTCAGCAGGAGTCAGGGTCTGTTGAGATTAAGCAGACAGATACTTTATTAGAAGTAGAAGTAGTCTTATTTAGGGTTAAAAAAAGAAAGAAAAGAAAGTCAGTGTGTGTTCTGTGCTGTGAAAGTACTGTATCAACTTACTTTGCTAAACCAGTAGGAGCAGAGAGAGCTTAATTGGGGGTGTGGCTTAGACACTATAAAAGCAGGTGACTCAAATTACAACTTCCTGTTGCTAGCCTTTTTTCTTACTAATTGCTCTCCATCCCACCCACCCTAAGCCAGTTCTACTTTTATAGCCACTGGATTTGACTGTCAACAGGAACTTCCTGTTTGGCAGTAGGAAGGGAAGGATCATAGAGAAACATTGGTTTTGTCAACCCTGTGTGCTACCATTTGCTTGTAACTGACTCTTCAGTGAATAGCAGAGCATTGTGGGAACCTGGAGGACTAGCAATAGGCTAGTATACCTCCTACCCCAAAACAACGTCTCTCTGTTAAAAGCAATGTTGCCTGGTGGTTCTCTTACCCTGGCTCACTCCCAGAATGCCACTACCCTAAACCAGAACCTGACCGATGACTTTAACAGGGTATTGTCATGGGTTACTAGGCACAAGCTGGTCCTGAACCTGAAAAAGACACAGGCTATGCTCTTTGGCTCAATGGCTAAAATCAAAGCCTCATCGGCCTGCTTACACATCACCAGCACAGATGGATCCTCATTACCCATAGTGAGCTCCATCAAATATCTGGGGCTAACACTTGACCCCCAACTTCACATGGGTAATCATATCCTTAACATCTGCAGGGCAGCAAACTGCAAACTGGGTCTGGCCTGTAGGGCTAAGTATAACCTTACACCGGCAGCCAGGCTTGCCCTAGCGAAAGGTGTGCTCCTTCCCTCCCTCAGCTATGGACTGCACCTATTTGCTTGCTCTCCAAAGACACATTTCACCTGGTGGTACACTGCTTACAATAACATTTGTCATTTTGCCTTGGCTGCCACCTGACTCACCCACCATTGTGAGCTATATGAGAAACTCTGCTGGCTCTCACCAGCTAGATACCTTGATTTTGGTTTGGGATGCCTCTCTGGGAAAGTGATCAGAACTAGCACCCCCCAGGAGCTGGCCCAGCTTCTGCCTAAACTGAATCCCACCCCCTACCAACTTAGGTCTCTCACATCAGGGATTCTCAAAGTCCCTCCTACCTGGACCCTCATGGGGGATCAGGACTTTGCCATAAGTGCGCCCAGACTCTGGAATTCGCTGCCTGTGGATATCCGAGCTGCCCCCTCCTATCTGAGTTTTTGAAATTCCCTGTGGGGTTTCCTAAAACTAGCAGCAGAGTGTGACTGCCCCAAACCTCCATAGAGTAAAGTGTCATATTGTTTTGTCTGAATCTCCCCAGGGTGTCTCCATCGAATTCCTGAAGATATTTCTCCCACTGTATCAATGACTTCTGACTACTCCTGCCTAAAAAGCCTTGGGCATTTTTACACCCATTATTGCTCCACGGTCATAGGCTAACCATGACATATTGCACCTTGGTCACTTGGTAGAAACTTGTACTACAAAGTGTTTGTGTTTCTGTCTAACGTGCATATTTAGAAAAATGTGATGAGCTGTATATACCTGTCCGCGATCCAACTAGCCTAGGGGGTGTATACGACAATGTTATAAGTTATATTATGACCAATCCAGTTCTTGAGCTATGCTCCTCTCTTATGTATGATGACCTGTATATATCTGTCAGTTGAACTAGCTAGTCTAGCGTGTATAATCTGAAATGTGCTTACTACTATATGTTTCCCCTAGTGTCAAATGATGTATTTCCCACATGCTTGTTTACTGTGACAAAAAACTGTACTCTTTGCCATGTCTCCTTGACTGTTGTTCCTCATGTTGTATTCTCCCGGGTTGTTCCTGAAAATAGGCATAATACTTGTCTAGTTTACTTACCCGGTAAACAAAAGCTAAATAAATAAATAAATAAAATCTTTAGCATTAGGATGTAAAATCCTCCAACAATCAAGCAACCTAAATTCTGAAATAATCTGAGTTAGAACAGCCCTGGACCAGTGATGGGAAGGGACCCCCTTTTCGACAGGGTCTCTGTCCATGACTGGATCCAGGACTAAATTAAAATCCCTTCCCAGTAACAATGTCATAGGTGGAGAGTACCAGTCAGTAATCTTCTGAGCTGATAAAGAGAAAAAATCAGGGCATCATCATTAGGTGCATATAAATTAACCAATAACACAGCTGCTAAGTCCAATTTGCCCACAACCATAACCCACCTCCCCTCCTTGTTTGCTGCCCACTGCTCTACCACCAATGGACACCCACGCCTAATCAAAATGGCCCCCCCTTTTTTTAGCTATATGAGCTCAAATAAGCCCTACTGAAACAGACCCGGACCAAGCTACCTACATCTTTTTTCAAAAGCGGATTTCTTGAAGAAATATAATATCACCGTTAGAGGATTTCAAAAATGAATATACTTTTTTGCACATTACAGGGATATTCAAACCTGAACATTCCAAGACAACAGGGTAACTTGTACCATAAATCCTTCTTTTGTATACTTTTAACAATACCAGAAGATATAGTAACCAAACTAGTAACCACCCGATACATTCCAAATAATATGAAGGTGAAAGTCCCATATTGATATATAACATCCAATAGCCCATTACCCTCTGTGCAAACATAAATCCCCACAACCCACCACAATGTAGAAAATTGCCAATCTTCTATAAAGTCCCCCATCCCCCTTATCTCCCTTCCCCTTCCAGGAAGAAAAAATACCACTAGAATCAGATCCAATGAAGGTGGAAAAAATCCTCCTCCCCACCCCAGACCCAACCATAGAGAGGCACTAGGAGTGAACAAGAACAGGCCAGTGGTCCTCATCTCCAATGCCCTCCGACCTCTCCACTGGTGCAGAAGTGGGCAGTCGTGCCCTTATTAGGCTCCCCTGAAGCATACTCACTGCCTCCTGCCATCCAAAGACACATTTAATAATATATAGTAAACCACCCTTAAATTCCACAAACGGCAGCCCCAAAGTCATATCCTTAATAAAGAATACCAGTGGTAAAATGATTCAAAAATATCTCCCCGTAACAAAGTCCTTTCCACACCCCATATACAACAATAATTTTAACCAGCAAAAAGCCCAACATCAAAAAGTCTAATAGCTACAAAAACATGCGGTTTCTATCATTATATAGAGGTGTGCCCACCTAGATACAGTTAACCCTTACAACCAGGTAGAAGTTCCTCCAGCCCAGAATAGCCTTACTGGAGGGTATGGACCCAGAACTCAGGAGACGTTTGTTCCATCTGGAAATGTTGTCACAGCAGAGTTCACCGCAACAGAAGAATACAGCTCAAGTGGCAGGAATAAGAGGTAAACCTTCCAATGCAAGTGAAGCAGTTCTCAGGTGCTCCCCCTGAAGTTGCACATCCTCATTAATAGAAGTAGCAGTACCAGTCCCTCTGCAGGTTAAGTCAGGAGCCTCAACCTGGTTGACCTGCAATGCTGCAAGCAGGTCTTCTTCTCTGTAGTCAGCCCACTCCATTTCCCTTCTATCTACCAATGAGTCTTGCAAGACAGGTGAGAGCTGTAGATGCTTGGGATCTGGTGTTTGGAAGCATTCCACTACCACAGGAGATAAGCCAGATCAGGAGGGAGGGCCAGTGTCACTAGCAGTCAGTTCACCCTGCCACTCAGATTCAGCAGATTTCCTTGGTTCTCTCTGGTGTTTAGGAAGAATTCTTCCCAAATTTCTCTCTCCTGCTTTAGCCCCAGTGTCCAAGCTCAGTTTAGCAGCATCAAGTGACCTGCCACTCAAGGAGCAGCAATCCTGGTGCAAAGCAGGTTTAGCTGGGGGTCACTCTGAAGAATCCTTTGTCATAGACACAGTATTCAACTTAACTAAAGGCTCTTTAGGGGCTTTAGTAAGAGACCACACAAACACTTGCGCATCCTGAGGAGAGTTAAAATGGTGCCAGCGGTCCTCCCACCAGTCCCTCAATGCAGCAGGGTACTGTAATTGAAAAGTGATCCTCCGATATGCCAGTTCTTTCTTGATCAAAGAATAAGCCTTTCGTTGCTCTGCCACCAACAATGAGAAATCATGAAACAGGTACAAAGTATGGCTATTCCATTTTAAGGGCCCCCTCTCCCAGGCCAGGTGCAAAATTAACTCCTTCAGCAAGTAGTGAAGAAAATAAACAATGATCGGGTGGGGAGGGGAGCCCCAAGCAGGACAGGGGCCCAGGAAGTGGTGTGCTCTCTCAGTTTCTAGCAGTGAGTTCCACGTATGGTTTAGCAGCCGAGGAAGAAATGTCTGCAGGAACTGGCACAAATTGTCCCCCTCAGTCCCCTACGGGAGACCAATGATCCTGAGATTATTGCACCTACCTCGGTTTTCAAGGTCATCCAGCTTTACGGATAATAGGTGCACCTGTTCCTCTAGTGCCACAACATTGTCTTGATGCTGAGCTGAAGCAGAGTCAACCTGCATAACAAACAGCTCTATCCCGGCAATCCACTGTTCTGCCTCATCCATTCTGTCTTCAAGCTCTGCCTCCGAAGCCTTGATAGAGGGAATGTCCTGGACTATCATTTGTAGCATTGACCAAATATTGGTCAAGTCCTCCTGGTTTACCACCACCTCCAAGGACTCCATTATAGTTAAGCCACTCACCACTGTGACAGAATGATGTACTAAGCTGGCAAAGCTAGTATTAAAGTCCAAATAGGCAGCGAGTGAGTCTTGGTCTTTAAAGTATTGGGGTTTGGCTCATGTGATGTGCAGTTCTGATTATCTGCTGGTGGTATTCAGCAATTTTAAGTAATCTCTTCAGCGGCTGATGGAGCACACGGCTCAAGCTGCCATCCCTCAGTCCTCCACACCAGAAGTTTTTGGGTGCTCTTTTATGCTTCTCTGGGCCCTCTTGGAGTTCATCTTAGTTACTCCTCGTCCTCCTCCACAGATCATCACAAAAGGAGTTGGGTCCATCTCCATAGGCTGTTTTTCAGTGCCCTTAAAAAGATTCTGCTGCTGCTCCATCTATGTTCAGGCAATATCGAGCAAAATCCAGGTCCCACAGCCCCTATCTCTGCCCCCTCAGAACTGGCACATCTAAAAGGGATTAGTTTACTTTGTGTAAATGCTTGTAGTCTCCTAAGGAAGATTGACACACTTTAATCTTGGATTTGTCACACCAAGCCTGATGTTCTGGTGGTTACAGAAACCTAACTCAGACCATCTACTCTGGATCATGAAGTAGCTGTCCCTTCCTACAATGTCTACAGAACCAACAGACAAACTAGAGGAGGTGGAGTAGCTATCTACATGCAGGATAAATTTACTGCCATGGTTATGGACTCAGCGTCAGTACCCAAGGAATTTGAATGCTTGTCCTTAAAGACTCAACTCTCCACTTCCACGACACTTAGTATCAAAGGCTGTTACAGACCCCCATCGACGGGGCTTAGGGTGTTGAATTACCTGTCAAACTTACTTGAAACCTTGTCCTAGGAGGTCATCATCCTGGGTGACCTTAACCTCGATTGGTTTTCTGCCAGCTCCAAACCTCTAAAAGATGTTTGCGACACCTTCAGACTTCTGCAGCTTATCATCACCCATGGGCTTGCCACCCTGTATGCTGACGACCTTGTCATCTTGGATAGTGCCCGAGACATTGGCACCATCAAATCCCAACTAAACTCTGACTTCAAGCGGATCCAGTCCTGGCTGTGCTGGCATAAGCTTGTCATCAACCTTAAAAAAACCCAGGCCATGCTCTTTGTGTCCTTGAATAGAACAAAATCCTGCCCTGGCCCCCTTCTAATCCATGAGGCTGACGGCTTGCCCTTGCAGATAGCTGCTGCTGTCAAGTACCTTGGCGTCACTCTGGACCCCCAGCTGGACTTTTCCCTTCATATCCAAAACATCTGCAAGGCTACAAATGTTAAACTCGGACTCGCATACAGAGCCAAAAACTGCCTCACCCCAGCCGCTCGGATGGCCCTAGCCAGGGGCGTTCTCCTCCCCTCCCTCTGTTATGGGCTAGTGGCCTTTGCCCCTGTGCCAAAATCCAACCTCTTGAAATGGGATACTGCCTACAACAGCATCTGCCGCTTTGCACTCTCTGCCCCCCCGACACACCACTGTGACCTTTATACTCGCCTTGAGTGGCTCCCCCCTGAGAAGCATCGCACCTTCGTAATAGGGAACTTCATTGACAATATCATTAGAACAGCCACCCCAGCTACCCTAGCCCTGCCCCTCAACCCCGACAACTCTTCCCACCACCTTAGGTCAGGGGTGGCACTAAACTGCTTGGTTCCCAGAACATGCACACTTGCGGGCGATCGAGCATTCGCCAACTATGCCCCCAAACTATGGAATTCATTCCCTGCCCTTACTCAGTCCACCCCCTCCCATCCAGGGTGTAAAACGTCCCTTTGGACATTTCTGAAGGGCTCCTCCACCTGTCCTTGCGCTCTGTAGCCCCATGAACTATCCTCTCACGGGGGGTCTCTGCGCAGTCCAGGCCCACTGCACTTACTCTCCTGGTCACTGGTCTAGAAATTGGCTAAATGTAATGCTACTGTTGTTAACACCTGCAATATCACTGTATGTAAATCTGACTCACTCACTGTATATGTACTCTCTATCTTTTAACTCTCCCGGGCCGTCTGTAACCTCCTCCAGGCAGGTGTCTTCTTACTGGTTGCCTTTTTACCTTTATTTCTCTATATGACATGTAATACTCTTTGTGTATAATACCAATTTGTCACTGTACCTGTTATCCAAGCTTGTAACTCTCCCGGGTTGCACCTGAAAATAGGCATTTGGCTGTCTAGTGTGACTTACCTGGTCAACAAAAGCAAATAAATAAATAAATATTATGGAAGTCACCCACCCAAACAAGAAAAATCCACCCAACAGTAGCCTAACGTACCTTATTTTAGTGAATAAACCACACCTTTTTAATCATGCAGGTGTCTTCTTTAGCAACTTCAGTGACCACTGCTCGATAGCGTGTGTCAGAACTGCAATTAAACCTGTTTCAACTTCTAGGTTTATTTTTAAGAGAAATAGATGTAATCTTGATCTGCATGCCTTCATTTATGACCTGCATTTCTCTAACTGGAAAGAGTTCTACCTGGCCCCTACTGTGGACAAGGCCTATGAGGGCTTTCAGAGTATTGTACTGGGAACATTAAATCGGCACGCAACCTTGGTGAAAGTCCATATAATGAAAAAATCTAATCCTTGATTCACAACTAGTCTGAAAAATGCCTTATACAACAGGGGCCTCCTTTGGAGAAAAGCACGAACAACCAAGCTGCCCACTGATTGGGCAGCCTTTAGGGTTGCCAGGAATCATTGCATGAAACTTATAAGGGCAGAAAAAGCTATATACTTTCATATCAAACTGGACTCCTCTTCCAGGTGTTCAGCTAAATTCTGGAAAACCCTAAGGGACAATGAGGGGTACTCCCCAGCTAACTCTCAGACAGCAAAAATATCCTCAGATGGCACCTCCTGTACTGAAAAGTGGACTATTCTTGACCTCCTGAACAACCATTTTGCCACTGCTGGGTTAGCATTTGTCTCTTCTCCTGCTAATACCCTTTGTACTGAACTGTGTGTGCAGGACCCAGTTTGTCCAGCTTTGGACACCTCTGCCCTTGATGAGGCTTTCTCCTTCAGCCCAGTCACTGTGAAACAAGTTGAGGACCTGCTACTGGAATTGGACATCAGAAAGAGCTCGGGTGCTGATATGATAGATCCATATTTCCTAAACCTTAGCTACCATGTCTTGGCTGCCCCTATTACCCACTTATTCAATGAATCCTTGACTCAGGGTGCCATTCCTGCATTGTGGAAAACCGCCCATGTCACTTCTTTATTTAAGTCCAGCGACAGAAGCGATCTAAATAATTACAGACTGATATCCTTACTCCCAGTCCTCTCTAAAATGCTGGAGAAATTAGTTAACATTCAGCTAAAGAACTTCCTGGAGACCTCCAATTTTACTGAAACTGGTACAATCTGGGTTTAGTTCACATCACAGCCTATATCCGCCCTTGCAAAAGTCACCAATCACTGGCAGAAGACCTTAGATACTAGAAACCATGTCTGTGTATTATTTCTTGACCTGAGTAAGGCCTTCGACAATATGGATCATGACCTTCTTCTGGTCTTGCTTAGACAAGTTGGTTTGGATCCTTGGTGTTAAAATGTTCTCCTGCTGTCTTACAGGACATTTCCAGCAGGCCAAAGCAGATGGAGATCTTTCTCCCTTAAAAGTCCTACAGAGAATCATGCTACAATCCTGGGGCCTCTGCTTTTCGCACTGTACAACAACAATATTGATTCAGGCATCAAGTCAGCTAACATTCATCTTTTCGTGGATGATGCAGTTCTATATCTTGACAGACCTACTCCAGAACTGGCCAGTATGGACCTCCAACTAGACTTCAATCAACTGCAACTAAACCTCTTGAATCAAAAATTATTACTAAATGCCAAAAAAACAAGGCTATGTTTTTCTCCCCAGTTGCCCATGCACCCAGTCCCTACATGCTCAGTCTAGTTCCACAAATCACTACGCTTTTATTTATTTTATTTTATTTATTTATCAAGTCTAGGATTACAAATACCTTTGAGTCTTGGCTCTTTTACAAAGGCTAGATGAATCCTTAGAGTTCATGGCAAAATTCAAATATCTGGGACTCTGGATTGACCATAAACTCACTTTTGTTGACCATATTGAAGAACCCTCAAAAAACCTCAAACAAAGACTTGGTCTTTTCTACCGGCTCAAGCATCTACTCACTCAAGATGTAAAAACCAGGCTAGTGCAAAGCACTTTTATTCCACTTTTGGATTACGCCAACTTCATATAAGGATATGGTCCCAGCACCGCATTAGCCAAACTAGACACCCTATACCACCAGGCTATAAGATTTATCACCGGAACTCAGTACTCCATTCATCACTGCACCCTTTACGCTCAAGTTGGATGGATGTTGTTAAAATTCAGAAGACAGAAAAATGCTGCTCTCTGGACTTTCAGAGCCCTCACCAAAAAACTTCCACAGTACATTACTGAGTGTCTGCCATTGTGTGTACTGCAGGTAGTTACATGCTGAGAGGCCTCTCCCATACCTCTCTCTTCATCCCTCAAATTAACTCTCATTTTGGTCGAACATTTATAAGATACCAGCTCCCTTTTCTTTGGAATAAACTGCAAAAAATCCTTGAAGTTAGTAATCCCCATTAAATTGTCTACCTTCAAAATGTTATATGCTACCTCCTTCAAACAGCCCTGCAATTGTTTCTCCTGAGTATCATCAACCTATGGCCTGGGCATTCTACCTTGTGTAGCATGATGGCTGCTCCTCCCTCCCTTCTCCGTACCCTGCCTCGTACCCCTCCAGCTACTTTTTTCCTCACCTTGATATCTGCCTCGTAACCCCCCACTGGTTTTCTTTTCTTTTCTCCTCTAGATATCTGTCTAATTCCCCCTTTCTCACTAACTATGAATTTACCTAGATTTACAGTGCATCACCACTGAACTCATATGTATATATTTTATCTAGATTTACTGTGCATTATCACTGAACTCATATGTATATATTGTACAGAACCGTTATTTTTGTACCTTGCATTATTTTGTCTTCCCACTTCTGTGTATTCTGAGCATTTTGTATTCTTACATTTTTGTACCTTATCTGAATGTATAATGTTTTGACCTTGTCCAGGTCCACCTTGCAAAATGAGTGCTAACTCAATGGTATCTCACCTGGTAAAATAAAGATAGATAGATGAATTGATTGATTGATTGATTGATTAAGGCAGTGTTTAGACCCCTCCTAAAAAAGCCTGCCTTGGACACTGATGGTCTGGTGAATTACAGACCTGTCTCTACCCTTCCTTTTTTGGGAAAGGTTATTCAGAAGGTGGTGGTGGAGCAACTTGTGGACTACCTAAAGATTCTTTCCATCTATGAACCTCTTCAGCTGGGCTTTCAGCCCATCACAGTACTGAGACGGCACTCATTAGGGTTACTCATGATCTGCATCTAGTAAGGGACTGAAGACTTTGTTCCATCTTGATCCTCCTGGATCTCTCATCAGTATTTGACACAGTTGATCATGAAGTGCTACTGGATCACTTGAGGAACTATGTGGATCTCACCAGCACAGATTTATGCTGGTTTGAGTTCTACATAATCAGGAGAATGCAGCAGACAGCCCTAGGTAATTTCATCCCTGGGGACTCTGCACTATCCTGTGCAGTTCCCCAAGGCTCAATCTTTGCCCCTGTGTTGTTCTCTGTGTACATTTTGTCCTTGGGGGAGATCATTAGGCTGTACAGTGTTAAGTGTCACTGCTATGCCAACAATACTCACTTGTGCATGTCCTGTTCTCCTGGCGTGGATCATGTGGCATCAGATTTGGGATGTTACCTTGCTGAGATAAATTAATGGATGGTCTCAAACTGATTATGTTTCAACCCTAGAAAGACAGAGATTATGGTGATTGAGCCAGGATGCTGAGGCTCAGCAGCAGTGGAAGGTCTGTCTCTTCCTTCAGTGGGTGGCCAAATTCTCATGGCTGTTGACATGGTGAAGGATCTTGGAGTCATTTTGGACTGCAGACTGACACTAGAACAACAAGTATTGGTGGTGGTACAGTCTGGCTTTTACCATGTCAGAAATATCACCAGGATCAAACCACATGTAGCTCTTGTGGACCTGGTGATACTCGTCCACTCTTTTGTCACCTCTAGGTTGGACCTCTGCCATGCTCTCTACTTAGGGTTATCTGGAGGTCTAATGTGATGCCTGCAGCTCATCTAGAATGCTGCAGCCTGGCTTTGTAGTGTGCTGCTCTTAGAGTGACCACATCATGCCGGTCTTGCAGGTGCTGTACTGTCTGCCTTTGCAGTGGTGCAACACCTTCAAGATATACTTGTTAACATACAAGGTCCTATGTGGTTTGGGACCAGACTACTTGAAAGATCTCCTTGACCCTTACCACCCAATTCATTCCCTTGCTCCACCGATGCTGGCCTGCTTGTTGTCTCCCCTTTCTGAGTAAGACTCTCAGGGGACAGATCTTTTAGAGTGGCAGCTCCAATACTGTGGAATGCACTTCTTGGGAACATTTGCATGGCCAGCATGATGGAGGTTTTCAAAGCTTCTCTGAGGAACTTTTTATTTGAACAAGCTTACCCCAGCTAGTTATTTTTAGATCTGCATGCGTTTGTCCTATTTGATTATATTTTAAACATTTTGAGTTATGTTCTAGCTTGCTCAGCATTTTATTTGATTTGTTTTATGTATAGCACCCAAAGCTTTTGGAATAGGGCACTTTATAAAGATTGCCTTGCCTTGTCTTGTTAGCCATCAAGTCCCTTAGATTTATTTACTTTCAATCCTGCTAGCTTTTCTAGAACTTTTTACTCTATTCTCTGGACCATTCAGCCAATATCTTTGCTCCCCCCAACCTGGCAGTGGCTCATCCTTTTCTTTCTCCTTAGTAAATACTGACAACAGAACATTGTTCAGTATCTCTGCCTTCCCGTTATCCTCCTCCTCCCATTTATCTCTGCTCTTAAGTCTCAATAATAACTCTCCAGGTCAAGATAAAGTACACCCCAGAATCTTGAGGGAGCTAGCTGATCAGCTGGCATCCCCTCTTACTTACATTTTTCAGTTGTCATTAGATAAGGAGAAAGTGGCACAGGACTAGAGGGAGACCTTGGTGGTACCTATATTAAAGAAGGGACCAAGGACCAAACCAGAGAATTTCAGACCAATTAGTCTGACTTCCATACTGGTTAAGATTCTTGAAGGTATACTTAAAGATCTTATCATAGTATTGTAGATCTTGAGACAGATAAACTCTTAGATCCCACACAGCATGGGTTCACCAAAACAAAATCCTGCCAGACCAATATGTTGGTGTTTTATGAAAAAACAAGTAAGGCCATGGACCAGGGGGATGCAGTGGACATAGACTATTTGGACTACCCTAAGGCCTTTGACAAATTACCGCATGACAAACTTATAGGGGTTCTGGAAAAATGTACTTTGGACTTAAACATCATAAACTGGGTGAAAGCTTGGTTGATCAACAGAAGGCAGGGGGTAACTGTGAATGGGGTCCTCTTGGAGTGGGCGGAGGTGACAAGCGGGATACCGCAGGGCTCCGTATTGGGACCGTGCCTCTTCAATATCTATGTGACCTCACTAAACTTCTCTCACCCTAACATTTGGATTACAAAATTTGCTGATGACTGTAGAATTGGGGCAATAGCAGATACAGTAAAAGATAGAGAGGCTCTGCAAACAGCCCTAACTGAAATCTGTCTATGGACAGTAAAATATAAACTAAATTTAAATGTCGATAAGTGTTCCATTATGTATTTGGGCAGAGAAAGTTAAAATATAATATACACTATGGGTAACAAGGACCTACCAGTTACTACTGAGGAAGGAGATCTCAGGATAATAGTTACATCAAACCTCCAATTCAGTACACACTGTGACAGGGTAGCAAGGAAAGCAAACCAAAACCTAAACTGCATCCTGCATAACATCAGCAGTAGAGATAAGGAAGTGATACTCTGTCTATATTGTTCATTAGTTAGGCCCCACCTAGAATATGGGGCCCAGGTGTGGTCACCTTATAAAAAGGGCGATATTATTAAACTAGAAAATATCTAAAAAAAGAGCTACAAAAGCAGTCACTGGATGTAGAGCACTAGCTTGTACTATAGACTGGAAACTCTGGATTTATTCACCCTTTGGTATAGGAGGACAAGGGGGGATATGTACATGGTATATAGAGCACTACAAGATGGTACCTTAGCTGCTGTTTTGTTTTGGTATTAAGGAAAGGAATATACCAAACCAGAGGACATCCTCTGCAACTAACCATGGGAAAATGGAACTTACTCAAAAGAAAGTTCTCTGGTTTAGTTAAAGAGTGGTCCGCTTGTGGAACAAACTACCCACTGAGGTGATTACCAGTAATACAATTGAACTCTTCAAACTAAGATGAGATACTTACATTTTGAATAAATACAAATTTATCTAAATATTTTACTGGCAAGCACATCAAGGATGGAAGTCTAATTTAAGCTTGTGTAATCTATGAAACATTTATTTTATTTGTTTATTTTGATTTATTGAAAACATCACAGACTACTTTTGAGCACAGGTCCTCATTTACAAGGATTCCATGTCAAACACATTGGGCTGTATTCTCGAAGGAGATATATTGCTGCAAGGCCCAGGTGCGCCACATGCACTGTGCATGGGGCATGTGGCAGTCCCTGCTCTGCGATCAGGATTCGCAGTCCCCTAGCCCTCTGTGCACCACAAGCAGTGAGTTAGACCAGCTTTTTATGGTCTAACTTAGCTGAACTTTTTACAGAGTGTGTGCCAAATAATTGTCACAAGCCACCGTAAAGAGGGTGTAGTGTCACAAAAGCATGCAACTTATTAGAATCAGGCACACTATGCGCCAAAAAGTTCAGGGCAACTATGCCATTTAGTGTAGAGCTTGTGTAAGCTGTGCACCAACCTTTGAGAATAGAGCCCCTAGTCACAAAAAAAACATTACAAGTACAATAAGCAGTTCCAAAGGAAATGTGTCAAGTCAGGCTCAAAGCATTTAAAACATTTCAACTACATACAGTTTTGAAAAAAATCCAATTAGATTGTTGCATAAAAAGTTACAGGATATGCACAGAGAGAAACCAAATAAAACAGTTTAACAGTTACAATTGCAATTGCATTGTGCACGTAAATGTGTGTGCTGCAAAAGTAAAAAAACACAACCAAGGATAATGACATATGTGTAACTTGGAACAGTAAGCTGAAGCCAGGCTGGCAATGCACTTTTGCAGTCAAGAGAGCAGGCACAAGGTTGGGATGCATCAGGGGAAAGGAGAAGGTCAAGGATAGGGATCCCTCTCCTGTACACAGCCATGGTTAGACCACACCTGTAGTACTGCATCCAGCTCTGATAACTGCAGTACAGAAAGGACTTAATGGCTTAAAGGGCTATAAGTGGCAGACGACTGAGAGGAGACATGATCATGGTGTTCAGATCAGAATGCTAAAACAGACAGACAGGGTGTCATATACACAGATGTTTATGTCGATAAATGCAAAGCACAACTGGATGGCATGCATTCAAACTGGAGGGGGAAGTTAAACTGAAATATTAGAAACTATTACTTCTTCATAGAGAGTGGTTGAAGAAGAAGGGCACTGTAGCTGTGAAAACTTTGGCATATATAGTTTTATTCTATTTTAGATTGCCCCACACCTCCTGATTTGTATGATACCCATCCATCTCCATTTTGAGTCTGCTCTAGTTCTTTTTTCACACTTGAAATAATAAAGGAAGCATTCATTTTAATGTGGCTTGGACAGATTTTCATCAGTAATCTCTGCTGTTTTGTGCATCTGTTGTCTCATAAGGTCAGGGAGCAATGTGGTTGCATGCTAGTTCATTTTAGTCACAACAGAAGTGAAGTTTAACAAGGGGTGTTCAAAAACAAAAGATAATACTGATGAAAATATGGTCTGAGCCATATTACAAGGAGTACCTCTTTTATTATTATTTTAACTAAAAAAGGCATAACGCAGACTTAAAATGTGAAAAAAAGGACATCACACAAGTCAGGAAATAAGGGGAAAACTAAAATAGAATTAAAAGGTGTAGATCAAAATTTTCACCACTATCATGCACTACTGCTTTAAAATGTGAAATGGCCTACCCAGTAAGACCACAGACGTTATAATTGATGACGTTTTTAATGGATAGATTCCAGAGGAAGAAAAGCATTAGTAAATACATAACCTAATAAAGGGTGGCATTTCATATTCAAACTAAGTATAGTCACTGCCTTGAGGAAGAAGGAGAAAACAAGATGGATCCCCCCAGCACAATATTGCTATTGCAGTATGTTACAATAATGAAGTGCTGGCAAACATCACTACTTAAGGAAGAGCAGGAGAAGAGGAACAGCCTTGAACAATGGCCTAAACCAGTCTTATGAGAAGGAGCATGTTGGCCAGGACATAAGAGAAAATCCCCTACTCTTGTGAAAGCATCTTGATTTATTTTACTTTCAACGGGACACCCACCAAGACAGCACCAAAGATTGTCAAAGGGACCTTAGTTTAAAGTGACGTGCAAAGGATGGTACACCCTAACAGTACAGAATCCCCCCAAGTACAGAACTCGGATGCCAGCAGGTATAATATGAGTCCATGTCCCAGTATGGGACTTGAATCCATGACCTTCAGTCCAAAGGCAAATATGCTACCAATGAACTGAGCCATGCTAACACCTATATTAAGTATATATATATAGCATACTATATGGGGTGCTGCACATTCTGAGTTTTCAGTTTCTCCAACAAGTGAGCACAAGGAACAAGGTGCACAGACAATAAAATAGTAACTTAAGCTTTTTAACAAACTGTAGCACTCTCATCCATATCTTTGAATAACCACGAGGCTCTCAAAATGTTCACGCAGAAAGGTTTTATTTATTCCATAAAATAATGCCTGATGCCTTTTGGAAATCATTCCTTTATCAAAGGCATGCCTTTAATAAAGGATTTATTTCCGAAATGTGTCAGGCGTTATTTGATGGTCGTATGGAATAAATAAAACCTTTCTACTTGAACATTTTAAGAGCCTCTGTGGTCATTCAAAGATATGAGTGAGAGTGCTAAAGTTTGTTAGGAAGCTTAACATTCTGAGTTTTTTTACATGCTTAAAGTGTGTGATGCCACATAAACCACAAGTGTGAAGTTCAAGTGGTTTATACAGGTGTCACACACCAAGGCAGGGTTTTAAATAATTGATTAGCAGCTTTTTCTTAGGACAATACTAACTGTACAGAACATATTTATATAGATTTTCTAGAAGTGTTTTGTTTGTTAAACACAGTGAGGCAAGAGCTGTGCAGTTTCACGTTTTAGCACTTTTATGAGCAAAATGCTAATCAATTTTTAGAGTTAAATAAAATCCTGCAGGGGTGTGTAAAAAGAACAAATAACTGTAACTTTTGATAGTTTATTTTTATAATTGCTAGTTCATGACATGGCGGTATGGTAATGATGTTGCTTTCATCAGGGATGTGTAAGGGAGAATGCCCCAAATGACCCTCTATAGTAAAAAGAGCTAGAGATGTATAGCTGTTTACACTCTGAAGTACTAAAAGCAGCAGGTATGGAAGAAATTATGTTTTTGGGGGAGAATTGCTGCAGTTAGAGGAGCGGACAAGAAACAGTGAGAAAACTTACTACTTTTAAAATGGGTCATGCAGTTAAATGATTCTGCAATAAGGATTTGCAATATTATTGAATGAATGTTATTTGTAGTGAACTCAGAGGCAACAGTTCAGAAATGCACAAGGACAAGAACTGTGTGAATGACTGACAGATATTACTTGATGGTGAACAGCTGGATTCCATTTGAAAAGAATGTTGTAATACACTGCCAGTTATTATGGGAAAAACTGGGCATTATGGCATTTGAAACAGTGAGCAATCAGAGTGATATAAGAGTGTACCAGATATGTATCAGTTATTCAGCTACCTTAAGGACCTAAAACAGGCCTACATGTCTGAACTACAGTAGCTGCTTTTTCCTTTTGATAAACCTTCAAATCAAGGAAGTTTCATAGACACATTTTTAAGTTTATGTGCCAGAATAAAGGAAACATCTTATCTTTGCTCCATCTGTCGATTAGAAATCTGTTGAAAACATGGTCCTATGAAAAGTGTGATCTGTCCATTCTGAGAGGAGAAATGCCATGGGTAGTTGCCATTTGATAATTTTTAGTTTTGAAGAAAACGATATTCTGATGCCTATTCATAAATACTCAGCTGCATTCAATCATATAATCTCTGCAACTATCTGGTATAGATATAGAAAGTAGAAAGAAATAAAAAAAAATACTATGAAATATAAATTAAAGCTATTTCAATCATTAAAATAGTAAGAAGAGAATATGGTTTACATCCCCACACAATTGTTTATTGGAGTTTAACAGAACAGCAATTACACACTGCTGACAAAGACCGTGACAACTCTTTATTTGATTAAATTAACAATACTATAGCAGTTATAATAGACTCTTCATTATAATAAATTGCATACATTCCGGCAGATCTAGAACATCATTTGAAGGTCCCTGTGTTCAAGCCTATTATTGTATTACTGAAAGAACTCATAAAAACTTCAGTTTATGATGAAGCATCTTAGGTTTCTCCTTCCCATTTCCCTTTTTTCCTTTAACTGCTCAAGGATTAAACATGAATAATGTATGGGTAGCATCTATCACCCATTGAAATCTAGCTGTTTACAATCCTGTAATCCCACTGTCATGGCATTAGACTGTTATAAACCCTTCTCATCTACGGGATGACAGTGGGTTTACAGATTGGAATGCCATCGTTCGTCAGTATTCTAACAAAACAAACATGATCGCTAGTCTCAGTAATGCATTCAAACAGCATTCTAATTGTGACAGTTTACCGATACTGAGTCTAGTGATCACCAGTTTGAATGCTAAATGCTGTTTTATTTTTCTGCCCCTTTTTAGATTACCTAGAGTTCTGGCAACAGTGGCTCATTTTACCGCAAAGATCCTTTGTATTTACTGGATATTTGGGCCCTATCTGAACCATCTCTACCCACAGTTCCCCTCCATGCATGCCTGTGTGACCCTGCCAAGCCAAACAGATGTTTTTGTTTTTGGGTGGCTGTTTGTTATGGACCTTCTAATTTTAAAAGTTTACCCGATTTCTCTAACATGCAAGCGTTAGTTGTTGTTTGCTTGTTAAATAAAATGCACCCTGCAATGAACACATGGCAGTGGTGCTGATTCTGTATTGTGGTAAGGTATTTTACTTATATTGAGGTGTGGGGGTGGGGCAGGAGAGAAAGTTAGACTGAACCCATACACTATAAATGACAGTGCCCAGTGTGCAGGTGATAACCACGGATGTAATTACCTCTCATTGTAGTTAGGACCGCAGTAAACCTCTCATGCTGCGCTATCGGGGTTTACTGTTGCCCTAGCAACCACCCAAGGTGATTACACCATGGTTATCACCTGCACACCAGGCATTATCCCCTATTTTATATTGATAACTGATGAACTGGTGAAAACATATAGTATTTTTGTGATCTACAGTAAGACACCTGGATACCTGGGACTGGAACCAGAAGCATTTGACTTTACAAATGTAGAATAGGCTGTTGATGGTGAAGTAAAGGGTGCTTCTACAGAAACATGTCTAAAATTGCTGCAATTCACAATACTCCGTGATCAGACTGTCAGTAACGGAGGGCTTGCTTCACATGTCCATGCTTTTTGCTTGCTGGGAGGGGGCCTGTGTAATGTACATGTAGCAAGAAAATTTCAGATTATATTAACATTCAGAAATTCAGCCAGAATGTTTCACTGAAGACAGAAGAAATAGCAAGCTAAATATCAGAAAACATTACTAGATCATAAGAACAGAAAACATTTTGGCAGAGAAAAGGCAAATTTGTTAGATGAGAAGCAAATTAAATTTATTTCTCTGTGCACAAGAAATTCTACCTTAAGATACGGACTTATGTGAAATGTGTAATTTTCCCAGACAGAATTTTTTCATAACAATTATTTTTACATTGTCATTCTGATATTGGTTTTCAAAACCATTATACAAATCAGTAACTTGACTCACAAAAACATCTGTTAACAAGCATTTGTCAATGCCAAATGTTTGCTTGCTGGTATTAGCATTAGAAATGCAGGAGTTAGACAGATGAAGAATAGGAATGGCAGTGAAGTACTGAACTTCACATGAACCCCACCTCCATCCTGTAGAGATAGACAGGATTTGGGGTAAGGTTTTGGGTCTTCACCCATGACTGTCAAGCCATGTCACCTCACCCTATTCTGCAGACACTGACCCATGTTGAGCTGTGCCTTAGGGTGTTTAGCCTTACAGTCACCCCATTCCATAAGGACATACATTGAAATGGGTGCAGCATAGGAGAATGGGGCAAAGTCTTGGGATGAAGAGTCCAAGGTACACCTCAATGCCTGTCAGTGGCTGGGGGGTGGGAGTGGGGTGGCATGGCATGAGCAGTACAGTTGGCATTCCAAAGGCACACCCCGATGACTGTCTGTCTGTACAGGGTAGGACGTTATGGTTAGAAACTGTAATGCCTCAGGCATTTGTTGGTATTCACAGTACAAATTGTGAACATGGCTTTTTTGTGACCTCGCCTCATGAAAGCATTTGGGACCTCTTGTCATGAACAGTGGCAGTGTGATTTCATCAATGTGTCCTGAAAACTGACTTTCAACAGTGACAGTGCCATTCTGCACCACATGTACAAAAACACAGATCGGGCAGGATGTGAAGAATGACAGCTGTACCATCCATAGGGAGGTATGAAGAGATGGCAATGTTGAAAATGTGTAGTGGGAATATTAAAAATGCTTGCACTTCCGAGCATATGTGGAAACCATGCAGCGCATGTGCATAACACAGTCATTTTATGGAGTTTCATCACCAGATTTTCAACATAGGCATTTAACAACCTGTGGTCATGAACAGTGTCACTGTGATTTTGTAACTGTGTCCTGAACACTTATTTCCCACAGCAACCACGGTATTCTATGCCGGAACTGCAAAAACACATTTCAACCAGGATGTGAAAAATGACAGCTGCACTGTTCATAAGGAGGTGTGAGAAAATGGCAATGTTGAAAATCTGGAGAGAAAATATTACAAATGTGCAAAGTTTAAGGGTGCTTGGAAACTATGCATCGCACACTCATAACACAGTCATTTTATGGACTTTCATCACCAATTGTTCAACATAGGCATTTAGGACCTCTGCTAATGAACAGTGTCACTGTGATATTTATGTTGATTGTGCGCATGCGCAAGAAACATGTTGCAGCAGCTTTCTCCACAAGCAGGTTGTGGAGGCTCGGTACTGTTGTGTCCAATTCCCCCACAGCTGCAAAGGCTTGTCCCCCATCCCCCAATGCCGTGGCACACTGCTGCTGACAGTAGTTCAGCCAGCGTGCCACAGCCTTTTAAAAAATCAGCTGCTGCAATCAGGGGCCACCTCATCATTGCAGCGTCAGCCATCCGCTGCAATGAGGGAGCAACCCATCATTGTAGGGCGGGATGTAGGATCCCTGATACTGTTTGTGAACATGGCAGCTGCTTGCCGCTGTATTCACAAACAATATTTACCCCCCCACCATGTTTATTTGCTGACGGGGGAGCCCACCCCATCAGCATAATGTAACCCCTGTTTTATTGTCTGCTGAAGGGTGCCCAATCCACATCAGTAGAAAATTCTCACCTTTTGTTGTTTGCCAATGGGGTGCCACCCAGCGTGCCACATGCCCTTTTGTTTTTGCCAACAGGGTGCCCAATCCCCGTCGGCTACAGCTGCCCCCCAAAGCAAGAATCCGTGGCATGCTTGGAGCCCAACCCAGCAAGCCACATGCCCTGTAAAGTTAAAACAATCTCATGACTTTTTTTGTTTTTTTTTTACCTGAAAAAAAGGAAATGGTCCCTTGTAGTCTCCCTGCCCCTTCCCACAACCTGCACCCACCCACTGCGCACCCTGCCTCACCACACCCTCCCTCACCCCATACTTACCTCTGGAGCTCAGCACGACGATCTTCGGTGGACCGGGAACATGTCTGCACTCTTCAAAGCCGACCGCGAATTGAGTAAATGCCGGTAAGCTGTATAATGTAATAAATAGGGTTTTTTCAACTTTAGTGCATATCTTGGGCATTTTTGGGAATTTTTTCACCGAATTTTCAACATGGGGTTTTTGGGTCCCCTCCTCATGAATTCTTGAAATGTCATGGTGTTAATCAGCCCCAAAAGTTGGTTTTGCAGTCACTGCATGGAATCACCCTTTGGGGCCGATTAATGAAATGACAGTCCAGTGTTCATGAGGTGGGATCTCAAAAAGCCTATGTTGCAAATTTGGTGGAAAAAATCCAAAAACGACTGTTTTATGAGCGTGCATTGTGCAGTTGCTACGCATGCTTGTAACTTCGTGAATTTGCAATATTTTCACGCCAGATTTTCAACATTGCCATTTTGTCACACCTCCTTGTGAGCAGTACAGCTGTCATTGTTCACATCCTGGCCAAAATGTGTTTTCGCACTTCCGGTGCAGAATACCACGGTTGCTGTGGGAAATCAGTGTTCAGGACAGATTAAGAAAATGACAGTGACACTGTTTATGAGTAGAGGTCCTAAAATGCCTATGTTGAAAATTTGGTAACGATACTTCATAAAATGACTGTGTACGAGCGTGGGTTGTGCAGTTGGCATGCACGCACGTAACTTCGTGAATTTATAATATTTTCACTCCAGATTTTCAACATTGCCATTTTCCCAGACATACTTATGAACAGTATAGCTGTCATTTTTCCCATCCTGGCCGAAATGTGTTTTCGCACTTCCAGGGCAGAATAGAGCAGTCACTGTGGGAAATCACTGTTTGGGACAGATTAAGAAAATGACAATGATACTGTTCATGAGCAGAGGTTCTAAAATGCCTATGTTGAAAATTTGGTGATGATAGCCAATGAATTGACTGTGTTACAAGTGTGCATTGCGCACTTTCAACGCACCCTTGTAACTTCACATATTTTTAATATTGTCACACCAGATTTTCAACAGTGGCATTTTTTCACACCTCCTTATAAGCAGTACAGCTGTCATTTTTAAAACATCCTGAACTAAATGTGTTTTCAAAGTTCCTGTGCAGAATACTGTGGTCACTGTGGGAAATCAGTGTTCAGGACAGGTTAAGAAAATAACAGTGGCACTGTTCATGAGCAGAGGTCCTAAAAATCCCTATGTTGAAAATTTGGTGATGAAACTCCATTACTGACTGTGCTACAAGTGTGCATTGAACTGTTTCCACGCACCCTTGTAACTTTGCAAATTTGTAATATTGTCACGCCACATTTTCAACAGTGGCATTTTTTCACACCTCCTTATGAACACTACAGCTGTCATTTTTCACATCCTGGCTAAACTATGTTTTTGCACTCCTGCCAGAGAATAGCACAGTCGCTCTGGGAAATCAGTGTTTGAGACAGATTAAGATCGACCGAGTGAGAGGGGGGAGTGACCAAGCTCAACTGAGCTCTGTCGGGACTGCTGTGGATTTGTTTGTGGGCAGACAACGGACCCAACACAAGAGCCCAGTACAAAAGGGCAGCCTGCAGTGCCAGAAGATACAGAACGAGTGAGTGAGTGAGAGAGGGTGGAGTAAGTGAGCTCAACGGAGCTCTGTTGGGACTGCTGCAGATCTGTTTGTGGGCAGAAAAAGACAGCAATGCATGCAGGGGCCCAGTACAAAAGGGCAGCCTGCAGTGGCAGGAAAACCAGAATGAGCGAGTAAGCGAGCTCAATGGAGCTGTATTGTAACTTCTGCAAATTTCTTTGTGGGCACAAGAAGGTAGCAACGCAGGCAGGAACCCAGTAGAAAAGGGCAGCCAGCAGTGCTGGCAGAAACGGAATGAGCGAGTGAGAGAAGGGGAGTAAGCGAGCTCAACGAGGCTTTGTCGGGACTGCTGCAGAATTCTTTGTGGGCAGAAAAAGGCACAAACAGAGGCAAGAGCCCAATACAAAAGGGCAGCCTGCAGCGCCAGGAGAACCAGAATGAGTGAGTGAGACAGGGGGAGTGAGTGACCTCAACGGAGTTCTGTTGGGACAGCTGTGGATTTCTTTGTGGGCAGAAAAAGCCACCGACACAGGCAGGAGCCCAGTACAAAAGCGCAGCCTGCAGCGCCAGGAGAAACAGAATGAGTGAGTGAGAAAGGGGGAGTGAGCCACCTCAATGAAGCTCTGTTGGGACAGCTGCAGATTTCTTCCTCAGTAAAACAAGGTGCCAATGCAAGCAGCAGCCCAGTACAAAAGAGCAGCCTGCAGCACTGGGACAAACAGACTGAGCCAGTGACAGAAGACCACTGAGCGAGCTCAACAGACCAACGCAATCAACATTCGGCATTGACAAATGCTTGTTGTAATGTGTCCTAAACAGTGATTTCCCACAGCGACCACGCTATTATGTGCCGGAAGTGAAAAAAAAACACATTTCAGCCAGGATGTGAAAATTGACAGCTGTACTATTCATAAGGAGGTGCGGAAAAATGGCAATGTTGAAAATATGGTGTGAAAATATTGCAAATGTGCGAAGTTATGAGCGTGCGTGGAAATAGCTCAATGCACACTCATAACACAGTTAGTTTATGGACTTTTGTCACCAAATTTTCAACATAGCCATTTTAGGACCTCTGCTAATGAACAGTGTCAGTGTGATTTTCCTAATGTGTCCCAAAACATGGATTTCCCACAACAACCGCGCTTGTTTGCACTGGAAGTGCAAAAACACATTTCAGCCGGGATGCGAAAAATGACAGCTGTACTGTTCATAAGGAGGTGTGGGCAAATGGCAGTGTTGGCAATCTGGAGTGAAAATATTGCAAATGTGCGAAGGTACGAGCGTGCGTAGAAACTGCTCAATGCACGCTCGTAACACAGTCATTTTATGAACTTTTCTCACCAAATTTTCAACATAGACATTTTAGGACCTCTGCTAATGAACAGTGTCACTGTGATTTTCTTAATCTGTCCCAAACATTCATTTTGCACACCAACAGCGCCATTGTGCGCTACATGCGCAGAAACACATTTTGGGTGAGATGTGCAAAGTTAAAGCTGTACTGCTCATAAGCAGGTGTGGTAAAATGGCATTGTTGAAATTCTGGACTGCAAATATTAAAAATTCATGCACTTATGAGTGTGCGTAGTAACTGCGCAACACACGCTAGTAAAACAGTCATTTTTAGGAATCTTTTCACCAAATTTTCAACATAGCCATTTTAAGACCTCTGCTCATGAGCAGTGTCACTGTGATTTTCTTAATCTGTCCCAAACATTGATTTCACACACCGACTGCGCCATTGTGCGTTACATGAGCAGAAACACATTTTGGATGAGATGTGAAAAATGACAGCTGTGCTGCTCATAAGTAGGTCTGATAAAATGGCAATGTTGAAAATCTGGAGTGCAAATGTTACAAATTCGTGAACATATGAGCGTTTCCTATGCACGCTCGTAAAACAGTCATTTTTAGGAATTTTTTCACCAAATTTGCAACATAGGCTTTTTGAGAGCCCACCTTATGAACACTGGCACTGTCATTTCGTTAATTGGTCCTGAAAGGTGATTTCGTGCAGTGACCGCAAAATCACCCTTCGGGCCCTATTAACACCATGACAGTGGCAGAATTCATGAGGAGGCATCCCAAAAACCCCATGTTGAAAATTTGGTGCCAAAATTCTAAAAAATGCCTGAGATATGCAGCAAAGTTGAAAAAAAAAAATTTATTACATTATACAGCTAACTGGCATTTCCTCAGTTTGTGGTCAGCTTTGAAGAGTGCAGATGTGTTCCTGGTCTACCGAAGATCATCGTGCCGGACTCCAGAGGTAAGTATGGGGCAAGGGGGTGTGGGGAGGCAGGGTACGCAGTGGATGGGCACGGGTTGTGGGAGGAGGGTCTGGCAGACCGCGAGGGACCCTTTTTTCTTTACAGGGAAGAAAAAAAAAGACAATGCGGGACGGTTTTCAATTTTACAGGGGCATTTGGCATGCTGGGGTGGGCTCCACGCATGCCAAGGGACTCTTTTTGTGGGGGGCCAGCTGCAGCTGATGGGGATTGGGCACCCCCGTCAGCACACAAGAAAACGGGAAGGGGGGAACCATCATGCCGACAGGGATTGGGCACCCGTCGGCGAAGCAACAAAATGGGGGGTTACATCATGCCGACAAGGAGTGGGCTCCCCGTCCATCTGAATAAACACTTGCAGCCACTGAAACGGTGGAGATTGGGGCCCCGTTGGCCAACAAAGACCATCTGGGGGGGCACATGCTGCCAAGGGGGATTGGGCACCCCCTCGGCATGGGAGGCTGCCTAATATTGTTTGTGAACACGGCAGCAAGCCGCTGGCCATGTTCACAAACAGTATTAGGTTAGCTAACGTTCCACCCTGCAATGAAGGGTCGCTCCCTCATTGCAGCACAATGACTGATGCCGCAATGACGAGGCAGCCCCTGATTGCTGCGGCGAAAACGTTACAACTTGGTGCACTTTTTGAAGACCAGTGTCATCGGCACACTGTGCCTTCATTGATCCACCAGTGCCAAGCCCCCAAATGCAGTGCATCCCTTGGCTGTAACACTGCCACGCCTCCACAATGTGCTTCTCTCTTAAGCTGCCACATCATGTTTCTTGCGCATGCTCAAGCAAACATAAAAATAACTTTCATGGCCAGTAATAGTTTTGACATAAATATTTGTTATTTTCCTCAGCAACATTTCAATGTCAGACAGAATTTCTAAATTAGGACTGAGCAGATCTGGGATAGATTTGAATTTGGTGGTGGGACTGCTAATCCCCAATTTTTTTAATTTGGATTTGTTTGAGGATATGGATTTTGGCTATATTCAATGAAATACTTGTTCATGCATAAAAAATGCAGAATTACATGATGAGCTTGGATAATTGTATCCTTCACCTTCTACAATTAGCAAAGCCAAATTAAAAAACATAAGTGAGAGTGTTCAGATTAAGTTAGGAACACAAGTGAGTGTCCAGGTTTAGTTAAAAAACACAAGCGAGAGTATCCTGATCTGAGCAGTAAAACAGTTAGGAGTTGGATAGACATCTATTACCCACTATAGCACCACAACAGGCAGCAAGTCAGTTTTCTATGTACTGGTAATGGATTGAGTGCTCTTCCAAGTGTAGTTGCAACTTAAACTGAAATTGACAGGAGTGCTTTGACTGACAGTGATGCTCTGGAAAATAATTTGCGTGAGGAATGGAAATATTAGGAACCCACCAACCCACCACACATCCTTAGTAAAGAAAGTCTGCAACTCTATGTGGCTTTTTGGTATGCTGACTTTCCTTGTCAACATTTGGAGTTCATATGTCAGCAGGGGCCCTTTTCCAAAAAAATACCATCCCCATAATGTTAGTTTGTTATTCTTTTTTTTCTTTTTGCATTTTTTAAGTCTGAGAAAACTAGGGTTGTGCAGGAGATGAATATGATAGCCCAAATACCATGAATAGTAGGGCTCCAAAATATTTGGGAGCCATTCTTGAATAGGGGACTATTCGTATCTGGGAAAGAATATTCAGCCAGCAACAAAATAAAACAAACAAAGAAACAAATAAAAAAGCCCCTCCCCTTCACAGCCCAAATCTCAGTAAAATGTAACACCATCCCCCCACCCTCTATCAGCAGCCCAGTGCCACCCCCCAACACCCACAATTTGTTAATATTTAATTTTTTTACAGCTGTTATTTTCTCTTCTGCCAGCTTGTCCTCCGGAGGGCGCCCCCAGCCCCATCCACTGGTGTCTACCAGCCAACACTGACCCAAACCCCAGGCCTGCCCCCCCAGTGGCATTGGTGGGATTCCCCAACCCCCACCGAGGTCTGGATTTAGTAGACCAGTGCCACGGCTAGCCGGGAGCAGAGACTGTGAGGTGCCCACTGTCATTGTGCCATGGCAGTGTTTTTCTCTTGTTCTCCCCAGGAGTCAGGGGTGTGCAATGATGCCAGCAGAGGGGAGCATGCACACATGTGCACATGCTCCCTCTAGACATCTGCCCCGACTCCTCCCCATCTTGTAGTGCGGCACCTTGTCCCCCAGCCTCCGCCGGGGGGGCAAACAAGCACCAACCACTGGGAATCCCCCTCTCTGGAGAAGGAGAGCAGTCTATCAGATGCTCAATCCTTCTCCTCCCCTGCTGACACCTGGCAGCCCGTGCGCATTCCCAAACACAGGTTACCAGAATAGCACGAGGTAAGGCATCCAGCACCTCAGCACTCAGTGCCACTGGACTGGCTTTGTTAATATTTTATTAGTTAATCATAAATAAATCTCCTTGTGGATGACCGGCGCAACATGCCCACCTTTATGGCTATCCAACATCTTTCTTATTGTATAGCATTTGTTTGCACATGAAAAGTATCAATTATGTCCCTCCACCCCCCCCATCCTGGCAGCACCCTACTCCCACCCTCCAGCCCCCAGCACTCAATTCTTAATGCAAGAAGGTAACTGGCACAAACCGCCCTCCTCCACAGCCAGACGCCTTCTCATGAATGAAAGCACTCACGTGCCTGCTCTCTCTGCATAGTAAAACCAGCTGATCATGTGATCAGCTGATTTTATTAAACAGAGGGAGCAGGTGCATGAGTGCATTCCTTCATGAGGAAGCAGCCGGCCATGAAGGAGGGTGGGTTTGTGCCAGTCACTTTGTTGTATTAAGAACCAGATGCCAGTGGGTGGTGGAAGGTAGGAGTAATGGACTGCCAAGTTAGGTAAGGGTTTGAGGACATAACCAATATTTTTTATGTGCAAACAAATGCTATACAATAAGAAGGTCAGTGGTTGGCCATGGAGGTGGGTGAGTTGTGCCAGTCAGCCATCAGGGGATTTATTTATAATTTACTAGTAAAATACAATGGATTGTGGGTACCTGGGAGAGAACAGTGGAATTGGGCTTTTGATAGAGAGTTGGGGGACTGGGGGTACATTTTATTGAGTTTTGGGTTGGGAGGAGGGTGAGAGGTTTTTTTCTTTTGTTTTAAATGGAACTCAAATACCAAACACCTGAATACTAGTAACATATTTGGCTGCAGAAAACTGAATATTGGGCTGAATATTCAGAAAAAAGGTATTCAGACAGCACAAGAAAAAAACAACTGAAAAGAACAGCAAATGTGCGCAACAGTATGCAACACATACCATATATTTAATTTACTGAATCAAAAAGCATTCTCCTATGTTTCATATTTAGAGATGCAATGAAGTTTAAATTCAAACGAGAAGTGCAAGTGAAGTCGTCCACTTCACGTCAGTTTGCACTTCGCCTCAACTTCGCCTTGACTTCGCATGCTCACTCTGCCTTACTTTGGTGCACAAGGTGAAGTGGCCAGGAAACCAGTAGTTTGGCCATGTGTGTGACTCTCTGCAGGACACATGACCATGTTCCTCTACAGGAAATGATTGTTTCCACTTGTTGAGCCAGTCTGAGTCAGGTTGTGGTGTGTGGAGGACTTCGGGCAGCTAATACAGTTATAATTCAGTGTATAGTTCTCATAGTTTCATACTTTTTAGTACCAATCTATCTTTTACTTTTTCCTACTGTATTTCGCTAACTGTACTACCTTTGTTTGTTTTTTTAACTTATGTACTTTACTCTCTCTCTCCCTCTGTCTTTCTGTTTTTTTTCTTTGTCAGTCAGTCCTCTCTTCTCTGGCTGTTATGGATCGTCCAGCATGACATCGTGGCCCAATGACACATGGTGGTTCACATATGGTAATCCTGAATAGGGCAGTTGTTGGGGTGCAGGTCCACCAGCAACCAAATGAGGTGGAGATGCAGCAGGAAGATGAACAGGAGCAGCTGCAGCTGGTGGAGTAGCAACAGCAGGAGCAACATCATGCAGAAGCCCCCGCTCCCCGTGGTTCTATGCCCAGAGCACGATCCATATGCTCCACCAAAACAAGTTGCAGAAGAGAAATCACCAGTCATGCTAAAGCAATGCCAGTCTCAGGGCCCTGGGAAGAAGACCTCCCTTATGTGGGCATATTTTCATTGTGACCCAAATGATTAAAGTGTGGCTAAGTGCACCCTATGCCACCATGTGGTCCATAGGGGGCAGAGTGACAGGCTTATTGGCAATGGGGGGGGGCAATGGACACACCTAGCCCGGCACCACTGTGCAGAATGGCAGGAGGCAAAAACAGCAGCATCAAGCAGAAAACAAAAACTGCAATCAGCAGTTGCCCCCTTCTGTTGTAGAAATACCACCACCAGTACTTGCTTCAATGGCACCACTGCCAGTTGCAGAAGAAGCAGCACCACTTGCGGCAGGCAATGAGCAGCAGGAGTCAATGCGTTGGGAAATTGTAGAGCTGCAATGCATGGTGATGGAGCTCCAGCAGACTGTTGCTCAGGTCTGTGACAATCAGGACCATGAGATTGCAATTTTAACAGTGATCTGGGACCATCTTTGTGGTGGTGATGGTGATAGAGGTGCCACTGAGTAAATATGGTGCACAATTCAAACTTTATACTCTGTTCTGTATCTGTACTCCTTTATCTTCTTTCCTTTCATCTTGTCTTTCTTTAACACCTATGGCCTCCCCACCCCAAAAAAAAAAATATACAGTATGTATATAAAAGTATATAAACATGATGATACAAAAAAATCTATGCTATCCTTCCTTGAGCTTTCCTCACTCTATCGGTTTCTCCTGCTGTATTCTCCTTTTCCTACTTTCCTTCTTCTATCCACAAATGACAAGTATTGGTCCCATTAGAGAAAGGCTTACATGCCACTCATACTGCTGCTGCTGCTGTGTTGATGCACTGGTGGTGTGCATGTAAGAAAAGAACTCCAAGCCAGCCCAGTGGCATTGAGGGTTGAGGCGCTGGATGCCATACCTTGCGCCACACCGGTGACCCGAGTTCAGGAACAAGCTTAGGCACTAAGGGTCCTCAGGGAAGGGAGAGAATTGAGCATCCGATGGACTGCTCTCATCTCCCTGGGGAGGGATCCTGGGTTCCCCGGTGCAGTAGAGACCCCCGGTGGAGACGGGGTGCACTACCTGTGCCTGGTGTGTGTGTAGGGGAGGAGCGCGGCGGACACCCACGACTCCTCTGTACAGGCATCATTGCATGCCAATGGTCCTAGGGGGAAACTTAAGAGAAATTAATCTGAGGCATAACCTCAACATTGCTGGAAATATTAGATTAATTTGTGAGTCATTATCAGACTCATGATTAGAATCATGTTCAACTACTGTGGAGATGGGGATGGGGAGTGTGTATGACATCAACTATACTCTGAATCACATCTTCGAACTCCACAACATTTTGGCAAAATTATAAGTTTGCATGGGCTGAACTTGGAGCAATACTCATGCCGTCACTAACTTTGATACCACCAACACCAGCAGGGACAACTGCATCTCCAACCATTGTTGAAGCGACTGATTTCGCTGTGAAAAACATAGTGAAATCCCTTTACTGGCATCAACTATGCACTTCTGCTGCATACTACTACACCCATGGCCACTCTTGCCACTGGCAGCAGTGCTATGACCAGAAGCATCTTTGCATGTACGTCCTTTGCAGGCATTTTTGGGGATTACACAGAAAATTCACAACAAACAGAGGTTTCTGAAATTTGGGGTAGATGGGAAGCCAAAAAACAACAACTGTGGCTTGGAGATGCAGATTGGACACTAAACAGATGCAAACGCACAGACGCAGATTGCACACTGTACAGAGATGCAGCCGCACAGGCACAAAAAGACCTTAACCAGTGGTCACACAAATCCAAAACTGGAAAAATAAATGATACCTTTTGTGGGTTGGAGGGAGAGCAGTGCACTGCAGTAACAGTCCACTACCAAGATACCACAAAGCAGTACAAAATAACGCAGACGGATAACAGGTTCACAGTGCTGCAATTACTGTGTGGTACTGTACAATAAAATGGATCTGATTTGATGGCATGTGTTGCATGCACACTCACACACACACACTACAGGTAATATGCAGCAAATTGAAAACTTCAGTAATATAAACAAATCTTTTAAACAAACTGAAATTATGCACTACACCACAACAATCAGCAAAAAATGTCAAAAATTACTAAAAATATTACTGTGTGTACATGAACACAGTTATACAACAAAAATATAACCAAAACAGTTAGAAAGACTGCCTTTCTCCCAGTTAATCTCCCTCACCACAGGTACACCCTTCCCCCCAAGCACACTTCAACAGTATCTGGCAGTATCATGACTGGGATGTCAACATACCAGGGTACACAATCTACAGGAGGGACAGGGAGGGAAGAAGAGGAGGAGGAGTAGCTCTCTATGTAAGGAAAGGAATAAAAGCAAAAGAACTAAAGGGTAAACAGGGAGGAGAGGAGACACTGTGGGTCACCCTGGAGACTGGAAATGGCTCCACAATCTGCACAGGGGTTGTATACAGACCCCTGTCTCAGGGTGAGGAAATGGACAAGGAAATGATAGAAGGCATCCTTGGGATGGTAGAGAACGGGGGGATATTGCTGATGGGGGACCTGTATATGTCAGATGTTGACTGGAGCACCTTTGCTGCAGCCACATCCAAGAGCAGAGCCATCTTCGATGGCCTACAGGGAGCATGCCTTAGACAGCTAGTTTTGGAACCCACTCAGGAGAGAGCAATCTTAGACCTGGTACTTTCAAATGGGGATGGAGAGAGGATCTCTGATCTTGAAGTGGGTAGCCATCTGGGAACAAGCGACCGCCAAACAGTGTGGTTCATGATAAACTTAGCTGTAGAGTCAAGCCACACAAAAGTGAAGGTACTGGACTTCAGGAGGGCTGATTTTGTCAAAATGGGAGAGTGCCTCAGAAAAGCATTAGCAAACAGGCAAGAAGGTGGAGTGGAGCAACAATGGGGAAACATCAAAGCTGCCATCACAGAGGCAACAAGTCTTTGTATGAAGCAAATAAATTAAAATGAAAGAAAAAAACACTATGGTTTCGAAAGAAGTGGCGGGGAAGGTAACGGAAAAAAAGATAGCATTCAAGAAGTATAAGGAAACACAGAAGGAGCAGGACAGAGAACTGTACCAGTTAAAGCAGAAGGAAGCGGGTAAGGCAGTCAGAATAGCAAAGGCCCAAACCGAGGAAAAGACAGCCAACTTGGTTAAGAAGGGGGGATAAAACCTTTTATAGGTACATTAGGGAGCAAAGAAAGATTAAGGCAGGGATACTGAGGCAGAACAAAGAGGAAGGTGGTTCGGCAGAGAGCAACAGAGAAAAAGCAGGGATACTGAACAAATACTTCTGCTCAGTATTCACAATGGAAAAGCAGGGGGAAATACCTAATCTGGTCAATAGAAGCACTCTGGATAGGCGGGTTGATATTAGTCCTTTCACAGAAGAAAAGGTTCTGAAAGAACTCTTAAAACTAAAGGCGGATAAAGCAATGGGGCCTGATGGGATTCACCCCAGAATTTTAAAAGAACTAAGGGAAGAACTAGTAACACCACTGACTACCCTTTTTTAATAAATCATGGGAGGATGGGGTGGTACCTGAGGACTGGAGGAGGGCGGATGTGATTCCCCTTCACAAAAGTGGGAGCAAGACAGAGGCAGGAAACTACAGACCTGTCAGTTTGACCTCAGTGGTAGGGAAAATGATGGAATCACTTCTGAAGGAAAGAACCGTTGAGTACCTAGAAGCCAGTGGGGCACAGGACCCAAGGCAGCATGGATTCACAGCGGGAAGGTCATGTCAGACAAATCTAATTGATTTCTTTGACTGGGTGACCAAAGCAGTAGACCAGGGAGGGGCTGTGGACATGGCCTACCTAGACTTTAGCAAGGCATTTGACACAGTCCCACACAAAAGATTAATAAACAAATTAGCCAGCCTGGGAGTGGGTCCTAGGGTGGTAGCCTGAATAAAACACTGGTTGGACAACAGGACACAGTGGGTAATAGTAAATGGAGTCCACAGTGAAGAAGGAGGTTACTAATGGGGTACCCATGAGGTTCAGTACTGGGGCCGGTCCTTTTTAATGTTTTTATAAGTGACATTGCAGAGGGACCAGAAGGGAAAGTATGTCTCTTTGCAGATGACACAAAGATCTGCAACAGGGTTGATACACAAGGTGGGGTGGAAAGGATGAATAGGAACTTGGCAAGGTTGGAGGAATGGTCAAATGTATGGCAGCTTAGATTCAATGCAAAGAAGTGCAAAGTAATGCACCTGGGAAACAAAAACTCAAGGGAAGAGTACACAATGGGGGGTGAAATACTGACAACAACAAAAATGGAAAGGGACCTGGTGGTAGTCATATCAGATGACCTAAAGGTGGACCAGCAATGTGAGAAGGAAGTAAGGAGGGCTGGGGGGATACTAGGATGCATAGGGAGAGGCATCACCAATAGAAAACAGGAAGTTGTTGGCCCTCTGTACAGACAGTTGGTAAGACCACATCTGGAGTACTGTGTACAGTTCTGGAGACCCCATCTATGCAAAGACATGGACAGAGTGGAGGCTGTTCAGAGGAGGGCAACCAAAATGATGCAGGGTCTGCATCAGAAGACATATGAAGAAAGACTAAAGGAACTAAAGATGTATAGCTTTGAGGAAAGGAGGGAGAGGAGGGACCTCATAGAAATGTTCAAATACCTCAAGGGAATCAACAAAGTCCAAGAGGGTAGCATCTTTCAGAAAAAGAGATGTGCAAAACAAGGGGGCACAATTTGAAGATAGAAGGGGGGACAGCTCAGAGGTAATGTGAGGAAGTATTTCTTCACAGAGAGGGTTGTGGATGCATGGAACAGCCTTCCTGAGGAGGTCGTAGAGTCAAAAACAGTTGGGGGAATTCAAGAATGCATGGGACAGACATAAGGCAATTCTGGTGGGGGGTAGGAGGAAGTAGGCTGTTGGTTAACTAGGATCTGCAGCTCATCTGTTAGGCAGGGAAATGGGCAGACTAGGTGGGCCAAGCGGTCCTTATCTGCCATCAAATTCTATGTTTCTATGTTTCTAAGTACACAGACTGAATGTTCTAAATTAACATTCAAAATCCACACAAAAACAATAAACACTTGATGATATGAGCACAGGAGGGTCTCCTGCAATCGATGTACTAAATTTTGAGCAGAAAAATGGCTCACAGTTTTTAGAGGGTTTGAATCTCAGAGCTCTGAAAGCAAACTGTCTCAAGCTACCACTACACACACACTACACAGAACTCAGGCTGTGCAGAACAATCTATAGCTCATGTGATCTGCAGTCCTATGAATTACTGCAAAATTCACCTTAGAGCTCACAAACAAAGCAAAGTAATGTGAAGTACATCGAAATCAATGTACTTCACATTAAAATTCATATTAAAATTGGTGTAGAAGTGGTTGGGGAAAGGCGGAGTAACACGAAGTCAGTGCTTTCTATGGGTGTCGCAATCATCATTAGAAGGCAAAGTATTCGGCTTCACATTGCGGATTATTCCGCCGATTCTGCCTTAATACGCAAATTGCTCCATACAGCAGATTTTGGTCACTTCATCTGCCACTATCCATATTATGTCAGGCACCTGAAGTTTTTTTATGTCAGATTAAGTCAGTGTCATTGTCATTGTCAGTTTGAGAGGAACAGTGCATTGGTGGTAATGAACATGAGTAGCCAGCAAACACCCAAGACTGACTTTAATAATTGTTAGTTTCTCAACATTGCCTGGTGGCAGAGTAGCTCTTCAGTTACTAACAATACTGCCAGCAACACTAAATATCCTCTCAGAATACACACTAGCTGGTAGACAGCTTAGGTACAGAGTGCCAACTTTAGTTAATGCTGGCCAAAGTTTTCTTTTCCCATGCTAGTATTTGAAAGGATTATCCCTAATGTGTAGTTGTTTAGGATCTCTTAAGTAATCTGCCATATTTGTGACTGATTCAGGTGGCAGAACTGTTTTCTTGTTGTAGAGAACTGTAGTTTTTTATGATGCTGCAGACCTGTCCAAATATTATTATTTTCCAGTTCAGCATCAGTAGAAGGATCTGGTTGAGCTGCGTCATCGGCTTGAGATGCATGTCTTGATTTTCTTGCTGTTGTGCTAGGGGATGTTGTGTTTTTTCTGCTCAGTTTTGATGAAGAGAAATGGAAAGCCCCTTAGTCTTTTCCACATTGGTTGGACATTCCAGTTCAGCTGTAGCTTTCACAAATTAGAATGTCTCTGTATTTGTTAAGGTCAGTTCCATGTGCCAGGAAATGAGCTACGTTATGTTTAAACTGCGATTCTAGCATTGTGGCTAGGAAGTCATGTTCTGGATTTTCCATTTTCTCAGTTTTAGGATCCCTTTTCCAGTATTAGAGGGAACTAGTCTACAAGGTCAGCAGCTGAAGATGAAGAACACCTCTCCTCTTAAAGTTCCCATTGAAAATCTTGTCTGTGTATTTCTAATTTCTTCTATAGTACACATATAAATGGGAGTATTTGACTGAGAATGGCACTGTCTGAGCTGACTTCTCTTGTAGCTTACTCGAATGGCTGAAGTATGTGGCAGAGGACTGTCAATCAGTGATCACTGAGCAGACTTTAGTGCCACATCCTCCTTTCCTATCTGGCGCCCCATTGTATACTGGTATACTGCTTTGCCACGTTCAAGAAATCTCTGTAACATGTAGAACATTGAGTTCCACTGGGTAATGGCTTCTTATATTAGTTGATGGTGTGGGAGATTGTTTTCCTTTTGCAGGACTTACAGGATCTTGCAAGCCTTTACAAAGCAGCTACAATGACCACAGATTGTTGGGGTAACAGAAAGCATATTCTGTAGATTTTGGTCATCCTTGAAAAAATCATGCACTACCAAGTTCAGGGTATGAGCAAAACAAGGGACGTGTGTGAACACACCAAATAGCACTGCCTTTAGAATGTTGCTACCATTTTCAGAAGCCACAAAGCAAGTTGACAGGCCATGAGATGACAGCAATTCCTGAAACTGTCTGTTTAATTCATGTAATATATTTGACCCTGAGTGGTCTTTCTCAAATGCAGTGATACACAGGGCAGACTGTTTTTTGAAAGGCTGCTGTGTGTTGCTATTACAGGTGGGGCTAGAAACTGGGGCAGAGGAGTGTGCAAAAGAAATTCAGTGGGCAGTCACTATCACATAGGGCCCTATTTACAAAAGGTGCAGATGGGATATGTGCTGCATAACCCTGGGACGTAGCTCACCCGCACCTGGCTATGCACACTGCGCCCCCTGCATGCTATTAATGTCCCCGCTGCACCCCTCCTACATGGCCGGCACACTGGCTGAACATGCAGATCTGCTTAGGGGCAGGACGGGAACCAGTGTGGGGGACATGTCCACACTCCATACCATTCACAAAGGTGTGGGTACCTTGCACAGGGGGTGATGGCTAAGCCTTCTGGAAGGCAGCCATAAGTGGTATGCGCCCCTCCAATGCCACCGCTGGTCATGGCAGGGATGGCAGGGTCAATAGACCCCTAACTGTGGCCTCCCCTGTCATTGGGGCACATTGGGAGGGTGGGGGACTATCATCTGGAGGTCTCCTACACCTCGGTGCCATGGGCACAAACGCACCCCCGTTGACAACATGGTGCCCAATGGGTGCAAGGGATCCAGTCAGGGTCCCAGGATGGGCAGCCAATTGGCTGCCTGTCTTGGATCGCAGCTCCGTACCTGCCCACTACTGCATACCTGCACACTGGGGGGGGCGGGGCCATGTAAGGGAGCTGGACGTGAACCAGTGTTCATAAATGCGGTCTCCGTTCAGATCTCCCACAGGTGTGGAGCTGCGCGAGGTGGGATACATGCCATTTGCACGTACCCTCTTCCACGTTTGTGAATAGGGCCATTTGTGAATAGGGCCCATGGGCCCTATTCACTAACAAGGAAGGGGGTATGCTCAAATGGGATGTGTACCCCCCTGCACAGCTCTGCACCCATGGGAGATCTGCATTAGGACCACATTCACAAACACCAGTCCCCGCCTGGCTACCTTACATGGCTCCACCCACCTGGTTCACAGGTTCATGGGGATGGTCCAGTGCGGGGTTGCGGATACAGCCTGACAGCCAACTGGCTGCCTTGACTGGGTCCTGGAGTGGATCCCTTGTGCCCGCAGGGTGCCATGATGGTTCCAGCATGCAGAGCGCCAGGCACAATGTTTGGGCTGATGACACCAGCTGACCACCCGCAGCTCGCCCAATCTGCCCTGATGGCAGGGGCATCCCTATTGGGGGGGCAATGCCTGCCGCTGTGTCTGCTGCAGCTGGCAGCTCCATCCCTGAGGGCATGTAACTTGCCCCCCGGGATTTCGACTGCCCTCCAGAAGGCATAGCCATTGCCCCCATGTGTAAGGCACCTGCGCCTTTGTGAATGGCACAGAGTGCAGACAAACCCCCATGCCTGTCCCTGGCCCACCTCCTCGCAGAGCTGCACATTCAACCAGTGTGCTGGGCATGTAAGAGGGGTGTAGTAGGGTCATGAATAGTGCATGGGGGCTCAGTGTGTGTGGCCAGGTGTGGGTGGCCTATGCGCCGGGGTTACGCAGTGCATATCCCATTTGGATCTTTTGTAAATAGGGCCCATAGTGAGCAGTTTGGTTACTTGTCCACATGTCAGTGGTTATGTGCATGTAGGGACAAATGCCTGCACTAAAGTACAATAACGTTTTTGATGCATTTCATGGTACCTATTTGATATTGCTTTTCAGGGAAAAAAAGAATCAA
Organism: Neoceratodus forsteri; assembly: GCA_016271365.2. Lineage (NCBI taxonomy): Eukaryota > Metazoa > Chordata > Ceratodontiformes > Ceratodontidae > Neoceratodus > Neoceratodus forsteri. The sequence goes on along the minus strand of CM057450.1, from coordinate 1,456,522,953 downwards.
GAGGACATCTGTTAGTGGAGCACTGCAGTGCAAATCAGATGCTGAAAACCAGCAGCCTCTACACATGAGAAGGGAGCCAGGCCCACTGCTATCATTGTTGTAACTGCCTTAACTTTTGTGTCACTGGATGGCTTGCATCATATTTGGAAGATATTTCAAATGATGCTCTCATGAAGTTCACCTCAAACTAGTGTCACAAATGGAGGTGTTAGCCCTCTTCAAGAAAATTAAACTGGGTGCTTTGGCTGGACCGGACAAATAAGAACCCAGGCTACTGAGAGCGGCAGCCTCTGCCAATGTTAATAAACAGGTCCTTCCGAGAAGGTGTGATCCCTGTAAAATGGAAAGAAGCAACAGGTGTCTCAGTCCACAAGGTAGGTCTCAAGGAAAATACAGGCAACTGCAGGCTGATCTCCCTGCTCTGCACTCTTTCTAAAAAATATAAGAAAGGCTGGTTTGCAACCAGCTGCTGGACTACCTAGACCACCTGCTGTCTCCTCAGCAACATGGATTAAGGTGCAACCACAGGACAGACACTGCCTTAGTTAAATTCACTACTGATGTCCTGCATGAGCTGGACAGCAGTACCCCGACAGGGGCCATCTTCATCGACCTCACGAAGGCCTTTTGCTTAGTAAGTCATAAACTACTCCTTAGAAAACTAAACCACAAAGGCCTAGACTATCATATCATTAGTTGGTTCTCTCACTACCAAACAAGTCATACCAAGATGGCCAGATGGCATGGAGCCATGTAGAGTCCTCTACCAATTGCAGATGTCATACCTTAGGGATCAATTTTAGGTCCTCTTCAGTTTCCCTGTTCATCGTTGATCTGGGGTACAGCTGCGGAGACAGCCATCTCATCTTATATGCAGATGACACTGTTCTGTACAGAAGCTTGAGGGAAATTGAGGCTCACAGCTCCCAGTTACAGACAGACTTCTCTGCTTTTGAGAAATGAACCCTAGAGAACAACCTGGTGCTGAATGGCAAGAAAACAAAGGCAATCCTGTTTGGTTTCAGAAGCTTGGGTCAGGACAGATCTGCCCTACTCCCTCTCGTAACTTCTACTTGCTCTTTCATCAAGGTTGTTGCCACTCTCAAATGCCTAGGACTGACCCTTGACCTATCCCTTACATTTAAATCACATCTGAATCAGGTGACCCAAACAATTCACTAGAAATTAGGATTACTACATAGGTTAAACTCCCACCTCCTCCAGGAGTCTAGAGTAGCCACAGTGAACAGTGTATTTATACCCAGTCTCACTTATGCTGCCCCTGTGCTGTAATCCCTAGGCAAATCTGAGAGCAACAGATTGGAATCGCTCTTCCATAAAATAGGATGCTTCGCTGCTATGACCCATAATAGGAAGCACCACTGTGAAGTGCAGACCTCCCTAAACTGGCCTATCATACCACATAGGCTACAGTACTCTGTGCTATGTACTACTTACAAGCTGACCTCCCCTCAATAACCCCCGGTCTGACAGGTCTACTTGTTCCAAAGTGAACAAATAGATTATTGCGCACCTCTAGTAAAAAAATTGCTTGAAGTGCAAGGGTCAATATGTCACCGGGGATTAGTTCTTTCACTTGCTCCACTCCCAATCTCTGGAATGCCCTCCCAGCACCCCTACAAATGGCTAACTCCCTAACTCCCTAGATGCATTCAAAAATGGTCTAAAAGCATATTACCTATATGCTAAAAGCATATTACATGATATCCTTCCACCTCCATCTGCCTGATGTTCAGTGGTGTAAGTGTATTTCCATTAATGTCCTCAATGCGGTGTGCTAATGTAACATTCCAGTATTAGACTACATACAATTACTCTAGTAAGGAATGTTAAAGTGTTGAATTACTTTCTATCCTTCTGCGTCAGAGCAGTGTCATAGCCTATATGTCAAATGTTAATAACCCAAGTCAATTGTTTTTCACTTCTATTATGTATTTCCCTTATTCTTTGTAAAAATGCTCACTGTACGATATATGTGTTTTTGAATGATTGTATTACCTGTCATTAATTCTGGGTTGCCCCTGAAAAAGGGAACATTGGTCTCAGTGGGTATACCAGGTTACCAAAATGAAATAAATGAATAAATTAAATAAATAACTGTATTTGGCCTTCTGGGGTACCTGAAGTTAAAAGCTGTCTTTTGACTGATCCAGCTGAATCTGATAAGCTGGGAGGACCCTCAAGACCAGAGACAGAGAAGGTACTGCTCTGTGAGCAGGACAATTGTGCACCACCTTCTGATTCTTTCAGAAAATTTACAAAATATACATATTCATCAATTCTGTGAGTTGGGGGCATCTCTGATTGTGTCACCACCCATAAGGGCATGCTGCTCCTCTGCCTCACCTTATAACCCTCTTCTTCCTGATATTGTAAGGTATCTCCGACCATTGATTTCTCCCAGCCAATTTGTGCTAACTTAAATCTTAAAATTGGTGGAACTCCGATAACTAGAAACTGGTTACCAATCTCTTCTGAACTTATTGTTTCTGACTTTTACTCACAGGACTCTATTCTGTCTTTACAAGAGACTTTAGTTGAACTCCGTTTATCACCATCTTCAGCTTTCAAAATTCTCCAGCTCAAGCATCTTCTGGTTAAAATGTTTGGGCAGGAACCTAAACCCTCTTATATTAGTACTTTTCTCCAACAAATTACCATCCCAACAGCTAAACCGCATGGTATCTCTATTTTCTATAAGTTGCTTCTTACATGCCCACACCCTCCATCGGCAGCCGGCTCCAAGATCTGGCAAGGTTTTTTTCCTGACGAAGATATTAATTGGCAATGCCTATGGAAGGATTTATATATATATCATACTCAAGACTGTTACAGATTAACACAGTACTGTATCCTAAATAACATGTATTACACCCCCATTAAACTAGCTCAAATGAAGCGCCTTCCTTTTAGCACATGCTCCAGATGCAATAAAGAGGAAGGCTTGCTATTGCATATATTTTGGGCATGTGAAAAAGTATCTCCCTTGTGGAAACAAATTGAAACAACCTTGGACCCACTGTTAGGGCTGCAAGATCTTTTCTCACCCACCATATGTATTCTGGGAGATTATTCTAAAATCCTGGTGAAAGAGAGAAGATACCATATGGCTCTCATCTCACTAGCAGTCAAAAAATTGGTGCTTAGACATTGGATGGATCAAGCCCCTATTTCTTATACAGAATGGCTGCATGAAATATCCTTTGCCCTCCATGCTGAGCATTTAACTGTGAATGTGCGCCACCGTCAATCATCATTCAATAAAAAATGAGAGAAACTGTATGCCCTCTACTTGTCTTGATAGTGTGGTCTTGGTTTTTCACGAGCCTCTTATTCCCCTTTTTTTCTTGGTTTTCTTTTTTTTTTACTAGCTGTTAATCGCTCAGGTTTTCTATTTGCATTAGCCATCTTAGGCTTGTTTTAAGTGCACCACAGAATGGGGGGGGTGGGAGGAGGTTGGGAGGTAATTAGGTTTGTTAGGGTAGTTTATAATTATTATTTTCTACAATTTCATTTTTCTCTTTGTAAATGTTTCCTTTCAGAATATTTTACTTACAGACTTTGTTTATGCTTTGTCCTGTTATGTTGTTTTATCTTATATAAATAAATAAAGCATGTTTAATTAAAAAAAAAAATAACCCTCTTCCTCCTGTTGCCTTTAAGTTTGTACTCAGGTTTGGATGTAATTGGGCTAAGTGCCTTATCATAGTTGATGTGCCAAGACTGCTAATTTTCCTGCCTCTGCTGACAACCTTTTTAAACAGTACACATACAATAATAGCAAGACACACATTATTGAGGTCAGATAGAAAGTATTTCCACACCATAGACGCAGCCTTCTCAGTTTTTGTGCCAGGCATAACAGGTTGAATATCTTGTTCCTGCAGAGCCTCTTCCAAAATTGGATTGGTCTCAACTTGAGTTTGGAAGCCACTCCGACTATCAGGTTCACTTTCACATTCACTATCACTAACATATTTTTTTTTCATGTTCAGTAATTATACTAGGGCTATGTTCAGCCATTCTTTCAATCTCGCTGCAAGTGGTACCTGCAACTTGTTGGTTTTTCAATACAAGAAGTACCTGCTCTAGTACCACCTTTGCTTCTCTTAGGGTAGGTGCCACATATTCCTCCCATCTTGTACAGACTGCTTTTTTTGTTGTCTTTGTGTTGGTAGATGTTATCCACTCATTTCTGGAAGTGCTTCAGGACTGTAAAGAGTACATAGAGTTCTGAGCTGGAGATGGTGGATTTTGTTCTTGGTACAATAAATCTGCTACTGCAGAGCAACTACATGTTGAAGTTTTCTTGTTTGTTTGTTTACTGTGACATTTTTTGAGGGTTCTCCTCCTAATCTTCTCTGCCTCTTTTTTTCCCTTCCCCCTTTCCCTGACTTCGCATGGTAGATTGTTTCTGCCTGGACAAGAGCACGCTCACATGTGCTTCTTTGACTTGTCATTTATTTCAGGCTTAAAAAAGTCATCTCAAAGAGGGAGTCCCCAGTCATCACTGACATGCAGAGCCTACTGTACCTATTGCTCACACCAGGGCATTTAAGTATTCTGAGAAGATATTATTTAGTGCTGCTGACAGTAAGTAAATAAAGAAAAAATGCTTCCCTTATCCCTTCACTAGCACACAGCCTGCCCTATGGCCCCTGGACCAGGGCGCATCCTCTTTCATGTTTCTTTAACTTGAGGGAGGCTCCAGTCATCGCCGACTGGTAGAGCCTACCGTACCTACTGCCCACACCAGGGCACTTATATATTCTAAGAAGATATTATTCAGTGCTGCTGGCAGTTGGAAAAAAATGCCTCCCTTGTCCCCTCACTGGCACAAAGCCTGCCCTATGGCCTATGGGCTAGGGAACTCTCCGTTGTGTTTCTGTAACTTGCCACTTTGTGGGCTTAAAAAAGTCACCCCCAGAGAGGGAGGATCCAGTTGTCACTGGCTGAATGAGAGGCTGAATGAGACTACTGCCTTCACCAGGGCACTTAAGTAGCTTGCTACCACCACCCCCCATAATGTCTGTTAATCTTTTTCTTCAAATATTTTAGCCACTCCTCTCCGTTCAACTTACTTTGACTTATCCTCCAATCACTTTCTTTTCTGAGTCTCCCATTACAGATACATTTTCTTTTTTAGTTCCCTACACAGTCGCACCTTACTTTTGATAACTTTAACTTCTGTAAATCATCTTTTTGTAAGCCACATCTCTGTTTGTTGTACTTTTCTTCCACCCCAAGTCTTTACTCTTTTCAAAACCCAAAAAACAAACTGCACTGTTGAAAAAAATAAGTGCCAAGACAGGGAGGTGCAATACAATTAGTGATTTTAATTATCTGTTGTCTGTTATTAATATTAAGTTGTGTTAGTGTTCACAAGCCTTCTGATCAATGTTAGGGGTTCTGCACCTTTAAGATACCACAATTTAAGTATTGACATGTTGGTGCACCCCCATCCACTATGGAAGAACCGTGAGGTTCAAAGCACTGAGGTAACTAGTTGTAGTTTTTATGTTGCTGTGTGGCTTATTTAAAATCGCTGCTTACAATGTACCTCCTTATCTTGGTACTCCATCTTTTTCAATACCACGGTTTGTCTTTTAGGTTTTACAGCACAGTTCACTTGCCGCTGGTACCTGTAGCCACGCTGCACCAGGACCCCTGTTTTCCATTCTTGTTTTACTCTTTTTAACCCAGTTGAAGAAGCTTTATTTGGGGGTTCTAACTCCCCTATCAGACCTTAACTTCCTTCTTGTAAAATAAATGTCATTTCTTTCTTAATAGTTCATGTCTTTCTGGAAGGACCTCTACTTTCATATTTCCTAACTGTCCTCCCCTTCCTCTGCACCTTCCCCCAAGTTGTTGCAGGAGCATTTTCTTTTTCTGTTTGCTTGTGCATGCAGCTGCCCAAGAAACATTTTGAGGAGAGTAAACTATTGCAGAGGTGTGGCAATGTTTGGCCAATCCAGCGAACATGTTCAGTGGTGCATCCCTCGTCCACCAATCAATAGAGAAACTGCCAATGATGGCAGTTTCAGAGCAAGCACTGGACTTGAAAGAAATCTGCCACTCCAATCACAAACAATTTCGCCATTGCGGTGGCAGATCCCCCCCCCCAGCAACCAAGCACATTCCAGCCATGTGCTTTACAGTGCACAGTAATGCACATGGCTGGACTTACAAGCAACTAATTTGCTCAGTGTGCATTCCCAGTGAAATAAATAAATGAGCTCCACCATGGAATTGCATAATTGGTGGCTCCTGCTGCCCACCACACACCTCCCTCCAAAGCCGACATTGGGGTGCCCAATCCCTGTGTTAGCATGCCTCCCCCAAGCCCAAACATATCTTCTGCCAAAACAGGGTGCCCAATCCCCATGGCAGTATACCCCCAAAGCTCAAACATATCTTTTGCTGACAACAGGGTGTCCAATCCCTATGTTGGCATGCCCCCCCCACTATTGTGGCACACTGGCAGTCCACCCCAGTATGCCACAGTAATTGTTATCTTTTTCTGACACCAGGATGCCCACTCCTGGTGTCAGATGCACCCCCATGCCCCCTTTTTTTCAGCCAACCTCAGGGTGCCCAATCCCTAGGTCAGCATTGATCCCCCCTCCACTAGTCTGGCACACTAGGAGCCCACCCCAGTGTGCCGCAATTTATTTTCCCTAGTATTTCACTTGTAAAAAAAGAAAACTGTCCCCTCTGTCTTTTTTCTATTTAAACCTACAAAAAAAGGTCCCTCATGGTCCTCACTACCCTCTCCCCCATCCCTACCCTCCCTCTGCACACCCCACCTCCCTGCACCCCCCTCACCCATATTTACCTCCGGAGGTCCAGTGCCGTGCTCTTCTGTGGACCAAAAACACATCTGCGCTCTTCAAAAGCTGACCGCAAACTGAAGAAAATCACGATAAGCCCTATAGTGGCAATCAATGGGGGGTTTCAACTTAGTTTTATATCTCAGCCATTTTTAGGAGTTTTGGTTCCACATTTTCAACATGGGTCTCTTGGGACCCCACCTTATGAAGACTGACACTGTCATTATGTTTCTCGGTCCTGCAAGGTGATTTCGCGGTCACTGCGTGGAATCACCTTTTGAAACCAGTTAACAAAACAACAGTGCCACTGTTCATGAGGTGGGGTCCCAAAAAACTCATGTTGCAAGTTTGGTAAAAAAACTCCAACAAATGACTGCGTTACAAGCATATGTTGAGCAGTTTGTGCGCACGTTCGTAACTTTTCCAATTTTTCATATTTTCACTCCAAATTTTCAACATTCCCATTTGTTCATACCTCCTCATGAACAGTACAGCTGTCATTTTTTGTATGCTGCCCAAAATGTTTTTTCTTACCTGTGGCGCAGAATGGCACAGTCGCTGTGCAAAGGCAACTTTTGGGACAGATTAATGAAATCACAATGCACAGTTCATGAGGAAAGGTCTCAAAAAGGCCATGTTAAAAATTTGGCTAAAAAATTCCAGAAAATGACTGTGATTTCTATGTATGCGCGTAACTTCGCCACTTTTTCATATTTTTACTCCAGATTTTCAACATTGCTATTTTTTCACACCTCCTCATGAAAAGTGTAGATGTAGTTTTTCACATCCTGCTTAAAATGTCTTTTCACACCTGTTGTGTCGAATGGTGCATGCAAAATCACCTTTCAGGATTGAGTAACGAAATCACCTGAATGTGTCCCTAGTGAAGAACTCGACTGCCACTGCTTGTGAATTTCTACATGTCCTCCTTCTCCTTGGGGCTAAAGAGCTTCACCTAATATGTGCCTACAATCCCCCTAAAGGAGGTCAATTAGTCTGCTCTGAGCAAAAGCGGACGATTTGTCCCCGGACAAAATGTCACGGAGATAATAGAGTGGATAAAAAGGTGAGTGGTCAAAATAATGTTTCATTTAAAAGTTGCGTCTCACATATAATCACGGACTAAATGTCATGATTATATGTGAGACAACTGGAAAATTGCTGTTTACTCTTTTTTTTTTGTCAGTGTGACCTGGTGTTTGTTGCAACTAACTAGGAATTGATGAGATTTGATGGATTCAGAAATGTGTAATAAAAATGCTAATGACTGCTGGAATTTAAGAAAAAATATGTGAACAAAGAAAGGCTTTCATACTGCACAAAATTCCCCCCACGGTACACAAAAAGTGGTCAAACTATCAGCCAAAAATAAATAAGCATAGGAAATAATGAGAGATCAATACGTTGCCGCTTTACATCTCGGCAACATTAGTTTCACATCCAAATAGTCCATACTGTTAGGATCTATCCTGTAGGCGTATGCCAGATTCAATGTGTTGGTGTTCAACCAATCCATAAATATGGCCCCCACCCCATAATGATATAATTAATAAAACAAGACCTATGTGTCTGAGGTGAGAGTTCGAAGCCACAAACACGATCTGCTCCTCCCACCAAACAAAAAACAAGTTGGCATATGATGGGGCTAGTGCTGCCCCCATCGCAGTACCTTGTTATTGTAAGTACAGTTACTCCCAATGCAGCAGTAGTTGTGAGTGAGGACAAAAACTGAGTAACTCTAGGATGAAGTCTCTGAGGGCATGTCACATATCTGGGTTGGATTCAAGAAAGAGGCAACTTGCTGATATGCCTAGATCATATTTGATACATGTACAGAGGGATGTGATACCAACACAAAAAGTGGTCAAACTATCAGCCAAAAATAAATAAGCATAGGAAATAATGAGAGGTCATTACGTCACCGCTTTACATCTCGGCAACATCTTCAGCGACGTTTACTCCGGCAGTGAAATGCCCATGCGACATTTAACCTTCGAGCATTTGTCCATGATATTATAGCCGGCAACTAATCGTCCTAGTGCCACTCTGAGCTGCTTGAGCACTCTACCTCTGCCATTGGCCAAAATGAATTAATAATTCTCGGTGACCTCAACCAAAATTGGTTGGGGAAATATAAAAACACTTTACAATCTTTGTTGCATGGCCACAATATGCATCAAATGATTGAAGATCCTACCAGACTGGTGCAGTCTGCTGCTGGGACACTTATAGACTGGACATGCAGCAGCAGATGACATGCCTCCTCAACGTGCCTTTCCTGGTGAAACTTTTCAATAAACATGGTGGCTCTTGCTGTCCACTACACACAATCCCCATACCAACATAGGAGGTGGCCAATCCCCTGTGTCAGCATGCTCCCCTACCCCTCACACTTTCTTTGCCGATGGGGCCAAATCCCCATCACCATCAGTCCCCCCCCCACACACACACACACACTTTATTTGCCAATGGGGCCCAATCCCCATCAGCATCACCTCCTCAAACTCATGGGGCACACTGGGAGACCACCTCAGTGTGACCAGCATCACTGAAACTCGTGGGGCACACTGAGGCCCACAGTGTGCCCAACATTCTAGTTCACCTGTAAAGAAAGAAACTGTCCCCTGATGTCCGTTTTTTGTTTTCCCTGTGAAATGAAAAGCGGTCCCTCATAGTCCCTGGTGCCCCTTTCCCAACCCACCCACCTCTGTACACCTGACCTCCTGCACCCTTACACCTATACTTACCTCCAGATGTCTGGCGCTGCGATCATCTGTGGAGTGAGACATGTCTGGACTCTTCAAAGCCAAACTGCAAAATGAAGAAATGCCAGTAAGCTATGTAATGGCATCAGTGGGGGGGGCTTCAACTTAGGTGGCTATCTCAGCCATTTTTTTTTATTTTGCCTCCAAATTTTCAACATGGGGTTCTTGGGACTCCACCTCATAAACACATGCTCTGTCATCTCAATATTCGATCGTGAAAGGTGATTTCACAGTCACCGTGTGTAATCACCCTTCAGGACCAATTAATGAAACAACAGCACCACTGTTCATGAGGAGGGGTCCCAAAATGCCCATGTTGCAAATTTGTTGAAAAAATTTCACAAAATGACTGTGTAACAAGCGTGCATTGCACAGTTTCCACACATGCTCATAACTTCAACAATTTTTAATATTTTCACTCCAGATTTTTAACATTACCATTTTTCACACCTCCTTATGAACAGTACAGCTGTCATTTTTCACATCCTGCTTAAAATGAGTTTTCACACTTCTGGCACACAATGGCACGTTCGCTGTGGGAAATCAACTTTTTGGCCAGATTAACAAATCAAAGTGCCATTTTTCATGAGCAGAGGTCCCAAAATGCCTATGTTGAAAATTTGGTTAAAAAAATCCTCAAAATAATTGTGTTATGGGCGTGCATTGCGCAGTTTCTATGCACACTCGTGACTTCACCAATTTTTCATATTTTCACTCCAGATTTTCAACATTGCCATTTTTTTACACCTCCTCATGAACAGTAAAGCTGTCATTCTTCACATCCTGCCCAAAATGTGTTTTCACACCTATGGCACCAAATGGCGCAGTCGCTGTGCAAAATCACCTTTCAGCTAATGAACTGATAGGGCCACTGTTCATGAGGTGGGATCACAAAAAGCCCAGGTTGAAAATTTGGAGTGAAAATACCAACAAACACTTGGGATGTTAGGGTTTCCAACTGTAATACCCCACCCTGTAGAGACTGACAAGCGTCAGGGGTGTGACTTGGGATCATCGGCTGTAATGCTCATGTTATTCCACCCCCCGCCCCCACCCTGCAACCAGTGACAGGCATTGAGGTGTGCCTTGGAGTCTTAGGCCACAAAGTTCACCTCATTCTCCTATACTGCACCCATCTCAGCATATTTCCTTATGGAATGGGGTGAACGTAAGGCTCGAAGACCCCAAGGCACACTGCGACACTTGTTGGTGTCTGCAGGATAGGGTGAGGTGAAAAGGCATAAGCGTTATGGCCGACAGCCCAAAGACACCCCCCAATGCCTGTCAGTCTCTGCAGGTTGGGGGTGGGGTAGGCGTCAGTTCAATATTTCACTGCCATTCCTATTATGTATCTCTCTAACTCCTGCACTACCAATGCCAATGCCAGCAAGACAACATTTGGTATTCGGTTGTATTTGTATTTGTTATAGACTGTGTTGTTTGGGGTGGTCATATATTATTTAGTTTGGGTTATTTGTTTTAGAAAATGTGTTGGCCAGGGTTGATGGTTAGGCATTATTATAATGTTAGGCATTACTCCCCCTCCAGGCTGAGAGATCGCCGCCCTTTTTTTGGCCCCCCTTGTCCCCAGAGGTGTAGAGACAATACGGGGTTTGGGAATAGCAAGAAGGGTTCAGGTGGGGAATCGGCCTGCCAGGGGAATGGAAAGGAGTGGACGGATTGGAATAGTGGGGACAAGGAGATGCCCTTGGGCAAAATGGGTCCAGGAAAGGGGTTCTCCCTGTCTGGTTCCCATACCCAAGGGTTCTGCCTATTGCAGACAGGAAGCTCGGTCCTCCTCAGCTGCTCATCGAACTCGGGCGCTGTTATGCAACGCTAGGTCGATTAAAAACAAGACCGCCATAATTGCAGATCTTGTTAATTCAACCAACCTGGCTTGCATCACCGAGACCTGGTTGGATGGAAACACTGGCCCTGTTTTGGTTTCAGCGGTTCCACCCGGGTACTCGGTGACATACCACCCGAGGATCGATCGTAGGAGTGGGGGTGTGGCCCTTTGTTTTAAATCAGAACTAACCCTGAGGGAAATTCCAGTGGGAACCACCAACTCCTTTGAATGTATCATGGGCGAGGGTGTGGGGTGCAGGATTCTTTTTGTCTACCATCCACCAGGAGATGGGAACATTTTCCTGCAGGAAGTAGCGGACTTCATCGCCGACCTAACATTGGGACTACATAGATGGCTGATCCTTGGGATTTCAATGCTTGGGTCGACGATGAACTCTTGCAGTTTGGACAAGACTTCCTCCAGTTAATAAGTTTACTGGGCCTCTCACAGGTTGTTTCCTCCTCGACCTACATTGGTGGTCATTCATTGGACTTGGTGTTTCTCCTGGGGATGGAGATATCTGACTTGGTGGTGGAACCAGTTGGATGGTCAGATCATCATACCATCAGCTTCAGTTTTGAGTTCCCCCCTAAGAGGCCTGCCCCTATGGAGATGGTTGAGTACTGCACTTTGAGGGGTGTATCCCCAGATGGTTTGATGGTGGTGCTTGACCTATCGGGCATGCCAAGGGAATGCATGGATCCAGAGGATCTTGTATTTGCCTATAATAGGGTGGTGACAGAGGCCCTGGATTCCATTGCTCCTGTTCATGTTCATCCACTCTCCCTTTGCCCTAGCTCTCCATGGTTTGATGAGGACCTGAGAGATTTGAGGAGAGTTGGATGAAGGCTAGAGAGGCAATGGCGGTGGTCCGGCCTGGTATGTGACAGGCTTAGTTTGATGGACCATTGTTTGGTCTATCAATCAACAATCTCCCATAAGAAGGCAGAATTCCTGTCCAGGGAGATTGCTGCTGTGCAGAATCGACCAGCTCAGCTTTTCCAGACTGTGGACAGATTGTGCAATCCACTCTGTCCTCAGCCCAGAAATGCTTTTTCACAAGAGCAGTGTGAGGAAATTGCTTGATTCTTCGTGGATAAGGTTGCCATGATCAGGTCTGATATCCACCTGATCCTTTCTCTAGGGAGTAGCAGTGGTCGGCAGGAGATGTCGGACGCCCAGTTTGAGGGGTGCGACTTTGGCCAGCCTACAATCAGTGATATTGTGATGTTATCCAGACTTTATGTCCTACCAACTGTAGTTTGGATCCTGGCCTGATGCGCTTGCTTGTTGGCTGCATCGATGTCATCGGCCTGATCCTTGCAGAGATAGTCTGGTTATCCTTGGAGAGAGGAATTTTTCAAGCTCCCCTTAAGGAGGCCGTGGTTCGGCCCCTCCTTAAGAAACCCTCCTTGGATCCCGACTGTCTTACAAACTACAGGTCGGTCTCTAACCTTCCCTTTTTGGGTAAGGTTATCAAGAAGGTGGTGGCTTTACTGCTGGAGGACCATTTGACCAGCTACAATATCTATGATTCTCTCCAGTCTGGTTTCAGGAAGAGACATAGTACAGAGACGGCTCTTGTTCGGGTCCTAAATGACCTCCTGATAGCGAGAGATGGAAGGACGTGTTCCATCTTGGTCCTTCTTGATCTCTCTGCATCATTTGATACTGTGGATCATGGTGTGCTTTTGGATCACCTGCGGCTTATCTGTGGACTGTCGGGGACTGTCCACAGATGGTTTCAATCTTACCTCATGGGTAGGACTCAGAGAGTGGTGTCTAGGGTTTGTACCTCAGTTCCATTCTCCCTGCCCTGTGAGGTTCCGCAGGGATCCATTTTGGCACCCATGTTGTTTGCAGTGTATATGCTGCCGTTAGGAGCGATTATTAAATGGTATGGCTTGAGTTTTTGCTGCTATGCAGATGATACTCAGCTATACATGTCTTTTGTCCCCGAACAAGATGATGCTGTCTCGGTGCTCAACAGCTCTTCTGTCTGACTGAAATCCAGGCCTGGATGAATATGAGCTGGCTGAGGTTGAACCCTGATAAAACTGAAGTGTTGATTGTGAACCCAGGTCGTTGTGAGGTGGGTGTGCTGGCAGGTTCACCTTCGGGCTTGTGGCTTGGAGGTACCCAGCTAGCCACCTCAGACTGGGTATGGAACCTGGGCATTATGTTTGATGACTGTCTGACCTTGAAATTATAGGTGTCAGCAGTTGTTAAAACTTCTTTTTACCATCTGAGAAATATCACCCAGGTGAAACATCTGGTTCCTCCTGATGATCTTCCAACGTTGGTTCACACCTTCGTTACCTCCTGCCTTGACTACTGCAATGCCCTTTACCTAGGGCTGTCAGGGGTTGATATCCACCACTTGCAGCTGGTGCAGAATGCGGCTGCCAGGCTATTGACTAGTGTTTCAAGAGCCAGTCCTATAAAGCCTGTGCTCCGAGGTCTGCACTGGCTGCCGATTAAGTGGCGGATCACCTTTAAGGTTGCTTTGTTATCCTATAAGGCCCTACATAACCAGGGACTGAGTCACCTGATAGATCTCCTTTGTCCCTACTGTCCCTCCCGTCCTCTCCGATCCACTGATGAGGGATTGCTAGAGGTTCCCAAGGTACATTTGCAGACATCGGGAGCAAGGGCATTTAGCTTTGTTGCTCCGTCCCTGTGGAACTCTCTACCTCATCGGGTATGAGATTGCCTAACCATTCAGAGTTTTAAAATTGCTTTAAAAACTTATCTTTTTAACCTGGCTTTTACTGATTGATGTGGTTATTCGTTATGTGGTTTTTATATTGTTTTTTGTTGGAATTTATATGTTGTTTATAATAATTTATTTTATTTTATGTATTTTATTCTACAGGTGCCTTGGTTTTAGAAAGGCACCTTTTTATAAATAAAATTGATTGATTGATTGACAAATGCTGGTTCTTCTAGTTACCGTCCCTTTGTAAAATAAGTCTCTTTCACTTTTTGCATTGTTTTTAAATTCTTGCTCCTCTGTTGGTTTATTTCACAGGAGCAGCCCACAGCACATTCTCCCTCTCTCACCACCACATGCTGAGTGAAGAAATCGTCTGCGTCTGATGTTGAGCGAGCAGGAAATGCTGTGCAAACATTGTTTCTTGTGATATTTCCTGTAAGCCAAGCTGAACCAAGCCATTTGTGGCCAGCTCAGTTTCCACTTGGATTTGCCAAGCTGCTAAATGTTTGAGGTGGTTTGGACAGTGGCAAATACAAACTGTTTGGCCCTGTTACTAACAACATTAAAATTCCTGCTTCAGCAACTACAGTGGCGTGAAAAAGTATTTGCCCCCTTCCTGATTTTCTCTATTATTGCATATTTGTCACACTGGATGTTTTCAGGTCTTTACAGAAAATGTAATATTAGATAAAGGGAACCTGAGTGAACAAATAACACTTGTTTTTTTTTTTTTAATTTCACTTATTTAATGAAAAAAAGTTAACCAACACCAACTGGCACTGTGTGAAAAGAATTGCCCCTTACACTTAATAACTGGTTACATCACATTTAGCTGCAATGACTACAACCAAACACTTCCTATAATTCAATATCAGTCTTTCACATCACTGTGGAGGAATTTTAACCCACTCTTCCTCGCAGAACTGCTTTAATTCAGTAACATTTGGTAGGTTTTCGAGCATGAACTGCTCGTTTCAGGTCCTACACAGCATCTCTATTGGGTTTAAGTCTGGACTTTGACTAAGCCACTCCAAAACTTTAATTTTACTTCTTTTTAGCCATTCTGATGTGGACTTGCTTTTGTGTTTTGGATCATTGTCTTGCTGCAAGACCAACTACGCTTCAGCTTCAGCTGATGGAAGGATGACCAGACATTCTCCTTAAGAATTTTCTGGTACAGAGCAGAATTCATGGTTCCTTTAATTATGGCAAGTCATCCAGGTCCTTGGGCAGCAAGCATCCCCACACCATCACACTACCACCACCATGTTTGTTGGTATGGTGTTCTTACTGTGGAATGCTGTGTTTGCTTTCGCGAGACATTATGGGATCCATGTCATCCAAAAGTTCCACTTTGGACTCATCTGTCCATAGAGCATTTTCCCAAAAGGCTTGTGGATCATCCAGGTGCTTCTTGGCAAATGAGAGACAAGCATTTATGTTCTTCTTAGTTAGCAGTGGTTTCGCCTTGCTACTCTCATAAAGCCCATTTTTGCCCAGTCTCTTTCTGATTGTGGAGTCATGAACACTGACCTTAGCTGAGGCAAGAGAAGCCTGCAGTTCTTTAGATGTTGTTTAGGATCCTTTGAGACTTCCTGGATGATTTTCGCTGCACCCTTGGAGTAATTTTGGCAGGCCGCCCACTCCTGGGAAGATTCACTACTGTTCCAAGTGTTCTCCATTTGGAGATTATGGCTCTCACTGTGGTTCAATGGAGTCCCAGAGCCTTAGAAATAGCTTTGTAACCCTTTCCAGACTGATAGAGGGAACAATTTTTTCTGATCTTTTCAGGAACTTCCTTTGATCATGGCATAATGTGCTTGTTGAATCTTTGTGCAGGCAACGTGACTCTGATGGTGAGGGTCAAAATAAGTGAGGTTTATATTGAGCAGGGCTGGCTGTAATCAAGCCTGGCTGTGTTCAACTGCTGACTCTAATTATCCCTTTAATTGGGTTGATTTAACTAGGGGACAATTACTTTTTCACACAGTGCCAGTTGGTGTTGGTTAACTTTTTTCATTAAATAAATGAAATAAGTAAAAAAAAAAAGTGTTATTTGTTCACTCAGGTTCCCTTTATCTAATATTATATTTTGTCTAAAGACCTGAAAACATCCAGTGTGACAAATATGCAATAATAGAGAAAATTAGGAAGGGGGCAAATACTTTTTCACGCCACTGTAAAGTTGCATGATTTTTCACCATCAGTGGCTACTTTTCAGAAAATGTGCATTACCAATGAATTGCACAAATATGAATGGGAATCTTGAAACAGAATGATCTTCCTAAATCATGTCTGTAAGTGTAATCAGTGACATTCACACAGAAACATAAGCTGTGCTAGATGAAGTCATACCAACATCCATCCAGTTCATCCCCTGCCCTTACAACATCAACTATCTTACTTTTTGGAAATTGGGCTCAGAATTGTTGCTTCCACTTTACTGTTCAAATGTTACATGTATATGCAGTGATATTCTGCTCTAGTAGAAATCTGTCTAGCCTAATCTTAAATCTATCCATTCCTCCCCAACGTCTGTAACAGTCTATGATTTTCTATTGCAGAGGCTCACCATGTTTTTGAGTACAACAATATTTCCTGGGACAGTTCTCTTTTCTCCCACTCTGAGCTTTAGTTTGTGCCCCTTTATGCCATTGTTCCATATTAGTTCCTTGCAGATGAGGCCATCTAACCATTTAATATTTTTTGCAGCCCTGTGTTGTACCACCTCTGTCTGCAATATTTTCTTGTACTGTTGTGATCAGAACTGCAGGTAGTGTTCTAAATGCCACTTTTCTAGTGCTCTGCACAGTGGTAATATGTTTTCCCTTGCCCTTATGCAGCCCAGCACACAGTTATTCTTTCTTACTGTAGCCACACATTGCTGGGAATACTTCAGCTACTATATACTGTACCCACTGATGATTACCTCCAAGTCTTTCCCAGCCTTAAACCTCTACCGTTCTGCCATCCACAGATTTAGTCCCTACTGTGACTTTTTTAACTCCATTTAGTCTACCAGAGTGTCTGTTTGGACCTCTTTCCTCTTCCACTAGAGACTCCTACCCAGCCTCAGAGACACTTCTCCCCTGGACATTCCAAGTCATCCATGGCAAACCATATGTTCATGGTGTTTTTCCCCCTGTAGTAGGGTCCTACCTGCAGCTCCATGGCAGCAATAGCCACCCTATCTGGTCACTGTGGCAGAGATACTCCCTGGAACCACTCCAAATCCCACACAGTGACAACTGCCTGAGCTGAACATGAGGCTAGAGGGTCTACATCTGCCTTGTAATCCCTATATTCCTCCATGTATGTCTCCTCCCTCATAGTGTGCTGACAACTCTGGTACCAGCAAGCCAGAGGCACTGACATACATGCACTCTCTTCCCTAAAGCAAGCACATCCAACTATGGTCACCTAGGTGGTAGTAAAGCAGCAGGATGCACTAATCTCCCTCCCCAGAGGAGGAGAGTGTTCATATTGATGTTAAGTCATCCTTCTCCCAGCTGGCCCCTGATGACTTGAGAGCTTGCTTCTGAACTCAGGTTGCCTGCATCAGAGTGGTACTGTAGCTTTACCACTGTACCGATGGGCTGGCTCACTTGTGATGTTTTTATCAAGGATATTTATAAAAGATGCAGAACAGGAGTGGTTCTTCAACCAACCCCTGTCATACATTATTCTACTATTCCACTAGTGATCTCCCGTCATCGAGATGGACTCCACTGGCTTATCTGCTGCCTCTTTCATAGTCAATGTCTGATCCACATTTCAATATTTGCCTTAATCCCCAGATTTTTTTACTTTTTGTAAGCTGTGGTTTACAGAAATCCTTCATATTATTATGTTTGCACAGTGTTTTTTTCTCAACGCTGCTTATGAATCGGGGGGGGGGCAGACATGATGATATAAAGTCCCTTCCAATGTTAAGTTGCTACAGCATATTACTACAGTATGCTTATCATGAGATACCATATCCAAGGCCTTCATACAGTCCTGTTATATAACATCTAGTGCCTTCCATTTGTCTAGTTCCTTTGTTATGCCTTTCAGACAAGTCACTGGATTAGTTTGGCATGACCTCCAATTAGAGAACCCATGCTATCTCTTGTCAAAATGAACTTTTTTAAGTGCTGTGCTGTCCTTTTTCTTGATTATTGCTGTAAGCCCTCTAGCTACAGTACATTCAAGTTCAGTCACTCTAGCCTGTAATTTTCCACCCTAATTTCTTTCTTCAGTAATGGGATAACATTGACCCATCTACAGTCTCCTTTGTATCTAGTAAACTGTGAGCTTGACAAGCTACCAGACCTTGAATTCAAACCATAATCCATTTGCTTTATAGTCCAATACTAACAACTGAACTATCCTAGTGACAGTCCTTGAAACTGTTTTCTTAATAAGCTACTGTATATGACCCAGGATTTGAACCTTGCAACCTTTGCTTTCTAGCCCAGCGCTCTACCAACTGGACTACCTTGACTGTTTCAATTCATTAGCATCTTACACTACCAAATATACTGTGGACTGGATACATCTGAAGTCTAAGAGCTTAAAAAAGTTATCTTAATACTTATATGAAACAATACATGCCACATTCATATAATCTGATTGAAGTTCAGAGTAATACAGGTTGTGAATAAGCTTTCCCTAAGCCCAAGAGGGTCATATTGGCACTCAGATATTATTACTGTAGATCCTGAGGGACTCCTGATGTATGGACCCACATAGGCTCAGTCTGACCCAACCTGGCCCACTGAAAAATCTGCCCCAACATATGGGGAATGGCCACCGAACCAAGTGGACAGCCCACTCCATACTCACCAAAATGGCAGCCAGACAGAACAGAATGGCTGTCATTACCCAACAGAATGCCCACCTCACCAGAATCACAACACCCTACTGTGTTGAGTTGTATTTCTGGTGAGCTCTAGTGTGCATTCCATCAGGTCAAGTGGGCAGTCCAGCAGGTGCACTGGGAATTGTGTCAGGTTAGACAACTATTTTTGTGGGTCAGGATGGGCATTCTGGCAGAGGGAGGATTCCACTGGTGTTGGCATTCTGGTGGGTCATGTGTCTTTCTGGTGGTTTGGGCAGTCATTCCAGCCAGTTGGTGTGGCTAGTTTGTCAGAGGAAATTTGGAGGGTGCATTCCATTCCAGATTGATTCCAATTAACCCTTAGAGATATTTCTGAATCCTGAGACATGCAATAGAGATACATAAGAAAACTGTGATTTGTGATCGGTAAAAGGGAATCTCATATTAATATCTGAGACAGATAAGTAACATGCGTGTTCAACTTGCAAAGACTTGTGGCACTACAAAGTAGCATTGTGTTGTGTAACATGCCTTTAACAGCATGCATTTCTCAAAATAGTTATTACACATTTTATAAAAATCTCTTCCCTAGAAATCTGCTTTAATTATCATTTAATCAGTTTGGCTGGTGCCCACAAAGCATTAAATTGTTACTTAACATTCCTTATAAATTGCATTTATTAATTTCTGGGAAGAGGCCTGTCCATTGCTAATTCAAATTAGCACCACACTGTTACAGACTGCTGCAGAATGATGATTAAATCTTTTGGGCAAACATACTCTTCTCAGATTTTTAAGTGAAGCACATATATATAACACAGTCTTCCTTAGAGATGCCAAAAGTTATAAAAAAAAGTAATAGCCATAGCCAAAATCTTATATTTAAGGTGACACATTCTATTTCAAGGTCATTAAATTAAATCATGGCATTCTGGCACCTTTATTCACCTAAGTAATCAATAGAAAATAGATTTAAAGACTTCAAGCTATGGAGTCACTTTCTAACATTACAGAAACAGTAGTGACTTTATTTTACTTCCTGTGCTGGCAAAGAGCCAATCACATTGCTAAGGTTCACATTCTGCATGTCTCAAACTTGGGGATGATCAGCTGACCTCTACTTCAGTTTTTCTGACCAATCATTTCCCTTTTCTGCTACTTGATTAATAGAAACCTGTACCCTTGTGAGGTTAATTAGTGTCAAGCTGGCTCAGTACTCCATCAGGATGGGGGATCAGTTCTTCCCAGAACAGAAAAAAGAAAATATTGTTCATCCATTTTGAGAGGCAGCGTTTCAAAAAACAATATTAAAACAAAGGTAACTCACCACTTGTACATTTAATTGCAGTCCAAGCAAAACTGCAGAGCTGTGCTACTATACATGAGTAGACAAACTGAATGATTAAACGCTGGTAAGCAAACACACTACCCCAATGTTTTTCTCCAAAAAAGCTTCCTCAGGGAGTGTGGTGTGTAATTGGTCCCATCACTATCCACTCAGTTTAAATAGTGCTGTCTCATCTTGTGATTGGTCCATTCAGAAAGTGTAGTTAGTAGAATTTTAAGGATCATTATAGCAGTGCTAGCAAACTAGAGGTAGGTAGCAGAAGACAATCAACAATAAATAATGAAAGTGCAATACAACATCCTCAGTCCATTCAACTACATGAAACATATTGCACAAACATTTAGAAAAAAATGCAATGTACATAAAAGAATGGGTTGCTATAACATGCATGCATATTAGGGTTTTAAACTTATAGTTAAATAACAGGTAGCAGAGGACCTACAATACATTGAGAACAGCCAATTACTTACATGTCATTGTAAAAAGGGAGACAAGGCTACAGAAGGCATTTTGGGGAGGGGGAAGGGGAAAATATGGAACAATAAAGGGTGGCAGGTAAAGGGGCAGCAAGGGGTCAGGGAAGAATTTATATAAATATATATATATATATATATATATATATATATATAATAGCAATCATTAGTGCATCCATGTAGGGATGATGGTTTTAAGATAATGTGCCACCTTTTAATCCTTCTATTCCTTATCTATAAGGCACCACTGTTTATAGTCCTCCTCAAATGAAAAACTACTATGCTTTCCCAACAAAAACATTATTCCTTTATAGGCCACAATCATTCCAGACTTGCTACATACATTTTTGATGGATACATACTAAACATTTAAAGCAGTTCATTCTATCATCAAAATAAGGCAGGCACAGTGTTTGTTTACATCACACACCTTCTATATTAACATATTTCTCGTATGTCTTTTGTTTGATATACCCCCCCTGACAGCGACACCAATACAGCAACCTACGATGCTGCCGACAAAATTGACAGTTTGTCAACAGGTTGCTGTACTGGTGTGCCAGAGACAGGGGCACACTGTGTCCCGGTCCTGCACCCCCTCCCCAAATCAACTCCAACTCGGAGTTGATTATAAATAGAACACATGGTGCAGGGAGCAGAGTCCCCTGCATGGGGGGTTCGGGGCGAAGCCCCCTGATAAAACAACGGACCAGGAGTCCATCAGGATTTATGCTGACCGCAACTTATGGTCAACATAAATTCTATCGCTGTGATGCTGGTTGACGAAATATATTAGAGTAGAAACAGACTGAAAGAGCCAAATAGGCCATTCCCGTGTTCCATCCCAGGATCAATCAATAACTAAAAATTGACTTGAGCCACCCAGGTGTAACTCCAAACAGAATGCTGATCATTTATGATAGAAATAGATTACCTAGAGAAGAAGCAAGTTGAAATAACTTTAGTTAATATGCAGATTTCAGCAGACAAAAAAAAATGTCTCAATCATTCATTATACCAGGCAGATAAAAGTCTCACAGAAAAGCTTTAAAATCAGTCTGGTCTGTTAAGCAACTGAATTATGTTGTTCCTTAAAATGTAGCCCTCCTGGTGTGTCTCCCTTGTCATTTATTACTGACTGCATGTTTTTGAATCCACCTTTTCAGATTCTGTATAGTTCTACTGACATACTGTACATCTTTTTGTAATCACATCACAGAGCAGAGATAATGAAATGAAATATAGGTCCTAACCCATTCTTTTGGGTTCCCATGTAAACTGCATGTTTATTGTTATTTTGTAATGCTATCCCTCTCATTTTGTACCTCAAGCAGTTGTTTACCTGATACTTGTTATTTTTTTCTTTTGATTTTGTCTCTACAGTAATCTTATTGTTATTGTAAATTGTGTTTGACCTGTACTCTTGTCACACCTATTGTTGTACTGCTTTCAAACTGTTGTTATGTGCTCCACTTGTACCCTCTCAGGTCGTGCCTGAAAGTAAGCATTGCTATGCCTAGTGCACCTACCTGGTTACCAAAAGCTAACTAAATAAATAAATAAAATATGTTGAACATGTCATGCACTGCCTAATATCAGCAAAGTTAGAAATATCTTTACTCTGACTCGCAAACTTGAAAGTGTTACAGTTCCCACATCTAAAACAAACTCTAGCCAGAGCTGATATGGCTGTGGCAAGCTGCCAAATGATCAAAGTTATACATGTGCTTAGAAAATTTTTAGCAACCATTTTTTGGAGCTGTTTCTCCATTTTTAACATGGCCTTTTTGGGACCCTACCTCATGAAGAGTGCCACTATCATTTTGTTCACTTATCCCAAAAGGTGATTTTACAGAGTGACAGCGCCATTCTGTGCCACAGGTGTGAAAACACATTTCGAGCAGGATATGAAAAATGGCAGCTGTACTGTTAATAAGGAGGTGTGCAAAAATGGCAATGTTGAAAATCAGAAGTGGAAATTTTAAAAAGTGGCAAAGTTAGGAGTGTGCATAGAAACTGTGCAATGCACTCTCGTAACACAATCATCCACAGCTGATGCCATGCGGAGGGGAGGCAAGGGTTGACCTGCTCCAAAAGATTCCCCCCCTCTTGCCATCCAGAGGAACGCAGAATTGCCAAGTGGAGGTGCCGTGGGCTACTGGTGCTCCTGCGGGCCTCCTCGGCAGATGACTTGCAATGCACAAGCTCCCAGCCCCTGCCCCAGCGCAGGAGAAAGCTGAACAGGTTCTCAGTCAAACAGCTCGAACAATATAGCTCTGCTATTTAAATCATTTTTTACCTGCTCCAACCTGCATTCCGACCAAAAAAGAGAGGGCTGCAGCATTTAAGGAGGGTAGCTGAGGGGGCACTCGGGACTATTTCGGAAGCAGTGACCGTGAAATCCCTTTCTTAACTTTGTCCTGGACTGTGAACTTTGTGTTTAAACTTGGTGCCAAAAGCACAATCCCCCATTGGCTACTGGTCAACTGTGATGCTCTCGCTTCGCTCCTGAAAAGGAGAGTGGTCCCACTGACCTGCACCACAGCTGATGCCGTGCAGAGGGGAGGCGAGGGTTGACCTGCTCCAAAAGGTCCCCCCCACCTCGCGCCATCCAGAGGAATGCAGAATTGCCGAGTGGAGGTGCCGTGGGCTACTGGTGCTCCGGTGGGCCTCCTCGGCGGATAACTTGCAATGCACAAGCTCCTGGACCCTGCCCCGGTGCAGGAGAAAGCTGAACAGGTTTTTCGGCCCATCTGCCCACCCCGTTCCCTCCTCCCATTAAATGCTCACTGGTTCCACCCCCTATGAACTGTCTCACCCAATCGGCTAAAAGGGGAGGTATCTGTTTCATTATTAGTGGTAATTAGCTTGTTTTCTATCTTGTGGAAGCCAGTATCACCCAAATGGCTAATAGGGGAATTATTTGCTTAATTATCAGTGGTAATTAGGCTGTCTTTTCTACCCTGGTCAATGCCCTTCCTACTCTCTTATCTTAAATAGAGTCAATGAAATTTTACATGTTGGTATATGCTAAATAGAGTCAAATAAATTTTATATGTTAGTATATGCTAACTGACTGCACTGCTGTTTACTGCCTGTCAGTATTATCCTGATAGCCTACTTTTCTGAGGCTATTTCTGATAAACTGCTTTGCTCTGTCTTGTGTCAGAACCTAAGTCTTGTACAGGTGCTTCTCATACTGCTGGTTCCTCTTGTCTCAGCCCCTGCTAATAGTGATCATAACAAAAGGAGCAGGGCCTCACTATACCAGACCCCCGACAAAAGGAGTAGGGCCTAACTATACCAGTCCTGCTACACTGCCTGCTCAAAACAACCTTGCTATTATTACTATTATACTAATCCTAACTCCACCTGCACTGCTTGGATGATGGCTGTCTAAAATCTGTCCTCGTATAATTGTTGACAGGTGGTAAGTGTGCTTACAAAAAGGCTAGGGCAGAAACTCCTTCCCAGGAATCAATTTCAGCCCCTCCGTCCATAGCTGGTAGCATTGAGTTGCACTGTGCAGTCCTTTATTTATTAACTTGGCACATACCAAAACAAATCTCACTGACTTCCTTCCCACCTTAGTACATCAATCCCTCCTTCCTACACAGCGGTTCTTGTTGGTTGACTGGGTAATTATCGCACAGGCTAGTGCTATGCCTCCAGCCAGGATGTGGACGTGGTTCCCCTCCCATCCGTCTAGTGAGGATAGGGATACTCACATATTAAAGGTAAAGATGGTGCTGGCTGTCACCCACAGGGCTATATGCCTTGCAGATCTTATAGTGGGACTCTCCCTGTTTCATATGGTCACCTCCCCCCCAATATCACTGGGAGACAACTGGAGATGGTCATCCACCTATGAGGTCCCCAACTACACCTTCTCCAATATCCTTGTGTTCAACAAAGTGCACTGCTGTGTTACTTGCTGTCTAGATCTTCAGTACCTTATGTATACAAGCAGAGTAAAGCATATCCATGTTAAAAAACTCCCAGGTTGTCAAGCACATAGGAGGTGGTATCTCCACTGGTTCCTCCTACTTGCACTACTACTTGCCGGTGATATTGAATCCAACCCTGGCCCGATAAATCTGACCCACAAAATCCCTCCTGTATGGGGCATGGGTAAGGGGCTAAAAATAGCTCATCTTAACATTAGAAGCCTGCTACCTAATCGAGATGAGCTATTAGCATGGGTTGCACTCTATAAACCCGACATCCTAGGAGTGACTGAGACCTGGCTGAAGCCTTCTGTCCCTGACTTTGCCTGTGAACTCACTGGGTACGAATTCACCCAATTGGACAGAGCTGGGGGCAAGAGGGGGGGTGGCATACTAATCTACCATAAGAGCCACCTAAAAATCTCCCGACTTGCCCACCAGTATACAAACGTGTCCCCCTGTGAGTTGCTACATGTGCTACTGTTACTTGGAGACACAAAGAAACTGCACCTGGTGTGCACCTATAACCCTCCAAGAGGTGGGCTTCCTGGATTAACTCACCTCATGGACACAATCAGTCCCAGTGTTGGGGACAATGAACTCATAATCCTGGGGAATGTAAACCTTAACTGGGATAGTGGTAATGTTAAGCAGTTTGAGCCCCTGCTTGCTAACCTTGCCCTGACCCAGCTCATCCAGGAGCCAACCAGGCAGACAGCTAATGGATCCTCCAGTACCTTACTGGACTGGATCATGTCTAACCGTCCCGACAGGATCTCATCAGCGGGTACATTATCTGACTCCATCTCTGACCATTCACCAGTTTTCTGTGTATGGAAAATTCCCACCCCCAAAATTCCACACAAAATCATGCATGTCAGAAACTACTCTAGGTTTGATCTTGGGGAGTTCCTGGAGGACCTAAGAGTTACTGACTGGTCTGGGGTGTATGGTGCCACTGACCCCTCGGCAACAACCTCTTACTTCCTCTCCACCTTTGGGGCCTTGCAAGACAAGCATGCTCCCAAGGTCACCCGTAGGGTGAGGGGGTCCACTACCCTCTGGTTAAATGGGAATCTCCTAGCCCAGATGTGGGAGAGAGATAAGTGTTGGGCTTGTTCCAAAGGTACCAGTGATCCCATGATTATTCAAAGGTACAGACACCTCAGGAACAAGTGCAAAAAGGCCATCAGGGCAGCAAAGAGTGATTTTTGCAAGTCCGCCCTACTAAGCTCTATCAGTGATCCCAGGAGGTTCTAGAGAGATATTAAATGCCTTGTCAGTGGATCCTCCCATCCGGGGGTCATGGACATGGTCATAAATGGAATCTCCTGCAGCAATCCCCATACCATAGCCAGCTCCCTAAATAATCACTTCTCTGACCTCTCAGCCTTCACAACCCTCTTCCCACCTGATGAGGCTCTGCCCCACCCCCTTCCCCCCCACTCGGCTGAAGGATCACCCTCCTTGTCAAATGTTCTACCTCAGGGCTGGATCAGTCCAGGACTTGCAGAAATGCCTAGCCGGCCTCTCCCAGTACTCCAGTCCTGGCCTAGACAACCTGGAGCTTAAACTCCTTAAACTTGGTGCTGCACACATTGCCTCACCAGTAGCCTTTATCTTCAACCTATCCCTTGGTCTGGGGACCATCCCAGACATCTGGAAAGAGGCGAGGATAGTCCCTGTACTGAAGCAGGGAAATCCTAAACTGCCTGACAATTATCGACCAATCGCCATTCTCCCAACCCTTAGCAAGCTCCTTGAAAAGGTAGTGGCTGAGCAGCTTTCGGAGTATATCCACTCTCATGAACTGCTGTCCCCAGCCCAGCATGGCTTTCATAAGGGACACACACCACCACAGCCTTAATCTCAGTTACATCAAGTATTCAGACAGCCATGGACCAGGGCAAACTCTCTGGTGCCATATTTATCGACCTGTCCAAAGCCTTTGACCTCATTGACCACAACTGCTTGGTGCACAGCTGTGGTCACATGGCCTCTCCCCCCATGCCATGAAATGGCTAATGGGTTATCTGCATGGTAGAAAGCAACGTACCTGCTTCAATAAAGTCCTATCCGAGCCCCTACCAGTGACCTCCGGAGTGCCTCAGGGCTCGGTACTGGTTCCCCTCCTCTTCTTCCTCTTCATCAATCAACTACCCATGGTTATTACCAGCTGTAGAGCCACCATGTATGCAGATGATCTGGTAATCCTGGCTCACTCCCAGAATGTCACTACCCTAAACCAGAGCCTGACTGATGATTTTAACAGTGTATTGTCTTGGGTTACTAGCCACAAGCTGCTCCTGAACCTGAAAAAGACACAGACTATGCTCTTTGGCTCAATGGCTAAAATCAAAGCCTCATCAGCCCACTTACACATCACCAGCGCAGATGGATCCTCACTACCCATAGTGAGCTCCATCAAATATCTGGGGGTAACACTTGACCCCCAACTTGACATGGGTAATCATATCCTTAACATCTGCAGGGCTGCTAACTGCAAACTGGGTCTGGTCTATAGGGCCAGGTACAATCTTATGCCGGCAGCCAGACTTGCCCTTGCGAAGGGTGTGCTCCTTCCCTCCCTCAGCTATGGGCTGCACCTATTTGCTCGCTCCCCAAAGACACATCTCACCCGGTGGTACACGGCCTACAATAACATTTGTCATTTTGCATTGGCTGCCCCCGACCCACCCACTGTTGTGAGCTATTTGAGAAACTCTGCTGGCTCTCCCCAGCTAGATACCTTGATTTCAGTTTGGGATGCCTCTCCGCGAAAGTGATCAGAATTGGCACCCCACAGGGGCTGGCCCGGCTTCTGCCTAAACTGGATCCCATCCCCTACAATCTTAGGTCTTTCACATCAGGGAGGCTCACAGTCCCTCCCACCCGGACCCTCAAGGGGGATCAGGACTTTGCCATAAGTGCGCCCAGACTCTGGAATTCGCTGCCTGTGGATATCCGATCTGCCCACTCCTATCTGAGTTTTCGCAATTCCATGTGGGGTTTCCTAAAACTAGCTTCAGTGTGTGACTGCCCCAAACCTCCCTAAAGTAAAGTATCAAACTGTTTGGTCAGAACCTCCCCAGGTTGTCTCCACTGATTTCTGGAGATATTTCCCCACTTTATCAATGACTTCTGACTACTCCTTCCTAAAAACCTTGGGCATTTTTAACCCAATATTGCTCCATGGTCATAGGCTGACCATGACATTGCACCTCGGTCATAGGTAGAAACTCGTACTCCCAAGTGTCCTGTTTCTGTCTAATGTGTGTATATTTTAGATAAATGTGATGAGCTGTAAATATCTGTTCTGTGGTCCAACTAGCCTAGGGAGTGTCTACTACAATGTTGTAAGTTATATTATGACCAATCCATTCCTTGAACTATGCTCCATTCCTATGTATGATGAACTGTAAATATCTGTCAGTGAACTAGCTAGTCTAGAGAGTATAAACTGAAATGTTATAAGTTATATTATGACCAATTCCACTCCATGGACAGTGCTTACTACTATATGTTTCCCCTAACGTCAAATGATGTATTTCCCACATGTTTGTTTACTGTGACAAAAACTGTACTCTCTTTGCCATGTTTCCTTGACTGTTGTTCCCCATGTTGTATTCTCCCGGTTCGTTCCTGAAAATAGGCATAATACTTGTCCAGTGTACTTACCCGGTAAACAAAAGCTAAATACATAAATACATGTTTTGTCATTTTTGTCACCAAATTTGCAACATGGGTTTTTTGGAAGCCCACCTCATGAACAGTAGCATTTCATTACTCAGTCCTGAAAGGTGATTTTGTGGTCGCTGTGTGGAATCACCTTTCAGGACTGAGTAATGAAATGACAGTGACAATGTTCATGAGGTGGGGTTCCAAGAACCCCATGTTGAAAATGTGGAGTCATAATCCCTAACAATGGCTGATATATCAACATAAGTTGAAAACCCAATTGACTGTCCTTATACCATGTTTACCTTATATCATTATAATGCAAAGAAATATGAATACTTCTGATTGGTTGGCAAAATTCCAACAGGGTAACATTAACTCGCGTTAACCTACCATGTACAACTGTGTAACAAAGTGTAGTAAAAATGAAAAACATGAAAAGTGAAAAAGTCCCAGCAACTGAAGGAAAACACACAGCATTAAATGGCTGCCTGCATACGGTTTCCAGTTAGTTCAAAACGTCAGCCCCACAACCATGTTTCTAAAAGTGTAAAAAGTAATAACACATCCACCAGCTAGTAATCAGTTTCAATAAAGGAAATCATCAGAAGAAGCGTCACAGAACAAGCGTCAGGCGCCACGTCTCTCCGTACAAGTGAAATTTCACATCCACAATCAACTGGCTGCCTGCTTACATGCTACCCTCAGCAAATGTACAAAAGAAACACATATTTCAACACTGTTAATGATAAGCACACAGAAACCATAATCGCACAACCAATAGTTAAAAAGCGACCCCGTAAAAGAAAGCGATGTTAGAAATAGTATGTGCCCCATAACAAGAGTTCAGTATTAACATAAAAAACCCAAGTACCTTCACAAGAGTGATTTCTCCCCCGTGGTATCGCAGAGTCTCCCGCCATTGAAAAGCAGATCTTTCTTCTTCCTGTATCTCATTCACAGTGCAAAACCGGGCACAATTAAGCTGCTAGGGGGAAAAAGTGAAATTATTAAACATTGATGCATTTCTTCCAGTTCTTTCAACCACATTGCCCCCCCTCAACACAATAAACACACACGCGCCACAGAATCATCATGTAAATCTTTAAAAATAGAATATTAAAACGGCAGTTACGTTAGCAGTCTAGCAAATGAGGACCTGGCTGCGCGAACCATTTAAAACGGAAATACTTAAATAGCATAAAAGCCACTCAACTATGGCCCTTGAAACAAATTTTAGCCTGTTTGGAAATATGTCGGTTCCACAGTGGGTAAATGGCACCCCTGATTTCATTACCGCCCACACAAGCACGACTCCAGTATGCTCCAATATCCATGAGGCAAGAATGTCACCACATAGCATACAAAATGTTAACTCATTGCACATCCTTAATGACAGCTTTGACGATGACGAGGTTGCAGCTGTCGTCCTGACAGCATCTCAGCTCAACAACCAGCCATTTCAACAGAATCCTTCGCAAGCAGTAACCACAGTGGATGAAAATGACACTACTACCAGCAATCACACACCAGATCCACAGCCAGAGGCAACTGACACAGAGCCTACCAATGCACCAGCATACACAGCTGCCAATGAAGAAACAACATTAGTAACACTTTTCCTAACAGAGGTTACAGAAACAGAACATGAGAATACCATAGTACCTGATCAAAAGGTATTAATATTTCAGCAAATGAATAATAATGTAGTTCAATACACATGTGAAATAAAAGGGATCCATAGTGCTCACATAGGCCATTTAATGCATCCAGTCAGTGTCTGTGTGTGTGTGTGTGTGTGTGTGTGTGTGTGTCTCTCTCTGTGTGTGCGCATGCATGTCTGTTTCTTGGTGGTGGGATGCAGCAGAGGTTAAACCTGCGTGGATGGTTTAGTGTAAATGTCTTAGATCATGTCTTAGTAGAACGCAATGGCAACCACATGTAAACATAAAAAAATCTGCATAAATCCATACCCCACCCAGTTTATAACTACATGTTAACAAAATCAACCCAAGAATGCAGCAGTCTCCAAACAAATGTATAAGACAGTAGAAAGTCTGCTATATTATTAATAATAGCAATAAGGTATTCCCAGTGGTTCTCTCAATGATCAGCAGAACAACCTCTAGGGGTATGTAATACTCAGCTACGTCTCATGCCACAGTTCTCCCCTACTGGGTGATAAACAGACCATTAACAAAATACCTGGCAATACCTCTTTTAAGCAACAAGGCATGACCAAGAGTTATGTAAATGGTCTGTTAATCACCTTTCAGGGATGTACTGTGTGACAAGGTGTAGCCGAGTGCCAGATGCCCCTAGAGGGTGATAAATGTTCAACGATACCAAACCTCAACATGCATGACTGCCCCTCTCCCAGACATGGGCTACCTAAGGTAAACATCACAGTACTTACTGTCATACCCATGTAATGAACCAACAAATTAACCCACTCCCCCATTTTCATATTGACTCCCTACCCATACCCATTATCATACAGTCCCCCACTATTTCCTTGATCTTGAGTAACCCAATCCACATCAGCAACACCTCTCTCCTCTATACTGTCATAATGTGACGTGGAATCCCACTCCCAGTGTTACAATGTTTCAAATCCCCCCCTTCTCATCACCTGCATCCCCCCGATCACTGACACCCCTCCCTGCAATGTAGTTGATACATTGCTAGCCCACCCCAGTACACCAAACACCTTATTTTTGTGAAAAAGACAACTGCCCTTGATGTTTTATTTGGTTTTTTTGTGAACCGCAAAAAAAAGAAAAAATTAATGGTCCCTTGTGTTCTCTTCTAACCCCACCCCAACTGGCACCCATCCTCCACGTACACTGCCTACATATACTGTAAATATGTATATAAAAAATATATATATCTAATAGATAATAAAAAGAGTCTGAAAAATGGAGCTTTCTGTTTGGCTTTAAACACAATAAAACAGTTATGTACATGAGTTATTAACATAAGCCATGGCAATTCCTTATACAAAACTACTCAGCATACACACCTCTCCCACTATGTAGGTTTCGTCCTCAACCACTTCTCCTATCCCACACTTATTGCTCTCGTGGCCACCCTACTCCGCACTCTCAAGCTCTTCATGGCCCCCACCTCCCCTCCAGACACCATTTTTCTCCCTCTCTCTGCTGTCAGGGCTCCCCTACCCTTCTAGCTCCCTTCCTAGGGGCGCCCAAAGTCCCCTTGCTATCTCCTGACCTGCACACTGCGGGCAGCCACTGTATTGGGCAGTACTCCCCCTGCAGTTGATGCCTTCCTCCGCTGTGGTGGTCCTCCAGATTGGTTTCCTCACCCACTAGCTGTATACCATCCACTGCAAAGTTCGTTCTACCACCTTCCTCTTTTCCCAACTGCCACATAGGGTGTCTGCCCATTCAGCCCCCCCCATACAGCCACCTGTAACTGTTGTTCTCCTACCCCTTGCCACAATGTGGGCTTATCGTATTGAGCTTGTAGCCGTACTCATGTTTGTTAGCTCTAACTCTGTACTCTTGTCTATTTACTGAACTCTTCCCCACCTGTGTCTGTCTGAGATCGTTATTTCTGTATGCACCATGTTTCAATTGTACTGGTTACTGTGTTCTCTCTGGCCACATGTAGTCACGGTCCTGTATAGCACCCTGAATACTGAACCATTTTTTTCTCTGTATTATAACCTCCCGGGTCACACCTGAAAATAGTAACTTGTTGCCTAGTGTGCTTACCTGGTTAACAAAAACAAATAAATAAATATTATAAAAACGGTCTGAGAAATGTAGCTTTCTGATTGGCTGCAAACATTCTAACAGCCTTATGTTAATCTTTTATTAACATACATGTAGAGCTTAGCCATATGATGCACTGAGTATTAACCCTCATCCTGACCAATAAAGTAACAGAATTTCTTAGACAAAACAGCCACCAACAGTGATATATTTTTTCTGTTTCTTATCTCAAAAAATGCAGGTTGAAATACTGAAGCAAGAGCAACCATTGCCAGACTCAGCAAAGATAACTAATTCCAGACATGTACAAGTCACAGAAGAACATCTAGACGTACTCAAGGAAAACAGAAATGAAAAAAGCACAAGAAAAGCAGCACAATGGTCTGTGAAACTCTTTAGAGAATGGTTAACCGAAAACAAAAAAAGTGCAGAGTTTGAATACTTGCTAGTGCCTGACCTATGTAATACACTAAGACAATTTTATGCATCAGTTCGCAATAAAGAGAGCAAGCATTATAGTCTTGGTAGTTATGTCAGCATAAGAGCAGGGTTAAATCGTCATCTTAATGACCCACCTTTCAGTCGTAAAATTAATATAATGCATGGGAGTGATTTCCAAACAGCAAATAATGTTTTCCTTGGCCTAATAAAAACACTCCACAAAAAAGGTGAGGACAAAACATCACATTATCCCCGAATAACAGACAGCGATCTATTAAAGCTCCGATCCTCAACACTGATGGACACAAAAACAGCAGCCGGCCTAGTCCACAATGTATGGTTCAACATACAGCTACACTTTGCCAGACGTGGTCGAGAAGGGTTAAGGGACCTGACACCAGCTTCATTTGTATTAAACACAGATGAAAATGGGCTAGAGTATGTAACACTCTCTTTTAATGAAGATGCAAAAAACCACCACCAAATGCATGAGTCCAATAAAGAAAGGCTAAGAGGTCATACGTACCAGATCCCAGGTGACCCCACATGTCCCGTCCAATCTTTTAAAAAATATGTCTCTAAATTACCCAAGGATGCACGTGCATTTTACTTGCATCCAAAATGTCTATCACAGCAGTTGCTGGGTGCACAGGCCACATGGTACAGCCAAACACCCATGGGTGCATCATACTTAGGTGGAATGATGTCGCGTCTCAGTAAATTGTTTGGACTAAGTCAGAGATACACAAATCATTCAATTCGCTCAACTGCGGTGCATCTACTACACACTGCAGGGCTTGATACTAAATCAATAATGTCAGTAACAGGGCATAGATGCGAGTCATCCATAAAGAGTTACTGGACCGCAAGTAGTGAAGAACATAAATCCTGGTCATTAATATTGTCTGGCAAACCACAAAAAAAATCAAACTAAGTGCAACAGAACCTAACCAACAGTCCCCCACTAAATTAGTCTGTAATAACAATGTATTAACAACTGACATAAACAAATATCTCCCATCTTCTAACCAGTACCTTCCGAACTGCACAATCAATGGTGGTGTGCACATATATGTGCAAAACTAGTAAACAACACCGCCATGCACAATCCAAACCATGAAACTTGTATAATAAACAAATATCAGCCATGTCAGAAAGAATGTAACAATGTAAACCATTACTGCATTGTTTAAAAAAAATGAACCAATGAGTAGTGCAACTAAGTAGTTAAAGCATTGTAGTATTATTTCTGCTGTATGAAATCTGTGCGGAGCACTACAAAAATAAAACAGTAATATAACAGTGTTAGAATGTTAACAGTCAATGAAAAGACTCCACATCTCAGAATGTCGTTATTATCGTAGTAAATAAGTTAACCTGCCTATGTTAAAAAAAAGTCAAACATGAAAGACAAAATACTGTAATAGTGTCAAATAAGTTGTAATAAAAAATGTGTTGTTTCTTCAGAATGCCACTGTGTTTTGTTATCATCTAAAACAATAATGCAGATACCTATGCTAATGTGTATTTGTGTTTCATATAAAGAATTGCACAAGTAAGAACAATCAGAAAGCAATGATGGTAAAATAAAAACAACACAAGATTTTCTCTTGAACATAACAACGAAAGTTAGCAGTTGTGTCAGTGTGTGTGTGTCTCTCTATACATATGTGTGTGTCTGTCTCTGTCTCAGTGTGTGTGTCTCTATGTACATGTGTGTGTGTCTCTGTGTCTGTGTGTGTGTGTGTGTGTGTGCGTGTGTGTGTGTCTGTGTCAGGGATTAGCATGTGCTGAGCATGGCGGGGGGTGGAGGATCGTATTAGCCAATAAATAAAGACAATGCTTGAGATAAAAGTGTATCAATCACCCCCCCCAGAGGCTGCGCCTCGTGCCATATTACACCACAAGGGAGTGATTAACAGACTGTTAATTTAACCTCTGGTCATACCTTATTGCTTAATTCTTCAGTTTGTGGTTCAGCTTTGAAGAATGCATATGTGTCCTGGTCCAGAGAAGATGACAGCGCCAACCTCTGGAGGCATGTATGGGTTAAGGGGGGTGTGGGGAGGTGGGTGCTCAGTGGGAAGGTGGGGATGGGGGAGAAGGGACTGGGGTGATGACGAGGGACCATTTTCTTTTTTACAGGTGAAAAAAATAAGATATCAGGAAGCGGTTTTCTTTATTTACAGGAAAAAACATACATTTGGGCACACTGGTGGGCTCCCAGTATACAATATGAGTTGGGGACATAGTGATGCAACATGGGGATTGGGCACCTGATGTTGTGAGAGAAAATTTATTTGGGCACACTGGAATGAGCTCCCAGTGTGCCACATGAGTTGGGGGGTACATGATGCCAAGACAGAGATTGGGCACCCCAATGTCAGCAGGGGAAATAAAAACAAAAAACATAAATCTGGGCACACTGCGGTAGGCTTCTAGTGTGCCACATGAGTTGGGGGGGTTACATGATGCCGACATGGGGACTGGGCACCCCCATGTCAGCGGAGGAATAGGAAACGGAGGGAGCGGGGAGGGTATCTTCAGTGGAAGGGAGCAGGAGGGTTTTATTAGCCACCAGTGCTGGGAGGGAACAAAGGGAGTGGAGGACAGGAGCAGTGGGAGGGTGCGTGAGGAGTGCCATCCACAAGATGGTGACTGCAACACAACCGTGCATGTGCAGCATTCACGCATGCATAGTTGTGGTGAATAGCATTCTGCCATTGTCAAGATGGCAATGCCAGCAGAACTGCAAATGTGCACTAGGTGCGCATGTGCAGTTCTTGTCCCAGAATATGGAAATAACAGCCAAAATAGTGGGGCTGTTACTCCGTAGTGGCCGATCATGGTGGAGTGTTACAAGCTCCATTGGACTTTCAGAAGGATACTTTCAAAAGTCCAACAGAAGGTGCCATGATCGTCCATTTTAAGGGAATAGATCGATCCCAAAACAGTTGTAGGCTCTGCCCACAGCTGTAAAAACAATCGACCTACAGAATGTGATTTGCCAAATCCTTGGGGTAACCTCCTTTATTTATTATTTATAGGAGGGTACAAGTCAGATTGTCAAAACAAAACAATATGATATACAGGATATACAGGACACATTTACAGCAGTCTGCTACAAAAGTGGCAAAACTACACATAAAGTAGGAAGGAAAAGTGCAGTAGTAATAACAGGAGAAAAGAATGTACATTGCCACTTTATCTTCATTAGATAAACTGCTAGATAATGGCAATAAGAGCTTTTACAAATAAACAAGGGAGTACATTTCAATACAAAAAATGCACTGATTTGTATATAATTACATGTGAGATGGTTAAGTACAGGCAGCGAATACATTAAGTAGCCAGTTAGATTGCATTTAGGTGTACCATGTAGGGGAGAGGGAGAAGGTAGAAATCATACAGCTGATTGTAGAGCATACAGTGTGGTAGAAGCAGCAGAGTGTGAAGAAGAGCTGCTGGAGCAGAGTGAAACATAGGGAGGACTGGTGAAACAAGGCATAGTTATAAGTGCAAAGGGGAGTAGGGCAGCCAGGGGGAAAGTTGAGGTGAGTAGAGAGGAAAGCAGAGAGAGTGTCATGGAGGGTGGAAGCAGTTACAGGGATCTTGCTTTAATAGGAGAGCATGGGGCATTCATTTGAAACAGGCATGATTTGGGGAGAGATGAATTTCTAGTGGAAGCGAGTTCCAGATTTGAGGGGCAGCATGGGAAAAAGCCTGGGTGCCCATGGTTGTCTTATATCTAGGGACTTGTAGAAGGGATTGCCCCCCAGATCTAAGGTTATAGTAAAAGTTCGACTGATTTAGCATCAGGGTGAGAAAGGAGGGAACACCAGAGTGAATAATGCCATCAATTAAGGAGCCTAGGGAGAGAAAATGATGGGTAGAGGGTGTGGTCCAGTTAAGGTCATTGTAAAGTTGGCAGTGATGAATAAGGTGAGGAGATGCTAAGGCAAAGCGACAAATGCTGCTGTACGTGGAGTCCCAGTTTTGACGAGTAGCTTTGGAGGCTCCAACCTAAGTAACTGAGCCATAGGCATACGCAGGGAGTAGGATAACCTGGGCAGTTTCTGGCAGAGCGGGTTCAAACATAACTCATTTTATGCACAATTCCAGTTTTGGCATTGACAGATTTGCAGGTGATAGAAATGCGATGTTCAAAGTCTTGTTGGGGGTTAAGCGTAATACCTAGGCATTTGAAGGAACTAACGCTTTATAGGAGGGAGTCATCTGAGGAGATTGACAGCTAACCCTGAAGCTTCTTAGCCTGAGGGCAGATCCAAATAGCATGAACTGAGTTTTACCATTGCCTTTTCTTGAACTGGCTAGGAACAATCCTGTCCTTCAAGTTCTTCCAGACAGGATCTGAAAAAGAGGATTCAAGAACATGTACAGTAAAAAAAAAATAAAAATAAACAAACCTGTCAAGCTTTAAAAATATAAATTTTGTTTCCCCTTGTTCCCTTCCAATGCTGAATGCAACCCCCAAACTCCTTCTTCATTTATTCTATTCAAATTCCTCCCCTTTGCTGAGGGTTCCCAGCACTCACACAATGTGCATTACAGTACTATCCCAGTAACGCCTGCCAAATGTGTAAATCCCCTGCTTCTTCCTTGAAACTATTTTAAAACATGCCCACTCTCCTCTCCAAAGTTTCTAAGTCTAACATGCAAAACTTTTGTAACATACTGTACTGTATTCCATTTCTCCCACAAACCGCTTGCAATTTTACAACTGAAAGAAGACAGCTCCCTAGTCCAACAGTGCACATGGCGACATAAATTAGTAGTCTTATATAGACAGAGGTCAGACACTTTGTTCACTGCACACAAACCTCCAAGGGCATGTCCCAGTACATTGCAAATAACAAGTTTATTGTACTAATTCCTTGATAAAATCCAAGTCACAGCAAACAGAAACAAGCATTTGTCAATGCCGGATGTTTGCCATGGTGTGTGTGTGTGTCTGTGTGTGTGTGTGTTTATGTACTGGGATGGTGGTCCAGGCTGTCTGTTCC
This sequence comes from Neoceratodus forsteri, assembly GCA_016271365.2. Taxonomy (NCBI): domain Eukaryota; kingdom Metazoa; phylum Chordata; order Ceratodontiformes; family Ceratodontidae; genus Neoceratodus; species Neoceratodus forsteri. The sequence continues at coordinate 1,456,485,302 of CM057450.1, read as the reverse complement.
TGTACTGTCAACTGTGTGACCACATGTGGTTGTTCATGTACAGGGTCAAAACTGGCACCAGTCCACTAGCCAAATGCTGTTAGATTTTCTTTTGAGATAGTCAAAAATCTTTTTAAGTAGCCAGGAGGGCTTGTACTGGAAAACGTAATATTTCAAAAAGTAGATCAGCTGGGCCAGTAGAAACGTCTGTGGAGCTAGAGGATTTTGCAAGTCACTACCCTGCTGGCTAGTAGCTACAAAACATTATCTGAACCCTGCATGGCTCAGCCAAAGATGGGATCTTTTTTTATTCTATTTATTCTCCCCTAGCTGGCTATTGGTAGGACCCAGTTTAAAAGGGAATGATTGCTAGAGTTAATATTGAACCTAGTGGGTTCAGTTATTAACTGAGATAGGTGGGCTTCAGATACAGAGGTGTGAGTGGAACCAGCTCCTCATCCCATTCAACTGAGCTCTGCCTGACCCAATCCACAGACATAGTCCTCCCGGTCTGCCACTCTCCCCAGCAGTATCTCTAGGGATCCCATAGTATTGGATGTATTAGTTTAATTAGATTAGCTTAATTGAAGCCTGTACACCACAAAGTGAAACCTGTGTGCTCCACAGTATCACTGGAATTGCTTTGAATGTCCTTTTGCTTTGCTTTGTATGCTCTTTTAATTTTTTATTGTATCTCACCCGTATTGTTCTCCATTGTTATACTCCACCAATATGTTGTCTACCCTCCCTGCCACGAGGTGCCTTTGTAAATGAGTCTTTGACTCAAAGGTTGTAAATCCGAATTGTGAATAAATAAATAAATAAATAAATAAATAAATAAATAATAAATCCTTCACATAAGACTAAGTTGAGAGGGGGAGGCTAGACCAAGAGAAAATAAGGGAGGGAAGAGAGATGGATGGGGGATTGGGGGAGTTAGACACAGCCTATGGTAAGTTTCTTTTCTTGGCCCAGGATGATTTGTACATAAACATATGAGGAGAGACTGAGGTAGCTGAGCATATACACCCTGGAAGACAGAAGGGAGAGGGGGGATATGATCAAAACCTTCAAGTAACTTAAGGGCATAAACAGGGTTGGTATGGAGTGCATCTTTAACTTAAGAAAGGAGGGTACAACAAGGAGACATAACCTTTAATTGGTGGTGGGAAGATTCAAGAAGGAAATGAGGCATTTGCTCACTGAAAGGGTGGTGAAGCAGTGGAATCAGCTACATGAGGAGGTGGTGGCAGCAAAGACGGTGACCAGTTTCAAGAGGTGGTGGGATAGGGTGATGAAGTGGATTAGGACTGAAGGGGGCTCCACTAGGAAGGGGTTAAGAGGGGAAATGGGAAGGTGAGCGATAACTCCAGGTGGAGTTGAGGAGGGGGCAGCTCAAAGGAGGTAACTGAGCTGCACACTCAAGCGGACTCAATAGACCATTACAGCCTTTTTTGTGCTGGCAGTTTTGTATGTTCATATGTAAATTTGGCCAATATAGCATTCACCTCATGGCAGCATAAACATTCTAGTGCTGTGTCCATGATAGCATAATGTTTGCAGGAGCCCCAATATAAACAAAAAAGAGTTAAAGTACACACAGAAGCAAAACCAACAACCACAAAGAGTATGTATAACATGTGATGCAACAAAAGTGACATGCATCTGTCATACAGTCTCACCCTCATTATACAAGCTTCAGATTAGTCATACCTGATGGGAGTTGGGGAAACATGACTGCCCTGATGGAGGTGGGGAGCCTTGGTGAACACTGGCAGGTAGGTGCCATTGTATGTCAGGGCTGTCTGGTAAGGCAGAATTAAGAAATTGAACAGAAACAAAACAAAAAAAAAACACAACATCATTGTGCATACCTGATGCACCCTGTTGACAACAGGTAATAACAAAACATCAGCTAGTCATACTGATTCCTGCATCACTACATGTGGTCACCAAGATGATGGCACAGAAATGGACAGCACAACCAACAAGACAGGGATTTGGAGTACACTGTTCTCTGTATACATATGTATACTCTCTCTGCAACCTGTCATGATCCCCATAAGGGGATCCACTGTACAGGTTACAGCTGTCTCCCATCAAGTGGTGTGGAGGGTTGATGTATCTGGGGACCAGGTGGCAAAGAACTGCCAGCTAGGGGAGATTAAAAAGAATAAAAAATGAGAAATCTCATCTCAGGCTGATCCATGCAGGGGTTGAAATTAAGTTTTCCAGACACTAGCCAGCAGGGCTAGTAACTTTGAAAATACATTAGTCCCACAGACATTTCTGTTGGCCAGTTGATGTACTTACTGAAATATTACCTATTCTGGTACAAGCCCTCATGGCTACTTAAAAAGATTTGGGGCTATCCCAAAAGGAACTCTAACAGCATGAAATGTTTTAAGATGAAAAAGTTTTTTTTTTTATTTGTTTATTGAAATTTTGGGTAACACCTTTGAGAACAAGCTCATTTCATAGGTTCCATGTCAGATAAACAATACATATTGGAAAGGTATGAGACTTAGAACAAACAAAACAAGAAATTATACAAAACATTACAACGGTATATAACTAGAGATGTTCCACTACATGTGGCATTGTACAATGTATGCCAAGGTGTGTATTTGATTAAAGCCTAGAATTCAAAGGGTCATATTAGAGGGGTTGGGGTCTTATGAAATGACCCTTTACAGGAAAATGAGAACAGACTCTGCTTAATATCTAATAATCAACAAGGTAAGGGATGGCATCAGCCCAGGGGCCTCGTCAGAGGTGAGAAGGTATGGGACAAAGCATTTTAAAGTGAGCAAGGGAGCTCAGGAGATATAACGGGGGAAGGGGGATGGGGGAAAGCCATTGAGGGGTGAGGGGAAAGAGTGGAAGGGATCAAGAGGAAATGTGAAAGGAGAATGATTAGCAACTTAGAACAGTTATTTACATTCTCAGAACAGTTACGCATAGTGCAAATGAACAGTCCACTTGAAACCTCCACTGTAAAAAACAAAACAAAAAAAAAACATTAACTTACTCCAGCACAAGTCAGAGCTGGGACAGAGGTATATGAGATCATTGCAAACACAGGCTGGCTGCTTGAAACTTAAACACTCAGTTTCTGGTTTATACTGAAGCAGCTATAAAATAAATGGATACTGCATGCTACTAGCTACAACTTGAAGTGCATAAATGCTGTTACAAATATAAATATATAGCATGGAGGTTACTGAGGCATGTAAAAACATAAAGGTTGCAGGGATAATCACCTTTACCAATGAGTAAATACCATTCACCAACAATGAAAAAGAGAGAGAGAGAGAAAGAGAAAGAGAAGGAGAGAAAGAAAGGCACACATACACACATTACTTTTAACAGCTGGTGTCTGTGGATGCTTGCAATACCTAAGCCAGTCTGATAAGGAGAGGTCAGCATGCTGAGCAGTTACATCAAAGAGACAGCAAACCCATGATTGGGTCATCTTTTTGTTTTGAAATAGACGTAGTTTCCACCCACCAAGCTAAAACTCTGTCATATGGCTGATAATTGGTCTGCCACAGACTTGCCCATTAAACACTGCTCTGCACTGGAGGGACAGAATCACGCCCCTCAAAAGCCACTATCATAGGAAGATGTTTACTTGCTGCACACAAGCACGCATGGCAAACACAGAAAGAGACCACCCCAACAAATCCTCAATGTTTCCCACTGTTCTCGGTTTTTTTTCAAGGTGTGACCTTGAAAAAGTGTGAAAACAGCATGAAATGTTGGTCGTTTGGTGCAGTGGTCAGCGTTTGCTGTTTGCAGCAACTTGGATTTTATCTTGAAATTTGGCAACAAATTTATTCAATAAACTTGTTATTTGAAACCTACTGAGAAGTGTCCTTGGAGGTGTGCATGGTGAATGAAGTTCCTGATTTCTGACTACCATATGTTAGTAAGAACTTCTGCATTTTATATTTTCCACTACGCTGGTCGTAAAAGTTGTATTTCTGCACCCTTCCAAAAATCTGTATGCCTTCCTAACTCTATGCCTTCACCCTTTACACATTTTTCAAAATTAACACTTCAGACCTTCACCACTCCCATCAGTTGCACACTTACTGCTCATACCTCTCCCTAAATTTGTACCTTGTTCCTACATTTGCACCCCAACCTCACACCCCCAAAATGTGTGACTATCAGCGCAACTCCCAAATTCATACTTATGCCACACCTCTCAAAACATCTGGTGCCCGGTATTCAGAAAAGTGCAAAGCAGAGCACAAAGGTTTGTGCTGCACTTTGCAATTGCCCAAGGGTCCAAGGATGCTGTATGCAGTCAGATAGCACACCAGTGCCATCTGACTGAATATAGGGTCATGTCAGCACAGCACTTAGTAAAGTACCCTGTTTGCTTTATGTCCAGGCAGGAATCGTGCATCTTATTTATTGGACAGGGCAATCACCCTGTACTATAAGCAAGATATGTGCTCCCTGCCTGGATATATGATGGCCAGCCAAGGAGGTGTCAAGAGGGCTGTACTTATTACCATATGTGCACTAGGATACTGGTAAGGTGACTGGGGGGGTCAGTGCACTATGCTGTGGTGGGAGGGGGTGACTGCTGGATGCCAGGGATTATGAATGTGTGACTGGAGGTACTATGGATCAGTGCTGGTGGGGATCACTGTATGCCAGGGGGAGTTAAAGTTATACTATGGGCTGGCAATTGAAAGGAGGGGGGGAGCACTAACACCAGGGAGGTATTATTTCTTAAGATGGGCTTGTAATGGGGGGCACTAGCATCAGGGAGGTATTATTTTAAGATGGGCTGGCATTTTGAGGGGGGGAACCACTAGCACCAGGGAGATATTATTTTTAAGACAGGTTGGTGATTGGTGGGAGGGGGTATCACTACCATCAGGGAGGTATTATTTCTTCATATGAGACAGAAATCAGAGGGAGGGGGGACCACTAGCACCAGGTAGGTAATATTTCTTAACAAGGGCTGGTGATTGGAGAGGGGGGACCATTGGCATCAGGGAGATATTATTTTTTAGTACAGGCTGGCAATGGGTGGGAGAGAGGATCACTAGCACCAGGGAGGTATTATTTCTTAAGATGGGCTTGTAATCGGGGGGGGCACTAGCATCAGGGAGGTATTATTTTTAAGATGGGATGGCATTTTGAGGGGGGGAACCACTAGCACCAGGGAGGTATTATTTTTAAGACAGGTTGGTGATTGGAGGGAGAGGGTATCACTACCATCAGGGAGGGATTATTTCTTCATACGAGCCAGAAATCAGAGGGAGGGGGGACCACTAGCACCAGGTAGGTATTATTTCTTAACAAGGGCTGGTGACTGGAGAGGGGGGACCATTGGCATCAGGGAGATATTATTTTTTAATACAGGCTGGCAATGGGTGGGAGAGAGGACCACTAGCACCAGGAGGTATTATTTCTTAATACGGGCTGGTGATCAGAGGAAGGGGGAAACAACTAGCACCAGGGAGATTTTTATTCAGTAAAGTCTGGCGATTGGAGGAAGGGGTAGTGCTATGGACCACAGGGGTGCGTGTGCTCCCCCCTGCAGCCAACCAGCTAGTAGCTACATTATCTCTGACTGCTGCTAGAGTTGCACAGAGTAATAGTGGGTTTTGTTTGGCAGAATTTGCGTGGTGCAAAAGGACTGCACTAAACCCTTTTGCCCAGCGCACATCTGCTGAATATCAGCTTGCAACGATATTCCTGTCCCCGACCCCATTTGCATACCCCCCATTTTGGTTTGTGTGGGTGCTAGGTTTGCTAGCAAAGGCATCTAGCTTCACTTGAGCTCTTTTCTTCTAGTTTTGCTTGTAAGAACAGATCAAGGAACAACAATATCAGAGCAAGGGAAAAAAGAAAGTATTCTCTTGGTTAGGCAGATTTACTGTGTGTTACTATTTTCTTTTGTACTCACAGGTTTTGTCACTGCTTTTTTGCTTGCATTTTACTGCTTTATTACTCTCTGATTCAAATTGATGTTGCAGGGTATATATTCTGCTGCGTTATTACAGGGTGTGCCTAAAGGTTTGTTACTGATTTGTGCTTACAGATTACTGCTGTAATCTTCTCTGATTCAAATTGTTTTTTGCAAGGTATATCTTCTGTTAAAGAGTTCTGCATGTTGTGCTTACAGGTTTTGTTACTTTTTTACTGCTTTATTTTTCCCTGTAGCAAAGTGTTTTCTGCAGGATATATCTTCTGTGAAATTCTTACAGGTGGTGCTTACAAGTTTTACAGTTTTATCTACCATTAGGCTAAGCTTTCATGGCTAATTACAGGAGCACATACAAGATACAGACTAAGGGATAGTGACTGCATTTATTGTGGATTGATTGTTTCTGCTCTTACCTCCTTATTTTCTTTCATCTGTGGTTCTTCTTTTTTTGGCAGGGAAGGGCCCAACCACCCACTTCCATCCCCAACTACCCCATGCTACACTCCTTTCATAAAGTAGCACAGTCATGACATTTCCTATAGCAAAGGAAGAAGGGGAGGTGTATCCACACAATGGCCTCACTTACAGGGGCACAATTAATTTAACTTGTTATAAAAAGTTTTACAAAAACAAACAAACAAAACAAATAAACCCAAATATATATATATATAAATTTTAACTTTTGCTTTCATTTTCCTTCTGTAACCCCTAGGTGGCGTTATCCTAAGGGCTACTATCCTTGCCTGCTTGGCTAGGAGCAGGTTAAGGGGCCTGAGTTCTGAAACAGGTGCCTCCACCTGGAGATCAGGGTCAGTAGTGGTCAAGCTAACCTGGGCACAGCCCTCCGGGACACTGTAACCCCCCCTTTTTCCTTACTAGTGGCCAGAACAATACACAATCACTTTCACAATACCCCTGATACACCACACAAGTACCCACACTGTTTGCACTTACCACCAGGGCTTTCCTCTGTCTCGACCCTGGGGACCCCCTGTAAAACAAGGTTATACACAGCAAATAACAGCAGTACAGTACTCTTGCACAAACTGGAACCACAGTCAGGGTAAATGCAAAAAGTGTTGGATCTGATTTATTTAAGGGACTTGAACAAGGGAGGGGCGTAATCAGGTTAATTTGCTTAAAGGCTGTGTCAATCAAACAGTTATGCATGCACTTCAGGGTCCATAAACAGTCACACACTCTGGGTACCCAGGTGAAGAAGAGGTGGTCTAGCCAGGATCGTTGTCAGGGGTAAGCAGGCAATGCAGCTAGTTGAGGCCCTGTGATGGAAGAAAACAACATGCACCCCACACACTAATTGTAAAACGAAGCCAGAGTGCTCAGTTCATGAAAAAAAAGAAACAACAAGACAATCAGGTGGCACACTTAGATTAAGCTGTTGTTTCAGGGAGCTACCCTGATGATTACTCACGATACCCAAGACTGGACACAGGCTGGACTAAAATTGAGACTGCAGGTGGTTTATCTGGAGTGCCAGGAGAAGCAGGGCCCACACGATTCACTAAGGCATCGTTCCTGTTCAAGCATGGAGCAGGGGGCTGATCCCCAGGCAGGTCTCTCATCGATGGCTTTCTCTGTGCAGCGGGTAGTCTGGCTCCATTTTAGGTCCCACCAGTACTGATTGGTCCAATTCGCCAGTCCAGGACCAAGATAGTGGAGATAAACAAAACAGTCCTTGCTGCAAAGAAGGCAGGTTAGACAAACTACATTATCATTATCACTCGAAATGATTTTCAGCAAATAGTTACATCTTTCAACAGAGCTCCCTCTCGGATTACTTATGACTGCAATCCGGGCGGCTCTTAAAGAGACAGTACACAGAGGCTATACAGGCACTCTCTGGCAATCACATTTAAACTGCTAAAACGCAGGACACCAGCCTGGCAGTAAGCATTTAGGCAAGCTCAAGGAATACTTTTCGGGAACCCCTATTTGTAGGGGGGTTACACCCTTTCCTGCTTGGAGAAAACTTGGTGTCCGTGTCAAGTCTGTACCATCATGCATCAGTTTACATAAACTTTTTACTTTACTATACATATTCACTACATTTCCTAATACTTTGTCCATTCTGACAATACATTAGGCATATTTCACACAAGTCAGTTGAACATTACTATACTAAATCAATTAATAACTTCTTGTACCTTGAACAATGCAAGAGGGGGCCCTTCCCTATCAGCTAACTTGTGGCTGGATGGGGCAGAGGCACCATCATAAGAGGGCAGAACAAGTAACCTGGAATGGGCCATCAAGCTCAATTTGGGCAGTGAGCTTGGTGAAACATAAATGCCTTTGTGAACTACATGGAGAGGCAAGTCCACAGGCCTCCCCGGAGAATCATAGCTGAAGCGTACTACTGACTTGACAGGTTGGCCAGTCTTTCTGAGGGGGACAACTAAGTCTCTGTACTCTTGGCACTGGTCTGGGGACTCTCATAACTTGTGAAGGGTGCCTCTGCCTAGATGGGAGTGTCCAAACTTGGGGCACTGTCAGCTCTTTGCTCTGCAGGCTCTATTTCTACAACACTTGACTCATTTTGCAAACGCTCAGGCACAATCAAACTTTGAGGGTCTGAAGGGGGGTTGTCAGCACTCCCATGGTGTTCTTCAAATTCTGGTATGTCACCAGAAAGACTCATTCCATCAGCCCCTCCCTCAAGCAAATTATACAGTTCCACAATACACAGAGACTCAGTATCTTCAGATGTGATACTTTGCACTTCACTTTCAGGGAGCATTTGCTCCACAGACAAAGCTGGGGGGGTTAGGCAATCCAGAAGGCCCAGCTTCATCCCCTCAATTAATCACGGGGTTACCTCAAAACAGCTGACTCAGTTCATAAGAGTGGTAATAAGCATAGCCACACTCACTTTCGTCAGAAGTGGACTGACAGTCACTATCATTCTGGGCCTGCTGCGGAGGAAACCTTAAATTTGTGACCACTGGGGTAGGTTGACTCTGTCTCTTTCTTGCAGCAGCATGGATCACTGGCACAGGGGGCTCAATTTCTAGGGGTTCATCCTCAATCATGACTTGGCCGATAGGTAGCAAGTGGTTATGGTGCATGGTCTTGACAGCTTTGGAGTTGTTCTCCGGCTGCACCTTGTACACAGGTAAATCATCCAACTTTCCAACTATTACATGGGTAAGATGGTGCCACCGATCAGCAATTTTGTGTTTATCATGCAGTCCTAAATTGCGTAACAACACACGGTCTCCAGGTCGAAGCTCTTGAGCCTTTACTTTTTTATCATGCTTCTCTTTGTTGGCTAGATTTCTCTTGGCAGCCATTGTCTGGGCCAATTGATAGGCATGGTTCAAATGAGCTTTCAGTTTTTGTACATATTGCAGGTAGTTTTTGGCTCAGACCCCATCTGGAGAGACCCCAAAGCAGACATCAACTGGCAGCCGGGCCTCTCTCCTGAACATGAGGCGGTAGGGGGAGAACCCGGTAGCATCATTTTTCATGGAATTGTATGCATGTACCAAGGTGCTAATCTGCTGGCTCCATTTATGCTTGTCTTTTGGGTGAAGGGTGCCCAGTATGTCTAGTAGGGTGCAGTTAAATCATTCTGGTTGGGCAATCTCCCTGCGGGTGTTAGGGGGTGGTTCTTGACTTCTGCACCCCCCATAGAGAGAGTATTTCTTTGATTAGTCGACTCTCAAAGTCTCTGCAATGGTCAGAGTGGATCCGCTGGGGAGCACCATAGTGGACAAAGAAATTTTCCACCAGCACCTTAGCCACGGTAGATACCTTTTGGTCTTTGGTGGGAAAAGCTTGTGCATACCGTGTGAAATGATCTGTAACTACTAACACATTGCAAATGTTCCTCTGATCGGGTTCTAAACACAAGAAGTCTATGCAGGCTAATTCCATTGGAGTGATGGTAGTAATATTAACAAGGGGGGGCAGCCCTCTGAGACAGGGCTTTTCTTTGCAGGCAGTGACTACAAGTTTTTACATGGTGCTCAACATCGACCCCGATTTTGGGCCAGTAGAAGCGAGATTGTACCAGGTCAAGGGTTCTGTCAATACCGATGTGCCCCATGTGATTGTGGAGGGACCTCAGTACCAAATCTTTAAAGGCCGTGGGCAGGATCAGTTGTTGCTTGTCTACTTTGCCACTATGATCTACTGTCTCTCTATACAACAACTGATTGAGCAACTTCAATCTGGGACTTTCTTTAAACAATAAAGCAGTGCACAAGTCAGTGGAACGTAACTTAGACACATCCTTCCCCGCATGCAGGGCATCAAGTGCTGGCTGAATCATAGGATCTTGGGATTGAGCCCACTGAATGCTGTCATTGTCAAATTGAGGTAGTGCACTAATATCTAGAGCAGAGAAGTGGCAATCAGCAGCCGGTATGCAGGTGTCAGAAGGGCCCAAGCAATCTACTAAACAGTCCACTGTGTCTGCAGACATCCGTTCATCTCTATCAAACTTTTGGCACGATGCTCAGATGTCAGGTTCGGACAGCCTGACCCAATCACTCTGGGAAGTGAGCCTTCATGATAGGGTGTCAGCATCAATATGGTTCAGGCCTGGTCTGTATTCAACAGCATACTCATAGGTTGATAATGCAGAAGGCCACTGGTGCCCAGTGGCGTCTAACTTAGCTGAAGTCTGTATATAGGTCAATGGGTTATTGTCAGTCTTCACCAATATCTTTGCCCCATAGAGGCATTCATGAAACTTGTCAACGATGGCCCATTTTAGTGCAAGGAACTCCAACTTATGTACAGGGTAGTTTTGCTCAGATGGGGTCAAGATCCTACTGGCAAAAGCTACTGGTCTTAGGCCATCCTCATGGTCTTGATACAGCACCGCTCCTAGACCCTGCAGACTAGCATCCATATGCAGCACATAGGGTTTGGTGGGGTCAGCATAGGCAAGGATTGGGAAGTGGGTGAGCTGGTATATGATCTCATGGAAGGCAGCTTCATAGTTGGGTGTCCAGCAGGGCCTGAAGAGTTTCATAGATACATAGATACATAGACAGTGTCGGCAGATAAGGGCCTATGGCCCACCCAGTCTGCCCATTTGAGCTTGTAAGTTCAGTTTATGTTTTCCTAGAAATCTGTTGCCCCTTACCCCTGACCTCCAGAATTCCTTTATGTCTATCCCATGCATTCTTAAATCCCATGATTGTTTCAGCCCCCACCACTTCCTCTGGCAGGGTGTTCCACTTGTCCACCACCGTTCTGTGAAGAAATTCTTCCTCACGTTTCCTCTGAATCATCCTCCCTCCAACTTCATCCCATGCCCTCTAGTCCTGGAACATCTTTTTTGCTTAAAAATAGTGTGTTCCTACACCCTGTTCCTCCCTGTAAGATACTTGTATGTCTCTATCATATCCCCTCTCTCCCTCCTCTCCTCCAGGGAGTACATGTTCAGTTCCTTCAACCTGTCTTCATAGGACTTGTGGTGCAATCCATGCACCATCTTTGTTGCCCTCTTTGTTGCCATCTTTGTTGCCCTCCTCTGAACCATCTCACCTGGGCAGAAATATACTTTTTCTGGTTCCTTAATGGCCCTTTTTTTGTATTTACGATTGGGAGGAGGGTAACCCTGGGTAAGGTTCAAGAGTGAGCGAATCACCTTGGAATAGTCTTTTATGAACCTGCAGTAGTAGCCACAGAACCCCCGGAAGCATTGTAGTTCTTTTAGATTATGGGGCTGGGGCCAAGTACTCAGTGCTGCAACCTTACCGGGATCAGTCTCTATCCCTTTTGTAGATACTATGTGCCACCATACTTCATGGAGGTTTGGAAAAACTGGCACTTGTCAATGGACAGCTTGAGGCCTAAGTCTTCCAGTTGGTCTAGGACTTTAAACAGTCGGTTCTCATGCTCCTCTAAGGTGCTTCCAAACACAATGACATCGTCCAAGTACACCAGGCATTCAAGCAAATTCATATCTCCCACCGCACATTCCATTAGTCACTGAAAGGTGGTCGGGGCACCCAATATCCCCTGTGGCATCCTCAGAAACTCATAGAACCCCAATGGACAGAAGAAGGCTGTTTTCTCATGGTCCTCTGGGGCCATTGGAATCTGGTAATATCCACTGCGAAGATACTGAGAATCATTTGCTTCCATTCAAGCGGTCCAGGGCATCCTGTATATGAGGCATAGTGTACTGGTCTGGGATGGTCCGCCGGTTCAGGGTTCGATAATTAACACACATCCTCACAGACACATTCTTCTTAAGCACAACCACAATGGGAGAGGCGTATGGGCTCCTGGATTCTTGTATCATGCCAGCTGTGAGCATTTTCTGCAGATGTCTTCTCACATCATCTATGTCTGCTGGGGCTAGGCATCGGGACCTCTCTCGAAATGACCTTTTATCGTGAAGGCGTATGTGATGCTCCGCACCCTGGACACATCCCACATCCCATTTCTTCAATGAAAACACTTGGTCTCTCTAGGCAAGTCTCTTGCTAATTCTAGCCTTCCATTCAGCTGGCAACAGGGAGTCACCAAAGTCAAACAAGTCTGGGATGACTCTCTCCTTCTCACCAGGGTGCTTGTTACTGGGAAATACTGCAGTGTCTGCACAGTGTACCATAGCTAAGGTGCACCCTCTGTTCACCTGGATCTCCCAATCTGACACATTGTGAATCTGCAGCATCACTCGTTGTGCATAGGCATGGGCACAAGCAGGCAAGAGGCTGGGCTTGACCAATAATCCTTCTGGAGATTTTCCATCGCCTGGCGCACCCAACATCAGTATTTTGTTCTTGACATCTTTCAGGAGGTGGACCTCCCCTTGAATGGTACACTGGGCATTAGGGACCAGTACCATAGACTTGGGACCCTTCTTCCACACGATCCCCACTGGTTCATCCCGGTCTACTTTCTCGGGTTTCTGTTGCAAATCATAGGCCCTCTTGATCACAGCCAGAATTCTAAGGGCCCTCCCAGTCCGTCACCCTTGTTTCTCATGACAGAGCTGTGCCAGTCTCCCAAACATATGGGCATTTGTCCCAATTAACAGGGGGACAATATCATACAGTCCTGTGGGGGGACATACAAGGGCCAGTGTCTCTACTTGCTCCTCCACACCAGTTACAGTTGCAGGAAAAGATAACCAGAGGCAGACATACCATAGGTAGGGATAAGACTTGTCACTCAGACCCAACACATGTAGGCCTTCCAGGGATTGCAAAGGCATATCAGATAGTGTTTGTCATACCAGTCCTGGAATACTATGGTCACTTGAGACCCACTGTCAAGCACAGCCTGAGTATGAACACCATTCACAATCACCGTAGTCTCCATTGAAGGGTCCACTATTTTGGACCAGTCTGGAGGGACAACAGCAGGGGCCTGAACAGATAATTTAGCTACAGAGGGGTTTGAGTTAGGATGGCCTAAGCTTTTACTGCAGTCATTTCATGCACCCCTTGACGACTGGCTCATTTTCTGAAGCTCTCCTTGAAGCTAGTTCACCACTTTCTCTAAGTCCTGCTGAGACTGGCATTCTCTCTTCATATGGCCATCCTTGCCTCAATTGTGACAAATGACATGCTCTCAGGGCATTCTTGGGGAAAACATAGCAGGAGATGCTGGAGCATCGATGGGAGATTGTGATCTGACTTCTGCGGGCAGTGTACTAAGTCTCTAAAGTTCCTTTAGGGTGGCAGTCAATTCCTTGAGCTCAGCCGAGAAGCCACCCCCAGTAGAGGATACCTGAGGGTGCACCCCATCCCCATAACAGTCATGTTCTGACAGGTACCAGGGTCTCTTTCAGCAGGGGATACCTCAGTGAACGCACCCGGTTGTGCTTTTCTGACTTCCTTCAGCAACTCCTCCCCTCAAAGTTTAGCCCACAGCGGGACACTTAGTGGTCTCCATTTCGGGAGGGCCTTCCAGTGCCATGACCACTTGGGCTGCACTCACCCCATAATTACAATCTTCATCTTCACCTTCTACCTCCTGGAGTTCTTTTATCAAGTCACAGTAGTCTGGTGGGTTACCCCTCCTATCCTGGAGCCTTAACTGGATGATCTGCAGTTTAGAATGCTTGGCATGTTGCAGTATGTGCCCCAATCTTACACGGTTCAAATTACTAGCGGCTACCCCACCTTTCTGGTAAGCTTTCTGCAGAGCTCTTTCTAGGCAAGTAACATATGCAGACAAACTTTCCCCCTTCCATTGCTTGGCACCTTAGAATTTCCACATCAAAGTATCCCCTGACTCAATGCTCCCAAAATTGTCTTCAAGTACAGATAGATACTTTTGAGCAGATACATCAGGATTCGTGGACCTCAAAAATTTAATGGCTTCAAGGGTGAGGCCCGTTAAACTTTCAATGATTCTTCTCTGCTTCTCAGCCTCTGCATACTACCACTTGGGTACCAAGGGGGCAACATAGCTGATCCAGGTCTCCCAGTCATCCTCCCCTTGGGGGGGAGGGTGCCTGAGAAGATTCTCTGCCTTCTGTAGGAGTTGTGGCTAATGGTGGGTACAGATATAGGGGCCAGCATTGGCACAAACACAAAAGGTGGGGCAGTAACAGGTGCTGGAGTGGGAGGGGGTGTTGGGGAAAGAACACCCCCAGGTGGCGGGAATAGTTTCTTAAAGTCCTTTACAATTTTCCCTTCCTCCAGCAACAACTTAGCAAATTTCTCCTCAAAAGTCTCAGATAATGGTGGGAGTTCATCCTCCCCAGGGTCTTTACTGTCTTTTGTTATCACTCTCCAGACAGCTGGAACCCCTTCTGGGCAAACAGTCTGTGGCACTTTAGAGCTGTCCATGAGGTCACTACAATCTACAAAGGCTATGAAAGTTTGGGCAATCAGATCAGCCTGTCGGCCCACCACCACAGGGTGTTTTAAACATTCATCTTTGGAGAGTACTCCCTCTACAGTGTCCTTACTGGTACCTAGGGGAATATCCAGTATAAGCAGAGCATTTTGGGGGTCAATCTCCTGCCCAGTACACCACCCCACCAACTGGTGTACAGCCATTTCTACTGGGGTAGCCATTAATCTTTAACAATAATTCTTAATTTTTGGCCACTAGAAGGCACAAAATCCCAGCAGTGAGCCTCCAAGATGTAACCTCTAGGTGGCGCTATCCCAAAGGCTACTACCCCTGCCTGCTTGGCTAGGAGCAGGTTAAGGGACCTAAGTTCTGAAATGGGCACCTCCATCCAGAGGTCAGGGTCAGTAGTGGTCAAGCTAACCTGGGCACAGCCCTCCAGGACACTGTAACCCCCTTCTTTCCTTACTAGTGGCCAGAACAATACACAATGATCACTTTCACAATACCCCTGATACACCACACAAGTACCCACACTGTTTGCACTTACCACCAGGGTTTTCCTCTGGCTTGACCATGCGGACCCCCTGTAAAACAAGGTTATACACAGCAAATAGCAGCAGTACAGTACTCTTGCACAAACTGGAACCACAGTCAGGGTAAATGCAAAAAGAGTTAGATCTGATTTATTTAAGGGACTTCAACAAGGAAGGGGCGTAATCAGGTTAATTTGTTTAATGGCTGTATCAATCAAACAGTTATGCATGCACTTCAGGTCCATAAACAGTCACACACTCTGGGTACCCAGGTGAAGAAGAGGTGGGCTAGCCAGGATCGTTGCCCGGGGTAGACCAGCGTTGCAGCTGGTTGGGGCCCTGTGATGGAAGAAAACAACATTCACCACACACACTAATTGTAATCCGGTGCCAGAGGGCTCAGTTCATGAAAGAAAAGAAACAACAAGACAATCAGATGACACACTTAGATTAAGTTGTTGTTGCAGGGAGCTACCCTGATGGTTACTCATGATACCCAAGACTGGACACAGGTTGGACAAAAATTGAGACTGCAGGTGGTTTATCTGGAGTGCCAGGAGAAGCAGGGCCCACACGATTCACCGAGGCATCATTCCTGTTCAAGCATGGAGCAGGGGGCTGATCCCCAGGCAGATCTCTCGTCGATGGCTTTCTCTGTGCAGTGGGTAGTCTGGCTCCATTTTAGGTCCCACCAGCACTGATTGGTTTAATTTGGCAGTCCAGGACCAAGATAGTGGAGATAAACAAAATAGTCCTTGCTGCAAATAAGGCAGGTTAGACAAACTACATTATCATTATCACTCTAAATGATTTTCAGCAAATAGTTACATCTTTCAACAGAGCTCCCTCTCAGATTACTTATGACTGCAATCCAGGAAGCTCTTAAAGAGAAAGTACACAGAGGCAATTCAGGCACTCTCTGGCAATCACATTTAAACTGTTAAAACGCAGGACACCAGCCTTGCAGTAAGCATTTAGGCAAACTCAAGGAAGACTTTTTGTGAACCCCCATTTGTAGTAGGGTTACACTTCTAATTACTCGGACCAGGTTATAAACTCAGCAGCTCAACTGGAATGGATATTATTAACTGCAGGTACTGAGGGACACTTTTCAAAAGGGCAGTTATACAGGATTTAGGACGCTGTTGTTAATGCTGGACCATCGGAGATCTAAGGGCTCAGCTCTGAGCAGCATGAGCAGAGATTGCACACCTCAAATCACATATTCAGGAGGAAATATATTACAAGAACCACCAGCCATTTACCCAACATCCAACTGAAGCACCTCGACCGCAGAGGGTAGTTGGTTTGGGAAGTTGGCAGGTGGTTAGGAAAGCAAATTGGTGCCCTATCACTCAGTGCTTACCAACATATCACCTCCACAAACCATATAAAAACTACAAACAGGTATCTGCCTCTATCTCTGAAATCAAACAAAGGGGCAGAGGACACTGCAGAGCAGGACAATGCAGCACAGGAGCTGGCACTACAAAACTTGTCCAAAACAGGGACCAAAACAAAAAAAGCAAAAAGGAAATCCAAAACACTTCTGATCACAGGAGACTCCATGATTTGATGAGTTGATACCTACCTGCAGCCTGGGGTAATGGTCAGATGTCTCCCAGGTACATCAGCATGGAGAGACACTAACAGCATTGCTAAAATCATGCAGAAAGCAGGAGAAAACATTAATGTCCTGGCACACATAGGTTCTAACAATCTTGCCAGCTGGTCAGTTGTGGAGACCAAGGAACACCTAACCAGGCTGGGAGACAAACTGTCATCCATTTTGTCCGGCATCTCCTTCTCTGAGATCCTTCTGGTCTGGGAGAGGGGGGAAGATGGAAGAAAGGTCAGAGAAGGGGAGATAGGGGAGCTAAACATGTGGCTCAAGGGCTGGTGCCAGGAAAAAGAACACAAATTTGTAGGTAACTGGCAACAGTTTTGGGAGTGCAAGTTCTTTAAATTTGATGGACTGCATCTGACTAAGGAGGGAGTCAGTGCATTGGGGCAGAAGTTTGGTGTCTTTGCAAAATATTTAAACTAGCAAATGTGAAGAGGGGTGCAGCACCAGATACATCAAAGAGGAAGAACGCCCCTCTCCCCTCAGCTAGTAATCAAACAGGAGTTCAGCATGTTTGTAGTTCATTTGCATCACCAGGTAAGGAAAAAGGCCCGGCTCTCCATATGACATGCAGGGAAAAAGTCAGACCTTGCCCCACAACTAATGCACCAAAATCTAGCCAATGGAAAATCATGTACACAAATGCAAGCAGTTTGGAAAACAAGATCCCAGACCTGGAGGCAACAATGACGGAGGCTAAACTGGACATAGTAGCCATTAACGAGACATGGTTCACCAGTAACCACACTTGGGAGACTTCAGTACCCGGCTATGTACTGTTCAGAAGAGACAGAGGTGCAAAAAAGGGGGGGAGGGAGTGGCCCTTTATGTCAATGAAAATATCAAAGCTACAGAAATTCAGAATACACATAAGGAGCCAGAAGAACTGTGGGTCACCCTGGAAACAGGAAAAAGGACAGGCATATGAACTGGAGTTGTCTACAGGCCTCCAGACCAGGGGGAGGACATAGACACATTACTGTTAGAAGATTTAAAAAACATGAAAGCTAAAGGGGAGGTTCTGATAATGGGAGACTTCAACATGCCAGATACAGATTGGTCAATACCAGCAGGAACATCTGCCAGAACTAGACACATAGTGGATTTCCTGCAGGGGGAGAGCCTCAAACAATTGGTACAATAACCCACAAGAGACAGGGCTATCCTGGATCTAGTACTGACTAACAGGGAAAGGATCACAGATCTCCAGGTAGAAGGTAACCTGGGGGCCTGTGGCCATCACATGGTATGGTTCAATTTGGCCACTAGAACTAAATCATCCAATTGCAAGGGAAAAATATGGAACTTCAGGGGAGCTGACTTTGATAAGATGGCCAACAGAGTTAAACTGGCAAGAAGAAATACAGGTGAGGGGGTATAGGCAAAGTGGGCAAGTATTAAGAATGCAATACTTGAAGCAATATCCCATTGTGTTAAGGAGAAAAACAAGAGCAAACGAAAGAGGAAACCACTTGGTTCTCGAAAACAATGCAGAAAAGATCAGAGCCAAAAGGCTGGCCTTCAGGAAATATAAGGAATGTGAGGCGAAGATAGGAGGCATACCAAACTTCCCTAAGGGAAACAGGGAAGGCAGTAAGGCAGGCAAAGGCCCAAACCAAGGAAACACTAGCACAAACAGAAAAATAAATGGACAAGACTTTCTATAGATACATTAGTGAAAGGAGAAAGTCCAGATGGGGGTATTGCTAAGATCAAAGGGGATAAGGGGCAGTGTGTGGAGGAGGACCAAGGAAAAGCATCTATCCTAAATACATACTTCTGCTCAGTATTTACTGAGCAGAAGGTAGAGCACGGACCACAGCTCAGCATCAGCGACATGGGGGATGGAGGTGTGCACAAGTCCCTTCACAAAAGAAAGGGTCCTACAAGAGCTCGCTAAGCTCAGGGTGGACAAGGCAATGGGACCTGATGGCATACAGCCCAGGGTACTAAAGGTGCTAAGGGCAGAACTAGCAGAGCCATTGGCAGAACTGTTTAGTGAGTCTCTGAGCACAGGAGAGGTCCCAGAAGACTGTAAAAGGGCTCATGTGATCCCGCTCCACAAGAGTAGCAGCAGGGAGAAGGCAGGGAACTACAGACCAGTCAGTCTTACCTCAGTAGTGGGAAAGATTATGGAGGCACTCCTTAAGGAAAGGATAGTGCAACACCTGCAATCCATAGGAGCACAGGATCCAAGACAGCATGGGCTTACAACAGAAAGGTCCTGTCAAACTAATCTCATAGATTTCTTTGACTGGGTAACCAGATTGGTGGACCAAGGGGATGCAGTTGATGTCGCCTACCTTGACTTCAGCAAAGCTTTCAATACTGTTGCACATGGAAGATTGATTAATAAGTTGGGTAGGCTCAGGGTGGGTCAGAGGTTGGTCAACTGGGTGACAAACTGGTTGGTGGGCAGAAAACAGAGAGTGGTGGTAAATGGTATACAGTCAGAAGAGATGCAAGTCACAAGTGGGGTACCTCAGGGATCAGTCTTGGGGCCAGTCCTCTTCAATATCTTCATCAGTGACATTGCAGATGGACTGGAGGGTAAGGTTTGCCTGTTTGCAGATGACACCAAGATCTGCAGCAAAGTAGATTATCCAGATGAGGTGGGCAGAATGAGAAGAGATCTGGAAAAATTGGAAAAATGGTCAGAAGAGTGGCAACTGGGGTTTAACGCAAAGAAGTGCAACATCATGCACATAGGGAAGAGAAACCCTGATGCTACCTATACATTGGGAGGGGAGTTGCTGGCAATCACAAGGGAAGAATGAGACTTGGGCATCATCATCACAGATGACCTGAAATCTTCCAAGCAGACCACTAAAGCAGTAGGTAAGACTAGAGGGATGTTGGGGTGTATTAGTACGGATATCACAAGTTGTAAGAGGGAGGTAATAATCCCTCTTTACAAGACACTGGTTAGGCCCCATCAGGAGTACTATGTGCAATACTTGAGGCCGCACCTGCACAAGGACATTAACAAAATGGAGGCAGTCCAGAAAAGGGCAAACAAAATGGTGCAGGACTGTATCAGAAAACATATGAGGACAGATTAATGGAGCTCAACATGTATATCCTAGAACAAAGGAGGGAAAGAGGTGATATGATTGAAACATTCAAACATCTTAAGGGCTTTAAGAAGGTGAAAGAGTCTAACATGTTTAAATATAAGAAAAATAGCAGGACAAGAGGACACAGCATGAGATTAGAGAGAGGCCGATTAAGGGGTAATGTGAGGAAGTTCTTTTTCACAAAAAGGGTGGTGGATGCATGGAATGACCTACCTCAGGAAGTGATGTATATCAGTACAGTGCAAGGTTTCAAACAGGCATGGGATAGGCATAAGGGAGCAATATAGATAAGTATGAATAGATAGGCCATTGACAGAGTAAAGGCATATGGCACATTCATAAGGTAGAAAAAAATGGGCAGACTTAACGGGCCTTGCTGTCCTTATCTGCAATCAACTTCTATGTTTCTAACCCTGTTTGCCAGCTCAACTAGTTCTAGTTCAAGTTTCTTTTACTGTTCGGCTTTTTATATAAAATGTATTACAATATATCTTAAATATGACATAAATACATCCACAAAACATGACATAAAATAATTTTATAATATATAATTACATTCCTGTGCAACTTATAATAATCAAAAATTCTGTACTGTGTACTACATTGCACAATACTCCTAACATATTTAAAATTGGAGGTGGGTGCCACAAAAATAAACCCTCAAATATGTTCTACTTTTCTCAGATGTAATCCCTTCATCTCTACAACTTTGAAAAAAGAGGCCACCACATTCAATATCTGCACATTATTTGATTTCAAAAAATACGACACCATAATTATAGGTTCATGTTCCTGTAGGCTTAAATATGGTCCCAATAATTGTTTTCTTATATCCTTATAAAGAGGACACAATATCATCAAATGTTTTAAATCATCCACATCATTTTCACATTTACATAATACCTTCTTCTTATTTCTATCTTTACTATATAAATTTGTTTTCCGATTACTTGTAAACAGTTCAATCCTAAGCCTAGTGATTATTTTCCGCAAGACTGTGTTAGTCATTTTGACCAAATATAATTCTAATTTGCGTAATCTTTTGTTTTCTAATAACCAGTTGCAAATCTTGCTTTGCCTTCCAAGTCCCAAATCCCTTCTCTTTAATTATCTTCTATTCTCTCCTTATTTATTATCTTTATCTGGGAGAGTGGTAAATGTAGGCTATCTGTTATATTATTTAATAGTCCTAAAGGTTTGATAACCATCTCCAAAGTTACCAAACTTGGAAACATTATGTTATAGCATTTATACTGCAAAGCTTCCTCAAGACATAATCTGGGTAAAGAGCTAATATTCATTGTATATACCTTTAACCAGTAATTTACTTCATGCTGCCTGATGTGACTCTCTAAAGGTAGTTGCCCCAATTCTGCCCTTACCAATGCAGAAGGTGCACCCTTTGGAAGGCTCATTATCCTTTTATAAAATGTGTTTATTATAGAAGCTAATTTATTACTGTTTCCTTGCCCCCAGATCTCTGCCCCATATAATAATAAACTTTTTAGCTTAGCATTAAGAACTCTCAGAATCCCATTTACTGAATTTCCTCCATACTTATAAGCAAAGAGATTTAGGATAGGGAGGAATCTTCTTGCCTTATTTTCCACATCATTAATATGTTTGTTCCATGTTCCATCTTGAGACAAAATCAGCCCTAAGTAACAAAATTCCCTTACCACCTCTAATTTATAACTGTCCAAATAATAATTATACTCCTTTTTATTGCCTCCAAACAACAATACCTTTGCTTTCTTATAATTTATCACCAAATCTGCTTTTTCACATTCCTCTAAAAACGTATTCATCATTCTTTTTAACCCAATATAACTTGTGGAAATTAGTACTGCGTCATCCGCATATGCCAGGTATGGGCAAAAAGTTGTGCCAATCCTTGGCATGTGATGGTCAGGATTGTATAAACTGTTTAACACTGTCTGAAAATAAAGATTAAACAGTAACGGTGATAAATTACATCCTTGTTTCACAAAAAAATGTTTGATTCGAACCATTCAGTAAGACATCCAGTATTTGAATATCTGATACTTGTATAGTTATTACAATACAAGGTTTTAATAATGTCCAAGAGTGCTTGATCAATTTCCAATTCTTCCAGTCTGGTCCACAATTTAACTCTACTAACTCTGTCAAACGCTGTTTTCAAATCAACAAATAGACAATATAACTTTTGTCCTTTAACCTTTTTGTATTTATATATCAGATGTACCATTGTGAAACATTGGTCTATTGTTGACCTTCCTGATAGAAAGCCTGCCTGAGCTATATCAATTATCCTTTTTTCTTCTACCCACTGAATTTTATTAATTATCTTAGTAAACAATTTTTCTGTGCTGTCTATTAAGCGAATAGGTCTGTAGCACTCAAGTTTTTCCCTCTCTCATCTCTTGAATAATGGAACTATTAAATTAAACTTCCAACTAGATAGCACTGTATTATGTTTTCATATAGAATTGAATATAGTTTTCAAAAAAGGGATCTATTTACCAGACATTAAACTTATTACATCAGATGGAATCCCATCAGGTCCTGGGGCTTTGTGTCTTTTTGTTGTTATTATTGCTTTTTCTATTTCTAAGTATGTGATGGGGATAAATCTAAAGCTTTCATCCCCTTCTGAATTCCTTATACTTAATGCCCTTATGTATTCCTGATTACTGTAATAAAACAATTTCTTATAATAACTAACCCAATCCTCCAGTTCAACAAGAACTCCCAAATCGCCCCTGTAATTTTTCATTCCTTTATTCACCAGGTTCCAAAATATTTTCAGATCATTTTTCTTTACTGCATCTTCAAGTTCCATTCAATGTTTCTTCTTGTTCTCCTTTATTACCTTACTATATTTTTCCTTATTCTATTCCTTTCTTCATTACAATTTACAGGTGTCTGTCCCTTTACCTGTCTCAACTGTTTACTCAATTCCTTCTTAGCCTTCCTACATTCACCATTAAACCATACCTTTCCTTCTTTTTTATTCTGTATCTTATATTCCTTAGTTATAATATGTCTTATATTGCCCAATATGGTATTAAATTCTGACAGCAATACATTTATATCCATATTTTCAGTAATATCATTTAAATTCTCCAATATACCCCTGTCCTTCATAATTCTTTCTAATGTCCCATTATCTATCAATTCCCAGCCTATACTGTGTCTATGTGTTACCTTTAATCTATTCTCTTTAACTGGTGTCGATGAATAACCTCCCTCCATATTTATATGAAATTCCATTATTGCATGTAGGCTTTTGAGAGGTGATTTTACTTCCAATCTCTTACAATTTTTTAATGCAATGAGATTGACACAAATGTAATCAATCACAGATCATCCTCACCCACCTTCATATGTGTATTTCCCTGGTATATCTCCCTCTATATGTCCATTTAGCACCAGCAAGTTTGTATCTTTTAACATTTCGTGTAACTGTAACCCTCTGACCAGCCCAATTGAGCCTTTTGAATATTGAGCTGCAGTGCAAAACCCAGTTTGCACAGGCAAACACCGGTTAGCGCCCATGCAAACTTTTGAATATTGGGCCCTTGAAACCCTAGGTTTTATGACATAAACACAAGAAGGCGAAATGTCAGTAAAGTGAAATACACATGAAACAGGGCAGGTGAAATAGAAGAAAAAAAATAAACTGGAAATGAGATGGGTGCATAAGAAATCAGTATAACCATGTAAGTCTTATTAAGTATTAAAGATATAGAGTTCTTTATAGTGAATCATAAATTCAATGGGCCCGATTCTCAAAGCCCCCAGAGCAGCGCAAGGTGCTTACGCCACAATGAATGGTGCAAAGTGCCCCTTGCGCTAAATGATGCACTGGGAGAGATTCTCAAAAGCAGCCTGCATCATCTGCAGGTTACTTGCCCCAAACAGGGCTTGTGCCACCCGTGCACTACAAAATGGGTTTCGGCATAGCACTAGGGGGCATGAGGTAGATGCAAGATGCTGCATCTCCGACAGTGAGATTCTCAAAGCTCTCCCAGAGTGAGAAATTCTAAGTACTGTCAGACCAGCCAGAGCTGGTCTAAGGGTACTCAGAAATTTCCCTCTGCTAGAGTTTAGCTCTTTATGGTAATAAGCCGCATTCCCCTCTCTCCAGCCCCACTCCCCCGTTATTTAAAAATGAATAATCCCTGGAGGTCTAGTAGACTGCCCCAGCCCCAATCCCCCAGTATTTCAATGACTTAATAATACTTGGTGGCCTATTGGACCCGGCCCCCTCACCCCAAGAGACAGTGTCCCACTACCCCACTCCACCCATCCTGAAACTGATGAGCCAGTGACTTGCACAGCCCACCACTCACCACCATGGCCAGCCACATTAATTTGTTAACATAATGGGGGATCTAGGCCAGGGCAGTTCACTAGACCACCAAGGATTACTTATTTATTTATTGCAATAACAGGGGGCTGGGGCTGAGGCAGTCCACTAGACCACCAGGGATTATTAATTTATTTACATAATGGGTGATCAGGGCCAGGGCAGTCCACTAGACCACCAGGGATTATTTATGTATTTATTGAAATAATGGGGGATGAAACTAGAGGCGGTCCACTGAACCACCAGGAGTATTTATTGATTTATTGAAATAACGGGAGAGCAGGGCTGGGGTGGTCCACTAGACCACCAGGGATTATTAATTTTTAAATAAGAGGAATCAGGGTTGGGACAGTCCAAGCGACTGCTCGGGGACATTGCTGCACAGCCACCCACTGATTTTGGCAACCTGTTTGGGTGTGCCCTCCATTTGGTGCACTGCTACGGTTGCCACAAGCTGCGGGACTTTGCCACCAGGTCCCTACCCAGTCGAGAATCAGGTGCAGGGTCCCCGGCACACCGTGCATTGATGCACGCTGCCTTTTGTCGCAGTTTGTGTCAGTCTAAGGCTCCTTTGAGAATCGGGCCCAATGTCTCAATTGAGTCCATTGTATTTAGAATTCTGTTATGTAATGTATTTCATTTCCCATGTCATTCTCTTTTGTGTTTTTGAACTTGCCTCTTAATAGAGTACTGACAAGTCTGAGAAAGTGTGTCCTGGATGAGAAAAATGTTGTTCTGCTGGTGTGATAATTACCTAGTTCCCAAAGCCCCTGCTCTGTGTTGTATGCCAGGGATCAATTATCTCACCTATGCTGTTTGCTGTATACATGCTGTCCCTGGGTGATATCATCAGATGGCATGGCTTGGGTTTTTCTCTACTATACAGATGATACCCAGTTGTACCTGTCATTTGCACTAAGGACACCTGATGTGGTTGATGTACTAAATGTATGTCTGGTTGTCCGCTAGCTGGCTGCGGCTCAACCTGGACAAGATGGAGCTACTAGTGATTGAGCCTGATTGGCACCAGGATATGGGGCAACAGTGGAGAGGACCGGTCTGGTTCTTGGTTCTTTTGGTCTAGTGGCCTCTACCAAGGTGAAGAATTTGGGTGTCATTCTGAATGAAAGACTGACATTGGAGGCTCAAATGTTGTCTGTAGTCTGCAATGGCTTTTATCACCTTCTCAACACCTCCTGGATAAAAGCATTGATCCTGCTGGCAGACCTGCTCTCCAGACTCAACTGCTGTAACTCTCTGTGTCTGGGCACTGGTGGAGGAGTCCTGTGATGCTTTCAGCTAGTGCAGAACGCAGAGGCCAGGTTACTGATGGGCCTCCCAAGGTCATGTCATAGGACCCTGATCTTGCATAATCTGCACTTGCTGCTTGTGTAGTGGCGAATCTCCTTCAAAGTTGTTCTGCTGATCTACATAGCCCTACATGGACTGAGTCTGGGTTATCTGAGTGAGCTTCTGTCTCCTTACTGCCCAGCTCACCCCCCTCTGGATCTCCAAGCAGAGCCTCCTAGTGGTTCTCATGGCCAGGTTTAAGACATCAGGTGACTGTATGTTTGAGGTAGCTGGTCTGGCCCTGTGGAACTTGTGTCCCAGGTCTTTGAGGGAGGCTCCTTCTGTGGTGACCTTTAACAGGGGCCTAAATATCCACCTAATCAGGCAAGCATTTGATCTAATTTGGAATCACTGGTCAATATGTCACAGACAAAAACAGTGTGGCAACATACCATGCTGTTAATACAGTGACAATTATAGAGCTAGGCAAAAACAAAGAGTGGTAATAACAAGCTAAAATAACACAGAAAAGAGGAGTCATGTGATGCGGTGTGGAGAGTAGGAAGCATTTCTACGAGCTCTGTTCCTCTCACCTAACTAACACCGAATATTCCCTTCAAATACCCGCTAACTACCGAAATCAGTTTGCTATTCTTACGCTGGCTGTGTAGGTGGTGGATTTAATCGCTGTTTACTTCGGCATCATGTCTAACTCGTCAGACAAGGAGGGGATCGCACAGGAATTGGAGGCCAAGCACCCCCGTTGGAGCTCTTCTCCCCAGAATACAGTGGAGGAGTTGTCGCCTACACACGTCTATTCAGAACTGGCCTCAATTAAGGAAGCTCTTCTGAAGCTAATAGAAGAGGTGGCTGATTTTAAACCAGCGCTTACTCAGTTAGCCTGGAGGGTTACTGACACAGAGGCAAGGATAGCCTCAATAGAAAGCAGGAAAAATCGGAGTCTGAAATGGTGGAAATCAAGAAATCTGTCAGCAAATTAGAAGATCGCCTTGAGGACCTGGAGGGGAGGAATAGAAGGAACAACTTGGTGCTACTTGGGCTCCCTGAAGGGGAAGAAGGGTCAAACACAATAGTGTTTCTACAAAAGTTTTTGAAGCAAACGGTGGGCCCCTCTCCAAATGGCCCGGAGTTCATGATAGAAAGAGCCCATAGGTCCTTGCGGGCTAAACCACTGTCTTCTGAGCCTCCTAGACCGTTAATATTCAAGCTACTCAACTACCTGGATCGGGAGTTTATTTTTAGAGAAGCCAGGAAGTTAACGGCTATACTATGGGAGGGTAAAAAAATTGAGGCTAGTTCCAGACTTGACGGTGAAGACCCGTCAGTTCAGGGCGGCTTATCGTCCCATTACCTCTAAATTATGGGCAGCTGGCATTAAACACCGGATGATGTACCCAGCTCGATTAGAGGTGTCCTTGAAAGATGGATCAAGGCACTTTGAATCTGCAGAAGAGGCAATTAAAGTTCTAAAAAAGTGTTACCCGGATCTATTCTCTAAATGAGGGGACTGCGACCCATAAGTATGGAATCCAATGACCAACTAGAGATCCTTCTAGAAGGCCTGCAATAAGGAAGTTGATGATTGACTCACGGAGGGGCCTCCCCTCCGATTAGACTTTTCATATTTAGCATTCTTCCTACTCTGTTTGAGTGATTTGCATTGGACTCTAATTTCTTCAATGGTTAATAATTGAAAGTTTTCTCTTTGTTATTTCAACTTGTTCACCTACTGTGGGTTAGAAAGAGGAAATGTTTGGACACTAGAGGGGGCTCTACCCCCGCTGTCAAATGTAGAAAGCTGGTTAGCCCCTTCTGGTAGCTGTTTAAGCTTATTTATGTGCACTATAGTTAGGCTGTTCTCAGGCCATTAATGCAGTACCGATCGTTGATGGGGGCTTTCCCCATTTCAGCTAGGATCCAAGTGGCCGTTAGTCTGGCTCTTAGCTTTTACTGCAGCCCTGGACAGCCTGCTGTAAGCATGGGTTAAATTCGAGAGGGCTTATTAGCGCTTTAGTTTTTTTTAGGGTGTTATCTCTGTTCAGTTCTCCTGTCACAAACATTACTGACATTAATTAGAGGAGGTAAAAGCTTTTAATGGTCAGAGAGAGAATTGCAGCTTGTAATATTCAGCTCAAGTATGGTATGTATATAGTCCTTCAGAGCCTTTCTATGGGTTATTGGCAATGTTTATGGGAAGAGCTGCTCTCCTCCTCTGTCCTCTGGCAGTTTTGTAAAATCCCAAGATGAAAAGGGGATATGTTCTGTTGTTATTCATATGCTAGCTAGAACTTGTTTAGGGGACAAGGTAATATTTAGATCATGGGGCTTGGGCTAAATATGATTTTTTTTTGCATATGCCCCCCCATGTCCACGGCCCCTCGCTATGGCTATAGGAGTTAATAAAGTCCTTAGGAAGGGTACTGGCTTGAAGGGACTGAACTTTTGTTGATATACTGCTGGGAATGTTCATTCAGCCTCCTTTTATTTATTCTTTCCTGTTTGGGAATGGGTGGAGGGAGGAGCTCGCTCTTTAGCACACACCATGGGCCATTTGTCTAGGTGTAGGCTATGGGCCTGGTTACATAGAGTTGTAAATAGATCTAAAAGTTTTGGATATAATTTGGGGCTTTGGGGCTGGGTTAGGTTTTGGGGTTATTTTGTTTTTTTTAGGATGGGGGAGGGGCAGCAATACAAGCCTTTATTTAGTTATATTTTCAAGGCACATTTGTTTATACTACTATGGCTAATTGTTTAAATATTTTTACTTGGAATATAAAGGGGTGGAGGGACAACAAGAAGAAATATGTCATTTTAAACCATCTTGCCAAATACTATCCTTTAATTGTGTTTCTCCAAGAAACTCACATGCTACCAGAACAGTTGCACTTTTTCAAAAAGAGGTGGGTAGGTCAGGTTTTTGGGTCAGGATTCAATTCAAATAAACGTGGCGTGGTTTTGCTTTTGGCTAATAAAATCCCCTTTACATTATTGGAATCTATTTCTGACCCTGAAGGTAGGTTTATTTTTGTCATAGGTAAAATTAGTAACCTGGACATTGTTCTCGGTTCTGTTTATGGCCCAAATTTAGAGACTCCATCCTTTTTTATGCATCTGGCTATGGTTCTGGCTCCTTTTTTACACTTACCTATTTTGATAGGTGGTGACTGGAATCTGGTACAAACTAATGACTTAGATCATACTTATTATAAGGGGCCAAAAATGTCGTCTGCGCAGAGAGCATTAAAAGAATTTATTTCGTCACTGGGCCTTGTAGACCCATGGAGGGTATTTAACTTTCTGAGTAAAGAATTTACATTCTTCTCTCTAGTCCATAAAAGTTATTCTCACCTTGATTATTTCTTAATCAGTCAACAGATGTTATCAAATATAGTAGATGTTAAAATCCTGGCTCGAGTGGTCTCGGATCACTCACCTATTATAATGCAGTGTGTGTTACCAAACGTCCTTATAAGGTCTCATTCATGGTCGCTTAATAGTAAACTGTTGTTAGATAACCAAGTTGTTGAGCGATTTCAAGAATTTTTGCAAAATACTATCAGCACCAATTGGGGCTCGAAACCTGCAACAGATCGGGTATGGGCAGCTCTGAAAGCCACTTGGAGGGGAGAATTAATTCGTATAGCATCGGTTCAAAAAAAGAAAAAAAGTAGCTTTTTAAACAGCTGTCTGGCAAAATTAGAATATTGGAAAATAAAGAGGTTGGTAAGCTTACCCCCACGGAAGAGCAAGAATTATCTGCCTTGAGAGGTATTTATGCTAATGCTTTATTGGAGATGGTGGAGAGATCCACCTCTCTGTTAAAAGCTTCGTATATTGGTCAAGGGAGTAAAGCGGGCAAGCTTTTGGCCTGGCAATTAAAACAACATTCGGTTTCTAAATGGGTTACAGCTTTAAAGCATCCTCAGATGGAAGCTTTGGTTACTGATCCTTTAGAGATATTAGCTTTGTTTCAGGACTATTATAAATCACTATACTCCTCAGAGCCGAGAACAATAGAACAGGATAACAAGATGTGGGCCTTTCTGGAAGAGGCTACTCTTCCATCCTTAGCAGAAGGAACCAGGTCTGTTTTGAATGCCCCAATTACTGGTGAAGAAATCTCAGGAGTTATTGACTCTTTAAAACCTGACAAAGTGCCTGGTCCAGATGGGTTTACCGGCTTATTTTATAAGACCTTTAAAAACTACTTAATTCCTCTGTTACTTCAAGTATACAGCTATTGGCACTCTCATGATGTTGGTGAGCAATCACTATTTGAAGTGAGAATAATTCTCTTGCCCAAACCAGGGAAATACCCATCAGTAATTGGCAACTATAGGCCCATCTCACTCCTAAATGTCGATTTAAAGATATATGCCAACATTTTGGCTAATAGATTGGGGGAGGTATGGGAGGGGCTATTAAGTCCTGAACAGGCAGGGTTCGTATCTGGACGATCCTCAGCAGACCATTTTAGGAAGTTATTTTATCTAATTTCCACTTCCAGGGCTCCTGAGCTAGAGGCGGCTCTCGTATCCCTGGATGCGGAAAAAGCCTTCGATAGAGTGGAATGGTACTATATGTTTGCAATTATGCAGAAATTTGGTTTTTCTCAGCAATTCATTAATCAGATTCGTGTTCTTTACTCTTGCCCATCAGCCAGAATTCAGTGTAACAATCTTATTTCGGACGTTTTTCCTCTATGCCGTGGCACCCGTCAGGGTTGTCCTCTCTCCATTTCCTTTCAACTTGTATATAGAGCCTCTAGCTAGAGTTCTAAGTTTAGACAAGGTAATACAAGGTATCCATGTGGGTCGTCTCGAATGTAAATTATCTCTTTTTGCTGACGATTTGCTTATTCATATAGAGAATAGTAGGGAAT
Source organism: Neoceratodus forsteri (assembly GCA_016271365.2). Taxonomy (NCBI): domain Eukaryota; kingdom Metazoa; phylum Chordata; order Ceratodontiformes; family Ceratodontidae; genus Neoceratodus; species Neoceratodus forsteri. Next base: position 1,456,454,790 of record CM057450.1, on the reverse strand, counting down.
CTCTACACCGTGTATTACAAATTATTTCTTATTTTAGCTTTTTTTCAGGCTATAAGCTCAATAGGAGCAAAACTACAGTGTATTAGTTATCTTCTCTCTTGTCAAGGGATTGGTGCTCCTCTTTGGGCCTACAATGGGAAAGTGACTATCTAGTATGTTTGGGCATTAGAATATCTAGAGACCTTGCCAATCTTGCAGACCTCAATTTAACCCCTTTATTCAAAACTATTAAAGAAGACCTGGAGAGATGGAATAAATTACCTCTGTCCTTCTGGGGCCGGGCTAACACTCTCAAAATGGTAATCTTACCCAAAGTTTTTTATCTTTTATTCAATCTTAATATCTATTTGTCCAAGTCCTTTTTTAGGCCCCTCTGTAGGATCTGCTCTGATTTCCTTTGGAAGGGTAAAGCCCCACGTCGAGCATATGCAAAGCTTACCTGCTCTAAGGAGTTGGGGGGGTCTCCAATTACCTGATTTTTATATTTACTATTTGGCTATTCATACTATGAGATTTTTGTACTGGCTATCTACTGCAGAAGCAGTTTCGGGATCTTCCCCCTGGTTAGCTTTGGATCGATAGCTAACAAATCTCTACAAGATAGACCTAGAGGCCCTGTTATATACTCCCTGGTCTAAAGTCCCAATGGAGATAAGGAACTCCCCGTTAGGCTGGGATATGAGGGCTCTACAGCAACTTTGTTCCTTACTCCAAAAATCTAACTTAAGAGACCTTAGGCAACCTCTTCTTAATAACCCAAATTTGCAAATAGATAATTGCCCAATTCGTACTTTTCCAGGCAAGTACTTTTCCAAACTTTGTTTGGTGAGTTTTGTTTTGGGCGGTTCTCTTATGCCGATCTCTGCGTTGGCTACTAAATTTGAGGTGGCTCATAAAGATATATTTTGGTTGTACCAGATTCACCAGTGTGTACATTCCTTTTTGGGGAAGTTGCCATGGTCAGAAGGAGCTGGAGTCATGTTAGAAATATTGAAAGGAATAGCGGAGGGACGTAAAACAATAGCTAAGTTGTACAAGTCAATTTTGCCGGGTGTGATGTCTAAGCACACCCCCATAGCTTACCACTGGGAAAATAATTTCAATAAAGGCTGGCCAGCTAAAACCTGGAAAAGGATCTGGATTGACATTTATTCCCTTATCAAGCAGTTCCGGCTTAGAAATATTCAATTTAATATTCTACATAACCTTTATTTCACTTCTGCTAAATTATTCCAGATCTATAAAACACCTTTGCCTGAGTGTGGGGATTGTGGGTGCAAACTTATTACTTTATACCATAAACTTTGGGCCTGCCCTAAAATCGTTAAGGTATGGAACTCGGTCAAGCAGTGAGTGGCTCCGTATTTTAACATCTGTGCTTTTTTTTAATTAAAATACATGTTTATTAGGGATGGACGCCCAGATTCCTACCCTGTCACAAAAGGTGCATGTAGCCATGGTGGCCATGGCTACTAAACTGCTAATACTTAGACACTGGCAGAATAATTGGGAACCTTCTTTTAAAGAATGGTGGGATGAGTTTTTAAATGCTCTAAAGGCGGAGAGATGTGTAGCCCGGTTTTTCCAATCTAGTGAAAAGTTTCATAACTGCTGGGGTGGGTTTTTCTCAAGCCTTAAAAACAAATTTGGCTACTAAGGAAAAATTAACTTTTAATTTTTTCGACTCCATAGGTCCTTTTATTAAAAAGCATTGGGGCATATTTATCTCACCGATTGATCAAACCCCCCCCCCCCAAGAATAGGTTGCGATTTTTGACCCTTGTTTCTCATTGGACTGTCTTTCCTTTCACATGTTTAGTATTTTTGGCAATATTTCCTCGGTTGTCTCCTCTCACGTCCTTTCCATAGTACTGTTTTTTTATTGGGTACTAATTTGGATCTTGTCATGTTCTGTCCTTTCTTTTAAACAGTACTCCACATTACTGATATAAACTATCAGGACCATAAAGAGAGTCATTTTATACATGATTTCTATGTATTTGCTGCGAGGGTGGGGGTGGGTAGGATGTTTGTTTTGTTTTTTTTAGGTTGGTGTTTTTTTTTTTATCTTATTTGAGATTTTATGTATGTATTGTTCTGTATGAATACTGTGTATCATTATTCTGGGCAATGTTGGTTTTGTTTTTGACTTTGTCTGTGTTGAGCTGGAAAAATAAAGTTAATTGCAAAAAATAACACAGAAAAACTTCCACTGCACCCCCCATTATGGGGGGCTGTGTCCCCTGAACCCCCCACAATAAAATAATCACCTCTGGGGGGGGTAACTCTGGAATGGGGAGAAACCTGGGTGGGGGGAGAATTGCCAACCACACAAAACTTAAGAAAAAAATATAGATAATCCAGGACTGGGAATCAAACCGCAGTCCGCAGATGCTCCATTGCCTTCCACTGCCAGTGTATCTACTCTCAGTGCCACAGCAACTGCTTTGAAGACTGCCACCCAGCAGAGGTCTTATCCTCTGCATCACTGCATTCCAGTCAACAGCTACAGGGGTACTACTACTGCTTCTTTACCATATTCTACCTACGCTATTTTTTCTCTGTAGCTGTTTTACCACACACTGTCTTTCACGTGCCGTTTTCCTTGCAATATTAAGTAGTCGCTATATTGACCTGGTACCACTCTGAATTTATCTTGCCTGCTGAGTTTACACTATTGTGTTTGTATTTATTTGAAGTTATTATGCTATTTTTGGTTATTTATTTTGTGATGTTGTACGGCACCCAGAGCCTCTGGGATTGGGTGCTAAATGCTGTAAATAAAACTACTACTACTAGTTCAATATTGTGCACTGGTGAAGGGTCATCCTGGTTTGCAGTGGTTGCTTTGGTTCTCCTACAAAGCATCAGGTTGTGCACTTTTTGCAGTGACTTAGATGAACAACATTGCTTTAGTTACCTGAGTGGGATCAATTTACTGTATTTTTGTTTTGCTGTTCTGTCCTGTTTTGATGGTGGTCTGCTTGCATCTGTGGATACATGTTTTGTAGCTTGTATTGGTGCATCAGGTTGTTTCACTTCTCCCACAGTTATTTTGATCTGCTGGGAGCTTACTATGGATTATTATGTTAGAAAGGTTAGGGGACTACATGGAGGCAATGGAAAATGTCTTTTATTCTTTGGTAACTGGGCAAGGCTTACTAGCCACAAGGCCTGATTTCAGGGGTGACCAGGGAGAACTGTGGAGGTTAAGTAACTTGCTTATGGTCACACAGTATGCAAGTGGAGGTACTGTAGAAGGAATCAAACCCAGGTCTACTAAATGTACCAAGCTCATTCACAGCTCATTACTCTAACCTCTAGACTATACCGCCAGCCATTTAAATGTTTCAGCTTTGATCAGCCTGGGTTGGAATTGTTTTAATCATGTGTTAAATGCGTGTTAAAATGGGACTGCATGTGATGACAAAAGGTATTCAGTCAGGTGGCTTTGTTTCCCTGTGCTCCAGTAAATTTTCTCATGGTATTTGTAGAGCTCATTCAAGTTTTTGTCTACTTCCTTGGGGAGTGGCCCTGCTGGAGGGAGGCATTATGGAGTGAGATGAGATGAACTCTTGGTTTCTTGTTACCTCATCTGAGCAAATCAAATGATATTGAATTGTGTGACTGCATAGCACAGATTTTTTGGCCGTCTTGGGTGGGAGCTATAATTGTGCATATCTGTCCGAATTTTTTTTTTGTAACTATCAGTTTGTTTATGCTGCCTGTGTCACCAATGAGAATGACATTTATTATGCTGTTGGTGAAGCACTCAGTTAAGGGTTATACAGAAGGGTGAACATTGCCAGAATCCTGTTGGAACTGTTTGAGAGGATTCACTTTCTGTCCAAATGGGACCGAAGTCATCTGTCAGAGTTAGGCTTACAGTTTATAGGAGTGGTGTTTAAGAAAATGCTTTTTAGCACTTGGTAACCTGGCTGCTACAAGGCCACTTACACCTCAACCTAACTGAGACTTTGCAAAACAAATTACAAAACATTTAATTTCTTACCTATTCATTTAGAATGTTTATGTGAGAATAAGCCGTGCTAAGGAGGATGTCATTGTTTTATTAGGGGTGGGCCTCAGAGGGAGCAGCAATCATGCAGTTATAGCACACAGAATTCAATGGCATACTAGGACTTTACTGAATTGTTGCAGGTCCTAGTGCAGTTGGGATTTTGCAAGTTTTGTACAAAAATGTCCATGTGTTGTTTTTTCACTATTTACAGTATTATCTTTATTTAGGATATATCATACTCACTGTACCTGTATAATTTATTTTCCCTGGGGGAATACTGCCTTCTGCCTGGTAGTTGCTACTCTTTGGCTAATGATCAACATTATATTTAGAAAATCTATGCATAGCAGTAGGAATAAAAAGCTAATTTTACTTGTACATTAACTGAGCTTAAGCGCAAACAACAAACTGGTACTTCTTAAATGGTCTTCACTTACACAGTATTGTCACTCATTACACAATAATTTAATCAGATTAATTTAATGGTTCTCATATAATATAATTGTAAGGGCAGCAAAAAGTTACTGGCTGTAAATTTTTATGATTGTTCTATACAAAACGTATTACTTTCAAGATTTATATAGGCAACCATGTGCCTAATAAAAGCAGCCATACTAAAAATAATTCAGAAGCAAAAGCCATGCATACAGATCTGATTTTGCCTTCATTTTATCGATAATCATTTGAATACATTTTCCAATAACTTATACTGTTATATAGTAATAGTTTGTCATTTTGAATAACATACAATATGATTTGCACACAATAAAAGATAAATTAGTTTGAAGCAATTTCTACAGTACACAGCACACTATTTTTTTAAATTTACAGGAAAATTGTTGTTCTTAATACAGTATTTTAGAGGTATTCTGCTTAAAATGAATACTTTTTTTTATTAATTTTGAACAAATTAGCCTAGTTAGAGTGCCATATATTATTTTCATAGGGGTCCCATGTATACTCTTTTTAGATGCAGTGATGGAAGTACAGTAGAAGCAGGTCAGATGACATGCTGTACATGATACAGTGCGTTAGGATCCAAAGCTAGGTTAATTTGTTCACAGTTCTATGCTGTAGCCGCTACACTCTGCATCTTGTGAAATTGCTAATTTGTATAAAAAATCTATAGGTTTATGTACACAAAACTATTTTTAAAGTTGAGAATCATCTTATCTTGCATACATTCCACCACTTTTGGAAACAGTATGGAAGTGAGAAAAAAATTTGATGGAAATACTTAACCTTCCTAAACTTTGGTTTTAGACTGTAATTGAAAGAAAAAACAATGCATGATAGAATAATGCAACTTCTACCTTACATACCACCTACCACTAATGGTTAATAAGTCAACTCTTTACAGTGACCCGAGCACGTAATTCTACTCACTATCACTGTTCAATCTATTCTTCCATCTATTCCTGCCAATTGTTTTGATGGTGCTTAAGTTCCTTATTTTATTTATTTACCAGGTCACAGGGATCTACAGAGACCCATGAGCAGACTGAATGGACCATCAGTCTTTTCTGCCATCACCATCTATGTTTTTGTTTCAATAGGCCCTCCTAGAGTTGGGTGCCAAGTGGCTAAGGGAAAAGTTGCAAAAGAGTAGAATTACGGAGCCTGAACAGGATTGCTGCAGGTGGAGCATTGACTGTGAGCATGGCGATGACTGGCACCTGAATTGGCAGGTTAGCTAGCTAGGTAGATGCCCACTAGAGGCAGGGGTAGGCAGGTACATATGAGTTCCCTTGTAGCAGACAACTTAGGGCTTGAGGGAAGGAGCTTAAGTACATGTAATGGAAAGCAAAATGAGGATCTTTCTTTTGCTCCTTACCTTCTGGTCAGATAGGAACTCCCTCCAGGCATCAGACTCCAGGCTCCAGCACAACAGGCCACAAAAAGTACATCAGGATATCTCCATTTTGGTTACAGGAGTAAGACAAGAGAATTTGCATTGGCCAGCATTAAATCTTGGGCTTGCAAGGCAGCTGGGCCTCAGGTTAGAGGTTGAGAGGGAGTTGCTGGCACATTTCATGGGGTTAAGCATTAAAAATTTATAAAATTGCTAACTAAGCTAGCGCGGGTAAAATCTGTCAGGCAAGCATTTACATGGGGAGCCTTATATGTCACAAACAGGCTCCAGTTGCAGCATTAGCAAGACCTTGATGACTTTAACAAATGTTCACAGGTGCATGCCATTGAGTCCTTCTGATAGGGCTTTATGAATGGTGGGTGGTTGGCATAAGAATGCTGACCATCATGTGGAATGTCAAGCAGCCGTGGATGTTTTAAGTGCCTCTTGGTATTTGAGAGTAATTGATACTGGCCTTTAAAGAGAGAGTTGAGCTGCATCTTCATAAATGTAGTGCCAGTTCTGGAGCAGAGATGGGTGAAGTGGCCTCAATTCGCTCCGCGGAGTGATTCACGGAGTGAAGGCAAATTTGTGGAGTGCTCCGCAACGCGAAGCAGAGTACTTTGCATTATAGATGGGTAATGTAAAGTCCATTGAAACCAATGATTTCACATTACTCCACCTTCCCAAATCACTACTCCACCAATTTGTAAGGTGAAGTACATTGAAAACAATGTACTTTGCCTCACTTCACCATGTTTTAATCTCCAAAGGTGCATTTTGCAGTGATTCATGGGATTTCAGGTCACATGGGCTCTAGATTGTTCTACACAGCCTCAGTTCAGGGTAGAGTGTGTAGGAAGCTGTAGGAGACAGTCTGCTTTGAGAGCTCTCTGTGATTCAAACCTTCTAAAAGCTGTTAAAAAAATATTTTTGAGTAATTTTTTTTGCTGACACTTTAGTTCATCAATTGTAGGAAACCCTCCTGTGCTCATATCATTGAGTGTTTATTGTTTGTGTGTGGATTTTGAATGTTAATGTACAACATTCAGTCTATGTACTGAGAGACAGTGGAAGTGTGCTTCGGGGGAGAGGCGTATCTGGTGTAGGTAGATTTAATTTGGAGCAATAGAGAGTTCATTGTTTTTTGGTTATATTTTTCTTGTATAACTGACTGTGTTATTGTACACACACTAATATTTTTAGTAATTGTTGACATTTTTTTTGGCTGATTGTGTGTGTTGTGGTCTGGAGGGACCAGGTGCAGCACTGAGGTTGTTTAAAAAACCTTGTATATTACTGAAGTTTTAAACCTGGTACGCATTACTTGTAGACAAATTCTGTGTGTGTGTGTGAGTGTGTGTGTGGTACATGATGTGACATCAAATAATACGCCTTTAATAGTGCCACAGTGTAATTGTAGGCACAGCAGTGTGAACCTGCTATCCACTGCAGCTGTGTGATTTTGTACTGCCATTGTGGTATATTTTCTTGGTTTTGCACTGCAGTAATCTGCAGTCAGTGCCCCCCCTCACCTGCAAAAGGTATTCTTTTCCAGACTGGATTGTTTATGACTTTAGAACACCACTGGTTAGTTAAAGTGTTGTTGAACTTGTTGTGACTTTGTGTCTGTATCTGTTGTTGAAGCCATAGTTGTTTTTTTGGCTTCACATCCAGCATCACCACCCCCCCCCGGCCCCCACCCAGAGTGAACCTTCCAAAATCTGAATTTGTTTAGAATATTCCTGTTGATCCCCCCCCCAAAATGCCCACAAAGAGACATGCAAGCAAAGCTGTTTCTCTCCATGGCACTGCTGCCAGTGGTAAGATTGTCTGTGGGTGTGGTAGTAGTATGCAGTCACAGAAGTGCATTGCTGATGTGAGGAAATGTATTTCTCCTTCAATGTTTTTTACAGCACAATCAGTAGCTTCACTCATAGTTGGAGGAGATGATGTTGTCCCAGCTGGTGGTGCTAGTGCAGTTGCTGGTGGTGGTATGAGTATTGCTGCCTCAAGTTCCACTTCTTACCAGTTTACAGTGTCCAAAAATATAGTGGTGTATGAAGCAGTGGCAGTGAGTGACAGTGCAGATGATGTCATACTCCCCAGAAACATCCCAGTAACTGAACATGTGGATTCTGATCATCATGTCAACGATAGCACAAAAAGTGACATTTCTTCCACCATGGTTCAGGTCATGCATTTGCTATGTAGTGATTCACAGTGTGGTGAAAACATTTCGGGTGATGGTGGTGCTGATGATGATGATGTTGCTGTGGTTGCAACATGCAGTCCATATGCCAGCATCCAAGCAAAAGATGTGGATGATGTTGATGAATATGATGATAATGTCAGTGACCCCTGTTGCCAACTGGAGAAAAAGAAACTCAAGGCGGTTGTGTCTGGGTCTGTTTGTATCACCCCCCCCCATAAAAAGTTGTGATTTACCAGTTTCAGTTGATGATGATGACCCTGTAATAATGATAGGAAGTCGTGGTGGTTAGTTGCAGTTCAAGTGTGTCTTGCCTGAAAAATCATGTAGCATCCCCCCCACTTCATGGCTTAAAAAATGGAGTCCAATAAGCAGCATCAGGGGGAACATTTTAAAACTAGAGCATCAAAATCCCTTGTTTGGGATTTTTTGTGGAAGATGCAAATGATGAGTCAGTTGCAATCTGTCAGGCTTGCCAGGTGCATGTGAGTTGAGGTGAAAAGGGGAGCCATCTGGGCATAGGGGGACTGCATACACATCTTAAGAATAGGCATATGGCACTGTGGACTCAGCACAATATGGCAGCTAATAAGTGTACCACAGTGGGGTGTTCACCCTCGTCATCAACCATAACAAGCATGCTATCCCCTTCCATGACTGTAGCATCAAGTAGAAAATTAAACGTGTGCAGTAGTGATGATATAACAGCAGAGGATTACTACAGGCATGATGAGGTGGAAGAGCAGAATGATTTTGAAGTCTTGTCCAGTGGTGGTGAGAGTAGCAGTTTTTGTGGTGGTGGTGGTCAAGGCAGTATGCGTAGTGCAAGTGGTACATCAACCCCTGTGCTAAATCTGAGAAAATAACTGCATTTCTGGGTTTGTCATCACCTGTGCAACTGTCTTCATCACATGTCCACACTCCAGCCCCTGCCATTCGTAGAGCAGAACCATTTGCCATCACACCTCATGTAAAACGTTTAAGTCAGCCCATGTTACAGAGTGTTTTCACGCATAAGTTGAAGTACCCATCCAATCATACTGTGTCAGGTGAACTTAATGCTGCTGTAGCTGAAATGCTGGCAATTGATCTTTTGCCCTTCTCTTTTGTGGAGAATTCTGGGTTCCTGTGGTTTTCTGCACGTGCCTGTCCAAAATGGACAGTCTCATTCAGGACATACTTTTCGACCTGTGCTGTCCCCGAGTTGTACCGTACTGTGTCTGACTCAGTAAGACATGCCCTTCAACATTCCTCTTCTCCATTCATCCATTTAAGTATGGATATGTGGACAAGTGGCAAAACAGCGGGGAGTTCATATCTGTGTATAACTGCACACTGGGCGTAGGTACCGGGGGTTGTTAGTGTTTTTGGTAGTGTGAATAATCAGTGTAGTAAGGTGGAGTGCCGTAGTAGCAATCTTCCAGGAATTAGACAGCATGCAATGATTGCTATGCACAATGTGACCTGTTCACACACTGGTGAAAACATGTTGGATGTGGTACTGACAGAAACTGACAAGTGGTTGAACCCTCTGTCCCTGAGAGCTGGGTTCATAGCAAGTGACAATGGGTCAAATGTGGTGAAATGCATCATGAATGGTGGCTTTTTTTCAGTTCCATGTATGGTCCACTGTTTAAATCTTGTGGTGCAGGAGTTTCTACAGCACCCTGATATACAGAAAATGCTAACAGTTGCACGCCATATCTGTTCTCACTTTTCACGCTCTGCAAAGGCCCATGACCAACTTCAGCTTCTGCAGATTCGAAACAGCTTCCTGCAGCACTGCTTGAAGCTGGAAGTTGTCACCTGGTGGATCTCCACTTTATACATGGCAGAGAGGTTGTAGAAACAGTACAAAGCCATCTCAGAATATCTTGTCATGCACACTAGCCATGACAGTTCTGGGGCCTCCTTGTCTATGACAACTGAACAGTGGTGCCTCATGAACTCTGTAATAAGAATCTTGAGGCCTTTTGAACATGCCACACAGGCAGTGAGTGGCGAGTCTGCCTCCATTAGATAATCAATTCCACTGCTGTGGTTGCTGAGGCAGACATTGGTGAATGTACAGCATAGCCGGGGACAGTGCTAGCAGTGTGTTGCTGAAACACATGCTGACAGTAATCGACCAGAATCATCACATCTTGAGCATTCAGCATAGTGACAACTTTGCAATAGCAACAATGCTGGACCCACAATAAAAACATGGAATTGCCTCAGTACTGGAGGGCGGGCCTGAACAGGTAAAAAATGTCAGTGGGCAACTGGTGTGCTAGGTTCTTGTGTTTTCCTATGCTGCCCCTGCCCTGTAGAATTCTCTACCTCATCAGATACGAGAATGCCTGACAATCGAGAGTTTTAAATCACAGCTCAAAACATTTTTGTTTTATAAAGCATTTGGAGAATGATTTTATTACTGTTTATTAATTGTTGTTGTCTTTTTTTTTTACTATGTATTTATGCCCCTACTTGCCTCCCTTTTCCACTCTCTCCAGCATCCTATTACCCGCAGGCCCCACTCCCCATCGAGATCGAGATCTGCCCCTAGAGCACACAACACCACACTATCATACCCCCGGTATACTCCCCGGGTAGAGGTGAGGAGGGACGCCCCCCATGCTTACCTCCTCAAACCAACATACTTGAGTTTGTGGGGTCAGTGCAGCGGAGTCTGTCTGATGAGCCTGGAGACCTGCCAGCGAGGTGCCATTGCCTAGGAGAAGCCGAGGTGGTTTTCCGGTTTCTTTCCTCCCTCCCTCCCCTGATGTTGGCATGCTATGAGGGGCTATGAGCTAGGAGGCATACTGAGATGTACCTCCTGCTCCACCCCTCTGCCGACATCCACCCAATCCACTTGCTGCTACTCCACCTACTGCGCTATCCACCCAGGCTCCCCTTGGTGGTAGCATGGCAGTGGGAGCCTGCAGTTACCCCACCCCAGAGAAGGAGAACTGTCATCGGACGCTCTATCTTTCTCTGCTCCTGTGACCCCTGGTGACCCGTGCTCACTCCCGAACCCGGGTCGCCAACATGGTGCGAGGTGTGGCGTCCAGTGCCTCAGCCCTCAGCGTCACTGGGCCGGCCCATTGTTGTCTTTTAAAGTGTCAGTTTTAAATTCTGTACAGCACTTTGGTTTTGAAAAGTGCTTAAAAATAAAATTTTACTTGCTTACTTACACAGAAGTCACGTGCCAAGGTCAGGAAACCTGAGCAGCATAATCAGGCTGAAGGTGAACCTGGAGGAGTAGTATCAAGCATATCCTGTAAGGGGAAGGGGACTGCAGTTCCAGGTGGTCTGTCATCAAAAATGACTGGAGTTAACCCACTTTGGGAGGCTTTGTCCAAAGTGGGGATTTGTGTCATAAATGATTCTGGAGAACAGGATGATGCATCAACCACTGGACTTAGAGTAGCACAGCGAATGGTTGAGTCATATGTGTCTGAAAACAGGCATCTATCAATCACTGATGATCTCCTTTTATACTGGAGTGGAAAGGTCAGTGAATGGCCATAGCTGACTGCTGTGGCACTGAAGTACCTGACGTGCCCACCCTCCAGTGTGAGTGTCGAGAGGGTATTCAGCTCAGCAGGTGCAATAGCTAAGGATCATCGTAAAATCCTCTCTCCTGCAAATGTCAGTTTGCTGACATTCATAAAAATGAATGAGAGGCACATACCAGCTCAGATTGCAACCTCAGTATTGATACCCCAGCATACTCATGGTTTTGCTGATGTTGAAGAAAGGGACCATCCTGGTGGCAGTGACAGCATGGAGCGGCCTACCACTGATGTAGATAATAACACAGTGGAGAAAGAATTTCCCCATGGTCTAAATTCAGACACAGAAAACTGTGAGGGCGACTTTCTTTCTGAGGATGATGATGAATGATGATGAGGCTAATGTTGGCAGGTTTTAACTTAAGTGGTTAAAAGGCTATCACATGTCTTGTATGATACATGTTCTCGTTTTCATAAAGTTAAATCACTGTCCCACTCATATTGACTCATACTCCATATGTCACGTCATCACATTTATAGCACAGAGCACAGTATATCCTGGCCCCTGAACTACCACCACTATAAGACCGCTGTTCTCCACCGCCACCATAGAGAATGTGACTGTGTGTCCCCCTGGACTACCACCACCACAAGACCACTGTTCTCCACTGCCACCATAGGGAATGTGACCGTGTGTGTCCCGGACTACCACCACCATAAGACCGCTGTTCTCCACTGCCACCATAAGGAATGTGACCGTGTGTGTCACGGACTACCACCACAAAAATACTGCTGTTCGCCACTGCCACCACCACCAGATGCAGGAAGATATGAGAGGGAATGTCATCATGTGCCACAGCTATGACCACCAGCACCCACCACCAGTGTCATTGTGACAATGTTTTTCCATTACATTGACCATGCCAAGGCAGAGGGAGTCGAACAGGACATCACATCCAACAGCCACCGGCACAAGGTTTCTTACTATTAATCTATTTTTTAGCTTTTGGTGACCAGGTAAGTGCGTTAGGCAATTAGACCTGCCTATTTTCAAGTATGACCCAGGAGAGTACAGAATACAGAGATACAAAATTACAAGGAGCATAAACAGTAGAAAATGGTACAGTATGACAAACAGAACCTCACACAGAAGGGTCAAATACAAATCATCATTAATCACATAGGTCACCCACGTAGGAGTGAGACAAACGTAAAACAAAATCAAATTAAATCTGTACTGGACCCCAACACAGGAGGGTCGGATAAAGTGGATTACATTCAGACAACTGGACACCCAGAGATAATAGAGAGAGAAGCAAAAATAGACCACTGTGTACTGTAGGGGAGATAACATTGCAGTTATAGCAGAGAAGACTTGCAACAAAAAGGAAGGTTAAGAGCATTTGCAGATACCACATGTCCTTAGGTAAAAGAAGAGTGCTTTCTTGAATGAGTCATAAGAAGTGGAGCCCCTAATATGGGGAAGAAGGGAGTTCCAGAATTTGGGGGCAAAGTGGGAGAAAGCTTGTTCACTCATTCCTGTAGAGCAAGGCGTAACAGGGAGTAGAGGGGAGGCAGAGGAACTCAAGACAGTGAGAATAATTCACAGGGTTTAATGTAGTTCCAAGAGAGTCGGGTCTGGGGATACAGGTAAGAGAGTCAATAAAGCATCCAAGGGTGTAGGAGCGCAAGTCATTGGGAGCCAGACAGTTTAAGGAGGAGTAGAGTAGACAGTGGTGGGTGAGTCAAGGAGTAGACAGGGCAAATCTACAGATATTATTATATGTGACTTCCCACTTGTGGAGAGCATTAACATTAGCCCGGGACAGGATGGGTAGAGCATATTTAAGCCCCGGGAGGAGGATACCCTGGGCTATGGAAATCCTGGCAGAGGGGGGCAGTGAATGGTGAACTTTGTAGGCAACTCCAATCTTCATGTTGATACCCTTACAGACCTCATTTATATGAGAGAAAAAATTTAGAGAACGATCAAGAGTCATACCCAGGTATTTAAAGGAGTCAGTATTGGATATTACGTGTCCATCAAGGCAATGGACCTGCAGACCGGGGGTAACTGTTTGAACTTTTCTAGTTGACCCAAAGAGCATGGCATATGTTTTGGGTAGGGTAAGGATTAGTTGATTCAAGGAGAGCCAGGATCGGATGATTTGGAAGGAGTATGATAGCTGATCACTTATGTCAGTGACAGATTTAGAGGCAGAGAAGAGAATCAAGTCATCAGCATACATTATGGTCCAGCAGCAAGTAGAAAAGGAAGGAATATCATTAATGAAAAGAGAAAAGAGCAAGGAGTCAAGTATAGAACCTTGGATGACACCACAGGAGAGGGCTGCTGAGGAAGAGAGGATGTTATTGAAGGCGACAGCTTGTGTACAATTGTTAAGATAGCTGTTAAACCATGACAAAGTGGAGCCTGCTGCACCTAGCATTTGGAGTTTCCTTAAGAACAGGGGTGGTGGACCAGGTCAAAGGCTTTAGTAAGGTCCATAAAAACAGCCCCAGTAAGGAGACCATTGTCCATGTTCATCTTGACTTTACTAGTAAACAGAGTCAGGGCTGTAGTGGTGCTATGTCCTGGCCTAAAACCATGTTGGACAGGTGTCTGGATTTTGAACTTTAGGAGATGAGAAGAGACCTGACCGTGGATTAGATTCTCAAGTAGTTTGCTAAGAGTAGGTAGAACGGCAATAGGTCAATAGTTAGATAAGATCTTGGGGTCACCTTTTTTGAACACCGGAATCGTCCTCACAGTTTTCCAGACCAGCAGTACAGTAGAAGAAGAGATGGATAGGTTAAAGAGTCTAGTAATAGGTGTGGCTAGGAGAGGGGCAGCCAGTCTAAGAATCCTAGGTTCAATGCCATCAGAACCTGTGCTACTGTGGATAGAAATAAATTTAAGTAGTTTCAGAACTTCCAGATGGGAGACAGGGGCAAGATTCAGTGGAGGGGTAATGTCATTAGAATCCTGCTCAGCGAAAAGAAGGCATTGGGCTAGGGAGGGAGATGTCATGGGAAGCTTAGTAAAGAGGGAGTTGAAAGCATTGGCTATAGTGTTAGGTTATTACAGTCGATATCATTTACAATCATCTCTTTCAGAGCCTCAAACCTATTACTCCCTAGGATCTCATTTATTTGGGACCAGTACCTTCTTGCGTCAGATGAAAAGGAGTGAAGGAGCTTGCGGAAGTAGTTGCTTTTTGCTAAGTGAATCTCTGTCTTACAGACATTCCGAAGAGCACGATACTTCTCGTAATCAGAAGGAAGAGAGGAAGATTTTCATGTAGACCATAGTTTGTCCCTCAGCTTCAGCTGTTGTAATAGAGGGTATTTAAGCCACTTCATGGTTTTACCCCTTACGCTACGTGTGGTGATTGGGATATGCCTGTTCTGTAGAGAGAGTAAGGTGCTGTTGAAATACAGTAGTAGCCACAGACATTGCCAGCTATTTCCAGATATTTCACAAAATTTCTAAAGAGTTTCTCTCTGCTGCCCCTACTGTGGAGATGGAGAAAGCAGGAGATATATCGGGAAATATCACAGAAATTTCAAGAAATAGCTGGCAGTGTCTTTGGCTGCTACTGTATTCAGCCACACTGTTGATATCATTAGTGACAAAGATGGGGGACCAATCAACTTGACGCATGTCCTGAAGGGAAACTGGATCAAGTAGAGCAAAATTAGAGAAAGTTAGCACTTTGGGTGGATATGAAGGAGGAGAGGCATCCGATACACAGTAGACAGGGCAGTGGTCACTGATTGAGTCAGGGAGTACACCGACTGAGGTGAGTCAGTCTTATCTATTTGTTAGTACCCAGTCTATAAGAGTTCGACTGGTACCATTTGCAACAATCCTTGTGGGTGACTGGAGAGCTGAGCAAAGTTTGCCTTGCTGATAGCTGATGCAAGTTGAGAGGCATTAGGGCCAAGCCAGTCAAGGTTAAAATCCCCCAGGAACATGATTTCATTTTTCAATGTCACAATAGGTATTAAGTCAATGAGTTCCTCAAGACCAAGTTTGCTATCATGAGGGTGTAAGTATACACTAAATATGTATAGTTTCTTTGAGCCTCCCAGGAGTAAGAAAAAGTGTAGTACTTTGCAATTATTCAGATTTTGTGTAGGTATATGGGTGACGTTTAGATGAGCCTTATGGTACAGTGCTAGACCACTTCCTCTTCTGGACTATAAGGTGAGTATGTGTACTAATGTTTTTTATGCTATTCAACTTCCTTTAGCTGTGTGTTTTGTTTTCTGTTGCTTTTCTGAGCTGCAATGGTCAAACACATAGGATCAATGTATTTCGTTTTTTTACAGATTAACAACAAACGGCTTTCCTTCACTGAAGGTCTGTATCAATGATACAGCAGCAGTACTGTCTATAGGAACCTATGTAATATCCATTTCCAATCCATACTGGCAAGTATATCAATTTTATTTCATCTGTTCCTTTTTGTTTTCATAAGAGTGCAACTAATGCGACTGAGGATTCATAAACTAGGTGGCATGTGTACACCACAAAAAATATTTCTGCAACATATATTGCACTGTATTCCAAATTTACAGCTGTGCAGCCATGACAGGGTTGCAAAAGTTGAACCCAGGTTGTGCTACTTGACAAGATGTGGTTTTGAAATGTAACTTGAGTTGAGATGCAGGGACACTGACACAGTGTATTTGTTACACAGCCTGGTACTAAATTAAGTTGTGATCTGATGATTGCAGTGGGACAGCTTGCTATCTGTGTTAATCCAGATACCTGTGGAACAGACACGGATTAAACATAATGTCTTACTGCTACAATCAAGTTGTAATAAGTCCTTCATTTGTTTTTTTAGGAAACTTCCAGATACTTTCTTGTGTCATAGTTGCCTTATCCAAAGAACTTCTTCAACATCAGAACCCCCTTCCCCCAGTCTGGGGGAGAAATGCAACACACAGAAGGAATTTCAGTTGATGACCATGACCATCATTACCAGACTGGAGAAGGATGCAGATGAAATATGTGAAGAAGTAACCAAATAATAAACCATTATTGAGACCTACTTGCAAATATGTTCCCCCCACCAAAAAAAAAAAAAAAAGCTTCATTGGTTTGAGAGTATTCCATTTCCAATTTCAATGCCAAAATTTCTCATCAAGCACTGGAATGTGCACACCAACAGTGTGTGTGACCTGTGATACAAAACAATACAATGAGTACATGTCTATATATGTCATCCCCCCACCTAGAAAATACATATATACTGTATATATATATATACATATATCAACTCACCAAGGCTACTATTAGTCTACACACAAAGGGCACCCTTCCATTTGGTTGAGGTGATCGCATCACATTTGCAGGAATCGCAGCACGCTTTGGACCAGCAACAGTTCTCTCACGGTCATCATTTCTGATGGAACACTGAACGGATTCATGTCATATTATCCCTCTTTCACATGGTTTGGCAAGACACTGTGCATCATGAGTACAGCATCATCACAGAGTATGTAAACTTTCTGGACACAAGACAGCTGCATTTTGGGGATGCAGAAAATTTCTGGGGACTCTGTGTGACCACTGTGCACATGAGTGACTGCAATAAATTCTGGGGGACTTTGCATGTGGTGTAACACTCCCATTTCAATTCCTCAGCACTTGGGAATTTTATGGACACAAGACAGTTGCATTTTGTGTGTTGTGATTGTGAGCACATAATGTCATACTTAAATTATAAATTAAAGCAGCAGTGCAACAATGTGGTGAAAATTTTGACCTATACTTTTTTATGCTATTTTACATTGCCAGCCACTAGTTACCTCCTGACTTGTATACAGTAGTCTAAGTAGTTTTATTTTTTTTTAAGTAGGAGTAGCACACTAAGCTGAAAGCTTTTTTACAGGTGTGACCTGGGAGCACAGGGAAGTTAAGTGACTTGCACACGGTCACACAGCATGAGAGTGGAAGCTGTGGGATTCAAACCCAGGTCTGGTCTGCTGGATGTCACCAGATTTGCAGCTCAGAGCCTTAAACCACTGTGCTATACTGTATGATACCCTTCTTATCACAATTTGTTCTGCTTTACTACTTTTTCTCATGTTTGAAAAAAAAGGCATGCCTTTTAATATGACTCTGACCAGGTTTTCATCACTAATTGCATCTGTTTTTGAATAAATATTGTTCTGTGAGGTCATAAAACACTGCCTGCTGCATAATTGTTAATTTTACAACAGAAATAATATATAATAACATATGGAGAAAAACAGTGGAAAATACTAACGAAGACCTGGTCCGCACTGTATTAAAAGGAGTGTTCCTTTTATTATTTCAGACATGAAGAAAAGTACTAAAGCAGACTCAAATACTGGAAAAAATGGTATCATACAAGTCAGGAGGTAAGTAAAATGGAAATGTAAAATAACATAAAAAAGTATAGGTCAAAATTTTCACCAGATTGTTGCACTGCTACTTTAATGTCTATTTCAAAAAATAAATATTTCTGGAGCCTCAGTAATGTTTACTTTGTGTCGGGACTCGTGATTTGAAGTGTTTCACAAAAAGCTTGACTGAGCAGTGCAAGTATGTTGTGCTAAACTTCATGTGTGCTGTCAGTGTTCTTTTGTGTGTGTGCAGACATTGTCCAGCTTCATACAAACATACTGTATATATGGTGTGACTTGTTGCAGTATCTCAAGAATAAAGATAAGAAAGAATATATGACATATATTTTATTTGTACCATCAGCACCAGTGGAGTAAGTGATACGATATTATTTCAGAGGTATTGGGTCACTGTGCACCTCAGTCACTCACAGTGCACACACGTCTTTGCGGAAATCATAGCACAAAAAACACATACTCTCCTAAAAGTCATGTGTGCAGTATGTGACTAAGGTACACTCTGGCCGGACACCTCTGAAAAAATATCATATCACTTAGTCTGCTGATGATGATGGTGACAATAAAATATATGTTATCCATATCGCTGTTCTTTATACCATCAACACTGCAACAAGTCAGCAAATATATGTTTGCAAGAAGCTGCACAATATCTTATGTCGCACACACACACACGCACACAAAACAACATTGACTCCACACATGCAATTTAGCACATCATACTTGCACTGCACACAACAGCTTTTCTACAACCACTCCACAACAGAAAGTAAACATTACTGAGACACTGGATTATAATAACAGGGCAATAAGGAGCATGTATGACTGTATGTGTATGTATATATTTAAAGGGAAGCAGTCAGCAACAGGAGCTCCTTCCCCCTGCAAGGCTTACCCTCCGGTTAAGCCTTTTAAGTATGTTGCAGCATTTTTCTCACGCTGCAACGTACTTTATTTTAATAAAGAAAAGTCAGCGACCCAGAAGTATGGTGGACTGGATGCTATGTGGGCTCTATTATGTGTAAAGGAAAGGTGCGGTGGAGATGCACCATGTGCTTCAATATTTTTGTATTGAAGCGCATGGTGCATTGCTGTTGCACCTTTACACATAATGGAGCCCCCATAGCATCTGCCATACTTCCAGGTCACTGACCTTTCTTTATTAAAATAAAGTATGTTGTAGTGCAAGAAAAATGCTGCAACATACTTAAAAGGCTTAACCGGAGGGTAAGCCTTGCAGGGGCAGGACCTCCTGTTGCTGACTGCTTCCCTTAAAACTAATACTGTGGCCTTCCCTCTGTCTGTTATTAAATGTAAACAAAAGACAAAACACTACAGCAGTGGGGGGAGGTGTGCTGAAAAAAAATGTTAATGGAGGATCCCCTGATGTTCCAGCAGCAGATGGAGCATTGACACAATCTGCAGCTGGTGTTGCTCAATCTGCTCCACCTGTTGCTGGACAGCACCCACTCTCTCATTATTTTCCTCCACCACAGCCCACAAAAGTGCTATGTCTGCCTGTGTTGCAGGCATTGTAGGATCCACTGGTACAGGGGGAAAACCAGGTAGTGGTGGTGGTGGTGAGGGTGGTGCTAGTGGCAGTGGGGGGGTAGTAGTGGAGCAGTTGCTGCTGTGGCCCTCCTCCTGCTGCAGTGAAGCATAAAAGGAGCACCCTCTGCCACTGCCACAGAAGGACCAGCAGGTGGAGGCTTCGCCTGTTCGGTGGCAGCCTGCCATTCCACCTTGTGGTGGTTCAGCATATATGTGCACTGGCTCCCAGTCCCCAGATGTGTTCCCCAGGGGCCACAGCGCACCTGCACACCACAAAGCAGACACACCACAAGGCTGCTGTCCCCCCTGACACAGTTGAAAAACTGCCAAACTGGGGAGCTGTAGAGGAGACCAAGCACAGGAGGGGCAGATGTAGTGCTGGCAGCGTGGCCATGTACCTGGGGCTGCACCTGCTGCTGTGGAGGTGGTGCTGCTGGAACTCCTGCAGCTGCTACTGGTGGTATGGGTGGCGGACTTGGTGGATGTGGCAGTGGCACTGGTGGCGGTGCTGCTTCTGAAGGGGGGGAGACAGGACCAAAGAGTCTGGAGCAGTCCAACGCCACCTGGCTATGACCCCCACGTGTGTGCGCACTCCCCTCCGACCATGGGCCACATACTGTTCTTGGTCCATAGCACAAAAAAACACTTCTTCCCTCTTCAACACAATGAGTGACTTCACACACACACACGCACACACACACACACACACACACACAGTCACACACACAAAACAAAACTTATAAAACAAAGAAATCGGTCACCAAAAAGAACTGACAAAACAGTAAAAAAAACCCTAAAGAATTCGTTTTTAAAAAAGCTTTTGGGTTTTTGGGAATTTGCTCAAGAAAGAAACTAATAACAAACTCTCCTCTCCTACACAAAATGCTTCCTCCTTCTACCTCTGCAAAGGAGAAAGTGAAAGTATCTGCTTGTATGACTCACTTCCTTCCTGCCTGGCTAAAGCATGTGACTTACAGTACTGTAAGCCATGTGATATGTTGGGGAGGGCTGCCTAAAATTCCTATGCTGTTGTCATTCCACCTTACAGTACTTCACGTTAAAGAGGAATAAAAACATGAAGTAATAATAACAAAGTGAAGTGAGCACTTTTCAATGCCCACTTTGCATAGCATTATGATAATGTGAAGTGGCCATTTCGCGTTCACTTCACAGGCAGAATTTAATTTTGCTGTATCTCTATTCTGAAGTGATTGGCATTAGAATGCCGACTGGTGAGTGGAGCAGCCCAAGCTGTTTTCAGTGGTTTTATTTGACAGTAACTTGGATTTTATTTGGATAGCAACTTAAACTTGCTTTCACAGAATGGTCAATACACAGCACATTAGCCAAGTGTGGTATAGTGGGGTGTTCGGCAAAAGAATACTGAACGCCACATGGTGGGCCAAGGAGCCCAAGCTGTTTAAGTGTCCTTTTTCACTTGCCCAGAAAGGATTTGAACTGCATCTTCATAGAAGTAGTGCCAGCGTGGGAGTGATCTGCATTGGAATGCCAACTGCCTCATGGCAATTGGAGTGGCCTGAGCTGTTTTAGAGTTTTTTTTACATAAAGTAACTTGTCTTAGTTTATCCTGTAATTGATGTCCCCTATGGAAAATAAGGGTACCCAGTCAGATTAGCACTGCGCCAAGGTGCCTTATCCACACTCAGTTCCCTCAGTCCTTCCAGTACCCTGTCCTCAGTAATCCTCACCTCTCTCACCCCCCCTGCCTCCCCAACCCCTCCCCTGTGGTACCTGCCCCATTTCTCTTTCATGAATACAGAACAGAAGTATTCATTTAATGCCTCTGCCTGATCCTCCCCTCTTTCCACCCACCCCCATCCCTTTTCATCCTCACTGTTTGGTCCTCATTGTTTCTTCTTTTTCTTATGTATCTCAAGAAATCTTTTCCTCCGTTTTTAATACCCTGTGCCAGCCTCAGCTCCCTGGAAGCCATGGCTGCTCTGACTAGTTTGGTGGCCTCTCTGGATTTCTTTATGGTACATTTCCTTATCTTATCCCCTCCCTGAATTTTTGAACCTCTGGAATGCCTCTCTCTTGACCCACACCCCCTCCCTGATGTCCTGAGTCATCCAACTGGGCTTCTTGCCCTCCCTTTCTTGCTCTGTGTTCTAGTACATGCCCCCGTGGCCTCTGCTAGCCCTGTTTTTATGACATCCCACTTATGTCTTGTGTCCCAGCCTGGTTGAATCCCTTCCAGATGCCGCACCAGAACTTCTCCCATCTTTTTAAAGTCCGCCCACCTAATGTCAATCATCTTGGTACCTGTACCCCCAGCTTCCCTCCCCATGTTGAGTGTGAACCACACCGAATAGTGATCATTCCCCACCAGTGGGTCCTCCACCTGCAGGTCCCTTATCATCTCCCCACTGGACAGTACAAAGTCCAGAGTATTTCCTATCTGAGTTGGCCTGTGGACCAGCTGCATCAGGAAGCTGTCCTGAAATGCCTCTAACAGGACTTGCTCCCCTGCACTTGTGGTGGTTGGGGTACTCCAGTCCACCCCAGGTAGGTTGAAGTCCCCCATCACCACTGTGTTCCCCTTCCTGCAGACCCTTCGGATTTGCTCAGATAACTCCCTGTACAGGTTCTCCAGTTGAGCTAGTGGTCTATAAACTATCCTCATCCTCAGTGTTCTGCCTTTTGAGTCCTGAAAATGCATCCATAGGGCCTCTGTCCTCTTCTCTTGCACACCTTATCCCCTCCCATACATAGATCAGCACCCCCGGTCCTATCTTTTCTTTTTTTTTTATTCAAATTTTGTTGATTTGATTGAGGTTTACATCCTGGTAGTCCCCCATGGGGAAATCCCAGTAACATACAGACATGGATTTGAAAAATAATAAACCCTAATGCAGGGCGTGTAACCATGAATATGAGGCGCAGTGTGATATTCAACAGCAGGCAACGTGCGCAACAGAGGAGCAATCAGAAGTTGCACAATAGTGGACTTGAGCCAAAATAAAAGGGAGCAACCAAGGGGAGGAAGCTTGTGCATGAGAGGAGTCATAGCAGCAGGGAGACGGGACATAGCAGCAGGGAGTGAGAGCAACAGAAAGCAGCACAGGAGTGACCCAGAGGAGGACAGGGGTCACAGGGAGTGTGTGTGCATATGTGTATGTGTGTGTGTGTGTGTGTGTGTGTGTCAGAGGGACTGTGCGTGGGTGCCACAGAGTAAGGACAGCAGAGGGGCCCAGGCAGATCACACTGTGAGTGGCACAGGCGGCGCAGTGCCAGGGGTGCACCCAGTGCAGGGCAGGGCCAGCAACACACAGCCGGTGGGAATGGGTAGAGAGACACCAAGGGGGGGAACAACAACCCTGGACATGGCCAGTGCAACCTTCCAGATGGAGGCGGTCATCAGGAGTGTGAAGAGGCAGGGTGCAGGGAAGCACGGCCGTGGAAGGGCTCATCGGCAGTATGCCCAGAACAGGCTGTACCGCGCCCATGGCAGCTTCGAGCTGTACAGTGACATCGAGATTGTGGGCCGTTATCACCTGAACCAGGCCATTCTGAGGCAGCTCTGTGAGCTGTGCAGTGAGGAGATGCAGGCACCCACAAGACAGAGCCATGCCCTGTCGGTGGAGACAGAGGTCTTGGCCGCCATGTGCCTGCTTGCCATGGGCACGTTCTGGAGACCAACAGGGGACACAACAGGCATAACCCAGTTGGCCCGCATCATGCATCCTCATGCAATTCCTCAGCGCACTGCTGCCACATGCTGTGGAGTACATCCGTTTCCCAGCACACAGGCAAAGCGTACAGCAAACATGCAGAAGTTCCACAGGGTAGCACGGTTGTCTGGCATGCTTGGGGTCTTCGACTGCACCCATGTTGGCATCCACACACCACTCGGCCCAGAAGGGTTGGCATACATTAACTGCAAGGGATACCTGAGCATCAACTGCCAGGTGGTGTGCGATGTCAGGGGGCGCATAATCAATGTCTGTGCCACACACCCTGGGGGAGCACATGATGCCTTCATCGGGCACCAGTCTGCACTGTGCCACAAGTTCGAGAGGGGGGGACATCCCCACTGGCCATCTAGTAGGTGAGTATGCAGTGCATGCCAGATGATGGGGGCAACAGGGGGGGCGTGTGTGGTGCAAGAGCAGGGGTGCCATGGGATGCAGCCTGGAAGGCCGGGAGCACAGTGATACAGATCCCCATACTAATGATGCCTCACAACACGCAGGTGACAGTGGGTACCCACTCCAGCCCTGGCTGCTCACACCATACTGATGGCCCTCGACCCCAGCTCAGCAACAGTACAATGAGGCACACACCATGACACAGAACATCATCGAGCGGGTGTTCGGGCAGCTGAAGGCTCAGTTCCATTGCCTGGACAGGTCTGGTGGTGCCCTACAGTACAGCCCCTCAAAGGCCTGTGAGCTATTCCTGGCCTGCTGCATCCTGCACAACATGGCCACTGACAGTGAGATAGCCATTGAGGTTGATGAGGGGGACAGCAGTGGGGATGATGGGGACACCAGTCCAGCTGGAGGTGGGCAGCCACCCCCTGGGCAAAGGGATCCCCGGCTGGCCAGGATGGTGCAGCAGCACCGGGACACCATCGCAGAGGAGCACTATGGACCACACAGGTAGGTGAACCTGTCCATGAGTATGCACCTGGTATCCAAGCACAGCCGACAGACAGGCGGAGGCAGACACCCAGCCTGGGTCAGCGACAGGGGTGTGTGAATGGGCGGGGGCTCAGACACCATGGCAGAACACAGCAGGGCTGCACACAGCACACACACACATGCACCCACCCCCATCCCTGCCCACACAGCCACACACACACACACCCCATATGCCCCCCCACCCACACCGGACTCAACAGAGCCACACCCGGAGGCAGACACTGGACATGTCTCAGACGCTGAGCACCATTGCACAGTGGCAGACAGTGCTATGCTGGTATCATCATGCACACATCACAGAGGCCAGCTGCTGGGCAGGTGTGCACAAGGCCCCTGTGTGTGCAGGACTGGGTACCAGACCCAAGCGTCACACATGGAACACCACAGTGCACACAGGGTGGTGGCAGACAGCAGTCATGGAGGGGTTAGGGTCAGTCGTGCTGCAGAGTAGCACTGCCACCATGGACATGTATGTGGCCCAGCCGAAGCCTGCCTACTGGCACAGGCTGCTCAGTGGCCTCGTAGGGTTGTACAGATGGTCCCCAAGGGGTGATGCTGCATGAACATGACCGGGTTCATGCAGGTGTTTGACGGCCACCAAACATGCCCGCACCAGATGTGCTTGGTATGCTCACAGCTGAACCCGGCATCGACATGGCTGGAGTCACCAGACGCTGGGCCCAAGGGGTGGACACTGCACTCCGAGGGGTATGCGGTGGCTGGGCACACAACCAGTCAGTCAGTGTTGCCAGGACAGTTGTCACCACAGCGGTGTGCCTATCCATGGCTGCAGTCACGTCCACCCACTGCCGAGCTAACTCTGCCAGGAGCAGGGCATGGTCCCTGCTGTGCTGCTCCTCTGCCTGGGGCAGCTCTGCACAGAGTGCATCCACCGCTACCACGAGCCAGACCTTCTGATCCACAGAGATCTGGAGCAGATGGATGTGGTTGTCCAAGGGGTCATCCACATGGGCAACATGGTGACCCATGGGTGAGACCTGGTCCTGCGGTGCAGCACCCCACAATGGTGGGTGCTGCACGCCGGTGCCATCCTGGGGTATTACCTCATGTGGTGCACCATTGCTGCCCACCACCACCAGACCCCCTTCAACACTGTCCAGCTGTTGCCACTGTCCCTCCAACTGCTTAGCACTGGGCATCACCAGCACGGTTGCATTGGCACCACCTATATCACTGCCACAGCTGCACACCAGTGTTGCCCCACTGGATGCCATGGACACGATGAGCACTGCAGCCAGTGGGTGGGAAACCATGCCAACGCTGTCCGCACATCCGCCCTGGTGGTCGCCTGTCGAGGGTGCCCCCTGTGACACACCAGCATCACTGTCCGGGATGTACGTCACATCATCATTGGTACTGGAGTCAGCCCCAATCTGTGTCTTGGCACACAGGACACCATCCCTGGCGTCAGTCTGGAACACAGCCAGGGCCTCGTCTGCACCCGCACCTCAGGCATCAGCCCAGACAGCCATGCAGGGCTGTTTGATGTTGGTCACTCAGACACCAGTGGAGGTGGATGGGTGCTCCACATGTTCCAGGGCCGCACCCTCGGTGGACACACCCACCCCCGCTGCTCCATGCAGATGCTCGGGAGCTGAAAAGGAACACAGTACCATTAGTGGTGCCACCCGAGCCCTGGCCCCAACCCCCTGCCACCCTCACACCGCCACCACCATTCCTACCATGCAGTGATGGGCAGACTCCCATTTGGAAGCCTCCTCCAGGCACACCCTCAATGGCACAGTGCTGCATGCTACCAGCCACCTGCTCCTCCCGCAGCATCAGGCATGGCACAACCTGCTTCCCCGCCTGTGGCGGAATGCGCTGCCCGGATGGCAGCCACCTTCTCCTTGATCCTCCTCCTCCTGTCAGTGCCAACCTTCTTCTTGCATTCCTGCACAGAATGCTGGTGGCTGCCCTGCAGGTTGACTGCATATGCCACCTCCTCCCATGCTATTGCCTGGGCCTGTGGTGTGCTCCTCTGTCCACTCAGGAGTGGCTTCCTGTTCAGGTAGGCCTCAAATAGGGCATCTGACTCCACCCTGGTGAAGTTTGGCCTTCGCTTATGCACCCTCCCCTGCTCCTCACTCTCCTCACGTTTGGACATGCCTGTACCTGTGGAGATGACCAGGTGTTAACAAGGACTGTTCAGTGCCACACCGCCCTTGCAGCCCACTGTCCCAATGGCCCCACAGCATGACGCTTACCTTCAAAGGCTGCAATACTGATCCATGGCCTGTGCAGTTCCATGACACCCTTATAGTGCAACACATGCAAATGAGGTCATGCACAACTGTAATGGCATGCAAATGCAGTGGGTGCACCGCGAAATGGCTCATGAGCTGATTTGCATATCATGGCTGAATATTGTGTGGCTGCACCTTGCCCAATGGGGTTGTGCATGCTCAAGTTGGGGTGCATTGCTGTGATGTGTGCAGTTGGCCCCACAGCACACATGCATGTGCTACCAACACGTATGCCAGTGGCGCAGCATACGCACATTGCACAGGAGGCAGCACAGTGCCTCTCCACTATCGTGCCTGTGGCACTCATGCACTGTATGACCTACGGGGCACACGTGCTATAGTGCAGCTGGCACAGTGCCATCATGCCCTTATTGTGCCACTGTGCCATGGTTCCCATCGCACCTCTGTGCAGTAGGCCACTGCACAGCATTGGTGACATGCCCCTACTACGCACCATATGAGGGGCCCCCAATAGCGCAGTGGTGCTCTGTGCATGGCCAGACCCTTGACCTCGCTGATGACCTCTGCCCTCTAGGCACCATACGGCCACATGGCTGATACCCTATTGCACAGCTCGGTGCCTGCATGATTGTGAATGGCATCGCAGCACCGCGCTAGCTCCGCACATGGTCTACGTGTGCTACTGGCAGCCATTTTGATATCTGGTTAGCAAGAGACATGCCACACACCAGGGGACATCGTGCTCCCATATGGGATGACCTGGAGCTCACCAACCTCGTTGCCCTTGTTCAGCCACACACTGGAGCCCTGTATGGCCAGGTGCCCCTCCAGAGGCCATGGATGGACGTGTGGCAGGAGGTTGCGGATGGCTCAGAGGAGGCAACCAGCAGCCAGCGCACAGTGTAACAGTGTCACCACTGCTATGGTGACCTGCAGCATCAGACCCGAACAGGCTAAGGTGCCTGCAGGTGCAAGTACGGAGGGGTGCAGTGCCACAGCCAGGTAGGTGCACATTGACCTTCACCAGTCTCATCCAACAGTCCTTGGGTCACAATGGTCACCAGGCCCCACGTCCGGGGTTGGGGGTGGGTTAGAGCATGTGTTAGTGGCTGTGGGGGTGCACCGTGACTGCCCTGTGCCACTGCAATGCGGACACACTGTGTGGCATGTCACACAGGTCGAGGTTGGGGGGGCCTATGGTTCAGACATGCACTGATGTGTTTCTCTCCATGTTTCCCTCCTAGGTCCTGAAGACAGGTGGAGAGCATGGCTGGCAGAGGCTGGCCAGAGGCAGGACCACGCAGGGGGAGAGGGGCATCAGCCAGCCAACATGGGTGGTGCTGCGGGGCAGCAGTGCCAAGGTGACTGGGATGCAGGTGAGTACCATTTTCCCCTATACATATGTGCATGGTGGCTTGCAGGGGTGGGGGTGTGGCATTGCCCCACTGTGCATGGCCCCTCCAGCTGTGCACTGACTGCAGTGTCCTCTGCACCATCCTGTGGCCTTGCATATGTGGTCAGGTGTTGCGGGTGGGCTGTGGGTGTACTCGGTGCCTGGCTGTGCCAGTGCCATCACACTGCATTGCCATGACGTCGGACGGCCTGGGCGGTGGTGTGCGGTGCATGGGCAGTGATGGTATGCAGTGGCTTGCATGGCTGTGGTTACACTAGTTGGCGGCTCATGTGGGCGCATCCACTGTGGGTGGTTGCATGTCATTCTAGGGGCACCGGTCACTGATGCACGCTGTGCATGTTGGGTGGGCTGCGTTATCCTGGCCAGGCACTCATACTGTTTCCACTCCCTTGTCCTAGGTAGCCATCATTGGGAAGCAGTGGAGAGGACCCTCCAGGAGCTCCTGCAGATGGTGAGGGCCACCCTTGAACTGCTGCAACGACACGGCCAGAGGTCCTGAAGGAGGCACCACAGGCGCTGGAGGGCTGTGGCGGAGGACAGGGGGCTACCAATAGGGCCTGATGGCCCGCATCTTTGCCCCTCTCCACCTGGACTGTTCCCCACATATCCTTGACCCCTACCATTGCCTTTCCCCTCGTCTCCTGCCCCTTTTCCCTACCCCCCCTTGTAGCATCCTACCCATACCCCTCCCCAATGTACATATCTGTAAATAGGTTTTGTTCCCTTGCTGTTGTACTAATACATACATTTCTATTTACATCCATGTCTGTCTCTGATTTGCAGCTGGTGCATGGTGCCTTGCTGCAGTGGTTCATGGCTGCTGTGTGGTGGGGCTGGGGTGGGCGTGGGTGTGCCTGGTGGTGCTTCTCCACAGGTCTGGGTGGGGGCCAAGGGCTATCTATACAGGGCATGTGTGGTGTGCCCTGTGTACTGTTCACCTGTATGATGCTGGCTGTGGTGCATGTGGCATTTCCAGGGCCCCCCTTGTCGGTGTGGCCATTGCCAAAGCCCCACCTGCATGTGCCACTGGGGTCCACGCGGTCATGTGGCTACTGCTGCCACATGCTCACCTGTCAGCATGCCTTTGGGGGTAGGCCATACCTGTCACCTTGCTGATATAGCTCCCTTGCAGCTGGCACTTCTACCCCATGCCTATCAGCCTGTTGTCACTGTTGCCACTGTAGGCAGTGCCACTGGATGCCCCCTTCATTCTGTCCATGTGAACTGGGGTGGTGCCTGTGGACCAGTGGCTGTCACATGGGGACCTGCTGCATGCGGGTGGTGAACTGGTGACTGTGGGATGACCCAGGCCCATGCGCCTGCCGCCAGTGTGTACGGGCTAATGGGGTGCCTGCTACATAGCAGGCTCATTGGCTGCCTGGTGGTGGGTGGCCTGCGGGTTACACAGCACCATGGGTTTCACACCGGCAGTGCCTATCGCACAGCTTTGATGGGATGCTTGCCAGGGTACCAATGGGACCAGGTCGGGAGGGGCTTTGGGTGTGCCCTGAGTTGCTTCCTGTTTGGCACATGCCTCCATGTCCCACGGGAGGGTGCTGTGTTGCTTGGTGGGATTGGTGCTGTGGCAGAGGTTGGTGCATGGGTGTGAGCCCTTGCTCTGCTCCTGTGTTCGGGGGCCTTCCTACATGTGGTGTCATCCGTGGCATACCTGGTCACAAGCGGGTTCCCTTGAGTACTGGTGCTGGGTCACCCACCTTGCTGTGTCTCCATTGGGGACATGGTGGAGGGCCTTGTGTGGGTTGTGGTTGTGTTGGGGGATGGTCCTACCGCCTTCAATGGGTGGTCACAGTGGTGATGTGGTGGGTGTGCAATGTGCTCTGAAGTGACTGGATGCATAATCATGGTGGTAGCAGATTGCCTTCATTGCCATGCACTGTTCAGTCATGCATCTGAGCTAGGTGTCTCAGATGCACTGTCCTGCGGGGCATCATTGGGATGGGGATGTGGCATGGGTGGGGCTTGGCCATCATTGTATCCTTGTCCCTGTTGGCCGGCGGACAGTCCAGGAGTGCCGTGCCCAGTGGCTGGGGTCTACTAGTGCACATCTGCTGGTGGCTCGCCACTGTGGTTCGAGGGTCGGTGGTCCCTTTTGCACCTATCTGGCTGTGCTGCTAATGGGGTAATGGGTCCACCTCTACGGGCCTTGCCCTGGTGGGGTGTGGGGGGGCTGGGGCTGTCTGTCCTGGTGCATGCTCCTCTGCACCTTGTGCATCCCTGGTTGCTGCTCAGCTGATTCCTGGCTTTGTCCCTGTGCATACCTAGGGGCACTATTGCACATCGTCCCTGCCCCACTGCACATTCCTCATTGCGCTATGGCGATTCGGGGGCGATATTATCTCGCATTGCACAGGCGCACCTTGTCCTATGCATGATTTGAATATCGTGCCCATTGTGCCATGGCACACTGGATTTGCCCCTGCTCCTCTATTGTGCATCATTCTGGCATAGTCTGAATATCCCAGCCATGTTGTTGAGAAACTGCATTTGCATTATGCGTAGTCGGTCTTGTGTAATCAGTTTGTGATATGCTTCCCAAATTTTAGTCCAACCAGCATTTGAGTTTGGATACAAGTTATTCCAATATTGGGGGATACCATCCACTTTGGGAAATATTAATGGGTAGAGCAAGGTATAAAGGGAAGAAACAGCATATGGGGCTAGTGCTAGGTTTCTACTGGTGTTAATCCATTGTTGTGAATCAATCCGGTTTGCACCAGTCTTAAAATACCCATTGAGCACGTGTCTTAATTAGAATATTTTAAATGCCTAGTTACTGGAAGGACTAAATTTTGTTAATATTTTGGGAGTGGATAACAAGTTTAATTCGGAGTTACAGAAATCCCGAGCCACGCATGATTGGGGGAGTGGGATCCAGTGCATAGGAATAATTTTCCCTCCTATTTTGAGATTTGGGTTTGAAATATGGGTTGAGATAGTTCTTGAGCAGTATCATATCCTAAAGTAGAGCATAGTTGTATGTGGGTATGAACCGAATGCCCTATTGGGTTATGTTGTAAATTGGAGGGTAGGTTTTTATACTTCAGGAAAAGTGGTATAGCAGGATTTAACCCTGATTGAGTTATCAGGTGTTTTTCTATAGTAAGCCAGACTGGGGTATAATCATTGAGATCTGAGGAGTCCCAACGGAGATATTTACTCAACTGACTTGCTCAGTGGTATAAGTGCAAATTTGGTAGTTTGAGGCCCCCTAATAATTTGGGTGCCGCTAGTTTATTATTTGCTCTGCGAGGGGGCTTGTTTTCCCAAATGAAATTGGAAACATTGTTGTGAATAGTTTTAAACCAAACTTTGGAGAGCCAGATATCAAGGAGATTCAGAGGGTAGATGATTTGTGGAAGGAGATTCATTTTGATAATATTTTTTCTACCCCTCAGGGTCAAGGGAAGATCCTGCCATCTTTTGACATCTTGTTGTACTAATTTATTTCAATCGTCCAGATTTAATTTCCGTAATTGAGTTATATTGGTAGAGAGGTGTATTCCAAGATATTTTATAGTTTTTGGGGCCCATTTAAACCCGAGTTCCAAGACTTCCTGTTCATAAACCTTAGAATTAAGTGGAAAGATTAATGATTTTTCAGCGTTTAATTTATAATTAGAAAGGGAACTGTATTCTTGTATTAATTCTAAGAGTTTTTGGGTGGAGGGTTTTATTTGGGTGAGATGAAGCAGAATATCATCTGCGTAAACCATAATTTTAGAATTAATTGGGCCTAGCTGTATCCCATGTATCTCTGGGGCATTTTGAATAGAGACTATTAGGGGTTCTAAGTATAAATTAAACAGTAGAGGTGATAGAGGGCATCCTTGTCTGGTGCCAGATTCAAGGGGAAAGTTAGAGGAGAGAACACCATTACTAAAGACACAGGCTGTAGGGGTAGAGTATAGTATTTGAATCCAGCAAATAAATGTTTTGGGGAAATTATATCTGTGAAGAGTTCTGAATAAGAATTGCCAGTCTACCTTATCAAATGCTTTCTCTGCATCCAGGGAAACCAGTGCCATACCTTGGTGGTAATCCCTGGATACAGAGAATACGTGAGACAGATGACAAAGATGGTCTACGGACGACCTACCGGTCATGAAACCTACTTGGTCTGCACTAATTAGTGAGGGGAGGACTTGTTCTACTCGAAGAGCTAGTAGTTTAGCTAAAATTTTGAGGTCCGTATTGAGTAGAGATATTGGACGGTAATTTAAGATTTGTGTTAAATCCCTGTCTAGTTTGGGGAGGATAACTATAGTGGCTTCCAGCATAGAAGAGTTAACTTCAGCATCATTGAGCATCTTGGTAAATATCATTTATGCAAAGGAGCTAATTGAGGAGCACATTTTTTATAGAAGTTGGAATTGTATCCATCTGGACCTGGTGCTTCATCTAATGGGAGATTATTGATTACCTGGGTAATATTAGCTTCTGTGAAGGGTAATATTAGTTGCTCGCTTTGGATGGATGATAGGAAAGGTGAGGGGGAGGCCTTCTAAGTAAGTATCTACTTTAGTTTGTGATTGTCAGGGAGTCATTCTGGAGTATAGAAGTGTGTAGTATTGCTCAAACTCCTTGTTAATATCTACCACCCTCATCAAGGGAGGGTTTTGAGGGTCTTTCTGTATTGCTACAATACATTTTGTAGCTTCAGTCTTTCTAAGTCGAACAGCTAATAGTTTCCGGTTTTTTTCTCCCATTCAGTATAAGTTGCTTTAGTTTTCAATAGTGTCCATTCCGCCTTTTCCCTAAGAAGTTCTGAGTAGGAGTTCTGAAACGTAATCAGAGCCTCCATAGATTCCGAGGTATGTTTAGATAAATGTTTCTCTTTAGTTCTGATTTGTTGTAAAAGATGTTTAGCATCCTGGGTTTCCTTCCTTTTCTTGATTATGGCCCATTTATGAATTTGCCTGTGAGAAAGCATTTTAAAGCCCCCCATTCATTAGCAACTGACTGGGTAGAGCCCCAATTGGTATCTTTATACATATCTATTGCAGATATGATACTGTCTGTTACATTGTTATCCTTTAATAGCTGGTTGTTAAGCCTCCATTGAGAGCTAGTCCCCCCAATTTAAAGACAAAGAGAGAAGACAGATCACCTTAGCATGGTCTCATCCTACTCCCGGTTCCATCTTGCTGTCCAATAGACCCTGAATGAGTGATTTACTCATCCAAAAGTAGTCAATATGTGAATCAGGGCCATGGACAGGAGAGTAGAAGGTGTACTCCCGTGCGGTCCGGTGGAGAGTCTGCCTGGGATCACATAAACATAAATTATCAATGAAAAGGCCCCATGATCTCACCCACGATGATTTATCCATTAGATGATCAAAAGGCAAATTCCAGTCCCACTCAAACACCATGGGTATATGTAAAAAGCATGATAAGATTGAGATTAGATCCATGAAAACAGATGAGGAATCGACATTAGGCCCATATACGCTGCCCAAGAGTATATTATATGAGTAGATTTTACCTATGAGGAAAACATACCTTCCCTCTTTGTCTCTTATACAGTTTTCACACGCGAAAGGGAACAATCTATTGATAAGAATGGCTACTTCCTTACTGGAACGGGAATCCCCTGAAGCAAAAACCTGACCCACTTGGCTCATTGGTTGGCTTCTCAAAAGAAGCTCCTCAGCTTGATAGAGATGGGTTTCTTGCAAAAATGTAACTTCGCTACGGATCATATTTAGGTGTTTTAAAATATGTATATGCTTATTAGGATGTCTTGCCCCTTTAACATTCCACATGCTAAATCTGAGTGTGTCATAATGACATATTTATTTTCAACGATCGGAGAACAACGCTAGGCACTTTTGCTTGAGAAGAGACAAAGCAGGGTCCAGATCCTCCAACAAGAACTGGGAATCATCCAGGTAGACTTGAAATTTGGCAGGGTAAACTACCCAAAACTTTAAGCCTGCAGCTATGCATTTGGAGACAATCGAATAAAATAAGGTACGATGTTGACGTACTGTTGCTGGGAGATCCTGAGTAATTCTTATTTTTTGCCCTTCCCATAAAATCTCTTGTAATTCTCATGATTTTTGCAGGATATGCTGTTTCTCCTGGTAGTTAAGTAAACGATAAATCAAGGGTCTAGGGTTAGCAGTAGTGGGTAGTATAGGCCTGAGGGCTCGATGAGCTCTTTCTAAGGTGTATGTAGGACCAAATTGGCATGGCCCAGCAGTTTTTTGCAGAAATTTTTGCAGGAATAGTAAGGCATCAGTACCTTCTTCTTTTTCAGGAACTCCAATTATGACAATATTATTGCGCCGACTTCTCCCTTCCAAGTTCTCAGTCTTATTCTCAAGTTTCTTAATGGTCTGTTGGTTCATGGTAATTAATTCTTCCATCTTCTCCATCCGCTTCTTTACAGAACATATGCTGGCTGTATTGTCTCTCACCCCTCTATTATTGTCCTCCAGCGCCTCTGAGATTGCTTTGACTTCAGAAACGAGAGATCTAACTTCACCTCTAAAGGGTTGAAATTCTGATAGAAATCTTTCCAGGCTGAGGGGGTTTGTTTCTGCCATTTGCAAAGCTGAGGCCACAGATTGCTGAGAGTGGCCTGAAGTAGTTATGCTCACCCTAGACTTTGGGCTGTTTCTCCAGCATGACTGGCTGCGAGTGTCTAGGTGCCGCCACTCACGTCTCTGCTTCCATTACAGACTTCGGTCCATTGTTGGAGCTTTCAGAGGATTGCAGCAAAGTTTTAGTCTTTTCAGAAACCCTGATGACCAATGAATTTAAGCATTTTAAGTAGGATTTAGAGGTTGGGTGAGCGGAGCGCAAGTGGAGTGCGTCTTACCCAGTCGGCTACATCATGTGACTCTGGTCCTATCTTTTCTGAATATCCTATATCCCAGGACCATTAACTCCCAGTCCTGGTACTGGGTGGCCCCCATTTCTGTGATGGCCACAATGTCAACCTTCCCCCCTGCCAATAGGGCCTGAAACTCAGCTGACTTGTTTCCAAGGCTCCTCGCGTTCAGTGAGACCACTCACCAACCCACTCCCTTCCCCTCCCTAACCCTTCTCCTTCCTTTCTTCCCCCCTGTGTCCCCTCCCTAATGCCTTCCCCATTAACAAGGGGATAAGCATCAGGCCCCCGTCCAGGACCCCTGCCTACCTGCTGACCACTCATCACCCCCCCTTCTAGTTTAAATTCATCTTTGTTTCTATGAACTCCTCTATCCTCTGCTTTAGTACCACCCTCCCCTCCTTGCTCAGGTGTAGCCTGTCCCCGGTGTACAAGGCATTCCTGTCCCTGGTTCTACCCCAGCAACCAACTGACCCATACCCCCTTGAGTGACACCATTCCCCCAGCCAAGTATTAAACTCACCTATCCTTTCTTTCCTTGCTGTACCCACACAGGGTACTGGGAGTACCTCTGAGAAGGCAACCTATCCCTCATTTCCTCACACAGCCTTCCCAGTTCCTCAAACCTTTCCCATACCACTTCCACCATCTACCCTGTCAGGTCATTCATACCCACGTGCACCACAGCATGAGATTTCCTCCTCCTTTCCCTGCACATTTAAGAAGAGATTGCCCTGTCCTGTCCATAGTCAACCCAGATATGGATTTGACCCAGATTCAGCTATACTTTTCCCCCTTACTGCCCTATCTGATCCCCTTCAGTATGGAATCCCCAGCACTAGAACCCCCCTTTTCATGCCATAAAAAAATAGGGCAGAGGGAGAGTTTTTAGATTTATACCTTAGAAGCTTGCTCAGATAAGGGCCTT
The DNA here is from genome assembly GCA_016271365.2 of Neoceratodus forsteri. Lineage (NCBI taxonomy): Eukaryota > Metazoa > Chordata > Ceratodontiformes > Ceratodontidae > Neoceratodus > Neoceratodus forsteri. The sequence goes on along the minus strand of CM057450.1, from coordinate 1,456,419,163 downwards.
AATGAGAGTATTGAACTTGCTGCATTTTTAAAAAAATACAAATGATTTGTGAGTATCATTACTATGGGCTCTAAAAAATTTAAATAAGTAAATGCAGCCGCATATCCCTAACAAAATAGACAATTTATAGCAATAAAATATTGAAGTAGAGTGTGAATTTAGTTTCTAAAGATTAGAAAATAATCACAGTTAACTTGTGTTGTTCTCCCTCATGTATTTCTATTAAGTAGTTGTGCCTGGTCACCTCATTTTATTTTTAATTATATGGATGGTTTATAGATACTTACATGTAGGTATTCATGTAGTATCTTATTTGAGGTTACCAAGTGTAGTAATGTATATTTATGGTGACTTTTAGCAATAATATGGCAGCAGTGGATATATCAGCTGTGTCTTTAAGGCTTTAATGGCCAACTAGTCAATGATTTGTGCTGTATTCACATTGGTGCATACAGACCACATGATATAGTTATTAGAATATTTAAGCAAAGCGTTTTTATGGTATCATTTACTCTGAGGAAGCTTGGCAGTCGGCCAAGTGAAACGTCAGTCTTTGTGATGATGTGTACGTTCTGGTCTGCAATAAAATTTGGATTTTTATTCACAAGATGCTTTTACTGTGCTGTGCGGGTGCTTATATTTAGTTTTTCTACCTTCTAGTTCTGAAGCCACTCCAGTGTTGCTTTGGCTCTATGCTTGGGGTCGTTGTCCTGTTGGAACGTAAATCTTCGCCCCAGTCCAAGGTCTATTGCAGACTGATGCAGGTTCTCCTCAAGGATGTGCCTGTATTTGGCTCCATTCATTGTTCCCTCTATCCTGACAAGTGCCCCAGTCCCTGCCACTGAAAAGCATCCCCATAACATGATGCTGCCACCACCATGCTTCATGGTAGGGATGCTGTTACGGGTGATGAGCTGTGTTTGGTTTGCACCAGGCATAGCGCTTTGCATTCAGGCCAAAGAGTTCAATTTTTGTTTCATCAGACCAGAGAATCTTTTGCCACATGGTCTCAGAGTCTGCCACGTGCCTTCTTGCAAACTCCAGGCATGCTATTATGTGGCCTTTTCTCAGGAGTGGCTTCCGTCTAGCCACTCTCCCATAGAGGCTACATCTGTGAAGTGCTGCAGAGATTGTTGTCCTCTGGACAGGTTCCCCATCTCAGCCATGGAACTCTGTAGTTCTGTTAGGGTGGTCATTGGGTTCTTGGTCACTTCCCTGACCAAGGTCCTTCTTGCCCGGTTGCTCAGTTTGGGAGGACGGCCTGCTCTAGGAAGAGTCTGGGTGGTTCCGTAATCTTTCCATTTCCTAATGATGGACTTGGCTGTGCTTCTGGGAACTTTCAACACCCTAGAAATGTTTTTATACCCCTCCCCAGATCTATGCCTCCTCACAATTCTATCACAGAGTTCTACAGACAGCTCCTTGGTCTTCATGGTAGAGTTTCTGCTCTGACATGCACTGTCAACAGTGGGACCTTATATAGACAGGTGTATTTCCTCTGAAATCATGTCAACCATTTGAACTGACCACAGGTGGACTCCATTCAAGTTTAAGAGTGATCTCACAAGGAAATTGATTGCACCTGAGCTCAATTTGGAGTGTCATAGCAAAGGGGGTGAATACTTATCAACTCAAGACATTTCAGTTTTTTTATTTTAAATTACATGTACAAACAATTCCAGAAGTTTCATTCCACTTTGACATTATAGAGTAATTTGTGTAGATACATGACATAAAAATCCCATATAAATGTATTTTAATTTGAGTTTGCAACATCACAAAATGTGACAAAATCCAAGGGGGGTGAATACTTTCTGAAGGCACTGTAAACTGGCAAGGGGGTAGGAAGGAATGGAATTTATGTTACAACATCACTAATGAGCAATTTTTCAACCACTATAACCTGTGGTGCTGTGACAGCTGAGGCTAAGACTGCATATGGGGGGTTTTGTTTTGTGTTTTTATCTTTACAGCTGGTGGCTCCAAGATGCCGAGCAGAGCAGAGGCCAGTGGTATGGACTTTGAGTGACAGCTTGTGGCCCTCACATAAGGAAAGGGAAAAGCTTGGTGGGAGGCTCTGTTCCAGAACCCAGATGGCCCTGGTCCAGCAGGTCCTTCAAATCACCCAGAATCAGAGACTCCAGTGCTCTAGTTCCAGACAACTTGGCAATGACTCCCTCAGATAAGAGAAGCAGAACTAGGAAATCCAGTCAAGCACCTCTAGCACTGAAGAATCTTCATGCAGGTAGGCAAGACTTAGAGAATATGTCTGATGAGACGTTGAGGGAGTTATTAGGCAGACTTTCAGGGTTCCCTTGCTAGGCACACCAAAGTGACTGCAGAGGCCACAGGCAGAGGCATCAGCTTCAGTAGGCCCCAGAGGTAACACACTCCATAAAACACTGTGTCCTTCATCTCCAAGACTAGCCCCAGCAGGGATACTGGTCCAGGAGACTCCATCAGTGGCATGCCAGAATCCAGGCTAGCTCAGTATACCAGAAGCAGTGCTCTCACCACTGGTTCCAGTGATCACACTGCCTCAACCTTAGGCCCTTGTCCCACTTATTTCACTAAGCCCAGTGTTCCCATAGCCAGTCAGTCTGCTGCAACCAGGTAGTCTGTCTCCACAGCTCCTGGCACTTCCCCTCCCTGCAGGTTTGTCAGCTCTCAAGCAGAAGCTCGACAAGGTCCTGACTTGAATAGTGGCAGAGTGTGGTAATGTACATATTGTGATGGTATACTGTATTTTCCTTTGGTGAAATAAGTTTTGTGGCAATAAATGTGCGAAGTGTTACACGTCTAAAATCATTGCTAAGAAATAAGCTGCTTAAAGCCACATGGAGTAACAGTATAATGGTGCACAGCACCACAGTAAAATAGGTCATGGGACATGTTGGACCTTTGTCTATTGGGGACTATAGACCTGAAGAGGACTGCAACGCTCTGATAGTGAATTCCCAGTCATGCAATCACTATCACCAAGAAGGGATGCAGGATAGTGGTGAGAGGAGGGTGGGGGAGGGCATTGCTATAACTATAATCAGGGACTTGCAAATCAGATTCATGTAAGTTTAAAGTAAAAACAATTGCCTGGTGTGTGGCTTCCCACACCTGTTTAACCAGTGCAAAACGGGGACAAGTTCCTTTCGGACCTTTCAGAAATGGTACAGCAAGTTTCCCAATGCCAATAAGTGTGGAACATATTAAGACATGGCTGGCCAATTACCGGAATAGGGTGGCCGCTCACACCTTGGCAGAAGACTTCAGGGAGGGATTTCAGATCCTACATGAGGGTCCTTACCAGGCTTATGAGGCGGAGAACCGGAAGTCTTCCAGGAAGTGACAAGACTTGGTGCACACTAAGTTGGACAAAAAGGCGGTGGCAGGCAGGGTAAGCAGCCCCTTTGTGGTACCTCCCTGGCCTCATTCCAAGGTTTTCCCTAATGGGTTAGTGCCCAAGAAGGTACCTACATTTTGAATGAAAAATAATTTATCATACCTATAGGGAGACTTTGTTAACCATCACATTGACCCAATCCACACATCAGTGCCTTGTGCACTGTTCAATAGGGCAATAGAGGTGGTTAGGAGGTTGAGGAGGGGGTTTCTCTTATATAAGGCAGACACTGAGTACACTTTTCAGCTTTTGTTGGTGCATCCAGATGACAGGGACTTCCTGGGTATGAAATTTGACTGGCAATATTACATAGATAATTGCATACCAACGGGATGTGAGGTGGCATGCAATGTTTTGACCAGTTCTGCACGTTCCTGCATTGGCCATCACATACAGGGCAAGGAAGTTGGAAGTACTGCAGTTCATTACTTGAACAACTTCCTGTTTGTAGGGGAGGTAAGCACCCATAACTGTAGCCAGCTTATGGAGGCCTTCCAGACAGTAAGGCCTAGCCTGGGAGTTCCTTTGTTTATGACAAAACAAAAGGACTGTTCACTAGGCTTTCCATTTTAAGAACAGAGATTGACATGGTCACCATGGAATTCTGACTGCCCCAGGAGAAGCTGATGGCACTTAGGGCCCTCCTCAATTAGATGGCCAAGACTTGCAAGATCATCTTGCAGTGGTTGAAGCAACTACTTGGCCACCTTAATTTTGCTTGTAAAGTCATACCCATGCACAGGACATTGCTTCCCCAGTTGGTTAAGGTCAGCTCTAGTTGCACTAAGTTCCATCATGGGATAGGAGTGACAGAAGCAATGAGGGATGATCTTGGGCTTTCTTGAATTATTTTAAAGGAGGTGGCCATCTGGCCAGAACCAACCACTAGTTAAGAGTTAGAGCTATTTATAGATGTGTCTCAGGGCCTGGCCTTTGATTTATAGTTACAGGGAGAATGGGGTATGCGCCAGTGGCCCTAGGCCTGGGAAGCAGTTATATGGGGGTAACAGCTGAGGAACACAAAAGTGACCTTCAGGACAGACAATATACTATAAATGTCCAGCTGGGGTGCAAGGGCCTGCTTGATAATCTCAAGCAGGTCTTTGTCCTTGAATGTTCAGCTCTTAACATAAAGTTTACAGCCGTGTGTGTTCCTGGCGTGGATAACAGTATTGCTTATGCTCTTCCTCATTTACAGTGGTGGAGATTCCAGGAGCTGTCTCCAGAAGTGGAAATGTATCTCAGGGAAGTCTGAGTCTACCTCTGAGAACTGGTGATCCAGAAGCCTGGGAGTTGCTCAGGTGTTCTTTAGCACCCAGCAGGCAGGCAGGCAGTGTACTAGAGGGGGTTGGAGAAATTTCTGAATATGCATCAGGCCCATGGGTGGGGGAATATGTTGAATATACCAGTGAACCAGCTATGCTTATATATCCTGTACATGAAACAGGAAGGGTTGATGCCAGCAGTGGTGTGGCAGCACATAGTGGGGATGTCATGATTTTTCCAAAGTCATGGGTCATGAGGACACCACATGGGCATTCCCCCTTCACAAGAAGCTGGAAATGTGGGCCTGTGGAGTCCTCAAGAGGCTAGATGGTATGTGGCCAATTACCCTGACTCTGTTGGCACAAATATGGGAGGAGCTCCCATGGTGCATTTGTTTCAAACAGCATTTTTGGTGACTTTCTATGGGGCATTTAGGGTATCTGAGTTGGTGTAGCCAAGCAAAGCGGCCATATTGCCAGTGACCTTGGTGGATGATGACATGTGAGTGACACCAGATGGGGTGTTTGTCCAGTTGTGCAGAAGCAAGATTAACAGATGGGCCCAGGGATGTTGGTGCAGCCAGTGATCACCACTGGGGGCTACAGTGAAACATCCATGCATGGGTTCTGAAATATCTTACCCACCAGATGGCTGGGGAGGGTCTCATTTTTTCATCATGAGGATGGGTCCCCTGTGATGGTGTTTCAATTCTGTCATGTGTTAGGAAAGGCCATGAGAAGAGTGGGGGTAGGCTCAAAGGAGTTCAATACCCACTCTTTCAGCATAGGGACCACCTCATAAGCCAAAGCAGAAGGGTTTACAGATGGCCAGATTCAGTCCCTTGACCATTGGAACTTACAGACTTTTGAAGGATACTGTATGTGAGACTGCATTTGCAGTAACTTCTATAGTAGTTTTTGTTTGATGACAGGCAGAGTTACCAGGGCAGACAGATGTGGATCTGCAGCCATTCATTAATCCACTGGGCAGCCATCAGGGCAAAGCAGTTCAAGGGAGGTGGTAACCTGTTGCTGGACTCTTGGCAGGGTCAGTTAAGATGGATGGGTTGGTGGGGAATGAGATAGAGTGAACTGCTTCCAAGGATCATGGCTGAAGTTTGGCAGAGGGGATCTCCCAGCGTTTTGTTGGTACACATAAGAGGCAATGATTTGAGAGCAGTAAAATCATTTGAGTTGTTGTGCAAAATGAAGGAGGACTTGGCCTCGTCTGCTGTGCACCTGGCTGGTGACATACATCGTATGATCTCACATCATCCAAAGAAGACAGTGGAAGCATGTCCAGGACCCTAGAGCAATTGAAAGAGCCCGCAGACACACCAACATGGCTATACAGTCATTTATGGACATTATTGGTGGGTGTCCTGAAGCACGATGATATTGTTGTCAAAGTACCCAACTTTATGCCCGTGATGTGGTGCACCTGTCTAGCATAGATTGTGATAGATTTTTAGATGACCTACAAAGTGCTGTGGAGAAAATAGTAGTGTGAAGTGCTCATGTTGGATGACCTACGAAGTGCTGTTGGGAAAATAGTAGCATGAAATGCTTGTGGGGGGGTGAGCATCAGGAGCCATGCTTATATTGTGACTGCATGGTAGTCTTCCAAGACTTTTACAAAAGGGAAACATGGACTCACACATCTTTGCAGGCAGATCTACTTGAGTCTGGCAAGAGGTGAGGGCCCAGATAGCTGCAGTTCCCCCTTTTAATGGGAAAGTTGAGGGATAGCATCTTTGGGCATTGCTCATGGTTTTGCAGTGCCCCCAGTGCAGAAGGCATATCAGCATCCATCCCAGAACCATCCCTTATGCTCCAGAGGCCAGTTACTTTCTGGGGTTTGTACCCATTTGGTCAGCTCCCCTGGGGGCAAGGGGATGGCCATTATAGTGATGATTTAATTGAGGAATGACTTGCCGTGACTACCTTGGTGTGCATATCACGCTGATTTGGCTGTAGCTGCTGTTAAATACTGTTTAATAAAACATGGCTGTGGCCATTTTTTACCAGAACACATTATCTGTCTCAGTCTGTTCAGGTGGAGGAAGGGGTAACATGACCTATAAGATGATTAAGGAAAAGACAAATAATTGCTGCAGGTGGGGCACTGTGTGGATACAGCCCTTACTGACATCTAAACCAGCTGGTTAATTAGCTAGGCAGAGAACCCACTAGAGGTGGGTGGAGGCAGGTAGGTGGATGTTCTCTGGGGGCTGGCAGCTTAGGGGTGGAGGAGAGGTGCTTAAGTACACATAATGGTAAGCAAAAAGAGGAATTTTCTCTTGCTCGGTAGTAGAAATGAGCAACCGAATGATGGGGTATTAATCAAGATGTTTGACCAAACAGACTAGCAAGCATTGTTATTTGGTATTAGAGGATACCATTCCCCCAACATAGCTCTATGGAACAGTTGCAAAAGTTGCTTTTCATCTTGTTAGCAAAGTTTAATTGCATCCAAGTATGACATTTCCATGTATTTCATTACAATAAATTCTAGTTCACATCCAGTGTTGTAATTCCTTGCCAGTGTATGTTTTAATTGATCATTTTTGGTCACAAGTCTGCCTTCTAAAAATGCTACCAATACTCCTCCTCTACCTTTCCTTGTTCCATCCCTTTCCCTCAACCCTCTCCCCTTCCACTCCCTCCTCTCCCTCATCCCCACTCTTTCCCTCCCCATACCTCCCTTCCACAACTCTTACTGCTTCCATCCCACCCCATTCCACCTCAGTCTATTTTCCTCCCCCTCTTAACCTGGAGTTCCTCCACCATTGTCTCCTGTCCCTTCCCCACTCATTCCTCCCCTGTTCTCCTCCCTGGCATGGGGGTCAAAAGTGCCACTCTATCCTCTTCCTCCTTACCCTGCTTCTCCTCTTTGCTGGGGTTGTGGAAATTAATCCTGGTCCCCCACTCTTCTCCTCTGCCTCCATCCCTAGAGTCCAAAGTATTTCCCACCTGAATGGTAGGATCATCCTCCCAATACTGGATGCTCTTGATGTATTGTCCTCTCAACTCTCTCCAGACCTCCTCTGTATAACAGAATCCTGGCTCTCCACCAGGATTCCTGATTCCATCCTTGCCATTCCAGATTATCTCCTCTTCAGGCAAGATGGGGAAAATGCAGGGGTGGCACTACACTGTATGTCTGCTAGAGTTTCTTGCACAATCACCCTCAGGGAGGCTACCCCTCCTCCATGAGTTCCTATTAGCTAAACTATCCTTTCCCTCTTCATTGCCCATTTATAATTGCATTTTTATGCTTCACCAAGAATCTCCCCCTCTTCTCTAGTAGATTCACTCTCAATTCTCTCCTAACACTCCCCTGCTGGTGAACTCATTCTCTTGGGGGACTTCAGCATTAATTGGCTTTCCCCATCCTCCAGGCCAGCTACACATAGGATTGAGTCTTTTAACCTTTCACAACTCATCACAGAACCTATGTGACTCAATTCCCCCAACCCTCCTGGACTAGATTCTCTCCTCTCACTCCTACCATATGGTCACAGCAGACATACTGCTGGATGCTTTCAGTGACCATTGTATGACATTCTGTGTCAGAAAAGTCTGGACCCTTTCCTCCTCCCCAAAGTACATCTGGTCTAGATCATTCTGGTCACTGAGCATGGAGGCTTTACTGTGCAACCTGGCTGCTACTGCTTGGTCCTCCATGCTCACTGTCTTAGACATTGATACGGCACTATCCCACTTACATTCATTATTCATTGATATGGCACTATCCCTCTTACATTCATTATTTACTTCTGTTTTGCTTAAGCATGCTCCCATCAGGAAAAAGTGGGTAAAATCATCTTTCCACCCTGGATCACCTGCGATCTCATTGAATTGTGCAAGATCTGTGACCAACCGGACCTCATCTCCTTCAAAACATTTAAGAATGCTTGCACTAAGGCCATCTGAAATGATAATTAAGTCCCAATATTTCAAGGTCAACCTCCAGAATAACATTAACTCACCTTCTAAATTCTGGAAGGTGATTCACTCCTTTTTTGAACCCCCAGTCTGGTCTGTTCCCCCAGATCTTTTAGTTAATGTCTGATATCAGACCCTTCCTCTGTTGCTGCTCACTTCAGTGAGTTTTTTACTACTTGTGCTCTCCCTTCCCCTCCCCCACCACCTGACTCCTCTCCTCTTCCCCTAATCTTTCTTCTCCCCTACCCCACTCTTCCCTGAGCTTTGACTTTCCACCTCTCACTGCATGGGAGACTTTCTGGCCCTTGTATCATTCATCCTTTCTAAACTGAGCCCAGATGGTTTGGACTCTAAACTTTTCCATCTGTCAGCTCCAGGCATGACCACCCCACTCACCCATCTCCTAAACTTCTCATTCACCCTTTACACTGTCCCTCAGTCTTGGAAATTTTCCAAAGTCCTCCCCTCTCCATAAAGGGGGCCATCCATCCATCCGCTGTCGGTGACCTTCACCCTATTTCTTTCCTGCCTTCTCTTGCAAAGTTGCAAGAGAAACTGATCTACTCATGGATTGCAGATTTCCTCCACTGCTCCAATTTACTCTCCCCCTTCCAATCTGGTTCTAGGAAGGATCACTCCACTGTTACTTCCCTACTCAGGATCACTAATTACATCCTCTCAGGGATGGATCAAGGGCACATCACTGCAGCCATTTTCATCAACCTGACCAAAGCTTTCAATTTAGTGTCCAACTCTCTCCTCCAGGATAAGTTAAGCATTGCCACAGCCTCTCAGCCCCCACTGTAAATGGGTTCCAATCCTATTTCATGGGCCATCAGCAGTCAGTACAGGAAGGAGGTGCATTCTCCCCACCACTCCCAATCCAGGCTGAGGTACCAGAGGGCAGTATCCTGGGCCCAATCCTATGCTTGATATTCTTCAATCACCTCCCCTATGCCTGTGCCAACTCACATATTCACATGTATGCTAATGACAGAGTTCTTTACATCTCATGTCCCTCAACTGCCTCCGTGGAATTCTCACTCCAGCATGACGTTCACAATATTCTGCACTGGTTCCAGGACCACTAGCTAAGGGTCAACACAAAAAAGCTATCTACAACCCTTGATACCGGCCAGAAATTAGGTCAGCTCGCTTCCTTCCCTGTTTTCTCCATGCTTGTTGACTCCTCGATTGAGGCTTTTCCAACATTCAAGTGCCTCAGTGTGTGGTTAGATAGCAGGCTTGACTTCTTGTCTCACATCAATACCATCCATGCCAAACTCCACCCCAAACTCAGTGCTCTGTATTGCAGTAAGGAATACCTCTCTCCATAGGTCTGCCAGGAGTTAGTTACCAAAATGGTTCTCCTGGTCTTCGACTATGTGGATGCAGTCTATGGCATTGTTCCATCTACTTTCTTGGCCAGACTGGACAACCTCTGCAATGCCTTCTGCAACTTTACAACTAACTCTCCATCTCATACTCACCAATGCTTCCTTTACTTCTCCCAATCCATTCTCCCACTCTGGACACGTCGCCTGTTCCACTTTGTCTCCCTCATTTCAAACTACTTGTTTGGGTCCCCCCCCCATTTATCCATCTCATCTCATCTCCCCCATCCCCTCCGCCTCCTACTCCTTGTGTTCCAGGGACCAGCTCACTTCCTCCCTTCCCTACCCACACTCCACAGCTGGAAAATCTGCTTTCTCTTACTGTCTCCCCTCACTCTGGCATCAACTATCATCCTCCATCCATCTCTCTCTCTCTCTCTACCCTCCCTTTCCTCCCTTAGATGCCAACTAAACCTTCTCTCTCCTTCCCCTTATTTCTGCCTACCTTCTTTCTAAACCCTTTCTTTCCTTTCCCGACCTCACCTATGTGCACTGGTTCAGCATCCCATCGTCTGCATTCCTCTGCACTTTTGATTTTGTCTTATTTGTACAATTTTTTGATTAATCACACTATTTATTGGACATCCTGTAGCTATTTTATTGTTAATGTCACAAAATTCAGATTAACTTTGACTCATTTCAGAACTGGCTGACCTCTAATTCGCTAGTACTTAATTCTGTTAAAACTAAAATTATGCTGTTTTCTAACAAAAAAAAAACTGCACAGTTGATCTGGCTCCTGTCTGTGATGTAATGGGAAATGCCATTGAACTGGTAGATACATTTAAATATTTGGATATGGTACTCGATAAAAAAACTTACTTTTGAACCCCATGTCTCTTATATTATAAAAAGAATTCATCAAAGACATGGGTGTTTATACAGAACTAAGCCTTTCTTGACCATTGAATCAAGAAAGCTCCTGGCCCATAGTTTTTTTATTTAAGCAATAAAGCATGACAGGGTGTAGTATATCATGGGATATCATCACGTCTCAGGTGGTTAGGCATGCAGCCGCAGGCCAAGTGCATCCAACCACCCGATAAGTGATGATATCCCAGGATATACCACACCCCGGAGTGACTTATTGCTATTATGAACTGAGTTTGAAGTTTTATAAATAAAAAAATAAAACAAACAGGTTTTAAAACATTCTAAGAATGAGCTTTTGGGTGGTGTATGAGTACATTTTGAAAAAAATAGTTCTCAGACAGTAGAGAGCAAAGAAACTGGTGGTGCTGGAACTTTTTTGAAGCCGTGATGATGTAGCCTGATATCATCATGGCTTCAAAGAGCTCTTGGCCAATCAGATTCCTCTATTTATGATCCTCAGTTTCATAATTAGTGTTTTGGACTACAGACTTACAGTATACTCAGCAATGAACTGTAATTCCCTAGCTAGAGTGAGTGTTACATACAACTCTATTCATTTATTTATGGTCAGTGCATCTGCTAGAACACATCATTGCCTTCTACTGAAGTATACTAACTATCGTTCCCTTATCAATAGGATATACTTTAAAATAAGTACTCTTCTGTTTAAAATCAGTGCTGGTTTTCTGCCTAAATCAATAAGTGTACTTTTTCCCAAATATCTTAATCTTAAAGGTACTAGATCCCAGTCATTGTTTACATTTGGCCCACCTTTCTTTACAAAAATCTTTAGGTCAATGCTTCTTACTATATGGGAATTCACATTTTTTGGCCTTTCCTGATCACAAATTTTCACATACATAAGTAAAAATCTGTGCAGTTATGTAAAACAGTGATATATCAGTGCTAGCTGCTATATAGTCAAAAGTTCAGCTGAGATATTTCTCTAGTATAAAAAATACTGCACCTTACCTAAGTCCATCGGCCAGCCACTAACCCATTAGGGGTCACAGCACTTTATGTGAGCTGGACTTTGTTGTAATGAAATATATTGGAAATGTCAGACTCGGCTTTAATTAAACTTTGCTAACAAGATGAAAAGCAAATATGTCTGTTCCATAAAGCTAAGCTGGAAGGAATAGAACCCCTAATATTGAGTAGCAGTGCTTGCTAGTCTGCTAGGTCAAACATCCTGTTTAATACTCTACTACCCAGTTGCTATCTTCTATTTTTTTTAACAATGGAGACTTGTAGTTATTTGAAACCTTGACCAAGGTTTACAAAGTTGAACACCCTACCCATGCCTGTAATTTATCACTGAGCACTAATCCCTTGTTTTTGTGGAAAAGTTCTCTTGCTCCTTACCCTACATTCAGAACCTACCCAAACCCACTCACTTAAAAGCTGAACATGAAACTGTCTAGGGCATCAAGGAACTTGCTGTCCCAACAGGGGGATCACCTTATGAGGCAAGAAGGAATCTTCCCAGTTTCACCCATGAGGTTTTCTTGGTTTCTACCTTCTACAGAGAGGTTTAAAACTTATTACAGTTAAGTTGGGTAGTGTTAGTATGTCGCAGTCATGTAACAAGTGGTGGCACAGTAGTCTTGTAAGGAGTGTACAGAGGGGTTAACAGGTAACCAAGCACCTTTGCAGGTGGAGTACCCAGAGGCTGGCAAGAGGTAAGTGCCCCAGACAGCTGGGTTTCCCCCCTTTGTGGGGCAGTCAAAGGGATAACCTCTTTGGGAATTGCCTGCAGTTTTGCAGCACCCTCTGATGGGGGAGGGTGCATCAGCACCTGGCCCAGAGCCACCACTCATGCCATGGAGGCAGGTTACATCGCAGGGTTTGTACGATTCAGTCTGCTCACCTGGAGGTTAGGGGATTGCCATTACAGTGATGATTTGATTGATGAATAACTTGCCATGACTACCTTGCCGCGCACATCACGTTGACTTGACTGTAAACTTTAAAAACAACGAACAGTCACACAGCTCATTGACAGCTGTAACTTTCCTTTTTAACGCAAGCTCCCTTTTCGTATATTGAACTTTATCTGCCTTCATTATTGCAGATTGCTAATCCCTGTTTTTCACATTTGTAATACATTTTATTCTTTTTATGCTGGCAGTTGTTTTGTTAATAGATCTTTTTTGTATTTATATAAGCTCTAATAAAGGCTGCTTAATACCCACTTTTATGTCATTTTAGAATTCCTATAGTTCTTATAATCCTTATGTATTTTTTATTCACTGTGTTGGAACATTTAGAGTCTTGTTTGCTTTTTTTTTGCTCCGTTGAATGATATTTAAGATAAAGGCAGGTAACAGGGTAGCAACTCTCAATTTAGCATTTTCCTGAATAGGAGAAAAACATGAAAATTTGATCAAATTTCTTCTGAGGGTTATTGTTCTCAATGCAGTGCTGATCATTCTCCTTAAAAGCATAAAGAGTAAGAGGATATACTAATTTGTTCAAGTTTACGATAAAAAAAAGAAATTGGTTTTGTAAACTCCATGGTTAAGTGGACCCCCTATTAGACCAACTTTTTTTTAAATCTCCAAGCCCTGTAACCTGGAGTCTCAAAGAGGACCATAATCACAACATTGCTGCCTACTTCTTCAGGCTATCCATGAGACAGCTGACATCTAGTCTCATTTTAAATTATCCCCATTACTTTAAATCTATACTTTTCTTTTATTACATGCACAATGACAGTGAGTACTGGTCAGTAACTACTTTGGATATATACTTTTCTTTTATTACAAGCACAATAAGAGTGATTATAAATCAGTGGAACTGCTTCCACCAATCAGAATATGGCATCTACTGTACCTCTTATCTAGCGTACAGTAAGTGCCTTGTGCACCGTCCCACAGCTGATTCATGCCACAGGCATTCTCGTCAAACAGTGATTGTCACTGTGTATGAGAAGTCACGGAGCCTCAGTGAGTAGATAACTCGCCGTGCCACTTAACGATGGTGAACGTACCAGGACAGAGAAACAGTCATTTCAAACTGGGAAAAATGTAATAGAGTCCAGTGACAGTCAATCATAAAGTTAATCCTGGTAAATCAGTGATAACACATGTCCCCCACGGCACACAGAACATACCAATCCATACTGAGAAGCAGAGGGAAACACCAGAAGCCTGGAGGGAAACATCATACTACAAAATGGACACTGATGTACATAAACATCATAATGCAGTTCCACCACTTTATAATATGTATATAGGGCTTATGGGGATTGTTTCTTATGAGATAAGAATGTTATCTCGCACTGGTTTGGGCTGACAGAACCACTCAGCTTCGTTTCGTGGCCCTCTCACCCAAACCAGCATGAGATAACATTCTTATCTCATAAGAAACAACCCCACTACCCTATAAATATATAGCACAGGTCATTGACTAAAACGTATTGATTGGATTTCTCTTTTTCTGTTGTACTGTGTGCTTGTGTTATAGTATGAGGAATTAATTCTCATTCCTCTATGATTATTATTTTAATAATATAATACTAATGATAATTTATTAAATAATGTGATTATAGATATATGCTTTGCTTGATTAGCGAATTTGGGGGTAATGTTGACAGATAATTTGTTCTTGTTACTATTGCCATTACAGTATAAAAAGCACTGAACCAGGATATACTGTAATTGCACTGTGGTAAATTAGCATATGAAAGCTGTTTTAGGTGCATTTTGTGTTCAGTAATTATTATACCTGCTCAAAAACATTTGAGGTAGTACTTTTATAATATGATATGGTATGGTATTACCCTGGCTATATTTAACTAATGCCTTGTGTGTCTATTTTGTGTGTTAAAAATCACATTCACTATTCTATCCAGTTTATGCTGTCCCAGGCCAGCAGGTTCCAAGTGGGATAGCAAACCGGTTTAGAGGTCATCTCATAGCTACATTGCCAGAGTTGTAAATAAGTACAGTTACCTGGTACTCTCTCTAAACACTCTAGTAAGTTTCCAGTCTGAATCTGCCAGACTGTTTATGAACTTTAATACATTTGGAAACAAATTAACATAGATAACTGCTGATTGACTATACTGTATTTTAATTTCATTTTGTTAACTTACCAGTTGCAAACACTAAGTTTTAAACAACTAGATTCTATTCATTTCTATTGATTGAACATATGGTGTATTTTGACTTATTATCTTTGCTTGTGCTTCTGCAAGAAACATGTTGTTACATGAATGGCATTTCCGAGGTGTATCATTGCTGAATTCATTGCAGTTCAAGCTGCAATGGGCTCAGCAGTGCAGACCAATGACCAGGCACTCTGGTCATTACACTACTACTGCTTGCTGGGTGGAAACTTTGTGTACTTGAAAGGACCAAAGTGCTCCTATGAGAGAGTGCTTTGGTGCTTTCATTTGTATGAAGCCGATCAGCAAACAGCTGATCAGTATACAAAAGCGAATGGGAAAAGGTAGCTTGCATTAAAAAGAAAAGTTACACCTGTCAATGAGCTGTGTGTCTGTTCATTATTTTAAAAGTTTAAGCCATCCATATGCTTCCAGTTGCCTCCAACACACACACACACACACACACACACACACACACACACATATACACACACATATCTCAGGCTGGAATTCAAAGTACAGTATCCCTACCAGGAAGAGGGCCTCCTGGCTGAAGGGGTGTCAACCATAGAGGCAGGGACTCATAGGCTAAAGGAATCTGCAAGACCAAGTCTGAGATGAGGCCAGCCCACTGGCGCATCAGTTGGTCTTCTGTCTGTGACACCAATGCCCTGCATTCAGATGCAGACTCTGGGCATTGGAGGGCTGGCTGGTGGAGGAGGATTGAGCATCCTAGGGACAGCTGTACTCTTCCAGGGGGTAGGTAGGTCAAGCGACTGGCACATTAATGATTCCTGGTGGAAGCTAGGGGGATTACAGCTGCTGGAGCCAAAGCTGTCAGGGAGGCATGCCAGAAATCACATGTGCACTGGCATCATTGCATGCCATGCCTCCCAGGGTGTCTCCACAAAAAATCTTGCTGCCAGCTCCCTTGATGATGTTTTGCCTCTCCACTGCTGTACCATGTTCTGCAATGCCTTGGCTGGTGACCAAGCAACAAGTTTTCATCGGTCCGGTCTGGTTCCACAACCCCACCCTGGGGGGCAAGCCAGGGGGTTCTCCTGGTAGTGTTTCCACCAGGACCCATGACTTAACATCCATGGGGGCTGTGCCATACAATGGCACTGTCCAGTGGGGGCAAGACTGGGTTGATTGCCATCTTTAAGGTAAGTCCTGAGGCAGACGGTGGTCAGAGGTGGCAGGGCCTGAGCTACGGAAGGACTGGCACCCAGAAAGCACAGTAAAAAAAAATTCAGTTGAGGTCATAAAAGCAATCAAAACACATCACAATGTATTAGCAACAGTGAGCATCTTAGTACTCCAATGAGAAAGCGCATAATGTCAGTGCAGAATATCTTACTACTGTCAATGGGTACCACAGGTAGTACTGGAGAATCACCTCATATAGTATCAGTCTTCCCAAATAATACTGGTATTCTTGGAGGAGTGAGAGTTAAGTTGAAAGGAATAAATTTAGGCCAGGCAGCCAGTGATATCAAGGAGCTGAAGCTGTGTGGCCTTAGTTCCTTGTCCACCATGGAGTTTATCAACTCCAAGGAGATATACTTCTTTACCCCAGCAGTTCAGGGCAGCAGATGTGTAGAGATTGAAACAAATAAAGGACAGGAAGTGTCAAATCAGAGATTTTACTTTTTAGATGCAGAGCTGGCCTGCGACCACACTGCCCTGTCTGGCTCATTTAGCAAGGTACCGAATAAATACATAAATGCATAAATGAAAAACAGCAACAGCAAAAAAGACATCATGAAGCATCAGAACAGAAGTTCCCCATCAAGGCTTTTAAAAAACCTTCACTCTTCAGTGAATGATTTGGATTGATTTTAAATTGTATGTGGCATAATTAATCTTGAAAATGAAAACTGTTCATCAGGTATGTGAGTAGGTGAGGATGCCTACATGGAGAAATGGTAAGAAGTAGAAGTACAAGTACCCCACTTTCTACCCAACTACCCCTTTTTCTCATTTTCTTCACCCTCCCACTGTCTCACTTTCTTTCTTTCTATCTTGCCTCTTCCTCTAGCTCTTCAATTATCGTGCCCTTCCTCACCCCGTTTCTCAGTGTAAACAGTTCTCTATCGCACATTCATGCTGCCTTCCTGTTTTTTTTTTTAGGTTAGACCATCTCACTTCCATTTCCAATGCATCAGTCAGCAGATGAAAAAAAACAGTTGCCTTTCCATCCTGAAATTATCTGCAGATTTTTAGATATAAAGCTAGAAATTGTTTTTTTTTTTTTTTTTTATGAAAACTGTCTGTCACGTCTGTACTTTTCTCTAATCACTGCCTGATTTTTTACTTTATGGCAACACTGATGACTTCATAACTGCTTTCTTAAATGCTGATTTGATTCAGAAACTATCATAGAAACACAGAATCTGTCAACAGATAAGGACCATACAGCCCACCTACTCTGTCCATTTCCCTACTTACTGTTGCAGCCCCAGATCCTATTTGATCTGCAGCTCTCCTGCTGTGCACATCTCCAGGGTACCCTTATGGCTATCCCATGTACTCTTAAACCCCTATACTGTTTTTTCCCCACCACTTCTCCTGGAAGGTTGTTCCACAGCTCCACCACCCTTTCAGGGAAAATGTACTTCCTAACATTACCTCCGAGCCTTCCACCCTTCAGCCTCATATCATGCCCCCTGATGTCAACAATGGTACTAGCGGGGAGCACCTGCGAGGAACATCTCTACATCACACACTGAGAGTTCGAAGATGGCCAAGTGAAGAGAATACTGCAGCACCTGGCTGTACCACCTCCTTCAACTACGCTTAGAATGCTGAGAATGCTGACCCACAAGATGGTTGTTTAGGCTTAATAAAATGCAGTCCAACTCACATATTTGTTCTATTTTTTATTTAGTGAGTGCATGGTATGTCAAAAGTAGTCAGGCAAGCCAAAGAGTTATCGGATGCCCACTTTGAGAAGAAGAAAAAGAGTAAAGAATTAAAGGTAATGCATGCAACATGACAGCACGTAGTTCACCTTTCACTGAGCCTGCCCGATTTATGAGTCTTCACAGACACGCCGTAGACACCGGTGTCTCCATTACCGACCTCCCCTTCACTGAGCCACTCACTGGCAAAATGTAATATTTCTACTTATTTTAAAATAAAGGAGACAGTAAGCATTAGTGAGGAAAGAGGTTCAATTCTGAAGCCAGCTCAGCAGCCAGCACAGTTAGTTTTAAAAAGGGGCGAGGTCCTGAAGCAGGTAGAAAACGCTATATTATTGCAAAAGCTCAACTGCTTTATTAACACACATGGAGCAAAAATGCCTAAAACAGGTATAGGCAAGACAACAGAGATAAGTAATGATAATGACACACAAAGAATTCAGGAGAATGAGAACAAGGACAGACCAAATAGTTCAAACCAAGATATGAAAGGAGCAGACAATTCAGAGCATGAGAGTACAATTATACAGACAGAAAAAGAAGTGTTAAATCAAAATATGGTCTCAACAGTACTTGGTACAGGGGCCAACGCAGGGGCTAATACTGTAATGGATGAGAATACCTCTCAAAATGATAATGTGTTAGCAGCAGTGGCTAGCCTAAAAGAAGAAATGCTTAAAGCCTTAGGCATACCTCTCAAGTGTCCCTCATTACGAGGGACATCCCTCATTTTGCCCCTTAAAATTGCTCTGTCCCTCATCCGTCCCTCATGGAAAAGGTGCTGCCCACACAGAGAATGTGCTGTAAATTCAGATTTTAAAGCAGAAACTCTAAATATTCTAAAATACTACATCCAAAATAAACCTTGTACAAGTAAACACTATGGTTTTCACAGTGTTCTGAACTTGTATCTCCATGTTTGAGGATATGTCCCTCATTCTGAGTGTCTGTGTCCCTCATTGTCCCTCATTTTGAGTGTCCAAAAATGCCCATGTCCCTCATTTCAGTGACAAAAGGTTGAGAGGTATGGCCTTAGGTGATATCAAAAGCACATTAGGCACAGTAACAGGCTCACTGAGTGAACTGAATAGCAAACTAGAAAAGCTCACACTATGGACAGATGAATTAGAAGAACCCATTTCTAGGGTGGAAGACACTACAAACCAAGTCCCTAACAAATTTCTGCAATTACAAAGGCAAGTGCAGGCTTTACAGCAAAAGATTGTAGAACAAGAGGATCGGGCTAGAAGGGGCAATGTGAGACTGTGTAAAATTCTGGAAGGTGTGGAAGGGACAGGTGACCCAGTCCCCTTTTGTGAAAAAATGATTACAGAAGCACTTAATAGGAAGTACCCTGAAGATAAAGTTATTTTGGACAGGGTCCATCATGCAGGTTCCAGATTCAATGGTAACCCTAACTATCCACGAACAGTTTTTATTAAGCCATTAAACTATCAGGATTGTGAGGTTGTTTTAGACAGAGCAAGAATCTCAAAAGGCCTAACATATGAGCATATTAACTTCAACACTTATCCAGATATGTCAGCTGAAACCACTGAAAGAAGGAGGTTATTTAACCCCCTAAAACCATTTTTATATAACAAAGGCATTAGATTCTCTTTATTGTTCCCTGCAAAGATTCAATTTATTCTCAATGGAAGGCTGCAGACATTTGACTCCCCAGAAGATGCTATGGAAGCATTTAAGATTACATTTGAAAATCAAAGTGAATCAGGAGATAACAGGGTCTACTGGGCTCATCCAAACCCTTACCTATCCCCTTCTAATACATCACAATCAACATCTGCACCAACACCAGGATGGGGGGGGGGCAAAAGCAAAGTCAAGACCTAGCAGGAGGTCAAACATGCCCAAATAAAAAGCTATAGCAGAGTTAAAGGAATAAATGAGAAAAAGGACATACCATTGAAGGGGAAAGAGCTGTATAACAAAATAATCAGTTAAAAAATCCATATCCCATGGATCCTTGGACACCAGTATAAGCTTCCCACCTAATCATTTCTCTAATTTTGGTGATTAGGTGTACCTTTAGGAGCATGAGTGAAGAAGCAAGCTCAGTGTTAAGGTTCTCAGGAAGATGGCCTGCTAAAGCTGTCTATACAAAGGCTACCTTTCTTTAAGTGGGGCTGTAAGCTACAAAACTAAGTTATGATACTTTGATATAAATTTGTATCTTATTTTATGTAGAATTAAGAATTAGGCTTTTTCTTTGGCTTTAACCAAGGTGCTAGTTCCGGCATATGAAGATGGTTACTTGACCATCTTGGTTTCAAGAGAAGTGTAAGCAGGAGTTTGGGGGTTAGGGTTCAGGGGCAGATGAGGGTTGGGAAGGGGGAGGGGGAAGGGAAAATATTTATTTCTGAGATACAAACAGAGACCTACTATTTTCTTGGTGAAGATTATATTTTTGAAATGTATTAGATTAAATAGAGAGATTTGGCAAAGGAGTCCAGGAAAGCAACAGTTAAGCAAGATGGTGTCTGACGTAATTAAACAGATGAAGCCATATAGGATGAATGTTAAGCTACACAATGGGAAATACTGTTAAGAGTACAACCTGGAATGTAAAGGGGTTACAGAATAGAGCAAAGACTGTTAAAGTGATAAACTATTTGGAGACAGAAAATGTAAATATGATAATGCTACCAGAGACCCATCTTACAACTAAGGAAACTGCATTGTATTGTGAGGCATTCTGGCACCATACAATTCTGCTTAAGGTTGAGCCAGTCCAAATTAATTCATGGGCATATGCATATGCATATGCTTCAGTGTACCAAGTATTTAGGGACAAACTCCACACAAAAATGTTTATTACACTGTGGGCCTGAGGAAGTAGCATAGCCATTAAACATAGCCCAACATACTGGTGTGAGAGAAACACTGAAATAAATTCATACAGAATATAAAAAAACATTTTTTGTGTGGAGTTCATACCTAAATACTTGGTACACTGAATGATATTGGTCACGCAGTGGATGACCCAAGAACACTGAGGTATTCACATTGCCCTATGAGGACAGGGGCAACATGAACCAACATTTTGCACATATGCATATGCTTCCCATGATCCTTTGCATTATGGTGTACCGACTGTAGAGCAACACCTCCACAGCGAAGACCATCACAGCTACAGAATTTGCCTGAAAGCATCAGGTCACTGTGATGGTCCCCGCTGACACCGACGGTGCATCTCCTGGTGTTTCGCCTCCTCCCCGAGATGACTCAGAGTTGTATAATTAGAGACTGGGGGCTTCGGATCACAGCCACTGGAAGAAAACACACCAACATCCCTGACAGTACAATGCCAACACTCATCATTGTGTCTGTTGCTGTCGGGGATATTGGCATGGTAGATGTCACCATGCGATAGTAGAACCTTGCATTATTAGGGTATGTGCAATTTGTTTTTTCTAGAGAAACAGCATGGTTTAAGAACTATTTGGGCCCTGCCTTTACCTCAGATTATTCTAGAAATTCAAGAGGTGTCATGATTGCAATAAACAAAAAAAGAGTTTTACCATCTATCTCTAAACATATGACTGATACACAAGGAAGGTATGTGATAACTCAAATACAAGTTTCTAATTTTAAATATACTTGCACGACATTGTATGCCCCTAACGTTAATGACCCTAAATTCTTTGCAGAATTCTTCCTAACTTTGTCAATGTTTGAGGCCCCATACATAATAGGTGGGGACATTAACATAGCTATGTCGCAATTAGCTAAAACTACTGGTTTGAATAAAACTCATAAATCAGCCAGAAAGATAATTAGCAACATTGCAGCAGATATGGGACTTGTAGATCCCTGGAGTGAGCTGCATAAAGATAAAAAGATACTCATTCTTTTCAGCAGTTCATCAGTGCTATTCTAGGATTGATTTTGCTCTTATCTCTGAATCATTATTATATGCTATAACTGACATAGAACATCCAGGCATTACCCTTTCAGGACATTCTCCATGTATCTTGACTATCAAAATAACAGCAGGGAAGGATACATTTAACATGTGGAGACTGGATCAAACTATTATATTAAAACCATATATACATGAAAAGTTTTCAAAAGCATGTCAGGAGTTTTTTTTTGTTTAATACAATAAATGATACTTCAATAATAAATATATAGGAAACATTTAAAATTTATAAAAGAGTTATTATTATTATTAGGGTTCTATGTGATAATGGTGACTGCCGAAAGGCAAGCCGCATTATCACAACCTCAGGGTGGCACCACCCCCTAAATCCCTTCCGCTACTCCCAACCCACGCTCACCGTGCTCGCTCTCCCTCCTGCGCTCATGTACATATAGCAACATCCTGTTGCTGCAGTCACCCACCCCACCACATACAGT
Source organism: Neoceratodus forsteri (assembly GCA_016271365.2). NCBI lineage: Eukaryota > Metazoa > Chordata > Ceratodontiformes > Ceratodontidae > Neoceratodus > Neoceratodus forsteri. The sequence goes on along the minus strand of CM057450.1, from coordinate 1,456,396,871 downwards.
TACCCTAACCCCTCCATCGCCATTCAGGCTTTAGCCCACAATGCATTGTCATTTTGGACGGCACCTTACTTCAGGCACCAACATCACAGGCTACCAGTTATTAGTATTGAAACAGCTGAAACAAAGAGTAGAAACAGAAACTTGAAAAACTAGAAAAATAAATTCATACTTTATCAAAACTTCATAGTACTTCCTTCAATAATAATATTTCTAAAAGTTTAGTACAGAAAATGGCTCAATTTGATCAAATGACATCTATAAACACATAAAGACAAATATTTAATACAAGGTCAAACTATTATGTCCTAGCTGATAAGCCATTTAAATTACTAGCATGGCAAGCAAAAAAAAAAACACAGAAAGAATGCACAATAATAGAAATTAAAGACCATAAGGACAAGATAGTAAATAAACCTGTAGAAATAAACTAATACTTTGTTAAATTCTGTCAGGACTTATATACTTCTCAATTAACTAATAGTTCACTGGAACCTAAAAGGTTTTTAGACACAATACAGATTCCTGAAATCACTGAAGAAGTAGGAATACAATTAGATCAATCAATTACACAGAAAGAAATCGAAAAAGCAATCCAAGTCCTGCCTACAGGCAAGGCACTGGGCCTGGATGGGTTGGGGTTTGACTTTTATAAAATGTTTGATACTCAGATAATATCTACACTTGAATTATTATTCAATTCATTTAACAGAATATAAAAACTTCCTGAATCTTTCAAACAAGCAATAATCCAGGTTTTTCTTAAGAAGGGTAAGGATCTGCTGAGCTGTGCATCAGTATGGTATTTTACTTCTCAATGCAGACTACAACATTTTTACTAAGATAATCGCCAGTGGACTAGGCCCTATTTTACCCACTATCATAAATCAGGATAAAAATGGGTTCATCAAAGGAAGAACTCTTACTGAAAATATTAGACACACTATTAATATAATTTCTCTAAATAAGTCAATGGATGCTACATTACTAGCAATAGACGTGGAGAAAGCATTTGATCATATAGAGTGGCCATACACCTTTTCAACTTTACAAAATATGGGGTTTGGTGAACAGCTCAGCAGATGGATTAAGCTTCCTTATGACTCTCCTAATGCCTTCGTCAAGGCTAATAATAATATTTCTTTTTTTTAAATTTAACAAACTTTATTGACTTTTGCATAAATAGCAGAACAAAACAAGACACTACAATAAGACTAACAATAATACAACAACAAAAAACACAATTATAGTTCTATCACTAACCCCCCTCCCTCTCCCCACCCCTGCCTCAGAGGACATATATATTAGATAAGCTAATAAACGAGCAACACAAAATGTTGAAGTTTAGATAAACACATCCCTGGGTAAAACATGAATATATAGGATAAAAAGAGGGAAAGGAGAGGGGGAGAGAGGTGAAAGAGAATAGGTAGTGCAGTCCCCCAGTGGGCATCAATGGCCCATTGATACGGTGCTAGGTAGCCTTACCGGACATCACGGGGGTAATAATATTTCTAAACAATATGGTTTATTCAGAGGCACTAGGCAGGGTTTCCAAACTCTAGCCATCCCAATACCTCAGTCTTTCTTTGCTACATTGAAAACTACCATAATTACATTTTTGTAGAAACAGACTAAGGCAAAGGATAAACAAAACAGAGAAATTTGGCTACAACTCCAACCAAAACACATGCTTAATGCTAGTGTATGATAAAAATATATTTTATTAAAGTGGTAGCACCTCCCTCACAAAAGCAGCATCTACGTTTCACATTGCACTTGACGCTTTCTCAAGACATCATTCTGCATGAACAAGGCTGCTTAAATAATGTCATGACACACGTGATTTTTTTTTCTAAAGTAAAAGCACACACTGTATATGTAACTATAATGACTGCACATTTCCTATCTATATACAATTAATATCGAACAACACAATTAAGCACAAGTATATCCAAATATTGCACAGCCTATCAAATTAAAAACATATCTATAGCACCATGTTTTAAGCTTTAAGTTACAGCAGCACACACACTATCTCCTTTTCCTTAAGAATCGAGCAAGCTTAAAATGTTCATTAAGTCATGGAAATTTTCCTACACACAGTTTAAACTGGCAAATGGTTTCCTGACACATAAGTAAATTATTCAGACTCTTCCTCCTGCCAGTCATTAAATGTTCAAGTCCAAAAAACATAAAGGCATGATCATTATCAAACTGTTTAACATGTGTTGCAAGGGCATTTTCTTTGGAGCCCAATCCAATGGGTACCATGTAATAACAGCACCACGAAAAAGATCACCAAATTACACAGTGAATACATATCGCCAACGGCAATATCAGCAATGGACATCACAGCGCCCTAAAATGTCAGCAATCAAAATGTAATTTCAACAAAAACAATGATCAGAATATTCTATGTGGGGTGCTACACCCCCCACACCCTCCATTTCTAAAATAATCAACTCCGGGGGGGTGGCACTGGGGGTCAGAGGAAATCACAGGAGAGGGCTACATGATAAGGGGCTACCTGTCTACAAGGGGAGAATTTTGGAGAGAGGGGAACAAAGTCATCAGGAAATGGAACATCTGCAAAAACAAGAAAAAAATTCTACTTGTGACATCGAAAACCAAAAAAATATATAGCACCACTCCAGTCCCTGACCTCAAACCACCAGCTTCACTGATTGTAACCTAACCCACCACACCAGTTGGCCAGCTGGTAGTAACCCTCCCAAACAAATCCTGTAACCTTCATGTGCTACCTCACCCTCGCTATTCATAATATAGCCATCTTATACATTAGCTCTAATTCCACTTGCTAGTTATCTATACTCTCAGTCTCCACAATCGCTCAAATTGAGTCACTCATATTAAGTCACTGAATTTGAGAAGCCCATATCATGGGTTACCATCTGATGTGTCTTAAATAATCCAATATTCTGTGTTTAAATTTCCTAACAATTTTTCCTATATAAAAATGCCCACAATTGCATACAGCAATGTAAACTAAGGACTCAGTACCACAGGATATGAATGATTTTGGATGGAAAAGTACATCACTGTGTGGTACTTGAATATTTTTTCCCACTTTTATATAGTTACATACTGTACAGTTACCACATTTGAAGTTTCCAAACTGTAGTCTGTGTTCATTTTGCTCCAATTTCCTTCCACTCCACCTTTGGACCAAAATGTCCTTGAGATTTTTTTCCTCTTCTGTAGGTAAATTTTGATCCTGCATTTGTTATCTGTTCCAGGCTTGGTTCTAAATACAGTAGGTGCCAATTTTTTCTGACAATTCCATCAATTTCTTTCATCTGTGTGTTAAATACAGTAACAAAATTAGGACTCTGACCATATGCAATATTTTTTTCTCTTTTTAGGCCTCAGTAGTTCATCTCTCGACATTTTATCTACTTGTCCCTTGGCATTCTGAACATGTGCATTACTATACCCCCTCTTTAAAAATCTCTTGGTGACTCTTTGAGTATTCATCTGATATCCTTCAGGTGTTCTGCAGTTTCTTTTAGCCCTTGTATATTGACCTAATGGTATGTTTCTTGCCACATGTTTTGGGTAGTAGCTACCAAAATGGAGAATACCATTCCTGTCCATTGGTTTACAGAACAGGTCTGTTGCTAGCCCACCAATTCCATCCATGAAAACCACCAAATCTAAGAATGCTATCTGGTTGACACTGGTAGCGCATGAAAAATGCAAGTTCTGATTGGCAGATTCTAAAAAATGTACACCTCCACATTTTCCTCCTCAGTCTCCAAGCCAGATGCACTTGTGTAAGAAACATAGAAACATAGACTTTGACGGCAGGTAAGGACTGCTTGGCCCACCCAGTCTGCCTAATTCTCTACCTATTGGTTAAGCTGCAGATCCTAGTTAACCAACAGCCTACTTCCTTCAACCTCCCCCACTAGAATTGCCTTATGACTGTCCCATGTATTCTTGAATTCCTCCACTGTTTTTGACCCCACAAACTCCTCAGGAAGGTGGTTCCATGTGTCTACCATTCTCTCTGTGAAAAAATATTTCCTCACATTGCCCCTGAGCCATCCCCCCTCTATCTTCAAATTGTGTCTCCTTGTTCTTACACATCTCTTTTTCTAAAAGATGCTATCCTCTTGGACTTGATTGATTTCCTTGAAGTACTTGAAAGTTTTTATCATGTCCCCCCTCTCCCTCCTTTCCTCAAGGGTATACATGGTAAGCTCCTTTAGTCTCTTCTCGTATGGCTTCTCTTGCAGACCCTACACCATTTTAGCTGCCCACCTCTGAACTGCCTCCATCCTGTCTATGTCCTTGAGGAGATGGGGTCTCCAGAACTGCACGCAGTTTGTGTGGGCATTTTAAAATGGAATGAGTTGGATTCATACTTTTTTCCCCCATTCAAATATATGTCAATTTTCATAATCTCTTTTGTCCCTTTCGAATGTCTTCATTTTAGATGTCTTAATGCTGTCATCATGCAACTTGACTGTTTCCTGTAGTTTATTCAGATAAATGCTGTAACTCAAATGTGCTTGAAAGAAAGTAAAGAGTGTCTCATGCTTAGTTCCTTTTTCAGTTCCTCCTCAATAGGGGCAGCATGCCTTAAAATAATTCTAATCAACCCGGCTGATGATTTCAATAAATGAGTTTGCCAGTCCTTTAAAAATTCTAACTGGTAAGTCCCAATAGTGGGTTGTTTTACCCATCTTAACCCTCTCTGAACCTGGTTCACTTGGAGGTACACCTCCATGGTGACTCTTTGCCAATACAGTCTTTTAATTTTGAGAGCTGTGTATTCTAATTGCACATAAGCCTGTTTGATAGCTATAATTTAGACCATGCTCTGTCCTTCTGAGTTTACCACAGTAGTTGCTGTGAAATTTTCTATTGTGTCGTAATGTGTGAGTAGAGGGTTAACTTCATCTGTTCTAAAAGACATGGAGCCCAGAATCCCATTATTTGGGTCAGGATTAAGTGGAACAGTGTTGGCAGGATAAAAAAGTGTGTGGGGGGGAGTGCTACTTTTGGTACTGGGGAGATTCACTTCACCAGACACCATACTTTCTGGATTTTTATCCCACCAATGAACAACATTGTGAGTTTCTTCCTACACACTTGTGAAAAAGACAGAGACTCTGATGAGGAGTGCACTCAGGCCAAAATTTAGTAACTGCACTATTGAAGAAAGGGAGGCTATAAAAAACCTATAGAACAACACACCCATCACTATCAAGCCTGCGGACAAGGGCGGAGCTGTGGTAGTGATGGCTAGAGATAAGTATCTTAGTGAGATGTCTTTGCAATTATCAAATGTGGAATTTTATAGACCTCTGTCATATGATCTAACCTTAAAATTTAAACAGGAAATTGACATATTACTAGATGAAACTGTTATATCTGGGGTGATCTCACAAGAGACTTGTGATTTTTTTAACTGTGAACTCGCCAGTCAGACCTGTGATTTATGGTTTACCTAAAATCCACAAAGATATGTATAACCCCCTCCCACCAGGCCTGTTGTATCCAGTCATAATTTTTTGACAGAGCCCCTGGCACAATATGTGGACACCCACATTAAGAAGGCAGCAAAAGAAGTGAGATCATTCATCAGGGATACAATGCACTTCTTAGTGTACATACAGGATATAGCTGTTGAACCTGAGGATATTTTAATAACATTGGATATACAATCAATGTATACTAATATTCCCCACAGTGAGGGCTTTCAGGGACACATTATGTATTGGGATGTCTTTTTCATCTGCCTTTATTGAATTTTTTGTTAATCTAATGGAATCAGTGCTGACTAAAAATGAGTTTCTTTTGACTCTACTGTATACCATCAGATCAAGGGTATAGCCATGGGGGCAGCCATTGCCCCCAAGTATGCCACCATTTTTTTAGTACACTGGGTGATCCAATTTGTGTACAATCCTGAAACTAATAATTACTTTGATAAGTTGGATTTTAATAAATGTTTCCTGGACGACATACTTATCATATGGAAAGGAAGGCGTGAGGAATTGCATGCATTTGTACATTTTTTAGAATCTACCAATCAGAACTTGCAATTTTCATGCACTACCAGCGTCAACCAGGTAGCGTTCTTAGATTTGGTGGTTTTCAAGGATGGGACTGGTGGGCTAGCAACAGACCTGTTCTGTAAACCAATGGACAGGAATGGCATTCTCCATTTTGGTAGCTGCCACCCAAAACATGTGGCAAGAAACATACCATAGGTCAATATATGAGGGCTAAAAGAAACTGCAGAACACCTGAAGGATATCAGATGAATAGTCAAAGAGTCACCAAGAGATTTTTAAAGAGGGGGTATAGTAATGCACATGTTCAGAATGCCAAGGGACAAGTAGATAAAATGTCGAGAGATGAACTATTGAGGCCTAAAAAGAGAAAAAAAAAATATTGCATATGGTCAGGGTCCTAATTTTGTTACAGTGTTTATCATGCAGATGAAAGAAATTGATGGAATTGTCAGAAAAAATTGGCACCTATTGTATTTAGAACCAAGCCTGGAACAAATAAATGCAGGATCAAAATTTACCTACAGAAGAGGATAAAATCTCAAGGACATTTTGGTCCAGAGGTGGAGTGGAAGGAAATTGGAGCAAAATGAACAGATACTACAGTTTGAAAACTTCAAATGCAGTAACTGTACAGCATGTAACTATATAAAAGTGGGAAAAAATATTCAATTACCACACAGCGATGTATTTTTCCATCCAAAATCATTCATGTCCTGTGGTACTGAATCCTTAGTCTACATTGCTGTGTGCAATTGTGGGTGTTTTTATGTAGGAAAAACAGGGAATTTAAACACAGAATATTGGAACATTTAAGACACATTAGATTGGGCTTCGAGGAAGATGCCATTGCTAAATATGTTAAACAGTTTGGTAATGATCGTGTCTTTATGTTTTTTGTACATGAACATGTAATGATTAGCAGGAGGGGGATCTGAAAAATTTACTTACTGTATGTGTCAGGAAACTTTTTGGCAGTTTAAACTGTGTGCAGGAAAATTTCCAGGACTTAAGGGACATTTTCAGCTTGCTTGATGCTTAAGGAACAGGAAATAGTGTGTGTACTGCTGTAACTTAAAGCTTATAAATTTGTGCTCTATATATTTGTTTTTAATTAGATAAGTTGTGCAATATTTAGATATACTTGTGATTAATTGTGTTATTAGAGATTAATTGTATATACTGTAGATTGGGAATGTGCAATCATTATAGTTACATATAGAGTGTGTGCTTTTACTTTCAAAAAAACAATCACGTGTGTCATGGGGTTATTTAAGCAACCTTGTTCATGCAGAATGATGTCTTGAAAAAGAGTGAAGTGTGAAGGGGGTGCTACCACTTTAATAAAATATTTTTTTATTGTATATTAGCATTAAGTGAGTGTTTTGGTCAGAGTTGTAGCTGAATTTCTCTGCTTTGTTGATTCATGTATCTTATACTTGGCTCCTCCATATGGTCCTAAGCAGAAGGCCATAGTTGTTATTTGTTAAGGCAAGGATAGCCTGGTCCACTCTAACCCTTCAAAAAGACAAATGAAGCAAGATTTACCAGATTTCTATAAATATTACTTAGCATCATAGATAGCACAGGGTTGGCATTGGATGAGGGAAGGTAATTCTACATTTACTTCCACTCAAATGGAAGTGGAAGCACATATTTACCATAATTTAATGAATCTACTTTTTTTCAGCATATTACCAAAGAATAAAAAAATACTCAGAACTGCATTACAACAGAAACTACCTATAATTGTTGGATTAAAACCCAGTTTATGATGGGGGAGGATAGATGTATCACAAAATATATCCAATATTTAAAAATTGTAACTTTTCTCCTTCTACAACAGGTAACAATTTTAATATATGGCAAGATAAATTCATTACACAGTGGGACAGACTATATGATGAAAATATCATTAAGGCTTTTATACAAGTACAGCTCAAATATAACTTGCTAATGGCACAACAATTTCAATATGTGCAATTAAGAAGTTATATCAATAAAAAACAAATCTTTAATAAGCTGAAGCCCCAATGTTGATAGATTTATTAAACAAGGAGGGCTAAAAATTAATCTCATCAATTTATCAGGAAATTATGCATAAAAAGAATAATAATTTAAACAAATTAAAAAGTAAATGGGAACATGACCTGGGAATAAAACTTACAGAAGAAATATGGCAAAAGATTATGTAATAGATAAACCACTCTGAGGTGTGCAGTTGCGCTCTAATATACGCACGCCTTGGTGTGCTTTGGTAAGCACGAAGCCGCAAGCTGAGTGCGTCAACCACCCAAGGTGTGTGCATATCAGAGCGCAACTGAACACCTCATGGTGGTTTACCTATCTTATAAAATATCAAAATTGTTTTGGAGGTGGGTAAAAGTGCAGGTGTATGGTCACGCTCTGATATACGCACGGTCATGTGATGTGGTCCAATAAATGAACAGACATAATTTTACCTACCCATTTTATAACAATACTTATACCATCAACGTACACTCATCCAAATTATAAGAAATACAAATGAATACAACTTGTTGTACATATTATACACTGACTAAATTATATCAATTTAATAACACTATTACAGATAAATGCCCACATGCCCATGTATTGCAGGAACCTTGATACATTTAATTTATTCTTGCCCTTACTTAACACATTTTTGGAGTAAAATACGACATGTACTGTCAATAGCATTTAAGAAAACACTAACTTTAATTCCTTTAACTATAATATAGAAGGTCTATTTAGACCCCAATGAATCAAGATTGTTAACTGTGGCATCTATCATAGCCAAAAAATGTATTCTCCTCAAATGTAAAGACAGTGTCCCACCAGTGTATGAAAAAAGGGTGAATTTGATGCTTAATGCATTCAAATTAGAACATATTTGGTACTTTAAAAATGAGCAATAGGAAATATTTGATAAAATCTGGACCCCATTCCAGCTGGCTATTTAAAAGGGATTATTACAGAATTACAAAAAGGGCATAGATATAAATAGTGTAGTAAGTAACTTCCTGGACCCGTGGTTATGATGATAAAATTAGACCTGCCATCTGAAGAATACTTCTGATGATAAAATGGGTCTCTATTATTTATCTGTATCTAAAACAGGATTAAAAAGAAAAAAAAGAATGACACATGCACGGTAATAACACTATGCAGACTGAAATAACCCAGCAAAAAAAAAAAAAAAAGTAGGTTGCAGGAGAGTTTAGATCTGAAGACAGAGACGGACCTTCACTATCTCAAATATAAATACTATGAGGGAAGTGTGAGGGCTATGAAAATTCTAGATTATAGATTCAGACAGAGGATGGCACACACTGTTGTCACCCAGATCTGACACCCAGAATCTCATGTGATGGCCTCTAACCCAGAAGGCCTCTTACACGCCTTTAAGACCTATTATACCCGATTATATACTATAGCACAGACACAACACCAATCATTAAGCCTATGCAACAATATCTACTGCCTTTACATCTCCTCACCTTGCCCATTTCTGAACAACAACATAGAAACATAGACTTTGATGGCAGATAAGGACCGCTTGGCCTACCTAGTCTGCCCATTTCCCTACCTACAAGATAAGCTGTAGATCCTAGTTAACCAACAGCCTATTTCTTCCTACAGCCACACAAGACTTGCCTTATGTCTGTCCCATGCATTCTTGAATTCTCCCACAGTTTTAGACCCCACAACCTCCTTAGGAAGGCTGTTCCATGCATCCACCACCCTCTCTGTGAAAAAATACTTCCTCACATTGCCCCTGAGCCATCCCCCCTCTATCTTCAAATTGTGTCCCCTTGTTCTTGCACATCTCTTTTTCTGAAAGATGCTACCCTCTTGGACTTTGTTGATTCCACTGAGGTACTTAAAAGTTTCTATCATGTCCCCCCCTCACTCCTTTCCTCAAGGGTATACATATTAAGCTCCTTTAATCTCTCCTCATATGGCTTTTCTTGCAGACCCTGCATAATTTTAGTTGCCCGCCTCTGGACTGCCTCCATCCTGTCTATGTCCTTGCAAAGATGGGGTCTCCAGAACTGGGCGCAGTACTCCAGATGAGGTCTCACCAACTGTCTGTACTGAGGGATAACAACTTCTTGTTTTCTGCTGGTGATGCCTCTCCCTACACATCCCAGTATCCCTCCAGCCCTCCCTACTGCCTTCTCACATTGCTTGCCAACCTTAAGGTCATCTGATATGATTACTCCCAGGTCCCTTTCCATTTTTGTTGTTGTTACTACCTCCCACCATTGTGTAATCTTCCCCTGGGTTTTTGTTTCCCAGGTGCATCATTTTGCACTTCTTCACATTGAATCCAAGCTGCCATACCTCTGACCATTCCTCCAACCTTGCCAAGTCCCTTCTCATCGTTTTCATGCCTCTTTATGTATCAACCCTGTTGCAGATATTTGTGTCATCTGCAAAGAGACATACTTTTCCTTCCAGTCCCTTGGTAGCACCCATTATAGTCATGGAACTCTCTGTAGTTATTAAAGACTTTAAGAATAACAAATCCCGGGCCTGATGGGCTATACGGCACAGTTCTACAAAGGTTTTGTGAATACTGTTGGTGCACTGCTTTGCTGTGCCTGTGAAGGTGTTTTGCGAGATGAGGTGGTCCCTTCTACATGGGAACAAGCAACCATATTGGCCATTCTGAAGCTGGGAAAGGACAGGACATTTTGTGCCTCGTACAGACCTATCTCTGTGCTTAACATTGATTATAAATTATTCAGCACTATTGAGGCTAAATGCCTTGAACCCTAACTGCCAGTACTGATCAACAGGGACCAAACTGGGTTTGTTACCTCTCATCAAACAGAGGACAATATTAAAAGGATTCTTCACGTTCTTTACCATGCCACCCGGCTGAACCATCCATTCCTACTTGTCAGTCTTGATAAAGAGAAAGCTTTTCACTGGGTGGCTTAGCCATTTTTATTCCACGTCCTTCACCATGTTTGCATTTCCCAACAATACATAGCCATGTTGGAGGCCTTATATGACCACCCTACTGCCTACGTTAAGGTCAATGGAAAAATATCCCCTACCTTCACCATGGAGTGAGGATCATAACAGCATTACCCCTTATCCCCTCTTCTTTTTGCCCTTTATTTGGAACCCCTAGTCCAAACATTGCATCAAAACCTAGACATCACTGGCATTCATTTAGGTAATAGGGAGCATAAGCTGGCCCTTTATGCCGATGACTTATTAATGTATCTAACCAGTCCCAATCAGACCCTTGCTCCCCTGTGAACTATTATTTGGACAAACTGCAGGCTATAGTCTCAGTCAGACTAAAACTGAAGTTTTACCTATTAATTATGTTATGTCCCTTCTACAGAAATACAACAATTTTAGTTCAAATGGAATGTCCCTTACCTTACATATCTGGGGATACTCTTCCCCAAGGAACCACACAGGGCCGGCACTCTTAATTATGATGTGTTCACACAATCACTACTAAAAGACTTAGAGACATGTTCTCATCTTCCATTCCCTTTCATTCAGTGAACGGACAGTATTCATATGACTATTCTACCAAGAAAGCAGTATTTAGCACAAACACTTCCTGTCACTCCTTCACAAATGTACTTTCAGAATGGAATAAACTAATCATGAGATACATTTGGCAAGGGGGAAAACTCAGATTCATTATTCAGTGTTAAAACTACCTAAATGGAAAAGAGGCCTTGCACTCCCTAACATAGCCCTTTATCATACGGGGTACAGCTTCATATTATATCCTATTGGTTCACTGACAACTACAAAGCACACTGGAAAACTCTTGAATTACTAGAAGGGGACCTCATTCACCCTGAATGATCTCTAATGATAACAGTACCTCTCTCAGTTCAACACCAGAATGGCAATCCCTACACAGCTAATACTCTTCAGGCCTGGTTTGGACTGTTAAAGTGGAGAAACCTTCAACATTTCAAATACTAAATTCTTTCCCTTCTTGGTATGGCTGACTTTGTACCATCTCATTTAAATTGTAGTTTTCAGCAATGGGCACAACTGGGCCTGATATACTGGTTTCAGTTCTTAGATGGCACTACTGTCCAAACATTTGCTGACTTAGTTGCTAAATATAACATACCACAATCACATTTTTTAATTACCTGCAAGTTCAGAACTGTTTACACTCCCTTATACAGTTCAAACAATATCAGCAGGGGATACCATCAATTATTCCTCTGATAGGACATACCTTGAAGGGAGAAAACCATACTAAACATCTCATATCCCAGTTGTACCAGACCTTGCTGTCCCTCCAGAGTCATTCAGTGGATCATGTTACAACAGCTTGGGAGAAGGACCTTAATACTACTGTCTCAGAGCATCAATAGGAGATTACCTTTCACTCTATCCATAAGGTGACTTCTTATCATCTGTGAAAGGAGTTTTTATGGAAATCCACCATATGGTGCTTTATCATTTCAGCCAAACAGGTTAAATATTTACCCCACTGGGGTGCTTATTACTGAAGATGATGTGTCAGCTCTCCAGCCACTCTTGGTCACATTCTGTGGTCCTGCCCCATGCTGACTTCCTTTAAGTCTCAGCTACAGCAAGCCCTCAGGGACATCTGGGACCCCAACCTTCAACTCACAGATTCCCTTTTTCTTCTTTTAGATATATCAGAGGGCTATAGGATCCCGGATAACCACAAGTTACTGAGCATAGCCATAGTTGCGATGAGGAAAACTATTACTAAATTTTGGCTGACGACTTTTCCCTTTCTCTAGAAATGTGGCATACTTTAATGTGCAACATATATCATATGGAAAAAATCATGCAAATCTTAACAATTATTACCCTTCCTTTTGAAATCCGATGGCGCAGATGGGTGGCATACATAATGCCTAAAAAAAATACTTTATTCCATGAAGACTTCTTTGGTACTGAAAGCATAAATTCTGCTTAAATGATCATAAAGTTGGAGACTCAGGTTCCTTCTTGACTGTGTTTTTTTGCTGATTATACATATATAAGTAGCAGGATGGCTATGTTATATCTGTTACTTGTTTTACAGTAACATTGTAACCATGGTAGCGGCATTGCCATTGTATGTTCTTGTTTATGAATGGTATAAATTTTCTAACAAAAAAAAAGTTACATTTTAAAAGAAAAGGAAATCATCATTCAAGCCTTGGTTTCTCCAATATCATTTTTTGTAAATAATAAATTCAGTTGAATAGGATTTCTTTGCAAGACCAAAAAAAGTTACATGATAAGTACAGGGAATATGTGAAATTCAGCATTCTTCTGGGGAGTTGTCATTAAAGAATTAAATAGTTTTTTTTTGTAATTAAATCGAGATTAGCTATTTTGTAAGTTGAGCTTCCATAGGATTATAGTTCTAGCTTGCATGTCCCTGCCTCCATGGTTAACAGCCATTCAGCCAGGTTGCTCTCCTCCTGTTAGGGATAGTTGGAATTTCAGCCTGAGATGCATGTAAAGGAGGCAACCGGAAAATGTGGATGACCTACACTTTTAAAAAACAAACAACAGTCACACAGCTCATTGACAGGTGTAACTTTCCTTTGTAACGCAAGCTTGCTTTCCCCAGTCACTTTCATACACTGTAAAACTTGTCTCATACAACCTGTGTCACAGTGACATTGCACCAGGCAGGAAACAATTCTTACCCTCTGTAGCAGGCTCCAAAGTCCATACTCTACTGTTGGTTTACAGAGATCATAGGGATGGGATCAGCTGATCTGAGCAGTGTCCCACTGAAGGGCTGCAAAAATGGAAAACAGAGTCACTCTACAAGAGTTCCTTTTGTTTCACTACTTTAAAAATCCATGTAAAGATTATGGATATGGAGAATAAAAGAAATCAGGGGAAATTAATTCAGTGCATGAAAGGTATGATAGCACAGCAGTATGTGTCAAAATAGAAAGCACTGTACTACTGGTACAGTATTTGCTACCTGATCTTTCCATGTTTCTTGGTAGTACAGCTACAGCTCGGCCATCTTATTGAATGTCTGCTATAATGTACCATTAATTGCAAATAACACAGTATGTTTGCTGTTTAGGGTTGCCACCTTTGGATGAGATGAAAACCGAATACTAAACCACACCCCTAACTCCGCCCCTAACCCCGCTTCTTTTATGACTTATGAGGGCATTGCTTGGACTCTGATTCGCTTGATTTATTCAAAATTGCTGCTGATATTGCATTGTGTACAACTTCTTTAAAGTACATCATGATTATTATTTTTAGTTTGTTTGATTTAGATTTAAATATTTTAAATTTCAGTGTGTGTTAACATTTGGTGGGGTTAGAGATGGGGTTCAGGGGACTTTCCATCCTGTGTACACAGCTTAGCTGATACATCGAATGACTACAAGGACACCTCTAACAACTGGCTATTTTGGATCAGGTGGCCTTTTCTGGTAAAACTCTTTCAATAAATAAATAAATAAACTAACCAGTAATGGTGGACGAGCTGTAATTACAAATATCATCTGCCATTTTAAGATGTGCTACTGTCCCTCCCATTGCTCCTACTCTAAAGCTATTTGTAATGTCACAGAAGTTTTTAAAAGTGGTAGGAACTATTCTATGCTGTTAAATACCCTGTTTTATTTCCATATCAGTCATACATACCAGATAGCATGATATGTGATATGTAGCGTGGAGGCAGTATATTGCAGTGGTTTAAGGCTTTGAGCTGCAATTCTGGAGACCAGGGTTTGAATCCCACAGCCCGGACTTGCATAATATGTGACCCTGCACAAATCATTTCACTCCCTTGTGTTTCCAGGTTGCACCTGTAAGCAAGCTTCAGCTTAGTGTCTCTTCTGGTAAAAAAAAAAAATAATAATAGTGTTTGATAAATTACCTAAATTTGCAGTGCCATCAAATCTAGATTGTGTTCCTTTCTTCTCACCAGCTACTGCTCTCTCTCTCTCTCTCTTCCTTTTCTCATTTCTGTGACTTAGCATGGCATTAGCCACACTATTCTGTGCTGTTCATCTGAAATGCCTGGAATGGTCTTCCTGGAATATCCAGGTAGTATGAAAATTGATAGCAATGACTACTGAGGAGAGAGAGATATAGTACTGCTAGAAATAAAATAGAATATTAGATTATTAGTTTAACAACAAATGGGATAACAAATATTAAAATATAGGACAGACCCCAAAAGAAAAAATGGTGAGCATTTAAAGGTATAAAAGTATTCCTTATCACAGCAGTCAAGACCATATGCAGCCTAGAAAGGATTAGGTTGATTTGCTGTTAATGGTCTTAATAGCCCTACTTTACACCTCTCAGATTTACTGGTATACAAACAAAGGTTTACATGACATCAGAATTTGTTTGTAATATGAACATGCAAGCAAAATGGTGAAGGATTTAACAGAATCTGTTTTACAAGTATGTGAGCATTCAAAATGACTGAAAAAGTACTACCTCTGGATAAAACTGGATTAGCAGGTAAAATTTCTGAAACACATTGTACAGTCCACACTGGACAATAGGCTACCTTAATGTGGTGCCTGTCTGACTGTCTAAGGGTTTCAGAAAAATGAAGGTGTTAATTAAGGTGGTATTGTTTACCCTTCCCAAGATTAATCTTCCAATTTGCTGGTGTGAAGTTAGAGGTGACAACTGAGCAGATAGGGACACATTTGGTTCTTTAAGTGCCTTGCACTTGAAGGCACTTCCTGATTAGCAGGCACTGCAAGCGAGCAAGCACACTGAAAAGTTGGACACTTGCTTACAGTCACATGAGAAGAAAATGAAACAGTTAGTGAGGAATTTCACAGGTGCTGCTTGACCTACCATAAAAACCGAATTTGCAATGGTGAAAACAGGAGGACTGAATCTGGACCTAGAAAACCGAATCATTCGGTTAAAAACCGAGTAGGTGGTAACCTTACTGCTGTTTTATGACAAGTACCAGTAGCTCTTGTAGAAATGTTAGCTAAGTTGGTAATACATACTACACAGAGCATATAACATAGGGCATGTGTATTTGTACTGTGTGGCACACCTAAGAAGTTGGAAACTGAAGCATGCTTGAGAGACACCTTTCAGAACAAGGATGCATGACTTTTTCTTTTTTAACATATAATATGTTATTGAGTTTTTGTTTTCCATATAACAGAGTGCAAACTACAGTCATGGCGATGAACCAGCTACCTACATAGCCACCTATTGCCATTTAACACAGATAGAGAACAGTGAATAATGTGCTAGTCTACTAACGATCAAAGCTAAGTACATAGTGAAGCGTAACGTTTTGTCATAGAACAGTGCTCAAACTCCATCATACATTTGTTTAATCATCAACTAAGCAGTGTCCAAAGCAATATATATGAGCAGGACAAACTTCAAGGGAAGACCCTGCCATGGTGTTGAAGTAACCAAACATGCGTTTCTTCCTACCTTGCTGGCAACTAACTAACAAGATACAGTATCCAGGAAACAGAAAGGAGAAAGACAATAACCAAGGGCAAGTAACATACAAGGAAAACAGAACTGTTGGCGGGGAAGGAGGGAGCCCCACAGTCCCAGAACTTATAGTGCCGGTGGGTTGCGAGGGGGAGGTGGCGGGATTGTGCATAAGTGCGAATGTAGGTACGCATCCCATTTTTTGTGAAATCTGTGAAGCTGGCCCTTTCCCACAACTGTGAGTCTCTCAAAAGATGCCAGTCTAGAGAGGGTAGCCTGCCAAGCAGCCATAGAGGGGGCATTGGTTAGCTCCCTGTTCATCAGGATGGCCCGTTTGGCCTCCATAAGAGTGGCAAGGGTCCACATTTTAAGTGGGGTTGAAATGGGGTCCAGCATGGAGGATTCACCTAGAAGGAGCAAGTCCTGGGATAGGGTGAGACTTGTCCCCATGATTCTCGAGCAATCCTGCAATACTAAGGTTCAGAACGATTGAAGGGTTGGGCAGGACCAAAGAATATGAAGTAGGTGGGTTGGGGAGGATTGACACCTCCAGGATTTGTCATGCTTCAACACCCCGATTTTAAAGAGCACCGCAGGTGTCCTATACCACCTTAGGAGAATTATTAGTTGAATCAGGCAGCTCCTAGCATCCTCATAAGCTGTATTGGCTGCTTTTAAACAATTGCGCCACACCTGTGAGGTCAGAGTGTGTCGGAGCTCCAGCTCCCATGCCCTTCTGCATGCTGAGGTGGCATCCGGCTGTGAATCTCTCAGCATGTTATAGAAGAGTCCCACCCGCCCTTGCCCTTGCTTAGGTCTGTGCAACATGGTGAGACACTCCCATGGACCCACCTCTTTGTATTTGGCCAAGAGAGAGGTAAGGGCACTGCGTATTTGGAGATATCTCCAGAAATCATGACCCTGGAGGCCAAAGTGAGTCTGCAACTGCTCAAAGGACATCAACGTCAGACTGTCAGCAAGAAGAAGATCTCCCACAACATGAATGCCCCTAGACGTCCAATGGGACCAATTCAGAGGTTTATGGTCCACAGTGATTAATTTGTTATGCCACAAAGGGGCATAAATAATCGGGGGGGAGTGGTCCGAGTTCAGAATCCTGGTCAAGTTCATAGCCTGATGCCACATCTTCCAGGTATGCTCCATAATAGGAGTAATTTGTTTTTTGGGTGGCTGTTTGTCCATAAGGAGTGTGTAAAGGGAATTGCCAGGGAGCAGGGCGGATTCAAGAGTTACCCATGGTGGAAGGGGAGTGGGGCTAGGGACAAACCATGCAGTGGATTGAGCCAGCTGAAAGGCTAGGTGGTATCCTCCAAACCAGGGCAAACCAAGGCCCACTTTAGACCAATGGGCCCTCACCTTAGCACGCCCCCAGTGTGCTACCTTGCCTTCCCATAGGAAGGAGGAAATAAGCTTGTCAAGGGAGGAAAAAAGTTCAGGAGATAATGGGATGGGAATGCTGCTGAAGAGGTACAGAACCCTCAATAGTACGAACATTTGGATTGCTTCCACTTTACCCTTTAAGGACAGCCGCAGTTTGCACCATCTCTGCATTTCTGCTGAGAGAGAAGTCAAGAGAGGGGCAAGTTGGTCTTCTCAAGATCCCCCCATGCCAGAGGGATAAAGATCCCCAGATAGGGAAAGCCTTGGGGGGCCCAAGTAATGTCAGTGCCTGTTAGACAGTTGCAGCCACACTTTGTATTCAGTGGGGCCAACATTGTTTTCTTCTGGTTTAGTGATAAACCAGAGAGGCCTGCAGACTCCTGCAGAATTACCAGCACCGCCTTTACAGATAGATTGGGGTTAGATAATGTGATCAGAATGTCGTCTGCATAGGTGTTAACTAAAAATGAGTGGGCTCCGACAGGGATGCCGGTAACATCCGGGGTGCCTAGGAGCTTCCTGATCAGGGGGTCAAGGGTGATGATGAATACTAGAGGGGAAAGGGGACAGCCTTGTCTGGTGCCTCTCTGAAGTGGGAAGGGATGCAGAAATATCTCTATTAGTGACAATACAGGCTGTGGGTAAATGGTATAATGGTATAGAGTGGAGATCCAGGACCGAAAATAGGGCCCAAACCCATAGAGGGACAAAACATAATGCCATTCTAATGAGTCAAACACCTTAGCAAAGTCAAGGGCTAGAGCCGCCATGGGTACTGGCAAGTGAAGTGCTAACCATTTCAGATTCAGAAGAAGCCACAGGTTGTCTGCTGCAGATTTTCCCTTGGAGAAGCCGGATTGGGAAGGGTGAATCAGCGTGGGAAAGACCCGATTCAGTCTATTCACTAGGACTTTGGCTAGTAGCTTAGAGTCTACTGGCAGCAGGGAAATGGGCTGGAAATTCACACAGTCTAATGCATCAGGAAATGTTTTGGGGAGTAAAGTTATAAGGGCTTCCCACATGGAAGGGGGGGACTGTAGCTGCATGCTGGGCCTCTTGCAAGGCATTCACAAGGGGGGTAATAATTTCGAGTTTAAGAAGCTGGTACAGTTCTGCAGTCATGCTGTCTGGCTCAGGGGCTTTCCCTCCTTGCCATTTGGGAGAGAGAGCTGATAGGAGTTCCTCCGGAGTGATCGGGGCCTCCAAACTATCGCTGTCATCTTGGGAGAGCTTTGGGAGGGGGATCTCCTTGAACAGGGCTGAAATGTGAAGGGGGAGCTCGTCTGCTGACATTTTGGACTGGGTCTGATACAAACTGTGATAGTAGCTCCGCATCGCCTCATTGATGGCTTTGGGTGTCGTGAGTATATGGCCCTCCCTGTCCCTGAGTGACAAAATCCTGGAAGAAGCTTGCTGCTTGCGGAGGTGATAAGCTAATAACTTGCCTCCCTTATCCCCATCCACCCAAAACTTGTGCTTGGATCGCAGAAGTTGCCATTCAGCTTTTTTATTGAGGAGTGTATTAATTTGGTATTTGAGACCTACAATGGTAGGTAACAAGGGGAACCCGAGAGGATGCTGTGATAAAAGTTTAAATTGACTCTCCAGTGAGGCAAGCTCGGCTTGTAGAGTACATAGCTCCTGGTAGCGTGCCTTATTTTGGGCTGCCATGAAAGAGATTATCCTCCCTTGCAGGACAGCCTTGAAAGTATCCCACACCATGGAGGCCGAAACCTCACCAGGCGGATTAAGAGAGAAGTAAGAGCGGGCTTCCTCCTTAATAAAAGTTTGGAAGGTTTTATCTTGCAATAATAGTGGGTTACATCGCCACCTTGTGGCAGAAGCCCCTTGCCCGGGGGGAAGAAGAGGATCGAGACAGGGGCATGATCAGATATAACGATGCTGCCAATGGATGTTTCCAAAATCCCAGGGGCAGCAGCATGATTGGCTAGCCAGAAGTCTAGCCTGCTGTGTGTACGATGAACCGCAGAGTAGAACGAGTAGTCCTGACCCTGGGAGTTGTCCCTTCTCCACAAGTCACAGAGTCCCCATTCCTACATGAGATCCTTAAGACTCACCAGGGTCTTGGGATGGGTCTGTAGGGTGGGGAGAGATTTATCAAGAAACATATCTAACACTAGGTTGTGGTCACCCCCAATGAGGATAGAAATGTCTGAGAAGCCACTTGTTAACTCTGCA
Source organism: Neoceratodus forsteri (assembly GCA_016271365.2). Lineage (NCBI taxonomy): Eukaryota > Metazoa > Chordata > Ceratodontiformes > Ceratodontidae > Neoceratodus > Neoceratodus forsteri. Next base: position 1,456,376,787 of record CM057450.1, on the reverse strand, counting down.
AATGCATGACTTAGTTCAGGGTACACCTCACCAGAATCTGTATTGTAACCATATACATTGGCAAGCAACATCTTACCCCCTGGGCAAGCGAGCCTGACCGCCACCAATCGTCCTTGGGAGTCTGTCCATTTGTCCTCGACCAGCCACGGGTAAGCTTGAGGGAGTAGAATTGCAACACCCCTGGACTTAGTGGTGGCTCAGCTGGCTACAATAGTGCCTACCCACAGTTTTCCAAGCCATTACACAGTTTTGCTGGACAGATGGGTCTCCTGGAGAAGGGCTATATCCGCACCTTGGGACTTTAGGAATTGAAGTACCTTTGTACATTTTCCTGGACGATTAAGCCCTTTGACATTTCAGGAGAGACATCTCCAGCCCTGTGCAACCCGAGAGTTACTTGCCATTGTTTTCCAGAAAATCAGGAGCTAGAAATAGAAAAACAAAGAGGGGGGTACTCACCCAGTAGGAGAAAGAGGATAGCCTGAAGCAGAGAGAGAGAGGGGAGGGCACCCGGGTGGTAGCTCAGTCTTGAAGCTCCAGACTGGATATATCCAAAGGAGGGAGTACGATTGGAGAGAAAGAAGGGCCAGAAAGGTAGCTGCAGCTCTTGTCACCAGAAGCAAAAAGCCTAGATTACTGAGAACTACAATATATTACACGCTATATAAACGTAATGAACAATCAGCTAAATGCACTCAGAAAACTGTGCTAATGTGAATGAAAAAAACAGATGTATAACACCAACCAGAGAACCAACTTTAATGGTGCTGAGGTAAACGTGCGATAAAGAACCCCAAGGGTCTACACCGCACTGCTTCAGACACCAAGAAAAGAGAGAAGGGAAAGGTCACACCACAGCATGGGTGCACTGTCCCAGCTCGGCCTGAAACAAGGCCTCGTTGTTGCCAGAAATGCCTGAGGGTCTCCCTCAGACAAGCTGGCAAACAAGATCATATAACAACAACTGGAAGATACACTGAGGGAAAGGAAGCAGAGGGAGGAGGGGAACCATCAGACTGATACAAAGTGAAAAGCCTGTGGGGGGGGGGGCTCTGTCCACCAACCAGAAACATCAAGCCAAAAGGTAGGTCAGAAAAGTCAGCCAACAAGCTAGAGTGTGGGGGGGGGGAGATAACCAATAAGCAGACGGTGTTTGATCGAACCACCATCCAGTTATGTCCCAAGTTAGAGACCTAGAGGGAATGGGTGGCATGCAATGGGGGTGTTCACAACCGGAGGATATCTGTGCCCCACACAGAGCACTCCCTCCATCTGAGGGGCCATACCTGTAAGGTTGACCTGACCTGCGGAGCAGTGGAGACAGATGAAGTGGAGCCAATGGGAGGGGAGGGGGAGAGGCCCCCGTGGCTCACAGTGCCAATGTGGAGGAAAACCATAGAGGGGCTAACAACCAACATGCCCAATGGTTAAGCCAACTAAAAAAGTGGAACAGGTAACATCACACAGTCCTGAATAGTTCAGCCTTCTGTCCCAGCACTTCCTGGAACCTCAGTTCGCTGTCGTTCCTGTATACTGGACCTTGGAGTAGTAGCCAGCCCCTCTGCAGAAGATTTAGGGCCTGGTTTGAGCAGACCAGCAGCAATGGTGGTGTCCTCTTCCTCTTTTTCAACTGTGTCAGCCCAGTCCAGTGAGATAACATCATCCATGAGTTCCTCCTGTTCCCCCCCCCGAGATGGCAGGTGTATCTATGCTAGCTGAGGATGTCGGCTCTGCTCTTAAAAGCTTAGCCGGGGAGAGGCCAAGGGGTTATTGAGGCCCAGGTGTCTTGGGCTTCTGGAGCGCTGGCATTGTCGATAGAGAGTGGGGTGCTTGAACTGCTCCTGTGTGTCTGCCTGTACATTACTACCCAAAGTACAGTCGGCTGTGGGTTGCAAGCCACTAGTATGCCGTTGGCCCGCTGGAGATGAAGAAATCCCAGGTGCAGGACAGTCTGCGGAGAGGGTCGGGGGGGATGTTTTCCTGGGACTAGTCCATCTAGTATTGTCCTCCCTTGCAGAGTGCAGCCCTCTCTTGTCTGTTCCTTTCTCCAGGCAGTTCCCCGGAGCCCAGAGGCATCGGGGAGATGTAGTGCCAGAGAGAAGGCCTGCCCAGTGGTTGTTGATCCATGCCTCAGCCTCACGAGGGAATTCTGTGGTTAAAGACTTGCCATCCTTAATGATATGAAGTGCGGTAAGTTTCCTGTGGTGATATTGAAAAGAATGAGCTAAGAGATCAGACTTCAGAGGGCCATATGCTCTTCTTCTGGCCACTACCTCCTGGGAGAAGTCACGGTAGAAAGAAATGGTGGCCCCCCTCCACGTAATTTCTCCCATGTCTCTGGTAACACAGAGCAGCTTTTCTTTAATTGTGTATTGAAGGAGATATGCAATGATGGTTCTAGGGGTATTACTGCCATCGCCTCTGCCCCCACTCCTTTGAGCTCTCTGCACCCCAATGGGCTCCCTCTACCTCTCTCCCAGCAGTTGGGGTAGCCAGTCATTTAGAAAGTGAACCATATCAGGGCCTTCAACACACTCCGGCACTCCCAGAATTCTAACATTGTTCCTCTGACTTCTGTTCTCAAGGTCTTCAGCCCTCTCCCATAGCCTGGAAAGTTTAGATTCATGGTCCCTTAGGCATTTAAGCACTGACAGATGCTGCCTTTCGAGTTCCTCTGTGCGCTGCTCCAAAACATTCTGTTGGTCAGCATGTCTCCGCACTTCAGCTACGTTCCCGGCCAGGGAGGACCCAATGTCATCCACCTGAACTAACACCACCGCCAACATTTTTGTTATATTAGAGAGTGCTTCTCCGAATTGCTTCTGGTTCTGAGGTGGTTGTGGAAGAGGTATGTGATGTTCCTTCCCCCTCTGTCCCCAAGTGGCCATTATTCCGCATGTCTCTTTAGGTGTTCCAAAGCATGAGAGACTATGGCTAGTGAGAACAGCTGATCTCGTCAACCAAGTGTAGTCGTGACCCGTGCGGTGATAATAAAATGCCTAGGAGCCGATTAGGTGGGCCACGCGACTGGTTACTGTGCCCCCGTGCAGAGGCCTGTGTCGGCCTATTCTGTCAAAGTAGGGCCCGAGATGGTGGCAGTTGTAGAAACACTGCCAGAGCATGACCGACCCCAAAAGAAGGAGTCATTAGGTTGGCGGCAGAGAAGGGGACAGTGTACCAGTTGGTGCTGAGCGAATTCAATCCGGCTTCATGTAAGAAAAAAAAAACAGTTAAATGCCAGGCTGGAGCAGAGCGCAAGATCCATACTGCCATTGCCACCGGGTCCAGGCCATACCCCCTCAAGCAGATGCATGACTAAAACCTCTGATGGACAGTTTTTCCATGCTTAATGGGGAGGCAGGGGTTACTGCAGTATGTGACATATGACAGGTGGTAATGGACCTGTTAACGTTACACTTACTGTACCTATCAATCGTCTCACAATATGAGAGTCAGTCCCATAATTTATTCCCTTAAACGCCCCTTCTCAAATTTTGAAATTTATTTTTTTATTTGAATGTTGTTAACTAGGAAAGGCACATTAAGACTAGATTAATTTCCAGGTGTGACCCGCTGGAAGGGAAACGGGGTAAACAGCACATCAATGCAACAAATAAAATGAAAAAGTACAGACAGGTTGATAAAAATATGACACTGGTATATACAGGCAGCAGGAATATAGTGCTGGATAACAATGAGATGTATAAAACTAGTGCAAGTTATAAAATGAGATTGTCAACACACAAAACATGTCAGTCAAAACAGGTGAAGTTCAGTTGAAAAAGAAGTTTCAGCTGATTCCTGAGTCATCCAATAAAGGTAAAATGATGAGTGGTATGAGGGATATGGTTCCAGAGGCGTGGCAGGCAGTAGGAGAAGGCAGACTGTCCAGCAGTGGAACAAGGGTGAGGATTGGATAAGGTGCACTGGTTTCTTGAGCGAAGGGAGCCTGGAGCTGGAGGGATAGGAGAGAGGAGTGAAGTTAGGATAGACAGAACAGGACATTCTGCACTGAAATTTTAAAACCTAAGTTTCCTATGGATTTACTGCATTTTATTTCATGAACAGGACACTTTGTGAACATAAAAGCATACATTTCGACTGTATTGAACCAAGAGGCCCTAGCAACCAGCCAGGCTGCCTCATTATGGATTAGTTGCAAATGACACAGCAACCTCGTGGAATACCCAAGGTATAGAGTGTTACAGTAATCCAACCTTGATGTGACTAAGTTGTGCACCAGCATTGCAAAGTCAGCCAGTTCAAGATAAGACTTGATCTGGGAGATGTTTCACAGATGGTAAAAACCACTGCAGACAACAGCTGACACCTGATTTTCTAAGGTCAGTTTAGAGTCCACAATAATCTCCGGATTCCTCGCCATATCTGCAGCTCCAAGTGTCACACCATCCAGTAAAGATAAGATGGCTCTACTACACTACTCATCGCTGCTGAACCCCGCTGACCCAGCTCCACCAGTAACACCTGTCTTCAATGGGTTTAATCTCAGCCAGCTGGCTGTCATCCGGTCCTGCATTTCCCTAAGGTACTCATTCAATTCTGAAATAACCACACCATTGTTAGGGGCACAAGACTCATACAGCTGGGTATCATTGACATTACAATGAAAACCCAAGCCATAGCATCTAATGATCTCCCTCAATGGCAACATGTACACAGGGAACAGCATGGGAGCTGAAATCAACCCCTGAGGCACACCATAACAAAGTGCAGCACTGCTCAATGTGAAAGAGCCATGTGCTACTCGTTGCACCTCTCCAGATCTGTAAGACTCAAGCCACCATAACACCATTCCTGTGAGTCCTACATAGTGCCTCAGCTGGTCCAACAGCTCCCCCTCCCTGCTGATGTTCTTGTACAGAGTTATCACATTGGCCCTCCTCCAGTCATATGAAACCACCCAATCTCCAATGAGGTGCTGACAAGTGTTGCCAGAGAGGCAGATAGCACCAGGCTGAGTTTCTATACTACCTTTGGGTGGATCCTGTCAGGCCCCAGTGCCTTTTTTCCTTTAGGGCTTCCAATCCCCGATAGGCTCTCTCTTCTGTAAATGGACTTGTGTCCACTCTTCCCTCCTCCTGATGCCTGCTTATCCATGTCAGTTCATTCCTTCCCCATTCTACTATGAAGACCGAGCATTAACTTAAAATGTTAGCTTTTCCTGGTCTTCCTCTGCCCCACACCGCCACCCTGATCTCTAGATCCTCACTATACTACTCCTTCTCTTCCTCTTTTCACTCACATACCTAAAGAAAGTTTTACTCTCATTGTTGACCTCCTGGGCAATCTTCTCCTCAGTTTGAACCTTTGCTGTCCTTATCTTCCTTCCTGCCTCCCATTATTTATCTAGCTATACCTCCCTTTCAGCCTCTGTATGAGTCTCCATGTACTCCTTAAAAGTAGCTTTTTTTTCTCCCTTACCACCTTAGGCATCTCCTTCAAGAACCACAGTGGCCTCTTTCCCCTCTTACCCCTGCTTAGTCTCCTCAGACAGATTGTCATTTCTTTAGTTATTCTCTCTTTTTATTCTATTCCATTGTTTCTCCACTCCCCCGTCTATCCCCCCTTCAAGGTATTTCTTAAGGCAGTCTCCCATTTCTTTTCAATATGCTCTCCTGAAGTACAAACCTTCTTCCTAGTGTGTTTTTTTCTCCTGTCCAATCTATATGCCAAACCACACTGTATGATGATCGCTTATACCCACTGTGATGTCTGCAATGCTATCTCTGATTGTAAGCACCAGATCCAGCACTGCGCCATCTCTAGAGAGATCTATAACTAGCTATCTGAGAAATGTCCCTTGCAAGGAACGGGGTAAAACAGCTACTGCCTGAGAAAATACTTCCTTAGGATCCAAGAAAGTAAACGTCACGCAGATGGGGACCAGTTTTATCACTATAGGTTTCATCTAAGTTTTGTAAATGGCTAGAATTACCTAACAGGGACTAAGGAGGTGAGGTGTAAACCTCAACAGTAAAATCATTGAAGAAGAATATAATAGAGCAGAGTATTTAGAACAGTACTAAGGAAAGTTTAAACACTGTTAATCTGATAAATATAAGAAAGAATTAAATTAGTAATGTAACTCCTAAAACAGAGGTAAAAGATCTCTCTGTAATAACAGCTACAAATATTGAAAATAACCTTGTTGCACTCAAATCCATCATCAATGGAAATTCAGAACCCCAATAAAAAGACATCCCTTATCTCAGTATTTTATAAAGTCTGGAATGGTTGACATAATAGTTTTAGCAGCCAGGTCCAGTGCATCTTGACTTATCTGCTAGGCCTGAATTTGGCAGTTCAGATTAACTACCCGTCATGTTAACAGAATAAAAAAATACCATTGAAATATTAGAATTAGCACAGAAACATATTCAATGTAATTATACGCATACCGGTAGTCTAGGAAGAACTACTGGAAAATACTCTGATGACCACAATGGTGTCATACAAGGAAGTTTCCACAGGGAACTGGATGGGATAGAGATCGATAGTGCTTGATCTACTTCTCAGAACAAGTATGGAATGGCAGTCTTACTTAGAAATCATCCCAGAAATCACAATGAAGATATGCTAAATTACATAATACATTAACATACAACATTTATATCTCAATGATTGCTTAAGTATCTATAATTAATATACTGTTAGACACCACCAATTGTCTCACTTTATGGTTGAACCTGGGAGCTGAATACCGTATACTCTGTAATATTTATATTCCTTTGAGGAAGACAAAGTACATTAATGAGAACATATGGATATCACTTAATGAACACAAAGAAAATGTAATGGAAACTACCCAAATTGCACTCTTCTTGCTTGTTTGTTAATTTATTGATTTATATTTTATTTATTTAAAAGTGTTTTACCAGGTAGACATAATCCCCATTTATATTGGTCATTTCTACACTGATGTATATGGTTTGCAGATCCACACTGGTGTACATTTGTATGTGTAACCTGCACAGGCATCACATCGGTGTGGCTCTTCTGTTCCTCACCCAGACAGAGGAGCCAAACTGGTGTAGGTGGTTTCAAGTGTAGTGTAAATGGTGACCACTTTTCACCTCACTGCCTGAGGGTAATTTACCATCACAACACACTGGGAACCCCCTGCACAATCGGTCCCACAATACAGTTCCCAAAACACCAATGTGACACCAGTGTAGAAGCCAATGTCTTTATGCTACGTACACCACTGTGGTTGATTCACTAAAAATACCACCAACAGCTTAATCTGATTCAAGGTCAGTTGGCATTCATCTGTTTCCCCCTTCCCCGGGTCGTGCCTGAAAACAGGCAGGATTTGTCTAGTGCACTAACCCGGTCAAAAAATAAATAAAATAAAATAAATGATCTGGTGTAGACTCACACCCATGTGAGCCACACCAGTGCATTAAAGCTTGGTCAGTGTGAATGGGGCTATTCAGAGATACACAAACAATTTCATTAACAGATGTGACTTGGAGGAAGGGGGAAAGGAACACGAACAGCTAAAGTTGTTGGGTATTTCAACGTATGTATCATTGGGTTTCATAGTATATGGGAACCACAATTCTGGATATGTTGGGCCAGATTTTCAAAGGGTGACACAGAGATTGTGTCAAACCCTGTGTCAAACCAATTTTTTAGCGCAAATGCACCACACACCTTTGCCACAACTGTGCCTGATTTTAGTAGGTTGGGTGCAGTTGCAACACTTAAACCCAATTTACAAGAAATTATACAACCAGTAGTACTGTAGCAGTCATACCTACTAGTAGTCCAAGGAATATCATCAGGATTAGGCCCCTGGTTCCACCCCTGAACCTCCCCACCTTAGTGCATGCCTTCGTGACATAGCGGCTTGATTATTGTAATACGCTCTACCTCAGGGTCTCAGGAGGTACCCTCCGCCAGCTTCAGTTGGTGCAGAATGCAGCTGCCAAGCTATTGACAGGGTAGTCTAAGTACTGCTACATCACCCTGGTGCTGCATGAACTGCACTGGCTTCCAGTTAGGTGGAGGATCCTCTTCAAGGTGGGCTTGCTCACCGGTAAGGCCCTACATGGCCTGGGCCCTGGTTACCTGGTAAACCTTCTTATGCCTGCTACATCAGTCTGCTCCCTCCATTCCTCCTCAAGGAGCCTCCTTCCATGTCCCAGGATGAGGCTGAAAACTGCTGGTGACAGAGCTTTCAGTGTCGCCAGCCCCATCCTGTGGAATTTGCTTTCTCCATCTATAAGGGAGGCTCCCTCGGTGGAGGTATTCAAGGCATGCCTCAAGGCTTTCTTGTTTGTATAGGCTTTCCCTGATACAGTTTTGTAAATTTTGTCCTGCTTTGACTGATTTTATTATTTGTCCCAAATTTTCGGAATCTTATTAATTTTTCTTTTTATTTTTCTTTTTATTTACTGAATCTGTATTTAATCATTATTATAGTTTTATGAGTATTGTTATTTGTTAATGATTAATTTGTGGTTGATTTTACATACAGCACCCAGAGCTTCTGGAATTGGGCATCTTTTAAATAAAACTTGCCTTGCCTAGAGTTCCAGGTAGTAAGGCGGACGGCTGGAAAATACTTAAATGAGATGGACAGTTACATGTAGAAATAAAAGATGTCTTGAATTCCAACCAGGTAAAGGGTGTTAGGGCTCATACAATGTTGACAGTGGATGGATACAAAAACTAAGCAATCTGGAATATACTTTTAATCTTATCTCAAATTCTTATCTGAAATTCCTGACTTCGATTTCCTGTCATACATAGGAAGAGGCTGGACTCCAGGCCTGTAGAAGGGATATAAATGAGAAAAAAAAAACGGTTTTGTTTAAACCAACTTGATTTCTTTCATCCACAGAAATATATGTCAAGCCAGCTTGATTTCTTTAGTTCACAAGGCAGACACAAATGGACATAGCCAACTGCCAGTACTGTGGAACCCTCTTCAACAGGAAAATCATCCAGGGTTTGGGTCACTGCCCAACATGCTGGATAATAGCTGAACTAAAAGCTCAACGTTGGGCAGCATGGGATGAGATAACCTGCCTCCAAAGTCAGTTGCAAGGCACTGGACAGTATGGCACTCCTTCATATCACCAATACCAAGAAAACACACCTCTTCCCAGAGAAACACCGGTTCTGGAGGATGGCAGGTGGTCAGGAATTGCAATAGGACCCAGAAAATATACCCTAGCAATTCTAAGCCACTACAATTAGCAAACAGATACATACCCCTAGAATCTGGCTTGGGCAAAGAGGCAGAGGAGAAAACAGATCAGCACCTATCTGAGCACATTACAGCGCCAAACAACCACACCACAATAAAAAGTAAAAATGCCAAAAAGAAACTCATCATTATAGGGGACTCTGTGATTCATGGCATGGATCCACACCTGTGTCACAACGAGCAGACAGAAGTGCTGGTCATATGTCTGCCAGGAGCATCAGCATGGAGGGATACAAACCACATTGTCAAAATAATACAAAAGGAAGGAAAGGATACAAACATCCTGGTCTACCTAAGGGCTGATGACCTCATTAGCAAATCAGTGGAAGAGGTCAAGCAGCACCTAACCCATTTAGGAGGCAAGTTATCTTCTCTTTTGTCCTTCTGAGGGTCTGCCTGTATGGAAACAAGGAGGAAACAGACAGAAAATCAGAGAAAAGGAAACAGTCAAGCATAACATCTGGCTGAGGAACTGGTGCAACACAAAAGGGTGCCACCTCATCGGAAACTGGCAGAACTTCTGGGAGAGACAGTTATTTAAGTTTGATGGCCTCCACCTCACAAATGAGGGGGTTAGGGCACTGAGTCAAAAATTCAACGTTCACACAGAGCATTTAAACTAACCAATGGGGAGATGGTGGTAGAACCCTTATCTGACTATGGGAAGCCAGTCATCTCTCCCCCATCAACTAGCACTACACTTACCAAGACTAACAGTAAAAAGGTCACTACCCCCATGAAAAAAGCAAATGATATGGTAACTACACCAAAAAAGGTTAATGCTATGCAAATTAGGACAAACGTTACAGGTCAAGAACCAGAGACCTCCATTACAGGAAAAAAAGAAGGGGGGCAAAAAAAGGGGAAACTCACCTGTGCCAAGAGTGATTGCACCACATGGAGAGCAATGGTAACAAATGCTAGAAGCCTGGCAAACAAAATCCCTGACCTCATGGCCATCATGGCCAAGGGTGGACTAGACTTAGTGGCTGTAATGGAAATCTGGTTCACAGAGAACAATGGATGGGACATGGCTGTCCCGGGGTACAACCTGTACAGATGAGACAGGAAGGAAAAAGGGAGGAGGGAGGACTCTATATGTCTGGGAGGAAATTAAAACCACAGAGATCCAGGGACCTCTAGTGAGACTGAAGTGCTGTGGGTAACAGCCAAGATGAGGAAAGGGGTAGCCATTTGGTTAGGTGTTATCTACAGGCCCTCCCTTGCAATGTGAAATTGGGGACAAAGAAATAATAGAGACAATCCACGAAATGACTGACAAAGGCAAGGCAATAATAGTAGGGGGACTTCAAATTACCAGACATAAACTGGAGCTCTCATACAGCATCATCAACAAGAAGCAAGGACTTTCTTATGGCCCTGCAGGGGGTAGGACTGAGGCAGCTTGTTGATACTCTAACCAGAGGTGAAGCTGTTCTGGACTGGGTTTTAACTAACAGTGACAGGGTAAAGGAGGTTGAGGTAGGGTGTCATCTAGGCAGCAGCAACCACCATATGGGCAGATTTCACATGATCACAAGCGAGAACACTAGTCATGTCAAGATCATGGTTTTAGATTTCAGGAAGGCAGACTTACAGAAAATGAGAGCCAGCCTAGCAGACAGTCTTAGGTGCAGAGAAGGGAAAGGGGTGGAAGAAATGAGGGAGGGCCTCAAGGAAACTATCACACAGGTAACTGATCTATACACCAGGAGGGTAAGTAAGGCCAGTAAGAAAAGGAAAACCCGCTGGTTCTCCAAGGAGGTGGCAACTATAGTAAGGGTTAAAAAGAAAGCTTGCAAGAAATTTAAGGCATCAAAGAAAGAAGAAGATAAGGAATCTTATGAGGAAGCACAGAGGGAAGCAGGGAATGCAATAAGAAAGGCCAAAGCTCAGACTGAATTGAGGATAGCACAAGGGGTAAATGGGGCGAGACAAAACATTCTTTAGGCATATAAGAGAAAAGAGAAAAACAAAGGGGGGGAATAGTAAGACTGGCAGCTGCAGGAGGGTGTCTAGTAGAAAAGAACAGTGACAGAATAGAAGTCTTAAACCAGTACTTCTGTTCTGTGTTCACTGAGGAGAAAGCAGGGGACGGACCAAACCTACTAAGCAGTAGCACCCAGAGACCAGGGGTCGATACTAGCCCCTTCACAGAAGGTCAAGTCTTGGAAGCCCTATGGGACCAGATGATATTCACCCGAGAGTTCTCAGGGAACAGGGGAGCATACTGGCAACTCCCCTAGCAAAACTCTTCACCAAATCACTAGAGTGGGGGACAATACCAGAAGAATGGAAAAGGGCAACAGTGGTCCCACTTCACAAATCAGGGAGCAGAGAGGAGGCTGGCAGCTACCGTCAAGTGAGCATCACATCAGTGGTGGGAAAATGTATGGAGACACTGCTCAAACAGAGGATAATAGCTTTTCTGGAAGCCAGTGGACAACAAGACCCAAAACAGCATGGTTTCATGGTGGGTAGATCTTGCCAAACGAACCTGGTCAGCTTCTTAGACTGAGTTACAAAGGCAGTAGGTTAGGGAGTGGTGGTAGATGTGGTCTATCTTGATGTTAGTAAGGCCTTCGACTCTGTTCCACACAGAAGGTTGGTAAAGAAGCTGGACCACATGGGGTGGGTAAGGAGGTGTACTGATGGTTGAGCAGCTAGCTGAGAGGAAGAACACAAAGGGTGCAGGTAAATGGCGCAGTATCTGCTGAGAGGGAGGTAACTAGTGGTGTACCACAGGGGTTGGCTCTGGGGCCTCTACTCTTCAATGTTTTCATATACAACGTCACGAATGGATTGAAGGGAAAAGTGTGTCTATTTGTGGATGACACCAAGATATGTATGTAACAGAGTGGACTTGCCTGAAGGAATGAGGAGCATGAATTCAGACCTAAAGAAACTGGAGGAGTAGTCAGAGGCTTGGCAGTTAAAATTCAATGCCAAAAACTGGTAAGGTCCATGGCAAAATTCCAGTGTGTTGCTCATAACTGTTTTGAAAGTCGATCAGCTATTTGCTGACGTAGCGTCATGCAAATCAAAGGACCAAAGTTCTTTTTGATTGGAGTGGCTTCAGTCCTTTGAAGTACACAAAGTTTCAGCCCACCAAGCAGAGAGTTGCATCAGAACCACAGTGTGTGGCCATTGGTGTAGACTGCCGAGTGCCTGCTATTCTGAACTGCAATGAGCTTGGCAGTGACACCCCTTCCCCAACATCCAGTTTCATTCATCACAAAATGTCTGGTGCGCAGGCACATTAAATGTAAAAAGGCTCAAGTAAAGAGATTATCTCTGGACTCTTTCATATGATGTACTATATGCTAAGACCCCCCATATAGAAATAACTAGTGTGGCCCACCCCCTTCCCCCCCCAGCCATAACCTGTTTCTGAAGCACAAGGTACAATTCCAAACCAGTGCCATATAGTGTTACACTCTTTGGAGATAGAGAAGTATGACTTCCCAAATGTTGCAACTTAATCAGTCAGAGTTGATCCCATAGTGGATCTCCTGCTCCACACTGAGCAGAGGATTCTGGGATGGTATGGGATGTCTGCTTTTTCTAAAGATGGGCAAGTGCCCAGATGACTGCCCCAGCCCTCTCACTAAGCCCAGCGGGCTGGGGCAGTATGGCTGTAGGATTCCTGATCCTGCTGCAGCTGGTGGTGGTACACTGAGGGGGTACAAAAATGATATGGCAGGGTCTCTGTGCCCCCCTTGTCTGGCACGCCACACCTCCATGAATAGCACAGAGTGCAGACATGCCCCCCAGACGTGCCCCTAGACCAGCCATGTGCCTAGCTGCATGACCAACCAGGGGATCCTGTGCAGAAGGGATACATGTCCTTTTCATGAATGCACAAAGGAGATCCCCAGTTTGCAGCATTCTGACATAGGACTGACTACATTTTATGGATCCGCGGTACATAGGTGACCCACACCATAATGCATAGGCACCACAGAGCCTCATATTTTTTTTACTTCATGCTTATGGATTACAACTTCCCTGCAATTCCCATTTGACTCTGCCCATGCCCCCCATTCAAACATTCCACTTCTTGCCTGTTATCCCCCTCAATATTAATCAAAACCTCACAACATTCAGAACACAAAATGTTCAATATGTGCACCAGATTTCTCTCAAGGGAGGTATTCTCTAGTCTCCATTATTTTCTATTTATACTAAGAATGTCCCACACAGAATAATCTGTATTTGCTTTTAGAGATGTTGTCTCATTTTGGCAGTCTTTAATCACAGTTGTCTTCACCTTCACTCTACTGACATTCAAGTCCACATGAACACTTACTATCAAAAGTGACTGAGTGCATCATTGTTATGTTGATCTCTGCAAAGGATTCATCAAAGTTTTTTTTTTGTCTTTTGGAGGAGTTGCAGAATTGCCCCCAAATCAGCTGTAACCTTCTGTCTGGTCTGTGCATGTGTAGCATGTAGAGGGGGACAGTCTCCCTCAGAAATAGAGCTGTAAATCTCCTGCCCCAACCCCTCATGTGCTTTGCAGCCTTGTTGTTTTGCTAAGCTGCTCTGCAATATAAAGTCATCTAATGTCCTGGTGTTTAGGGCTTCATTTCTAAGCTTCTTTCTCTCTCTGTTTGCCAACCTATGTTGCCTCTCCTTACCACTAGCCTTGGGCTCATTTTAGCAAACTTTCAGCCACAGTTTAAGACCTTTTAGTTAGTTTAAGTGAATCACCAAAGGGAGCAAAAACACATGCAGTAGAAGCCATCTTGGTGCAGCAGAGCAGGTCCTTTGAGTATGTGTATTTTGCAGTTAGCATGCTTTGCTTTATCATTTTGGTATGAAATTCATGCTTTTACTAGGGTTGTGTGAATACCATTTTCCAAATATTTGGCCGAACATTTGGTATTCGGAGGCCAAATATTCGGTATTCAGTATTCTGCCAATTGAGAACATAATGGAACCTGCCCCCTTGTCTCCGAGTCTATAGAAGCAGCAAAACCCCAGCCTCTGCCCTTCTCAAAATAGCATACTCCTCTCTACCCCATTACCCACAGGTTGTTTTCTCTTTTTATTAATGCTCCCGAAAAAATATGAATACAGATTGCGGGTGCTAAGTGACAGATTCTATCCACCCGCTTCCATGGTCCATTTAATCTTATGATGCAGCCTTCTGTAGCAAAAAATAAATAGTTTAACCCCCCCAGCACCTGACCCTGGCACCCACAAGAACATTTTCCATTAATTCTAATTCTTCAAAGCTGAGAAGGTGCCGGCACAACTCTCCCTCCTCCACGGTCGACTACCTTCTCATGAATGAAGCGCTTGCACGCTTGCTATAGTAAAACCAGCTGATCACGAGCTGGGGGGTGTAACTATTTATTTTTTGCACCCAACACCTGCAATTAATATTTTTTGGGGGGCATTAACAAAAAGAGAAAACAACCTGTGGGTACTGGGAGGAGGGAGGGAGTATGCTTTTTTGATGGAAGGTGTAGGGCTGGGGGTTTTGCTGTTGGCATGAGCTGAGAGAGAGGAGGGATGGGGCTAGTTTTTGTCTCTTTATGTTGGCTCACGCATGCGCAGCCAACATATTGTGGTAGTACCAGATTTGGAGGCACAGTCAATGTTGGGCAAATGCAGGGCATGCATCAGTAGGTGCGTCCCGCATTCCCCAATCAGCCTGCATGCCGGCGCCACACCATGCATAGTTAATGTGGTGCTCACTTCAAAGAAAAGGTCTGCTGCAACGAGAGCGAAGCTCTCATGCAGCAGGACCTCAACACATATCCCAACATCCACGCAACATGGCGGCAGTGACTGCCGCCGCCTCCTGTGACAATGTCAAAGGGGGAGCCCACTCCCCATTGGCATAATGACCCCCACCCATTTAAAATGTATGCCGAGGTGGTTCCCAATCCCCTTTGGCAACATGCACCCCCCAACGGTTTTTCTTTGCCGAAGGGGGCCGAATCCCCTTCAGCATTTATCCTGTCCCCGTTTATTTTGCCGATGGGGGAGCCCACTCCCTGTCAGCATAATGTCTCTTCCTCCCCCTATTTTTGTTGTGTGCCAAGGGGGGTGCCCAATTCCCCTCGGCTTGTGTCTCCACCCCCTTTAGTATGAGCTGACGGGGTCTCAACTTCTTTGGCTACAGCATCCCCCCAAAAGAGTTAGGTGGCATGCTGGGAGCCTACCCAGCATGCTAACTCTTGCAAAAAAAAAATGTTCCTAGATGTTTTTTTTTTTACTTGTAAAACGAAAATGGCCCTCGAGGTCTCCCTGCCCCTCCCCACAACTCGCTCCCACCCACTGCGCACCCTGCCTCCCCAAACCCCCCTCACACAATATTACCTGCGGAGTCCAGCGCGACGATGTTCAGTGGACCAGGAACACATCTGCACTCTTCAAAGCTGACCGCAAACTGAGGAAATGCCGGTAAGCCGTATAATGGAATAAATAGGGTTTTTTTCAACTTTGATTCATATCTCAGGCATTTTTTTGAATTTTGGCACCACATTTTCAACATGTGGTTTTTGGGACCCTTCCTCATGAATTCTGGCACTGTCATGGCATTAATCGACCCTGAAAGGTGATTTCATGGTCACTGCGTGTAATCACCTTTTGGGACTGATTAATGAAACAACAGTGCCACTGTTCATGAGTGGGGCTCTCAAAAAGCCTATGTTGCAAATTTGGTGGGAAAAATTCCAAAAATGACTGTTTTACGAGCATGCGTTGCGCAGTTTCCATGCATGCTTGTAACTTCATGAATTTGTAATATTTTCATTCCAGATTTTCAACACTGGCATTTTTCCACACCTCCTTATGAACAGTACAGCTGTCATTTTACATATCCTGGCTGAAATGTGTTTTCGTATGTCCAGTGTAGACTAGCATGGTCACTGTGTGAAATCAGTTTTTGGGACAGTTTGAAGAAATGACGGTGACACTGTTCATGAGCAGAAGTCCTAAAATGCCTATGTTGAAAATTTGGTGATGAAATTCCATAAAATGACTATGTTACAAGTGTGCGTTGTGCAGTTTCCATGCACCCTTGTAACCTCGCAAATTTACAATATTTTCATGCCAGATTTTCAACACTGGCATTTTTTCACACCTCTTTATGAACAGTACAGCTGTCATTTTTCACATCCTGCCCAAAATGTGTTTCCGCACCTGTGGTGCACAATGGTGTGGTCGCTGTGGGAAATCAACTTTTGGGACAGATTAACAATCTTATCAAAGAGTGTCAGTGGCTCGGTAGGTAGCACACTCACTTCTGAGGCTGGGAGATCAGAGGGCTGTGGGTTCAGTTCTCACATCTGGCACTTGGGTTAATATCCCAATACTGACACAGTAGTGCAGCATGAGGGGGGTGCTGCACTGCTGAGGTGCCGTCTTTCAGATGAGACATTAAACCGAGGTCCCATCTGCCTGGATTGGTGGTAGTTCAGGTGGATGTTAAAGATCCCATGGCACTTATCGAAAAGAGTAGGGGAATTTCCCCGGTGTCCTGGCCAAATTTCCCTCATTCACTAAAAATACCACCAACAGCTCAATCTGATTCAAGGTCAGTTGGTATTCATCTGTATCCCCCTACCCTGGGTCGTGCCTGAAAATAGGCAGAATTTGTCTAGTGCACTTACCTGGTCAACAAAAATAAAAATCACAGCACCACTGTAAATGAAAGGAGGTCCCAAAATGCCTGTGTTACAAATGCAGCTAACAAACTCCCAAAAATAATTGGGTTACTGACGTGTGTTGCACAGTTTCTATGCATGCTCATGACTTCACCAGTTTTTCAGATTTTCAACATTGCCATTTTTTTACACCTCCTTATGAACAATACAGTTGTCATTTTCCACATCCTGCCCAAAATGTGTTTTCATCCCTGTGTCGCCAAATGGCATAGCCACTGTGCAAAACCACCTTTCAGCTAACAAACTGATAGTGCCACTTTTCATGAGGTGGGCTCACAGACAGCCCATGTTGAAGATTTGGAGTGAAAATACCAACACACACCTATGGTGTTAGGGTTTCCAACTGTGGCACCCCACCCTGTAGAGACTTACAGGCATCAGGGGTGTGACTTGGGATCATCGGCTGTAATGCTCACACCATTCCACCTCCACCCCCACCCTGCAGCCATTGACAGGCATCATGGTGTGTCTTGCAGTGATTGGCCACAAAGTTCACCTCACTCTCCTATACTGCACCCACCTCAGTGTATTTCCTTATGGAATGGGGGAAGTATAAGGTCCAAAGACCCCAAAGCACACCACGACACTTGTCAGTGTCTACAGGGTAGGGTGAGGCACAATGGCATGAGCGTTATAGCTGACAACCCAAAGGCACACCCCAATGCCTGTTGGTCTCTATAGGTGTGGGGGTGGGGTAGGCGTCACTTCAATACTTCACTGCCATTCCTATTATGCATCTCTAACTTCGGCACTACCAATGCCAATGCCTGCGAGACAACATTCGACATTGTCGAATGCTTGTTTTTTTTTTGTTTTAAACAGTGTTTCCCGAATACTGGATGACTAATGAACTATTCAGTATTCGGGATCCAAATACTGCATAGTGCATTATTCGCGGTATTCGGGAAATGCTATTCAGGCTGTGCACAGCCCTAGCTTTTACATTACTCTTCACTTGTCTGCAAATGGGATAATTTAAAGACTACTCCTGCAGTTCAGGAGCAGGAGTAACATGCCACACCACCTTCCTGAGCTAGTTAAGCCAGTTTCCTCAACCTCATTCAGAAACACTGTTTCTTTACTGCAGCCGGAGGCTTTGCCACCCCCTCCCCATCTTTGTTTGTCTCCCACTTTCCTTTGTGCTTTTGGGCTTTCTGTTTAATCTGTGCCTCCAGAAGATTTCTAGGTCAGTATTTTGTTTTTTTCTGTCTTCCTGGCTGCAGTGTGCACTTCTCTTAGTCAACTCTTCCAGCTATATTCCTGGTCTTGTGTACCTCTTGTGTTTCTTTCTGTTTTGGTTCTTGTGTACTTCTAGTTTTCTCAGTGTCCTTCTTTGTCAATGTTCTTTTGACTTGTGCTATTTCAGGCTTCCATTTTTGCTGTTTCTCCCAGATAACTTGCAATCTCCCAGTTTAGTTACAATCCTTAAATGTTTTCACCTGGTTCCTAGCAAGGCAGCCAACCCCTTTTGTGTTCTGGAGGTTTAATTAGTTGTTCGGTTCAGCAACATGCTACATTCTAATTTTCATTTCTCACATGCTTCTGTTTTGCCCTAGCAGTTTCATTTGTTGTTCTGTACTGCTTCAGCCTTCCTGGCTTGCAGTGCATCAGCAACTATCACTGACTCTCTTATGGAATTGGTTGGCATGCGTTCACCATTCAGTTCAAGCATTTATCATCCAGTCTCATACAATGTCCTAGTAGTCATTTTATGTCTCAGTCAGTCATTCAGCCTTGCCTATGTTTTGTTTCTACCTTGTGCTCATGGCTGTCAGACTTCACCATCAGTCTCTCACTAATGCTGCACTCAGATGTATGCAAGCCATGAACACAGCATGGTTTCCAGGGTGCCTTGTGTAGTCAAATTTGTCTGCACTCCAAAGACAGGCACTGACACTGTAGTGCAACATGAGGGGAGGCAGTATAGTGCAGTGGTTCAAGGCTCTGCGCTGCAAATCTGGTGACATCCAGCAGACCAGATCTGGGTTTGAATCCCACAGCTTCCACTTACATACTGTGTGATATAGAAACATAGACTTTGACAGCAGATAAGGACTGCTTGGCCCGTCTAGCCTGCCCATTTCCCTACCTACAGGATAGGCCGCAGATCCTAGTTAACCAACAGCCTATTTCTTCCTACCCCCCCACAAGAATTGCCTTATGTCTGTCCCATGCATTCTTGAATTCTCCCACAGTTTTAGACCCCACAACCTCCTCAGGAAGGCTGTTCCATGCATCCACTACCATCTCGCTGAAATAATACTTCCTCACATTGCCCCTGAACCCCCCCCCATCTTTAAATTGTGTCCCCTTGTTCTTGCACGTCTCTTTTTCTGAAAGATGCTACCCTCTTGGACTTTGTTGATTCCACTGAGGTACTTAAAGTTTCTATCATGTCCCCCTCTCCCTTCTTTCCTCAAGGGTATACATATTAAGCTTCTTTAGTCTCTCCTCATCCGGCTTCTCTTGCAGACCCTGCACCATTTAGTTGCCCTCCTCTGGACTGCCTCTATCCTGTCTATGTCCTTGGGAGATGGGGTCTCCAGAACTGGATGCAGTACTCCAGATGGGGTCTCATCAACTGTCTGTACAGAGGATAACAACTTCCTGTTTTCTGCTGCTGATGCCTCCCTATGCATCCCAGTATACCCCAGCCCTCCCTACTGCCTTCTCACATTGCTTGCTAACCTTAAGGTCATCTGATATGATTACCCCCAGGTCCCTTTCCTCTTTGTTGTTGTTACTACCCCCCATTGTATTCTTCCCCTGGGTTCTTGTTTCCCAGGTGCATTATTTTGCACTTCTTTGCATTGAATCCTAGCTGCCATACTTCTGACTATTCCTCCAACCTTGCCAAGTCCCTTCTCATCCTTTCCACGCCTCCTTATGTATCAACCCTGTTGCAGATTTTTGTGTCATCTGCAAAGAGGCATACTTTTCCTTCCAGTCCCTCTGCAATGTCACTTATGAAGACATTAAAAAGGACTGGACCCAATACTGAACCTTGTGGTACCCCACCAGTAACCCCTCTTTCTTCAGAGTGGACTCCATTTACAATTACCTTCTGTGTCCTGTTGTCCAGCCAATGTTTTACCCAGGCTACCACCCTGGGACCCACTCCCAGGCTGGTTAATTTGACTATTAATCTTTTGTGTGGGACTGTGTCAAATGCCTTGCTAAAGTCTAGGTAGGCCATGTCCACAGCCCTTCCCTGGTCTACTACTTTGGCCACCCAGTCAAAGAAATCTATTAGATTCGTCTGACATGGCCTTCCCGCTGTGAACCTATGCTGCCTTGGGTCCTATGCCCCACTTGCCTCTAGGTACTCAACTATTCTTTCCTTCAGAAGTGACTCCATCACTTTCCCTACCACAGAGGTCAAACTGGCAGGTCTGTAGTTTCTTGCCTCTGTCTTGGTCCCACTTTTGTGAAGGGGAATCACATTCGCCTTCTTCCAGTCCCTAGGTACCACACCATCCTCCCATGATTTATTAAAAAGAGTAGCCAGTGGTTTCACTAGTTCCCCCCTTAATTCTTTTAGAATTCTGCGGTGAATTCCATCAGGCTCCATTGCTTTGTCTACCTTCAGTTTTAGGAGTTCTTTCAGAACCCTTTCTTCTGTGAAAGGACTGGGATCGACCCCCCTATCAAGAGTGCTTCTGTTAATTGGATTAGGCACTTCCCCCTCCTCTTTTGTGAATACTGAGCAGAAATATTCATTCAGTATCCCTGCTTTTTCACTGTCCCCCTCTGCCCACCCACCGTTCATTCTATTCAGCCTCACTATCCCTCCCTTTGTCTTTCTACGCTCGCTGATGTACCTATAAAAGGTTTTATCCCCCTTCTTAACCGAGTTGGCTATCTTTTCCTCAGTTCGGGTCTTTGCTATTCTGACTTCCCTCCCCTGCTCTCTTCTGCCTTAACTGGTACAGCTCTCTGTCCTGCTCCTTCTGTGTTTCCTTATACTTCCGGAATGCTATCTTTTTCTTCCTGACTTTCACAGCCACCTCTTTTGAGAACCATAGTGGCTTTTTCTTACATTTTGATTTGTTTATTTGCTTCACACAAAGGCTTGTTGCCTTTGTGATGGCAGTTTTGATGATTCCCCATTGTTGCTCCACTCCTCCTTCTAGCCTGTTTGCTAGTGCTTTTCTGAGGCACTCTCCCATCTTGCCAAAGTCAGCCCTCCTAAAGTCCAGTACCCTCACTTTTGTATGGCTTGACTCTGTAGCTGAGTTTAACGTGAACCACACTGTTTGATGGTCACTTGTTCCCAGATGGCAACCCACTTCTAGATCTGAGATCCTCTCACTGCCCCCGTTTGAGAGTATGAGGTCTAAGATTGCTCCCCTCATGAGTGGGTTCCGAAACTAGCTGTCTGAGGCCTGCCACCTGTAGGGCATCAAGAATGGCCCTGCTTTTGGATGTGGCTGCAGCAAATGTGCTCCAGTTAACATCTGGCATATTCAGATTCTCCCATCAACAGTATCTCCCCTTTCTCTGCCATTCCAAAATGCCTTCTATCATGTCCTTGTCCATTCCCTCCTGACATGGGGTCTGTACAACCCCTATATCGGATTGTGGTGCCCTTTCCAGTCTCCAAGGTGACCCACAGTGCCTCCTGTCCTCCTGTTTACTCTTTTGTTCAGTTGATTTTATCCCTTCCTTTATATGAGAGCTACTCCCCCCCTCTTCTCCCTGCCTGTCTCTCCTGTAGGTTATGTACCCTGGTATGTTAACATCCCAGTCATGGTTCTCTGTGTACCATGTTTCTGTGACTGCTACGATAACCAGGCACCCTCTTCCATCAAGACCACCAGCTCAGGGAGCTTGTTGCCCAGACTATGGGCATTGGTACTCATTACCCTACATTTTCTGATGGCCTTACTCCTTTTTGCCCCATCCCTGTCCTTCTTGCCTTTGTCACTTTCTCCATTTACCCCTGCCCTTCTCCCTATCGACACCTCTATGCTGGTGTTTACTGCACTTAATACCATGATTTTTTTGGGGGGGCTAGGATTTCCCTGCTCCTTTCCAGTGCCCCCCTCCTTGGCTATCACCTAGGATCCTGGTTCCCCTCCTGGACAGATGCAGCCCATCATGCCAGTATAGGCTTGCATCACTCCAGGTGGACCACCAGTCTCCAATGAAGCCAAATCCCTGAGCTCCACACCAGTTTTTCAACCACTGATTGAATACCATGGTGTGAAACACCCTAGCCTCTCCTATGCCATAGATGGGCAGCATCTCTGAGAAGGCTACCGTGCGTGCTACTTGTCTAAGGCCCCTCCCCAATTCCACAAACTCTTCCTGCACTTCTCTAATTCCTTTCTTAGCCAGGTCATTTGTCCCTAGGTGGACAATGACATCCAGTTCCCTCCCCTGTGCAGCTGCTCCAGCAATCCTGAGGATTCACTCCCTGTCCCTCCAAGTCATGGTGCCAGGCAGGCACCTTACCTCCCTCTCCCTTCTTCCCCAGTTCTACCTTCCTAACAATGGAGTCCCCCACCAGGAGTTGTTTCCTTCCCCTGCGGGGTCCCTTGCCACCCTCCTGTGGGTCTCCTTTGTGGAGGTTCCCAGCATCCTCCTTGGTCTCCACTGTGGGTGCCTCCATAGAGGAACCACACTTTGCCAGAATGGCATAGGAATTGTGGAGAGGTACAACTGGAGGCATGTGCCTCTGTTCCACCACCCTCACCTTTCCTGAGCCCACTGTGGTCCAACCGCTCCTCTTTCTTGGCAATCTCTGAGGCAACGGCAGTGGCACTGGTGGTCCATGGATGGAAGAGGAGGTCCCACAAATCCTGGCCAACTCAGCCTGGAGATGAGCAACCTCCTCCCTCAGCCCAGAGAGGTGCCTGCAGATGAGACAACACTGCATCCTCCAGAACGTCTCCCGGAAGACTGCTGCTCCACAGCCACTGCACTGCACCACTCCCATCCTGTCTTATTTCTGGTCCCTTAATTGTTTGCAATCCTTACTCTTTCCTCTGTTTTTTTTCTCTCTCTCCTTACTTTCTGCCTGTGTGCCCTTTAATCTCCTGATTGTCCTGTTCTGAGACAAGAATATCCTATATTTCTCAGTAGACCCCTTACTTGCTCAGAGGCAGACCTCCAGCAGCTAGAGGGGGCCGGAGAGTTACTCTTGCCTTTCTAGGATGGTGGGTCTTTGGTGGCTCTGTGATCACTCACTTCCTGCTCCCAAACAGGAAGTTTCTGTTGTCAGTCAAATCCTGTGCCTATAAAAGTAGAACTAGCTTAGGGAGGGAAGGAGGGCAATATAGTCCCAGTAGACAAGTCCAGTCACACAGCAGTCCTTTCTCCTGGTGTCTCCTGCCAAGCTACTAGTAGACTCTTTCTAAGGCAGTTTTTAAATGTAGCTTCCTTCTAGCTAAGCCACTCTCCCTACTTACTAGATCTTTTTACAAGTAATTTAAACCTCACAGCTATCAAGTCCTTTCAATCACCTGAGATTTACACCTAGATAACTGTTCAGATAACCATTCAGTTCAGTTAACTCAGACAAACACACACTTTTT
This sequence comes from Neoceratodus forsteri, assembly GCA_016271365.2. Lineage (NCBI taxonomy): Eukaryota > Metazoa > Chordata > Ceratodontiformes > Ceratodontidae > Neoceratodus > Neoceratodus forsteri. The sequence goes on along the minus strand of CM057450.1, from coordinate 1,456,353,328 downwards.
TGTTTTGTTTGTTAGTTTTTTACCCTAAATTAAAGGTCCAAGTTCAAGAGTTCTACTTCTTTAGTCCCAGTAGAGAAGTCCAGTCACACAGCAGTCCTTTCTCCTGGTGTCTTCTGCCAAGCTACTAGCAGACTCTTTCTAAGGCAGTCTTTAAATGTAGCTTCCTTCTAGCTAAGCCACTCCCCTACTTACTAGATCTTTCTACAAGTAATTTAAACCTCACAGCTATCAAGTCCTTTCAATCACCTGAGATTTACACCTAGATAACTGTTCAGATAACCATTCAGTTCAGTTAACTCAGACAAACACACACTTTTTTTTGTTGTGTTTGTTAGTTTTTTTTTTACCCTAAATTAAAGGTCCAAGTACAAGAGTTCTACTTCTTTAGTCCCAGTAGAGAAGTCCAGTCACACAGCAGTCCTTTCTCCTGGTGTCTTCTGCCAAGCTACTCACCCTGTGCAAGTCACTTAACTTCCTTGTGCTCCCAGGATGCTCCTGTAAAAAAGCTTTCAGCTTAGTGTGTTACTCCTGGTTAAACAACTAAAAAAAAAAGGCACTGCACACTACAGGTAGATGCAAATATAGAACAATTTATTCAAGGAAGTTCCAAAATACAACCACAGGTTCAAACCTCGACCAGATGCCCCTGCGCTTCAACCATGAGGTCTTCCTCAGGGGGTGGGCTCTGGAGTACAATAAGTCACAGTTTAAATACATAATGAATTGTAATGTCATAATTGATAAAGCTATTGTCTTTCACTGAATCTGAGCTAGTGAGTCTAACAAGATACATACACTTACATTTTTCATTCATATGTACATAAACATTATGCAACAAAATACTGGACTCATAAAATACAATAACTGTAAAAGTGACCAAACATTTGCAAAGTACTTATGAATAATATAGCAAATGTTAATATTAAACAAAAAAACTAATAGTTTATTATAACACTGTAATAGTTTCAAACCTCAATTGAATGAAATGCTTGCTATATTTATTCTTTAGACTATTTAAACTAATAAAACATTCTTTCAGTAAAACTAGAATTATGAAAATTAAATGATAAAGAATAAGAGGTAAAACTGGGGAAGGGTAATGTTTTTCTTTCTCATCTGGACAATTAGTGCCATCTACATTGGAGGTATCAACAGACTTTCCTTTATGTAGTGGGTAACTGTATTATGTTAATGTTGGCAAGTTAAATGTTACAGTCTAAAAATGTTTACAAATATTAAAAAATGTTTAATAAACATGCAAAAATGTTTATAAATATAGAAATATGAATGCTCTAATTAAAATCTATAAAGTTCCCCCCCTTTACCAACCCCTCCCTTCCTTACCTCTCCCCCGCTGTCCTCTTATAGTCTATTGATACCACCAATGTAGTTGGCACTAATTGTCCAGATGGTAAAGAAACCAAAAATGCTCCCCCCTCCAGCTTTACTTCTTATTCTTTATCATTTACTTTTCAGAACTCTAGTTTTATTGAATGAATGCTTTATTAGTTTATTTTACTTACCATAAATTGAAGCCAGTAATAAATTACTGAGGTGTGGATTGTGCAGGAGAAGCACCTCATTATACTTGAGTAATTGCTAATTTTGAAAAGTCTTATGAATAAATATAGACAAGTTTAAGTTCAAGTTCAAGTTTATTGCAGAAAAACTCCATTGAACAAGCTCATTGACAAGGAGGTCCTAAATCATATAAACAGTCAGGAGACTTTGCATAAAAAGGCAACATATAAAAAGCAAGATGAAACAATATACACATAAGATTAATATGCATCAATTCATATAAGTACATCCTAGCAAAATGAGGTACAGTAAGGTTCATATAATACCTGGTGCTCAATTAAGACAGTGCAAAGTAGGGATTATTAGTGTAAACTAGTAGGGAGCAGAAAATGTGGGGAGTATACTGTGACAGGAAAGAGTATTTAAGTAAGAGGAAGGGGTTAAGAATAACAGGAGAGAGTAGTGGAATAAGAAAGAGGGGTTGAAAATGATAGATGAGTGGAGGAAGAGGGCTAAGAAGAGTAGGGGGAAAAGTATACAGATACAGAAGGCAAGGGTAGGAGAAGATTTTGAGAATAACAGAATGGTTTCATGTCCTGACAAGTGCAGGTTCCAAGTTGATGGTTGTAAGGATATAAAGGCTGGGAAGAGGCTTAAAAGCAGCTACAAATATCTTTTAATTTGGATGCGGTTAACTCTTTGAAGAAATTAACCGAGACCATACTGGATAGTTTCAGGATAGATTGGAGTCGGTCCCAGATTGTTGGAAGAGCATATGAGATAGCACATTTGCCAGAGGTGGACAAGTCCTAAGCACGTCAAGGAAGATGAAGTCAGATTTCCTGAGAGAATATGCACAGTGGGAAATACTGATGAGAGATGTGAGGTATCTCTGAAGTTTGTTCAGGAGTAACTTGAGGGTCCAAATACCAGCATGGAGCAGACGTCTAGTGATAAGTGATGTCCAGCCAACAGCTGCGTAAAAGTTACAGTGGTGGGTTGGGTATGGGGATTTGGTGATGAACCGCAGGGCACGGTGGTAAAGTACATCCAATTTATTTAGGTTTGAGATTGCAGAGGAGCTGTAAATTAAGTCCCCATAATCAAGTAAGGGAAGGAATGTGGCCTGCATCAGCCTGATTCTAGTTTCATTCGGAAAGAGAGACTTGTTTCTGAAAAAGAACCTAACCTGGCTTTTAGCCTTCAGGAGAGGTCCTCAAGATGATCATTGAAAGAGAGTTTGCTATCTAACCAAATGCCAAGATATTTAAATCTGGGGACAACTTCCAAGGGTTCACCTAGCGAGGTGATAGCAAAGTCCTTCACTAGACTGGGAAGGGGGCAGTAGATGAGTTACTAAGAGTGAAAATCATAGTCTTAGTTTTCTTAGCATTAAGAATAAGCTTAGCATTAATGAGGTGAGTTTCCAGCTGAGCAAAGTCAGCTTGCAGTAAGTCCCTTACTTCAGACAACGTAGAGCCAGGAAGTATACAGTACTGTGTCATCCACAAAGAAGTGTAGGTTGGATTTGGTAATGTGAGAGTCAGGACCATTTATGTACAAGGAAAAGAGGATGGAGCCTTGGGGGACTCCCCTGACAATCAGCAAGGAGGCTGAGATTAGGTCATCAGCTTTAACTTTCTGGGTTCTCCCTGTGAGGTAACTGGTAAACCATTGAGTGGTGGAGGGAGTGACACCTAGTTTAGTAAGGCTGGTGATTAGTAAGCTGCGGTCAACGGTGTCGAAAGCTTTACTTAGATCTAAGAAGACTGCACCAGTGATCTTTTTTGGTATCCATAGCAGAGATCCAGTCATTAGTGACTTTAGCCAGTGCTCTGATAGTGCTGTGCTTAGACTGGAAGCCAGATTGAGCTGAGTTTAAAAGTGAGAAGGTTTCGATATGAAGTTTTAATTGATTGTAGATCAGTTTTTCAAAAACTTTAGAGACACTAGGCAAAATTGAGATAGGCCTGTAATTATTTAGATCACATGGGTCACCTGATTTGAATAAGGGAAGGATGTGGGTGGATTTCCAACAAGATGGAACTGTGGCAGAAGAGATGGAGAGTGTGAGAATATAAGGAATGGGGGCCGTGAGATAGGTATAACCTAGTTTTAGGAAAAAAGGTTCAAGACCATCATTCCCAGTGCTTTTCTTGGTATCAAGGTTAAGTAGTGAGTCTTCTACTTCTTTGTAGTTAAGTGAACGCACCTGGAAAGGACAAGTCGAGGTACAGAGAGTATGGCTAGAACTGGCTTGATTAATCCCTCGGCCTGCATAAGGCGAGGAGTCAAAGGCTAGGCCAGCAGTGACAAAATGGGAGTTGAGTTCTTCTAAGATTTGGGAATGACCTTCAATAATCCTGCCATTGGTAAGGATCTTGGCTGGAATGGAGGGGGCACTAGTCCGTCCTTCAATGGATTTAAGTGTCCTCCAAATTTTATGTGAATTCCCTTTCGCCTGTTCTTGGGTGGAAACATAATAGTTTGCTTTGGCAGCATTTTACTCAATTGAGATTTGAAACTATTATAGTGTTATAATAAACTATTAGCTTTTTGTTTAATATTAACTTCTGCTATATTATTCATAGGTACTTTGCAAATGTTTGATTACTTTTACAATTATTGTTATTTTATGAGCCCAGTATTTTGTTGCATAATGTTTATGTATATATGAATGAAAAATATGTGTATGTATGTATTTTGTCACTAGCTCAGATACAGTGAAATATGACAACCTTATCAATTATGACATTACAATTCATTATGCATTTAAACTGTGACTCATTGTACTCCAGAGCCCATCCCCAGAGGAAGACCTCACGGTTGAAGTGTAGGGGCATCTGGTTGAGGTTTGAACCTGTGGTTGTATTTTGTAACTTCCATGAATAAATTGTTCTATTTTTGCATCTACCTGTAGTGTGCAGTGCCGGTCTTTGGAGTCTGGACAATTTTGACTACACATTGCCGAATTCTGGCCAGCTACCTGGTCTGCACCCAACCTTCAGAGTGGAGCGCGAGCTATTGTGACTGTGTGCTTCCAGGGTGCCTTGCCCTTTATGCCACCAGTTTCGTTCTGCTCCCATGAGTTTCGCATATTGAGGGTGGATCCCTCAGTTCATGTGGGGTCCTTCTCTTCTGCCCTTTCAGGTGAGAATGTCCTATGCTTCATGGGGAGCTTTGGCTATGCAGATCAACTTTGCAGCACCTCTTAATGTAGTATTTAAGACTTTTGCTATCAATAGGTGGGGCCCCTAAGTCCACTAGGGCTCATTTAACTGTGAAGACCATGTCAGCACCACATTTGAAAGCTTCCCCACATGGCTGCCTAAGGTTCACCTGGTCTCAACCTGCTTCCCTTCGTCTGCCTTTCAAGTATGAAGATCATATAATTATACAAGCCACAGCCCCTCAAGGGCCCAACTCCTATGCCTTACACCTGGGCTTCCCCTCGGTGTAGCCCAGGTGAGTGTCTTTCAGTGGTTGTTGCTCTCCCCCTACCACTTTCGAGGGTGGGAGTCATTTGCAGGGAACCTCCTTTAGCTGCAGAGATCAGCTTGTGGAACCCTCATGGTGCTCCTCTTAGAGGGTTAGTGTAACAGCCCTTCCTCTAAAAAGTCCCCTTAACTGTGTCTTTAAATTGCAGTAGCTGAGCCATCGTTAATTTATCCCTAGCAGGAGGGAAGGCAACTAAGGCCTTGGATCCCCGGAGATTTCCTCTGTATAGGGTTTTTTTTCTCTCCTCCATGCTGAAGATCATAAAAGTTAGGTATTTACCACAGAAGTGGCCCATAATGTAGTGTATCTATATTAGTGTAGTGTTCGCACTAGTAGGTTTCCACCATGAGTTAGGGTTGGATGATCCTGCTGTTCCCTTTCTCCTTACAGAAGTCATCCCTCTGTTTGCTATCAGTTACCAATAACTGTCAGTCATTGCTCAATTCAGTCTCTGTACGTTATCATCATCACTAGTTGCTGTCACTCTGTCCTCACTCAGGCTATATGTTCACCACCTGCTGTGCAGTACTTTTGGTCTCCTTCCTAATGTATCTTTAGCCTAAAGGAATTATGTTCCAGTGGCACCTCTAGGGGTGGAACCCTTGTCAAGAGGTTTCCTTTGCCTTCACGGTACCCAGACAGGGTAGTAGTTTCCACTGGACTGAGCACGCAAACAGCCAAAGTATCCATGTATGACAGTCAACAACACATTCATTCAAATATCTTCAGACTATCACCAATGTTGCACAAGCATAACCCCTCACTAAGCTGCATATGCCCATTGAATTCAAAAAGCAGTTCAAGGGGTGGGAACAACCAGCCATACCCCCTTCCTGAGCTATTAAAGCCAGCTTCCTCCAGTCTCACTCAGAAGCATTGTTTCATTGCCACACCATCCTTCCATCCTCTTCAAGCGGCACACCTCTCTCCTTGGGGGTCATTCCTAAGATACCTTTAGTCTGAAAGAATTATGTTTCCACATCATGTCTAGGGGTGGAACCTTCCTCAGAAGGGTTCCTTTGCCTTTACAGTACCCCATCAGGGTGATAGTTCCCCATGGGACAGAGAATGTGAATAACCAAATTATTATTGTAATCCTAGATTTCAATAAAATAAAAATTAAAAAAATTCACGTATGAAAATCAACACATTCATTCAAATGTCTTCAGACTGTCAACAATGTTGCACAAGCATAATTCCTCACTAAGTTGTGTGCGCTCATTGAACTATTGAACTGTATTATATAATGCAATGAGACATGCGCTTGGGTTTTAACATTCTAAATCTGAAATTTTATTATTATTAAAAACATCTGTAGTTGCCCTTCTGAACTAGATATTGTCATCATTTCTTTAGTACAGCTTCTGTGTCCTTGCTTTTAATATTCTCTTTCAGATATATCATGCTACAGTATTTTTGATGCTCAGAAATAATTGCAAAGACAAATGACTTCTTTTACATCACTTGTCTTGGGTAGCTTCAAAGAATAGCTCATAATCTGGCCTGCAACCACTGTGTCAAATAATACTGTTAGTCAGAGACCAACACTGCTAAGAAATTCTGGAGAAAGGAGATGAGTCAAACCTGGCAGTTGAAAGATTAATAAGTCTGACGTGGAAACACCAATTATCCTTTAATGGCCCTGACGTTTAAAGAAAAAAAGTAAAAACATTTTCACTTTCTTGTGTTACATGACTGTGGAGAACTGTTGGACCCTAGCCCTATTTGTGGTGTGCCTTGCTGTATTTTTATGTCTTTACAATTTAATTACTCACAGTACACCATCTGAAATTGAGCATCTCATTTCTAGTGGGGTTCTACTTTCATAGAGTTTCACAGCAGGATGGACAGAAGTGAAGGGAGGTTAAGTAGACTTGCTCAAGGTCATACAGTGATCAGGTGGATCTCAGTCAGGAGGCATCAGTGCCTCCCAGGTAAAAGTTGGTTTTTCAACCACTACCCTGTATAGCCACAATTATGGGTGTAGAGAATAGCAAAAACTGCAATGGAGAGTATGAGAAGGTGATGCTCTAAAGCAGCTGACCCACACTGACATGAGCAAGTCAGCTTTTAAATACCAAAAAGCCTCCAGGTCATGGCTGGGGTAAAGGCACACATCATCACTTGCTGTGGGGTGGGGGGTTATGCCACTGTAAATTTCATCTTGCAAAATAAAATTTACAAACATTTTTTTCCCCGATAGTGCTGGGTTTTCAATACTGATTCCTATTCTGCTATTATTCCATCTTAACTAGCATGTTAGTAAAATCTGTGAGAGTTTCTGATTCACTCACTACTGGTAATTACTATTTTAGAACTGTATGATATAGCTTGTATCACTTTCAGAAGCAGAGTTCAATAGTAGAGTAGAGATGTTGTGAAAGTATATTTTGCTGGTGAAATACTCGTGAAATTGATAATTTCGCCATACAAAATATTTCACAAAATTCATCCATTACACAAAATATTTCACCGTATGTGAAATGCAGAATTTCACCTGCTAGATGTGAAATTTTACCATTAAAGAAGTGAAAGACGAATTTCACCTTCCGCAGGTGAAATTTCACCTTCTGCAAGTGAAATTTCACCTTCCAAAGGTGACATTGTCACCTTTTGCAGGTGACATTATGCATTCCATAGGTGAAATTTTTCATTATGCAGGTGAAATTCTGAACTATGCAGATGAAAGATCACATTACGTAAGTGAAATTCTGAATTTCGCTTCCATGAAAAATTTTGCGAAATGGGTGAATTTCACAAAATAGTTCACTTAATGAAATCTGCCAGTTTTGCACATCTCTGTAGCGGAGCACAGGTGAATTGTGGCAACATTGGAACAGCTTACTCAAACAGCTCTAGAATGGCCCCCGCTGCCTGAATATAAATTAGAAAAGCCCATGGAATTTTCAACACAGCCTCTTTTTATGTTGGCATTCTTGTGCAGCCAACATCTTGCAGTAGTGCAGCTTTGGAGGCGTGGTCACTGTTCGGCGAATGCAGGGCACACACCAGTAGGTGCGTCCCTCATTCCCCAATTAGCCTGCATGCCAGCACCACACCATGCATACATAATGTGGTGAGCATATCTAAGAAAAGGTCTGCTGCAATCTGAGCAAAGCTTGTCAGACGCAGCGGATCTTCCCTGGATATGCTCGCTGACATTATGAGCATCACGGCACAATGGCCACCAAACTGCCAACTCCGGGGGTCCCCAATCCCCCTGACGGTTAACCCTACCCCTCTGTAGGTGCCGACGGGGGATCCCACTCCCCGTCGGCATAAATCACCCCCCCATTGTTAAATGCTGAGGGGTGCCCAATCCCCCGGCTCGGGCCCCCACTTTCTTTGTCTGTCAGAGCCACTCCTGTCAGCATAAAGAACCCCATTGTTAAATGCCGGAAGGTGCCGATCCCCCACTGCTTTCTTTGTGTACCGGCGGGGGTGGCCAATCCCCTTCAGCATAAAATCCTCCCCTGTGTTGTGTGCTGACAAGGGTACCCAATCCTCCATCGGCTACAGACCCCCCCAAACAGTTAGGTGGCATGCTGGGAGCCCACCCAAGCATGTCAAATCCCTTATAACAAAAAAACTGCCCCGCACTGTTTTTTTTTATTACCTGTGAATTCAAAAATGGTCCCTCGTAGTCTCCCTGCCCTCACACGCATCCACCCTCTGAGCACCCTGCCTCCCCACACACACACCCTCGCCCCATACTTACCTGCGGAGTCCGGTGTGATGATCTTCGGTGAATGGAGGAAATGCCGGTAAGCTGTACAATGGAATAAATAGGGTTTCTTCAACTTTGATGCATATCTCAGGCATTTTGGGGAATTTTGGCCCCAAATTTTCAACATGGGGTTTTTGGGACCCCTCCTCATGAATTCTTGCACAGTCATGGTGTTATTCAGTCCAGAAAGGTGATTTTGAAGACACTGCACAGAATCATCTTTTGGGATAGAGTAACGAAATGGCAGTGCCACTGTTCATGAAGGGGGCTCTCAAAAAGCCTACGTTGCAAATTTGGTGGGAAAAATCCCAAAAATGACTGTTTTACATGCGTGCATCGCGCAGCTGTTATGCACGCTCGTAAGTTAGTGAATGCACAATATTTTCATGCCAGATTCTCAACATTGGCATTTTACCACACATTATTGTGAACCGTATAGCTGTTATTTTTCACATCCTGGCCAAAATGTGTTTTCGCACTTCCGGCGCAGAATAGCACGGTCGCTGTGCAAAATCAGTGTTTGGGAAACATTGCAAAAATGACTGTGACATTGTTCATGAGCAGAAGTCCTAAATGTCTGTGTTGAAAATTTGGTGACAATACTCCATAAATGGTTGTAGCATGAAAGGCATGCTGTACAGTTTGCATAATGCTCATAAGTTTGCAAACTTATAATATTATTCCAGATTTTCAACAGTGCTATTGTTCTGCACCTCCTAATGAACAGTAAAGCTGTCATTTTTCACATCCTGACCAAAATCTGTTTTCGCAGTTCCGGCGCAGAATAGCACAGTCACTGTGGAAAGTCCATGTTTGAGATGCATTATGAAAATGATAGTGACACTGTTCATTAGCAGATGTCCTAGAATACCAATGTTGAAAATCTGGGGACAAAAGTAAATAAAATGAGTGTTTTACGAGTGTGCGTTGCGCAGTTTGTGTGAACGTTTGTGACTTCGTGAATTTGTAATAGTTTCACTCCAGCTGTTCATCATTGGCATTTTTCCATACCTCCTTATGAACAGTACAGCTGGCTGAAATGTGCTTTTGCATGTCCGGCACAGAATTGCACGGTCGCTGTGGGACAGTTTGAGGAAATGACGGTGACACTATTCATGAGCAGAGGTCCTAAAATGCCTATGTTGAAAATTTGATGCCAAAAGTCCATACAATGACTGTGTTGCAAGTGTGCATTGCGCAGTTTCCATGCACCCTTGTAACCTCGTCAATCTGCAATATTTTCATGCCACATTTTCACCACTGGCATTTGTGCACACCTCCTTATCAACAGTCCAGCTGCCATTTTTCACAGCCTGCCCAAAACTGTTTCCGCAGCTGTGGTGCACAATGGCATGCTTGCTGTACAAAATCACCTTTTGGAACACATTAACAAAATCACAGTGCTATGCGTCTCTTGCTCCGCCACTGCCAATGCCAGCATGACAACATTCGGCATTGACAAATGCTTGTTCTGTTAAGGAACTAAAGTATGGCACTTTTTATGTTGTGTGTAATTGTGTTAAACCTATCAAATCAGTTTTGCAATGATTTTTCAGGCATACCTGTGTTTAAGAGACACTAGTGCACAAAAGAAAACATTCCTGTGTTTCACACTCATGTTTTTCTTCATGGTCAAATGGGATTGTTAAATGTAGAGTCATTTATAGGTGCTATGATATTCAGAAATTAGAAACTATTTCAGTAGGGGCTAGCCATCATAATATATCGGACTCTCTTGAAACTCCCCTTCACATCTGTCATGATGTCACTAACTGCACATGTTCTTGTCTCTCATCACACATACAGGATGGACAATGTCAGGAAGCAGGAAATCTCTAGATACAGGAAGCTGGCTTTGAAAAAAATCACATTATTCGCTGCTTATCACATTTTGTCATTTATAGTAATCAAAACAAATCAACCATGATATGACTTATTTTTAACAAAGTATACTGGTATGGCATAGTATTACATCTCTAGTGCAAGTACTTTGATGGTAGGATAAAGTAACATCATATCATTTCATAATGCACTTACAATAAGCTCTACTGTTATAATGCCCCGTAGGAGAAAAATATAAACTTTAAGGTCCTTCACCATGAGCTCTTTTTGCAAGTAAAATAATAATGATCTGGGGTATTATGACAACATCTACATAAGATGACTTTTGGACTCTATCCTAATTATTGCAAATTAAGCCAGTCTCACAGACTGATGCAATATGCTTTTAGACTTGATTGTACTGAACAGCAGGAAGCATTCATCCCAAGAAGGGCAGGGTGGTTACACTCAGTGTGAAAGAGGAGGTGAGAACAACCAGGGACAGCCATGGCACTTTAACATGAAGTAGTCAAATACAGGCTGTGCGGGAACCTATAGGCGTCCTAGGACAGTTCTTCCAGTACAAGTCATTGCACAAGGCAAAACAATAAGGACACAAATATGCATAACATTTACACAAGCAATTTGGCTCCTCTAACAAATTTTCTAACACTTTTTTTTTTGGCAAGGTAAGTGACAGGAATTGAAAAAGGAATATGCAAAATGTTTAATAGAAATGAATTCTGGTGCATTCCCTAGAGGCTCCAAACATCACTTTTTTTCTGCCAAATGAAGTGCCTTACAATTTGATGGAGCAAGTGGATTGCATGTACATATGTTTTGAATATCTAGCTCATAGGTACGTAGAAACTGAAAAAAAAAAAGACAAACAAGGGTATCTGAGTGACTGGATACCAAAATATACTAGAGTAGTGTTTTATGAATGGCTATGTTTCAGTACTTGTTTTGCTTCACAGTCAGGCTACACACAGAATTAATGTTATAATCTGAACTAAATTCCAATTTGGCAGCAGTCCATGCTACAGTGGACAAGACTTTCAAAGCATTCAGTTACTCAATTTGGTTGTTCCAAAACATTTAAAATGCTTTTGCTGCTACACAAATGTAAAAGAATTGAATTTGGTTGTATAGGGCACCTTTCAGAAAAATGTACCCCCAGAGTATTTTGAAATCAAAGAGAATGCTGGGACAGAATGTTGCCACTGTTGTCAGCACACAGGGCATAGATGAGCAAGACAGAGCAAGAGTAAGATTATGTGGTTTGCTTGCTCAGGCTCACGCAGAGTGTAAGTAGTGGTTCTGGAATTCAAACCTGGGTTTTAAGATTCACAACTCTGTGCTCTAACCACTAGGCCAAACTGCCTCCCTAATAACTGCCCAGAGTCTCAAGGGACAAAACAAGAATGTTTAACTATTGTTTATCTCCTGCAACCTTTCTAGTGCTCAGAGAATCATCACATATGGTGGGAGCTACAGCAACCAGCAACAAAGAATTATGCCCACCACAGTACTGTATAAGGGGGGCTTCTTTTAACATGGAAAAGCAGATCATTCAGGGTTGCAAGGGCCGAGTCTCATGAGACTTCGGCAGGGTACTACCCGATTCCCGTGACATCTCACGGAAAGGTGGCCATATTGGTGGCGTTCAGGGGTGGCCACCATTACGGGAGCAAAAATAAAGAGACATGATTCCCGCGAGATGTGGATTAAGAAAATGGTGGCCCAGCTTATCCAGGTGGTCATCTTGTGTGATGCTTTCGGACACATGGTTTTAAAGGGACAGGCTCAATGCCACACTGGGCCAGTGCTGACTTATTGCTGTATGCTGGTGCTGTTTTTTCCCTAGGCTCCACACAGAATTATGTTTCTGACTCAGTTCTTTTTATCTGCCTCCCATAGGTCAGCCAGCTTGAAGACCATCACTGCCATGCTTGCCTGCCTAGAATGTGGAACACAGCTTCTGGAGTATCATGTAGGGGAATCCTTGTGTGCAGCCTGCAAAGTCTTAGAGTTGGGACACTGCAGAATCCAAGCCTGGATGTGGTTTTGACCCAGGAAGAGTCTTCGGCCCCCATGGCTCCACTCACGCTGAATGCAGCACAAGCAGGTCTGCTGTTCCAGTGGCTGGAAAAGTTGCAAGCCCAGTAGCCCAAGAGTGGACCTCAGACAACTCCAGAAAGAGGCTCAGGGATGGTACAGGCCCAGTAATGGCAGAATATGAAGTGCAGGCAGAAGACTCAGCTGACTTATCAGAGGAGGTGGAGCAGGATCCCGGCCAGACCTCTGGGAACCTGTGCCTACAGGAGGACATGGCTGAACTAGTGCGGCTCATATGAGAAGTCCTTCAGATCCCAGAGGAGCCAGAAGAGCCCCATACCTCAATGGACCCCCTCCTCTGGTCACAGTCTAGGTCAGTGTGGCACTGTTTTCCCACCTGTGCAGCCCTCAACACTATTCTGGGTAAAGAGCAGGAGGTGCTAGATCCATCTAGACTCCTGGAAAATAAGGTGATGGAAAGATTTTATCCACTATCTGAGTTCTATAGGATGATATGGTTTACGGCCCCTAAAGTGGACACACCAGTATCAGCCCTCACCAGATGCACGGTCATACCAGTCAAGAGCACCACAGCACTGAGCGATCCTATGGACACAAAAGTGGAGGAATCACTAAAAACATTCATGAAGTGATGGGGATGGCCCTATCCGAGGATATGGCAGTGTGGTATGCCAGCAGAGCCCTATTGCACTGGGTAGGCCATCACTGATGACCTTCCAGAGGATTCCCCACTGTCAGATCAGGCTGACTGCCATGCAAACCACATGCTATATAGTGTATGCCTCCTCAGACATCATTACGTTTGGCACCAGGGCCACTATCCTGACTAACTGGGTCAGACAAGCCTTCTGGCTCAAGCTATGGCAGGCAGATGCCAAGTCTAAGGAAACTCTAATGAAGCTCCCCTGTAAAGGTTACCACCTGTTTGGAGAAGCTCTGATGCTGTTCTTCAAGGACCACACAGGGATGAAATGGATGGCAGAAAGAAAGACCTGTTCCTCCTTTCAGGTCAGCCCTTTTATCCAAAATCTAGGGGCACTGGGAACCAGGCAAATTTGCCATCAAGCACTTCCCAGAGGGATGGGGCCACAAAGGTGCCAATTCCAGCCCAGAAACTCACAATCCATGTTCAGAGGCAACTTTGCCAAACAAGGAGGTTTCAAGGGCAATAGGTTCGGGAGTGGCTGTGCCAGAAACAACCAATGAAAGTTGGGGGACCCCAGCAGACTGCCAGTGGTGGGAGGTCGACTACAACTGTTCGCTGATCAATGGGCCCAAACTACCATGGACAAGTGGGTCAGGGAGCTTGTGTATTATGGCTATGCCATAGCGTTCACTCAAAAGATAATTCCACACAGACTGATGATATCTCCTATATCCTGGGACCCTCTAAAGGTGGCAGCTATTAAACAGGTTCTCTGCAACCTTACCAGGAACTGGGCCATACTACCAATGCCATCACAAGAGAGGGACATGGGGGTGTACTCTATGCTCTTTATGGTCCCCAAGAAAATTGGGGGCCTCCACCCAGTCCTTGACCTGAAGTTCCTCAACAAGTTTGTGGTCTACAAAAAATTCAGGATAGAGACCCTACAGTCAATCTGACTGCAATTCAACCAGGTGATTTCCTGGTCTCTACTGATCTAAAAGATGCCTATTTGCACATCCTGATCCACTCCCGACACCACCGCTTCCTCAGGTTCCAAATCCACGGCCATCATTTCCAGTACATCTGTCTCCCATTTGGCCTGGCACTGGCTCCAGGAGTCTTTACAAAGGCACTGATAATGCTGGCAGTGGACCTCTGCAAAAGGGGGATACATGTCATTCCATATCTGGACTATTGGCTCATTCAAGCCAGGTACCCAGATCAAGCCTGGAGAGACACAGAGACCATGGTTCAGTGCCTGCAACACCACAGCTGGGTCATAAACTGGGACAACAGTCAGCTAACATCCACGCAGGAGATCTCCCACCTCGGCGCCAGCATCAACATGATCATGGGTCGGGTCTTCCCCAAGGAGGAAAAGGTTGCCAATGTAATACAGCTTCTGCACTCTATACTGTCATGGCCTTACAGGCTGGTGCACATGTACCTCCAGTTGTTGGAGCTTATGGCAGCAGTGATAGCCATGGTGTCATGGACATGCCTGCACATGCACCCGCTCCAATGGTATATGCTAGACATATGGGATCAATCAACCCAGGACTTCAAGTCCAAACTCGATCCCAATCCAGACATCCTGCAGAGTCTCAATTGGTGGATGGACCAAAGCAACCTAGCAAAGGGTGCCCCACTGTAAATGTCACCAGCAGCAGCAATTACAGCAGATGCCAGTCTACTCGGGTGGGGAGCCATGCTGGGTAGTCACGTGATTCGGGGCAGATGATCTCCACTTGAAGCTCATCTTCCCATAAACGTTCTAAAAATGAGGGTGGTGTGTTCTTCACTCCTCAGATACTAGAACAACCAGTGCTGATCAGAACTGACAATCAGGCTACCATGGTCTACATAAACAAACAAGGTGGCACCTGAAGCAGGGCAATGCTCCGGGATGCGCTTCAGATCCTATGTTGGGCAGAAAAGTGCCTGCTGATGATCTCTGCTACTTATCTGATGCAGAAGCTTAACTCGCAGGTGTATTGGCTCAGTTGAGTGACTCTTACCCAGCTGTACCCTCAGGTGTTTCAGATTATAGACCAGAGGTGGGGCCATTCCAGTTGGATCTAATGGCATCGGGGCAGCACAACAGTCAGCTGTCCCATTTTCATTCCTGTTATCCAGACAGTCCGGTCGAACAGGGGGACACAATGGCAATGCCATGGAATTTCAAGAAGGCTTACATCTTTCCTCCCCTCCCAATAATTGTGAAAGTACTTCTCAATATCAGGGCCTTGAGAACTCAAGTACTGGTGGTGGCTCTGGACTGGCCAAGGAGATCATGGTACTCTCTGCTCAGAGTGATGTTGATAGACATGCCTTGGCACCTACCATAGTGTCCAGACTTACTGCTTTGGGGTCCGATACTGCACCACAATTCCTAGGTTCTCTCTCTGATGGCATGGATGCTGAAAAGACCAGACTGTTCGGGGGGGGGGGGTTACCCTCTAAGGTGGTGGAACATATGTTTAAGTCCAGGAGGAACTCCACTAATGAAACTTATATGAGATATTGGCAGATTTTCTGTAGGTGGTGTATGGCAAAAGGCTTGTCTCCTTCGGTGGCAGGCCTTCCCCCAAATCCTTGACTTCCTCAGTGATGGGACTGACAAAGGTCTGGCCTACTTTTCCTTGAAAGTTCAGGTGTCAGCTGTCTCTGATGATAAGGGGATCTCTACCAAAGGTGGGGCAAATAGATCCACATCACAATGTGGTTAGACTTCTCAGGGCAGTGCAGATCACATCTCATGGTGTACGGCCCACGTGTCAACTGTGGCAGCTGGATTTGGTTTTGGAGGGTCTACACAAACCCCCATTTGTTTCCAATTCCCCTTCTTGGACAACCATTAAGATGGTTTTTCTCACAGCCATGTGCTCTGCTAAATGTGTGTGCAAATTTCAGGCACTTTCCTGCCAGGAACCGTTTCTTACCTTCCATAATGACAAGGTGTCCCTTATGACTATTCTGTCTTTTTACACCTAAGATGATTTAATCTTTTCACCTCGAGCAGGCTATACATCTGCCAGCTATGCCGGGGGACCAAGGGAGTCTGGATGAAGATCATCACCACCTGGACATGGTCTCCTTGCTAAAAGAATATCTGACTATATCTGAGAGTGTCTGTAAGGCAGATAGGCTGATTATATTCTATTCAGGAAAAAAGATGGACCAGGTGGCATCTAAGGAAGCCACTGCCAGCTGGATTGGAAGGGGGAGAATTGTGCCAACATACCAAGAGGTGGTTAAGGATCCCCCTGGAGGCATTAGGGTGCATTCTACCAGACTGCTATTAGCATCTTGGGTGGAGCAAGGGGGGGGCCTCTGTGCAGGATATCTGTGCAGCACCTACCTGGCCTTCTGTTCACACTTTTGTTCACCATTTCAGGCTAGATATGGCTTCTGCAGACAGAGCCACATTTGGCAGGGCTGTGCTTCAGGCTACTGTAGGGTTACACTGATGGTGGGGTTCATTTTTTTCCACCTGTGTTTTTTAATGGGTACTGCTACAAAGTCCCATATATGATGATTCTCTGAGCACTAGAAAGGTTGCAGGAGATAATGATATTTTCTCGCCTGGTAAAGGTGATTATCCCTGCAACCTTTATAGTATATCCTACTCTCTATTCTAAACTCCTTTCCCCTGTTTCTTTTCCGTGCCCTTCCCCTTTTCACATTGTAGTTTTACCCTGACCTATTCTCTAAACTATGTAATGCCCTCCACAAATGTATCACTCTTCCTCCTCCTCTTCTGGCTTTGCCCCCTTCCTCTTTCTACTCCCCCTTCTCCTTACCCTTTCTTGCTGCATAGGTTCCTGTCACAGCTAATGTACATAGGTTTTTGTACCATAATATGTATGCTACTTTCATCTAAGATATGTGCACTTTCTCCTTGTTTATGCTAGCATTACTGCATGGTATGAACACTAATTTGTTGTAACACTGTATATATCCCTGCCCTGTACCTATCATTTATTTACTTTCTTTTTTTTCTTTTCTTTTTTTTGAATTACAGTGTTATTGGACTCCCAGTTGTTGTAACATTGTATATACTGTTGCCTGTACTTATATATGTGAATGATCAGGCTCATCTCGCAAATGAGTTCTTCTCAATGATGCTCAACTGGTTAAATAAAGATTGATTGATTGATTGATTGATTGATTGATTGATTGATTGATAGTGCTCAGAGTCCCTCCCTCGGTGGATGAACCAGACGCTACAACAGCCAGAATCGTTAGGGATACTGCCCTGACTCATTGTCACTGGATACTATAGTTTAATCCAAGTGAGACTCCTACCAAATGTATTGTGGTAGTTATATTACATATTTAGCATGTGTATCTCTACTACTATGTATTTACTGCAGGTGTGGCTCTTACTTGTCACTTGTCAGAGCAGTGATTGTATAGTCTATGTATCAAGTGTATTTTCTTGATGTTTTCTTTTTTGTTATTTCACAGTAAATTACCTATGTTCAGTACAAGACACAGTGGGTGTTGGTCATTTGTTTACATTGGTTTTCATGTTAAAAGATGCCCCCTTATTCTGTGGTGGGCATCGTTCCTTGCTGCTGACTGTTTTAGCTCCTGTCATATGTGATGATACTCTGAGCACTATAAATGTTGCAGGTATAATCAGCTTTACCAGGTGAGTAAATACCAATATTCTTTCTACTGAAATGTTTCAAGAAATTATAGGCAGCCTTTCTTTGCAAAATAAATGCCATAAAAATTAATAGAATCAACCATATTGCACATGCAAATGTGTTGACTATATGGCCTACGGTTTATCGGGGCCACTGCCTTTACTCAAGACATCCACAAATTAATAAGCATGTGAAAAGTTAAACATCACATACCATTCCAACAGGTCAGTACTGAGGTGCACTACTGCATCAAGGTGGGGACACCTGAGCTACACCAGCATGCAGTCTGTCTGGCCTGTGGTGGACGAATAAAGGGTTTACAACTCCAGTGACATCCATCGCTCACATGTCACACATACAGAATTAAGTCAAAAGTTAAAGTTTAAAAAAAACCAGAACATGGGCACATGTCACAAAGGTTACTGCTGTTATTAGCTGTACACTTATCTATTCACTATTTGATTATTTTGGTGGACTGCTTGAAGGTATTCTACAGGTTTATTAAGGAGTCATGCCTCATCATAATAGTGACAGGAAGTATTCTTTTTCTTTTGTTTTATTATTTGGTAACCAGGTAAGGCTAACTAGGCACAAGTGCCCATTTTTATGGGCAACCCAAGAGCACTAGGGAGGTTAAGTGACCTGAGTCACACAGTATGCACGTGGAAGTTGTGGGTATCAAACCCAGGTCTGCTGGATGTACCAAACTCATTCACAGCTTGTTACTGTAACCTTTAGGCTATACTGCTAGCCAAAGAAATATGGAATTAAGACACTTAAAGTTTTGATGTGCAGCCAGATGTGGTGGAAAAAGAAAAACAAAAAGGTCAAACAGTGTCAATGTGTTTTATGTGGCTGGCTTTAAGAAACAGGTTTCCATTTCTAAAGTCCTGAATTTATGATAGATGATAGATAGATAGATAGATAGATAGATAGATAGATAGATAGATAGATAGACAGACAGACTAACATTTCCTAAGATAAATCAACAGAAGTGACTGTAAGAATTTGAAATAGAATATTTGATCGGTTCACATTCTAATTACACTTCAGTTGACTGCTCCAAATTAAGATGTCATTGATGACTTTTTATGATATATCTCATTTAAAGCAGATTTATTCTGTAATAATGCACATCACAATGGAAAGCAGAGTTCCCACTCTTCCCTTCTCTTTGTAGCCTGATATCTTGACAAGTAAATTAAATTTAGCAGTTAAAATACTTCCATTAGTAATTTTATTAAGTTAATTAAGCAATCTCTCTCTCTTACTGAATTTTAACTACCTTTCTTTCAGCACAACCTTGATTTTTAATTCCTTCTATTTAGTAATTATGAGGGGCTCTGAAGCCAATTAGCAACCAGAAGAATATCATTTTCATACCCAAGTACCAGAATTCTAGTGAAAACAGAACATGCCCATCTCTTCTATATTCAGAATGATTAAAAGGGTTTTCAGCTATGTTAGCTACAGAAACAAAACATCACTGGCAAGTGGGTCATTGCCTAACTGGATGACAAGTACATTGAGGCCTGCCAAGCCAAATCTTTCAGCACATAGAAGTATGAATTTGTTTCACCTTTTAGGTGGATACCAACAGTCCTTCTAAATAGAAACATAGCCTGAAGTTTCTACATCCAGACTGAATCATAGATCAACAAATCTGTGTAGGTTTTTTTTACCACACAGATGATGCTAGACTGGAGGCTGGCCTACACATTTTTTGTTTTTGTTTTAGTAGACTACATCTAATGCTATTGTTCAAATGTCTAGATTTGTGAGGGAGAAGGAGGTTTCTTCTCAGGTGACCTGGATATAAACTGGAGGTAAAGGCAAACATAATGAATTTGGTAACCTCAGCTCTTTGAAAACAAACCGTGGACATCACAAAACCATCACTGGCAAAGAAGAGTGGGTAGACTGCTTTGTGTTTGCTCACAATGCTCCTGACCCTGAGACTTGGTAAATCTGTTGTTTGGTGTTCCTCAGGGTTTCAACAGTCATGCAATGCAGCATTGGCATTGCCCTAACTTCATCACTGTTTGTGCATACACAGAAAAATACTCTCACAACAATGCTTGGAGAGAGGATGCCAAAGCTAAGGCAATGCCAGTGCTGTTTCATGTGATCATTCAAACCCAGGGGAACACCATATCACAGACTCACCAAGGCACTGCGGACCTTCTACTCTAACTTTCCATTTCCTACTTTGGATGTTTGTGCTTAAACTCTAACAGATGCATTAATGTCATTTTTTGCTATTAATTTCCTTACTTGTTAAAAAAGATATACAGTATTACAACTGTTGCACACACCTTTGTATTGGACATGCCAGATTCAGCTAGCATTGTCAATAAATTTAATGGCAAACAGTCCCTGAATTGTAATCTGTTTTTGTTGTTGTTGTTTGTTTTTTGACCAGGAAAGACACTCTAAGCTTTGACAGCTTGTTTTTAGGTGTGGCCTCAGGGTTATATTACATTAACCTTTGTGTTTTATTTTTTTTTAAATTGATGGAAGAATGTTGGCTATGTCACTGGCAAAACTTCTTGTTCTTTGATAAGTGTCATGGAATCTTTTACTTCCAAGACAGTGACCAGAAATGGGCAGAAGGGACTTCAGTTTAATGTCTTATCTGAAGAATGGCATGTCACCAGTGCAGCTCCCACCCCATACTGCACTATAGTGTCAGTTATGGGTATTACCTCAAGTACCTGCTATGGGGCAAGAACCCACAACTTCTGACCTTCTAGTCTCAGAGGCAAGCGTGCTACCTACTGAGTGATTGACACTAACAATGCTGACCAATACTTTTATAGGCAAACAACCCTGGATTGACACTGCCAGCCTTCAGTCACTACTTTTAATGGTAAACAGTTCCTAGAGTAAAGTACCACACCTTGGACGTCCTCACTCCTGTGCCAATCACTCCCAGAAGTCTAATGCAAATCTCCCCCTCTCTCAGTCATGCCTTGACATCAAGTGGCAGCCCCTCCATTACCCCCTTCTCCAGACCCCTCCACTCCCCTCCTCCACTATTCAATAACAAATGACTGTGCTCACAATACATTTTTCAAAGTTTGTGGCTTTGTGCCCAAGAAGAATTTAAACATTTTTTTTTCTTAGAATTTATGAGTCAGGCTAGTGAGTGAGACATGTCAGTTTGATGCAGTGAGTGAGTGATTACATTTCATAAAAATATCATTTAAATGTCGTATCACACATCTCCTGTGAGGAACTCTGTCTTGGGTCCCTCCACGGCAACTTGTATAACTGGGAGTGCACCATAGCTGGTTGGGTGGGACTAATCAGATGACTCCCACTGCTTCAGTTTGTTCCATGTGTGTGCATGGCTGTGCACTCAAGGCAGTTTTCTAAGTTAAGTTTGTGGCTTTGTGCCCAAGAAGACATTTTAAATAGAATTCTTTCTTTTTTTCGGACAGAGTCTGTCATTTTCTGACTAAGAAGAAATTTTAAAAATATTTTTTTTTTTCTGAAAATGTACTAGTCAGGCTTGACTATACGTGACACTTGTCAGCTCAGCATTGCTGCAGTGACTAAATTTCAAAATAATATAATTTAGATTAAATACATCTTCCAGTGAGGAATACAACTATGGCAGACAGAGGACATAACACCAGAAAACATAGATGGTCCAGTAGCCCCAATAAAGTCGCAGCTGATATAGAACAGCAAGCAGCGGAGAGGGTGAACATACTGCAGAGCAATGCTCAGGGTGCATTTGCCACACAAAATAATGTTTTACCCATCAAAGCCTGCAGTCTCCAGCCCCAGTATGGTGTTGGCTGACACCAGGGATGAAAGTAAAACTACCATTCAAACTACTAGTAGTGCTGCTAGGAGAACATTGTCATCAACTGCGACTGATACCACCAATATGAATGTGTCCTCTTCATCCATTGCCACTGCCACCAGTACCACCAGGATGAGGATATCCTCTTTAATAACCATCACTGCTCTGATCCACCACCCATCCACTGTGACTACTAGTATCAAAACTGCTGCTGCAGCAGTGACCTTGCCAGCCTTTCCTGCCACTGTGCTTGAGACCTCTCCTGTCACTGTGACTAAGACCACTCCTGTCACTTTAACTGTGACCACTCCTGCACTGTGACCCAGACCACCCCTGCCACTATAACCTAGATCACTTCTGCCAGTATGACTGAGACCACTACTGTCACTGTGACCTAGGCCACTCCTGCTACTATGACTGAGCCCCACCTATCATTGTAACCATGGAGATCACCAGTACTGCTACAGTTACACCAGCCACTACTACCACTATTGGCCCAGTCAGTTGCATAAACTTTTCCAGTACTGTGTCCATGCCTACTAAGAAACATTTTGTTTCTTAGCCTGTCTCCAGTACTACAGAACTTGTAATTGCAGATGAGGTGGGTGCACACTCATCCAGATCTGAATAATTTCCACCAGGCGATGAACTACACAATGATACATCATCTGAGGAGGCTAACCTAAGCAGCTTTGATGATGAGGTAAAGTACAGAGAATACCTTGAAAGCTGTAAAGCAAGAAACACAGGTGACCAAAAAACCTCAACCTCTTGAGGTTGCACTGGCAGGAGAAATATTGCTCCTCTCCCCTAAAAAACTCAGCAAGCTACCCTTCAGCACATTGCTTAGCAGGCTCCATTCCAGCCCGAACAGTTAAGCAGAGAAGGTGCAGGGGCACCAGTGATACAAGGGGAAAACATGCAGATGCAGTTCCAAACAAGAAAGACAAGTGGGGCCAAAAAGAGTGGTTGTGGTGGTACTGGTGACACTAGCCTCATGAGTGGTGTCAGGAGAAGTAAGAGCATGGTATGTCTGCCTTTCATGTTACTAAAAGAAGATAACAGAAAGGCAATGTGCACATTGTTAAGTATGAATATCTGCAGGTGGGGATCTCTGTCAAACTTAACTACCACTTTCTTAACGAACCACCTAAAGGTAAAGCATCCCCAGGTTTTTGAAACATCAGAGTCTCTGCCTGTGGCTTCAACAGGCCCATCTTGTGGTGATGATCCAGAAAATGGTTCTGATATCACTGATAATGCCACAGGCCATTCAGCCTCTGAAATGAAGGATGCTGCTACCACTCCTTCCACCTCAGCACCAAAGAGTCCACCATGCACCCCAACACATTCACCAGGCCCCTCTGGCAAGCATGAAACATCCCCATCCATGGTCAATGCCAATAGTGGAAATGTTCCAGATCACAACTAAGTAACAGTCATCCCATCCAACAGCTTAGCACATCACACAGTTTATAAGTGAAATGACGATGTTGAATCTGCAACTCTTTTCACTTGTGGAAAACACTGGCTTTCAGAAACTTTTGCAGCACTTGTGTCTATGGTACCAGCTGCCATCAGGTTCCACATTTTCACGCACTGGGGTGCCAAAGATATATGAGTGTGTGAGAAAGACAAATGCCACACTACTCTTAGAGGCTGTAGGTGTAGTTTTCCACTGTACCTCAGACATCTGGAGCAGTAAAAAGTTTGTGCATGCATATCTCTCCTTGACCGCACACTGGTGTATGCAAAACCTTGTCTCCTGTTGCTGATTCCTCCTTCTTTCCCTGTATCATTGGCTCTTACTTCATCCCCCACAAGCTGACAGTCATTACAGGTTTGCTCTTTTAAATGCTGGGTTAACAGAGCAAGACCACATGTCACCAAACATCCTAGCATTCATTCAAGACATGCTGCAGTTATGGACAGTTGGTACCAATCTACATGTTGATTTTTTTCATCATGGATAATGAAGCAAGTATGGTGAAAGCAGTTGGTGATGGGAATTTTATCAGCATTCATTGCTTTGCCCACACCTTGAATCTAATAGTCTAATAGGCAGAATTCCTGTCCAGGGAGATTGCAGTTGCTCAGAATTGACCAGCTCAGCTTTTCCATACTGTGGACAGACTGTGCAATCCAGCCTGCCTACAAGCACGGAAAGCCTTTTCGCAATTAGAGTGCAATGAAATTGCTTGATTCATTGCAAATAAGGTGGCCGGCATCAGGCCGGGACTCCAGCTGGCACACTCTATGGGTGCTGCTATTGATC
Organism: Neoceratodus forsteri; assembly: GCA_016271365.2. Classification (NCBI taxonomy): domain Eukaryota; kingdom Metazoa; phylum Chordata; order Ceratodontiformes; family Ceratodontidae; genus Neoceratodus; species Neoceratodus forsteri. The sequence continues at coordinate 1,456,329,289 of CM057450.1, read as the reverse complement.
AGTATGAGGTCACTACCCCTCAATTGTCTTGGAGTACCTTTGGCCATCCGGAATTCACGGATGTCATGAGAATTATCCAGAGTGTGTACCCTACGTGCTAAAGATTGGATCCTGGACCTACTTCCCTAATTTTGGGAGGTATTGAGGTTATTGGTCCAGTTCTGGCACAGATTGTCTGGTGCTCCTTGGAGTCTGGAGTTTCCTAGCTCTCTGAAAGAGACGGTGGTGACACCTCTCTTGAAGAAAGCTTCCTTGGACCCAGACTGCTATGCTAACTACAGACCTGTTTCTAACCTTCTTTTTATAGGGAAGGTTATTGAGAAAGTAGAGGCTGCACAACTGGAGGACCATTTGACCATCCATGACATCTATGAACCACTCCAGTCTGGTTTTCGTAATAGACACAGTACTGAGACAGCGCTGGTTTGAGTGCTTAATGATCTCCTGATGGCTAGAGATCAGAAGAGCTGTTCCATCTTGGTCCTTCTAGACCTCTCTTCAGCTTTTGACACCGTGGACCATGAGGAGATGTTGTACCATCTGAGGTTCATCTGTGGACTGTCGGGAACAGTCCTCAGGTGGTTTTCATCTTTCCTCATGGGTAGAACTCAGAGAGTGGTGTCGGGGGTTTATTCCTCAGACCCCACTTCTCTGTCATGTGGAGTACCTCAGGGTTCAGTCCTCTCACCCATGTTGTTTGCGGTGTATATGCTGCCCCTCGGAGACATTGTAAGAAGGTATGGGCTGAGGTTTCACTGCTATGCTGATGATACCCAACTCTACCTATCTTTTGCACCCGACCAGAATGGAGCTATATCAGTCTTTAATAACTGTCTGAAAGAAATCTAAGACTGGATGGATTCCAGTTGGCTAAAGTTGAACCCAGACAAAACTGAGGTGTTGGTTGTGGATCTGGATGGTCGGATAGGGGTTTAGAGGAGGGTGCGCCCTCTGGAATTTTTCTCTGCGGTGCCTCACTCACGACCTCTGAACAGGTGCATAACCTGGGGGTAACTTTTGACGAAGGGCTGACCTTGCATGTGCAGGTGTAGGCAGTAGTCAAAACTTCCTTTTCCATCTTAGGAATATCACCAGGATTAGGCACCTAGTTCCGTCCGATGACCTTCTGACATTGATCCACACCTTTGTTTCCTTTCGCTTAAATTATTGCAACTCCCTTTACCTAGGGCTTTCTAGGGTAGAAATCCGTCACCTGCAACTGGTGCAGAACGCAGCAGCCTGGCTTTTGACGGGGTCTTCATGATCTTGTTATATTTTGCAGGTACTGCGTGAGCTGCACTGGCTGCCAGTACAGTGGTGAATCACCTATAAAGTCGGCTTGCTGACTTTTAAAGCACTATGCAGACTTGGCATGGATTACCTGAAAGAGCTCCTGATTACCTACCTGCCAGGTCGATCACTCCACTCATCCAGTGAGGGGTTGCTAGAGGTTCCAAGGGTATGTTTAAAATCTTCTGGGGCAAGAGCTCTTGAGTTTGCTGCACCTACCCTTTGGAATTCTCTACCCTGTCGGATTCAGGAGTGCGCAACTGTGGAGGCATTCAGGCAGACATTAAAGACTTATTTGTGGCTTCAAGTTATTAACAATTGAATTTTTTGACTAAATTATGGATATTTGTATGATTTTATTGAATATGTTATGATTTTATTATTATTGTTGTTTTAAAATGTGAGGTACCTTGGTTTTGTATAAGGCACAATACAAATACATTTTATTTTTATTTTTATTATAATAGTCTCATCTGTGCTATGTCACAGTTCAGAGGGTAACAAGACTGTCTTTCATTCCATCATTCCATCTGTGCTTATTTCTGTTGCTCTTTAAAGGTGACTAACCAACTAAGAAAAGTGCAACAATGTCTTAGAAACATAGAAACAGAAAAAAGATGGCAGAAGGAGACCAAGGGTCCATCTAGTCTGCCCATGTGTTCCTTGGACTGTCTCAGATCCCAGGACCTAACCCCCTTCTGCCTAATGCCTCCTACTGCTCCTGTTGCTTTTGATCATGCTTTAGCCTTGTCCCACCCAAGCTTGAATGATGTCACAGACTTTGCTTCTACTACATCAGCTGGCAGTTTATTCCATGGCTCCATGACTCTTTCTGTAAAATAGTGTTTCCTAAGTTCCCTCTTGAAGCCCCCCCCCTTCCCCCAACTTCCACTCGTGCCTACTACAGTTAGAGTTGGAGCCTTGGTCTGTCTCAACATCAGTTGATACAGGATGTGAATACCAGATGGACTTCATCATATCTGTTGCTGTCTAGACTGCTAGAACAGAATATGCACTTCATGACATGTCACTGTAGTGTGACATTGGGGAGTTACAGGCCAACATGGGTGGTCAATTATTGATGCCACAGTGAGAGTACTTGAGCCATTTGAGAGGCACACCTGTGATCTAAGTGTATCCACTGTCGCTTTTAGTCAGGTGATCCCATCAGTGCATATACTGAAAACATCCATTGAGAGACATGTAGAGGAACACAGGGAGATTCCAGATGAAGCAACTATGCTCACTGAACACCTGCAATCTGAATTAGATGCAATATTTGTGAAAGTACTGGGTAGTTGCAACCACACTTTTTGCAACCATGCTGGATCCCCAGTTCAAATATGAGATCCTTCAAATGGTGAAGAATAGCCACAGAGTGATTTACTCTTGACAACAGCTGCGTGATGAGCTGACTGGTTGCATGCAGGGACTCATGCAAACAGTAACGGCTGGCACAGAAGGTCATAATAGAGAAGGAATGCCATCTGCCAGGTCTTCCACCAGGTGAAGATGGGGAAGAAGTATCTGGTACTGACAGAAACACTGATATAAGTGAATGGGCACTGCTTAGCATGTCATTATATCAAGAGCAACAGAAGAGGGCACAGCCACAGCATTTTTCTGCAGAAAATATCTTAAACAGCTATTTTGCAGAGTCTCGTGATTTGTTTCAGGTTGATCCATTAGGTTACTGGGCGCAAAAGATGCACCCCCCCCCCACTTGGCACGACAGGCTGTGAGATACATCAATAGCCTCCTTACAAGTGCAGCATCTGAGAGAATGTTTAACACAGCTGGTGATGTTGTTGAGTCTCATTGTTCAATGGTATAGTAGACCCCGAACATGTCCAACACTTGTTTTCATTAAGCATAACTTACCATTACTTGGGTACAAATATGAGTTACCCCCATAAAGCAGAAATAGTCTTTCAAGTCTGCTTTTGCTGACAGTTTTTATCCATAAAGTTAACCTGCCAATTTCCTCCATGCTTAATTCCTGTAGTGTTTAATGCACACACCTTCGTTATAATATAAAATATATTAACATTTTCTGAGCCAGATATAACTTCTCTTCTTCTTGTTTTAATAAATGTCATCATCAGGTATGCTAGAAACAACAAGGATGCTAAACAAAGACACAGCTTAGCCTATAGTAGCCCAAAGATAAATCAAAATCCAGTGGATGCTTGCTTCTCAGGCTATGACTTTATAACAATGAGGCTGTGAAACTAGCTGCACTGCACAGTGCAATCACCATTCCACTTTTGCATAAAAACTACAAAAACAACATTCACAAAATCTTCTTGCTTCCCACATAGCCCCAAGTTTCATCGATATGGCTTGCTTATGGGACTGTTTTTACTGCTTTCATCATTTTGCTATCCATTTCTTGTTTGCAGATATTTATCTCACAAATAAAAAGGTCTGCCTGCTTTTATTGCTCTTTTAAAATCCTTTAATTTCATTTTCTTTTCTTATATATCCACTTTGCTGTCAGCCACAGAGAGACACTCTGTGCCCCCACTTCATGAGAGTCCTCCTTCACTTAGCTGGCCCCCAAATGACCAAAGTCCTTTTGGAAACTTAGTTCATTGAAGTAGTTAGCAGTACTGATGCTACTGTAGTGCTATAGTGCTGGCTCATTCTTTTCATAGACTGGCTCTTTCTTTTCATTTTAAGAAACCAACTTATTTTTTATCTGTTATTTTCCTCTCTGTGCTGTTGTCCACCAAGGACATATACTGCAATCAGAAAGGGATGTACCCTCAAATCAGAAAATGAATGGGATATACCCTCTTCAGGCTCTATGAGCCTTCACTGAGACAGCAGGGAGTTTTCTTCTGTCAGGCTTGTTCCACCACATGGCGCTTACCCAGCTCTATTACTGAACCTAGCCTATTGGGGTAGCTACAAAACCAAAACATTTTGGCAGCACCATGTTGATATCCTAGTGGGTTAGAGATCCCTGCAAGGAGACCTTATAAAAATTGTTCTGTGAGGCCTTGCCCTTGGGCCCTTCATGAAAAAGAAATGAAAGTATGTAAAAAGAGCCATGAAGGCAGGTAACTGTTTTTATTTGTGTGACAAATAAATAATTGCAAGTAAGAAAGGGATAGAAAAATTATGACAACTGCTCCTCTAAACAAGCCCTTTCAGTGAAACGTTGGGGACAATATATATGGTTTTAATAGAAAATATTTAACAACTTGATACTAGAAATGTTATGTATTTTTGCCTTTGTACAAATTGTGACTGCTGACAGAGTGAGTGGCATCTCTCTAATCTACATGGGGGCTATGATTGAAACATAAGGCATTCTACAGGTAAGGACAACAGCCTTGCAGATGGAATTACCCAAGACAACCTGCCATGTCCTAATAGCACAGTAAGACTAAAACCATTGCAACACCATGCCAGTGAGTCCTAAATAATTCCTTAGATGATCAAAGAGAACCCTGTGATCCATCATGTCAAAAGCTGATGAGAGATCCAGAAGGAACAAGATGGAGCTCTGCCCCCTTTCCCTTGCCATGAGATCATTAAACACCTTTACAAGGGCAATTTCCATGCTGTGCAAAGGCCTGATCCCAACTGGAGAGGCTTTTAGATGTAAAATTTTCCCAGTTGAATCTCAAGCATCACTGCTACCACCTTCTCAATAACATTCCCCATCAAGGGAATATTCCAGATAGGTCTGCAATTCACAAAAAATCAGGGTCCAAAGATGTTTTCTTTAGGAGTGGCTTCACAACTATCAATTTCTAGGTAGCTGAGAAGACACCCTTCTTCAGGGAACATCTGACACTCTCAGTTATGAGCAGTCCTAGGGCCTCATCACAGCTCATAAATCAACCAGGTTGGACTCAGACCCAGTTCACAGTAGGTAGGGTGCAGCTCAGAGATCATCCAAACCACTACATCCACTAACACTGGATAAAACTCGCCCCAAGGCTGGAGGTAACCTATGCCCATCTCTAGACGGACATTATTGACCCTTGACAGTTCACTTGTGGTGATGCCTTTCCTAATAGAGGAAACTTTTTTCCAGGAAAAATAGATTAAACCCCTTACAATCTGCTGTTGAAAAGACTCTTCTAGATCATAGCAAGAATACTGTAGATTTAACAGTCTATCCATGGTGCAAATGAGTTGAGCTTGTCTGCTCTTTCTGGAAGCGATCCCCTATGACAGGAACTCTGTCAATTTAATAGTGATTGCCTGCTGATACCAAAAACAATGATTTCCCTGTGCCAGTGTATCCTCAACTCAGCAGAACCTCCTCCAAGAATGCTCCAATCTCTGTGATTTTGATTCCAACTTGCTCAGTTCATCACAGAACCATGGTGAGCTGTGGCAGAAAATCAAGGGATGAGCACAGTAAGCAGTGAAGGAGTCCAAGACCGCTGCAAGGGTCATGTTGTAGGTCTCCACAGCTTTCTCATCTCCTTCATCACAAGCAGGTAACATGCTTGAAAGATCTTTTTTTCAGGAGTTTGCAAGGCTCCAGATTTCTTTTTGGATGGAATTGAATCATCACAACTGGAAGGGAAATCAAATGAGGGTCCACACAGAGGTCCACACAGAGGTCCACACAGAGGTCCCCACAGAGGAACTAAATGGCATGATGATCTGACCAGAATAGCATGGTGATCCATCCAGCTAACTAGATCAGCCCTGACATTGCAAATGTCAAGATCCAACGAGAAGACCAAGTTTAAGGTATGACCCAACTCATGAGTCCTGGCGGCAACAGCCTGTGCAAAGCTGAATGTGGTCATCAGTTAGAGGAGCTGTTGACCAAAGTGCAAGGTCTCACTCTCAACTCAGGCATTGAATTCCATGAGCACAAGAAGTCTGGGAGAGTACACAACTAAGTCAGCCATGAGGTCTGCCAGTTAATGCAGAAAATCATTTTCCTGCTTCAAAGGCCAGTACACAAGAATCATCCTGCAACTCGCACTCATCCCACTTTGCACTGCCATGCATTTAAATGACCTGGTGGTTCTCATAGAATAAGCCACTAGTCCCAAAGTAGATCAAAAGCAGATGGCCATCCGGTCCCCTTGCATCTTTGCCCCATGCACTGCATCATAGAATACCTAGCAGGGATGGCTGCCTCCATTACACAATCTGAGTTGTCTCCCATCCAACTTTCTGTAATACAAACCAAATCATCTGTAGAATCCACGATGAAAGCCTCAATCACAGCAGTTTTATTCTGCAATGACTGGGCATTACACAAAACTGCCCAAAGGGGAAGTTGTGTTAGCTAGCCCTCTTGCCACCTATCTGATGTACATACAGGAAGCCTGTTGAATGGTATTCAGATATGGGGGACACCTGTAAGATCTACATTTACTGCCCGGCATCTCCTAGGCCTAACAGACTCTACCCATCCCTCTCACTTGACAGCCCAGGGATCAAATTCATGCTTTTTTATGTGCCTTCTCAGGAGTCCCAGTTTCCTGCACCAGTGAATAATTGCCCCAGGCAGAATATGGACTGTGCACTATGGTGCGCCAGGTATGTATAAGACATATGTTCCTGGCCCGTGCAGCTCTACACCTGCAGACAGGTGTGTGGAACATGGCATTCACTATGGCCAGCCACCACAGGGCACCAGCCCATGGCCCCACCCCCTGGCACTGGTGCTCAGGGGCAGATCTACAGACATAGATGGGCATTCAGTTGGATGCCTGCCCTGGCCATGGAATGGATCTCCTGTGCCGCATGGAGCAGGGGACTGTGGGATGGTGTAGGTCTTGTCTTTCAAAAGTGTCAGACAAGTGACTTAATGCTTGCCTCCAGTCCTCTCTTCCTGACTGGAGGTCTGGGGCAGCATGGTGGGGGGGGTTAGGTGCTGCTGCAGTCAGAGGGTGTACTATGTGAGGGACGCAAATGGATATGGCAAGGTGCTTGCTGCTATATCCTTTACCCCCTCACCTGGCATTCTGCCACTCTATGAATGGTACAGAATGTTTGCAAACCACCTGACACTCCCCAGGACTGTCCACATGTGTAGCCACATGACCAGCTGGAGGACAGAGTGCAAAGGGGTGTGCACCCTTTCTGTGAATGCTGCTGGGGTCAGTGTGACCCCTGATGCAGGGCTTCCAGTAGCAGGGTTGACTACTAGCTTCAGAAACACGGTGTGTAGGCATTCCTATTGTTTGAGTGTGGGCCCCAATATGAGGAAATCCAATGAATGAACATAACCACAATAATTGGTCCACTGACTAGACAATCTTAGCCTCAAAACCTGAGAAACACATGATTCCATCCCCCCCTCTCTAACAAAACAACATAGTAAAACCCTAAAATACACTGAAATAAATTACCCACCAACACATGAACTGATGCAGCCACCATAATTGGTCCACCAAGTACAGAACCTTAGCCCCAAAACCTGAGAAACACATGATTCCATCCCCTCTCTCGAAAAACACAGTACATAGTAAATCTTAAGATACACTAAAATAAATTACGGTCACCCAACAACCCTTCCTTGATCCCACAAGCACTGGATCAGTCACAAGTTACATACAAAAAACATTAAATCATTCAGTCAGGTCCTGATTCACACATTTCTTTTGAAAAAAAAAAATCTTGTCACTAGATGTAACAGATCAGTTTATAGATGGATCATGCTATCAGACTCTATAAATTAACTCAATTTAAATAAATCCAAAAAAGATATAAAAAGAGTTCAAAAAGAAAGAAAAGAATAACTGATAAAATATCAGTGAAGGAATCTGATGAATAAGGAGAAACCCAGTCTTCTCTCACAGGCTGGGACTTGCACCAGTACAAATCAGTGAACAGTTATATATCAGCCAGACTCAGAGGCTCCAACAGCTAGAGATTTTAGCAACGACCCTCAAGGGTGTGACCAGACTAAGTTGCAGGTTTATTCTGATTTATTGTCTGCCATACTGTGAGGTAGATCCTATAGGAGTTGACAGAGTGGCTGTCAGTCAGTGGTAGTACTGGAGTTGCTGCAATTAGTTTTCTGGGTGACTTCAATGATTGGGTCAACTTCCTCTCTGATCCATTTGCTTCCAAACACTTTCAACTCGTAAGGAAGATGAGACTAATTCATGAAATTTCTGTAGCTATACATGAGAGAGGACACACACAGTGGATCATGTCCAGCTGGTTTGGAGATTTTTAATATCTCTGTGGAGCCAGTTGTTTGGTCAAACCACTGTATGGTACAATTCAGTGTCAAGGCCCTAGCTAAGCTAACTTTGACTATGGAGGTTGCTCAATGGCATGCTGCATGGCATCTGGATCCTCAGAGTTTTCCAGGTCTATCTGATACCTTAAACTTAGTGAATACCTCCTCCAGGGGGTGGACTACACTGGTGAAGGTTTATAATTCTGCTTTATCCAGTAGAGCAGACACCTTCATATCAATTTGTTCCCACTAGGTGACCTTGTGCCAAAGCACCATTGGTTTACTCTCAAGCTTTGGTGGCTGAAGGTACTAGGCAAAAGATTAAAGCACAAGTAGAGGAACAGACTTGTCCTGGTAGTTCATTATCAGGGCTACCAGGAATGCAATATATATATAGGGAGGAGGATGTACATCTCTAGGTTGATATCTACAGAGAAGAGGTGGGGTGCACCTTTCTGCATAGTGGATAGTCTATTACATTCAAGTTGTCTACAGTACAAGAAGAATGTCTCCTATGAAAGCACTGAACAGCTTAATTAGTTCTGCCTTGCTGTTTGGCACAAGTAGAGGAACAGACTTGTCCTGGTACTTCATTATCAGGGCTGCCAGGAATGCAATATGTATAGAGAGGAGGACGTACATCTCTAGGTTGATATCTGCAGAGAAGAGGTGGGGTGCACCTTTCTGCATAGTGGATAGTCTATTATGTCCAAGTTGTCTACAGTGCAAGAAGAATGTCTCCTATCAAAGCACTGAACAGCTTAATTAGTTCTGCCTTGCTATTCGGTATTGCGTTTCCTGTACTGCCATTAGTATCTGCAGCAGGGATACAAACAACTTGACACATGGGGTTATCAGTAGATGAGTTCTTCTGGTGTCATGGCCAATATTCCCCCATCAGTAAAACAGGACAATGTAGCCAACTCCCTAGGACACACCTGGAAACAAACTGTCACCGATTAGTTTGCCTTTCCTGGTCAAAAATTACAACTGCAGTGTCAGTGGCTCAGCAGGTAGCACACTCGCCTCTGAGGCCAGGAGATCAGAAGGTTGTGTTCTATCCCCACACTAGGCACTTGGGTTAATATCCCAATACTGACACTGTAGTGCAGCATGAGGGGGTGTGTTGCACTCCTGAGGTGCCATCTTTCGGATGAGACGTTACACCGAGGTCCCATCTGCCTGTTCTGGTGGTAGTTCAGGTGGATGTTAAAGATCCCATGGCACTTCTCGAAAAAGAGTAGGGGAATTTCCCTGGTGCCCTGGCCAAATTTCCCCCCATTCACTAAAAATACCACTAACAGCTTAATCTGGTTCAAGGTCCGTTGGCATTCATCTGTATCCCCCTCCCCCGGGTAGTGCCTGAAAATAGGCAGAGATTATCTAGTGCACTTACCCAATCAACAAAAAACTAAAAAACTAAATAAATAAACTAAATAAAATAAATGTCAAAGTGAGTTTCCGACAATAAAATGAAGCTGAATTGGTAAGATATTGTACCTATCAGTAACCACTAAAAGGTAAGAGCTCACTATGTCTGTACATGGGAATACTGAGTATATATTGTATGTTGTATAAAGTGTCCAGAATAATAGTAAACATGTGAATATAAAGGTTACAGGTATTTTAGTACAGTGATATGTCCAAAGGGTGTATATTCGACTTTGTGGAACATTATAACTGTTTGTAGTCCATGACAGTATGCATAATCTAGATGGAATTAAGCAATAAGGCAAGACAGGATGTGTGTTATTCTGTAATATTATCATGCCTCAGGTGGTTGAAGCATGGGGTCACAGTCCAAGTGCTTTCAACATGTAGGAAGTGACATTATTACACAATAACACATATCCATGGAGTGCCTTATTGCTATTATATAATAGCACTTTTGTAATAAAATAAAAAAGGATGATAAATATGTTTAACATTTTTTTTTACTCAATTTTTTTAGTGATTAGGTATACAAAGTTAAAAAGTGCTGCTGTATTGTTTTGCCACTAGGTGAAGCTGCTGCTTTTTTGGTACAGTTAGCTTCTTGCATCCCCCCCAAACTCACTTGTCTTTCCTAACCTCTCTCTGCCACTTGAGAGTCATTGACCCAGTCCCGCTGCCTTGCCTGGATTCAAGTGAAGAGGTGTGTGTCTTTTTTTTTATTATTTTATTTGAATGTGATGTGTTGTGTGTGATTTTCTGGAGAAATGACTGAGGGTGGAGGACTGAGTGTGCACTGCAGGCAGGGACACTGAAGCCAATCAAACAGAGCAGATATTTCTTAAATTAATTTAAATTAATAAATATTACAGTATTGGATTGTGTGACACTGCTTAATTTCAGCATTCAAAATAACTTAAATTTTCATGTCACCCATTTTTCATGAAGTGAGTGGCTTCAGTGAATACAGCACAACCAGCCGTTAAGATCTGGCAGTTCTTTGAAGCCACTTGGTTCAGGGAAAAAACCTGACATGGAAATTAAATTTGTTTTGCATGCTGAAGCATAATGTTTACCATGGCTGATGAAGCGAGGGGCAGAATTGGTGTGGGCCGGGAGCTGTGATGGATTTTCATATCTGGTACTCTTTAGGTTATGTGGGGGAATTAAGCAGGGAGTGATTCATAATGTGGTGATGTGGTCTTTTGTGTGCCTGTCCTACAAACAGTGATGTTACAGTCAGATAACATCACTGTCTGTAGGACAGTCAGACCAATCAGAGCCCAGGATTATTTCTTGCCATAGCATAATTTTTGTTTATCAGGACAAAACAACTAATGTCACAGTTTACATTCTAAGTGAACAGTGTCTGCAGTCCTGCCCCCCCACCAGCGTATATGTTGCCTGCAGTATGCATGGAATAGACTGGAAACATTTTCTTCACAATTATTAGGGGTCAGAAATTATACTTCTACTATAGCTGCAGTACAGTATCAAACCTGGACTGGACTATCCTTGGTAAATACAGCGTAAAAAATAACAAGCATTTGTCAATGCCGAATGTTTGCTTGCTGGCATTGGCAGTGGTAGCGTAGAAGTTACAGAGATGTTTAATAGGAATGGCAGTGAAGTATTGAACTGAAGCCAACCCCACCACCACCCTGCAGAGAGTGACAGGCATTGGGGTGTGCCTTTGGGTCATCAGGCATAACGACCACGCCGTTTCACCACACCCTACCCTGCAGACACTGACAAGTGTCACGGTGTGCCTTGGGGTCTTTGGCCCTTATGCGCACCCCATTCCATCAGGAAATATGGTGAGATGGGTGCGGTATAGGAGAATGGGGTGAAGTTTGGGCACGAAGAGTCTGAGGCACACCCTGATGCCTCTCACCTGCTGCAGGGTGTGGGTGGGGGTGGAATGGTATGAGCATGACAGGCAAGAATCCCAAGTCACACCCCTGATGCCTGTCATTCTCATAGGGTGGTAGCGTTATGGTTGGAAACCCTAACTGTAGAGTTCATTAGTATTTTCACCCAAATTTTCAGCATGTTTTTTTGTGACCCCCCACCTCATGAACAGTGGCAATATCAGTTTGTTGCGAAAACTGCTTTTGCACAGTGACTATGGCATTTGGCACCACAGGTGCAAAAACACATTCCAAACAGGATGTGAAAAATGGCAGTGGTACTGTTCATGGGAGGTGTAAAAAATGGTAATGTTGAAAATCTGCTGTGAAAATCTTAAAAAAACTGGTGAAGTCACGAGCGTGCGTAGAAACTGTGCAACGCACACCTGTAATATAACTAGTTTGGGAATTTTTTTACAGCAGATTGTGAACACAGGCATTTTGGGACCTCCAGTCATGAACAGTGTCAGCGTGATTTTATTTATCTATCCCGAACAATGATTTCCCACAGCGACCACGCATTTCTGTGCTGAAAGTGTGAAAACACATTTCGGCCATTTTGTGGAAAATGACAGCTGTACTGTTCATATGGAGGTGCGGAAAAATGCCACTGGCGAAAATCTGGACTGAAAAAATTACAAACTCATGAACTTATGAGGGTGCATGGAAACTGCGCAATGCTCACTCGTAACACAGTCATTTTATGGAGTTTTGTCACCAAATTTTCAACATAGCCATTTTAACACCTCTGCTCATGACCAGTGTCACTGTGATTTTCTTAATCTGTCCTAAACATTGTTTTCGCACACTGACTGTACCATTGTGCTCTACATGTGCGGAAACACATTTTGGGTGAGATGTGAAAAATGGTAGCTGTACTGCTCATAAGGAAGTGCGTAAATGGCACTGTTGAAAATCTGATGTGCAAATATTACAAATTCACAAACTTGCCAGAGTGCGTAGGAACTGCGCAACATACGCTCCTAAAATAGTCATTTTTGGGAATTTTTTCACCAAATTTTCAACATAGCCATTTTAACACCTCTGCTCATGACCAGTGTCACTGTGACTTTCTTAACATGTCCCATACATTGATTTCGCACACCGACTGCGCCATTGTGCACTAAATGAACAGAAACACGTTGTGGGTGACATCTGAAAAATGACAACTGTACTGCTCATAAAGAGGTGTGGTAAAATGGCAATGTTGAAAATCTGGAGTGAAAATATTGAAAATTTGCGAACTTACGAGCGTGTGTAGGAACTCTGCAACGCACACTCGTAAAACAGTCATTTTTAGGAATATTTTTCACCAAATTTTCAACATAGCCATTTTAAGACCTCTGCTCATGAACAGTGTCACTGTGATTTTCTTAATGTGTCCCTATTATTGATTTCCTCGCACACCGATCTGCGCCATTGTGTGCTACTTCATGAAACACATTTTGGGTGAAGTGAAAATGACAGCTGTACTGCTCATATGAAGGTGTGGTAAATTGGCAATATTGAAAATCTGGAGTGAAAATATTGAAAATTTGTGAACTTACAGCGGTGTAGGGAACCACAAACGATGTTGAAATGAAACATTTTAGACAAAACACCCAATTAAAATAGGATTTTGAGAGCCCACCTTCTGAACACTGGCAATGTTGTTTTGTTAATCATTCTGGAAAGGTGATTTCGTGCAGTGGCTGTGAAATCACCCTTCGGGCCCGAGTAACGCCATGACAGTGCAAGAATTCATGAGGAGGGGTCCCAAAAACCCCATGTTGAAAATTTGGTGCAAAAATTCAAAAAAATGCCTGAGATATGCAACAAAGTTGAAAACCCCTACCTATCCCATTATACAGCTTACCGGCATTTCCTCAGTTCGCAGTCGGCTTTGAAGAGTGCAGACGTGTTCCCGGTCCACCGAAGATCGTCGCGCCAGACTATGGAGTTAAGTATGGGTGGGGGTGTGGAGGAGGCAGGCTGCGCAGTAGGTGGGTGGGTTGGGAAGTGCAGGAGACTGCAAGGACCGTTTTTTCTTTACAGGTGTTTTTTTAAAAGATTTATCGCTGGATAAGCTTGCCACGTGGGGTGGGCTCCAGCGTGGCAGAAGGATGGCTAGGGGCATGGAGCCGATGGGGATTGGGCACCCCTGTCGCCATGGAGAGGTCTGTTGCCATGCTGGGGTGGGCCCCAGCACAGCACCATGTACTTGGGGAGGAGATATAGTGGAGCCGATGGGGGATTGGGCACCCCGCCGGGTTATATGACGTGAGCCACGCCTGGGGTGGGCACCCAGCGAGTACATATGAAACTGTGTTTTGGGGGAAACAGCACAGCCGACGGGATTGGGCACCCGTCGGCTATACAGTGTGCGCTGGGGGAGCAGCAGCATGTGTGTGTGTGTGTGTGTGTGTGTGTGTGTGTAGAGGGGAGCTGCATGGAGCAGGCGATATCTGATCGCTGCTCACTGAAGCGTAGCTCCCCTTTTCAACTGTATGCCACTGCATTTTGGAGCTGTCATAGACAGCTCCAGCAGGCATTGGAGAACTGCGGCCGTGCCTGCAAACACACTGACTGAATTGGAAGAGGGCTGACACACCTCTGAAAACTCCAATGATGGCACTATGTTTTTTGCACATGCGTGCAAGCAAACATAAAAATGGGTAAATGCAGGACTCCATCATAACTGGGATGTTGTTTCCCAACTTGGATATACTGAGTAAGTAAATTGCAAAAATGTGTACAAGCAGGAGCTCATTGAAAACAAGATGATGCCTCTCTGCTGGGTTTCCTGGGTACACACATTATTTACACTGACATCAGTGTCAGTGGCTCAGTAGGTAGCACACTCGCCTCTGAGGCCGGGAGATCAGAGGGCTGTGGGTTCAGTTCCCACATCTGGCACTTGGGTTAATATCCCAGTACTGACACTGTAGTGCAGCATGAGAGGGGTGCTGCACTTCTGAGGTGCCGTCTTTGATGAGACGTTAAACCGAGGTGCCATCTGCCTGGATTGGTGGTAGTTCAGGTGGATGTTAAAGTTCCCATGGCACTTATCGAAAAGAGTAGGGGAATTTCCACGGTGTCCTGGCCAAATTTCCCTCATTCACTAAAAATACCACTAACAGCTTAATCTGGTTCAAGGTCAGTTGGCATTCATCTGTATCCCTCTCCCCCGGGTCGTGCCTGAAAATAGGCAGGATTTGTCTAGTGCACTTACCCGGTCAACAAAAGCTAAATAAATAAATAAATTTAAATGGGCAAATGTACAAGGTAGTATGCATTTCAGTAAACTGCACCTGAGGGCAGACAGGGACCACCTGGAGTCTGTACAGAGGAGGCAGAGACACAAAAATAAACCAGGGGCAGGAAGGAAAATCACATGAGCAGAGGCTGTCAGCCAAAACATGTACATGCTGCCAGCCAGAAGAGACAGGGGAGACATAATAGAGACTTATACGTACTATATATTAATATGTGTACACCCTCCTTCCCATGTCCAGAGCTGTGTTTACATAGATAGCGCCCATAGGCTTGAAACTTCAGGTGCCCCCCCCACCACTGACCCATGCACCCAGTGTGCAACAGGCGTGTCCCCCCCAGTGCACACGCACACACACACACACACACACACACACACACACACACACACACACACACACACACACCCCTCCCTACCATGTCCTGCTGAGTTACATCCACACCACAGAGTCCCTGCCTGGTCCCACTCATACCCTTTTGAAAGCTAAAAGTGTATAAAACTTTTCCAGAATATGAACATTTTTACAGTCAAAATGTTAAAATTCCTTTTAATAAACTGTTTACACTTATTTAGAGGTGGGAAAAAAACAGTCTATCAGCACACAAGCAAAAACAAACACTCGCTTATTTATGCATTTCATCTGAACAAGGCCAAACAGTGTGCATTCTTATTCAGTCTCCCTAGTTAGAAAAAAAGTAATGCACTGAACAGAACAAAAGTCACTTTTACCTAAATGGTCTGAGTTCAATCACAGCAAGTCATTCAGGGGTAGCATTATAAGGCTAAACTAAAGTTAGTGTCATAACAGACAAGCTGCAAGAATAAATGTACTGCCCAAAACTCCCGTTTTAACTTCTTTAGGAGTTAGAGAAAAAATCTGCAGGTCATGGGGGGGTATTTTAAAATGGAGGCTAGTGGTTAAACTTGTTTTTATCCAAGTGGTCCGAAGGTCAGCAGCATTTTGTTACTAAGTGTGGTGATAACATTATTTAAGAATAAAGCTACTGCAGTGCCAGTCAGTGTCACTGTCTGATAATACAGAACCTGTGGGTAAACAGTCTGAACTCTGAAGCTGCTGCTATCAATTTCATTTGCAGGAGAAAAAAAAACTTCAAATTCACTACAGGTCATGGGGTTGGGGTGGTAGCATGCATCCTGAACTTTCTAAAAAAAATGGATACACTACAGATCAACCAGGAGCAGCATTTATTTTTGTTAATACATAACACAAGACAATAAAATGCGCTTCAAACAAAATGTCAGACGACATTGTGCTCAATAAAGCAAAAATGGTACCTGATATGCCTTGAATGATTCAGTGGGAAGGTAAATAGTCTGGCAGAAGTTGCAGGCAGCAGTTATTTATTCAGAGAAGCTGACCTTCAGGACATGACAACCCAGTCCCTCCAACTAGTTGTGATGAATGATGCATATGCGTTGATTTGGAACACACCTAGTCTACAGCTCGCCTCACACACACACACTGGCTGGCACTGCTCACTCAAAAAGATGAACAGTTCTGTTTACTTACTAAAGTAAAGTGGGTCTGGTGCTGACTGTGCGAGTCTCAGTGACCTCTCGACTTGCTTTCAGACTTCTCCCCTACCAGACCGGCCACGATTACTGGGCTGGCGGCACTATCTGCATTCACTGTCTGGCAAGGAAGGTCCCTCTCTGTCTTTGCTCTCCAGCCTACCTGACTCCTCCACGCTCGCTCAGTCAGGTCAGGAGAGGATGGAGGATTTGAATTTCTTTCACTTCAGTCCACAATACAGTTAGCTGGACTAAAATGAAGTAGCTGTAGCTGGCTAGTCTAGCTGCTCCAGACTAGTACTACCGCTCCGCATCTGCTGCTTGCTTCTGACTCCCGAATCTCAGTGGACTTGAAAACACAGCGGCTTGTGGCTTGCAGCACTCTCTCTCTCTTCCTCCCAATTCTGGCTGGCAGAGTGGCAGTTGATACAGTTCTCCTTCTATCTTCCAAGTACTTTGCTGTACTTGTACTGGGGCCATTTAAACTTGCCACCCCTCTTACTTGAAACGGCAGCCAATCGGAGGATGCACAGCACAGTATACGCCCACCACGGACCTGATTGAAATCTTAAATCACAAGGTCCGCGGGGTGCTGCTGACTTGCTGAGGATAATAGTTTCATACAGGGGAGGGTAGAGCGAGCAGGTGGGCGGGGCACCAACAGTCGGAGTAAGTATATTGATGTTGGCGTCAGTCAGGGTCAGGTCAGCCATTGCCTAAGCGGGGGCGCCAGCAGTCATGTACATTGATGTCACGTCATCCATTGCCTAAGGGGGGGGGCTTGTCATCAGTACAATAGCAGGAGCAATAAACATTTATGTCTGTCACAACAGAGGCGAGGGCGGGGAGCCAATTGTTTAAATTACGCTGGCAGGGGGCCCCTTAGTAGGAGTCTGAACTGGAACGTCTTTAGACTTTTGTGTCTTTTTTTTTTTGTTTTGTTTTGTCTTTAGCAAGACATACTGGCAGACAACACAAGCAGCCAGCCCAGAAAAACACTTTTTTTTTTGCTGCCTAATTTTGCAGGTGCCCCTAAAAGGCTGGCGCCCCTAGGCTGCAGCCTAGTTAGCCTATGCACAAAAACGGCCCTGCCCATGTCTAGGGGCACCTGATGTTAAGAAGGGAGGGGGTGTCACAACAGCAGAAAACTAGTACAGTCCCAAAGGTAAAACAGTTCAGTCTTTACTGGCAGATGGCTTTTTTGTAACCGGGTCTCCTTGCAGATGATTCCAGGACCAGAGGGTGCAGGACTGCGGGACTGAAAAGATGGTTTACAGCGTGCACTTCAAATAACAGTTTAGACTAGAGTAATGTCCGCAACAACTTGCAGGACTGCAGGCAATCTGACTGATCATGATTTAATTCAAACATGCTGGCCAGACACAACATATTTACAAAATTGATCTCCAGGCTACAGGAACCCACTATGGGGTGTTATAATTCATGTCGACGGTTCTTGCTGTCGTGAAGACCCCCACCAAAGTGCAGTCAATCCCTGGGCCAGGAAGCCACACATGGGTAAAGCAGTAGCTTCCAAAAGGTCGGGGCCTCTTTAATTAAGGCAGCATGTCTCTCACTCAGTTCCTCTAATTAACTGGCCATCTCACACATTCGCAGAGGTAACTTTCGGGACCCTTAAACATCAGGCCCCCCAGAAAGCCTCCCAAGGACATTTTGGCATGGCAGGATACTTCCCCAAAAGAACATTAGGGTGAACGTCCCCACCAGCCAGGCTCTTCTTTTCACTTGGCACCCCCAAGACTCTCTTCTTTCTGACTGATGGGTAACATGGTCCCAAATCCTATCCTTTTTCACCTTCTGGCTACTAAAACTGACAATGCAAGTAGCCCCCAGACAAGATGGGGCACTTTCTCTACCCACACCACCACAAGGATGCAGGTTCAAATCTGGCCTTCCTGGTCACTTGCAAGGAGACTGCAACCACACACCGCCACTGACCATTTCACAGGCCTCCATCCAGAGACAGAAGCAGGCAATTGGCCCTGCCCTGGTTGACCCACACTCCAGTACTCCAGCACAGGGAAAAGACACCAAAAGGGCTCCAAACAGCCCCCTAAATAGACAGCCACCCCCCCCCCGGAGCAGGGCTCTGACCTGCAGGGCTCCACCTACAGGTGGATGCCATGTCCAAAATGGGCTGAAGGACACACATCACTTGAAGAGGGAGGAAACCTGAGTAAACCCAGCCATGGGTGGGATACCCCCCCCCATAAATACTCACCATCCCAGTGAGCACCTACCACAGCTACCAGGCCCTAGCAACTCTTCGAGGAATGCGTACTTCCCCATGGAGTCTCAGGCCCTGGTCCACTTGGACACCACTGGAACAGTGCAAATAACTCCCAAAACAACAGGCCATGATTAAATCCTAAACCTATGGATGTCCCCCTACTTAACACTGAGACCTAACAAAACTGGGTATCCCAACCCGTTATACTGGTGACACAAAAAACAAGGAACCAGGGTGGCTTGCCTGCCCCAAGGGTGGCAGCACCCCAGATCTGACTGCTATCCAAACCTACACTACTAACCCCATGCTGCCAAAAGCTGCCAGACTGCTGAAGAAAAGGATACAGTAACCCATTTCACATTTCTCACACAACATTCAATTAACAGTTACATATGCATGGACCATTTTAACAGACAACAATGTTTTAAATACTGCTAAACAGGAACATTTAAAACTACAACATGCTCGCTACAGTACATGTTACAAAGGAACAGCAGTGGAGTGCAGAGTCTTGGACTGTAAAACATGTAAGAGTTCTAGTGTGTTAAGACATGCACAGATGGTAGGGAATCAGCCAGTTCTATTACCAGGAGCATCATGACTCTAAGTCCACTTAATGATTTAATAAAGAGCATCAAAGAAAAATCAATGACATACAGAATATAAATTAGAAAAGGGGTTACTCTCACCCAATGATGGAACAGTTCACAGCCCACAGAGTCTCTCACATCACATCAGCAGGGCCGAGGACAGGGTACACAAGGCATGGCTCCTTCAACAACAAGCAAAGTAATAATCTGGTGGGGGCTGGGTGGGGGCTTGACCAAAAGAATCCATGGCAGCCACGTAGATCTTGATCTGCCATCCCTCCAGATATTTTACAAGGGCGAAGGTTTTAAACAGAATCAATCCTTCCCACAAGCTGTTAGTACACATCAATGTGGCCATATTCTGCACCCGCTGGACAGCATAGCTGGTACTGTCTGGGCCTAGATGATCCTGCTTATAAAGCTTGTCTAGGGTACCCCAGTAAACCCAATCCTGCTGGTTCTCTTTAATGATATCCCAAAGCTTCTCCGGGAGGTATGGGTACAGGTACTGGGGTTAGTCGCTTCTTAATCTTCTTGCATATTATCCACTCTGCTGAACTCCATGCAGGCAGTTGCTGCACTGGGAGATGAGAGGCCTGCCCATTCGACAGCCTTCCCAGTACCTCCGGACATCAGGGTCATCACTGGAGAGACTGCACCTGGTGATGTCATCACTTAGCCACCAAACTGGGCCTAACCTTCCCCAGTGTTGCATGTAACAGTTCCATCTCCAAGGGAATGTCACATTCCAAGTCACCACTAACATGGCTGCACCCCTCAAACAACACCATGCCAATGCCCACTTTACCAGGCCTTGCAGAGTGAGAAGAAAATGGCATGACGGGGGAATTCTCTGTATTCTCAGATGGAGCAGGTGCTGCTGCAGTTGATTTAGGGGGTCTGGTCCAGGCAGACCATTCAACATCCTGGGAGGTAAACAACTTTGGCCTGGGACCATGGACCCAACTGCTACCAGATTTAGGGGGCGAGAGTCCTTCAGACAATTTAGAAACTTTCAAAGCAGCCGGTTCTTCCAGTCATTTACAGCTGGCTTCAGGCTGAGCAACTGCCCAATAGGCAGCCAAGGCAGATCACACTTCATCACGAGGTGGTCGTGGAGTCTCAGCCCACTCCTGAGCCATAGAATCCAGGGCTGCACTTGCTACCGGGGTCTCCGATGTCACCGGGGCATTAGCAACTGAAACTGCTTCAGAAGCTGCATTTAACTCATTCCAGTCATCCAGGGCCAAATCTAAGGAAGAACGGGATTGATTCTTCAAGCCCCAGCAGCCCAGATGGATACCAGAGATTGTAGACATCATGATGCTTCTGATGGCAACGTCCACACACAGGTGAAGGCGTCACACTCGGTCCCTCCACTTCACAATAAATACAGTGTTTACCAAAGGAGTATGCAACCACACTCCAAAGCCATCTCAGCATTGCCACAGGGACCAACACTTCAGGGTCTCAAGGAGTACTAGCCATGTCACCAATTATTAGAGACAGCAATTCCACTTTGGCCAAAGCTCAACTGTCGAGTCACTTCCAAGCTCCTGCCGATTCTCTCCACAAGTCCACAACGCACAACCCCAAACAGTCCAGCCAGTGGCCAATTAGAGGGTACCTCCATGGCAAATTTGCATGCTCCTCACATGTCTGGACACACCGTACACTGCCTTCACAGACAGCCAGGTGCTTCCCTAAGACTTAAATGTCTTTCTTGCCCCTCATGCATGTTTAAATGTTATATTACTTCTATGCAAAATCTGTAACCCAAATACCACTGTATTCTCCTTTGTTTTCTTAGAGGGTATATATTAGGTCACTTCTTATACTGTATTTCTTTTTGTTACCTGAACTTTGTATTCTCGCACTTGTATTATGTTGTCCTTAACAGGACCTCCTTATAAAAGAGTATGCTCAATGGAGTTTTCCTGAAAATATACTTGAACTTGAACTAATGACTCCAAAGGCATGAAAACAGTAACTTTGCTGTTTTGTCCAGATCTCTGTTCCCCAACAAGCTGAAACTTTCCATAGCCCCTGTAACTCCATGTCCAGCACCCTTGGTATTCACAGTTTTGGGAAAATCCCAGATGAGCCCCATATTTGTAAGCCCCCCCCCCTTCCCATATCTAGGGGTACCTGATGTTAAGAAGGGAGAGGGCTCATAACTGCATAAAACTAGTACAGTCCCAAAGGTAAAACAGTTCAGTCCTTACCAGCAGATGGCGTTGATGTAACCTGGCCTCCTTGCAGATGATTCCAGGACCAGGGCGTGCAGGAGTGCAAGACTGAAAAGGTGGTTAATAGCATGCACTCCAAATAACAGTTCAGACTAGAGTACTGTCCACACCAACTTGCAGGAACAGGGGGATCCCGATTTAATTCAAACATGCTGGCCAGACGCAACATATTTACAAAATTGATCTCCAGACTGCAGGAACCCACAATGGAGTGTTGTAATTCATGTCAATGGTTCTCGCCATCGTGAAGACCCTCACCAAAGTTCAGTCAATCAGTCAATCCCTGGGCCAGGAGGCCATACATGGGTAAGGCAGCAGCTTCCAAGAGGCCAGGACCTCTTTAATTAAGGCAGCATGTCTCTTACTCAGTTCCTCTAACTAATTGACTACCTCGCACATTCACAGAGGCAACTTGTAGGACCCTAAACATCAGGCTGTCCACAAAGCCTCCCAAGGACATCTTGGCACGGCAGGCGACTTCCCCTAAAGGACATTAGGGTGAATGTCCCCACCGGCCAGGCTGCTCTTTTCGCTTGGCACCCCCAAAACTCTCTTTCTTCTGACTGATGGGCCACACGGTCCCAAATACCATTCTTTTTCACCTTCCAGCTGCTAAAACTGACCATCTGAGCAGCTCCCAGACAAGATGGGGCACTTCCTCCACCCACACCACTGCAAGGATGCGAGTTTGAATCCAGTCCTCCTGGTCTCATGCTAGGACACCACCACCACACACCACTGCTGACCATTTTACAGGCCTCCAGCAGGAAGCAGGAGCAGGAAATCAGCCCTGCTCATACTAGCCCACCTGTTGGTACTCCAGCACAGAGGAAAATCCCCAAAAGGGCACCAAACAGTCCCCCAAATATCCAGCCAGCAAAGGATCCACCCATGAGTAGAGGCCATGTCCAATATTGGCTGAATGACACACAACACTCAAAGAGGGAGGAAAACCTGTGTTAACCCAGCCATGGGTGGGTTACATACATATAACTGGGGGTGTTTCTTACAGCGTAAGAATGTTATCTTGAGTCATCTGGCCAAAAGGACAGCAAACAAATCTGAGCAGCTCAGTAGTCCAAACAGTACGAGACAACATTCTTATGCTGTAAGAAATACCCCCAAGTATACCTATTCATATATTTTGAAACAGTCAAATGTTTTCATAAGTGAAGCACACTTTGAAAAGCAATGTATCATTTTTTGAATGAAGATTTTTTCCTTTAATGTTTTTTAACTATTTTCTAACTCACTGAGGTCCCTACACTTGGAAAGAGGATGTCATTTTGTAAACAATTTACCGCGGTGTTTTAGCGAAGTGGTGACAGGACAAATCGCAGCAGTTTCGTTTGAAGTGAAAGCGACCGGATTAGCACGATATAAGGTTGGCTGGCACTTTTTCCAGTGGGTACACTGGAGGATTTATCACGGTGGTAATTGTGCCAGCCAACCAATGAGGATGCAGGATTTGGGACATTGGATTTACCATATTGTATAATACATATTTTCATACAAAGAAAGACTTGGGTTACAGAGTAGTTTCAGGTATGTGAGCAGGTTACAGCCATGGTTATCATTATGCATCAGTCCTTACAAATATGTTGACAGTAGAATTAGTTCAGTGACACTTGCTAACAGTGACATGATTGAGTTTATGACCTACAGTGGTCACTGTACCCCCTAGGGCTTCCAGCATCTCAGCTCCAGATGTTGTATATCATCCCAATGCAGCTTAATTTGGCAGATTGTTCTGGTCTCTCTCTGTCCACATTCTGTCAAGGCATTGTGAATATCTTCCCAGATTCATTGCCTTTCAAGAAAGTGGAGCCTCTTCTCACTGAATAAACTTTCAGTATGTCTGGTCGCTTCAGTGACCAGCAGACTGGTCTCATCAGAAGACAAGTAGGCAACACCCTCCAATCCTGATCATCATGAGGGGTGAATAGCATTTTCAGCAGCAGACAGGTGGGATTGTGAACCACATTTTCAAGTCAGCATTAAAGCAGGAGGCACCAGACAAGGGCTTTTGTGCTGTTGTTCACATTTAGAGATGTAACCTAGAGGGTCAACACCAAGTGGTGGTGGCACAAGTTCTTTTCCTTACCATGACTAGGAAAGCATCCTCCATGGCCAGGTGGGCCATAGGTGCAGATTGCCATGATAAGACTTAGTGTACATTGCCCATGGAATCTTTCCAGAGAGCAGCCATGGAGAGAGTTACCTGTACATTAACTAAAATGCTGAGAGTTTGGTTTGAGAATTACAATAGGCCTTTGCTTGCCACTGAGAGTGACAACTCCAGGGAACTGGTGAAGGTGACAGCTGCAGTAGGCAGGCAGTGTAACTTACACTACCAGCTACAATAGGTATGCTAGGTTGGGATCAGAAAACAGAGACCACAGAGGTTTAGCTGAAGAAGGAAGAGATGTAGATTCACCCCTTCTTGCCTGCCTCACCATCCATGTGCCTGAACAAACACATGCCACCACCTATAAGTCAAAATAGTGTTTCCTCACTCACTCCCTCCCTCCCTCTCAGTCCTCAAAGCCAGTGACAGTGCTTGCTGCCTGAATTAACTGCTTCCTGGTCCTCAGAGCAGGCAGCAAGGACTGGAAAATGGCAATAAATAATGGTAGGAAGCCACAAGGGACACTACTAAAAAGAAAACTTAAAAAGTCAGACTGTGCACATAGTCACTTCTGGTCCAAAGAGCAGGCAGTGAGGACTGGAAATCAAGAAGTAAAAAAGACCAGGAGCTAGAACAAGGGACAAACTATTTAAAACAAGAAACTAAACAGACAAAGCCTGTCAGTTGCTCCTGGTCCTCAAACATCAGTGAAGGTTGGGAAACACCACAAGTACATCACACTTCCCCAAGTGACAGTTAGTGGGGGAACTATTTTACTTATAAAAGAAACTTTTTTTATATTGCCTTGCTATTTTATTTTATTTTTTTATTCATTTTTTTAAATAAAGTGCCTATCACCCATTTTGTAAGTGTAATGAGACACTTCAGGGTGGTAATTATGCTAAGATAACTGCCCTTCCAGGGCAAATCCCTCTGCTTGCAGCTTCTGGCCTCACTACTCCTCTAGGCAGGCAATTGCCACAGCGTAATGCCCACTCTGTCATGCCTTATTCCTTGTTTGACCCCCCTTCATTTAATCCGCTCAGTATCCACTTTTCTCCCCCCTAAGAGCATCATAGTAATGAATGAATGACCCCTCCTTCCTCTTAAAGGGCCACTATGCTTCATATAGCAGACTTACCCGGCGAGGTACCAGCTTCCCACATTGGCACTTCACAAAGGGCAAATTGAAATAGATTTCTTCATGAAGGCTGAATCTTTGCAAATGTTTTTTTACTTCATCATAAAGAAGCAGTGCTTGTGGACTTTACCCATCTCTGCTAATAGCATGTAAGTGACAACTTTCTTAATATGCAAGGTACCCCTGAGGCAGTTCTTACTATAGCCATGTTTTTTCATAGTGCTGTAATTTCAAGTCATTCTCATAAAATAATTACTATCAATGAGCTTTAGCCTAGACAAATGGACATGAACCACAAACACAGAATCATTATGCATCTCTGTGCTCAAGTACTAGGGAATGCATCAGTCCCACCCAGCAGTTTCACTGCCAAGGGTCTGCATCGCAATTAGTAGATCATTAATATTTAGTCCAACTGATGTGGTGGCTCTGGCATTCACCTCTATTATCCGGAGTGCAAAGCAGAAAGACTCAGACTGAAAATACTGATCTGAAGGATCTGAAAGGGCAGAAACAAAACCAAGTTACACATTCAAAAGCCTAGCAATCAGACGCTAATTCAATAGTTTTCACTCAAAGATAGGGTTCAAGTGCATGATCAGTGTAATGTGAGAGGATTGGGTGCCATTTACTGTGCTTATTATAACTAGCTTTGGAAAAAGGGGTTAAACAGTCTACCTTTTGCAGTAGTGATCTGCTGCAGCTTGTCAAATACTCAACACAAAAGAAGAAAGAAAGAAAAACAAGCAACTTCATTAAAACTGTGTCTAAAAGTCATAGTTGTTATATTTATTACTAGTCTGCTGATATCCCTGACTATATTTGTTGATGCGGTTGCAGTAAAGTATATAGCCATCAGCAAAAATTATTATTTGTTTTGTATTACTAATGATATCTGTGCAGAAGTACCTGAGATATTTATGCTTTAGAACCTAATGGGACCTATTCGTAAAACAGTTTCTCCCATTCTGTGCTAATGGCAAAAATTGTTTGTGAATATAGACCAGTAACTTTTGTAAGTCATTTTTTAGCTTTACAGACACAGAAGAATGTTAATAATTGATTATAATTGAGCCTTGATCTGGGCAAAATGGCAAAGCCAA
The DNA here is from genome assembly GCA_016271365.2 of Neoceratodus forsteri. Classification (NCBI taxonomy): domain Eukaryota; kingdom Metazoa; phylum Chordata; order Ceratodontiformes; family Ceratodontidae; genus Neoceratodus; species Neoceratodus forsteri. The sequence goes on along the minus strand of CM057450.1, from coordinate 1,456,303,230 downwards.
TCAACTTTGTCCAGGAGGGATATGGGAAAAAAGCCCAATACACATCTCTAAAAGCTTCAGACATGTGCAGAAGATAAAATATTTAGTCTGTAGAAGCCCTGACCTACCAATTCTAGCCAGTTTTGAACTTGAATTGATTTCTGACAAGGCATCTGGGAGACGATTACAACAAAATGCACTAAAGCTGGTCAGACTTTATTTCAACATCTCAGCAGCTTAACCTGTTAATAACAGCAATTGTTTTAGGTACGTTACCAATTTCTGTAACATACACTAGTAATGGATAACAGCAGCACATTGACAATGGCCAAATCTATTGTGACAGACCGTGATATGAACACATATCACAACTTATTTAGTCAATAAATATTTTCTAATTAAGGTTTTTTTTTATATAAAACCTCTTGGCACACTAAAACATGCAATGGCAGTAGAACTCTATTGTTAATTGTTAACCTTCTGCAATTCAGGATGAAGGCTTCATATGGTTTTCTTTTTTAATTTTGATAAAGCTTTTCCATTTAGTGAGAATAAAATGGTATCATCATTATCATCAAACTCTGGACTATCTATGATTCATTTTAGAGAATTTAAGATAAGAAAAAAGGAAATGCACTAGTCCAGGAATGTACCATACTTAATAGAAATTCCAAGATTCTGCACTGGATGTGCAATACAAGAACACATTGTAATATTAAAGTTACTAGGTTTGCAAAAAGTAGTCATCTGACTTAAATGCATGTGATGGGGGCACTGCAGTAACATAGTAAATTAGTATTCTGATGAGAAAAGGGACTTGCAGTCCATCCTGTCTGCCCTTCCTGCTGCATGACAGTGCATATACCAAACATGAGGCAGTGTAGTCTAGTGGTGAGAACACTGGCTTGTGGACTGAAAAATCACAGGTTCAAACCTCAGAAGAGCAAAATATGCACCATATGACCTTGGGTAAGGCACTTAATCTCCCAATGATCCCGTCCCCCAACCCACACCCCAGTCATGGAAATGTGAAGCAGGAACTCCACTGGAAATTAAAATGTTGCATCTCAGTTGGGCTATTCTGAGAAACTAAATTGTGTAATAAATCAATATACTACATGTGTCTAAACACAGGATGTAACTGAGGTGTGAAGCACATAATTTTCATTCTTTCTTCACAACCCTAGACAGATATGTAGGCAAGAAGATACAACGGAGTATTGGTTTCTGTTTGTAAACCACACACCCAGCTGCACTATGAGGTGAGATGCATTTGCTCTGAGTGCCTTTAACCACCAGGAAGAGTACAGTTTATAAATCAAAAGCCATACCCTGAAGTAGCTTACTGTGCTTATAAAATGGGTAACAAACACATAGCAAAAAAATTGATTCACAGATTTTATTAATTTTAAATTGAACATTTAAAAAAAAATGAAGAATACAAAATATAGACCCTCAAGCTGTCACTTATTAGACCAGATACTTTTTCTGTCTGCCACTAGAGGGACCTTTGAGGTTGATGTTTGCATCCTGTCCCCCCACCCCAACTCCATCCACTCCCTGCACACACAACCCCATCGACACTGATTAGCCCCCTTATACCCTGTTTATTGAACAAACTGCTGTGCTGTAATATGTCTGTTTACCCCCACCTCTAGGCCTTCCCCATCAGATGGAGGAGGAGGAGAAGCAGTATATTGTGTGTCAATATATCTAAAATGTTCTGATATAAGCACTTTTTTAAGTGTACTCTACCTCATTGGCAAACTGTTGTGTTGTGTTGCGTTGCATCAGTCTGTTTGTTCATTCCCCCCACCCCCTGATCACATTGAGGAGCAATGTATTCTGTATATTTTAGTTTATATGTTCTAATACAAGCACTTTTGCTTTTTTTTCTGAGTGCTATACAGAGTGTGATCAGGCACTGTCACAAACCCACTCAGCAGGTCAGACCCTCTGCTCCCACAGTACCAGTCTCTGAGCACAGTCTTGTGAAAAGTTAACAGAAACAGGGTTACACTCATGTCTGTTTTGTGGGTTCAAATCAACCTTTGATCTCAGTTTTGGAGGGATTCAAACTGTGAACCTCTAGTTAGCGTACCCAATGTACAGGCTCAAATAATTCTGCTCTTCGGGGGGGGGCAGATATCTTTCACCTACAGACACCTAACCAGGTGTACAAAATGAACCCTTAAAAACTCTAATAAAGACCTCAGATTACTCTTACCTGTTCCCAGTTTTGCATTACCATATAAGCTCATGCACAGTGTTGTCACATTCTTAACCATCCACGCATCACAGGCAAAAATAGAAGGACTTGGAAGACACAAATAGTCTATTAAAAAAATGAGATGTTAACTTAAAAATAGATAAAAACGTAACGTGTAACTACAGAACCATATATCACAAAACATACAAATCACTTAAACGAATAAGGTTTAAAAGTGCAGACAAAATGTCCTACCACAGTAGCCTTAGAATTGTCTTTTCTAAGGTATATTCTTCTAACAGTGCCTGATGTTGCTTTTTCAGAGTCCAAACATTTGTGTTCAAAACGGAAAACAGAATACTGTTTAAAAACTGGCTTTGCCCACCTCTTTGCATGAGGTCACCTAGCTCCTCCCTGTCAGAATAAAAAAAAATATATCTATACAAAACAGGATGTCTTATCAAAGTATTAAATTCTGTGACCTCAGCACAACTCATTTTCTCATACGACTTTCTTTGATCTTATGAGCAGCTTCCCCTTTCCAGGACATCAAAGGACTTGTTATGATTCTCTGCCAGATCTCACGGAGGTGCAACATCCTTTGTATCACCATATGAAATTAACTGTGTTTCTTCTGAACATCATAAAAGTTGATGATTCTAGCCTAGCATCTGGCAAGCTACAATAAAGCTAGACAAACAGGAGATGCTTAATTTAGGCCTCTTTTAGCCTGTAATTATCTCCTGCCTTTCATCTTTTAGCTGAAACAGCATGTCTCATGACAGACACTCAATACTACATTTTTATATTACAAAAATCATAGTGTAATCAGAACCAGCTGTCCCAGTGTTACAGGCACATGAAGACTCTATTTTAAATGTTAGATAAACAAACCAGATGAACTATGCAAGCACAGTTTTGAATTCAGTATTACACATGTACAATTGTGAGTCCCATAATCCACACAAGTGGTGGTTGTTTGAATCTAGTCGATAACTTATTGGGTGGTCAGTAACATGTAGTGAGCAAACAGGGTTTTAAAAAACATGAAAACTCCTATGACTGTGGTATAGTATATGGTTAGGGTTTATTGTGGATGGAAAACGATGACTTTCAAAATCTTGTTGTAGTACAGTTCAAAGATCAAAAAAGTTGTTGTACTATCATTCTGACGCCACATCAATAGTGCAATAACTTTTTGGACTTGCCCTACCACCTGATTGGCTGATTCCCAGCAGGGATTAAAAAAAAACAGAAGAAAATGGTGTCATTATTTAGCGATCGGTCAGGCGAGCAGTTTATAACTGCAGTTTGGACATGGGCTGTGTGATCAGCTCTGTGTGTCCAAACTGTTTTCAGTGTTCCTTTTTTTTAATTTACTGCTGCAGTTTATGGTTGTTAGTGTGGCGTGGGATGGTAGCTAGGAGTCGGGCGAACCAGTACCTTCTGGGGCAGGACTGCATCGAGCACTGGAATCCTCAGGTACGTGATTGCAGAAAGAGAAAGGAAAAAAAATGGAAATGTGAACGCAAGGTATGAACCTTGCAAAATTGTGGGCAACCATATACTATATAAAACAGTGGATGGTTGACCATCCACAACTAAAGCTTTGTTTCCATCTTGGGAGTCGATGACATCACAGAAACCTCTTGAGATTCGCTCTTGAGGTTTCAATGATGCCATCGACTCCCTCGATGGAAACACAGCCTTGTTATGGATGGTCAACCATCCACTATTCTATATGTTTTATATATTATTTTTGTAATGTGTGGGTAGCCCTTATTACCCACTGCAAGTAAGCTGTTTACAACCTTGTAATCCCACTGTTGTGATGTCAGAACCTTATAAACCCCTTTCATCTATGTCATAGCAGTGAGTTTACAAAACAGAATGCCACTGTTATTCAGTATTGTACAAACCAAGAATATGATTATTGTGTATAGTGGAGTGCTTTTCTGTATAGAATTCCATCCCTTTCAAAATGCTGTTCTACCACAGTTCCCAGGTCATGGAATGCTGTTCTACCTTACTGTGGTAGAATAGCATTCTAGAACCTCTAGAGCCTGCATGAGTCAGTTTCATTTTGAAAGCAAAAGAACTCACAAAACACATATTTCACGCAGTACTATGCACTATAAAAAATATAGGATGAGCAACTCTGTGCACAACCAGTGTGCTTTGCCACCTCGGGGTTCTGATTCCCATGGACCTCTCGAGCTTCGCTCTCAAGGTCAGAGGGAATCAGAAACCCTCTGTGGCAGAACACACTGGTTCTGCATAGTTGCCCATCTAGTATTCTCTATGTTAGTCTCAGTACAGTATTCAAATAACATTCCAATTGTCACAGTTTACTGTTATTGAGTCTAGCAAACACTCCATGTCTGACAGAGATTTTAACTCTGGTGCTATTTCAGCCCACTGTCATTCATTCCATGTATCCTAATAAATAGTTTTCCTGCACAATCATGTGACCGTAGTGGTAAGGCTAAATTACTTGTGTTCGGGGGGGGGGGGTAACTTCTCATGTCGATTCTCATATACTATAAATGACAATACCTGATGTACAGGTGATAACCACAGTGTAACCACCTCTCGTGGTTGCTAGGGCAGTGGTAAACCTCTTGAGCTGTGCTCTCAAGGTTTGCTGATAACCTAGCAACCACTCGAGGTGATTACACCATGGTTATCACCTGTACATCAGGCATTATCCTCTGTGATACAGCTAGTATGTAGCACTTAAGAAACTGATCAGGGATTCAGGGCATATTACTGATGTTGCGGTCAGAGTACATACAGGTGACTTGGCATCAGTCTGGATGATCCAGTATTCAGGGTGCATGATTTAAGGCCTACATGTCTGCTGTCTTTGTCAGGTACACAGAAGGAGAAAAAAGGTGGAAATACTGTATTTCAAGTTTATTTTTAGTAGTCTAGTTCTATGGTATGGGGTTCAATTTATTTTTTTAAACTATTGGCTAGTGAGAATGGTTTCTTTATACTTAACTAAGATGGCTGCCAACATGCTTTTCAGAAAGTTTTCTGACAGGCATTGATACCCAAGCACACCACATTCTTGTAGCCAGAAGAAGTACAAAGCCATGGGCTTTATTTTTTAAAATTACTTGGCTTTGAATCTTCATGACCAGTCAGGACTCAGCAAATTCCCTACTTACTCTATAATTAATTTTTTTTTCATTTAGTTCGAGAAGTTAATACATATACTTCAGCTGTATATTGTCAATAAATATACAACTATGGTATATGTAGTTGTATGCTGCCAATAAATACACAAGTGAAGTGTATGTAGTTGTATATTGCCAATAAATACACAGCTACAGTATATGTAATTGTATATTGTCAATAAATAGCCCCTTACATCTTTGGGTAAGCTGTAAAAATGCACAATATTTAGGTACATAAGTTTGTATTTCAGAAATTTTCTGCAGTCAGCTTCCACTTTTGCTTTATGAATATGGGTCTCAGTATAAAAACAGAATACTCTGTGTTACATTTCATTTGGTTTCTGCTCGTCTATAAGTGACATGATAATCATGTGCTTATGACACCATAATAATTTTATAACAGATAGTGATGTCACAAACAGATGATTTGGATATAAAATATAGACAAGTAGCTCGAGCAGATAAATGTTATGGGACAGTGAGCCTATTTTTCATATTGATATGTAAAATTATAAAGACAAAGTAGAAGCTACATGCAGAAACATATTGTGGGGGGGACCTTAAAGCCCACATCTGGCTGCAATTTCCTACTGTGTACAAATGTGGACTTAGGAGGAAATTGCCCCAGTATCCAGTTTTCAATATCAAGACATAGTTATTGTAAGTTCGTTTTTCAAAACTATGACTTACTTATGTCCAGTTTGCAAAGTTTAGATGTAGGTGTGCCTAAATATAATTGTTGGACCCAGCATAACCTGGTCTATCACTTACATGTACTGTACTGTGAATGTCTAGTCATTTTGTATACAAAATTATATGTACAGAATTATAAAACTGCTTGAAATGTTGCAGATACATCCAGCCTTTGAAAATAGCTCCAGTAAGACAGAATAAGGTCAAGACATGCATGTACAGTACCAGGGCAGTGTCTAAAATTGACATAACTTGGAGTTGTGTCCTTTTTTTTACGTCTGAAAATCCTGCCCATGTAATATTTATTTATTTATTATTGTCTCGCAATTTGACATACCTTTGAATCAGAGACTCATTTACAAAGGTTCCACATCCAAAAGAAATCATAACAATTAGCTAAATACAACAATGTAACAAACATATGACATGGATATAACAAAGAGAAGCAAAAAACAAGCAGAGCAGTCATTATATCAGATTTTGTCAAAGTTGGCAAATAAGAACCAAAAATAGATACCAGGGTAAAAGCTAAGATAAAATGCAATAATGTATCAGTATGTGATGTAGGCGGTCAAGAATAACTTTGTTGAAGTCAATAGGTTAACGTGGATCAGCCAAGACAATTAAAAAGGAGCAGTGAAAAAGGGGAAAGAGGGAGGAGGGGGAATAGGTAGAAATCAAGGTTCAGGAGCTAACAGAGTGAGATGAAGTAGAGAGGAAACATGTCGCGAGAGGGAGAGAGAGAGAGAGAGAGAGAGAGACCTATGGAGGGGATGCAGGGGGAGGAAGGGAGTGATGGGGAAAGTGGCAGCTGTCTAGCCAGGAAATGAGGGAATACGTGAGGGTGAAGTAGCTTATGCTGGGCAGTCGCAGTGGTTGAAAGAAAAAGAGTACTGTCTGAGATTGCTTTTAAACTGACCTAACTTGGAGGCAGTTTGTACATCAAGAGGGAGATCAGATAGCCAGGTGGAAGCTCTGTAGAGAAAGGCCTGCTGCGCTTGATTAGTCTAACAGAATGGGGCCTGATAGGTAGGTCTAGTTGTGCTTAGTGGTGGGCAAAGTGATTCACGGAGCAAAGGAGGATTCGCGGAGTGCTCCGCAATGCAAAGCGGAGTACATCGCCTTATAATAAGTAACGCGAAGTCCATTGAAAACAATGACTTTGCGTTACTCCGCCTTCCCAGAGCACTACTCCACCAAATTTTAAGGTGAAGTGCAGTGAGAACAATGCACTTCCCCTCACTTTGCCTTGTTTTTGAGCACTGAAGGTGAATTTTGCAGTGATTCATGGGATTTCAGGTCACATGGGCTCTATATTGATCTGTACAGCCTCAGTTTGGGGTAGTATGTGTAGGAAGGAGTAGGGGAGAGTGTGCACTGAGACCTGTCTGTGATACAAACCTTCTAAAAGCTGTTAAAAAAGCATTTTTGCAGTTTTTAAGGGGGCTCAAACTTTAGTTAATCGATTGTAGGAAACCCTCCTGTGCTCATATCATCAAGCGTTTTTGTTTTTGTGTGGATTTTAAATGTTAATGTACAACACTGAGTGTGTGTAGTGAAAGACAGTGAAAGTGTGCTTTGGGGGAGGGGCATATCTGTGGCATAGGTATACTTAAGTTGGAGAAATAGTGGTTTCTTTGTTTTTTGGTTATATGTTTGTTATATAAGTGACTGTGTTAATGTACACATGGTAATATTGTCAGTAATTGTTGACATTTTCTTGCTGATTGTGTGTTGTGTGGATCTGGTGCACCAGTTCATAATTTCAGGTTGTTTACATTGCAATACATGGCATATTACTGAACTTTTGAATTTGCTACTCATTATTCGTTCAGCATTGTAGACAAACTGTTCTGTGTGTGTGTGCGAATGTGTGTGCAGTGTTGTGTGACATCAAATAATACACCTTTTATTGTGCCACAGACTAATGTAATTGCAGGTGCAGCAGTGTGAACCTGCTAGCCACTGCAGCTGCCTGGTTTTGTACTGCAGTCGTGGTATCTGTTCTTTGATTTGCTGCTTGTACTGCCATAAAAATCTGCAGTCAGTGCTCCCCCCCACCCCCACCAGCAAAAGGAATTTTTTACCAGATTGGATTGTTTTTGTGACCTCATCAGCACCACTGGTTACTGAAGTTGCCTGTTCTTATCCGGTTACTGAAGTTGTCTTATCTGTTGCTGAAGTTACAGTTGCTTTTTTGGCTTCACATCCAGTGTACCCCCAATCAGAAAGTGAACGTATCAAAATCTAAATTTGGTTATAATATTGTGGTTGATCCCCCCAAAATGCCCGCAAAGAGATGTGCAAGCAAAGCTGTTTCTCACCATGGTAATGCTGGCAGTAAGATAGTCTGTGGGCATGGTAGTACGCAGACGCAGAAGTGCATTGCCGATGTGAGGAAAGATATTTCTCCTGCAATGTTTTTTGCAGCCCAATCAGTAGCTTCACTCATAGTTGGAGGAGATGATGTTTTCTCTGTCAGTGGTGTTAGTGTTACTGGTGTTAGTGGTGGTGGTAGTATTAGTATTGGTGCATCAAGTTTGAATTCCAACCAGTGTACCATATCCAACAATATTGAATGTGAAGCAGTGAAAGTGAGTGGCAGCATAGATGATGTCATACTTCCCAGTAACATCCCAGTAAGTGAACTTGAGGATTCTGATAATCATGTCAACGATAGCATACAATGTGATATTCCATCCACCGTGGAAGTTAATGTCACGCATTTTCCATGCAATGATTCACAGTGTGGTGAAAAAATATTAGGTGATGGTGGTGTAGATGCTGATGATGAATGTGATGATGACAATGATGTTGCTGTTGTTGCAACATGCAGTCCACATGCTAGCATCCAAGCAGAAGAAGTGGATGTGTGTGACATTGATGAATATGATGATGATGTAATTGATCCCAGTTGGGAACCATAGAAAAAGAAATTCGAAGTGGCTGTGTCGGAGTCTGTTTGCAGAAATTCCACCCCCCCCCCGTAAAAACTTGTGATTTACCAGTTTTAGTTGATGATGATGACCCAGTAATAAATATGATAGGTAGTCGTGGTGGTCAGTTGCAGTCCAGGTGTGCAGTGCCCAAAACATCACAGGCCCCCCCCCACTTCAGTGCTTAACATAACGGACTTAAATAAGCCACATCATGGACATGTTAAAAGCAGAGCATCACAACCCCTTGTTTGGGATTTTTTTGTTCAAGATGCAAATGATGAGTCAGTTGCAATCTGCCAGGTTTGCCATGTGAGTGTGAGTCGAGATAAAAAGGGGAGCCATCTGGGCACAGGAGGACAGCATATGCATCTTAAGAATAGGCACTTGGCACTGTGGACCCAACACAAGCTGGCAGCTAATACCACAGTGGGGCATTCACCCTCATCACTGGGAACCATAGCGAGCATGTTATCCCCTTCCATGACTGTTAAGCCCAGTAGTAAATTAAATGTGTGCAGTACTGAGGTAATAAGAGCAGAGGATTACTACAGGCATGATGAGTTGGAGGACCATAATGACTTTGAAATGTTGTCCAGTGCTAGTGAGAGTAGCAGTTTTTGTGGTGGTGGTGGTGGTGAATGCAGTATGTCTAGTGCAAGTGGTACATCAACCCAGGTTGGCAAATCTGGCAAAATAACTGCATTTCTGGGTTTGTCATCATCACCTATGCAACCGTTTTCATCAAAGGTCCACACTCCACCCCCTGCCAATGCCATTCATCACAAAGCACAACCATTTGTGATCACACCCCGTAAAACGTTTAAGTCAGCCTATGTTACAGAGTGTTTTTATGCATAAGCTGAAGTAACCCCCCCCCCCAAATCATACAGTCTCACGAGAACTTAATGCTGCTGTATCAGAAATGCTGGCAATTGATCTTTTGCCCTTCTCCTTTGTGGAGAATTCTGGGTTCCAGCGGTTTGCTGCACGTGCTTGTCCAAAATGGAAAGTCCCATCCAGGACATATTTTTCTACCCGTGCTGTCCCCGAGTTGTTCCGCACTGTGTCTGACTCAGTAAGACATGCTCTTCAACATTCCTCCTCTCCATCATCCATTTAAGTATGGATATGTGGACAAGTGGCAAAATAGCGGAGAGTTCATATTTGTGTATAACTGCACACTGGGTGCAGGTGTCGGGGGTTGTTTGTGATGTTGGTAGTGTGAATAATCAGTGCAGTAAGGTGGATTGTCGCAGTAGCAATCTTTCAGGAATTCAACAGCATACAACAATTTCTATGCTGATGAGAACATGTTGAACATGGTACTGAGTAAAACTGACAAATGGATAAACCCTCCTTCCCTGAGAGCTGGGTTCATAGCAAGTGACAATGGGTCAAATGTGGCGAAATGCATTACGAATGGTGTTTTTTTTTTGTGTTCAATGCATGGTCCACTGTTTAAATCTTGTGGTGCAGGAGTTTCTGCAGCACTCTGATGTAAAGGAAATGCTGACCATTGCACAACGTATCTGCTCTCACTTTTCAAGATCTGGAAAGGCCCGTGACCAGCTGCGGCAGTTGCAGATACAAAACAGCCTGCCTCAGCACCGCTTGAAGCTGGAAGCTATCACCCAATGGAACTCCACTTTATACATGGTAGAGAGGTTGTATGAACAATACAAAGCCATCTCAGAAGATCTTGTGATGCACACTAGCCGTGACAGTTCTGGGGCCTCCATGTCTATGACGACTGAACAGTGGCACCTCATGGACTCTGTAATAACAATTTTGTGGCCTTTTGAACATGCCACACAGGCAGTGAGTGGCGAGTCTACTTCCATTAGCCAATCAATTCCACTGCTGCGGGTGCTGAGGCAGACATTGGTGAATGTACAGCACGGCCTTGATGTTGCCGGAGACGGTGGTAGCAGTATGTTGCTGCAACACATGCTGACAGTATTTGACCAGAATCGTCATATTGTGAGCATTTAGCGTAGTGACAACTTTGCCATAGCAACAATGCTGGACCCACAATACAAATGTGGAATTGCATCAGTACTGGAGGGAGGGCATGAACAGGTAAAAAATATCAGTGGTTAACTGGTGTGCTTGGTTCATGGGGCACAAAAGTCATGTGTCAAGGTCAGCAAACGTCAGCAGCATAATCCAGTTGAAGGTGTACCTGTAGGACTATCAAGCATATCCTGCAAGGGGAAGGGAAAAGCAGTTCCAGGTGGTCTGTCATCCAAAGTGGCTGTCGTCAACCAACTTTGGGAGGCTTTGTCCCAAGTGGGTATAAGTGAAATAAATGATTCGGGAGAACAGGATGATGCATCAGCAACTGGGCTTAGTGCAGCTCAGAGAATGGTTGAGTCATATTTGTCTGAAAACAGGCATCTGACAATAACTGAAGATCCTCTTTTGTACTGGAGTGGAAAGGTCAGTGAATGGCCAGAGCTGACTTCAGTGGCACTGAAGTACCTCACATGCCCACCCTCCAGTGTAAGTGTTGAAAGGGTATTCAGCTCAGCAGGTGCAATAGTCAGGGATCGTCGGACAAACCTGTCTCCTGAAAATGTTAGTTTGCTAACATTCATTAAAATGAATGAGAGGCACATACCAGCACAGACTGCAACCTCAGTATTCATACCCAGGCCTAGTCATGGTGTTTTTGGTGATGTGGAAATGGACCATTCTGGTGGCACTGGCAGTGGCTGCCTGAAATGGCCCACCACTGAAGCAGATGATGACACAATGGAAAAAGAATTTCCCAGTGGTCAGACTTCAGATATAGATGACTGTCAGGGAAGCTTTCTTTATGAGGATGATGATGTGGTTAATGTTGGCAGTTTTTAACTGAAGTTGTTAAAAGGCGGTGTGCCACCCCGGACCACAACCACCACCACCACCACCACCAGGACTGATGTTAGCCACTGCCACCACTGAGCATGAGTCTGTCTGACCCCCGGACCACCCCCACCGGGAGTGATGTTAGCCACTGCCACCACTGAGCATGTGTCTGTCCAGACCATCACATCCATCAGCCACCCCAGACCACAACCACCACCACTGGGACTGATGTTAGCCACTGCCACCACTGAGCATGAGTCTGTCTGACCCCCAGACCACCACCACTGGGACTGATGTTAGCCACTGCCACCACTGAACATGAGTCTGTCCACCCCCCGGACCACCATCACTGGGACTGATGTTAGCCACTGCCACCACTGAGCAGGAGTCTGTCCGACCCCTGGACCACCACCACTGGGACTGATGTTAGCCACTGCCACCGCTGAGCATGAGTCTGTCTGACCCCCAGACCACCACCACCGGGACTGATGTTAGCCACTGCCACCACTGAGCATGAGTCTGTCTGACCTCCAGACCACCACCACCGGGACTGATGTTAGCCACTGCCACCACTGAGCATGAGTTTGTCTGGACCACCACATCCATCAGCCAGAGACACAAAGCTTCTTAATATTTAAACCATAAAGTGAGTATGTGTACTCATGTTTGTTATGCTGTTTCACTTCCTTTAGTTGTATGTTTTGTTTTCTGTAGCATTTTAGAGCCGCAATGGTAAAACACATACGGTACACTTATTTTGTTTTTTCTACAAGTTAACATAAAAAGTGTTCATCGCTAAAACTCAGTGGGAATGGTCCTGCAGCTGTACCCTACAGAGAGGAACCTATGGAATATCCAAGTGAAATCCATTCTGGTAAGTATGAAGATCTTATTTCATCCATTTCATTGTTTTGGAAAGACTGCAGAAAATATTGCACACAGGTTGTGTTAGTTGATAAGATGTGGGTTTGAAATGTAACTTGACTTGAGATTGAGAACCAGGGAGAGAGAAATAACAATTAAGTTGTAAGAAGTCATTTCATTAATTTTTTTAGGAAACTTCAAGATGCGTTGTTGTTCTGTCAAAGTGGCCTTATCCAAAAAAGTTCTTCAACATCAGGCACCCCCCCCCCGGGCTTGGGCAACTTGCAGAAGTGGTTTCATTAGATGACCATGACCACCATTAACAATTGGACTCCAGATGGATGCAGATGAAATCTGTGAATAAATAACAAAATAAGAAACCATTAAAGACAAACCTGCAAATATGATTTCCCCCCACCCCACCAAAAATAATACTTACCTTCATATGCTTCAGTGTTATCTATTTCCAATTTCAACACAAAAAATTCTCATTGAGCACTGGAGTGTGCACGCCAACAGTTTCTGTGACCTGTGATACAGAACAATACCATGAGTACATGTCCATGTCAACTACCCTCCTCACCTACAAAATACACAACATATATCTATATATATCTACTCACCAAGGCTACTATTAGTGTGCAGCCAAAGGGCACCCTTCCATCCAGTTGAGATGATCACATTGCATTTGCTCAAATCACCTCGCAGAACATGTTGAACCAGCAACAGGACACTCACAGTCATCATTTTATTCTGGGGGACTTTGTATGTGTTGAAACACTCCCATTTCACTGTGTTACCACTTGTCAATTTTCTAGACACAAGGAGGATGCATTTTGGGCATGCAGAAAAAGTCTGGGGACTTTGTGCCACCACTGCGCGCATGACTGAGTTCACCATTAATTCTGGGGGACTTTGTATGTGCTGAAACACTTCCATTTCACTGTGTTACCACTTGTTATTTTCTGCACACAAGGCATGACAGAGTGCGCCATTAATTCTGGAGATGCATTTTGTGTGTTGTGTGATTGTTGTGAGATCATGATGTCATACTGACATTATCAATTAAAGCAGCATTGCAAGAATGTTGTGACAATTTTGAACTGTACTTTTTTATGCTACTTTGCATTGCCATAGCCACTAGTTACCTCCGAGTCATGACTTGAATGATATGCTTCTTTTCACAGTTTCTGTCTGCTTTACTTAGTTGACTTCTTTTTTTCATGTATGAAAAAAAAAATGAGCACGCCTTTCAATATTGTTCTGACCTGGTTTGTATTTATTTGCAGCTGCTTTTCAATAAATATTGTTCTGTGGTGTCATAGAACACTGCCTGCTGCATTACTGTTAATTTACAACAGAAGTGATATATAACAACTAGCTGATGTGATGTAGAAAAGCAGAGGAAAACAATGACAAAGACCTGGTCAACACCAATTTAAAAGGAATTTTCCTTTCATTATTTCACACATGAAAAAAGGTAGTACAGCAGACTCAACTACTGGAAATTCATGTATCATTCCAGTCAGGATGTAAGTAAAGGAAGTTGTAACATAGCGTTAAAAAATATAGGTCAGAGTTCTCAACAGATTGTTGCGCTGCTGCTTAACAGAGATTCTCCACGTTACATAGCTATGGTGATGCACATACCCTAACATGTGGGCGCCTTACTCCAGTGGAATATTTCTTGCTCCACATAGTGCAATACATTTCTAAGAAAACCTCCTGTAATTTCATTACAGTGTGTCATGTGACGGAGGAATTTCTGTTCAGAAAAGCCGCCCACATTCTGCCCCCTTTCTCAGCAATGTTAGGACATGATGCCAGGGGGAGCGCAGGTGCATGTTCCACTATAGTGAATGTCTGGAAGCTATCCCAATGTTTCGTTATGTTATAAGGTTCACTTTGTGGTGAAATGTTTCCACTAACAAGACTCTTCTTACTGGAAACGTGCCCATATGTTTCACCACAAACTGACCATTATAACATAAAGAAACTTTTGGAAAGCTACCGGACAATCGGACATTCACTGTAATGGAGCATGCACCCACGTTCTCCTTGGCATCATGTCCTAACATTGCTGAGAAGTGGGTCAGAATGTGGGTGGGCTTTTCAGTAAAGGAATTCCTCTCTCACGTGACACACTGTAATGAAATTACAGGCGGTTTTCACAGAACTGTATTGCACTATGTGGAGCAAGAAAGATTCTCGTGGAAGGGAAAATGTGTGTTATTAAACAACAACAAAGAAAAAAACACACAAAAACAGTACAACACAGTACTGGGGTGGGGGGTGTCCAGAAAACAATCCCTTAATGTGGCCATGGAATGTTGTAGTGGTTCAGCAGCAGGTGCAGCATTGTGAGTATTTGCTGCTGCTGTTCTTGTATTGTGTCCATCTGCTGCTACAAAGCACTTTCCCTCTGATTATTCTCCTCTAGGGGCCACCCACAGTAGGGCAATGTCGGCCTTTGTTGCAGGGACTGTGGCAGGGTCCACTGCAGGTGGAAATCCAGGTAGTGGTGGTGGTGGTGGAGAGGGTGGTGCTGGTGGCTGTGGTGGCAGTGGTGGTGCAGCTGCTGTACTGGCCCTCCTCTTGCTGCGGTGGTGAGGCACAACCTTGACCCCAGCAGCACCCTCGGCCGCTGCCACTGCCACAGAAGGGCCAGCAGGTGGACCCCTGGCCCCTTCTGTGGCAGCCTGCAACTCTGCCTTGTGGTGGTTCAACATGTGAGTGAGGTGGCCACCGGTACCGAAATGTGTCCCCAAGGGGCCACAGCACACCACGCTATCAGCACACCATGACTGTGCTGTCTCCCCCCAAAGAGTTAAAAAACTCCCACACTGGGGAGCTATGGGGGAGAACCAGACAAAGTCCTTGCACCACCTATGTTTTCCAGGGGCACCTCCTGTGGCTGTGGAGGTGGTGGAGGGGGGTGCTACTGGAGCCCCTACAGCTGATACCACTGGTGGTGATAATGGTGGAGAAGGTGAATGCACAGCAGCCACCAGTGGAACTGGTGCTGCTGCTGTTGCTTCCATGGGGGGGGCAACAACCAGGAGTTGGGAGCGGTCCAGCATCACACGACCGCCCCCACGTGTCCGCATTCCCCTCCTCTGACTGCGCCCATGGGCCAGTGACTTTCTTTCTTTCTCCAGGGTCCATCCTTCCCACACAAGTTCCAGACACACACACTCACACACTGACACAAACAGTCACACACACACAAAACAAAACAAAACTTATAAAAAAAAACACTACCCAAAAAAAATCACAAACACTATACAAAAACTAAATAAAGATATAGCTTTTAAAAAAAAGCTGTTGTTTTTGTCATGCAAAGGCAATAAAGCACTTTCTGACAGTCAGTGACTCTAAACTGCTCTTTCCACAAAGCCTTCTCCCTCTACGAATGCAAAGGAGAAAGTGAAACTGCTTCTCTGACTCACTTCCTTCCTGCCTGGCTAAAGCATCTAACTTACAGTACTGTAAGCCATGTGATGTGTTGGGGGCTGCCTATTTACTTCTCACTTCACCTTACTTCGTGTTAAGGCATAATGGCAATGTGAAGTAATAATGATAATGTGAAGTGAGAACTTTGCAGTGCCCACTTCGCGTTGTGCTCCGCTAACGTGAAGTGGCCACTTAGTGTTCACTTCACCAGCGGATTAAAAATTCGCTGCATCTCTAGTTGTGCTTCTCGTCCTTCAAGGATTGGCTACTGGGGTAAGGAGGTGTTGTGTTGTTGGAGGGGTTAGACCCAGACAGACGATCTTTTTTAATTTTTTTATTTATTATACTTTATTCCCCTGCCGCCAGCCACCTGGTACCTTTGCCTGGTCACGGACCTTTGGCTTCCACTTCCAGATTGGCCCTGACCCTCTGATACCCCTTAGCTTACCCCCATGGCAGGATTGTGGCAGCATATCCCCGCAGTGCCACAGATGATGGGATAGGTTGGAGGGCCAGTCTGGAAGCTAATCGAAGCCAAGGCAAGCTTCATCTAGGGCAGCCGGCAGCAGCGATTTTCCATGATGTGTAAGGGCAGGGACGTGCAATGACATCCAGCATCTGCCCCGCCCCTCCAAGCTACTGGGCATTGGCCCAATTGGTACACCCAGCCTCCACTAGGTGTCCGTATTGAATGGATTGCTCTACCTCCGCTCCTACCTGGAGAAGGAGAGCAGTTGTCAGACACTCAATCCTTCTCCTCCTGCTGGCCCTCTGATGACCTGGGTCCATTTCCAAACTGGGTAGCCAGCATCACAGGTAGGTGCCCTGCCCCTGTGCCAGTGGGCCAGCCCAGACAGATCTTCTTACCTAGTAGGCAGGTCTGGTACATGATCCTGCCACTAAAATTCAGCCAGCAGGTTAGGGTATACAGATCACAGGTGTGGGTGTACCTGTGAGCCCCAGAAACTGATCAGCAGGCCTTACTGAGGGCAATCTTAATACGTTTAAGTGAAGTGTCAGTAGCTGCTCCATAAATGACTAGCCCGTAGTCTACAAGAAAGAGGACAGAATTGTTAACAGCAAGATGGAGTGCATCAAGGGTAAGGCTGTGATGGTGTCTGTAGAGGAGCCCTATTTGAGTATTAACAGCTTTAGAAATGATGTTTATATGGTCATTAAAGGATAAGGTACTGTCAAGTGTAATGTCTACAGTAGGTACCTGAAGTTGTGTACTTGCTTCAGAGGATCACAACAGTTTTTTAAGGATGGTGAGTTGAGTTGATTTATGCTGGTTGTGAGAATTTGCAAATAACATCACCTTGGTCTTATTATAGTTCAGGATTAACTTGTGTTCTGTAAACCAAGGTTCCATGTCCTAATGGCGATCGTGGAATAGCGATTGCCATTTGGGTGAGGGTACATCGCCAAAAATGAATTACGTTGATGTACACTCGCAGCGACTATAAAACCGGCAACTGGTTTTCTATGTTATGGGGGGAGCTGTGCCCCCCCCCACACCCTCCTACTTAAGGATTCTCAACTCCAGGGGGTTGCAGATCGGGGGGGTGAATTTCTTAAAAAAATAACAAGCCGCCTGCTGGCACAAAAAAAACCCACGATGCTCCAAACCCGCACCCTGCATCCTGCACACCCCAACCAACCACCCTCCCCACCACACTAGCCGACCAGCTTGGCAGCTGCCCAGCACAGTCCCTCCCACATATCTCTCCTTCCTCTCCCTCCGCACGTGTGCACATGTGTACATGTGTGCACACTTCCTGTCACCCAACCTTGCCCACCCAGTTATCCAGTTGCTACCCTGCCAGGTAGCCCTGTACACAGGTGCCATGATTGAGTCACCCTTTTTTGAAAGGGCTCAATCATGGTCACCTTGTACATGGTGTGCCATAAGCCAGGACTCAATCAGGGCAAAGCTGTGCTGCAACTCTCTTGTAAGGAGGAAGGGGTCCGGCTGGCTTGTGAATAAGAAGGTGTCATCCACGTAGAGGAGGAATTGACTGGGGCAGGCCTTGGGGGAGGGAATTGAGGAACAGTCTAAAAAGAAGAGGGCCAAGAGTGGAACCTTGCGGTACACCAGAGAGCACAGGATGGGAGGTGGAGAGGGTACTCCTAATTTTCACCCATTGCATTCTGCCAGCAAGGTAGTTCTGAAACCAGGTGGTAACTGCATGTGAAAGACCAAGGATGGGGAGAGGCTTAATAAGTAGGGAATGGTTAACCATGTCGAATGCTTTAGTTAGGTCAATGTAGATGGACCCAACTAGGTGGCCACGGTTGAGTGCTCTGTGAATAAATGTAGTATATTCAAGAAGTGCAGTAGTGGTGCTATAATTTTTTTCTAAACCCGTGTTGCTGTGGACATTGAGTGTTGTATTTGGACAGGTAATTGGAGAGCTGATTGGAAACGATACGTTCAAGCACTTTACGGGTGGGAGTATAGAGATGGAACGGTAGTTAGAGTGCAAGGTCTTGTCTCCACTCTTGTACACAGGGGTAACTATGGCTGTCTTCCACAAGAGAGGGAATTGACCTAGGCAGAGCTGACATTTACTCAAATTGTGTTTTGTTTTTCAAAGTTTAAACCCCCACACACAGAACTTAAGAGTCCCTTCCGACATTAAATTACTGCAGTATGTTATTATGTAAAACACCAGTGGGTGTTTAAAGCAGCCATTTTGCTAACTCAGATGGTAATTAATCAAGTCTTGTACTCCATTCTACATAATTGTTTCCTTTAAGAGTCCTACAGTAATGACTAGCAACAGGGTTCTCTATGTGCATCAGTACAGTATTTTGAGTGATGAATAGTTAAGAATAGTCAAGGCCATTACTTTGTACTTGCATGTTTTCTTGCAACTTTCCAGCTGATTACTACTGCAGATCTCACAAGCTAAAGGACTTGAGGAGGCACACATATGCACCATACTGTTTTCATACACTGCCACCTGCTGACTTTTTAACAATCCTGTAGATGATGTATATTTACAGCATTTAAAAACAGTGACACCAGCTATTACAGCTACATGCTACATGCAAGTGAAGACTTCATGACAGCAATATCCAGGTATCTTTAGTCAGGATGGAACTGGGCACTGGGCATCACTATATTTATTTATACAAGTCAGATTTACAACCTTTGAGTCAGGGACTCATTTACAAAGGTACCTCGTCGCAGGGAGGGCAGACAGTATTACATAGTGCAGGTTACAACAGTGATAACAGTACAGGTGCAAAACATAGACATAAAAAAAGTACACTTAAGTTGCATATTGAAACATAGTACAGGTTACAGTCATAGACATACTCAATCCACAAATGTTACAGTGGGGGTACATCCCAGTATATAGCTAGTAAGGGGGAATATCTAGCACATTTGCTCATGTTCAAACTGTATGAGTGCATATCCCAATGTATGTCCTATGAGGAAAGAATTATACATATGTACATAGAAACTGATGGCACAATAGGCCAATTAGCCCATCTAGTCTGCTCATTTTACTTTACTGCTCTGACCTTAGTGGCCTTCTCTCCCCCTTGCATCAGCCCCGCTCTAATGTTTGCAAGTTCAGAAACTATTACTTCTGTTACCTCCTTGATCATCCTAGGATGCAACCCATCAGGCCCCACAGAAGTGTCCACCTTCAGCCCTTTTAGCACTTCTAGCACTCTATTTTTCTGTTTGGCCCATTCTCTTTGAGAAACAACCCTTTACCCCCTCACTTCACATTCTAGCAGAGGCCCCCTTCTTTTTTTTTTTCATTCTTTAAAAGTTTAAAAATGTACATGATAAGTTCCATGAGAAACAAGACTAATTTGTAGTCATAAATGTAAACATACTAGGGACATCAGTACATACCATAAAAGACAACGACACATATAATGCAAAGATTACAAAGATTAGTTACAAAAACAATTGCAAAGAGATTGATTGTGTAACAGCTTTTTCTTTAAACCGGATTTAAAAGCACCAGCAGTTGTGCAGTTTCTAAATTAAAGGGTTAGACTCTTCCAGCAGAAAGAGGCACCACAGGTAAAACAATCTTTACCATAACGAGTGGCAAATTGAGGCAGAAAAAAACTATGAAAGGCACATCCCTTAGACTATATTTATGAAGAGGAACAATTAGCTTCTCAGAGAGTTATGAAGGAGTTAGATTATTAGCCACATTAAAAATAAGAGATAGCCAATTTAAGTTGCACCTAGAGGTGGGAGATGGCTAAGTTAATTTCTGTGGCAAACAGCAATGATGCTCATGCCAACTGGATTTCAAAATAAAATGCTGTAGCCAAATATAAACAGTACTTAAGGGAGCAAGATATGATTCCTGAGTGTGGTGATAAATAATGTCACTGTGGTCTAGAATGGGAAGAATTGCTTGCCCAATGATGTGTTTACGATCCATGCTGGACAAACAATGTAAAGCACACTTCAAACAGCCCAGGCATTGACACATTTTAGATACACTTTTGTCACTATGTCATTTAAAAGTCAAAAAGTGATCAAAAATGAGACCCAGATATTTAAATTCATTAGCAAGTTCCAGAGGATGATTTTCAAAGAAATGGAAAAAGATGAATCCACCAGAGCCCAGTGAATACTGGGATGCAACAGTATTGTTTAGTCTTCTTACTATTTAAGATCAGCAGATTATATGAAAACCATTGCACAACTTTATCAAACTCACCCCTAAGAGTCAAGGAAAAAATGGAGAATTATGAGCATAAAAAGCACAGTATTGTCAACTTAAAGTCTGACAGCACAAGAGTCAACAATAAAAAGTAAAAGATTCACAAAACAAAATTAAATAGGACCTAGTATAGACTGTTGTGAAACCCTATTTGAGACAAGTAGAGGTGATGAAAGGCAACCATTCCAAGAAACAGATTGCCTTCTCCCATTCAAATAAGAAGAAAACTAAATGGTAACCTCAAAGGAAAAGCCATGAGCAGACACGTGGTTTAGAAGCAAAGAGTGATTGATCACGTGAAAAGTTTTGATACATCAGTGAAAACAGATCCCACAAGACACTCCCAATCTAACATCCTAGAAACAGAATCATGGAAATCAAAAGTGTTTAGGTTGAAAAATCAGGCCTGAAGCCTGATTGAGTATGTGATAAAAACTTGATAATTAACCAAGTAGTCATTAATCTGAGATGTTATGTTTTTTTTTCCATGAATCCAGAAACTGTGAGAAGAAGGGAAATGGACCAATACTTATCAATCATGATTTTCCCCCTGCCTTTATGGAGAGGGGTAACCACAGAATATTTCCTCGCAGTAGGAAAGGTTAACTTGGACAAGGATAAATTAAATAAGTAAGTAAGGGGAGGGGCCAAAATATGAGCATCACTGTTAAGGAGTCAGTTACCTTAGTTGCCAATTTCCTTGACTATATCTGCTCTCAAAGAGCATAATAATTGAAACACTTCCTCAGCCTTAATGCTTTAAAGTGAAACAATGGTCTTGAAAGGGGGCACTCAGCAAGGGGATCACTGTTTATGCTACCAGGAAATAGATTGGTTTTCTTTAATAACCTTGCAAGGGCCTCAGTAAAAAAGGAATAAAAGAGAGCGCACATGCACTCATTAAACTAGGATGTGATCACACCAAATGATACATTTGTAGTGATGGACTCAGAGGGCATCTTCCAAACAGAGTCCTCCGGGCACTGGTGTGATGCTTGGCCAGCTGGTTATGATCATTGTATGATATTTGTAATATAAAAATATAGTATGTGATTGTCTCACATGAGACAGCCTAAGCTTCCATGGGTGCCCCCCCCAGGTTTCAGTGAAGCTTTAGGATATGTAAACTGACCTTCCTTCCAGAGGGCATTTTATTATCTTTATGGCATGTTGCTGCTTTGAAGTTGGGAAACTAAGTATACATTTTATTACAGGACAGGACATCATTTAGCTGATTCATGTTGGCTATATTGAACCTAGGTGACGGATTGCAGGGTTGTAAACCTCAAAGGAACTGGTGGATCAAAGACTCATAATTTGAGAAATGTGTTTTTTGCTGATGTCACCTTATTTAATATACCTCCTGACAAGACATCATGTTTGCATTTTTTTTTATTCTAAAAGGAGGAGCTAGATGACTCACCGAAGGGTTGTGGAGAGACAGAGTTAAACTAATACTTGTGTCTGAACAGTTTGATATATATACCATCTTGGGACTCTAGAAAGACACAGCTCTCTGATTTAATTTAACTGCACTTACAGAGGTAATACATTAGATAGAAATATCTAACTGTATGTTGGTAGGTGTTTGTTCTGTAGTTTTCCTTGTTTTTCTTTTATGTGATTGTGATGCTCTTTGATCTGCCTGGGCGTCTGCCATTTTTTTTTTTTGTATGTGAAGTATAGATGGTTAAGTCTGACAATTGTTCAACTGCTTGATTGTGTTACTAAACTGGGAAAAGGTAAGAATATACTTAAGATCTCTTATAGAGTTTTAAGGGTTCATTTTGGAAGCCTGGCTGGGTGCCCTTGGTGTAAGATTGTACCACAATCCCTGAAGAGGGTACGTATCTGAGCCTGTACATTGGGTGTGCTAGCATAAGGTTCATAGTTTGAATCCCCCCAGAACTTGAGACAAAAGGTGATTTGGACCCAAAAGCAGACAGGAGAGTTACCCTGTCTGTTACCAATTCACAAATAATGCACTCGGAGGTTGGCACTGTGGGATCAGAGGGCCTGACCTGCTGAGTGCATTTGTGGCAGATTTGGTTGGCAGTGGTATGATAAAATTGGTAACACAAGATTTAACTGTTCAGTGTGTCAGCTTAATACTGTACAGCTCACTTGCAAAATAAGGCAGTGATTTATCTTTTAAAAGAGAAAGCAGAACTATATAATTTTGCTTACAGTCAAATGCCTACCTATTTTATTGTTTTCTGAAGTGCAAGTTAGAGTAGCCATAGTTAGGGAAGAAGATGGCTTCCAACTACAGTGTGCTCACTGCAGACTACCTGAAGCAGTTGTGCAAGGAGAGAGGAATCCTGCTTGATGGGAGAGCCACCAAGCAGAACCTCATGGAAGCCCTGATGGCAGCAGATGCCCAGAGCATCAAGTCACAGACCGTGACTATAAAGGACCAAACCTTGGGCATGGAGGGGCCAGTGCAGTGTCCAGATCCAGTGAGGAGGACAGCAGGGTCAGTGCA
The DNA here is from genome assembly GCA_016271365.2 of Neoceratodus forsteri. NCBI lineage: Eukaryota > Metazoa > Chordata > Ceratodontiformes > Ceratodontidae > Neoceratodus > Neoceratodus forsteri. The sequence continues at coordinate 1,456,279,867 of CM057450.1, read as the reverse complement.
AGCGAAGGGCTTCAGCAGCAGGGGAAGGTCATCAGCATTCTGGAGCCAGAAGCAATCAGGCTACAGATTGAGTTGCGCAGAATGGAGCTGGAGTTTCAAAGAGAGGCTGAGCATGAGAAGTGAGCCACAGAGGAGAAGAGGGATCGAGAACAGTGAGACGCTGAGTGTGAAGATTATGAGTGCCACCGAGCTGCAGAGGAGAAGAGGGAGTGAGAACAGCAAGAAGCTGAATGTGAACAGCAAGAGGCGGACCGTGAAGAGTGTGAGCACCAGAGGCAACATGAACTGGAGAAGCTATGACTCCAACCACCAGCACCAGAGCAGGCAAGTGGCTTGGATTTAACTGGAACTACAGGACTGGGTTACAAATTAAATTCCAAATTGTTAGCTGAATTTAAAGAAACGGAGGATATGGATGCCATTTTAAATTCCTTTAAAAAAGTTTGTATTCAGGCAAAGATTCCTGAAGGGTCTTGGAGCTTCCAGCTATCCCCGCTACTTACCGGAAAAGCTCTGGATGCATTGGGTCAAATGGACATTGAGGACAGTAACGATTACAGCAAACTTAAAGCTGCACTTTAAAAAAAGTTTGATTTAACTGCAGAAGCATACAGAGCTAAATTCTGTAAGCTCAGGAGAAGCCCTGATATGAGCTACGGGGAGCTAGCCACAAAACAATGTCATTGTTTAAAATGTTGGTGGGAGGGAATTGAAGCAAACTCTGTAGATAAAATTGAAAATGCTGTTTTGTTAGAACAGTGTTTTGGGGCATGTCCAGCAGAATTGAAACCCCTGACTGGAGGACCAAGATCCCAAAACAGTGCAAGAGGCTGCTGAACTCTTGGACCACTATGCCAAGAGCAGACCTGCTCTGAGAGTGAATGGGGCAGGTGTGGCAGTGCAGAAAGGGAAAAGCACACCTTCAGGGCAGCTAAAACCCTCACTGCCTCCACCGAAACCAGTTAACCCCAGGTTTCAAAGAAAATATTTTTCTGAGAAGAAAAACGAATGTTGGGTTTGTAAAGAAACTGGACATATTGCCAGACAGTGTCCTGAAAAGATGAGCAATACACAAAATGGGGCTAGGAAAGAAGTGGGCTGTTTGTGTGTCCCTGGAAGCATGCCTGTGAACATGAGGGAACACATGCACACAGTCACGGTGAATGGTGTACAGACACAAGGGTTAAGAGACACAGAGGCATCCCTGATGCTGGTAAAAGGGGACCTGATAGAGTCTGGTCAGCTTATACCCAATAAATCTGTAACTGTACAAGAGTTCACTGGTGAGGAGACCACATTGCCACTTGCTAATGTTCTCCTAGACTGGAGTGAAACAGGGGGAACTGTGCAACAGGTGGCTGTAGCCAAAACTTTAGTAGTTGATGTCATCCTTGGCAACAACCTCAGACAGGAGATGGTGTGTGCAGTTACCCATAAGCAAGCAGGAAGGGGAAATTGTAATTCCCTGGACCCCATAGAAGCTACTGTGGAAACCACTCAGAGGCTGGTTCCCCAGCCTGTGTCTCTTGATATGGAGACTAATGAAAAATGGGTAGAAATTCCCCCAGTAGCAGTTAACCAAACAGCTATGGAGGGTTACTTCAAAGAAGGAGGGTGACCTACTGTCAGAGGGTTAGGGATGGCAGTGATCCTGAGTGCCCTGACGCTAGTGATAGGGACCCTAGTTTAGAGACTGAAGGGGACATGTCGCATGCCTTGGGAATGTGTAAGGAGTTTGAAGCTGCTCAGAAAAGTGACCCTAGTCTAGAGAAGCTGAGGGCTTGGGCAGACTCTGATGGAGCACACGGAGGTGACGATAAGCATAACATTTATTGGGAAAATGGACTGATGTATACTCAGGATGCTAAGACAGAGGGAGGAGTGATAGGCAGGCAGCTTGTCATTGCCCAGGGGTACAGTGAGCAATTGCTCAAGATTGCACAAGATATTCACTTGGCTGGTCATCTCGGAATCACACGCACTACGCAGTGGTTGGCCCAGAATTAATATTTGCCCAACTTCACCCAGCAGGTGAAGGAGTATTGCAGGTCTTGTCAACGATGCCAAGAAATAGGGAAGGCAAGTAAGAAAACCCAAGCCACCCTAATTCCATTGCCCATAGTGGAGAAGCCATTACAGAGGATGGGAATGGATATTGTGTGGCCTTTAAATACCCCCAGCTCCTCCGGGAAGATGTTCACCCTGATTGTGGTGGATTTTGACACACAGTATCCAGAGGCAGTCACCCTATCCTCACTGAGGACAGATGAAGTGGCAGATGCCTTACTTGGTATTTTCTCCCGCTTTGGATTTCCGTAGGAGGTTATCACCGATCAAGGGGGTTCCTTCATGTCAGACCTGATTAAATGTTTGTGGGAGAAGTGTGGGGTGGTGCAGAGGTACACGACACCTGATCACCTGCAAGCCAATGGGCTTGTGGAAAGATTTAATGGTACCCTGAAGTCAATGCTCCAAGTGTTTGTTGAACAGCATGTGAGGGACTAGGAGAAATACCTTCCCCACCTGTTGTTTGCATACAGGGAGGTGCCCCAAGAGTCGACAGGATTTTTCCCTTTCAAGCTGTTATATGAATGCTCGGTATGTGGGCCCCTAGACTTGATCTGGGAGGAATGGGAAGGCAAGCATGCCACCCAGGGCACTCCCATAATGGATTACATCCTTAGGTTTAGGGAAAGGCTAAAGGAGCTTATGGGGATAGCCCAGAGCAACCTTGCAGCTGCCCAACAGAAACAAATAGTGTGGTACAACTGCAGAGCCACAGCTCGCTCACACACGGTGGGTCAGGAAGTCATGGTCCTATTCCGGTCTGGAAAGACAAGCTGCAGGCTCAGCGGGCAGGACTGTACAAAGTAGTTAGAAAGGTAAATGATGTGAACTATATCATAGAGTTACCTGACAGAAGACATACAGAAAGAATGTACCATGTCAACATGATGAAGCCATATGCTAACAGGGCTGACATGGTGTTTGTAGTATATTGTCCTGGGAAGGGGACAGACGAAGGAGACCCCCTACTGGACTTGCTAGAAGAAAGCAAGCGGGAGTCCTCTGTGGAGGCAGTTAAATTGTCACTCCAGCTGGCCCTGGACAAGATCCAGGAAGTAAGGGAGGTTTTAGCAGACTTTGCCCCACTGTTTAGCATCAAGCCTGGACTAACCCCCTTAGCACTGCATGTTGTAGAGACAGGGACACAGATGCCCATACGGTGGACAGCGTAAGAGGTGTCAGAGGCTGTCCAATAGGGCATTAGGAGGGAGGTGGAGGAAATGCTGGATTTAGGGGTAATCCAGAGATCCCACAGTCCCTGGGCCTCATCTGTAGTCCTTGTGCCCCAGCCAGATGACTCTACTCATTTCTGTGTGGACTATCGTGGACTGAATGCAGTCACAAAGTCAGACGCCCACTCGATGCCCCAGATGGATGAACTCCTGGACAAGTTGAGAGGGGCGACATACCTTATGACTATCGACCTAACAAAGGGGTATTGGCAGGTAGAGTTAATGGACAGAGCTAGGGAGAGGTGGGCCTTCATCACTCTGATAGCCTTATTTGAACTTAAAGTAATGCCTTTTGGAATGAAGAACGCCCTGGCCAATTTCCAAAGGTTGGGGAACCAGGTGTTAAATGGTGCTGAGGAGTACGCTGTGGCATACCTGGAGAACACTGCCATCTTTAGTGCAAGCTGGGAGGAACACCTGTCCCACCTTAGGGAAGTGCTGGGCAGGATACAGAGGGATGGGTTCACTGTCAAAGCTGAGATGTGCCAGGTGGCCATGGCTGAAGTGGCATACCTCGAGCATGTTGTGGGCCAGGGACAGCTCTGTCCTAACCAAGTAAAAATAGAGGTGATCAAGGCATGGCCCAGACCAGAAATGCAGAAGCAGGTCAGGAGTTTTTCTAGGAACAGCAGGGTACTATAGGAAATCTGTACCCAATTACAGTGCCCTGGCTGCTCCCCTATCTGACCTGGTAAAGAAAAAGATGCCTAAGAAAATTATCTGTGAACCAGCCTGTGAAAAGGCCTTTACCAGACTGAAGGAGGCACTGTGCAGTGCCCCTGTGTTGACAAGTCCTGACTATAGCTAACCCTTTATAGTCCAGACTGATGCCTCAGACATGGGTATTGGGGCAGTACTGAATCAGACATCCAACCAAGGGAAAGATCACCCTGTAGTGTAGCTGAGTAAAATGTCACTTCCCAGGGAGCAGGCTTACTCTACTGTGGAAAAAGAGTGTCTTGCCATAGTGTGGGCCCTAAAGAAGTTACAGCCCTACTTATATGGGTAGCATTTTGAGGTACAAACTGACCACAACCCCCTGGTTTGGGCTGAAACAAATGGGAAAAACTAATGGTAGTCTAATAAGATGGAGTCTTGCCTTGCAAGGGTATGACATGATGATCTTACATATGGCTGGAGTGACCAATCAGAACACAGATGGCTTGTCATGTCTATATGAGGAGTGAACTGACTTAGAGAGCTCATCTCATGCAGGAGATAGAGCCCCAAAATTCAGTCTAGGTGGGGAGGAGTGTGACGCTTGGCCAGCGGGTTACGATTATTGTATATTTGTAATATAAAAATATAGTATGTGATTGTCTCACATAAGACAGCCTTGGCTTCCATTGGTGCCCCCCCACCCCATGTTTCAGTGAAGCTACAGGATATGTAAACTGACCAGGAACCAGTAAATTAATTACCTTCATTCCAGAGGGTATTTTATTATCTTTTATGGTCTGTTGCTGTTTTGAAGTTGGGAAACTAAACATACATTTTATTACAGGACAGAACATCATTTAGCTGATTCCTGTTGGCTATATTGCACCTAGGTGATGGATTGCAGGGTTGTAAACCTCAAAGAACCTGGTGGATCAAAGACTCATAATTTGGGAAATGAGTTTTTGCCGATGTCACTTTATTTAATATTCCTCCTGATAGCACATCATGTTTGTATTTTTTTATATTCTAAAAGGAAGAGCTAGATGACTCACCTAAGGGGTGTGGCGAGACAGAGTTAAACTATTGCTTGTGTCTGAACTGTTTGAGATATATACCATCTTGGGACTCTAGAAAGACACAGCTCTCTGATTTAATTTAACTGCACTTATAGAGGTAATACATTAGATAGAAATATCTAACTGTATCTTGGTAGGTGTTTATTCTGTAGTTTTCCTTGTTTTTCTTTTATGTGATTGTGATGCTCTTTGATATAGCATTCTGCGTTTACATTTTTCATATTTTTATCAACTTTTAGTAAAGAATCTTTTATTTGAAAGACTGCCCGGGTGTCTGCCAGTTCTTTTTGCATGTGACATATAGATGATTAAGTCTGACAATTGTTCAACAGCTTGATGGTGTTACTAAACTGTGAAAAGGTAACAATATACCTAAGGTCTCTTACAGAGTTTTAAGGGTTCATTTTGGAAGCTTGGCTGGGTGCCCCTGGTGTAGGATTGTATCGCAGTCCCAGAAGAGGTCACACATCTGAGCCTGTACATTGGGTGTACTAGAGTAAGGTTCACAGTTTGAATCCCCCCAGAACTTGAGACTAAAGGTGACTCAGACCCAAAAGCATACAGGAGGGTTAACTTGTCTGTTACCTGTTCACATTATTGCACTCGGAGGTTGGCACTGTGGGAGCAGAGGGCCTGACCTGCTGAGTGCATTTGTGACAACCAGTATTTCTTGGGACTGTTTCTAGTATTTGCTGCATTTATTCTAAAAAAATATTTAAATTTCCTAATGAGAAAAACAGAATAATTCCAGAACTTTTGAAAAATTTGCCAGGACTTGGGGATATCACATTTTTTGGCATTGTGATATCATTTGTCTTGAGCCTTGACTTAAGAAACAATAAAGGTAGTAACCCATGGAACATGTTTGAATTTAACTCTTTTTTTTCCCTACAAATGAAGCATGGCAATGACGGAGTAGTACAAGATGCTTAAAGAAATAATTTCAAACTGCATCAACATTTGAATATTTTCCCCCAGAACAAAAGGCATTCACGTTAAAATCTCTGTTGCAGGGGAAATGTAATGGATTTGGGGGAAATGTAAAGGGGAAAGAGATTGACCATGCAAAAAAATAACAGCATGGTCACTAAAACTACCAAGACATCCAGAGTCCCATGCAGGAAGCTTGGGAGTGGTAAAGACCAACCCAAAGACAGTGAAAATAACACAAACTGGGTCAAAGAAGGTTGAGTCTTTTGTTGATTGATTTAGGCCTAGGGATGAAGAAGATTGCTTAAGTTTTAGGCTTCTACTAGCAGGCCAGTTGGCATTAAAATCCGCCATTAGAACTAAGTTAGGGAAGTCACCCAGGGAATTAATGAGAGAAACAAGCTGATTAAATTAAGATGCCTTTAATTTGTGGGAAGGGTGGTATAATCTGGCAACCAAACTTTACCAACCAGTAAGCTTTTAAAAGACGACAAAATTAATCAGTCATCCTATAGTGCCTAAACGGACCAATGAGCAGGGAATGGAAGCATTAACAAACAAGGTGGCAGCACTGCCATGCTTATTTCTAACAGACCTAAAAACAGCATAATTAGGAAGATTCATTTCTGAATCTGGAATAACTGGATCAAGCCATGTTTCAAATAGTGCTAGAATAGAAGAACGAGTTGCAACAGACCAGCTCACAAGAAGGTCTCATATGGAGAGAAAGCTTTGAGTATTTGAATGATAAAGACTGATTTCATACTGCAGAGGGCAAGGGATGAATTCTATATCTCCAATCACCAAAAGGAGGGAAAAAACTATCAAAAGTCAGTTAATTGATGTGGGTGTTGTATGCGTCTTTGGCCAATAAAACCACTTACAGCTTTTAGCAACTGCTGTAATAGAGCAGTTAAGGAAGTCACACACAGCCTTACTTTTTTATGTGACCCACTGGGGTAATGTCAGACTAAGGTGTGGAGAGGGATGAGAAAGCATGACAGTCAATACCTTGTTGTAGCTTTGGGGGATTTGTGTAAGAAACTAAAACAGAACAAAAAGTAAAAATACAGTAAATTAAAAACCACATGCTCAGTATAAAGACTGCAATCCAACCTAAAACTAAAGAAAAAAATTAACTCCCCTGTACTAATCCCAAGAAAATAAATTCCAAAAAGGGGTAAGTAACCACTTACCTGGTAAATACTGAACAAAAGTATTGCTTTGGTATCTCCGCCTTGCCTATATACAGTAACTCTCCCCCCAGTCTTACTCATTTCTTAGCTTCATTACAGTATATCATGTTTGACCTTGCATTTCTTCTGTATGTACCTGAAAATGCTTTTTAACTCTGCTTCACCCCCTGCCAAGCCTGAGTTTTGTTTCTGACTTGGCCCCCTGAATTTCCTACTAGCTTTCTTGGTTTTCTTTAGGAACTCTTGTCTTTGTTTCTCCCTTTAGCTGCCCTTGAACTTTCTAAATGTCTCTCTCTTAGCTCGTATTATGTTCTTCATGTGGGTCTCATCTTGAGCAATTTGATACCCTCTCAGTACAGCCTGCTGCTGCTTCTGCCATTCCTGATTTGAATGCTTTCCATTTTCCCTCCACCCCTTGTAAATGCTCAACTGTCTTCACGCCTTCCTGCAACAGCCCAGGCATCTTGCCAAAGTCTGACATTCTGAAATCCCCCACTTTTACTAAGCTAGTCCCACTGTAGGCCTTCAGTTGGACCTCTAAACTCACTGTCTTGTGGTCACTAACACTAGACCCTAGTGGATCCAGGACTGACACATTTTGGATTGCCTTACTGTTCATGAGTACCTGAAACATTAGGGTACCCTCGTTTGTCAGGTCCTTGACCAGCTGTACCAGGAAAACATCCTGGCATGCTTCCACCAAGAGCTGATTCCATGTACTTGCTGCAACAGGAACATTCCAGTCCATATCTGGTATGTTAGAGTCCCCCACTATTAACACTTGGCCCAACCTGACCACCCTCCCCAGCATCTCGCCAAGCTCTTTATCTGCCCCCTGATCCTAGCCTGGTGGTCAGTATACCATTCTATTACTAATGTGCTTCCTATTTCCTGTAGCTGCTAGTACCCACGGGGACTCTAACCTTTCCAAGGCTCCCATATTATCCATCTCTGTTGCCTCTATTCCTTTCCTTATGAAGAATGAAATACCACCACCCTTAACTTTAGCTTTATCTGTTTTGAATAAGGAGTAACCTGGTATGGACATGTCCCATTCATGGTTTAAGTTTGCCCATATCTCTGTGATCACAACCCAGTCAAGGTTACCCTCCACAACAAATGTTTGTAGCTCTGGCATTTAATTCCACAGACCCCTTGGGCTGGTGCACACCAACCTCCAGCATCTGATCCAATCCCTCTCCTTACTATTCTTCCCAGTTTTTGTTAGGCCCCATCTATTGTAAGGTTGGGGGAAGCATGCAAGACTCCCCGGGGTTATGTCATTTGATATGTTAGTTACCACACTAGCATCCCCCAACTCATACTGGGGACCATTCTCATCCAGATACTCCAGAAACCTTTCGTCTAGTATGGTCTCCATGAGCTTGTATATCATTGAGGTCAAACTGAGCGGTCTGTAATGGGGATGGCACCAAGATCTGCAACAGGGTGTATACTGCAGAAGGGGTGCAGAAAATGAAGAGGGACCTGGAGTTCAAACCAGCCACATTATATTGTGCCCCTCATGCTCCCTGCATCATCATTCCCTCCTTGTAAGGGTGCAAGCCATCTGTTTAAACAGTCTCCAACCCCTCCAAGGCAGAGTCCACTCCCAGAGGATGTGAAATTCTACCTCCTTGCACCACCATAGAATAAGACCATTAGGTCTATCGAGTCTGCTTGTAATGCAGTGCCCTCAGCATAAACTATTGGCCTGCCCTCCCAACCTACTCTTCCCCTCCATTGACCTTTATTTTCCCCTTAACTCTATCCCAGCCTCTCTTGAAGCTGCTCACCTTTTTCAGTGAAACCACCTCTTCCAGAAGTAGATTCCAACCTGCCACCATCCTCTCAGTGAAGGAGCACTTCCTAGCCTCTGTCCTAAACCTCCTCTACTCCAACTTGAGATTGCGTCCCCTCATATTTCAGTTCCTACTCAGCTTGAAGAGATCATCTTTGTCCACCCTATTTATTTCTTTCAAATATGTGAAGATCTCAATCATGTTCCCTATCTCTCTTTCCCTCTCCTCTTGGGAGTACATGTGAAGTCCCCTCAACCTCTCCTTATACGTCCTGCCCTGTTGACTAATGATCATTTTTATTGCCCTCTTTTGGACTGTCTCCAGCAGTTGTATGTCCTTTTTAAGGTGTGGGCACCAGTACTATACACTGCACTCCAGATGCTTTCTAACTGATGACTTGTACAAGGCAGTATTAACTCCTTTAACCTGCTTCTGATCCCTCTGTAAGTGAAGCCCAACATTTTACTTGCCTTTGCTCCTGCTTTCCCATGTTGTGTGGAGTGCTTCAGGTCACCAGTTATCATCACTCCCAGGTCCTTCTCCTCCTTCTCTGATACTGATACCTAGACCCCTCCCAAGTTGTACTTAGTCATTGGGTTCTTAGCTCCAATGTGCTTAACTTTGCACTAATTAGCACTGAAGCCAAGCTGCCAAATTCTGGATCTCCTCTCCAACTTTTCAGATCTTCCTTTAGGTCTTGTATCCCTTCTTCTGTGTTCACCCTCCCACAGAGCTTGGTGTCATCAATAAATAGGCAAATTTTGCCCTTAATGCCATCCTGAATATCGTTGATGAAGTCACTGAACAGTACCGGTCCAAGCACCAACCCCTGTGGGGTCACTGGTGACCTCCCTTGTGCTGGAGAGCTCTCTTCCCACTAACATGCTCTTTGTCCTGCCCCTGAGCCAGTTTTCCACCCACATGGTCAACTTCTCAGCAATCTCCAGATCCACCAACTTCCTGTTCAACCTGTTGTGGGGTACAGAGTAAAATGCCTTGCTGAAATCCAGATAAAGGGTGTCCACCACTTGGCCCCATCCACTGTTTTAGTAACCTAGTCAACGAAGTTAATCAGATTTGATTGACACAGCCTCTCTCTTGAAAACCCATGTTGCTGCTCATACTGGGGACCATTCACATCCAGATACTCCAGAAACATTTCCTTTAATATGGTCTCCACGAGCTTGTATATCATTGAGTTCAAACTGAGCTGTCTGTAATTCCTTGGGTCATCCCTGGAGCCACTCTTATGGATGAACACTACATATGTCTTTCTCCAGTCCTGTGGTATCATGCCCAATTCCAGTGAATTATTGCACAGGTCAGACAAGGGATCTACAAGCTCCTCCTCTCCAGCTCCCTCTGCACCATTGGGTGTATGCTGTCTGGGCCTGTGGATTTACCTACCCTCAATTCTAGCAACCCCAACCTTACCTTGTCCCTGTCTATCAAAGCATCTGTTGTTCTTGCCCCCTCCCCGGTCTGGTGAAGACAGAACAGAAGTACTCATTTCGTACCTTTGCTTTTTCCCTTCTCCTCCACCTACCCATTGCTGTTCTCAAGTCTAATAATCCTCTCTCTGTGCAGAACTAGAGTCCCCCTGACCCGGGTGCTCTCCCCCCACAGTGTGGCTTTTCAGATGCTGCCCATCTCAACATCTACTGCCTCAACAGACCAGAACTAGAGCCCCCCTGACACGGGTGCAATCCCCCACCCGCGATATGGCTTTGCAGACACCGCCCTCCTCAACATCTACTGCCGCAACTGACCAGGTATGGCCATGCAAGCATTTTCTCAATTTAATTCAGACTTGGCGCCTTCACCCGATTGCTGGTGATTGGCCAATTACTACAGAGCTGCTCCTTCTGATTGGCTGCAAGCTTGAGTCACATGGACTCTGTCTGAAACTATATGCTACACACTGCTTTCTCTTCTCTGTAGTCCTAGTCAGCTAATTTTGGCTAAATTTTCTCCTGCCCAGCTGCTTTCTCTTCTCTGTAGTCCTAGTCAGCTAACTTTGGTTAAATTTATGTTCTGATACCTGTTGGATTATTCACCTATACTTAAAACTGTTTAATTACCTGCTGTTTTTAATAACTAGGCTTGGTGGCAACATTTCTAGGTACTGCTGAATTTTATTAATTACTACTGTCTGATTTAAAACTGCCGCATTTGCCTGAGATTTGTTCTATCTGCTCAGAATGTTTCTTTTTTCTCTCCTTTTGCACCAAGCTTTTTTGTGCAATAGCAGAGCCTCAGTTAATTCTCAGTCTCACTCTTCTGCTGTGACTTCTCCTATGCACCTAGATTTCTGCAGCTTGCTCCTCTTCATCTAAAGAGCTGCCTGCCAGCCCTCTCTGCAATTTCTTCCCAGTGTTTGTCTCTGATCTGCCCTGCCCCCGCTCCTCTGTCTCTCCTCTCCCTGATATCTTTCCCTGCCCCCATCTTAGCTCTTCTCTGCCCCCGATTAAGGTCAACCATACCCAGATGTCTTTGGCCCTCCGTTGCTCTATTGTCTCTTAGTGTCTGCTCCCGCCCCCGATTTTCAACTTAAATGTGCTGCCATCTGCCATCTTCTCTCTCTGCAGAACAAGAGCCCCTGACCCCCACATGGCGTGGCTTTGCAGATGCCACCCACCTCAACATCTCAACATCTATTGCCAAAATGGACCAGGTATGGCCATGCAAGGATTTTCAAAATTTAAATCAGACTTGGCGCCTTCACCCAATTGTTGGTGATTGGCCAATTACTACAGAACTGCTCCTTCTGACTGGCTGCAAGCGTGAGTTGAACAGACTGTGGCTGAAACTATATGCTCCATGTTACTTGCTCTTCTCTGTAGTCCTAGTCAGCTAATTTTGGCTACATTTTCTCCCGCCCGACTGCTTTCTCTTCTCTGTAGTCCTAGTCAGCTAATTTTGGCTAAATTTCTGTTCTGATACTTGTTGGATTATTCACCTATATTTAAAACTGTTAAATTACCTGCTGTTTTTAAGTTGGCTCGTGCATGCGCAGCCACCATATTGCAGTAGTAGCAGAACTGGAGGCATGGTCACTGTTGGGCAAATGAAGGGTACGCACCAGTAGGTGCATCCTTCATTCCCCAGTAAGCCTGCCTGCCGGTGCCAAACCATGAATACCTAATGTGGCAAGCACATCTAATGAACGGTCTGCTGCAATGCGAGCAGAGCTCCACATACGCAGCGGCACCTCCCGACATGCTTGCCCTGGTGAAAAAGTAAAAACATGGTGGCACACTGCCTGCCATAATGCTGACTTTGGGGTGCCCAATCCCCCTGTTGGCATACCCTGACCCAATGTGTGTGTGTGTGTGCCAATGGGGGAGCCCACTCCCCATTGGCATCATGCACCCCCCCATTTGTTATGTGCTGAGGGGGGTGCCCACCACTCAGCTCTTGCCCCCCACTTTCATTGTGTGGTGGGGTGCCTAATCTCTGTAGGCTGCTATGCCATCTCCCCACAAAACACTTTAGGTGGCACACTGGGAGCCCACCCCACCATGCCATATCCCCTGAAAAGGAAAAAACGTCTCTCTATGTTTTTATTACCCCTGTGAAAGAAGAAAATGGTCCTGCGCAGTCTCCCTGCCTCCTTCCACAACCCACATCCACCCTCTGATCACTCTCCTTCCCCACAACCCCCCTCACCCCATATCTACCTCCGGAGTCTGGCACGACGATCTTCAGTGGACTGGGAACATGTCTACACTCTTCAAAGCCGACCACGAACTGAAGAAATGCCGGTAAGCTTTATAATGGCATAAATAGGGTTTTTTCAACTTTGGTGCATATCTTGGCCATTTTTGGGAATTTTTGCACCACATTTTCAACATGGGGTTATTAGGACCCCTCCTCATGAATTCAGTCGAGGCGTTATTCGTTCCCGTAAGGTGATTTCGCGGTCATGGCGCAGAATCACCTTTTGGGACTGAGTAATGAAATAACAGTGCCACTGTTCATGAGGGGGGCTCTCAGAGAGCCTACGTTGCAAATTTGGTGGCAAAAATCCCCAAAATGACTGTTTTACGAGCATGCATTGTGCTGTTTCCTCGTAACTACGTGAATTTGTAATAGTTTCACTCCAGATTTTCAAAATTGACATTTTTCCATGCCTCCTTATGAGCAGTATAGCTGTCATTTTACATATCATGGCCAAAATGTGTCTTCGCACGTCCGGCGCAGAATACCACGTTCGCTGTGCAAAATCAGTTTTCAGGACAATTTGAGAACATGACGGTGACACTGTTCATGAGCAGAGGTCCTAAAATGCCCATGTTGAAAATTTGGTGCCAAAAGTCCATAAAATGACTGTGTTACAAGAGTGCAATGCGCAGTTTCCATGCACCCTTGTAACTTCGCAAATTTACAATATTTTCATGCCAGATTTTCAACACTGACATTGTTTCACACCTCATTATCAACAGTACAGTTGTCATTTTTCACAGCCTGCCCAAAATGTGTTTCAGCACCTGTGGCACACAATGGCATGATCGCTGTGGGAAATCAACTTTTGGGACTGATTAACAAAATCACAGAGCCACTGTTCATAAGGGGAGGTCCCAAAATGCCTATATTGAAAATGTGGCTAAAAAACTCCCAAAAATAAGTCGGATACAGACATGTATTGTGCCGTGTCTATGCATGCTCATGACCACCAATTTTTCATATTTTCACTCCAGATTTTCAACATTGACATTGTTTTACGCCTCCTCATGAACAATACAGATGTCATTTTCCATAACCTGCCCAAAATGTGCTTTCATCGGTGTGCCACCAAATGGCATAGCTGCTGTGCAAAACCACCTTTCAGCTAACAAACTGATAGTGCCGCTTTTCATGACAGATCATGTTGAAAATTTGGAGTGAAAATACCAACACATGCCTACAGTGTTACGGTTTCCAACTGTAACACCCCACCCTGTAGAGACTGACAGGCATCAGGGGTGTGACTTGGTATCATCGGCTGTAATGTTAACACCATTCCACCCCCACCCTGCAGCCAGTGACAGGCATCGTGGTGTGCATTGCACTGTTCGGCCACAAAGTTCACCTCATTCTCCTATACTGCACCCACCTCGGTGTATTTCCATATGGAATGGGGTAAGTATAACACCCAAAGACCCCAAAGCACACCATGACACTTGTCAGTGTCTACAGGGTAGGGTAAGGTGCAATGGCATGAGCGTTATAGCTGACAACCCAAAGGCACACACCAATGCCTGTCGGTCTCTACAGGGTGGGGGTGGGGTTGGAGTCACTTCAGTACTTCACTGCCATTCCTATTATGCATCTCTAACTCTGGCACTACCAATGCTAATGCCAGCAAGATAACATTCGGCATTGATAAATGCTTGTTAATAACTAAGATTGGTGTTAAAATTTCTAGGTACTATTCATTGTTCTTAATTACTACTGTCTGATTTAAAAATTGCCTCATTTGCCTGAGACTTGTTCTGTCCACTCAGAATCTGTCTCTTTTTTCTCTCCTATTGCACCAAGCTTTCTTGTGCAACAGCAGAGCCTCAGTTAATTCCCAACTCCCTCTGCTGCTGTGACCTCTCCTATGCGCCTAGATTTCTGCAGCCTGCTCCTCTTCACCTAAAGCTATACCTGCCCGCCCTCACCCACAAATTTCTTCCCAGTGTTTGTCTCTGATCTGCCCTGCCCTCACTCCTCTGTCTCTCCTCTCCCTGATTCTTTCCCTGCCCCTATCTCAGCTCCTCCCTGCCCCGATTAAGGTCAATCATGCCCAGACGCCTTTGGCCCCCCACTGCTCTATTGTCTCTTAGTGTCTGCTCCTGCCCCCTGATTTTCAACTTAAATGTGCTAACATCTGCCATCTTTTCTCTCGCTCTCTCTCTGTAGAACTAGAGCTTCCCTGTCCCAGTTGCGCTACCCTCTGAGGCGCAACTTTGCTGATGTCACCTGTTTCAACAGCTATTGCCGCAACGGACTAGATACAGCCATTCAAGGATTTTCTCAATTTAATTCAGACTTGGTGCCTTCACCCGATTGCTGGTGATTGGCCAGTTACTACAGAGCTGCTCCTTCTGACTGGCTGCTACCGTGAGTCGCACGGACTGTAACTGAAACTATATACTCCACATTGCTTTCTCTTATCTGTATTCCTAGTCAGCTAATTTTGGCTAAACTTTCTCCCACCCAACTGCTTTCTCTTCTCTGTAGTCCTAGTCAGATAATTTTGGCTCAATGATCTCCCGCCCACCCTCCTCCACCCCATTGCTCTTTAAATCCACTTGCTGCACAGCTGACTCCTCCCCACAGTGCAGCCCACCCAATTGAATCATAGCTTTCCTAACCCCTGGAAACTAGTTCATTTCCTCTCCCTGCCTCCTCTCTTACTGCGACTGACATATTTCACCATCTACATCTTCTACGTTTTCTGCCACTAGAGGTCAGTGTTACATTACAGTTTTACATTTTAGTGTTGCTGGACTCAATAATAATAAAAATAAATAACAAATTCTGAAAGTTGACCCACAATACTTCTAGCTCTCCTCCATGGCTAAAGCTGTCCCTTCATTATATGCTCATTGCTTACCAGTTAGTCTGATTTCTACCTATCTGCCCAATCTCCCGCCCCTCTCAAAAGACCACTGTATACTTGCTATTATGCTCCTCCTCCAGACCAAGGGGTTACTCTTTTGAGTTCCTTCCTGGCCTGTCTCCATCTCAGTGTAGCTTATTTGGCCAGAGCACTTACTTCACCCCACAACCATGAACTCTTTGTGCTATCATCCCCTTACTACTTGCCTCTCACACTAAATAGGTCCTCCCCTCACCTTAGTTTTCTTGCTTTCACCCAGCGTGACAAAACAGTTATGCTTGTATCCCAAACCAAGAAAATTTATGACACCCTTTCTCTTTTTTTTTTTTATTGGATCCTGCCACCAGGTATCTGCCTTGGTCACGGACCCCAAGGTCTTCCTCCTATGCCAACCGTATCCCCCGGTCACCCCTGGCTTACCCCCCAGAGGATGGGGCCACGGAGCTGGCACCCCATATTCCAGTCTGCGGTCCTAGTAACTGGTTGGGGGCTCGGGGACACAGGAAGGAAGCCCCAAGGGACAGCTTCATAGAGGTGGAGGTCCTATTTTTTTTTAATTGTATAGTGTAGCCCTCTGGAGAGCTGGACGTGCAATGACGTCCATGCACTTAAGTGCAGACATCTGCCGGCTTCTCCCCCATGTCAGATGCGCTCGCTGTCATACACCCAGCTTCCGCTAGGTGTCACTGCAGTGCCGCATGTAGCCCTTACTCACCCCGAAGGAAGGAGAGCTGTCGCGGGATGCTCAATCCTTCCTTCCCTCTGCCAGCCCCCGGCGGCCCGAGTCCGTTCCCAAACCTGGGTCGCCGGCATGGTGCGAGGTGTGGCGTCCAGCGCCTCAACCCTCAGCGCCACCGGGCCGGCATGACACCCTTTCTCTGCCCATCCACCATACGATCCCGACTGTGCCTAACTTCTCTTGTCAGGTGACATTGAGTTGAACCCCGGGCCCTGCAGGAGGGCTAAGCATAGCCTCCTAACCTCATGTCCCACTTGGTCAAACATAAAAGGGCTCAAAACAGCACACATGAATGTACAATGTGTTAGCCATAAAATGGTGGAATTAGAGGCTTGGGCCCAACACTATAAACTGGATGTTCTTTGCATAACAGAGTCCTGGTTAAAACCCTCCATCCTACCCCATGAAGTCTCACTCACTGGATTCTCCTCCTATCGTCGGGACCGCCTAAAAGAGAGGAGGGAGTGTGTTGATCTACATTAATCACTATTCATTTCAATTACCCTCGGCCAGGTTAAACACATAACTATAGGGTGTGTTTACCTACCCCCCTAAACTTGCTTCCTCCTCCTTCTTCATTGAACGCTTCTCCAGCCTAGACACTCTTCCACACAGTGATACTATACTCTGTGGAGACTTCAACCTTGCCTGGACTGGACCAAATGGTGCTGAATACCAAGCAGTTGTCACAGATGCCGAGCTTGAGCAATTACTAGCCCAGCCAACTAGTCTTAACATAAAGTCTGACAACCACAGCCTATTGGACTGGATATTATCCAACAACAAGATCCACATCAGAACCACCGGAATCCTCCCTGATGAGCTAAGTGATCACTCCCCCACATTCTGTGTCTGGAAAAACAACTTTCCTTACCCCCCACCCCAAAAATTATCAAGTCTAGAGATCTAACAAACTTCAGCTCTGCAGATTTCCTGCATAGCCTGGCTTCAGTTAATTGGACACCCATTACCTCTCTACCTGATGTAAATCAAGCTTTAGAATATCTTGTCAATACCTTCACCAGCATCCTTGTCTCCCATGCCCCCTTCAAAGTAAGATGTGCCAAAGGTACCCTCTCCTCCCCTGGCTTTTTCAGGAGCTGAGGCACTTAATGCACTCCCGGGACAAAGCCTGGAAATCCTTCAAATGATCTGGCCCCCATTCTGATTGGATAATCTATCGCCCACTGAGGAACACCTGCAAAGCCAAAATGAACAAATCAAAGAGGGACTACCTACTATCCATGCAAAAATCACACCTCACCAACCCCAAAAGCTTTTGGACTAAAATCAACACCTTACTCAAGGGTAATGAGCAGAATATTCCCCAAAACATGATCTCGAAAGGCTCCTTACTATCCTCACCCTCGGAGTTAGCCAATGGTGTTAATCTTTTCTTCATGGACCTAGATGTACATAAGACAGGTCTACCAGCTACACACCCCACTCCATAATTTTCTGTCCTAGAAGCCACTCACCTTCTCTTCCACATAAAAACCACCTCATGGAAAGAAGCCCTCAAACTCTTAATGGGTTTTTACCCCAATAGTTCTCTGGGATTTGACACTCTGCCACCTAAATTCTTCAGGATAGGAGCCCCTTCACTGGTTCACCTGATTGCACAGTTAATTAGCAGATCCTTCCTTACACAGACCATCCCTGACAAATGGAAAATGGTGATCGTTGTCCCGGTTAACAAAAATGGCCTGACTAATCTCATTGAGAACTTCAGACTCATATCCTTACTATGTCCTATTGCAAAAATTCAGGAAAGGATATTATACAACCAGCTCTACTCTTTTCTAGAGCAGACTGACGCCCTTACCAGACATCAACATGGGCTTCGGAAATCACACGGGACAGAATCTGCTCTTCTGAGGGTCACCTCAGACATCTTTTAGGCCATGGATCAAGGCTGGGCCACCAAGGCTGTCTTCATAGACCTTACAAAGGCTTTCGATCTTGTAAGCCATCCACTTCTCATCTCCAAGCTCCATTGTCTTGGCCTTGATTCCAACTTTCTAACTTGGTTCATTACCTACCTATCTGATCAATTTCAATGTGTCAAATGGGCTGGTGCCTACTCCTCTTTATCTTCAGTCAACGATGGGGTCCCCCAGGAATCAGTCCTTGGGCCTCTATTATTCTCCATCTTTATTGATGAGCTGCCACCGAACTGTGGGGGGGGGGGGCGCTTCAGTTCAACTCTACGCAGATGACACTACACAATATAGATCCAACCATGATGTCTCCTCCAGCCACCTGTTACCAGTATTGTCCCCAGGAATACTGCAGCCCCACAACCATAACAGCACACCACCTAATTCTCATTATCCTGATGCATGTAACTGTTCCTACTGTCCCACATCCTCCCAACCCATAGTCAATACACGCTCACTATAAGCTGTTAATGTTTTTCCCCTTTTATTAATTACCCTATATGAAGTGTTGCTTCTATTCTAAATTTTGACACACCTTTACCTTCCAGCCATCTCTTTTGTACTCTAACCTTTGCTATGCTATAAATGACTGTCCTTAAATGTTTAAATACACTCCAATCAATTAAAATTCAAACCTCTTCAGCATCAATATATCTATGCCATCACATTACCAAAAATAATAATAAGAAGAAGTATCTCAAACTGCAAACTACATTACCAACCCTTTTTGTACAAAACTTGACAAACTGTGAACTCTAAGCCCACTTTTATACTTAACATTTTCCAATGTATTGATGCTGGTATTTGTCCCTTCAGTGGAAGTTATGTATTATTACAATATGTAGTTAGATACAGCAGCTGGATTTTGCAATTGGGGTGCAGTGTATCCTGTTGACTGCTGCCCCTTGCTGTCATCCCCAGTGTGTCACTCTTAAGCTCTCATTCAGGCTTGGCCATGGTAGCACCTTCTGAGAAGGTTATCACTCCTGCCCTTTCCTTAGCTGCCTTCTCCAGAGCACAGAAGTCTGCCTTTACCTGTTGCATGGTCTTGTTTCTCAGATTGTTCATGCCCACATGCTGAACATAACAATTTTGCCAGCGGAAGAAGAATTTATGGTCTAGCACGTCTGCCCAATGCAGTGCCCATGTATCCTGTTTCATGCTGCTCCACCCCTCCAAGACACTCTTACTCTCCCCTTAACTTTAAATCCACCCCCTCTTGAAGTCATCCACAGTTTCCTTCCGTACCATCTCTTCTGGCAGCCTGTTCCGTCCCTCTCTTCACCACTCTGTTTCCATGCAGAAGTACCTTCTGACCTGTTTGCAGAACCTACCCCAGCTAATTTGTACATCTTCCCCTTTTTTTGTTTGTCTGTGTAACCCTTAGGTGGCACTATCCCAAGGGCTACAACCTCTGCCTGCTTGGCTAGTTGCAGGTTAAGGGGCCTAGGTTCTGATATGGGTGCCTCCACCCAGAGGTCAGGGTTGGTAGTGATCAAGCTGACCTGGGCACAGCCCTCCGGGACACTGAAACCCCCCTTTTCTGCTTCTAGTGGCCTGAACATTACACAATAATCATGCTCACAATGACCCCTATTCATCAGGCAATTACCCACACTGTTTGCACTTACCACCAGGGTTGATTCCTCTAGCTTGACACTGGGGACCCCCTATAAAACAAGGTTCTATAAAACAAGGTTAAGCACAGCAAATAACAACAGTACAATACTCCTGGCACAAACTGGAACCACAGTCAAGTTAAATGCAAACAAAGTTAAATCTGATTTATTCAGGGGACTAGAACAAGGGAGGGGTGTAATCAGGTAGATTTGCTTAAAAGCTAAATTAATCAGACAGTTATGCATGCAATTCAGAGACTCTACACAGTCACACACTCTGGGTACTCAGGTAGGAAAATGGTGGGTTAGCTAGGAACATTGCAACTGGTTGGGGCCCTGTGATGGAAGAATGCAACATGCACAACACACACTATTTGTAATCCGGAGCTGGAGGGCTCAGTTCATGAAAGAAAAGGCAACAAGACAATCAGATGATAACACTTTTAGATTTAGCTGTTGTTGCAGGAGCTACACTGATGTTTACTCACAATACCCAATACTGGACGCAGGCAGGACAAAATTGAGACTGCAGGCTGTTGAGCTGGAGTGCCCGGAGAAGCAGGGCCCACACGAATCACTGAGGCGTTGTTCCTGTTCAAGGCGTTGAGCAGGGGGCTGATCCCCAGGCTGGTCTCTCATCAATGGCTTTCTCTGCAATAGCAGGTATTCTGGCTGGGCCAGTGTAGCAGGGCCCAGGCAAATGGAAATGGATACAGATTCAGTCAATGGAGCTGGATACAGCCTCCAGCAAGCAAAACACAGTTCAGACACACAGAGGGGAACCAAATCGTGACCCACTATAAGCACACAGCACATTCACATGTAAGGAAATTCCACTGTACCAGGCAAATGGCTCTCCAGTCGCAATTACAGAGTCTCTGTGTCCTGACAGGCTGATTGCATTCAGCAAATCTTTGGTCTTCTTCAGGTTAAAGCCTGGTCACAATTCAGTGGCTTAATTCACTCTCCAAGTTCGGACTCTGTCCGAAAAAAGTGCAAGTTCCCTCTCAGGAACAGCAGGTGGGCATGCAGGCCAAACTCAGGCCTTTCCACAGTTCTCCTGCGTGAATCCACTATGGATTGCTGCTTGAACTATCTCAAGCTGTTACTTCTTCATTTCCCAACTCAGATCTAACTGAAACTGCAAGCAGTGTGGGACTTTACTCAAGATTCAAAATGTTCAGTTGGCTGATCTGTCTGTAAATCACAACAAGGGCTCCCCCTCCAGGTTATTTTAGAGCCAAAAGCCCCAAACTATAATTCCTACAAGTTTTGGCCCCACCAAGCCCCTGTAGGCAGGCTCCATTTTAGAGTCCCAAAGGTACTGATTGGCCCATTCTGACAGTCCAGGACCAAGACGATGGAAACAAACAGAACTGTCCATGCTGCAAAGAAGGCAGGTTAGAACAAACTGCAATATTATTACTACTCTAACAAATGATCAGCAAACAAGTACATCTTCTAACAGAGATCCCATTCAGATTAATTATGACTGCAATCCAGGCAGCTCTTAAAGAGACAGTACACAGAGGCTATACAGGCAATCTCTGGCAATACATTTAAATTGCTAAAACACAGGACACCAGCCTGGCAGTGAGCATTTAGGCAAGCTCAAGGAAGACTTTTTAGGAACCCCCATTTGTAGGGGGGTTACACCCGGTTCTACAAAGTTCACAGGAGCTTACCTTATTTATGCCCTTGAGGCACTTAAAAGTTTGTATCATGTGCATTTGTTCCCTTCTCTCTTCTAGCATACTCATATTCAGGTTGTGTTTAAAAAGCATCTTTATTAAAGAATTAAAATAACATACCACCACATCAGCTGAAATGAGCTTCAAACTGAAACCTCTACTAGTTTTTCACACTAATGTGTCATCGGGAGTGTGCAAAACCAGTAGATGTTTCGGTTTGCAGCTCATTCCAGCCAATGTGGTGGTGTGTTATTTTAACTCTTTAATAAAGATGCTTGTTTAACATACAGTGGAGTGGTGCTGATATTGCTTTTCTCTCAACTTGGATTGTTATCATACATGCTTCAAGAAGCTGAGCTGTTTTGTCCTTGGATATTCAGTTTGTCCAGCCTCTGCTCGTCAGGGAGCTCCTGCTGCCCCCAAATTATTTTTGTAGCCCTTCTCTGTACTGCCTCCAGCTATTTAATGTCCTTTTTGTGATAGACATTCCAGAACTGTATGTAGTACCCCAGATGTGGTCACACCATGGATCTGTTCAGATGTAGCAGGACCTTTTCTTCTGTGAGGAACCATTTTCTTGTGCAACCCTGAATCCTGTTAGCCCTCACTACTGCCTTACTGCTTTGGTAGAGGGTTACAGGTTTCTAATAATTTCAATTTCAGGTCTTTCTCCTCCGCAGAAATCATAATGGTCACCACCTCCTAGTTTGCATTCTACCCCTGGGTTCTGTCTCCCCATATGTATGACCATGCAATTCTTTACATTGGACCTCAGTTGCCACATTCCAGACCATACCTCTAATCTGTCTAGGTCTTCTCTCATGTCCCTGATCCCATTCTCTGTGTCCACTTTCCCACAGAGCCTGGAGTCATCCATGAAATGGCAAATTTTTCCCTTAATGTTATCCCCAATGTCATTCATGAACACGTTGAACAGCAGTGACCCAAGCACTGACCCCGGGGTACCCTGTGGGTAACTTCCTTCATCTCTGAGTATTCACCCTTAACTATTACTCTGTGTTCTCCCCTAACCAGTTTTCCACCCACCTAGATGCGTTGCCTACAGGTCTTTCAATTTCTTGATCATTTTCTTATGAGGGACCAAATCAAATGCCTTGCTGAAATCCAAATACAGTATATCTACTGCCTGACACTTATTCACCATCTTTGTGACTCAGAAAAAAAAAAAACAGAAGTGGTATCCAGATTAGGATTTTTCTCAAAAATAATCAAGTTCATTTGGAATGCACAATTTTATTTGGCCTTCCTTCCCCCTCTCCTGTGAGTCCTACCACTCTGACTATGTCTTTCTGATAGTGTTCCAGAGAAGCAGCAGACCCCCTCCTTACCAGCAAGTGCTAGACCTACCTATCTCCCTGTGGTCCCCTCTATAGAGTCCTCCATCATGTGTACCTTCAACTTGCTCCCTTTTGTTCTGCTCTCCCCTGGACATGCTCTGTGGAAATGCTTGCCTGCTTGGCATCCTAGTCCCTTCTTCCATGTGAGGGTTGATTAGGTTTCTCCAGTCCTCATAGGCTGAACCTGTTACATGTGCACAGCCCTAGTTCTTCAGGCTTTGCTCCCCCTTCATCCTTTGCCCATCCATCATTGTCCGGTATCTTTCTCTGGCGTGTTTTGGCCTGGGAAAGTGGTGCCCTACTGGGCATAGTAGCTGCAGCCCTTATGTGGTGTATTTCAGCCCTTACATCTTCCAGCTTTTCTCTTATGGCATGGAACCTCCTACATTGGAGACAGTGGCTGAACTCCTAGAGCATCCTCTGGTTTATCCCTAGCCCACACCCTTGCACTCCCTCCACACCCCACCAAAGTGCCCCCCTCCCACATCCTAATGTGCCTTCAGGTCTGAAATGCATAAATGTATATGTAGGTTTAGGATTTACTGTTCATTTTTCTGTTTTGGCCCCTCCTGTTATAAAACCTATCTGTAATACACTTATTATGGTACCCTAGATATGATTTTTTTGAGGAAATCAAAATAAGGCCTTTCTTACTGTTTGCCCTAACATGTTGCCAACCCTACTTTCTTCTTTGGTCCTGCGCCTTCCCCCCCAATTTCCCTCCTAACTTACTTCCACACTTCCACAGTTACCATCTTTCTATGCCAGTTCCCTACTGCTGTTTTTTTCCTGCTTGCCTTCACCACCCAGAGCCCCCTGCAGTCCTGTGGTCTTCCTGCTCTGGAGCACTCGTGGATGAGACACTCACATGATGGGATGCTTTAGTAGGCTTCTACTAAACTCCACTACTCTGCCTCTTCAATATGCTGATTGGCTGGCCTGTTTCTTGATCACCCACTTGCTCCTTTTGCCCAGTGCTTCTTGTTTCCCTGGTGCACTTACCTCCTAAGATTGCCACCTCTGGCCAAACACCACCTGACCTGCTTGAAAATAAAGAAACCTGCCTGGTTAGTTTTCATTTTTCCCCTGCTGAACCACTCCAATCAAACTCTGTGCTCCATTGACCTCTGCTCTTTGGTCACACTGATATGTGAAAATTGATCCTTTTTTTGGCTTGTTTAACTCCTCAGCTCCCCCTCTTTGAAATGTTGATTGGCTAGCCTGCTTCTTGCCCACCCACTTGTTCTCTTGCCTGGTACTTCCTAGTTCCCTGGTGCCACAATCTTGTAAGATGGCAGCATCTGACCAATCACCACCTGACCTGTTGGAAATGGAAGAAAACTATCTGATTGGTTATCTGTTCTTTTCCCTTCTGGACTCTTCTGGTTGAGTTCTCTGCTCTGCTGACCTCCACTCTTCATACATTTTATATACTTGTTGTGTAATAGGACCCAAAGTGTTCTAAACCTCTAGCATCTAGCTAACTGCTGCAGAGTAACACCTGTTGTTAAACGCTACACATGTCTGCATTTCAGTTAAATGTGGAACTCCAGACCTTGAAGGCAGGCTTGTACAGTAAAATGGAGAAGCTTCTGCACTGCAGTGCTTTAGATAATTCAGAAAAAAAGCAAAAGAACAGTATAAATATTTGAACAAATTCTAAATCTTCTACAATTAATATTTCTTAAATTTTTCTAACTGAAAAATATGAAACTTTAGTACTCCAACCTTGAATTGTATAACATTAGCCACTAATAATCGAAGCAAGTGTTTGTCAATGACAAACAATGACAACCGTGCGAGGATTGTGAGGCTCAAAGGTGATAAGGGAGACTGTAAGGAGGGTGACCTGGATAAGGCAGAAATATTGAACAAATACTTCTGTTCAGTATTCACTAAGGAGGGGGGGAGGTCAAGGACCACAGTTGGGTTGCAGGGGCAATGGGGAGGGGTGTGTGGAGAAGTGGATACCAGTCCATTCACGGTGGAGAGAGTTCTAGAAGAACTCACAAAGTTGAAGGTGGATAAGGCCATGGGGCCAGATGGCATGCACCCGAGGATATTAAAGGAGCTGCGAAGGGAGTTAGTAACACCTCTGGTGGCCCTGTTTACAGAGTCACTCAACATGGGTGTCGTTCCAGAGGACTGGAGAAGGGCACATGTAGTCCCACTGCACAAAAGTGGCCGTAGGGAGGAGGTGGAGAACTACAGGCCAGTTAGCCTCACCTCAGTGGTGGGAAAGGTCATGGAGACACTGCTGAAAGAAAGGATAGTGACACTTATGGAATCCAGTGGTGCTCAGGATCTGAGGCGGTATACATCCCTGATGTCGACATGTCAACAGCAGAGTCCCCCTAGAATGACAACAATGCCACGTCACTGTAGGGAACCTGCTGGCAGTTGGCACTGTCTGTAGGGGATCCTGCACCTCCCCGACACAACTCTGACTCGGAGTTGAGAATCCTAAGTGGGGGGGGTGTGAGGGCACAGTCCCCCACATGGGGGGTTCTGGGCTGAAGCCCCCCAAAGAAAACACTTGTTGCTTCTGCAAACTAGCAGCAGACTGCAAAATGCGGTCAACCTGCTGGTTTCGCTGTCAGGTCATTTGACAAATATTTTGTCGACGACCTATCATGGATCCATCTGAGACAACTCGGATTCACAGCAGAAAGGTCACGTCAAACAAATCTAATAACTTTTTTTCATTGGGTGACTAGTGAACTAAATCAGGGAGGAATTGTAGACATTACAAACCTAGATTTCAGCAAAGCCTTAAACACCGTCCCACATAGAAGGCTGATAAACAAGATGGGTAGTCTGGGCATGGGAGACAAGGTGGTGAACTGGGTTAGGAACTGGTTCACAGACAGGAGACAGAGGGTGGTGGTAAATGGGGTACAATCTGGAGATAGGGGGCTGACCAGTGGGGTACCACAGGAATCAGTACTAGGACCAGTCCTGTTCAATGTCTTCATTAGTGACATGGCAGAGGGGCTGGAAGGAAAGGTCTACCTTTTTGCAGATGACACCAAGATCTGCAACAGGATGGATACTCCAGAAGGGGTGCAGAAAATGAAGAGGGACCTGGAGAAGCTTGAAAGATGGTCGCAGATGTGGCAACTGAGGTTCAATGCAAAGAAGTGTAAAACAATGCACCTGAGTAGAGGGAACCCTGGGGATAGCTACAGGTTGGGGGGGCAGGAGCTGATTGTCATCAAAGAGGAAAGAGACCCAGGGATTATCATCTCTGATGACCTTAAGGTATTAAAGTAATGTACAAAGGTGGCAGGGAGGGCCAGTGGCATGCCGGGGTGCATAAGCAGGGGTATCACTAGCAAGAGGTGGGAGGTGGTGATGCCATTGTATAAAACATTGGTAAGGCCTCACCTGGAGTACTGCATGCAGTTCTGGAGACCACACCTGCACAAGGACATAGATAAGGTGGAGACTATCCAGTGATGTGCACCCCCGGTGCAAAACAAAACACCGCAAAGGACTCAGAATTTTAATGTCGTGAGGGCAGCTGTGCCCCCCACACACCCCCATGGGGGGCTTCGCCCCTCTCACCCCAATACTTTAGGATTCTCAGCTCTGGGGGGGTGCATGTCAGGGGTGCAAAATTGTAAAAAAAAAAATACTCAAGCCATGCACAACAAAACATATCTGCGCCCAGACCAGAACCCAGCTTTCCGGCCACCACAACCCAGCACCCACCCACCATGCCACAGAGCCAGCTCATCAGCTTACCGCAGCACCACCCCTGACAAACCCCCCCTCCCCTCACTCGCTCAGCGTGTTCACTTCTCACCCCCCCGCGCCCGTGTACCCATAGCGACATCCCGTTTGCCATTCACGTACCCACCCTATCCGTCACCTTTCCTATGTCGTCACCCTGTCGACATGCACTGCAAGTGGTTCACCATTTCAGTAGGTGCCCACTCCCCAGAAGCGCATGTCACAGGATACTAGGGGCAAGCACAGTGGAGAGGTTTAAGCATGCCTGGGACAGGCACAAGGGAAGCCTGAGAGGAGAGGGAGTGATGAAAAGCCATTTATTACATAGGGACAGTGGCCACATGCAATATATAGGGCCTAAGGGCAGTCTGGATGGGCCTAGCGGTCCTTATCCGCCGACAATTTCTATGTTTCAATGTAACCATGGTTTCTTGCACGCTGTTACAAGTTACAACAGCAGCAATGTGTCATTTTCAATGGGGTTCTGCTGTTACACATTTCTACACTGTATTTACCAAGGATAGCACAACTAAAATGCAGTATCTTGTTTTCAGTGGGGTCCTGCTTATTTTTATTTTTCACAGTGTTGTTTTTCCCCACCACCCACGTTGTCAGGGCTTGCATTTCAGTAACAGTCTTCGCTGTAGTGTCTTTAAGTTGAGCCATATCTGTTAATATTTTATTTAGTCTTTCAATTGTATCAGTCGGCTCTAACGTGATCCTATTATCCCCTTCTAGAGACATTGTGTTTATTTTCTCATACCCTGGTGCTCCCTTGATAGCTGTGGCATCCACTGGCAGAGATGACTGGAGCCTTGTGGATGATGGTGCTGCAGCATTTGATAACCCTCGAGGTAAGTGCCAGAAATACTGCCCACAATATTGCTCTTACTCTATTTCAGTTGGATGTTCAATATTGGTATTATTCAAAAGCTCTGTATGCATCAGTTGTAGCAGTCCATGTTAAAAGTATCAAAATGTTGTTCAATCCAAGGATGCAGCAGATGCAAAATCCTAGGGTTTCTCTGGTAAGAAATAAGAAGTGCAATGCAAGCTTGCTTGTCGAGCTGCTCCTGTGATGGAGTGGATAAGGCACCAGCACATGGCAGGGTCAGGAGACCTGGGACTGTGGTTCGGTTCCCCCCAGGTCTCTTAGGGTTCCATGCCATAATGGCGATCACCAAATAGCGATCGCCATTACAGCGAGAGTACATCACCAAAACAATAAAATGGCGATGTACAGTCCCAGTGAGGCAACACTGATGAAGACAAATGTATTTATGCAGGGGGCTGTGCCCACCAAACCCCCTGCACCCATATACATATTTCCTGGTGGTCTAATGGCCCACCCCTCCATGATCCCCAATAACAGCCCAATGGGCATGTACGGAATACAGTACAGTGCATATTGAGAACTGAATCAGTGGCTGGTAGTGGTGGTGAGTATTGGGCTGTACCAGTCGCTGGTTCAGTTTGGGGATTGGAGAAGAGCAGGGTGGTGGAACACTGCATGCTGGGGTTAGGGGGTCAACTATACCACCAATGACCCTCATAATATTGTCGAGCTCAGCGCTGTCCTACCCCAGGACTAGTTCAAAGATGCTGAAGCCCCTCTGTCCTCAATGAACACTACTCTCACCAGCTCCCCCCACTTCTACTTCAAAGCAGTCAAGGCTCACCAAGTATGCAAATATGTAACCAAAGCCCTTGGTAAATCAAGATTCAGTTAGGACTCCCTTGATCTCAAAACTCAGTTTCTCACATTTGATGAAGTGCTTAGTTTTCTGACCAGAATTTTCAACCTCTCCCTCAGCCTTAGTCAGTTCCCGGACAGATGGAAATCTGCCACTGTCACCCCAACCCGTAGAAGTGGTGACAAAACTGCCCACGATAACTACAGACCTATCTCCCTACTACCCCCACTCTTTAAGTCACTAGAATGCATTGTCTCGGATCAGCTCACAGAATACTTGGATATGTACAACATCCTGTGCAAGCAGCAACACGGGTTCCACAAAGGTCACAGCACCTCCACAGCCCTACTTGAATTCACCGGCACAATTCACAATGCAATTGACTCCAGTGAACTACTAGGCTCAATTTACATTGACTTAACTAAAGCCTTCGACACCATCAATCACCACCTCCTGCTTGTCCAGCTTTAGAACACTGGGCTGTCAACTTACTCCATTGGCTGGTTTAAGAGCTACCTTGAAGAATGGTCCCAAACAGTAAGAATCGCTGCTACACTCTCGTACCCTAGACCGGTCTGCTCGGGAGTCCCCCAGGGCTCCATTCTGGGACCCCTCCTCTTCAGCCTAATCTTAAACTCACTACCAGACAGCTGCCCAGAGCAAATAATTCTCTACGCCGACGATGCTGTGATCCTCATCTCGGGCCCTGATCCAATCCAATTACAAAATAAACTTCAGCAGGCCTTCTCCTCCATCAAATCCTGGTTTCTAAATCATAAACTTCTTCTCAATCAGAAAAAAAACAAGTCTATGGTCTTCTGCAGCCCCCACAACAAAAACTAAAAACTCCACCTCTCCACTGCAACCAAACAAGGAGCCATCCTAGAGCAAACACAATCGTTCAAATACCTCGGCATCACCCTTGATCCCCACCTCTCATACACTGTCCATATCAGCAATGTTGCAAAGTCTGCCAATGTGAGGTTAGGCATATTATTCCAGCACAGGAAACACCTAACCCCAGAAGCACTGGCAGTCACCGTCCAAAGCTCCATCGTCAGCATCATAGACTATGGTCTTATCATATATGGGTCTGCAACTACCTCTGCTCTCAAACATATTGCAACCTCCCTGATTAAGGCCTGTTGTCTCATCACTGGCTCATATCACCGTACCCACACATGTGACCTTCATTCCCAATCTGGATGGCTTCAACTGGACAAACGCATAAAATACCAAACCTGCATCAAGGCCAAGAAAATTATAATGGGTCTGGCCCCACCTGGTGTCTGTGCCCTCCTTAAGCCTAGACATAGGAATGTCACTACAAGGAGATCCAATTCCCATCTACTACATATCCCACAATGTTACACGACACAAGGACAAAGATCATTCGCCTATCGGGCATCCAAATGGCTCAACTCTCTTGGCAGCGACATAGTAACCGCTCCAACACTAGGCCTCTTCAAGTCCAAGCTGCACCTCTCACTGCTTGTATCCTGCGATTGCCCATCTTAACATTTCCACTGTTCCAGCTGCACATGCCCCAGCACCCAGCACTTACAATCAGTCTTTGCACCCCTAGCACCTTACCTGTCATATTCCCTCGACAAGGCCCCCTGGCTGCACTGTCTCCCACCCTCGCTCACCTCCCCCCTGTATCTCCACTCCTGCCCCCACCCCAACCACCTCCCATACTCCCCCTTACCCCTGCACCTCCTCCCCTCGATCTCCTACCCTCACTTCCCCACCACCCACCCCCCTTCCCTTGTCTTGCTCATAGCTCAGGTCTTTGTACTGGTTATTACATGTCTGTAAGTCAATGACTATATGTTTGTAACTAAAAATGATGACTGTTGTACACACTGACGTGGAACCTTTGTAAAAGAGCCTCGGCTCAAAGGTATTGTAATCCTAGATTGAAATAAATAAATAATATTACATAATGGAGGATTGGGGAGTGGGGAGGGAGGGCCACTAGACCACCAGGAAATATGTGTATGGAAAACTATTAGTGACATCAGGGATCAGGAGGGTGTTTACATCTACTAATGAGGGATTGTGGCTGGGGAAGGTTCCCATTCACCACCAGGGATGTGACAGAGTGGTGCACAGCCATCCCACAGCTTGTGGCATTCCCTCCAGATGTGCTGCCTATTTGGTGCAAGTCCAGGACTGCCACAAGCCATGGGACTTTGCCACTGGGACCTTGACTAATACAGAATCAGGCACAGAAACATAGAAACATAGACTTTGACGGCAGATAAGGACCACTTGGCCCACCCAGTCTGCCCATTTCCCTACCTATTGGATAAGCTGCAGATTCTAGTTAACCAACAGCCTACTTCCTGCAACCCCCCCACTATAATTGCCTTATTTCTGTCCCATGCATGTTTGAATTCCCCCACTGTTTTAGACCCCACAACCTTTCCAGGAAGGCGGTTCCATGCGTCCACCACTCTCTCCGTAAAAAAGAATTTCCTCACATTAGCCCTGAGCCGTCCCTCCTCTAACTTTAAATTGTGCCCCCTTGTTCTTACACAGCTCTTTTTCTGAAAGATGCTACCCTCCTGGACTTTGTTGATTCTCTTTGTCACAGCTTCTGTCGATCTAAAGGCTCTTTGAGAATCGAGACCATTATGTTTAAACACTTTGCACTCAGTACTTTTGTTATATGCATCTGGGGTTTTATGCATATCACCTTAGGCTATGGGCAGTTTACATGCTTTTGTGATTCATGCCATCCTTTATAAGTTTTACTAGTTGGACAGCTCACCACTTCTGATGAAGACATCAGTATGACATCAAAATATTAAGGGCGTGGCCATATGTGGAATAAGCAAGTGTTTTCTCACAGCTAGAGCTGTGTAGCTTTGGATAAAATTTACATGACAGCTTTTTGTGTGAAGTGCTGAGTTTGGAACTGCCTTTGAGACACAAGATGTACCTACCTTGAAACCTGTTTGGATTGCTTTGCCTGTTGTGTACTAAATGAACTGGAGAGAGGTATGCTTTTTAGCAAACTTATTTTTGAATTAATAAACTATGCAGGCTTATATGTGAAAAGTTTTAAAACTGTTAAAGAGTGTTTACTGAGCTATTGTGAAGGTGTTGACCTGCTGCTGGGGCCTGTGCGTGACAGTTTGTTTCTTGATCTTTGATATTCCCTGCATAAAGTACACTTCCTGCTTTTTGTTGAGCCCCAGTTTTCTGTTCTTCTTTGAGTAGTTACTGTAGTAGTAGTAGTACATGACTGCTCGTACAAAATATTTGAAGTTTGGCTTATGCAGACTCTGTCCCTACTACAGGGACTACCACTCTGTCAGGGTGGCATAAAAATGCAGGATTCCTCAAGGGAGGGATCCACCCCTCAAGATGTCAAAGAGACAAGGTCCCTAAGACTAAAAGCATCTTAGAAAGGAAAGGCTCAACCCCAAGAAAAGAGAGGCACCGCTGATGGAAGAAGGACAGATGGTGGCAATAAGAAATTTGAGCATCCAAAAAATACTTGAGCATTTGCAGTTTAAATACTGCTTGGACAGGAGCTTAGTGAGATTTCCCCACTACCCCTCTGAAACATGGGCAAAGCCTTTGAATTCAAAGGGCCATTGGGCTCCTTATGTAGGAAGGTTTAGGGAACACAGAATTGGTTAGGATTTAACAGGGGAGTACTTATGTAGTTTGAAGTCATAAGTGACTGATTGTGCAACATGTTTGACCTTTGGCTTATGTGCTCTTTGTCCCTGCTACAGGGACTAGCCCCCTGGTGGGGTGCCGTAAAGATAAAGGTACACTCATGGGACCTTGAAGTGTCACAGGGATGAGGTCCCCAAGAACAAAGGCACCTCAAAGAAGAAGGCGCAAAGTACAACTTTGACAGACTAAACACTTATTTCCCAATGAATGGAGAGACATAGTCTGAATAGAACTGACAAACTGCAAAACAAAGAGGAACAGAACCACCATTCAGCTTCAACCCTTAGCAAAAAGCTAATAATATTATGATCCTTAGCATGAGGAGAGGAAACCTCCCCTGTGGAAGAAACCTCTGTGGAACCAAGGTTTAGGTCACCATCCCTCCAGGCTAAGGGCAGAATAAGTGATGGCTTGGTTGCTGCTGAATGTAGAGTCCAGTCAGGAGAAAATTAATGGCTAGGACTCTCATTCAGTCCATCTAACAGGATAATACAGTGATGTATTGCCAAGTGTTCAGACAAGGCTAAAGGGGACCTTTCCCCTATCGAAGAGGAACCCCACACACAAGGTATGAATGGTATATTGGACCACCAAGGCAGCTGCTTCAACTAGAAGCAGAATCACCCTGGATTCCTTACAGGGGGCAGGTCTCAGGCAGCTTGTGATTGATCCCACTAGAGACAGGGTGATTCTGGACTTACTACTGACCAACAGGGACAGAATCACAGATGTCTGGGTAGAAGGACAACTGGGATCCAGTGACCACAACATAGTGTGGTTTAGCATGGGGGGACTGAATCGAGTCACACAAAGGTGATGTTTTTATATTTCAGGAGAGCAGACTTCACTGAAATGGAGAGATGTATCAGAGTAGCCCTGGAGAAGGGGGACACAGAAGAGGGGGTTGAAGAGCTCTAGAGGCAACTAAAAGTAGCTGTAGTGGAAGTGATGAACCAATGCATCAGGTTGTTGTCCAAGGGGAAGAGAAAGAGGAAGCGGAAGAGGAAAGAGGAAGCCACTATTGTTCTCGAAAGAGGTTGTGGACAATGTAAGGGCTAAAAGGGTGGGTTTCAGGAAATATAAGGAGACCCACAGGGAGGAAGACAGGGAGGGGTGCCTAGAATGTCTAAGGGAAGTGGGGAAGGCTGTTAGGAGAGCAAAGGTGCAGACTGAGGAAGGATCAGTGCAGATGGTAAAAAAAGGGGACAAGGCATTCTATAGGTACATTAGTGATAGAAGGAATTACATGGGGGGGTTCTAAGCCTCAAAGGGGATGAGGGGGAGTGTAAGGAGAGAGACCTGGAAAAGGCAGAAATACTGAATAAATACTTCTGTTCAGTATTCAGTGAAGAGGGGGGGGAAGATCAGGGACCACAGCTGAGTGACAGATGCCAAGGGGGGAGGAGGAGGATACCAGTCAATTCACAGTGGAGGGAGTCCTGGAAGAGCTCACAAAACTGAAGGTGGACAAGGCAATGGGGATCAGATTGCACATGCCTGAGGATATTGAGGGAACTGCTTAAAGAGCTAGCAGCACCTCTGGCAGCTTTGTTCACCAAGTCTCTCAACACAGAAGTGGTTCCACAGGACTGGAGGAGGGTACATGTGGTCCCTCTACACAAATCTGGCATTAGGGAGGAGGCGGGGAACTACAGGCAGGTCATCCTCACTTCAGTAGTGGGGATGATCATGGAGAAACTACTTAGAGAGAGAATAGTGGGGGACATCTGGAATCCAACGGTGCCCAAATCTGAGGCAATATGGATTCACAGAGGGTAGGTCATGGCAGACGAATCTGATAGATTTCTTTGACTGGGTGATGAAGGAAGTAAATCGGGGGGAGTCGTGGACATCGCTTACCTGGATTTCAGCAAGGCATTCAACACCGTCCCACATAAGAGGCTAGTAAACAAGATGGGTAGTCTGGGCATGAGGCACAAAGTGGTAAACTGGGTTAGGAACTGGCTAACAGACAGGAGGCAGAGGGTGATCATAAATGGGATACAATCTGGGGAGAGGAGAGTGACCTGTGGGGTACCCCAGGGATCAGTCCTTGGGCCAGTCCTGTTCAATGTATTCATTAGTGACGTTGCAGAAGGACTGCAGGGAAAGATCTGCCTGTTTGCAGATGACATCAAGATCTGCAACAGGGTGGATACTCCAGATGGGGTGGAGACAATGAGGAGGGACCTAGGGAAGCTTGAAAAATGGTCTGAGGCATGGCAACTGAGGTTTAATTCAAAAAAGTGCAAAATTATGCACCTTGGACATAGGAACCCTGGGGAGAGCTAAAGGATGAGGGGTGTTGCTGACAATCACCAAGAAAGAAAGAGACCTAGAGGTTATTATATCAGATGACCTGAAGATGTCTAAGCAGAGTACCAAGGCTGCAGGGAGGGTCAGCGGCATGCTGGAGTGCATTGGCAGAAGTATCACTAGCAGAAGGCAGGAGGTAGTGACATCTTTGTAATAAACACTAATCAGGCCTCACCTGGAGTACTGTGTGCAGTTCTGGAGGCCACATCTTTAAAAGGACATTGATAGGGTGGAGTCAACCTAGAGAAGGTCAACTAAGCTGGTACAGGGCTTACACCACAAAACGTATGAGGAGAGATTAAAGGACCTCAATATTTACTCACTGGAGGAGAGGAGAGAAGGGACACGATAGAAACATTCAAGTATCTTAAATGCATTAACAAGGTACAGGGATGAGTCACCTTCCAATATAGGAGTGCAAGAATGAGGGAGCATGATATGAATTGGAAGGTGGCAGGCTAAGAGGGAATGTGAGAAAGTTTTTCTTCACGGAGAGGGTGGTGGACACATGGAATAGGGTGCCACAGGTGGTGGTGGGAGAGAGCACTGTGGAGGGATTTAAGCATGCCTGGGACAGGCATAAGGGAACCTTGGAAGTAGGGCAGAGGGAGGGGAAGCCACTGACCAGACAGGATCAGAGGCCAAAACCAAGTATAGGGTTTATGGACAGACTAGATGAGCCTAGCAGTCCTTATCAGCCAACATAATCTAGTTTCTATGTTAATTGAGAATAGTATCTTCTTAACAGACATTACCCAGCCTCAATACTACAAGAGCCTACTCTAGAATTGAAACTAAAGGAAAGGGGAAACAGAGTGAGACCAGGTGACTTGTAGGCAAATTCAGGAACTATTGCTGGATGAGGTGTCACCAAATCACCTGCATGACTGAAGACTCCCATGAAGAGGGTTTGACACTCAGAAAGCAGAAGCCATAATACAACACCAGAAGATGCTGTTGAGTCAGTCTTCATGGCTAAAAAAGCCACTTTGGTGAAAACCCTACCTTCAGGATGTTGGGCGAGGGGCGAACACCAAGTGGTACCACCAAGTCAATCTGCATGGCCAAAAGGAACC
Source organism: Neoceratodus forsteri (assembly GCA_016271365.2). Classification (NCBI taxonomy): domain Eukaryota; kingdom Metazoa; phylum Chordata; order Ceratodontiformes; family Ceratodontidae; genus Neoceratodus; species Neoceratodus forsteri. Next base: position 1,456,244,451 of record CM057450.1, on the reverse strand, counting down.
CCACTGCTGGATGGCTCCACTCTGCAGGAGTGGGCTACAGAGGCATCAGCAGCATGTATGCCTCCAATCAAAGAGACCAGGGGTGCAAATAAAGGAGATGGCAAAGTACAGTATAAATGATGGGCAAGCTCAGAAAAAGATGAAGGCTAAAGGGTGAATGCCAAGAGGTACAACAAAATCCCATCTCAGGGGGAGGAAAAGGACAAGGAAATGATAGAAGGCTTCCTTAGAATGGCAGAAAAAGGGGAGATATTGTTGATGGGGGACCTGAATATGCCAGATATTAACTGGAGCACCTTTGCTGCAGGCACATCCAAGAGCAGGGTCATTCTTGATGCCCTACAGGGGGCATGCCTCAGACAGCTAGTATTGGAACCCACTCAGGAGGGAGCAATCTTAGACCTGGTACTTTCAAATGGGGATGGAGAAAGAATCTCAGATTTAGAAGTGGGTAGCCATCTGGGGATAAGCGACCACCAAACAGTGTAGTTCATGATAAAACACAGCCATACAATCAAGCCATACAAAAGCAAGAGTATTGGACTTTAGGAGGGCTGACTTTGGGAAAATGAGAGAGTGCCTCAGAAAAGCACTAGCAAACAGACAAGAAGAAGGGGTGGAGGAACAATGGGGAGTAATCAAAACAGCCGTCACAGAGGCAACATGCCTTTGTGTAAAGCAAATCAGCAAAACACAATGAAGGAAAAAAACGCTATGGTTCTCAAAAGAGGTGGCAGGGAAGGTTAAGGAGAAAAGGATAGCATTCATGAAATATAAGGAAACACAGAAGCAGCAGGACAGAGAACTTTATCAGTTAAAGCAGAAAGAGGCTGGGAAGGCAGGCAGAATAGCAAAGGCCCAAACCGAGGAAAGGATAGCCAACTCTGTTAAGAAGGGGGATAAGACCTTTTATAGGTACATTAGGGAGCGAAGAAAGACCAAAGGAGGGATACTGAGGCTTAATAAAGGGGAGGGAATGTGGGTAGAGGGTGACAGTGAAAAAGCAGGGATACTGAACGAATATTTCTGCTCAGTATTCACAAAGGAAGAGGGGAGGTACCTAAACCAAACGAGAGAAACACTTGAAGACGGGGTCGATACCAGTCCATTTACAGAAGAAAGGGTTCTGAAAGAACTAATAAAATTGAAGGTGGACAAAGCAATGGGGCCTGATGGGATTCACCCAAGAATTCTAAAGAACTAAGGGTAGAACTAATGACACCGCTGACTACTCTCTTTAACAAATCATGGGAGGATGGGGTGGTACCTGAGGACTGGAGGAGGGCAGATGTGATTCCTCTTCACAAAAGTGGGAGCAGGACAGAGGCAGGAAACTACAGACAAGTTAGTTTGACCTCAGTGGTAGGGAAAATGATGGAATCACTTCTGAAGGAAAGAATTGTTGAGTACCTAGAGGCCAGTGGGGCACAGGACCCAAGGCAGCATGGATTCATGATGGGAAGGTCGTGTCAGACGAATCAAATAGATTTCTTTGACTGAGTGACCAAGTAGAGGCCAGGAGGGCTGTGTGACATGGCCTACCTAGATTTTAGCAAGGCATTTGATACAGTCCCACACAAAAGATTAATACACAAGTTAGCCAGCCTTGAGTGGGTCCCAAGGTGGTAGCCTGGATGAAAATTGGCTAGACAACAGGACGAAGGGTAGTAGTAAATGGAGTCCACAGTGAAGAAAGGAGAGTTACTAACGGGGTACTGCAGGGTTCAGTACTGGGACCGTTCCTTTTTAATGTCTTTATAAGTGACATTGCAGAGGAACTGGAAGGAAAAGTATGTCTCTTTGCAGATGACACAAAGATCTGCAACAGGGCTGATACACCAGATGGAGTGGAAAGAATGAGAAGGGACTTGGTAAGGTTGGAGGAATGGTCAGATGTATGGCAGCTCAGATTCAATGTCAAGAAGTACAAGGTAATGCACCTGGGAAACAAAAACCCAGGGGAAGAGTACACAATGGGGGGTGAGATACTGACAACAGTAAAAATGGAAAGGGACCTGGGGGTAATTATATCAGATGACCTAAAGGTGGGCAAGCAATGTGAGAAGGCAGTAAGGAAGGCTGGGGGGATACTGGGATGCATAGGGAGAGGCATCAATAGTAGAAAACAGGAGTTGTTATCCCTCTGTACAGACAGTTGGTGAGATTCCATCTGGAGTACTGTGTGGAGTTCTGGAGACCCCATCTCCGCAAAGACATAGACAGAGTGGAGGCTGTCCAGAGGAGGGCAACCAAAATGGTACAGGGTCTGCACCAGAAGACATACGAAGAAAGACTGAAGGAGCTTAATATGTATACCCTTGAGGAAAGGAGGGAGAGAGGGTACATGATAGAAACTTTCAAGTACCTCAAGGGAATCAACAAAGTCCAAGAGGGTGGCATCTTTCAGAAAAGAGAATGTAAGAACAAGGCGCATAATTTGAAGATAGAGGGGGACGCTCAGAGGTAATGTGAGGAAGTATTTTTCACAGAGAGGGTTGTGGATGCATGGAACAGCCTCCCTGAGGAGGTCGTGGAGTCAAGAACAGTGGGGGAATTCAAGAATGCATGGGACAGACATAAGGCAGTCCTAGTGGGGGGGTAGGAGGAAGTAAGCTGTTGGTTAACTAGGATCTGCAGCTTATCTGTTAGGTAGGAAAATGGGCAGACTAGGTGGGCCAAGCAGTCCTTATGTGCCGTCAAATTCAAATTCTATGTTTCTAAATAGTATGTAGGTATAACAAGACTCTGGCAAACATTGAATCCAAGATTGCCAGATAAGGTGGTTATAAGTAATACAGCTGTATCATTCAACATAAACCTGGATAATTTCTAAAGAACAAATGGTTTACATGGTTACAGCTGCTGAGAAGTGAGTGATACAGTAGGTGTGATGGGCTCCCGCCTTCTACCTTTTTTTGTATTATTCCTGTTGTCCTCCTTCTATCCCTAGTCTCAGTGGCATCTCCCCAGCCCCTACACTGACCAGTTTTGTGGACTTACAGGTTAACCTCCACTTGCACAGAGCTGTGTTTTGGCAGGTGGTATGACATGTAGGGTCATGCGATGCCTGTGGGGGATGCCAAGTGAGCAGGGGCATTTTCTTCCTAGTTTTCTTCCCAGAGAGTTGGCATGAGATGTGGTAATGTATATGCATATTGGTGCACATGTGTGCTGCATTAGTGGACTCTCCCCATATCTACAGCTCCTGTCAATGCTGCCACCCAGCCTCCACCGAGTGGCAGTCAAGTGACAAGAGTCAGGAACCTCCTCCCTGAAGAAGGAGAGCTGTCCTTGTGATGCCAGATAATCCCTCTCTTGGTAACCCTCCTTCCCAGGCAGCCCCGGTCTGTTCCTGAATCTGAGTCACAGGTGTAGCAGGAGAAAAGGCATCCTGCGCTTCTATCCTCTATGCCACTGGGCCGGCTGCTTTCTCCTGTCTTTATTTTTTATGTTCTTAGCTACTACACAGGGCAAAGAGGAGAGCCAGAGTAAGCTGAACAACATAGGAACCTAGAAGAAATTGATAGTAAACCAGTGACTGAAAATTATTATAGAATAGGAAAATATTACCTAGCAGGGAAGAGGGACAGTAGCTCTAGAGAAATGCAGGAGGCAGCAAAGGAAAGATAACTGCAAAACCAGGTTAAGCCAAAGGCCTGAGAGGTACAGACCAGGAGTGTCCAGGCAGCCCATGGAAAAATGCAACAGGGACAGAGTCAGGGGAACAAAGGCAGAAACGCAGTGACCAAAGAAAGAGCAGAACAAACAACAGGAGCAGAGAGGAGAAAATAAGCCAAGAACACAATGGGAGCAGCAGCACAGCTGCAAAAAGTACAGGCAGGGCAGGAGGGATTACAGCACTTGCTCAGCTACAACAAGAAAGGAATATCAAGTGAATGCTTGAAAATGCATGGTTTAAATACTGTTCAGAGAAGAGCATTGCGAGAGTCATTCACTGCCCCTCTAAAGAAGAGGTAAACCCCTTGAATCATACCCTGAGATGCACTGACGAACAATTATGTGTGCCAAAACTTACATCCACACTGATTCTACCACCTTTAGCTTCTGTGTAATGTTCAAGAGGTCAACAAAGAAACATAGAAACACAGAAGTTGGCGGCAGATAAGGACCGCAAGGCCCATCCAGTCTGCCCATTTCTTTTTCTACCTTATAAATGTGACATCGGCCTTTGCTCTGTCAATGGCCTATCTATTCATGCTCATCTGTATTGCTCCCTTATGCCTATCCCATGCCTGTCTGAAGCCCTGTACGGTATTCATATCCACCACTTCCTGAGGTAGGCTGTTCCATGCATCCACCACCCTTTCCGTGAAAAAGAACTTCCTCACATTACCCCTTAATCGGCCTCCCTCTCAGCTCATGCTGTGTCCTCTTGTCCTGCTATTTTTCCTATACTGGAACATGTTAAACTCTTTCACCTTGTTAATGCCCTTAAGGTGTTTGAATGTTTCGATCATATCACCTCTCTCTCTCTCTCCCTCCTTTGCTCTAGGGTATACATATTGAGCTCCGTTAATCTGTCCTCATATGTTTTCTGATGCAGTCCCTGCACCATTTTGGTTGCCCTTCTCTGGACTGCCTCAATTTGGTTAATGTCCTTGTGAAGGTGTGGCCTCCAGTACTGCATGCAGTACTCCAGATGGGGCCTAACCAGTGTCTTGTAAAGAGGGATTATTACCTCCCTTTTCCGACTTATGATGCCCCTACTAATACACCTTAACTTCCCCCTAGCCTTACCTACTGCTTTAGTGGTCTGCTTGGATGATTTCAGGTCATCATCAGTGATGATGATGGCCAAGTCTCTTGTCTTCCCTTGTGATTCCCAGCAACTTCCCTCCCAATGTATAGTTAGCTTCAGGGTTTCTCTTCCCTATGTGCATGATCTTGCACTTCTTTGCATTAAACCCTAGTTGCCACTCTTCCGACCATTTTGCTAGTTTATCTATATCTCTTCTCATTCTGCCCACCCCATCTGGATCATCTACTCTGTTGCAGATCTTTTGTCATCTGCAAATGGACAAACCTTACCCTCCAGTCCATCTACAATGTCACTGATGAAGATATTGAAGAGGACTGGCCCCAGGACTGATCTTGAGGTACCCACTTGTGACTTGTATCTCTTCTGACTATATACCGTTTACCACCACTCTCTGTTTTCTGCCCATCAACCAGTTTGCCACCCAGTTGACCAACTTCTGACCCACCCTGAGCCTACCCACCTTATTAATCAATCTTCTATGTGGAACAGTATCGAAAGCTTTGCTGAAGTCAAGGTAGGCAACATCAACTGTTCCTCCTTGGTCCACCACTCTGGTTACCCAGTCAAAGAAATCTATGAGATTAGTTTGACAGGACCTTCCTTTTGTAAACTAATGCCTTCTTGGATCCTGTTCTCCTATGCATTCCAGGTGTTGCACTATCCTTTCCTTAAGGAGTGCCTCCATAATCTTGCCCATTACTGAGGTAAGACTGACTGGTTTGTAGTTCCCTGCCTCCTCCCTGCTACCACTCTTGTGGAGAGGAATCACATGAGCCCTTCTCCAGTCTTCTGGGACCTCTTCTGTGCTCAGAGACTCACTAAACAGTTCTGATAATGGCTCTGCTATTTCCACCCTTAGCTCCTTTAGTACCCTGGGATGTATGCCATCAGGTCCCATTGTCTTGTCCCCCTGAGCTTATCGAGCTCTTATTTTATTTAATTTATTTATTTAGTCAGTCATAGGAATTACAACCCTTTGAGTCATAGACTCATTTACAAAGACTCCGCGTCAGCATAGTCATACATTTGCAGGTAGTACATTAGTGGGACATCACATTTCAAGTAATTACATACAATAGCCAAGGTGGCTGAAGATCTATACATGTAGAAGCTAGGGTATTGATATTATTACAGTGGAACAATTATAGAGCAGGTGCAGCCACTGAGGCATTGTCATAAAGTAGGAACAGTGATCAATACATTAGTGAGACAGCACAGTTTAGGCAAAGTAATAGCCTGGTGACTGTTGATCTATACATTTAGTAGCTAGGGTAATTGGTATTGGTATTGATATTGATACAGGAGATATGGTTACAGTGTGGGTGCAGCCTCTAGGGCATTGTCATATAGCAGAGACAGAGATCAGCAGCAAAGATGTCCTGTACAGTTAGTCCTACACAATTGGTAGCCATGTCAATATGGAGCGGCCTAGCGCAGCTCAGTGCAGGTCAGTTAGGAGGATTAGCAGTTGCACTGGCATTGGCGCAAGGAGAGAATGTGCTTTTTTAGGATGGTCTTGCAGTGTCCTAGATTGGGAATGGAGGTTATGGCTGGGGGGAGCTCATAGTACCAGGTGGGAGCTCTATAAGGGAATGATCTCTGAGCTAGGAAGGTTCTGACCCTGGGCACGGTCCACAGATGTTTGTTGGCAGAACAAGTGGACGCAGTGTGGGAAAACAAAAGTAGTGAGGCTGAGACCCCCAGTGGGGTTAACCCTAGGTGGATTTTTTTGGTGAGGAGACAGGCGTGATATTGTAGTCTTTCCTCCAGGGTGAGAATGTTCATTAGAGCATAGAGGGTGCAAGAATGGGAGCGTTTATCTGCGCCTTGGAGGAGTCGGCACACTTTATTAATGACTATGTGAATTTTGTTTAGGGTGGTGTTGTCCACAGCAGAGTAGATGGGGAGCCCATAGTCAACGAGAGACAGGATAGAAGAGGTGACAGCCAGACTGAGAGCCTCTGGCATCTTGTAGGACCCTTTTTTTTTTGTGAAGGGACTAGTGCTCACCTCCCTCCCATCTGTGTCCATGGTGCTGAGCTGTGGGCCCTGCCCTACCTTCTCTTCAGTAAATACTGAGCAGAAGTATCTATTTAGGACAGATGCTTTTACATGGTCCTCCTCCTGACATGCCTCCTTATCTCCTTTGATATTAGCAATACCCTGTCTGGACTTTCTCCTTTCACTAATATATCTATAGAAAGTCTTGTCACCTTCTTTTACTGTTTGTGCTAGTATTTCCTCGGTTTTGGCCTTTGCCTGCCTTACTGCCTTCCCTGCTTCCCTTAGGGAAGTTTGGTATGCCTCCCTGTCTTCATCCCGCTGTGTTCCCCTATATTTCGTGGAGGCCAGCCTTTTGGCTCTGACCTTTTCTGCTACTGTTTTTGAGAACCAAAGTGGTTTCCTTCTTCTTTTGCACCTCCTTTTCTCTCTAACACAATGGGATGTTGCTTCAAGTATTGCATCCTTAATGCTTGCCCACTTTGCCTGTACCCCCTCACCTGTATTTCTTTTCACCAGGACTAGCTTAACTCTGTTGGCCATCATATCAAAGTCAGTTCCTCTGAAGTCCCATATTTTTGCCTTGGAATGGGATGATTTAGTTGTAGTGGCCAAAATGAACCATACCATGTGATGGTCACTGGCCCCCAAGTGACCTTCTACCTGGAGATCTGTGATCCTTTTCCTGTTAGTCAGTACTAGATCTAGGATAGCTCTGTCTCTTGTGGGTTGTTGTACCAGTTGTTTGAGGCATTTGATGACATGCATCCTAGATGGACCAAGTAATGCTTTTATACAGCGGCACTGTCTTCCAAAGCAAGTGCAATATTACTGAAAACAAGGGAGACTGCTCAATCATTGCTTACTACTTTAGTTTCTTCAACTTATTGGAAATGGCTGCCAAAAAATGGACATTTCATTGTGAATGGCTTAGTCATGATAGGAGGTTCTAATAATGATATAAAATCTTGGTATTTGACTAAATTAGAGTACTACCGTTTAATGAAATGGCAGCCCCTTGCTCAGAAGAGGAGCCTCTACAGTATGTCTGTAAGGTGTCAATGGATAAGGTTAAAGATTACCATCTCTGTTTCTGTTTGTGGCCACCCTGTTCTTAATAGCCACTTCCTCTGCCACTGCCTGTTCCATATCCTGAGTCTCCTCCTAGGTCTCAGAAATAAGGAGGATATATGGATTCACAAATGTATGCAATTAAAATTAACAGGATAGCAATCGGCTTTTCTGTGGAAAAAATTAGCTGCACAATTAAGTTACAGATAGTACTAGAGATATACAGCAAAGAGCAGGCTCCATCTGAATAAGATGTGTGCATTTGCACATAAGGATGTTAATGTATCTAACAGTATTATCAATATCAATACCACACAGAGACAATGTTGGATTCTAATTAATATAGCACTCTTTGAAGGCTGTGGTTAAACATGTTGTTGCAGAAGTCACTCTAGAGGTGTCTTTAAAACTCCATAATTTATATGGCATAAACCAAATAGCATATCATACGAATACCAGGAAAAGAGAAATGTAGATATTACTCTCCATGTTTGGAATTAGTTTAGTGAATCACTTTTAGAAATCCAATGACAATTTTTTGTAGTGGAATAAGGACTTGCTACATGTAGTAATATTTGTTAGTCAGCAAAAAAAATAATCCTATTGTTTTGTTAGCAAAAATGTATTGTTGACAACCTAAGATTTATGTTCAGTATATTTTTGTTTTCTCAGATGTTGTTAAGCCTTTTTTATAGCTGATTTTGTAATTAATGACACATCATTAAAGATGGCTGCCACTCGCCATTTTAAAAAATCTCTTTCCCTGGTGTTACTTGTTGAATGTACATGCTAGATTCATGCTGTAGTTGTATTATAATGGCTGTTCCACATGTTTCTGATAGTAAACAGCACAAAATATTATTTTTTTTCCAAGATAGGTGTGGTATGGGTGTGGCATGGGTGTGTCATGGGCATGGGAACTTTTACAAACTTCAAGACCCCACATCTTGGTTCAGGAATGAAAGAATATGAAAAGAAAAATGGGTATCTTGATATTTTTACCAAACAAACCTTTTTACTGAAAATGTGTATAGTTACTAACAAATACTGCTGCTTTAATCAAAATTATGATAACATTTGTATTATGAACTAACCTTACTAGTACTTTAGTCAGATTAGGGAATTATTATAGAAGAAACTGTTGGAGATAAGACTCACTCACCGAGGGTATACATAATAAATTACATAGTATTTATTTCTGAACCAGATGGTATCAGTACTGTGACAACAAAAACAAGTCAAAGTTTTGAGGACCCAAATCCACTTCATCAGAGTTGTACGGTTACTAAACACATAGCAATATTAAGGAATTTAGATAGTAATAAAAAGAAAACTGCTTCATTACTTTTATATGACAAGAGACCTTTAGCCTGTATACTTCTTGTTCATATAAACACAAATTATCCTATGTGATTTATTATACCCTCAGTGAGTGAATTTTATCTCTAACAGTTTTCTTTATAGTTCTGGTTTTTTTGGAACAGACTCCTCACAGCCTTTTTTCTGTTTCCAGGTTGTGGGCCACACTGGATTCTAGTATTAGGAAATTATTATAGCCAATATTTTGTACCACTATTAGGACCACCAATCATGACTTAGCCCTTCATGATGAACTGTCAGTGGTTTGGTGGCCATTATCAATAAATCAAAGAAACTGAAGTATTATACAACGACTGATCAGTCTCCTTTCTTGTCAATAATATTTTAGTTTATGTGCCTTTTTTTCAAAGCACAACCACATGAGCGAAGGATGCATAACTGCAACAAACTACAGAATATGCATGTAACAGCAAAAGAAAGAAAAAAAATGCTCAAAATGTAACACACACAACACAATGGGCCCAGCTGAAATGCACCCAAACATTTTTAGTGATCTAGCCAAAGAGATATGCATTAACATAGAAACATAGAATTTGACAGCAGATGAGGACTGCTTGGCCCACCCAGTCTGCCTATTTCCCTACCTAATTGATAAGCTGCAGATCCTAGTTAACCAGCAGCCTACTTCATCCTACCCCAACCCCCTAGAATTGCCTTATGACTGTCCCATGCGTGCTTGAATTCCCCCACTGTTTTTTACTCCACAACCTCCTCTGGAAGGCCGTTCCATGCATCCACAACCCTCTCTGTGAAAAAATACTTCCTTACATTACCTCTGAGCTGCCCCCCCACTATCTTCAAATTGTGCCGTCTTGTTCTTGCACGCTTCTTTTTTTTGAAAGATGCTACCCTCTTGGACTTTGTTGATTCCCTTGAGGTACTTGAAAGTTTCTATCATGTCCCCCCTCCCTCCGATCCTCGAGGCTATACATATTAAGCTCCTTAAGTCTCTCTTCATATGTCTTCTGGTGCAGACCCTGCACCATTTTAGTTGCCCTCCTCTGGACAGCTTCCATCTTGTCTATGTCTTTGCGGAGACTGGGCCTCCAGAACTGCACACAGTACTCCAGATGGGGTCTCACCAGCTGTCTGTACAGAGGGATAACAACATCCTGTTTTCTACTGGTGATGCCTCTCCCTATGCATCCCAGTATCCCCCCAGCCCTCCTTACTGCCTTCTCACTTTGCTTGCCCACCTTTAGGTCATCTGATATGACTGCCCCCCAGGTCCCTTTCCATTTTTGTTGTTGTTAGTATCTCACCCCCCATTGTGTACTCTTCCCCTGAGTTTTTGTTTCCCAGGTGCATTACCTTGCACTTCTTAGCATTGAGTCTAAGACGCCATACATTTGACCATTCCTCTAACCTTGCCAAGTCCCTTCTTATCCTTTCCATCCCACCTTGAGCATCAACTCTGTTGCAAATCTTTGTGTCATCTGCAAAGAGACATACTTTTCCTTCCAGTCCCTTTGAAATGTCACTTATAAAGACATTGAAGAGGACCGGTCCTAATACTGAACCCTGCGGTACCCCACTAGTAACCCCCCCTTTCTTCAGAGTGGACTCCATTTACTATTACCCTCTGTGTCCTATTCTCCAGCCAATTCTTTACCCAGGCTTTCATCTTGGGACCCACTCCCAGTCTGGCTAACTTGTATATTAATCTTTTGTGTGGGACTGTATCAAATGCCTTGCTAAAGTCTAGGTAGGCCATGTCCACAGCCCCTCCCCGATCTACTACTTTGGTCACACAGTCAAAGAAATCTATTAGATTCGTCTGGCATGACCTTTCCGTTGTGAATCCATGCTGCCTTGGGTCTTGTGCCCCTCTGGCCTCTAGGTACTTGACAATTCTTTCCTTCAGAAGTGATTCCATCATTTTCCCTATCACTGAGGTTACACTAACAGGCCTGTAGTTTCCTGCTTCTGCCCTGCTCCCACTTTAGTGAAGGGAAATCACATCTGTCCTCCTCTAGTCCTTAGGTACCACCTCATCCTCCCATGACTTGTTAAAGAGGGTAGTCAGTGGTGTCATTAGTTCTACACTTAGTTCTTTTAGAATTCTGGGATTAATCCCATCAGGCCCCATTACTTTGTCCACCTTCAGTTTTAAGAGTTCTTTCAGAACCCTTTCTTCCATAAATAGGCTGGTATCAACTTCTGTATCCAAAGTGTTTCTATTGTTTGTTTTAGGTGCCTCCCCCTCTTCATTTGTAAATACTGAGCAAAAATATTTGTTTAGTATCTCTGCCTTTTCACAGTCACCCTCTGCCCACCCCCCTCCCTTTATTAAGCCTCACTATCCCTCCCTTGGTCTTCCTTCGCTCCCTGATGTACCTATAAAAGGTTTTATCCCCCTTCTTAACTGTGTTGGCTATCTTTTCCTCGGTTTGGGCCTTTGTTGTTCTGACTGCCTTACCAGCTTCCTTTTGCTTTAACTGATACAATTCTGTGTCCTGCTCCTTCTGTGATTTCTTGTACTTCCTGAATGCTTTCTTTTTCTCTTGAACCTTCACTGCCACCTCCTTTGAGAACCATAGTGGTTTCTTACATTGTTTTGTTTTGTTTATTTGCTTCACACAAAGGCTTGTTACCTCTGTGATGGCAGTTTTTATTATTCCCCATTGTTCTTCCACCCCTCCTTCCTGCCTGTTTGCTAGTGCATTCCTTAGGCACTCAACCATTTTGGCAAAGTCAGCCCTCCTAAAGTCCAGTACTTTTGCCTTTGTATGGCTTGACCCTATTGCTGTGTTTATTGTGAACCATACTGTTCAAAGGTCGCTAGTTCCCAAATGGCTACCCACTTCTACATCTGTGATCCTCTCTCCATCTCCATTTGAGAGAACCAGGTCTAAGATTGCTCCCTCTTGAGTGGGATCCAATACTAGTTGTCAAAGGCATGCCCCCTGTGGGGCATCTAGAATAACCCTACTCTTAGAAGTGGCTGCTGCAACTGCACTCCAGTTAACATCTGGCATATTCAGATCACCCATCAGCAATATCTCCCCTTTTTCTGCCATTCTAAGTATACTTTCTATCATTTCCTTGTCCATTTCCTCCCCGTGAGGGAGGTCTGTATACAACCCCGTGTGGATTGTGGTGCCATTGCCTGTCTCCAGATTGACCCACAGTGCTTCTTCTCCTCCCTGTTTACCCTTTTGTTCTCTTGCTTTGATTCCTTCCCTTATGTAAAGAGCTACTCCTCCTCCTCTTTTACCCTCCCTGTCCCTCCTGTAGTTAGTGTATCCTGGTATGTTTACGTCCCAGTTATGGTTCTGTGTGTACCATGTTTCTGTGACTGCCACGATATCCAGATGTTCCTCCTCCATCAAGGTCACTAATTCCAGAAGCTTGTTACACAGACTACGGGCACTGGTACTCATTGCACTCCATTTTTTGATGGCTTTACCTTCCGTAGCAGCATCCCCCACTGACCTTGCTACCTTGGTCTTTTTCTCATTTAGTACCCTGTTTTGTAGGGGGAGGCCGGGATTTTCCTGCTGCTCATCAGTGCCTCCCCTCTTGACTAGTTTAAAAGCTTGCCAATGAAGCATTTAAACTGATTGCCCAAAAGACTTGTTCCCTTCCTGGACAGATGCAGACCATCCTGCCAGAATAGGCTGGTGTCCCTCAAGGTGGAACCCCAGTCCCCAATGAAGCCAAACCCCTGTGCTCCGCACCATTTTTTCAACCATTCATTAAACTGCATGGTGCAAAGTACCCTTGCCTCACCCATGCCATTGACAGGCAGCACCTCTGAGAAGGATACTGTGCGTGCTACTTGTCTTAGGCCCCTTCCCAGCTCTACAAAGTTCTCCTGCACTGCTCTAATCTCATGATGAACCAAGTCATTTGTTTCTAGGTGGACAATGATGTCCAGTTCAGACTCTCGTGCAGCTGTTCTCGTGATCCTGAGGATGCACTTCATGTCCCTCCAAGCCATGGCATCAGGCAGACACCTCACTTCAGTTTTCTCTGCTCCCCCTAGTTCTATCCCTCTAATAATTGAGTCTCCCACCAGGAGCTGCTTCCTTTCCCTGTGGTTTCCTCTGCCTCCTTCCTGTGGGCATCCCTTACGACAGTTGTCCTCAACCTCCTTAGTTTCCTCTGCGGGTGCATCCATAGGGGAACTGTGCTTCCCCAGAATGGTGTATGGATTATGGAGTGGAACAACTGACTGGGTGTGCCTCTGTTCCACCACCCTCACCCTCACTGAGCCCACTGTGGTCCAACTGCTGTGCTTTCTTAGCAACCTCTGAGGTAATGGTGGTGGTTCTGGTGCTCCCTGGATGGGGGAGGTTCCCTTACTACTGCCCAGTGTGGCCTGTGGGAAGGTTCCCTTACTACTGTCCAGTGTGACCTGAAGACGGGCTACTTCCTCCCTCAGGGCAGAGAGTTGTCTGCAAATAGGGCAGCATCTCAGCCTCCAGAAAAACTCCCGGAAGACTGCTGCTCCACAGCCATTACATTGCACTACTCCCCACATGTATGTCTACCTTCTTGTTTAATTTTTTTTGTGTGTGTGTGTGTGATTTGTTTGTTATATAGAACTATATATATATTATACAATGTGTATGCTTATATTGTCAGTGCAGTGTGCTAGAGAGGATATGACAGTGATATGTACCTTGCACTCTTGAGGAAATGATGTCAGAACCCCAGGTATAAAGGAACTATTTCCAGGGGTTGCACTGGAAAATATGGCACAGGATCATAATGTCCCAAGGCATTCTACCACAGCAATATACCGCGCTGTCAATACAGCGTGATATATTGCCAGCAGCATATCTCTGTATTTTGCAGGGGGCTCCTCCCAAGCACCTCTCGTTATGGGGGGATGCACCCTCGAACCCCTGACTAAAATAATCAACTCGGGGAGGGGGATTGCACACGCACCACACAAAGTGCAATAAGAAGAAAAATTCCATGCATCTGGTGCCTGGAATTTGATACCCGGTCTGCCTCCATTGCTGTCTGTGACTCATCCTGTTGAGCCATGGCAGCTGCTCGGTGGACCCTCCTCCCAGCAGAGAACTGCACATAGACCATTTAACGGTTTTGCACCCTGTCCCTATTCCTACCCACACTGTCTGTGTTGCGCCCTTTTAGCATATTCTGTCTTCCATACGGCAAATGGACCTGGTAGGGGAAAATATATGTAATGAGTTAGTAGGATCTACCTACAGGGATGCCCAGCATTATGTTCCCTAATGTCAATCAGTATCTGGAGTGAAACTCAGACAAGAATAGTCAAGACCATTATGTTGCACTTGCCTGTCTTCTTTCAGTTCATCAGCTGACTTCAAGAGCGCACAGACTAAAGGGTTTCTGGAGGACACCCATGAACAGCAGTGTTTTTATAAAGTGTCACCTAATGACTCTTCAAGAACCCTACATATGATGATGTATATTTTTAGCATTTAAAAACTGAGAAACCAAGCACTACAACTAGTTGCACTTGATGGCATCATGAAAGCAGTATACGGAAGTCATCAGTCATGGTGGAACCTGATACTCAGCACCATTGTATGTACCTGAGGACTGGACAGTCACCCACATAGAGCCAATATTCTTAAAGAACTCCAAGGCACAGGAACATAGAATTTGATGGCAGATGAGGACCACTTGGCATGCCCAGTCTGCGCATTATTTCCTGCCTATAACTGTCACCACAGACCCAGTTTGATCTCGTTCTCCCTTCCCCCCCTTGCTTCTCACTAAGATTCCCTTCTACCTATTCCATGCATTCTTGAAGCACACCACTCTTTTTACCTCTTTTCACCACCTCTGTTGGAAGACTGTTCCAGGCATCAATCACTCTTTTAGTGAAGAAGTACTTCTTCATATCTCTCTTGAATTTACACCCTTCCAGTTTCATTTCATGTCCCCTTGTTCTTGTGCATCTTTTCCTCTGAAAAATATTCTGCTCCTGTATTTTATTTACCCCTATGCAGTATTTATAGATTTTTGCCATATCCCCCTTGTGACACTTGGCCAGCTGGTTATGATTGTTGCATGGTATTTGTAATATAAAAATATAGTAGGTGATTGTCTCACATAAGACAGCCTGTGCTTATGGGTACCCCTTCCCCAGGTTTCAGTGAAACTACAGTGACAAGTGACCTGAAACCAGGAGATAATTAAAAGACCAGAGAGATTTAATTAAGGGTCTCCTGTTTTTCTGTCTTAATTAGAACTGACCCAGCTGCCAGGATATAGGGCTCGTAAAGTTTTATGATTCCTATAGGAAGAACATTTTATACCACCATGGTGCTAAATGTTGTAAAAACCCTTTGATATGCCTTGGGAAAAGGAACTCCTGAAGATCAAAGAGAAATTGTTTAATTAAGGAGTCATATTTATGAAATGGAGTTTTTGCTGATGTCACATTACTTAATATATCTCTTGACAGGAAATCATTGTTTGTCTTTTTTTTAATTCTAAAAAGGAGAAGCTAGATGACTCACCAAGGGGGTGGAGAGATGGAGTTGAAATGTGTCCTTGTAACTGGGGAATATGACATATCTTTTGGGGCTCTTAAGAAACAAGATCTCTAACTTTAAAAGGCACTTATAGAGGTAATACATTAGATAGAAAAAGTCTAACTGTACTGAGGTAGGAGTTTTTGTTTTGTAATATTCCCTTTTTCTTTTATGTGATTGTGAGCTCTTTGATATATTGTTCTGTGTTTACATTTTTCATGTTTTTATCCTCTTTTAGTAAAGTACCCTTTATTTTGAAAGACTGCCTGGGTCTGCTGGTTATTTTTTTTGCATGTGATGTATAGAGGGTTAAGACTGACAAAAACTGTTCAAAAGCTTGATAGTGTTACTAAACTGGGAAAAGGTAAGAATATACCTAAGGTCTTTTATAGAGTTTTAAGGGTTCATTTTGGAAGCCTGGCTTGGTGCCCTTGGCGAAAGATTGTACCGCAGTCCCCAAGAGGGTTCATATCTGAGCCTGTATGTTGGGTATGCTAGCATAAGGTTCACAGTTTGAATCCCCCCAGAACTTGAGACTAAAGGTGATTCAGACCCAAAAGCAGACAGGAGGGTTACCCTGTCTGTTACCTGTTCACATAATTGCGCTTGGAGGTTGGCACTATGGCAGCAGAGGGCCTGACCTGCTGAGTGCATTTGTAACATCCCTCACTCTTCTGTCTTCCAGGATATATATATATATATATATACATACTGATATCCTTCATCCTTAGGGCTTCTTATGCAGACCCTGCACCACTTTAGTTACCCTCCACTGGGTGGCCTCTCATCTGTCTTTGTCCTTTCTGATACATGGTCTCCAGAACTGGAAACAGTACTCCAGGTAGGGTCTCACCAGAGATCCATATAGTGGCAACACCACCACCCTCTTTCTGCTAATGATACTCCTCCCTATGCACCCCAACATTCCACTGGCCCTATACATTGTCTTGTCACACTGCCTCACCATCTTGAGATCATTAGATATGATTACTTCCAGGTCCCTTTCCTGGTTGGGGACCATCAATACCTCTTCTCCCATATTGTAATCTGCCTCTGGGTTTCTGTTACCTAAGTGAATGATTTTGCACTTTTTCTTATTGAAATCCAACTGCCATACCAATGATCATGCCACTTGCTTTCTCAGGTCTCTACACATTCTTTCCACCTTCTCTGGAGTTTCCACCCTTGTGCAGATTTTGGTATCATCGGCAAAGAGGCAGACCTTTGCTTCCAGTTCTTCTGCAATCTCACTTTTAGACATTAAAAATAACTGGTCCCAGTACTGAGCCCTGTGGCACCCTGCTGGTCACTGTCCCTTCCTGCCCTCCTACAGTCCTCTGAAACAACTCATGTTTCCAGTGAGTTGTTAAAAAAAACTGTAAAAGGTACAGCCAGTACCTCTCTGGCCTCCCTCAGTACCCTTGGGTGTATCCAGTCTGGCCCCAAAGATTTGTCCACTATCAGATTTGGGAGTCCCTTCAGGACTCTGTCCTCTGTAAAGGGACTGGTATCTACCTTCCCCTCTCCAGTGTCCCTGTTGCTTTTATATTGCCCATCTCTTTCCCCTTCCTTTGTGAAGACTGAGCATATGTATTTAAGGACATCTTCTTTTTCATGATCCTCCTCTGCACAGTCTCCATCTGCTCTTCTTAAACTCATACTCTCTCCCCTAGTCTTCTTCTTTTCACTTATGTATCTAAAAATGTCTGACTAGAAAACAGAATTTTGTACCTTAACATAGAAACGTAGAATTTGATGGCAGATAAGGACCGCTTGGCCTACCTAGTCTGCCCATTTCCCTACCTAACACATAGGCTGCAGATCCTAGTTAACCAACAACCTACTTCTTCCTACCCCCCACTAGAATTGCCTTATGTCTGTCCCATGCATTCTTGAATTCCTCCACTGTTTTTGAGTCCACTACCTCCTCAGAAAGGCTGTTCCATGTATCCACAACCCACTCAGTGAAAAATACTTCCTCACATTACTTTTGAACCGTCCCCCCTCTATCATCAAATTGTGTCCCCTTGTTCTTGCACATCTTGTTTCTGAAAGATGTTATCATCTTGGACTCTGTTGATTCCCTTGATGTACTTGAAAGTTTCTACCATGCCCCCCCTCCTCTCCTTGAATGTATACATATTAAGCTTCTTTAATCTCTCTCTCACTCTGTATGTCTTCTGGTGCACACCCTGCACCATTTTAGTTGCCCTCCTCTGGACTGCCTCCATCCTGTCTATGTCTTTGTGGAGATGGGGTCTCCAGAACTGGACACAGAACTCCAAATGTGGTCTCACCAACTGTTTGTACCAAGGGATTACAACTTCCTGTTTTCTACTGGTGATGCCTCTCCCTATGCATCTCAGTATCCCACCAGCTCTTCTTACTGCCTTCTCACTTTGCTTGCCCACCTTAAGGTCATCTGATATGACTACCCCCAGGTCCCTTTCCATTTCTGTAGTTGTTATTATCTTACCCCCCATTATGTACTCTTCCCCTGGATTTTTGTTTCCCAGGTGCATTACTTTGCACTTCTTTGCATTGAATCTAAGCTGCCATATATTTGACCATTTCTCCAATGTTGCCAAGTCCCTTTGCTTAGTCATACATGTATACCTAAAGACACAATGTAGTTACAGGACTACTGTGTCTCAGTCTGCCCTTAACCACTTAGCAAACTGTATAACTACTGGTTTGATTGCTGTACAACAGCATCAAAGCAGCATTCTTGAAGTGTTGTATTGTCTTACTAAATGCAATAAAGATGATATTTAAAAAAGGTACTGTCCCCTTGCATTACCCCTTGGGCTATTCTTTCCTCAGTTTGTACCTTTGCACTGCTCATCACATTCCCTACCTCCCTCTATTTCTCCTGATACACCTCCCTGTCCTCTTCCCTCTGCATCTTTTTATAGCTCATGCAAACTACCCTTTTAGCCTTTATTTTTTCAGTCACTCCCTTCAAGATCCATAATGGTCTTTTTGTCTTCTTGTTTTTGCACACTTCCTTTGTGCAGTGGTTTGTTGCCTTCATTATGACTTCCCCTAGCTTAGGCCACTGTTGCTCCACCCATCCAGGACAGCTCCACCCCCCACACACACACTAGGTTGTCTCTGAGGCAATCACCCATTTTTAAAATATCTGCCCTCCTGGAGTCCAAGACCTTTGCCCTTATGTGATTTGTTTCCACCTCTGTCCTTGTGTTGAACCACACTGTACAGTGATCACTGGTCCTCAGGTGGCCTCCCACCTCAACATCTGCAATACTGTCCCTGTTGGGATTCTATGCTTGGGATGAGATCTCAGATCACCTGTGTGATGACAGAATGCACTCATCAATAGGTTGTTGTGCGTTGGCCTGATACTGTCATATTAATAACAGGGTGACATAATTTCTGTTTCACAAATGGGAAGTGGTGGGGTCCTGAAGTTAGAACATTGACCTCTCAGCCATGAGGCCTTGGGTATGTTTGTATTTGCTGCTGCCTTCTCTCTCCTGTGTCACACCTATAAATGTGGCTTTGTTCTATGAGTTATTCCCAAATAGCAGAATCTAAAAAATGAGAGAGGAGGACCACAGCCTTTCTTCTAGTTTAATTTGGCATCAACTCATTTGTTGTAAAGGGAGGAGACATTAAGATGAGCTGTAATCATTTGATTTCTGTTGGATTGTGACATCACTTCTTCCTCGCTGCTCAGTAACAGCAATGTAGGCACAGTTTCACTTCTGGTTGCTTTTGTTTTTATAATACAATACACTATTGTTTTACATGTGGGTATTGTTGATCTAAGTAACTGATCGTATTCTCATAGATTTATCTGCCATGCTGTTTTGGAAGTGTATGTGTGTTTATATTTGTGTTTGCCTGAATGTTGCTATGTGTTGTAGTAACTGACTATGAAAAAACTGTTAAGAGTCCACTTTGCACATTCTCACCTTCCTCAATCAACTCGACAATTCTCTTTGTTTACCATGGGCTTCTACAACCATACTCGTTCAAAAAATTGACCATTTTTTCCCTTCAAAATTCATGTCCTTAATAAAAGCCCTCCCATTTATTCCAAAATGTGTTTTTCATCCCTCCCAAGAAGTGTAAGTGCATCCCATCCTAAAATTTGTATGTATACCCCTCCAGACATTTGCAAATCACACCTCTTAGTCTTTATGAAATGGTTTCTTCTCCTAAGATGTGCGTCAGTCACTGTTACTGAAGTTTCTTGCCGTGCCTCTTTCAAAATCATTATTGCTTGTCCTTCCCAAAAATTATGCCCTTTCTATTTATTTTAAATTCATATAACCCAACATTTTAAGGTCCATGCTATTCTTCCCATTTGCACATTTAAGCCTCCAGAAATGTGCCATTTCTCCTAATTTCAGGAATTAAAAGGGGCACAAAACTGGGTATGGGAGAGAATGCAACTTTTGATAAGGGTAAGGGGCACATATTTAGGGAAGGCTAAGGGATAACACTGTTCTTTATGATGAGGGTAGTACATTAAATGAATAAGAAAACAGAACGCCATGTTAGAATGAGGATAGCAAATAACACAAAAGAGCTAGGTTACGTGCGCTCTGAAAGAAGAATTAAAATTAGCATCAACATTTCAGCAAAATAGTAGGTTTTCTTCAGAAATTATCTATGAAGAAGTAATGACAATGTTTCAGAGAGACTTAGTAAATTTCAGTAATGAGGGATAGGTGCAAAGGTTTGGCAAGGGTGAGGAGAACATATTTAGTGAAGGACACAAATTTTAAGAATGATGAGTGGTACAAGTTTTGAGTAGTGCAAGTGACACAAACTTTGAGAATGGAGGGGGTAGAAATCAAAACTAGTGGGGGTATACATTTCAAGAATGACGAGGAGCACAAACTGTGAGAGGAGTGCAAATTTCAGTAGGGTTAAATGTGTGAACGTTATGAGTGTGAAGGGCCCAGGTATCAGGACTGGTAAGAGACGCATGCTTTGGGAATAATGAGGCTTGCAAATTATAAGAGTGGCAAAGCATTCACATTTCAAGAGAAAAATGCATCTCTGGATACATACAGCAGGAAATGTAAATGTCGGGAGGCAAATGGTCATTGAATTTTGGGTGGAGTACACAATTCAAAAGGGATAAATTATTTGGATTTTTGAATAAGCCAGGAGCTTAAATTGCAAGTGGAACAAAAACATTAGAAAGGTGATGGTGGGGATTTTCAAAGCCTATGCAGATGTTGTTTTCTATTGTCTACATATTTGAACATACACATATGTTGGCCCATATCCAATTTTTAAACTAGGACATAGTCTGATTTTCTAAACTTTGACTTAGTTATGTCCAGTTTGCAAAGTTCAGATATAGTTGTGCTTGGACACAGCTGCCAAATGAAGTGTAAACTTATACAGTATATCATTTGTCCTACACCTCCTTTATCTCCCTCAACCATTTAAGTTTCTCCTGGAGATCAAAGGTGACTGAAGAATATCTCATTTGAACTGACCGTATCTGAATCCCTAAACTTCCTCTAATCAAAGGTGCATGTACAGCTCATACAGAGGTAGAGAAGGGAGCAGGAGGCAAAACATGCATGTAGAGACTCCCATCAAAAAACCCTTATAGTCCATACAACCATTTTCTATCATCTAAGCATCTAATTCATTTTTAAACATCAACTTACTTTTACTCAATATGATGCCGAGTTTCAATGTGTTCCATGTTTTTACTATTCTTTGTGTACTCCTTTTCTTTGCGTACTCCTTTTCTTTGTGAACTCCTTTTTCTTTGTGTTGTATTTAGGGCATTGCAGTTGAAGAGAATGACCTCTGGTAGCAATAGTCTCTTGCTTGAAATCAAAACCAAGGTCACTGAACAAATAGGTGTTGTTTATAATGCCCCATAGTAATAAAAGATCCCCCCTCAATCTTCTTTGTTCTAATGACATAAGAGTTAATCTGTGTAACATTGTACTGTAATTTAGAGTTTTCAAACCTTGGGCTTGTTTGGTTAATTCACATTGGACCTTTTTCCAATTGGTTACTATCTGTTCTTTTTGGAGAATTACAGAGCTGTGAGCAGTAATCTAGGTGTGCACACATGTACGATCTATACAGGGGCATTAATACCTCAGGTGCTCTAGATTTATGTTCTTTTAATTGTCCAAATAATTCTGTTTTATTTGCTTTATTTATTGTCTCATTCGTTTGTCTGGTGAAACCAAAGTTGTTGGTAATAGAAATCCCAAGATCTTTTTCAGTGCCGGTTTCTAATAACTGTTTTCTGCATAAGTGATAGGTATGTTTTTTATTACCTAAAGCTAAGTGTATTACTCTGCATTTCTCCAGGTTAAATTACATCCTCCATTTTGTAGCCCAATTGGAAATAAGGTTTACGTTGTCTTGTATTCTGTTGGTGTCAGCAGATCCTCCTAGCCTTGATATCGTCTGCATACTTCACAGACCAACAACTCAGTCCTTTGGTTAAGTCCAGTATAAAAACATAAAAAAGGAAATGATCAAGAAGTGATCCCTGAGGAATGCCACTGGTCACCCATCCCTCTTCTGAAGAGCATCCATTTATCAAGACTTTCTGTGTTCTTCCATGTAGTCATCTGGATACTCATTTAACCAACTTAAATTGTACACCAGTTTGTATAAGTTTAGTAATTATTGCATCATGTGGTTCTAAATCAAATGCCTTGCTAAGATCCAAGAAAATGACATCACAGGGCATTTTGTTGTCTAAATGACTACTTAGTTTCTTGTAAAAACAAAGGAAATTTAAGACACAAGATCTACCTTTGACGAATCCATGCTGCTCTGGGTCTAGATTTGGAATGGATGCATTCAGTATATCTTTTATGATGCTTACTAGGATTTTACATACTATGGAGGTCAAGCTTACTGGTCTGTAATTTACCATGTTTTGTTTGTCTCCTTTTTTGAATAGTGGAGTGATATTAGCAGTCCTCCAGTCAATAGGGACTTTGTCAGTATCAAGACTGTTTTCAAACAAAGGCTTTAGATGAAAGAGCAGGTGGTTTTGCATGATCTTAAGCATATTGCCAGTAATCATATCTGGCCCTGGAGAGGTATCTAATTTTATACCTAATATTTTATCTTTCGGATCTTCGGGGCCCAGTGGGCTCACCCGGTTACCAAAATTTAATAAATAAAATAAATAAATGATGTCTTCTGAGATTTTTATATGTTCAATTGTGCTACCTGTTGTACTTAGTGGTATGTCACATTTACTGCCACAGATTTTACAAAACTGTGTGTTGAATAAATTGTTTCATTTAAATTATTTATAATGAAATTGTCATGTACCAGAGGTTCCACTTTGCATCTTGTTTTGTAATGAATTAATATACAAAAAAATGCTTTCCCATTCTTTTTTTAGCCATTCTTGCCAACTGAAGCCCAGTTTTTCTTTTTGCTTTGTCAATTTCTTTTTTACATAATTTTTGTATATGTTTTAACCTGTCTGTATGATATGCAGTTGGTTATTTTTTATAAACATTAAATATCTTCCACTTCTTTTTTAGGAGTTTGATAATTTTGTTGTTGAGCCATGTGGGTCTCTTTTTATTATTATTTATTTTTATTTTTTATTTTGTATTTGGGAATGCGTCTGTTACAACTATCAAATATTGTGTTTTATTATTTTACCCCACATCTCTTCTGTATTATAGTTTGCAAGCATTTTTTTCCAATCCATGTGTGATAATGTTAGCTGCTTTATAATTATAAAAATATATGCCCCTTTTGTAGATAATATAGGAAAGGTCAATTTTGAAGCTCACAGAGTTATGTTTGCTGTTTCCTATATGGGGACCTATCTTACAGGTTGAAAGATTCAGTTTTGATGTTGATAAAACAATATCCAATGTATTATTTCCTGTTGTAGGTTCTGCAGCATATTGTTTTGAAAAAACCTGTTCACAGATAGCCAGACATCTTTTGCTTAGAGCAGTACAGGCTGTGTGCTGTATCCAATCATGTCCCCAAAGTTAAGGTCAACCAATTAAACAACTTCACCTATGTTGCAGGATCTTTCTATTTCACTAATGATATTTGATATCATCTCCAGATTCAAATTTGGGGATGGTTACAGAGGTCAATTTTAAATGAGTCTGATGGATTTGGAGGTGTTGTAACCTACAGATTGTCTTTATCAGAGTGTTTTGTAATATGACTTTATGAAATTTCATCTGAATTTAGATCAGAATTAGTAAACAGAGCTACCCTTGTACCTTTTTTTTCAATTTCTAGTGTAATTAAATAAATTGTTGCCTGCAATGTGTTTTTCCCAGGCATCGCATTTGACCACCATGTCTCAGTTATACCTATGATATCAGGAATTTCAATAGATATTAGACTGAGAAATTCTTCATATTGGTTGTTCAAACTCTGTGAGTTAAAGAGGCAACATCTAATTTCACAATTTTTCATTGTGTTTTTTTATGCCTGTTTTACCATGTGTACTTATTGGTTTATGAATGTTTATATGATTAATATTTTCCCCGTATGTAGCTAGTTTAAACATAACTCGTACATTGTTGTATTGAATTGCTCTCCTAAAAGCTATGCCCCCTTTTTATTTAGGTGGAGTCTATCTCTTGAAAACAGAGTGGAGTTGGTCTTGAAGGTGCCCCATGAATTAATAAACATAATGCCTTCCTTTTTGAACCAGTTTGACAACCTTGAATTTATCCTAAATATTGTGTGATTTTTTTCGATATGTGCTCTTGGTACAGGTAAGAGACCCGATAGTGCTACCCAAAAACCTCTTTCTTTAACTTTCTTTAATTGTTTTACCCAGAGAGAGCAAGTTGTGACAGATGTCCTTCTCATGAGATTTTCTGACATCATTTGTACCCACATGTATGATAACTTATGATTTTTTCTCAGTTATTATTTTATGTATTCTTTCATGAATGTCTGCAAATTTGGCACCAGGAAGACAGGTCATCAATGTATTGTATGTGTCTTTTTTGCAAATATGAGAGTCAGTGTATCTTACAATTGAATCACCAATAATTAGTTTCAGTACAGGTTCAATACTGACACTTTCGGACTCACTAATAAACTTGTTCGATGATTTCATATGAACATACAAATCTGCCAGCAGAAGCAGGCCTTGTGGTCTATCTAGCCTGCTCAACGATGCAGCTAGCATGCACCCACCTCCCCCCCTTGATCTCCTCACACTCTGTCCCATGCCCTTTTAAAACTGTCCACCATCCTGCAGGACACCACCTTCTCTGGCAGAGTGTTCCATTTCTACACCACCCTCTTTGTGAAATAATGTCTCCTCATCTCTCTCCTAAATCTACACCCAATAACCTTAGTCTGTGCCCTCTTGTGTCACTTCCTTTCCTCAGTCTAAATAACCCATCTGTGCCAGACTTGTTGATCCCCTTCAAGTATCTGAAGGTCTCAATTATATCCCCCAATCCCTCCTTTTCTCCAGGGTGTATAAACTCAAATCCCTCAGTCTGTTTTCATAGGTTTTGTTTTCCATCCCCTGGATCATTTTTGTCACCCTATGCTGTACCCCCTCCAGCAGCCTGATACCCCTCTTTGGGTACTGCCACCAGTACTGCAAGCAGTACTCCAAGTGTGGCCTGACCAATGACCTGTACAGGGGCATGATCACATCCTTGAGTCTGGATGAGAAACCTCTTGCAATACACCCCAACATCCTGTAAACCTTAGCCACTGCCTTCCTGCACTAGCAGAATTGTTCACGCTCCCCATTACTATCACCCCTAGGTCCTTTTCTTCCTTAGTGACACCTAGCTGAACATCTCCCAGCCAATATTCCTTTCTAGGGTTCTTTGCTCCAAAGTGCATAACCTTGTATTTTCTGCCTATCAGCATCTGTCTCTGGTGTAGATAAGTTATAAGAGTCATTGCTCAGCATTGAAAACCTGTTTGATAGAGGCAGATGATTACCGCTAGCCCTTCTACCTTTTTGCATTGATTTTTTTGTGACCAAACTCCAGTCATCAGATTCATTATTTAATAAAGTATCCTTGCTACCATTTGAGAAAACTTCATCATCAGTGTTTCCACTGTCTGATATTACTCACTTTTTATTTTCAGTATCAGGTTTAGGTATTAAGCCCTGAGAGTTTTTACTTGTAGGTTTTTTCTACTTAGTTTTTGTTTCAGAAAAGCAAGTTCTGCAATCAGTTTCTCATGAGCTTTACATTTAACACATATAAAGCAGGCATCATTTGCATCTTGATCTAGACCATTTTCTAGAGTATATAGTGAAAACATATTACATGCCATATACTTTAAGATGCACCCTGATTTGCAAAGAACTTCCAAGAAATCTTCAGATGGATCTTAAAAGGCCATTTCTGTAAATTTTTGAGAAATAAGTAGGGTAGAGGGGGGGCATTCAGAGTCCCAGGACTTAGTGGATTGCAACTTGTCTCTACATGCAGCATTTTCATGCTCTCGCCCTGCTCACAGAGGGGTGTTTTATAGGCACCTGTGATCCGGAAGTAATGGGAAGGAGTCATGCAACCACCCACAACAAAAGTACCGAATAAAAGTTTAAAATAGCTCAGTCCAGCTGTGGGACTAAAGGTGTTTAAAAATAACAGAAGGCTGTCAGCCTATATATAAAATAAGGTAAAATTATCAGCATGTTTAGTTGGAATGTGTAGTCCTGAGCTGCACCCAAGAAACTACATCTCCCAGTTCTCTCAGCACTGGTCTCCTAGTTATTGTATATTTAGGTGGCCCTGCCTCACAGAACCCCAAGCTGCAGCCAGATAGATATTATAGTTATTATACTACTGCTCATTTTTAGTGAAAATAAACTCAAAAGACACAAACAGGAGACTGCTATCAAACAGCTACATGGCAGTCTCTGTTTATACTCATCCACATACAGTAAGCCTCGCTTGCAGAGGGAAGAGTTTTATAGGCACCTGTGACCCGTATGGAAGAAATGGGAAGGGGTCAGGCAACCACCTGCAAGAAAAGTACTGAATAAAGGTTTAAAATAGCTCAGTCCAGCTGTGTGCACTTGAGGTGTTTAAAAATAACAGAAGGCTATCAGCCTATATACAAAATAAGGTAAAATTATCAGCACATTTAGTCTGAGCATGTAGTCCTGAGTCACACCTAAGAAACTACACCTCCCAGCTCTGTCAGTGCTGGTCTTCTAGTTACTGTATACTTAGGTGGCCCTGCCTCACAGAACCCCAAACTGTAGCCAGATAGATATAATGGTACTGCTCATTTTTAGTGAAAATAAAGTCAAAAGACACAAACAGGAGACTGCTGTCAAACAGCTACACAGAAGTCTCTGTTTACACTCATCCACATACATATACTTGCTAGTACAAGTAACCTATATGTGATTTCATTTATCTGGATTATTCTTTTACCAGATATTCATTTAAGAGGGTTTCTGCAAATTATAGAATTGGCAAAAATTTAGTGCACAGTAAAGTTATTTATTTAGTAGGTCTACTGTATTATTTTAATTGCTCTGCAAATCATTATGTTCTACCTTTCTGGATATTGCCATTTTATTAATTTCACAGTTATGTTGCTTTATCAGGTATCCCCTATACCGAAAAAGCACAAATAAATTTGTTCACTGTAAAAGTATTTAATAGATCTGTTCCAGTATCAAGTATTTATTTACATGGGCTCCACTCCAATTTTGAATGCTTGCATTTTTCTAGTACACTTTTTTGTGATTCTACCTTGTTTTTGACTAACTGAAGAATTTTTACACACACAATCGAGATGTCTCAGGTCCCTTCATCTGCAGCAAAGAAAACTGACCAGCATTTCAGAATGTATACAATAGTTTTTTTTTTCTTCTTCTTCTGTAGTTGGGATATAATTGACCCAAAGGAGCTACCTATTGGGACACAGCTTAATTAATTTACTGAACTGACAGCATTACACATCCTGCATACTCAATGGAACTTTTTTAGCCATTGATCCTTTTGTTAGGGTATGACTTTGATGTAGCTCACCATCTGCATGCTTGATCTCTCACCTTTTAATGACATGCGGCCTATCTCCTGGTTGCCACCTGTATTGTATTAACTTATTTCTCTATACCCTGCCCTTTGTTAAACAATCTAGGATTCAGAAACTCCTGTATATATTCTGAAATGCTAGTTAGATTTCTCTGCATCCAATGAAAGGGCCTGGGAGGTCTCAAAAGCTTGTGTAAAAATGGTAGTTTGTCTAATAAAAGGTATTACCACAAAAAAGTGAAATATACTTTTTGAGACTAACATGGCACCAGTGACCACAAACCCACATTTTTCTATGTGTTCTTTTTTTTCATATTTAATTTCAGTTTTTTTTTTGTGGGTTTTCTCCTGACCCCCTGGCTACACCCATGCATCCCTGATGAAGTGCTCACATGTGGAGGCATGTGCACACCATTTGGGATGCCCCTCCCTTCCAGTCGCACTGCTGACCACCTGTGCTGGCACTGAACCTCTATTCAATGATGGTGGGACTATGGGAGGGTGATCCCACCCCTTACTCAGGAGAGGAGAGCCAATGCTCAATCCTGCTCCCACCCTCCCCCATGCCAGCATCCCAGTGACCTGAGGTCATTCCCGAACCTGGGTCACTGGTGTAGCGTGAGGTGTGGTGTCCAGTGCCTCAACCCTCAGTGCCATTGGGCCAGCAGTTTTCTGTGTGTTCTATACTGTTCTTATATTGCACTCAGGCTTGACTAAAAATGGGCTTGTCTTAGCCCACTTACCTGGTGAAACAAATAGGAAGGGAAGGGAAGGGAAAGGGAAATTGTTTAATCAGGAAAAGCACACTAAACCAAAGCTTCTTTCCAGGTTTAACCTGGGAGCACAAGGAAGTTAAAACCCTGTTTCACTGCCAACTTTGCAGTACATCAACCCATGCACACCAGTTGATGCACTGCAAAGTCAGCAGTGTAAACACTGCAGGAGCACCCTTTTGATTTTTTGATCTAGCTCAGTTGTGGGATTAGAAGAGGAGTGAGTGCATTAAATTATAGTGTGAACACTTTGCTGCGTTCACTCTGCCACAAAGGATGTCTTTTCATAAAAAAATGGTGAATTCACAGCCCCTCCACAGCACGACCTGCAGCGCTGTGAGGACGGGCTGTGTGAATGGGAACAGAGCCAACATATTGGGAAGGGAGAGGCACACATGACACAGCGCTGCCTCTGTGTAAACATGGCTTAAGTGACTTACTCAGGGTCAGATCCAAAAGCAAATGGTTTAATACCTTTTATTGGACCAACACAGATGTTATAACAAAAGAACAAAGTACTCTAGCTTTCGGACCAACCAAGTCCTTCGTCAGAAGCTTTATGACAGTTATTTAGAAAATCCCATTCTATTAACACCCAAGTAATGCATAAAAACAAAAATAATTCTTATTGGTTTAACATATTCATTTGAAACATAACAGAAGATTATGTTGGAGAGGCTAATTAACACCAATATACTTTTAGCTGAGAAGTCCTTGAAGGTCAAAGGTTATCAAGAAATAGCAACAAGCAGAGAATTCAACTCACATAAATTTTTAAATGTCTCAGTATGTTTCAAGAAAACAGTCTACTGATAATAAAACCTTAGGATACTATTATCCCTAATTACATGTAAGATGAGCTTACAACTTTAATTGCAAG
Organism: Neoceratodus forsteri; assembly: GCA_016271365.2. Lineage (NCBI taxonomy): Eukaryota > Metazoa > Chordata > Ceratodontiformes > Ceratodontidae > Neoceratodus > Neoceratodus forsteri. The sequence continues at coordinate 1,456,215,082 of CM057450.1, read as the reverse complement.
TGTCCTTGTGTTTTAAAGAACATAGTTATTGAAAGGCAACCTGTGGATAACAAATATATGCTAAAATGAGGCTAAATTGCAAGTTAAAAACAAGCCTCAAAATTAAAATAAACAGAAATTATATATATATATATATATATATATATATATATATATATATATATATATATTTCTGTGAGACAAACTTTTACTGTCCCTCGCTGTCGAACCTCGCTCTGACAGCAATCCATTGCAGTTAGAGCTGCTAATTTATTTAATTCCTTTCCTCCTGAGATTACGACGACTGCAACCTTGGGACCATTTAAGCAGAAGCTGCATCAATTCCTAGTTTCCAGAGCATCTTGTGACTGCTATACCTAATCTCTGCTGACAATTAAATGCACTGGGACCTCTTTCTTTTACCATTTTCCCCTGTATAGCCCTATGCTGCTGCTGTTGCACTTTTCCACTCACAGTACTTTTTCCCTTATCCCTTTCCCATTCCTGCCCTCTTTTCATCTTACCTCATCCCCCCTTCCCTTACCCCACCACTCCCACTTCCCCCCTCTCCTGTATTTCTTCACCTTGTTCTCTCCCTCTACCCCCCACTCCGTGGGTCTTTCCTGTTCAAGCTTCATTGTGGAATCTCCTTCCTTGCTCTTTTTTTGCTCCTTCCACCCCCCAATTTACCCCTTGTACTTTCTCTCCTTGTAAGCTCTTTCATCCCTCTTCAGACAAGGCCATTGGCTGCACTTGACACAATATTTATCTTGCCATATTGTTCTTTTGTTTATGTAATTACTTTCCTCATGTTGTACTACTTACTGAAACCATTGTAATTTGCTATTCTTGTGACTTGACGTGGAACCTCTGTAAAAGAGCTCTTGGCTCAAAGGTCTTTCGATCTGTTAAATAAATAAATAAATATATATATATATATATATATATATATATATATATATATATAGGCATACAGAGAGTTTAAAGTGAAGTTTACTCAAAGTGAGCAAATGTTTCACAGAAAATGTAATATAGAACTTAGCTTGAGACATTTTCCCAACTATACTTTCAACCAGTGCATTCCATAAACTTTAAGGCCTTCAGTGTTGTAACAGAGTTTAAAACTTGATAATATCAATTGTAAGTATAAGTGCCACATAAAAAACCAAAAAAACAAAACTGCTTGTCAAGGACTTCCAAGAAGTTGAGACCACGAGCCTGATATGTACAGATTTCAACATAGCGCCAGTGCATAACAAACATGTACAGAATCAGTCTAAGGAATCTGAATAAAAACTCATAGGAATAAAATCCCCAAGCCCCCCCTTCCCTGGGAAAGATAACCAGTAAGCACTTTGTTCTTTTGTTGTAACATCTATGTTGGTCCAATAAAAGGTATCAAACCATTTGCTTTTGGATCTGTTTCACTAGGACCAATACAGCAATTACACTATTTGTTTCTCATGGTAACACAGTTTGCAAGTGAGGGCTGATGGGATTAAAAACCAGGCCAGCAGGTTTGCAGCTCAGTGCTCTTAACCACTATGCTATACGTCCCCTTTAAATAGGTAGGTAGATAGATAAGTAGATAGAGAGATAGGTAGATAGATAGATAGATAGATAGATAGATAGATAGATAGATAGATAGATAGATAGATAGATAGATAGATAGACAGACAGACAGAGAGACCAATAAATAAATAAATGTTACTGATCCTACCAAAATCTGCTCACCTATTATCTGGAACCAACGCACTCAAGGAGGATCATTGGATCCTCAGCGTGATTTCCAAGTTCACTGTGCTGTTGTTGCTTGTTCCCAGGGAATCCTGCACTCTTATCCTCCCTATAATGCCCTGGTTGGAGAATACAAGGTCTACAGTTTCTTTCCCCATAGTTGCACCTCACACCCACTGCTGGAAAAAGCAGTCATAGAAGACCTCAGTGAGCACCAGACTTCTGCTGCTCCTTGCCACTGCTAGTTCCCAGTTTACATCAAGGAGACTGAAATCTTCCATAATGACCATCACCCCAATATACTTTTTTGCTGATCTGCTTTAAGATCAGTTGAAATGCCTCTCTAGCTGGACAAAATGGTCTATAGGCAATTCCCGTCCTTAGATGTTTGCCCTCCCCCTATCAGTCAGAGCCAAAGGAATTCTATATCTCCCTTTCCATTTGTAGGTCTGTCCCCCACTACTTTGACAGAGTCCTTTATTTAGTGCAGTGATGATTTGGTGTTGCCCAGCTTTTGGTAAAAGGCCAGAATGGCCAGATCATTCCCAGCCTCTAATGCCTACAACTTTTCCATTTTATTGATCAGGATCCTGGCATTCACTCAGAATGCAGACTGCACAGGATGCCTTCGAAATCACCGTATAACTTCCCTCCCCTTATCACCACTTTCCTCCTATCTGTTCCTGCATCCCCTATCAAGCCCCTGTTTTGCTTCTGTGTAGCACTTTGAGATGTGGAGGTCCTGCCAGGCGTCACTTCTGAGTGTCAGTGTGGTATGCCCTATTACTGCCCTCCCCACACCTACTGTAGTTTAAATGCCTATTGATAAAAGCATCTATCTTCTCCCCCAACCCCACTCTAAGGATACAGGCCATCTTGCTTAACAGTCCCTTATCCTTCCAGAAGGGTCCTCAGTTCTCTGGAAAATTGAAACCCTTCTCCCTGCACCAGCTCTGTAGCCAAGATTTAAAGTTGGCCCTTAAATTATCTGTTCTCCTGATCACTTGGCACTGGTAGGACCTCTGAAAAGGTTACCATTTCGTCAACTTCATTTAACTTCCTGCTTAATAAATGGAAACAGTCCTTGACCCTATCTATGCTGTAGCAGACCAGATCATTGGTCTCTAGGTGCATGACCACTTGTGGCCTCCTTGTACAGTACCTGCATGACAGGTAAGCACCCTTACACTAGGAATGATCCTGTCCACTGTTATTCCAGGGCAACAGCACACGCTTCAATTCTTAGGTTAACTGACACAACCCATCTTCTTTATCCCTCTAGCGAAAGAGTACCCAACTACCACTACCCTTCTCTAATAACTTCTACCATTAGGAACCCCCCCTTTTGACACAGCCACAATGGTTGTTAGCCTTGTCCCAGCGGAACCAGTTAATGAATCGTCACTTGAAGGACCGATGAGATTCACTACAGCCAAAGACATGAAGTGGTTCCTGGTTTTACATGGGAACTCACCCCCCCCCCGATCCTGATCCCTGCCTGCTCCACTGGGCACTGTCTTCCACCCATTGTTGCATATCCAAGTAATCCACTGCAACTGGAGATGGGAGGTGCCTTTAACTTCCTCGTTGAATGACTCTTCAGAAGGCAGATTTCTGCCCTTACCAAAGCTAAATTTGAAGCCAAGGCCCCCAGTCTCCTACATACTGGGCAGCAGCCCTTCATCCAGAGAAACCTCAGGAAAACAGCTGCTGCAAACTGTGCTTGCAGTGTTATGCTTTAAAATGTTTAGCAAGTCCAACAACATTTTAGTCAGGCTATTCTCTTTTCTATAGAAATATGCCTGAACTGACATGAGTCTGCTTTCTTATGAGTGAATGATGGAAGACCTTCGCATACTCAAAAGAATGTGGTTCCCTTTGAGAAGCACTGAGTGTGTGGGTATACATTATTTCAGACAGAGACAGTCTAAAACTGTTAACTGTTTAAGCACATGTAACTGCCTTTTGATTCACCTAGGCTGCACAGGGGCCTCAGGGTAATTTAGCACACACCTCTGAGGGGGCTGGCCTGGGTTCCACAGTGGTAGAAAATGTGGCACAGTGCCTCCACCTGGGGTAGTGGCAGGGAACTCCTGTGGATAAAGAATAGGTTACCACCCCCCAGGAAATAAATAAGCTTTCCCGGTAATACTTTCCCCACACAATAACAGTTTCCCACATAGTAGCCTCCCACACCCCCAACAGCACTCTTCCAGTAACACATTGACTGTGGATAAAATGCAAACAATAACCTTATTTATTCAGGGGAGGGAGGACATAAGGAGAAGAATGTCAACCGCCATTCACTTTAGTTGGTCAATAACCTTCCCCCTAGCAACCCCTCTTCCCACCCCTGGGTGCACCCAGATTGTCCCTGTATGGTGGGTACCTCACCGCTTGGTGATGCAGGCCTGGGTTTTTTTGTCGGGGCCCAGATAAACATGGAACACACATTTCAAGCTTCTAATACTAGGCTTGCCAAGTGGAATGTCTTTGAAAAATCCTGTGCAGAGATTACCCCCAGAATTCTAACTGGCTAGCTAACTAATAGACTCCCCAGAACCGCAGCGCAGGGTACTCACAGTTTTTGCAGTTCACACAGGGGGTTCAAAGCCAGATGACTTGCATGGTAACGTGGAGGCTCTATGTTGGTGATGCACCACCAGTGGGAAACCAGAACTGTAAAAACTCGAGGGGTGATGGTCTTCGCCTCCCTGGTCTTGCCAACTTCACCTATGGTCCTTTATAGACAGACTTCACTCAGGCAGGCCTATTCTGTCCTTCAACCCAGGACATTGTCGGCTGCAGTCCGAGGAACCTGGATTGCCTACGTTCCTCAGACCCTTAGGTTGCACGTCCAGCTGCCCTACAGGACCTGCGCAGGGCAGCGGGGCTTCCAAAGTCTCTCACCTCACAGCTCCAATCTCAAGGGATGCCTCCACAAGCAGTGCTGGGTCCTATCCTAACTGCTTGTCTTGACACTCAGTCTCTCCCCCGGCCAAACATTTACTTTCCCAACCATTTTCTGCGCTGAGGTGATTAGTGGCTCACTCAAGGTCCGCAGTCCAACTCTTTTTACAGTTCATGCTTGGGCTGCTATAAAACACTTTTTTCTCTTTGCTTTAGTCACACAGAAACAGCTACTATTCCTCCTGCACTCAGCTTAGTAGTTTAAGGTAGCCGGGGTTCAGAAACAGCCAGGCAGACATGTTAGACTTGGACAGTCTCTCTCTCCTCACATCCACCCTGCAGCTCCTCTTGACAACTCTCCTTCTTTCTGGCAGAAAAACACTCTTATATCACCCCTAGCAGCCTCCTTCTGATTGGCTGGAGCCGACCAGGTGATCTCAGGACTGGCTCTGTGTTTTACCCAGCAGCCCCACTCTGTAGTTTTTTTTTGGTGGGGGCTGCCATTTTGTCTCCCTGTTGGGTTCTCTACAGTCCAGCCCTGATTTATTTGATCTAGCCCTCTCACACGGTTAACTGTATGTCTACTGCTGACCGAGGCCTTCTGGTCACTATTGGTGTCTATCCCCGGCTCCTCTGCTCATCTTGGAGCCGGGATATACTTCCTTTTTCTAACAGCCACATGGCTGAGCTGAAATAGGAGCACTGTTCCTTTAAATTCTGTCTCTGATGGCCACACATGCACAGGGGGAGCACAGCATCATCTTATATATTTACTTGTTGCGGTCCCGGGCTCGGCTTCCCAAAACACCAGGACCGCAAGTTACCCTCTGCTCCAGCACCCGCAGTTACAAACCCTACACCACCACCACCCTTGGCCCCTTTGTGCAGTGATCCCACGGTGCCAAGGGCAGTGATCAGTGTCAGCAGCCACAGCCTCAAGGTGATGGGAGGCACCAGGGTCTGAATCCCATTCAGGACCCCTGGGAACGGCACCAGCACTGGATAGGAGCGGCACAACCACTGGATCAGGGCCAGAGCTCCTAAGGTAAGCCCAGTTTTGGGGGCTTACACACATTATAGGAAATTTATTGACAATCAAGCTTCCCTCTTTCATATACCACAAATAAGAGGTTAGTTGGTGAATAACAGATGAATCTAGGCCCAGGTATTGTGCTCCATTTTGTCACCAAATGGCTAAACACATGGTGCTTTTTCTCCATGGTTTATTGTTAGTCCAAATATGACTGGCAAATGATATTGGTACTGTGCCCAGGAGCTGGGACATAGTGCATGGGACAGAAGGTACATAGCTTATTATCCATTCATTATTTGTGTCCCTCCTTGGTGGGTACCAGCCTTGATAGCATCATTAGGTTTTTTTGGTGTAGTAAATGTGAATAGTTCAGTCCTCCTATGAATGTGGGGCTGTTAGAAAGGTAACTCATTCCTGCAGGCAGGCAAAGGTTAAAGAGCAACTGTCACATTCTGGGCAGACAACTCATACCAAGAAGCTGCTTGCCTGAAGAGCTAATTAAACTTACTTGTGAGTTTATTTTGCATGTAACGTCTGAGTACAAGCCAAGCGATCACTGATTGCCATAGCCCCAGCCCTAAAAATAGTGCTATGATGATGTGAAGTAGGGAACGGGGCTGCAGGCATGCTATATATATATATATATATATATATGTATATACACACACATATACATACAACAATGAAATCAGGGGAGAGGGGCCCTCTGAACATGCATGCAGTTTCTTTCCCTCCAATTATACATGTAAGGAGCTAATATATGATATATATTACAGCCCGATAACTGGTATCCCATGATAATAGTGACTGAATATGGGCGATCGTCAAAACAGCGACTCATATTCGGCGCTATTGTCATAGGCAACCTTCAAGGGTAGCGACTAGTGCTACCGTGAGGGTGGGGGAAGGTGACCAGAAAGGGGGAATGGTGAGGGGAAGGTTAGGGATAGGGAAGAGGGTTACCTGGATGAAGTGTGCCTGCTGCCACCGAGCCAGTTGTGTGGTGTGGTTGTGAGGGAGTCTGTCTCTGGAACAGCAGGTACTGGGCTCGGGGCTGGGGACGGGAGGGTTAATTTTGCCACTGCCTGTGGCCCCCGGACTTAATTTTTTTTTTCAGGTGGATTGTGCCCCCTCCCTGACATGTACCTCCCAGGAGTTAAAGGAAAGCTGTCCTGATCGTGCCCTCCCACCCCAGCCAAGCTTACCCTCCGGTTAAGCTTTAATGTACAGTATGTTGCGGCATTTTTCTTGTGCTGTAACATACATTCTTTTATCTTTTAAAAAGTCAGCATGTGTAGGGGAGGCTCTATTATCTGTAAAGGTGCGGTGATGCACTGCTCGCTTCAATAGTTTATATAGACTCTGGTTCCAAATAGGAGTGAGTACATGTGTCTCAAGGAGTAGCCAACTGGATGGAGGTAGAAGAAGGAAAAGCTTCCATGTCTGGTGTTGAGCAGAGATTCAAAGATGTTGAGGCTTGAGCTGAAGATTTTGATAAAAATTAAGTAACTGTTGATACCTGATGTTCCGGGCCAGTCACTATAGGCATGTGGAGGGTTCAGTCTGTATGCAAGCAGTTCCCAGGGCAGCATTCAAAGAGATGCCCCCCCCCCCCGAGAAGGGATCGCATAGTGCCACTATACCATGCACGTACATTTCTCAAGGGACAGCATCCCTTGTTATGCCTAGAAAGGAGTCACATTTGGTTGAACAATTAAATGTCACAGTCATGAACCCAGTGCCTTCTGCCCAAAGGACACACCCACTAAGTTCTTTATGATGCCTTTCATGCCATGGACTGGCTCATCCTTGTGGCAGGGGTGTACACCAGCAACCATGTTGTTAGAGTTGTTATGAGTTAAATGTAACAACTGATAAGGCAACAGATGCTGAGTGGTCCAGTGGTAAATATGCAGGCCTGTAATGCTGATCGCAGGTTCAAATCACACCAGAGGCACTAACATGCTATGTAGTCCGGAGCAGATTCATTAACCTCCTTGTGCTTCAGTCCTCCCACCTATGACAATGGGACCCACTGAAAACAAGGTGCTACACCTCAGCTGGACAATCTTGGGTAAATACACAGTGAAATTAACAAGTGAATGTAAAGTCCTGATTAACAGAATAAAAGTGGGTACATGTACAGCACGAGTCATGATTTCTACACAGGCTGGCAACTGTACACTGTGAATTAAGCTACAGTACAATTTACCTTCAGTAGTAACATTTGTATTTATTCAGACATTCAGACATTTGGTGAGAGACTAGCAGGAAGAAAGAAAAACAAAAATAACCACAGCAAAATAATTAAAACAAAAAACAGCCCATCGAGTAGACAATGCAATTTAAGGCAAGAAAACTAGGAAAACATGACTGCATTTTGAGGAACATTTCAGCTGCTACTGTATTTCCTGTAACATGCATAGTAACAGACAGTAGTAACATAGCAATTCAAGGATGGAAGGGGCTAGTTCCATCATGCCCTCCCCCAGAGGAAGGAGTGAGCAGCTCTAAATGTGCATGGGGTAGTTGGGCATAGGAAAGTTTTGAACTATCTGCACCATTTGCATTTGTCTATTTGTATAATTAAAGTATATGTATTTTCTGATTAGCTCTTGAGTGCATACTTCTTTTTTATTGCTGCCATCATGCCCTCCTTCCTGGTTTCATAGACTGGGAAGATTAAGTATGATATGATATGCAGAAATGTACCAGTTATATAGATTCCCAACCCACTCAATGGCCCAGGGTACCATGCGATTCCATAACAAAGCAGAAATGTGTTCATGCTTACCTTGAAAGCCTGTACTCTCTGTTTGTCCACTGTCTCCACTAGTAGGCTGTTCCATAGGCTCACCAACCACATGGAGAAAAGGGTTTCCTTACCTAACCACTGAATTTACCACCTCTGAGCTTCAGGTTATGTCCCTATAGCATGTCTTGCATGGTTTAATATTGCCCATACTCTTGAGTCTGTGGAAGACTTAGATTATGTACCCTCTCAGCTTCTTTTTTTCCAGGGTAAACATATTAAAAGCTTACAGATTCTGCTCATGGCTTTTGTCCTCATTACCCCTGATTATTTTGTTGACCTTGTATTGTACCCCATCAACTGCCTCAATGTCCATTTTTGTACTGAGGATCCTAAAAGTGTACTCCTGGTGAAGATTAACCAGGGTGGTGCAATGTTGTAGGATGACTTTTCCTGCTCTGCTGGTCTGCCTCCTTTGATGCACCCTAGCATTGAGCCAGCCCTCTTGATAGCAGCTGTACACTGCTTGTCCTGCTTCAGCCCCTTGTCTGTTATTACCCTCAGGTACTTTTTCTCCTCCATTGCATCAAGAGGAGCCCCATGCAGTGTGCAGGTTCTGCCATTGTTTCTCCTTCCCATATGTAGCGCCTTGCATTTGGGTACATCAGTTCTGAGGCAACAGGGGTCTAATCAATCACCCAGCTTTTTTCAGGCCCTCCTGAAGTTTCTCCCCATCCTCAAGGGACTCCATCATACTGACCAGCTTAGTGTCATCTGTGAACTTTAGCTGCTGGCAAGAGACCCCTAGCTTCCAGATCATTGAAGAAAATGTTGAGCGGTATTGGCCCCAGCACTGATCTCTAAGCAACACCACTGAGTACCCCTCTCCACTCAGAGTAATGTCCATCCACCACACCTTCTGCTTCCTACCCACAAGCCAATTAGCATTCTGCCTTGTCCATGTCTTGTGTATACTGTACTGGTTTACTTTGCCCAGAAGCTTGTTGAGCACCCCAGTATTAACCTTCCCCTTTCAGAAGGATACTGGCATGGAAACAGGATGGTTTGCCTTAGCATTAATCTGCTTCTGTTGCTTATCTACACCTGAAGTAAGATCCGCAGTAGACATTCTGTTTTATATAGCAGCAGATGTTGATGTGACAGGCAGATCATTATGACTTCTGCTGGCCTGATTTCATGAGTTTTGGTGAGGAAGAAAGTAGAAGCAAATTAATCCTAAGGGACACAGATCTTGTATTCCTACAAATTACACTTAGTATTAAAGAACAGTAGTATGGTTTTGCCGCAAACAAAGATGGCAGCTTAAACATGTAGGAGCGGTTCCCTACTGCTCTATATCCTGATAACTGCAACAAGAAGTGCATTCCGCTTAAAAACAGGTCAGATCTAAACTCCTCAAGTAATAAGGAAACGATTGATACCTTTAATCTTCAGCTCTGATCCTTGCAGAACAGCTAAAAAGCATCTGTTCATTCTGTGATGGCCAAAGCATGGTTGCAGCCTCAATGAATCTACACAACCCAGTGGTGGTGGAGAAAATGTTTAATAAACTGTTGATCCAAATGGCTAAAGTTACGGTGGCATCCCACCATACCACCCTCGTAATGCAGCAATTGGAAGGGCGACTCCTGAACACCAAAAGACAGGTAGCTTCTCTTGATGTGGCCATACAAGAACTGCAGAGCAATGCACATGAGCAAGCCAGTGGCATACAAGGGCTACTCTTCAAAGTGGATGATCTGGACAATCGCAGCCAGAGTAACAACCTCTTGCTGCTTGGGTTCCCTGAAGGAGATGAACTTAAAACACCATTGGATTCTTGAAGCATGTCTTCCCTATGGTTCTGAAACTGAAGGGAGATGTCTGCCTTGACATCGAGAGGGTGCATCGGATGCTAGCCCCATTGACAAAGAGGGGCAAAAGACCAAGGCCCATACTGATAAAACTGTTAAGCTACATAATATGAATTTTATCATGATCCTGGGAGCTGGGGCGCCTGGAATGGCAGGGGCACCTCATCCAAATCTATCAGGATTTCTCTAAGGAACTCTTGGCCAGGTACAGGAGTTACATGGACCTGCACCATGCCATGAAAAATCTAGGCCTTATATACTCCCTCAGGTATCCTGCCACCATGAGGGTACAGCACAGTGAAACACACTGTCCTTTGATACCCCTAAGCCCTGGAAGATTTCCTTTGGAAGACCTGGCCAAGGGAAATTAGAGGCAGGGGAGTGCTGACTGAGCACCATGGTCAAAGGATCCACAGGTTGATGCTCAACAGTCCAATGGAACAACAGCACAGTGAACAAAGGGGAATCCGAGAAACTGAGGCAGAACTGAAAGAGGTATCTCAGAACACTGCATGAATCAAGGGACCATCAGCAGGAGAAACAGTGAGCCAAGTATCCCAGCTTGAGGGCAGGAAGAAGTGAAGACCCCACAAACTTGGACCATTATTCAGCTCCAAAGCATTTTTCATCTCTCAGATTGCAATCTGCACCAGAGCAGACCAGGCCACAGACATCCCCGACCTCACAGTATGCGACCCCTGGAGAACTTAAGGACATGCACATAGGACTACAGCAGGAGCAAGAAGGGGTTGCCGTGGTTGGTGAACAACAGTCGAATCAGGATGGGACTTTTGCAGAAACTGGCAGGGGAGAAGACACTGACACTGTGCCTGACATCCAAGCCCTGTACAAGGTGGAACCAGCTCCAGAGACAAAGACTTAAATGTTAAGATAAGTTGTGCTTTCCTTTCTTTTTCTGTTGGGTGAATGGTTTTAGGGGGGTAGGATATGGAGGCCCTGGTGATGTGCAGACTCCCTAACACAGTGGGGACAGGTTGCTTGACCAGACATTATCCTCACCCCTCCCAGTCTGGGCATGGAAGCTTGAACTCCTGCCACCTTGCTGGAACTCTTCCCCCTCCATGCCCCATTTTCCTCAACAGGGAAGCATGACCAAGCCTTCAACTGGTCTTCAAAGGGTCTAAAGTGTTCTAAGGTCTAACTGTGGACCACAAATGGCAGAAGGGAGAGACAAAGGTGCCTATATAAATCTGTACTGGGACAGTCGTTTGAGCCCCTGCAGCCTTACTGATCCAGTATTTTCACATTGGGAGCTATCCTGATGGATGGGTAGAGTCAATTATGCACACTGCTAAAGGCTGTGTCCCCCAGGGACAATGATATCAGATGAGGGGCAATGCATGCTGGAGGGAAGGGAGGGATACACTACATGCCTGGGCCCCCCTTTGCATATACACGGAGAGCCTGGATGACACTGCATCTCCTGGTCCCATGAGCACGACAGTGCAGTCTGTTGGGAGGGAGGGAGGAGGAGGGTGGACTCTGCATTCAGAATTTGAGATGATCTGGGGAAGGCACGCAGGAGTATTTGAAAGCAGGGGTACAAAGGGCTTACCACATTGCTACTGCACCACAAAGAAGGACCCCTTGTAAAACCCCCCTAGCCCTGGCTAGGACCAGGGCATAGGAGGAGCACACTTCCCTGTGTTCCAGGCCACCAGACTCATCCCAGGGTGCCAAACTTACAGCCTTAAGTCAGGGGCTACACAGCCTGACCAAGCAGGGGTAAGACCCGACCACACTCACTGTCTGGGCTACTAGCACTGCAGATAGGGAGGCACAGCGGGGAATGCTACCCCCAAACCGTAGATAGGATTACACCCCTTACAAGAGGGGCAGACATCCCCAAGGGGCATAGGGTGTGGCCTGCAGGGCTCCCAGGTCACTTACACCCTATACCTCCTAAATGGCATGGATGTGCACTATGTATATAGTTCTTGTAAACTGTGTGGTTTTGGTTCTATATATAGAAATGATATGTGTTCTGGGAAATGGAAGTCAATGATGTGTGATTGCTGTTTAGAAATGGGTAAGGGGGAGGCTACATGGAGGGCTAGGGAAAACAAGGGCAGATGTAAAGCAAAGGTGAATGATGGGCCCCCCAATGGTGTAGTTCATCCTGGTCCCTTGGAAAGGTCAACAATAAAGGTCAAGAGTGGGCCCCAGGACAGGAATGTAGCCCCCATAGAGATGGTATACTACCCCAGTATACCCCACACCCTTTGCCCTTAAGAAGTAGTATGTGGGCCAACTTCCCCTTGGTGGTGTTCAGCTCTTTACATAGCCATTCAAAATGTAAGTGCATGCACAGCAGATATCCTCATCCCCCACTCGGACCACCCTCTTTGACAATGGATGATCTGATATGCCACACATGGAATACAAAAGGGCTGAACACACCAATAAAGAGGAATAAGGTATTGACATATTAAAAAAATCCAAAACCAGCTGGCCTTTCTACAGGAGACAAAACTATCCAAAAAAGACCACAAGCTGTGAAAGAGGGACTGGGTGGGCCAGGTATTCCACACCTCAGCCCCCACAAGGAAGAGGGGAGTGGCAATCTTGCTCTACAAGCAACTCAAATGGGCCCCCATCAACACTAAGGCTGATCTGCAGGGTAGGTGGATATATGTGCTTTTGAACACCCCACAGGGCTGCATACTTCTGGGGAACATCTATGCCCCAAATAAGAATGACCCAGAGTTATTCCATGTTGTCACTCAAACCCTGGACAACATGTCCCAAGGGGGGGGGGGTCCAATCATCCTGGGAGGAGATTTTAACTTAGTGCTGGACACCTTGATGAATAAAAGCTCAGGCACAAAGGACTCACACCATAGAGGCCTCAAGGTAGTGCAAGGCCTTATGAGGGAACTAGGTCTTTCTGACATATGGAGATTATTCTACCCCAGGGACAGGAATTACCCATTTTATTTGATGGTACATGGCTTGTTTTGCTGGATAGACCTCTGGCTAACTTCCCACTGGATTACCCAGGTGGCAACAGATTCAGAAATCCTGCCTATAATAATCTCAGATTATGCCCCCGTCTAATTGACATTAATGTGGGGACATCCAACTCCAACATCACCCTCCTGGCAACTGGAACCCACTCTGCTCAGGGACGTAGAGTTCCAGACATGGGCCTCTCAAGAAGCCACTTTTTTAAAGAGAATCCCATCTCTGACATCCCTGCTGGGAATACGTGGGAGGCGTTTAAAGCCACCATGAGGGGCAAAATAATAGAATATGCAGTGGCCCACAGGAGGAAAAGGGAGGAGACACTCAAGCATTTGAGGTCTACTCTGAAAGAAGCCGAAGCCAAATTTAAAGGCAAGAACCCCCCCCGCCCCAGTCCCCCTAGGCAGTGAGGTCTTGGGACTAAGGCTCAGGATAAACACCCTTCTAGCCTGGAAAGCCGAGGTAGCTATTTTAAGACTCCAGCACAAATACTGGGGGCTCGCCTACAGACTAAGACAGCAGCAAATGGCATGGCATATAGATGGCCTCACAGACAGAAACAGATCTAGTGATTGCAGCTATGAAAGCATATTGTGAGAAGCTGTATGCTTCTTCCAGGAAGGCAGATCCCAAAATAACCCAAGTTCCTACAGAGTGTTCACCTCCCCATCCTTGCACAACAGTAAGCAGAGGCTTTGGATGCCCCATTCACTGCAGAGGAAATACAAAAGGCCCTTTTGTCCCTGAGACCGGGCAAGGCCCTGGGGGGGGAATGGATTCCCGGTGGAGTTTTGGCCACTGCTTGCCACAACCGTAACACCGGTTCTGCAGCAGGTATAGATGGAGGTAGAGAAGGAAGGCAAATTCCCCCCGATCATGCAGGAGGCAGTCATCAAGGTCCTACCCAAGAGGAGGAAAGACCCTACCATACCCAACAGTTACAGACCCATATCGTTAGTCAATGTAGATGGGAAGGTCTATCTCGAGACACTAGCACATAGACTTAACCTTCTCCTGCCCCATCTGATCCACCCAGCACAGGTAGGATTTATCCAGGGAAGATACAGTGCTGACCATGTCAGAACCCTAGTCAACCTAACACATGCAGCCAAACGTCTCCCCTCAGCTGCAGCATTGATGACGATAGACTTTGAAAAGGGGTTTGACTCCTTTGAATGGGACTATCTCCACTTGGTACCGCAGCACGTGGGGGTAGGGCCACATTTTAGAGCTCGGGTTCAGGCTGTATACACCCTCCCAGCTGCCCGAATACTGACAAATTCTACTATGTCAACACCCTTTACCCTGGAGAGGGGAGCCAGGCAGGGATGCCCCCTGTTCCCCTCCTATTTGTCCAAGCTGTGGAACCACTGGCAGCTACTCTCAAGCAGAGCATGCAAATCCAAGGTTTCATGGTAGGGTCCTACCAGTACACCACGCTTATGTACACTGCTGATCTTTTGGTCATGGTCTCAGATCCAAATGTTGCCATGAATCCATTGTTAACAGCACTACACAGATTTGTTGCCTACTCTGGACTACAGATGAATCAAACTAAGACCAGTGTGCTCCCTCTAAATACCCTGAGATTGGCAGGAGAGGGCATTACCTACTTGGGTATAACATTTACTGCCAAACTCTCTAAATTATGGGACCGTAATATGCAACCCCTGCTGGCAGACATCACCATGGACAGGAATTGATGAAAATAATTGCAGTTCACAATTGCCGGGAAGATAGCCGCAGTCAAAATGGTGATAGCCCCAAAAATCTTCTACCTCCTCTCTCACCTTCTATCAAACCTCCCCCATCCTGGAGGCAAAATAGATAAGGTGACACGCAACTTTCTATGGGATGGCAACCCCCCCCCCCACGCTATAGCTGTAACAAGTTATGGGCACATCAGAAGGTGGGTTGCTAGTGACTACCTTGGATGGAGGGCTACAGGGCCTTCCAAGGTGCACAAACTATCCAATGGCTTTGCCCCCAGGGGTAACAAACTCCTCAGTGGGTGGCAATAGAACAGACCATACGCCAAAAGCAGTCACTAGCACTATTAGTGTATAACACACTTCCCCCACCCCTCAAGGACCACCCTATGATTGGTCCATCAGTTAAGACCTGGGCTAAACTACAATGGAAGCTGGGCATGGGCCTAACACCAGTTAACTCACCCCAATCTTGCGTAATGAGGGATTACAAATAGGCTGCCAACCCATTATATGATCTGGGTGGATGTCTAAAGGTTTAAAAATAATACAAGACCTCCTGATCCAGGGATCTAGGACAATGGATACATTCCAAAACCTGCAAACCCAATGGAATCTGCCTGCGGGGGACTTCTGGAGATACCTGAAGATACGCAGTGTAATTCAGACATTTCTCAAAAAGATGCCCAGCAATAGTACCCCCACCCTAATACTCTCTTGGATAGCCAACTTCAAACATTTGGCCAGTGATTAAAGACTCCATACCAAGTCTGTCAGATATGACTAATGGCAAATGGGAAAGGCCCTCCATCATCCCATAGCAGAACAGAAGTGATCCGAATGCTGGCATTATGTGCAAAAGGCTTTTAAGGATACCAAAATCAAATGAATTCAAAACAAAATACTCTACTCGTGGCACCGGACACCTGCTGTTCTGCATGCTGCAGGGGTGCTGACCTCAAATCTTTGCTGGAGATGCCAGTCACAGGAAGGAGATATCCTTCATATCCTGTGGTCATGTCCCAAAATGCAACAACTATGGGATCAAGTGAGACACTTTGGCACACAAGTGCTCCAAAAGCATGTCCCCCCCCCCGGCCTAGCTACTGATCCTAGGTATGAAGTCAACAGCACCACATCTATCAGGCCAGGACCATAGATGACTGGCCCTGTTAGCCATGCAGACCAAACGTCTTATCTTTGGTAGCTGGAGGACCCCTATAGCTCCTTAGATCCAGGAGGTGATAGCATCCCTAGTACAAATTGCCTCCCTAGACCGTCTCTTGGACTTGGCAAATAACACCCTCCCTGCTTACGAAGCATGCTGGTTATCATTTCAAAGATACAATACCCCCCAAACTGGGATGGGATGAGATAAGGAAAAGGAGGTATACAGAGGCCTCAGACCTTACCCAACAGGTAGCATAACAGTGCAGCATTGATGAGTAGAATATAGTATCAGACTACTTAAAATTACTCCCTGTATGTAAATAGCTTGGTATCGTAGTGTTGAGAAGTATTGTTTCTTTGTGGATAATTTTCTGTTGCAGGGTGCAAGATACCTTGGCTATTCACCCACTCCTCATGACTATGTTGGACACTGGATGGTGGTAGGTCTAAGCTTCTTCTTCCCTTTCCCAGTTTTAAAACCACTGTCATACAATGCCCAGGAATGCACCAGGAATGTTATGTAAAAGGTTTACTTACTAAAATGATAATGCAAGGTAATAGTACTTGACATGTTGACATGATACATATACCCTGTACTGTTGTTATTATGGAATATACAATAAAAAGTTTAACTACAAATATTGAAGAACAGTGAGTACTGTATATAAATGCAACATGTATGAGTATATATATTTATAGTTACTATCTCTCTCTCTCTCTCTGCAGCTCCCTGTTGGAGGTCATGAGGGCTCCTGAAGTTGCCCTCCCCCGAATTCTGCCTCGCCCAACCAGAAGCCCCAAAGCAAACAAGCTCCCTGCTGGAGATAGTGAGGGTTCCTGAAGCTGGCCTCCCTGAATTCTGCCACACCCAACCCGAAGCCCCAAAGCAAACAAGCTCCCTGCTGGAGGTCGTGAGGGCTCCTGAAGTTGCCCTCCCCTGAATTCTGCCACACCCAACCCAAAGCCCCAAAGCAAACAAACTCCCTGCTGTAAGTCATGAGGGCTCCTGAAGCTGCCCTCCCCCGAATTCTGCCGTGCCAAATCCGAAGCCCCAAAGCAAACAAGGTACAGCGTTCTCAGCTGCTGACACCCTCAGGCTGAGAAGTTTCTTGGCACCATTTAAAAAAAAAATTCAAACTCAGACCGTAACTGCACAGGAATGACTTTTTGGAGGGCTAATAAATAATGTCACCTAGCTCTTTCTGCCTTTCTTGAGCTTGTTTGCATTTCCTCGGTAATTACAGATTTTAAGCTCTCTGTGCTGTAAAGTTTATTTAAAGCCGCATTATCTAAGGGTACTAGAGACATCAATTTTCCTAGCCCTCGGTGCTTGTTTTAACTAAGTGCTGAGTAAATGCCGGGTATTTAAAAAAAAAAAAAAATAAATAAAAAATACACATTTGTTTAGTTTTCAAGCTGGCCATTTTTAAGTAATTCATGTACTGAGCAGTAAAGGGTTTCAGTAGCCCTCCCATGGTGACTGTATGCTTCCTCCCCCCGACTAGACCAGCCCCCCTTTTTTCCAGCTTTAATTTGTCCTGCAATTCACTCACCTTTTGTATGTCTCTCTGCAGCTCCCTACTGGACGTCATGAGGGCTCCTGAAGCTGCCCTCCCCCGAATTCTGCCGCTCCCAACCCGAAGCCCCAAAGCAAACAAGGTACAGCGTTCTCAGCTGCGGACACCCTCAGGCTGAGGAGTGCCCCGCTGATGCTATGCGTCAGCTCCCCACCGCCCCCACCACCACCCTTGGTGAGCAATTGTATTTGTACAGAACCACAGGTCATGTGACTGGTACAAACCAATCACCCAGGTTTCCCATTAGCAGCTTATTCGTGCTCCCCACTAGGTGTCCCCCTAGCATTTCTCCCACCTACTTCTCTCAAGCTAACTTTATGAACCTACCTACCCTATCCCTTAAGCTATTCCCTTCTTGTCCAGTCAAGCTTACCGATCTCAGCATTTAATCTCACTAAATTCTGCCCTTTTACATCTAATTTCTGCTCCAGTTCACAATGCTTGCAGATCCTCTGGTACCCAGATACCTGCTCTTCCTTGCTACCCTATTCTTCTACCTCCCACCACACCTATCCAACTTGCCCCCCACTTCCCCCCACACTTCCACCCGCTATCTTTCTTGAGCTGACTAGGTTTCCCTACTCATCCAACCCGGCGACCAGCTCTCTATTCTTCCAAAAATTGACTCACTTCTCCTTGTGTCCCTGCCCCTTCCTGGGTAATTCACCTAATTACCTTCCATCCAAGCATCCACAGTCGCTCTCAACCACAACTGAGATGGCACCCGCTCACTGCATGGCATGTTCAACTGGTAGCGTACCACCTAACAATCATCCTCCTGCTGCTTGCTGCAGGGGACATATGCCCAAGCCCTGGCCCCCTATCTACCTCCCTCCACCTCTCTAAACGTAGTGGGCCCCTCCACCCTTCCTTGTGGCCTGTGACTCCTGCACCTAAATATAAGAAGTCTACCCCTCAAACTTGACTCATTCCAAGTACTCGCAGCACATTATGACCCAGACATCATTGCCCTCTCTGAAATGTGGCTAAACAAAAATATAGCTGATCCCTCAATTGCAATACCAGGCTACGTCCTGGATCGTCAGGACAGATCAGCCAGAGGTAGCGGAGTGGCCATCTATGTAAACTCAGACTTACACTTCTCTGAAGCCCAGTGCCTATGAGCTTCTACTGATGCAGCTGATGCAACCCTTCTCAATCCCTATTTGCACTGCAGGAATATACTGCCGGCCAGGTACACCGATAACATTAGTTACCGACCTCCTCTCGCATGTGTCCTCCCTAACCCCTAAAGGCGAATTATATATTTTAGGTGACTTCAACCACAACTGGCTAGCTCCATCCTTGAAGAAAGCCCGTACTGAAATTGCCTCACTAAACCTGTCACAAACCATCACCGAGCCCACCCGCCTAAACCAAAAAACTGGCAACCACTCACTATTAGACTGGGCTCTTACCACCCACCCACACCGAGTCATCAACGCAGGCTTACTCCCTGACTCCATGAGTGACCACTGTGCCATATTCATAGTCCGGAAAATTCACCACCCAAAACCCCCCCTAAATTTCTCATATAACACTCCTACAAATCCCTTAATCTTGCTCTTTTGCTTGATAACTTAGCCTTGGCTAACTGGATCCCCCCTGCTATAACCACCTCCATAGACGAGGCTCTCTTGCATTTCCAAAACACGTTCCTCAACGTCTGAAATACACATGCCCCCCTGCGTCGCACAAAAGTATGTGGCAACCACCCGCCATGGATCACCCAGGAACTTATAGCCTGCCAAAATGCATGCGGCAAAGCATGGTGACCACATCAATCTACACACCTCCCCCAATACCTCTCCACCTCCGTATGTTACACAACAAATGCACCAAAGTTACTCATCTAGTTAAGCGGAATACTTCAGCTCCTCCCTCCAGACTAACTTAAACAGCCCATCCAAATTCTGGAAGGTTATTCACTCCCTCTTCTCTCCACCAGCTGCTAATCCCACTTCACTCCTATTTGCAAACAAAACCACTATTTCGTATCCATGAGCTGTTGCCAATGAGTTCAACACATATTTCTCCTCTTGTGCCTCAACTCTTCTCTCCTCCCTGCCCAATCCTGCTCCACGTGGACCTACTTCAGACACTATGGAAGCACACGGGTCATGCTCCTTCACCTTCAAAGATATGTCACCAACTGAAGCCCTTGATGCCCTATTGTCACTCAACCCCTCGAAAGATAAATCCCCAGATGGGCTGGACACCAAGCTCCTATACCTTTCCACCCCAGCAGTAGTAACCCCACTCGCCAACCTTCTTAACCTCTCTTTTGCCACTGCAACTGTCCCCCAGTCATAGAAGCACACCATTGTCATCCCCCCTTTCCAAAGAGGGGACTCCCACTTCCACTTCAAACTACCGTCCTATCTCCCTCCTCCCAACTCTTGCAAAACTACAAGAACACCTAGCGCTCACCCAACTTACCTCCCATCTCTCAGCCTCCAATTTATTCACACCATTCCAGTCTGGCTTCAGGAAGGGTCACTCTACTGCCTCCTCCCTGCTAAGGCTCATGGATACTATCCTCTCCGGAATGGATAATGGGCTGACCACCTCAGCCATCTTCATAGACCTCACTAAAGCTTTCAATACAGTCTCCCATCCTTTACTGTTATCGAGCCTTTCAGAAGCTGGCCTCTCTGGTTCCACCACCAACTGGTTCTGTGCCTACCTCTCAGGTCGAACTCAATCAGTAAGAATTGCTGATATCACTTCCTCCCCCCTCCCAATGACAACTGGTGTCCCCCAAGGGTCAGTACTCGGCCCTATTCTATTCTCCATTATTCTTAGTGACCTGCCACAAATCTGCTCATCTACTTCCATCCATATGTACGCAGATGACACGGCCTTATTCGTCACCGGCTCCTCCTTGGAAGAGGTAACTTCCAACCTCCAGGCCAACTTCAACAAAGTTCAGCTCTGGTTCAGCTCCCACCAGCTCTCCCTCAATGCTGAAAAAAAGGTCATCATTACCTTCGGGACTAGGCAACATCTGTCTAGGTCTCCCTCCCTTCCCCCTTCCACACCCTGGATGGGACAACTCTGGAGGATGTCACTACCTTCCGGTACCTAGGGGTGTGGCTAGACCGCCACCTTTCCTTTTCTGAACACATCAACGCAGTCTTAATAAAACTGCATCCCAAGCTCAGTGCCCTCTATAGGCACTGCAATAGCCTCCCTGTTGTCATGCAATGCGATCTAGTGCAGAAGATTATCCTGCCTTTGTTTGATTACTGTGATATAGTCTATAGTGCTGTGCCCAAGGCCACCTTATCTTGGCTGGACCTCCTCTTCAACGCTTTCTGTCGTTCTGCTCTTGATGCCCCCCCGCACCCCCCACTGCGATCTCTACCATTCCCTTGCACTCCCTTCCCTTGACAGTCACCACCTTCTGCACTGTACCAAATTTGTTTCAAAATTCTGTCTGGTCACCCTCCTGTCCTACCTGTCAATTTTGCTACTGCCAACCCTCGCCCCCACTCATGCCCTCAGGTCCCTTGACTCCCGTCAATTACTAATCTCTAGGTGCAGGACCAATGTAGGCCAGGCTGCCTTCTCACACCACTTAACCAAACTCTGGAATGATCTTCCTCCTCAAATTTGCCTCTCCTCCAGCACCCTCTCTCTATCCACTGCCATGGCAAACTGCCTCATGGTGAACTGCTCCAGGACTTGACTCCCACAAGTGCTATTTCAACCCCCCCCCCGACTGCCTGACCAGCGGTACCTAGCTTGCACTACAGAAGCTGGGTTACATATGTTTGTCCAACTCTGCATTTCCTGTTTCATGCCTGTCTCATCCCAATTTGCACTTAGTATTCTATGTTGTATACTGCCTCAATGTTTTGCTATATGTGCTATGTGCCTCACAGACACGTTTTCTATGTACTTTGTTCCTCAATGTGCCAAGTGTTATTCTACTGTAACTTGTACTATGTGACTTGATAACCTGCAAGTTATCCTCCCTCTGTACCCCCCAGGTCGCACTGGGAGACGAGCTCTTGTTGCTCAGTGTGCCTTTCCCGGTGAAACATTTCAATCAATAAATAAATAAATACAGTATCCTGAATCATGTCCAAATATTATGTTTCTGGTAAAATTTACCCCATGACTCCCCTGTGGCTCTTTAAAGAAGTATTATTTATTGAATTTAGTTGCACAGTATGAGTGGGCTGAATTATCAGCAATTATCTGAAAATGGTTTCCTTAAAAACTAAACAAGCCAACATTTATTTTGGAGTGGGATGGGTGGGGTTGCTCCTAGGATAGAACAGATGGGATTCAACACCTTGTTAACAGTGGGGTCCTTCTTTATCCCAGTTTTAAAGCAGGAAATACTGAGCAAAAGCTAGTCTGTCTATCCTCCCTAAGATTTTGCAAAAACCCAGCCACCACCCCCTGGGCAATAAAAGGGCAAAAAACAATAGTGGGCACTCCATTGCCAGTGTGCCCCTGACCTCACTTCATGATGTGGGGAAGGGAGGGAAGGGGATTGTCAAAACACTGTGTGACCATGGGCATTTCACTTTACCTCCCCTTGTTGCAGTCCACCCTGCTGCGGAAATGGGTAGAAGCAGGATCCCATCTCAACTGTGTTATCCTGGGTAAATAAATTGTAAAATAAAATAATATTAATAAAATCCTGGCCAGTCATTTTCCCCCTGCTGACAGCATCTTTCAAAAAAACTCCTCCTCCTCCAAGGGTTTCCCAAATGCCAGTGTGCCTGTAATGGGTAAAATACATCCTTATAGCTGTGACCCCCTGATCCCCAAGTCAACTTGGGCAGTAGGGGCAATGATTTTGCTACCAAGCAAAAACTCTGGCACTAAGCACCACATATCTAGTTCAAAAACCTTTATTGCTCACATACCACAGCCCACAGGATACTTCCTAGTGGACTACAGAGTATCCTGTGGGTTGTGGTATGTGGTCAGTAAAGGTTTTTGAGCTAGTTATGCGGTGCTTGGTGAAGATTTTTTGCTTAGTAGTTACATTTTTATCCTTGGCACAAGCTTTAGTGAGGAGCTGTCTGTCTATGGCTTGTGACAATTATTTTGGCCGCTCAGTCAGTTCCCCTTTCTGCTGCCTGGCCAGCTGATCAGCAGATTGGTCTGTTAGCTATGCATGATGTAGCACAGACTGCTTAATATCACTGACTGTTGCTAGGCAGATTGCCATAGAGGAAGCTCACAGATGTATTACAGCACTCCTCTGTGACAGTTTGTCCAGCATCATTCTATGATGCTGGGCAGAACACAACCCCCAAACTTGAAAGTTTTGATCAGCTGATCAGTGAACCATGTGGCCGGAGGGGGGCAGACTGAGCAGCTGGGATCGGTCCCCATCAAGGATCAGTGGCTGGGATACAGTTACAAAATGGTATCCTGTGACGTGTTACTCGCAAGTGGGCACCTACTAAAACAGTGACCCACTTGTGGCACATGTCGACATGGCGAGAGAGCAGGGAAGGTGACCGGATGTGGTGGGTTTGTGAATGATGATGGGATGTTGCTGTATGTACACGCATGTGGGGGGGGAGTGAGCATGCTGAGTGAGGGTCAGGACAGGAGGAAGGGTTTATGAGGAGTGGTGCAATGGTGAGCTGCTGAGCTGGCTCCGTGGCATGGTGGGTGGGTGCTGGGCTGGGTTGGCCAGGATGCTGGGTTTGGGTTCGGGCACAAGTATGTTTTGTTGTGCACCTGACCTGATTAGTTGATTTTAATTTTTAATTTTGAACTCCCCCCGACATGTACACCCCCTGGAGCTGAGAATCCTAAAGTAGGGGAGCGGAGCAAAGCCCCTATATGGAGATGTGGGCACAGCCCCCACATGACATAAAAATGAGTGTCCTTTGCACCTTTGTTTTTCCGCTAGGTGTACATCACTAAAATTGAATTTCGCAGTACACTCGCCATAATGACGATCGCCTTTCGGCAATCGCCCTTATGACATGGAACCTTACAAAACAATGCTTTGCCCATAAGGGTCACTCTTCCACATGGGAAATTGTTAAGTTAGGAAGGGGGATAGTTATTTTAAAAACAATGTCAATTACTTACTGTAGGTAGCATACCCAGTATAATTTGTGGCAGAGAGGGTAACTGGCACATACCCTCCAACCACCTTGGCTGGCAATAGTAGACTGAATGTGGGAGAGCATGCTCTCATTCATTCAGTAGACTGAACAAATTAAATAGTGCACTCCCTCTTTCAGTCAACAGAAGCTGGCCAAAGCGATGGAAGGGTGTGTGCCAACCACTGTTAGAATAAGTCAGCGCTCAGGCAATGGTATAAATAAAAGTAATTTATTGAACTGGGGAGTAAGAAGTATGCCATATCCCCCAGCGCTTCATGAATGTCTGACTTGTGCAACAGATTTTCTTGTTTATTGCTTTCTGTGCCCTTGTTAAAAAATGTATGTTGCATGCACAATCCAGGCAGTAAAACCTAGGGTACTAGAGTGCATTAAAGATAACGTGAAAAGGAGTTGTAACTCTAGTGTAGTAGTTCATTTTGCTCAGCCACACAATAGTAGCTGTCATGGTCTGTTTTTTTTGTTTTTTTTGTGGGTCTGAAATGGATAAAACCTAACATTTAGGGTGGCGATCAAATGCAAAAATTGTGGCAGTGTGAAACCAGATGTATAGTTCGACTACAAGGGTTAAGTGAAATGGGCTTAAATAATGAAATAGATTTTTCCCCGTTTGTATAATTTTAAATCAAAATCACTGTAACTGTACTTGCACCACAAGATAGTTTGTTCATACTGTCTGTCTCTTTGGCCTCTTCCAAATCCATTTGAAGAAGGGAACCTTCCAGTCAAAGATGAATCATTTTAATTACTTGTTATCAATTTCTGGATATAGAAAAACTTTGCTGAGATTATTAGCATTTTTTCATGACTTGATGGTCACCAAAATTGGACTTTCTGATCAAGTTCATGTATTTAAATAATATATTAGTACTTTGGAGTAACTAATAGAATTATCATACAGGAATGAGATACTGTATGGCATGTTTTCTGAATAGTCATTAGCTCTACGTACTGTACTTAGCAATTCATTTTATAGAGAGTTAGGTATTCTGTGAGTTAGCTAACTTGTCCTTTCATAGTTTCACTAATGTATGGATTTTGTAGAATTTGTATATATAAATTACATATTCTGTGTGGGTGAAAGTATACATTTTCAAATGTTTATGTTTAGTATTTTATTTGTTGTTGTTATTATTATTATTATTATTTCACATTGTGGTGTATTCTGTACTTTGTCTTTAATCTGGTACATTGGATTGTGGTTTCAAAAAGCTAAGATGTCACTGTTATCATGGGTGGGTTTCTCTCCTCCTCCCACCCAGTACCGTAATCATCTGTGGGTTTTCTTGCCAGATATAGCTGTTTCTATATTCACTATGTATGTTAATAAATAAAGGTGATTGACAAGCTATTAGTTTATTCAGTTCAAAGGTTCATTTGTTCGACCACAATTCATTAAAAATTGGCAAGTAAAAAATAAAAAAAAGAATACAGACAATACAAAGTGCTATTGACAGGCTAATACTGTAAATGCAAAATGCACAATAAAATACAATGACAGGACAAAAGCAAACAGTGATCAATACCTCCCATTATCTGAAACATTAATAGTTATAATTGAGGCCCTTCATCAGTTCACCATTTTTCCATACCCACATAGATACATTGTACTAGGATTAGTCCCGGGGGGGTTGCAATAGTCCCTCTAGGGCCATGCAGTGCATCAGGACAGAAACTTCTCACCTATGTCACAATCAGTCAAGCAACGGCAGTCAGCCAGGGCAATGGGGTTACAGCAAATATGCCCATTGATAAAGTGAGAAACAGCCCTATCAGATACATATCAACTTCCAAATTACAGTTAAATTTTCTGAGTCATTTCATGAGTACATTTTTGTCAGAGGGTCAGATTATGTATTACCAGAGTTCCTTAGGTTATGCTGACCCACAATTTGCTGGCAGGAACAACATTACCATGGTGTCTTAACTCCCAATGGCAGTACAATGCAAATATAGGCCAACATACTAGTCTGCTCCATTCAAGAAACTAAGGCTGAAATTCCAAATTTTAACAATAAAAGTACCCAGCTGTCATTTTTGAGCATAAATACCTATATGAACTCTTATGCAAGCAGGGTGTGGAGCAACAGCCAATCCTGTCCAACAATGCACTTTTCCACCCCCTGGGTTTTAAATTATATCCTAAAACGTCCATGCCAAGTAGTATTTGATTGGGATCTTATGGTATTCATCAGGTGATACCTCTCTTTAAATAAACAGCAGGCCTTCTTACACCCAAGGTCCTATCCCAAAGGCTGCTCTTGAAGCTGAAAGCACAAATCAGGCCATACTTCCAACCCAATGTACAGTGACCCAAGATGAATCTAAGCTACCAGATTAATACCTATACTGTTAGTCACCACAATATGCAATTAATATTTAACATTTCTATTACCTAGCCACAAATTAAGAAACATAGAAACATGGAAACACTGAAATTGTCAGCAGATAAGTACCACCAGGCCCATCCAGTCTGCCTGTATGCCCTATATATTGCATGTGACTATATGATCAATGGCTTTTCATCACTCCCTCCCCTCTCAAGGTTCCTTTGTGCCTGTCCTGGGCATGCTTAAACCCCTCCACTGTGCTTGCCCCTACTACCTCCTGTGGCAGACTATTCCAAGCATCAGCTACCCTTTCTGTATAGAAAAACTTCCTCACATTACCTCTTACTCTACCCCCCCCCCATCTATCATTCCCCCTTGTTCTAGTACTTTTTCTACATTGGAAAAGGTCCCCCACCTGCACCTTGTTTATGCCCTTGAGGTACTTGAAAGTTTCAATTGTGTCCCCCCCCACTCTCTCCTCTCCTCCAGTGAGTACATATTGAGGTCCCTTAGTCTCTCCTCATATGTTTTGTGGTGCAAGCCCTGTAACATCTTTGTCACCCTTCTCTGGATAGTCTCCACCTTGTCTATGTCCTTGTGCAGATGTGGCCTCTAGAACTGCACACACTACTCCAGGTGAGGCCTTACCAATGTTTTATACAATGGCATCACCACCTCCTGCCTCCTGCTAGTGATACCCCTGCCTGGGAACCCCAGCATGCCACTGGCCCTCCCCACCACCTTTGATGATGACTCCTAGGTCCCTTTCCTCCTTGGTGACAGTCAGCTCCTCCCCCTTACTGAGCATCTCAGCCCTATCCCTGTCCTTGATAGAGTAACTTAAAAACAGTACTGCAATAACATTTAAAAAACACTGAAAAGCTGTTCTACAGGTGTTCTGACTAAAAAACAATTATGTATAATCCAAAAAGTTCAGGCTTCTTTAAAACTACCATGTGCCAACTATCAGTAATATTAAATTCAATTACGACTGCCAGTCAAATCACTCCTCATGAAGTTCATTAGACTGGAGCAAGCTTGAAGGATATTTAATTATTTATCCCTAAAATCATCACTTCATGTAAGGAAAGATTTGTTTTCCAGAGCATTCCTATTCCAGTTTTCAGACAATTAAAATCGCATCAAATGCTTGGAAAATCTGCCTGTACCCAATCACTCCAAAAAATGTGGACCTTTTTTACCTTGAGATAGAAGTTATTTTCTTGACAGTCATGTGATGCAGGCTGCCGACTAGCACCCTGAACTTGCAGCTCCAACCACCCGTCCCTATTTACTGTTAAATGACAGACTCAAAGGTTGAAATTTGTGGAGGTGTTTGGTCATTTACCTGTCCAAAATAGAGCAGAGGAGTTCCAGTGATCCTAAACGGCAAATGGAGGTCGAAATGTGGAGATCACAGCCAAAACATACTCCACCCGCCACAGTGACAAAGACCCCTAAGAAAGCTAAGGCCTCGTCATCTGCAGAGGACCCAGGAGCTGAACTGGGCACCCCGGAGAAAGAATCTTTAACTCTGGCATGATTTCTGGCTGAATTTAAGCCCTTTCAGACTGAAATGCTCTCAGTTACAGAAGAATTAAAATCGGTAACCCAAGCTCTAGAGGACCTTTCTAAGTGCACGGACGACACCGAAACCAGAGTCATATCACTGGAAAAAATGTTTTACTAGACACGAACCGGAGATAGTGATGCTGAGGCAAAAACTAACCAAAATGGAAAGTAAAATAGAAAATTTAGAGGGGAGGAGTAGAAGAAACAATGCCATTATCATCGGGCTCCCGGAGAAGGAGGAGGGAGCTGATATGATCCTCTTCACGCAGAAGCTTATGGGGAAACTAGTAGGCCCCATGCCCTATGGCTCCAGCTATACAATCGATCAGGCACACAGGCTCTGCGACTGATGCCACCACCTGGAGCTGAATTATCAGGAGCGGCAGTATTTCTTTATGAAAATCAAGGAGATCCAAGAAATAAAATGGGAGGGCTCCCATCTAAGAGTAGCACAAGACCAGCCACTAACTGTTCAGCAACAGAGAGTGACATACCACTCACTAGTAGTTAAATTGATTGCCTCCAACATCCAATTTCATATGGGCTACCCAGCCAGATTACAAGTTCTTATATCTGGTTCCTGGATCAGCTACGAGGATACCAATGCCGCAACCACTGGCCTGAAAGCGGCTTTCCCCGATCTCTGCAAG
This sequence comes from Neoceratodus forsteri, assembly GCA_016271365.2. Taxonomy (NCBI): domain Eukaryota; kingdom Metazoa; phylum Chordata; order Ceratodontiformes; family Ceratodontidae; genus Neoceratodus; species Neoceratodus forsteri. The sequence goes on along the minus strand of CM057450.1, from coordinate 1,456,186,694 downwards.
GAGGACTGACCTAATATCGCCCACTGGTATGCCTGTATCTAATTACTGGGAGTGCGGATGTTTGATGTCTTATGGGACTGAACTTTTTTTTTTATTCTTGGGTTCGGCTCCAGACTCTTGTACCTTATCAATGTCTGGCACTAACTGGGTCTCTACACTTTTTCCTTGCAACTGTATTCCCTCTCCATGTTATCAAGTCTGCTGGGAATGCAGAGTGGCTAGACACATATCACTTGTCCTACCTGGAACAGGTACTTGACTGGTTTTATGGTGAGAAGATAGTCCTGGAATTTGTTCCACAGACAAGGAGAATACCATTTTTCTTGCAAGCTTTCGTGCATTCAAGAGGAGAATATATGTTCTGTTATCAGTTGCCCTTGAATTGACGCTAGATGGCGCTCGCTACCCCAAGGCCATTGAGAAGTCTACTGTTAATTCTTTACTCTGGGTTGCACCTCTCACCCTGATGGTACTGTTTAATTTCGTTCCATGTTTATACTGTTTGGGACTTATTTGAAAATGTTATATATATCAAAAGAGAACACAATCTCTTTTCCTTTTTTTTTGCTGCTGAAATATTTTAAATACACAGTCTCTGAAGAGCAGCTCTAGTACGAAGTGACTGAATGTTCCTTGAGTCTTGGATTTGGGCCTGGAATAAGTTAGGTTTCCTTTTGGTATTACCCTTCTGGTGACTACAGCAGGGGGTAGCGAGGAGCAGCAACAGTCACTGTCAAATATTATATTTTATGGCTGTTCAGCCTTTTTGCACTGGGTCAGAATGATATTTTACATCTAGGGTTATATTATTGGGCTAGTAGTGCGGGCAAGTACATAAAATGGTTGCTGGCCCCAATGGAGAGGCTCACTTTACCTTATGTTCCCTCGTGGGTTAAATTGGAAATTGAGTTAATTAAGGGAGCGGGTGTTGACCCACTTTCCCTATTATACTCTGTAAAGAAAAACCTCTCCTAAAATTGATTTCCACTCCAGTTGCTGTCTTTGTGCATATACATGCTCAATTATTCTCATTCTTAAGGTATTCAGCCAGATGTAACCCCAATCAACAACTGTGTCATAATCCTAACCTGAAGATTGGAGGGAAGATGATCTCGGATTCCTGGCTACCCCAGGTGAAGGGACTGAGCGTCATAGATGTCTTTCAGGAAGGGAGATGTGACCCAGTAGAAACCATTCTTAGGAGACAACATATTGGATATAACCAAGTATTTAAGGTTTATCAGCTTATTCACTTATTGGTACAAATACAGGCAGGGCTCAGGGAAGGTGCACTTCCTGGAACCTTTTTTGAAACTCTCTCTCAAACAATATGGGAACCACATGTTGTGTCCAAGTTATATTGATCTCTATTTAACCAAGCATATGTGGAGCTTGATGGAAAGCCTCATTATTGGGCAGACCAATTTCCAGAGCCAGAATGAAAATGGGAGCTAATATGGCAACATACTTACCAACACATTACCCAGGATAGATTAAGGGTAATGCAGTTTCAGTTTCTAAATAATCTGTTCTGGACACCGACCAAATTACATAAAGTGGGTAGGCTGTCCAATTCCTTATGCAACAGATGCCATCAGACAGATGGTACCCTCCATCATATATTTTGGGAGTGCCCTCCTGTAAAGGAGCTCTGGGATACAATTAAAAACAAAGCAGATACTCTACTTGGAATTGATCAACTTTCCACTCCAGAGGTATGCTTAATAGGTGACTATACTAATGTTAAAGTGAAGGCTAGAAGGTTTTACATGGCTATAATCTGTTCCTGTCTTAAAAAAATTTGTGTTGCGACATTGGCTAGATGATCTCCCTTTAACCTATACAGAATGGCTGATGGAGTTATTGTTTAATCTTAATGTAGAAAAATTTGGAGCAAGTATAAGGAACTGCCTACCCAGGTACACTAGAATTTGGGAGAAACTTCATACTTTACATTTGCTCCAAACTGGAGTGCAATCACCTCCTTCAGAGTGAGCAGTTTGATGTAACCCTGGGAATTGAATTGTCTTTTGAAATAATACTAATAGTGCTGCTATTAAAGCTGTCTGAGTAATGGATAGAGTCAGGTGGGGGGGACTGGGAGGGAAGGTTGGAGGGATGGATGAGAGGGGCAGAGCATGAAGTATACAATATCAATCCATGTTTCTATTGTCTAACTCTACTGTGTTTGTATCTAACGCTTCTTGCTGTGTAATTAAAAACTCAATAAACTTGAATTTCAAAAAAAAAGGAAGTAATTTTCTTAGGCCTCTTTCCTTAGAGGACCACCGACAATATACTTTTAAGGAAAAGAAAGAGTGAGAACAAAGGGAATTTGCTTAATTTACTTAAGTTGTTCCCTTCTCCCTCTCCAATGGTCATTTTTGCTATTGTATTTCCACAATGCACCTTCAGCTCCTTTTGCACTCTAGGAGTCCTCTATGTACTCTTCTTTGATGTGGCCCAACACTTCAACAGGGCACCTGCCAGGATCCGTGACTTCAATCTCCATCAGCTTCAGTTTTGTACTGGACATGAAAGAATTTCATATAAAACATAATAATTCAATAGAACATGTAAAGCATAAGACGTCCTCTCAAATGAGTCAGTCTACACAAAAGTAGTTAGTGAGATGCCACCCAATTCAACTTGCACTCAAAGTACCAGTTACAAATGTATTTTTTCTTTTCTTGAGACTGACATCAGCAATCATAGTTTTCAATATCAGTGACAAACATCAGTTTCAAAACTTAGGCAATATCTTCTTTACCTCCACATCCTCCACTTTCACCCAACTTCAAAAACAGAAGGCCAAGTTACCATACCTCATGTAGTAGTAGTAGTAGTAAAAATTTGTATTCAACTGAAATAAACAGTGAATAAGTACAGCTCGACTGAGACAAGTTCATTTCCAGTGAGGCCCTTGTACATCCTAGTTAAGTTATAGTATCAAAATACATTAAAACATCATTAACAACACAATATATAAATGCAACAAATATTATAAACATAACTACATACATACACACACATACATCAAACAAAAACAGGTAGTTTATTTATTTATTTTGTTTTGTTTACCGGGTGGGTGTGCTAGCCATAGAGAGGACTATTGCAGGCACAACCCGGGAGGTTACAGAGAATTACAGAGAGAACAAACATTGGGTGATACAGCGATATGCAAACAAGGCATTATACATTGGGATTGAACATGAACATGAATAAAGTACATGGTGAAGTGCAGGGTACAGTACATGGTTTCAATCATCAGCATAGGTGAAGGCAAAATACATGAAAGACAGAGATGGCAAAAACATATTCTTCTGGGGAAACCTTAGTCATTTGGCAGAAGGCTTAGAAATAGAACAAACAGTGAGTGAAATCTTGGGGGAGATGACAAAAATGGGTCGAGGAGATAGAGGTAGATAAACAGATAAGTGCAAAGAGCAAGGCAGTAGAGAGTAGTCAGGTTATGGAGCATATACAGTATGAGAGTGGAATTGCTAAAGGGGCTTAAAGCAGGAGCACTGACTAGATGAGATGAGGTGGTGGCAGAGAGCTTTTTAAAGGCATAATGTGAGGATGCTAGGTGGATGTCCAGCAGGAGGGAGTTTTACTACAGGGGGGCATGGAGGGCAAAAGCACTAGCACCTTTGGTTATTTTGTATTTAAGCATATTAAGAAGAGATTTGTCAGTTGAGTGCAGGCCATAGTTGGATGACAGGGGATTGAACAGCTCTGCCAGTGTAAGGGGGGTCTGATTCCTTATGATGCTATCAACCATGGAGCACAGAGAGTGAAGTTTGGTAGCACTGGGAGATAGCCAGTTTAGTTTAGAGTATAAGAGGCAATGGAGCTTCAGCCTGTGAGAAGAGGAGGCATACCTACATATGTTATCATAGGTTATGTTCCACCTATGGAGGTTTACTTTGAATGTAATGGTATATGTAGCAACCCCATAGGTCAGGGTGGGCATAAGCATACCTTGGGCAATATCCAGTCTAGCCGAAGGGGTTATAGTATAACTGGTCCAGTACGCAATGCCAAGTTTTGAGTTTACCGATTTGCAAGCGGTCTGTATGTGCTGGTCAAAGTTTAGGGATTGGTCTAAAGTTACTCCTAGGTACTTAAATGAGGTCACAATGGTAATGGGTGAGACATCCAGGCAGGAGATCCTAAAGTCATTTCAGCAGGTTTTGAGCCTTGGAAGGGTTCCAAACAGCATGGATTGGGTCTTTGCCTCATTAAGAATTAGTCTGTTGTCCAGTAGCCAGGTTTGTATGTACTTGAAGTCATTGGAGAGTTGTAGATTGATGTCATGCACATCTTTTGTGCTGGTATATAAGACTGTATCATTGGCATAGAGGAGGGATGATGTGGAGGAGAGATTGGAGGAGATATTATTTATAAATATCGAGAATAGAAGTGGCCCCAGAATGGAGCCTTGGGATACCTCAATGCAGCCTGATCCGAGTAGGTTGAGTTGAACTTAACGACTTGGATCCAGTTTGATAGGTAACTGCAGTACCAGCTGACTACATTAGATGCAAAGCCCATAGTTTTTAAGGTGGAGAGGAGAAGGGAGTGGTCTCCCAGGTCGAAAGCTTTTGTCATGTTTATGAAAACAGCCCCAGTTAGAAAACCTAAGTCCATAGTGGTGATAGTGTCAGTAGTTAATTTGAGCAATGCAGTGGTTGTACTATGTCCTTTGCAAAATCCGTGTTGAGCATTGGATAAAAGGTAATTTCTGAGAAGGAATTCGATAGTTTGAGTGGCTACTAGTTTTTCTAAAATTTTGCTTAGTACCAATAGGATGGCAATGGGCCTATAGTTAGATGGGTCACTGTGGTCACCTTTCTTAAACACTGGTGTAACTCTTGTAATCTGCAAGATGTTGGGTAAAACACTTTGACACAGGGAGAGAGTAAAGATTCTGGCCAGGGGGGCAGCAATGAGTGAAGCCACTAATTTTAGTAGTCTAGGTTCGATGCTATCAGAACCTGTGGCAGTGCTATCCAACATTGATCTGAAAAGTTCTGTAACCTCTATCCAAGTAACTACCTTGAAATGGAAGGAGGGTGTCACAGAGTCCTTGCAGGGAAGATCCAGAGAAACCACTGTGTGAGGGGCAGGGAGGAGGTATACTTGGTTAGGTCAGTGAATTGTTTGTTGAAAAAGTTGCCAATGGTCTGTGGATTGTTGCAGTGGATACCATTCAGGACCATGTCATTTGGAGTGGGAGAGGGAGGATCCCAGGAACATCTTTATATGGGATAAGAATTTTTTTGGGTCCTCTGAGGCATTCGTCAGTCGGGTTTTGCAATAGGAGCTTTTTGCTGACCTTATTTCCTTTTTGCAGGCATTCCTTTGTCTCCTGTACTGTAGGTGTTGTAGTCCTCTTGTTGACCATAGGATTTGAAACGGCTTCAGCTCCTGTCTCTATCTTTTATTTTGGCAAGTAGACCCTTTTTTAACCATCTTGTATGTTTCACCTTAACCCGGCATGTTATAAGGGGGTAGTGAAGGTTCTGTATAGTGACAAATTTGGTAATGAATATGTTCAGGGCAATCTACACATCACAAGTATTGAAAAGACTATCCAAGTTTATGTTAGCCACATCACCTAGGAATTTTTAAGGATCAAGGTTGGCGTAGTTCTGAAAGGTGATGAAATGAGGTTTTGCCAGGCCTCATATGTGTGAATTTTAAAATTTATACAATTTATATAGCCAGTATTTAAATTAAAAGTGAATCTAAGATCAAAGCAGGTCTTCACAAATTTTCCTTAATGCATCTTGTTCAAACCATGAATTAATTACACCTGGCTGAATGGTAATGTTTACTGATCTAAGAAATAATGATAAATTATTCCAGATCAGGGGCCCCCTGTAGAAAAAATGAGATCGACCAAAATATGTCCTTACTTTTGGAAGACTATATTCAATACCCTCTGCTGAACACAAGCCTGTTCTTATCTTTCTAAATTGTAACCCCTTTAGGATATATTCAGGGTCCTCATTTCTGAAGCACTTCACCATGTAATTTAAAACATGAGACAGCCTCCTGTCTTTTGGATATACCCAATTCAACAATTTATATAATTGCTATCTATGGGTCTTCCTGGGGACATTTAAAACAAATCTTGCAAATTTGTTAAATAAGGTATCCACCCTGGACAGTTCTGTCAATGTTGCTCCCATATACATTATGTCCCCATAGTCCAGCAGGGGCAGTACTAGTGTTGTGACCATGTTTCCTAACTGTTTCGGACATGCAGTTTCTAATCCTATATAATGCCCCCAAACATTTCCCCACTTTTTTGTTACATAATCTATATGGGTGGTCCAGTTCAATGCACTATCCAAATACAGGTCCAGATATTTATAATTCTGGATCTGCTCCAAAATAATTTTGTCCAGGGTGTTTATCTTTAGACAAGAATCTGTAGTTCTAATTCCAGTTTCTCTAGTTAACAGCAGCACCTGTGCTTTTGGGGGATTTAAAATAAGTTTAGAAGAAAAAACAAGAAGAAATTCTGAAGTTGATTGAAGGCTTTCTGTGAAGTAGCCTCAATCTGCTGTATTGATGAATTTTCTACATAAACAATAGTATCATCCACGTACAGATGCCATCGTATACCTGGATGAGACAAGTTAAGATTGTTCATGTACAAGTTAAATAAAATAGGACCCAAAATAGATCCTTGTGGTACTCCTGAAATAATAGTTTTAAATCCAGATGTACAGCCATTAATAGTCACCAACTGTTTTCTATCACACAGATATGCCCTAAGCCAGTTAGTTATCTTCATTGATACCGCCAAGGTTTTTAATCTGGACAGGAGGAGGATGTCGTGGTTCAAATTGTCAAGTACTATGCATTGCACAGTCATTTTCCCAGACTGCAAACCAGTTTATATAAACATTAGACTGGCAACACTTTCAGTAACCTTCAGAAAGTGCTTTCTAAGTCTTGAAAATATAGGTTCTTCATCAAGTTCCTTCTCTACTTCAAACAAAACACTTTTCCGCTTTCTCTTAGCATCGTCTGTACTCCAACTTCCACCCTCTTATGATTACTGTTAGCTTGTTCCATTCTTCTTTTTGTCTTTGCCTTTTATTATTAGTCTGGCTCTACTGTTTTCAAATACTGCTCCCAGGTCTGCAATTAGTTCTGAGCTTCTACCTTCAAGCATCTTTGTCAATAATGGCAAGATGCTGCTGAATTAAAATGTTATTTCAATATGGATTTTCGGTGCTTTACAAGATCTGCTATGCCTGGAATAGGTTGATTCGTTCAGCATTCAATATACAACCCTCCTTGTGTCAGGGTAATTTTTCCTTTTTTCCATGCTTTTAGTAGCAGTCAGTTACATCCATTTGCTCACAGGTCTTTTGTTTAAGAAATCAAAGTGCTATTAGCAATCAAATAGCCTGATATCTAGGCAATGACTTTTCCTGTGCACAAACTACTCTTTAAACAAAAGGTGATCCAAAAGCCGAGGTGCTCTCGTCCACTGCATTAGCCAAATCGCTGCTATTGCTCTATTCATTTATTGATCAATTTGGCATATATTAATGTATTGTGTGCAGAGAATAATGGATGAATTGCAGAGATCAGGTGAGAAGATTATGAGATGACACAAGCATATTGTATGTTCTTTAATATTGTACATAGTTAAAGCTGTTGCAAACTATTTTATTTTAATAAAGGCAGCCTATTTTGAGGCGCTGTCTAGAAATAGATGGAGCACCCCAAATATAGAGCCTACAACTTAATAGACATGGTTTTATAACTGGTATGGTTAGCAAATTGTAACATTGAAACTGCTATTACTGCCTTAAATTAACTATATATAAGGCAATGTAGAGTACTATCACCAAGTTTCCAACCCCTGATGAAGTACCAAAGTGGCACAAAGCACTGAGGTGCTTGGCATAATTGTTATTCCCTAATTCAATAAATTAGTTTTATTTGCACCATTGCCTGCATGCTGACATTTTCTTTATTTGTATTCTGGGTGGCCTACCTTTTGTCAGCAGTCAGCATCTCTGACTCCTGCAGTCTGGTGTTCTGTGGTCCAGGTCTTGAGTTGTTTTGTGCCATCCAATACCTAAGTAATCACCTGCCATATTCAGTTATGGTCCATGACACCAGTAGTATACCATCTCAAACTACCATTACGTCTAACCTATTGTGAGTACCCCAGGTCCCTACCACTTGCACCAGTACCAAGGGTGGGAAGAAATGGAGGAGGGGTGGTACTATATATAAGGGAAGGCATAAAACTGACAGAGACACAGGGAATCCGAGAGTAGCACAGGTATTGTGGATCATCCTGGAGATGGGAAACAGAGTCACTATTTGTACTGGCATGATCTAATGACCTCCAATACAGGGCGAGGATTTAGATAAGGTACTGGTGGAAGCCACTGGCAAAATGGTAAAAGAGGGAGAACTTCAATATGCTGAATGTAGAATGGAGCCTCCCAGCTGCAGCTTCAGTAAGAAGCAGGAACATCCTGGACTCCCTGCAGGCGGTGCTCCTCAGGCGACTAGTCAAGAAGCACACACATGATGGGGCTACAGTATACTGGACCTGATGTTCACTAACAGGGACAGTGTTGCAAAAGTCAAGGTGGGATGCCAGCTGGGGACCAATGCATTACTGAACAGTATGGTTTAACATAAGGATGACAGTGGAATACAGCCAACAAAGGGAAAGGGTCCGGGTCTTCAGGAGGGCAAATTTTAAATAGATGGATGAATGCCTCAGGGATAACCTAGCATGGGGGTTGATCTGGGTGCAGTGGAGGAACAGTGGGTGAAGCAAAAAGAGGGCATAGTGAAGGCAACAAACTTCTGTGCAGAGCAAGTGAGAGCAAGCAAGAGTAACAAGCATTTGTCAATGCCGAACGTTGCTTGTACTACTGTATTGGTAACTCCAAATGCTGTAGTATCTTTTCCCCATGCTAACTGCAGTTGCAAAATGTGTTAGAATTATGAGTTACAAATGTCCTACACCACACTGGATATAAATAAGTGCTATGGAAAACTTGTTTGAGGAGTTTCTAGAGGCTGCAAAGCATATTACATGGGTTGCAAGGAAGCCATATATAGGGGTCTCAGCCCCACGCCCTAAATAACACCTCTGCCCTACCTTAGGAATGAAAAGAGATGGAACTGGAACAGAAGTAAACTGAAGATGAGAAGCAGGCACAGTGGGCAATAAAGCCAATGAGTGCATTTCGGATACAAGAGTGCCTGACAGTGGAGATCTTTAAAACCGCTTTAAAAACACATCTTTTTGGACTTGCTTTTGCTGAATACATTTAAACTGGTGAGGAGTAAGATGTTATGATTTTAATTATTTTTATTGGTTTTAAGATAAGGTTAGGAATTGGAGTGTTTTTTATTCTTTTAGAATTTCTAACGATTTTAAATTGTTTATCTTATTCTTTGTACAGTGCTTTGGTACGCTATGAATTGCGCTTAACAAGATTATTATTATTATTATTATATTATTATTATCTCTACGTTTTGTCAGCTGCAGTGTATGTGACATACAGGGGACTGTGTATCACTGGATAGTGCCTTTATGCCAGGTCAATATGTACCCTGTCAACCCCATACCCTTACCATTACTAGCAGTCAATACTCCAGTCCCACCTTGCTCATTTTGACAGAAATCACAGGAATCATGACAGAGTGCTCCAAAATGCCAGCTGTGGCACCGGCTATCATATGTGTGACCAGCTAGGTGTGTGCCAGCAGATTCTCATATTCCTCCATGCCGCCATAGCAGGTTCCATGCTCCACTCCTAGCTCCTACTCTCCATCTCCAGCCCCACCGCTGCATTTGTGCCGATGCTGTGCAGCTTAATCTGTGAAAAGAAAAGTTTTGAAATAGGTGCAAAGGGTCTGCCTCCTTCCAAGTGTGCTGCTGTCGTCACCACAAGCGAGGGCTGAACATGAAGTGACAGGCAGCTATGGGGACCAATAACACCTAGGGAGATACTGGGTTCAAGACGGAGCTGTGAATGGAATGGGAACTGCACTGTAATGGGCTGCCAACTTGCACGAGAAAAAAGAAATGACTCTCAGGCCAACAATTGGTTGCCATGTCCAGCCATCAACAATCCAAGGTGTGCATGGAACATGCCATGTCCCTCTCTCTCTCTCTCTCTCTCTCTGCTTACAGCTCTCACAAATGCTGTCAGCAGCTCCCACTTTCTCTCTCCCTGTCACTCTCCTGGCGGTCATGCAAGATGCTAATAGCGTTACTGGGACTACAGGACTGTACTGCCAACTACTAACTCCTGTGGGAGGGGGAGAGCCAGTGACAGCCAACAGCGGGTCTTGTTCACAGTACAGTGATGCAAAGGGCAGCGGCAGTCATTACTGACTGGAAAATGGAGTGATGGAGGGGGGAAGGGTTATGCAAATGAAACTGACAAACTGCTCTCTCATTGGAGCAGTTCATTCATTTCAACTACACAAAGTTTCAGCCCATAAACTGTGAACCAGTATCTTAGTTAGCTTGCATGATCATTGGTCTGTCAAGGACAAGCCCAATGCAGCTTGACCTGCATTGGGCTAGTCAGTGACACACCTCTGAAATGCTGTTCTCTGTAGCAAAATGTTTCTTGGTAAGTTTGTTAGCCTCCTGTGTGGTACAGTGTAAAAGGCCTTACTGAAGTCCAGATAAACCACCTGCATTGCCTTTATTTTATACAACTTGCTAGTCACCCAGTCAAAAAAATATATGAAATTTGTTTGACACAATCTCATCCCTGTGAAATCATGCTATCAGTGGTCCTGCAACCCATTTACCTCCAGGTGCTCCATCAGCCTTTCCTTCAGCAGGGTCTCTATTAATTTCCCTACCACTGATTTGAGAATGACTGGTCTGTAATTGTATCCTCCTCCCTGCTGCCACTCTTGTGCAGAGGGACCACACTGGCTCTTCTCCAAACCTGCAGAGCTACCCTCATCTCCAATGCGATGCTGAGCAGTGTTAGCAGGGGGCAGCTAGCACTGTGCTTAGTTCTTTTAGTACCCTTGGGTGAATCCCATCTGGCCCCATCATTCTGCTTTCCATTAGGGCTTCCAATCCTATAAGACTCTCTCCTACAAGAATGGACTTGTGTCACTCCCGTCTCCCATGGTGCCTGCTGATAACATGTTGGTCTAGTCACTCCCCACCCCCACGTGAATACCGAGCAGAAGTAGTCATGTAAGATTTTAAATTTTTCTTGATCTTCTTCTGCACAGTCTCTCACCCCACTTTGCTAATCCTCACTATTCCATCCCTTGCTTTCATCTTTCCAATCCCTACACGTAGCTGAAGAAATGCTTATCCCCCATATCAACCTCCTTGGTGATCTTCTCCTCTATTTGTGCCTTAGCTCTCCTTATCCTCCCCCTGCTTCCTTTTCGTTCTCTAGATACATATCCCTGTCATCCTCCATCTGGGTCTTCTTGTACTTCCTAAAAGCTTTTTTCTTCTCTCTTACCAGCCTATCTACCTCCTTTGGAAAACACGGTGGCCTCTTTCTCCTTCTACCCTTGCGTACTTACTTCAGACAGCTTGCTTTGGGACACAGTCACCCCATTATGGTCAACCTACTAAAATATATGTAAAAGAGAGGGACTTACCTGAGTGTAGGGTGCCACAGGGTAGTCTTGGGAAGATGTCGTCTGCCGCACCTGCAAAAGAAGAGACAAGGGGATCACAAAGGATCCATAGTTCTTAGGGAGGCTAAATAGGGTGGAAAGGACAGGAGAGAAATAAAATTATACTCATCTGATGGGTTGGAGCCCATATCCTGTCAGACCTGTAGAGATAAAAGAAAAAATAGGTTGGTTAAGAAGGAAAAAGGGTATACCATGATGATAGCAATTAAAAATGAGCTACTGCAAAAACAGTGACTCATTTTTAGCACTACTATTATGAGCTACCCTGTAAGGGTAGCGAAGGAACAGTGAGGAGGGCGACCAGAAGGGGAGGGATAGGGAGGAGGAGGGGAGAGACAGGAAAGAGGGTTTAGGTAGGATGGTGTGCCTGCTGCAGCCGAGCCAGCCCTGTTGTGTGGTGGTGAAAGTGGCTGGCTCCAGTGCAGTAGGCACTGGGTTTGGGCTGGACCGGGGGAGAAAATTTTTCTGCTACTTATGGCTGCCGTTTTTTTTTAACTCCCACACCTAGTGTTGCCCCCCTCTTGGACATGCACCCCCCTGGAGTTGTTATCCAAAATCAGGAGGAGTGCGAGGGGAAAGCTGCCCCCTCTGCAAATACACTAAGTGTTCCTGGAAGTGTGGTCGCCATGAAGTGTATCTCGCCGATATGCTTTTTGGCAATATAAACTTGCCATAATAGCAATCTCTGTTTTGCGATCGCTATTATGAAATGGAACTAGAAAAAGATGTAAGATGAGCAAAAGCAGAGTAAAGGGAGTGTGGTTTGGGGAAGAGAGCTCAGCTAAGAACCCCATTGCCCATAATGGTGGCTGAATGGCCAGTAATGTATTTAGTAGCACAGGTGGCTAGTGAAGGCTAGTGGGGGTGTTAGTAGCCCTTTTTGTCTAAATAAGGAGTGGCATTGGTGGTTGTGTGGGCTAGGAAATGCCTGGGGGGGGCCACTGTGTAAAATTATGGCCTGGCGGTCTAGTGGGCTAGCTCCCTATGGATGGGGCTAGCATTCTTTTAAATACATTAATACTCTCCCTGGAGGTCTAGTGGGGGCTCATTAGCCCTTGAATATTTTGCAGGCATTGTTGGAGAGCTTATTGGAGGCAGCAGCAGGAGGACACACTGGGGCTACAGCTGCAGCCTGTTGCTAGCACTACTGTGCTGATAGTGATAGTGCCTGCTGGCATTAAAAACTCCCAGCCCATATAGGAGCATGGACTATGGCCTACTCCACACAGGTGGAAGAAAAGAAGGAAAAATAAGTCAGCGGGAGGTGGAGGAGGCATGGGATGAAGCACCTCCTGCCACCTTCCTGAATCACCACTTCAATGGTATTGTTTATGCCCTATGGGGCTCTCTTTCAGAAGGCAGCCAGGAAAAAGGAGCAGCAAGTGCAGCAAGGAGCTGCTATTCAGTGCAGCTAGTCTGGCAGCAGTGCAAGGCAGGGAGGGAGAGTGCACCAGGTGGCAGGAGCCACTATTTAGTAAAGCCACTCAGTTGCATAAGAAGAGCCTGAGGGGGGTTGTGAAAAGAGCAGATAGGAGGCATCCAGCAACTGGAGCTGCTGTTTAGTAAAGCTGCACCATGACTAAAGCAAAGCTTGGGGGGGGGTCGTAGAGAGAGAAGAGGGTGGAGTAAGGAGGCAGCAGTGATAGCGGTTAGTGCCACGCACTGTAAGTTGCACCATGGCTTAAGTAAGCAATAACACACAATGGGGCATGTGGTTATTGGGGATTAATGAACACCCATTGTGAGGCATGAGTCCAGAGGCTGAGTGTCCTCATAGCACCGGGGTGTTGATTAATCCTCAATAACTGCATACCCTGGAGTGGATTATTGCACTTATAACATGTGTTATGTTTAAACAACAAAAAAATATCCAAAAAGGTGTTTTTTTTTTTTTTGGCTGTTTAAATAGCAAGAAATGTACTGTATCTTGCCACCTTGAAAAATAGTCCCTAACAAATAATGCATACTGTAATCGTGTTATGCATATAGAAATGTCACGCATACACTGCAGACATGATCTGTGACATTTCGTGTGCATAATACTGTCTGGTACATTGCTTACTACCGGTACTGTGCACCCCCCCCAAGCCACATTCACACTACTGTCAAACTTCTCTGGCACTGTGTGACTCTCTCTCTCACTCTCTCTCCGATCACTATCTATGCTATCCACCAGTGATTTGGCACAGTCTCACAAATATAAACACTCACCCAATCTTGCTCTGTATCCACATACCTGTTGTGTTGTGCTCTTACACAATGGATCACTGTGTCCCATGAAGACTATCACATTACCAATAAGCAAGGTGCAAGCCATGGAGGGTTGCCAACAATGGAATTCAAAAGTAAGGGACAGACCCCAATCCTCTGCCCCCACTGCACCGTCCCACCTAGAGGTAGATTCTATCCTTGCACCTGCCACCTCTGCTAGAAGCATGTCCATTCTTGTGGCCATCCCAATGGCATTTTTCAGAACCATATGTGGTGCTCTGTTGAAGAGTGTGTGCTCTAAAGGTGGTGAAAAGAGATGAGCGAGGCACCAAGGTCCGAATTATGTGGATAGGATAACTGTTACCCAGACAAGGAGAGGCAGGAGTCAACTTAGTGCTTCGATGCCCGTAGGGCGTTTATGTTGTACCAAGGGTAGAGAGACACAGTCACCAGAAGGAAGAGGGGTTGCCCGAAAACAATAGGGCAATAAACAAAGAAATACTTTTATCTACCACTACTAAGGTTATTACCACAAGAATAAACTTTAGGCCTAATGTCACTCTTATTCTGACACTATTCTGTACTTCAATACTCTAAATGAGAATCAGGTGACATAAGCTACTCAGCACTGCATTAGGATAATTAGCATCACACATTTCCATAAAAGTCCAGATATTACAAGAGTCCAGAGATCCGGCGTCTTCATGTACACCGTTGTTCTTCGTTGGTAGCTACAAGGGAAGTAAAACAGAACTGTAGAACCCTAATCACAATTCCCAGCAAGGACCTAGTTAAGGCCACTGGGGTGGTGAGAGGTTTGGTAAACAGACCATATATCTTCGGCAAAAGCCCACTCACTCCAAGGCTGCCAGAATGCAGAACCAGAGCAACTGGTTCCTGAAATAACACACTGAAAACAAAGGGTTCCTCAGCCAAAACCCACTTCCAGGGTTGCCAAGGACAAAGATAGATCAAGATCTGAGTGGCGATGAATCCAATGGAGGACTACCACGACCTGACTAATGCTGTGGCACTCCAAGGGCCAGATGAACTCAGAAGGAACTCTGACAGGACCAGGAACCATAAGAATCTGAAGAGATGATGGTTGACTCTGCAATCCTAGGATCAGGAACTAACACAAAACAAAGAAACGGCGGTCGCGACCCGGACTGGGTTTCGACGGACTCGACTTTTGGCGAACAACCAGGTGGGGCGCAGACTAGGTTCTCAGGATGAGCTCACTCTTCTGTAGAGGGCGACCAACTTCGGGACATCTGGAACAGGAACCATATGGAATGACACTGGCACGGCTGTCGTGATGCGTTTCGACGGATGTACTTTCAAACTGTGAAAACAAGAGAACGGTGGGTACGACTTGTACGACTGGCGACGGACTCGACTTTGGCAGACGACACAAACGGACGTGATGAGCTGATGGATGATCTCCCAGGAGTGAAGAATGCTGAGGGGACGTCTTCTTCTGAGTAGAGACTGATTCTGCGTCCGTGGTGTTACAGACCACACTATGCGACTGTAGTGTGGTAGAAGATTGAGACTGTCTTCATACAATAGTAAACATATAACTGAAAAATGCCCAAAGAACTGTGGAATGATACAATAATTTTCTGGAGGAGGGCAAATTATACCTTCAGGAGTACCTCTCACTGATGAGGGCCAATGTCCAGGTGCTTAGAGCAATAGTTCAGGTACTTAGGACAATAGTTCAGGTACTTAGGACAATAGTTCAGGTACTTAGCACAATAGTTCATGTACTTAGGGCAATAGTTCAGCATAAGCAGTACAGTAATCACAGTAGCTTCACAGTATAGGCAAATCAAGCACTCTTAGATGAACCCCTGTTTCTAAATGTCGGGTCTTCTGGAAGAGGATTTCTTCCTGTACGTCTAGGCTGGGGCCTCCCTATGGTACCACTAGGCTGGCTTGCCCTATTCCGCTAGGCCGGGGCCTCCCTATAGTACCACTAGGCTGGCTTGCCCTATTTTGCTAGGCTGAGGCCTCCCTATAGTACCACTAGGCTGGCTTGCCCTATTCCGCTAGGCCGGGGCCTCCCTATAGTACCACTAGGCTGGCTTGTCTTATTTTGCCAGCCAAGGCCTCCCTATAGTACCACTAGGCTGGCTGGCTCCTATCTCTGCTAGGCCGGGCCTCCTGTAGTACCACTAGGCTGGCTTGCCCTATTTCGCTAGGCCGGGGCCTCCCTTTAGTACCAGGCTTTACCTCGGGCCTAATGCCCTACCTTTACCTTGGGCCTGATGCCCTACGTTAGCTTGGGCCTGGTGCCCCACTTTAGACTGGGCCTGGTGCCCCACCTTACAATGGGCCTGGCGCCCCTCTTAATACTGGGCCTGGTGCCCCACATTGCTTTGGGCCTGATGCCCTGCTTGATACTGGGCCTGGTGCCCCACGTTGCTTTGGGCCTGGTGCCCCACTTAATACTGGGCCTGGTGCCCCACTTTATGCTGGGCCTGGTGCCCCCCTAAATGCTGGGCCTGGTGCCCCTTTAAATGCTGGGCCTGACTTGCCCTTTTAAATTAATTGCCCCTTTAAATTTGCAGGCTCCCTGAACCTGCTGTCATTTAGTCGCTGAAACCCTGCCTTAAATCCCGACCCCTAATGCATATTTATAGCCTTTGAACTGGCCTTATGTTTCTAGCCCCTCCCTGAGGGCGTCGCTAACCCCGCCTCCACATAAATATTAAAATCAAGGGTCCTAGCGACCCGATGCCCCTGCAGCACTCGGCCGCCTCCTCTAAGCGCCTACTGTGCTTTTTACAACAAAACAGTGTCTCATTTTCAAACAGGCGGTCAGCACAGCGTGTGCTGCCGCCGACTCACCGCTTCTGGAGGCAGCAGGAGTATTCCAGTGCGGTAGGGAGGCAGGAGGGATGCTGGCAGTGGGGAAGGAGAAATGGGCAGGCATCTGGGAGGACAACTGGGGGCCTCCGACGGCCGACAGAGATGCGGGCGCGATGCGGCTGGCAAAGCTGCCGACGTGGGACCGGGAATTATACTGAAAGAATACTCGGGGGGGCTAAAACAAATAAACAGAGGGGCTATTCAGCCCAAAACGCGGGGAAACGGGCGTTTTCGTCTTTGTGGTGCCCCGATGGCACCACCGACTGCTGAACTGAAGCAGAGCAGG
Source organism: Neoceratodus forsteri (assembly GCA_016271365.2). Lineage (NCBI taxonomy): Eukaryota > Metazoa > Chordata > Ceratodontiformes > Ceratodontidae > Neoceratodus > Neoceratodus forsteri. Next base: position 1,456,169,623 of record CM057450.1, on the reverse strand, counting down.
AAGTCTACGGTGGACTGGAGGAGGGGACTCACCACGGAGTCAACAGGACAGGCTTCACAACCCCAGGTAAGCCACAAGTCCCTGTTGCACTCCTGTGATCCTCGCTACTCCACAGTCCAGCAACAACTGACAAACTGTAGAATTGTTTTTTAAACTTGAACCTCCCCCAGGGTTCTAGATTGGCTGGAGTGGAATGCTGTGCATGAGCCACTCAGCACAACATTCCATCCAGGCCATTATGACATCTATTGCTTTTAAATTCTGTCTTTTGACCATGTTGTAAGTGCACAGGCACTTTTCTGCTTTTATTTTACAGTTTCTCTTTACCAGGAGGTTGAATCTTTATTGCTCAAGGGCCCCTTAGCATAGTACCCTGCTGCCTACACCTGCAGCAGGTACCCTGAACACCTGTGGACCCTTAATTTATTTATTTAATTTTATTTCTCTGGAATGCTCCAACTTTGGGGCATTACACATACTGAAAGACCCTACCAGTGATGAGGCATGGCTGTTTACAAAAGAAAAAACTAGGTGGCATATTTTGACATCAGTGGACATCCACCTCCCACCAACAATCTCTGAGGAGCCCTGGTCCCAGGCCAACAGCAGCTCACACTTTACTTGTCTCAGTCTGACACTGACTTGGAGGTGCTTGCCAGTCAAATGTCCCTCAGCTACTAGTTGGGGGCCTCCCTTTGATATGCCAAGTCAAGGTTTTCTGCCAATAAGCCCTCATGCCCAAAGTAGGCAAGTAGCAAAAGTTCATACTCTTGTTCAAATTAGAGTGAATGTGCTGAAAGTCTCACTTGAAAGTTTTTCAAACATCACCCTACTAGCTAAGGAACAGCAAGGGCTAGTAGTATTTCTCAGGCTGAAGCATCTAGAATTTTGTTCATAATATGTTAGCCTGGCCCAAACTTCGCAGAATGTTGTTGTTTTTTTCTGTCATCTCTCACCGGTGATCACCGACACTACCTCCACCCCCGACCTGATTCCAAACTCCAACCCTTTACCCTGCATTGTGCACAACAGAAGAATGTACTTAAAGTAGCCACAGACATTGCCAGTTATTTCCAGATATTTCTCAAAATTTCTAAAGAGTTTCTCTTTACTGCTCCTACTGTGGAAATGGAGAAAGCAGGAGATTTCTCTGGAAATATCACAGAAATTTAGGGAAATATTTGGCAGTGTCTATGGCTGCTACTGTACTTGGTTTTTGGACTCTGCTACTCTGGTGCTCGGCTCCCTCTGGGAAGTCAACAAAGTTATGTTTTTTTTTTCACTTGTTCAAGTTCTATTTGCAGCCCGCCCAACCCGACCTGCACTGCCTCGAGTCAACTGAGTGACCCGACACTGCCGGCAGCAATATCTTCTTGACTTTTTCACACTCCATGTCCACTGGCTCTCTGCGCCGTCCACTGCATGCTGAGAATGGATTCCCTACACTTCCCTCTTTCAGATTCACTTGACATCCCCAACATTCCTGACATGCGTACTGGTGGTCGGGCTGGCTACCATGCTCATGCAGTGATGGATCTAAGAGTGCAATAGCCGACAAAGCACATTCAGGAGACACAAGCAGCGGTGGGGGAGACAGCGGGTGGGCGACCTACTAATTGACCTACATGACAGGCCAGGGCTTGGCATATATATGGAGCACAATGTCCCAGCTGTTCTAAACTGCACTCTCTCTCTCTCACTCTCTCTCATACTCTCACCAGCACCTTTCCCAATCCTACCTGTCACTGTCTTGCTCACTCTCTCACTGTGTGTGTCTCACCCACTGGCTCTCTGTCCACTGCTTCCATTCAGTCTCTCTCTCTCTATCTCTCTCTCTCTCTTTCTCTCTCTGTCTAGGGGGACACACATTGACAGTGGTGAACAAATCTCTCCACTGGAAAGAACCAGCATTGGCTTGGGATCACTGTTCACAGAGAGAGAGAGAGAGAGAGAGAGAGAGAGAAAGAGACAGACAGCCACGGCTTCTACAGCACTTCTCCCATTTGGTCTCTCTCTCTCTCTCTCTCCCTCTCCCTCCCTCCTCCTCCCTCTCTCTCTCTCTGTTTATCCCTCCCTCCTCCTTCTCTCTCCTCCCTCCCTCCCTCTCTCTCTCTCTGACACATTGGTGACCAATCTTGCCACCAGAAGAAACAACTACCACTGACAGACACAAAGTGAGCTATGGGGTTGTCCATTATTGGCTGGAAAACAGAGTGACAGAGGGGAGAGGGGCTGATGTTATGTAAATGAAACAGATGAACTGCTCTCTCATTGGAGTGGTTCATTCATTTCAACTATACAAGGTTTCCACCCATAAGCTGTGAACCAGTGTCATAGTTAGCTTGCATGTGTAGGGGGCCGGAAGGTTCCCTAACAATTGCAGGACAAGCCAGATGAATCTGGAAGGAGAGGCAGGAAGCATACTCAGTGACCAAGATGCAAGAGGTTTATTTACCAGGGACAATAAAAACAAGATAACGTTTTTCTACAGTGCTACAGGATAATAAAAATCAAACAATATGATTAGGACCAACAGTTGGTCGAACCAAGAACAGGGATTAACTCCTTTGATTCCATGTCCTACATGCACTTGGCCAAGATGATGAAACCTAATGAACCAAGTTTCAGCTTTCCTCTGTGTTGGCTAATCAGCAGATGGGCATTGACCCCACAAAGCACTTGTTACAAATAGGCCACAACGGGGCATCCACCAATGGAACAGAACATGAGGAACACTGCTAGCTGATCATTGAAGAACTTGGTGATCCTCTGTGGCTCTGGACAAGAAGCTGAAGACTTCTGGTTGACAGGTGGTTCTCTAGACGATCCGCAGCAATGACCACTGGTAGATCTCAGGCACCCAGGACACCTGCAAAGAAGAAGACTGCTGGTGATGCGACTCTCTGGCAGCCTCAACAGAGTGACAGGAGCATGCACACACTTCCGGATGGCCAGCAAAATAAGGGGCATGCACAACATTAACTGAGGTCCTTCATGCTTGAGTCGGGGTGGCTCCTAAGCTGACTTACTACTGCATACCTCACTAGTGACTCTCTACCACTTACCATCACAGGACTGATACTGGAACACCTGTGGTGGAACTTCAGAGCAGGCTAACATCACGGGAGGTGGTCCAGCCACAGATGGTGGGTGGGCCGGGGACCTCCCTGGGTCAGCGTCAGGCTCAGGTGAAGCTGCTCTGGGCAACAAAGGTGAAGCTGGACATCCAGTACACCAAGGCATAATTCGATAACACAGTTCAGTAGCAAGCAAAAATTCAGTCTCTGGCAGACAGTTTAGTTCTTATAGGAAATACAGTCTCTAGGGAGGGTGGTAGGCAGGCAACAGCACAGTTTGGTTTGGGTGCTGGGCAACTTAGGCCATAGGACGATCCTTCCCCACCAAGGGTGCTACATTTTAAGGGTCTTTCCCTTTTCTGGCGAGTTTTGCAGTTCCAACCCACATTTTAGTATTAATATCCGCTCCTGGCCTTAGATGGAGCCTCATCTACTAATCCCTATGCTTGAGGGCCTGGATGCTGGACCCTCACGGCTAGCCCCTCACTCCTGGCAGCCGGCTGAGGGCCTTTGGTTCTTGTCTCTACCCCTTGGTGCAAAATAGCACCCACGCAGACCCCAAGGGCCTTAACCCCACTGTGTCCCGGGTCTGCTCCTTTCCCTTTTGTTCTTTTCCTCTCCTGGGGCTCTTGAAATTGTGGCACTCATCTTTCTTTTCTTGGGTGAGCTGCTATTCAGCTCAGATTGTCTTTTTCTGGATCCTCCTCAAACAAAACAAGAAAGGGAAAAAAAACTAAAAAAAAGACTAATCCGGTGGGCAATGTCCCATCCTGGGGCCTTTTTCTGTTTTTCTCTGGGCCTTCATCCCACTGCTCAGGTCCCCCTGTTCTCCTTAAAGCTGTCCACCCACCCTGGAAGCCCACTATGGTCCCTCCTAAATTTCTGGGCCACTGGCCCTTTACATCTTCTCTTTTGGCACTCTACCCACCTTGTGCTTCCCTTCCCACTCCCCAACACCTGTGGTGCAAGTTTAACAAAATCGGGCACTTTGCCCACTCACCACCATGGCCTGGGACTCCACTGTTGCTGTGTGGGGAGGAGGCAGGAAACCTGGCCGGAAAGCTGCACTCCCATCTGGCTCCTCTTTTAAGCTGCACTGCTGCTGGGTGGAACTACAGGTCAGGGGTGCATCTTCTGCCCGGACCTTTTTTTATGTGGCACTCTTTTGTCCATCAGCCCTTTCCTTCCCTCTCTTCTCTTCTCTTTGGGACTCTACCCAAGAAGGACAGGTATTGTCATGCAGCCACACTCCACCCGACCGACCCTGCTGCTGCTGCAACATGCACGGAATGCCCACCGGAGGGGAGGAACACTGGAGGAGCCATGGACCCGCTGCAGGTACTTCTTCTTTTGACCATGCTCCTCGCATCCTCCACCCTCCATCCTGTACCACTGACTGCCCTGTGAACTACTCCCTGGCCATTTTGTAGGAAAGTGGAAGTCCTGGTTCCTTGCCAGGAGATTGGGCAAGATAACCCTGCAGGGAGGGTCTCCTGCCCACGACCCCCCTTTCCAGTGCCAAACTGTGTGAAAACAGACAGAGAAACTGGGAGGGGTCAGTGGAACTGCAGGCATAGGCTGGAAGGGGGGGGCAAGAAAAAAATATCTCCTAACTTAGGGGTACTACAATCCGCCTCCCCCCTTAAACATACATGTCCCCATGTATGGGGTCAATTATCATTTCGTGTTTTAAAATACAACCAACATTTTAATACTATAAACTATTTACATAGTCTACTTGAAAACATTAAGTTTTAACTGGTTTACTGTAACATTTTTAACCTATCGCCACAATGAGCCAAGAAAAGGGATGGATGGCCTTGAGGTGCCTTTTGGGAGTGGTTCCTCCCTCTCCTTGTTGATTCATCCATCTGTCCTGACAGGAACTGGGCATGACTTTAGATGCATTCTGTGCACTAGCCTTTGTGTCCCATCGCTGGCTTGGAGCTGGTAGCTATCCACTGTAGGAAAAGGGGTGCCCACAATGATATACGAGTCGGGTTCCCACCTTGGAGATGACTTTTCCTCACCCCAGCACCTTACCAGCACTTCCTCTCTGTTACTCCATTGGGTAAGGGTGTCTTTTAATAACAGGCATTGTCTGATTCTTTTTTGTTGTCAGGGTCTGTACACACTCTTGGACTGGTCAGTGATTTAGGCTCTGCTCGAGGAGAGGTCCATGTTTCTTTTCAGTGGTGTGGCTCCACTGCTAGGACTGATGTAAGGATGGGGGGGGTGCCACTTGTATGCTTTGACAGCTGATATTGGTTATGGTGGCCCAAACTGGATCCATTTCTTCTGGTTTGTTCTTTAGGGCTGGGGTGAATTCAGGGGCTTCTGGATGCAAATGCTGGCTGGGGGGCTCTTGCAATTTCTGGGAGCATGCAGCATTTAGCTGGGCACACTCCTCCTTCCGCAAGGATGCCTGTTGCTCCACCACGCATCTGCTGAGCTCTTCTTTTTCCTGCATCTTGATGAGCAGCAAAAAGTTCAGGTCTTCGGTCATCATGTCGTAGCTTTGGATGATTTTGGTGCACTGGTCTACTGCCTCTTTATGGCCAAGGACCTTGCTCGGCCTGATTCTTAATCTGTTGATCTCTCTGATGGACAGTCTTTTTGAGGTCATTACATTCTTTTTGTAGCTCAGTATTCTGCTTGGCATATGTTACAACCCACTGTATAAGCTCCTGGTAGTGAGTCTCCCTTTGGTCATTCCAGTCTGGGACAGGCTGCCTCACATCACAGGTGACAGCACTTACCATGTATACAGGCTGCTCCATGTGGGCCTCTCGACCTTTGCATGGGCCTTCTGAAGTTGCCATGACAGCTTGGTGGTGCCACTTGATTCTCCCTATCTCCCTTTTGGTGTCCTCATACAGCTGGTGATGAGATCTCTTGACGTCACTGCTTTTGGCATTATTTTGCTTGTAGGGTAATTGAACAGGCCCCACAGTTTCTTTTTCTATGTGCATAGTCCTGCCCTGCTCCACCCATCAATGCATGCATCTTCGGCCTCGGTTTCTTCTTCTCCTCCTGGGCCGACATGGATGCTGCCCAACTTGGGACTTGGCCCCTTACTTCATTTCTGCAATGAGTGCTGCCAGTTCCCGCACCTGATATGTCACATGGGCCAGTTCCTCTTGCATAACCCGGTGGGGATCCCACTCCTTTTCTTCTCTTGCAAGCAACTTGGTGTGGATAGCGTCAAGCTTTGGACTCCTTGATGTTTCTAATCCTGCCAACTATGCCAGATGTAGGGGGCTGGAAGGTTCCCTAACAATTTCAGGACAGGCCAGACGTATCTGGAAGGAAAGGCAGGAAGCTTACTCAGTGACCAAGATGCAAGAGGTTTATTTACCAGAGACAATAAAAACAAGATAACGGTTTTCTACAATGCTACAGGATAATAAAAATAAACAACAAACAATACAATCAGGACCAACAATTGGTCGAACCAAGAACAGGGGTTAACCCCTTTGAGTCTAAGTCCTACGTGCACGTGGCCAAGATGATGAAACCTGATGAACCAAGCTTGGGCTTTCCTCTGCGTCAGCTGATCAGCAGGTGGGCATTGACCCCACAAAGTGCTTGTTACAAACAGGCCATAATGGGGCATCCCCTGACAGAACAGAACACAATGAGGAACACTGCTAGCTGGTCAGCGAAGAACTTGGCAATCCTCTGCAGCTTTGGGCAAGAAACTGAGGACTTCTGGTTAGCAGGTGGCTTCTAGACTATCTGTAGCAATGACCACTGGTGGGTCTCCAGCACCCAGGACACCTCCCAAGAAGGAGTCTGCTGGTCAAGTGACTTTCTGGTGGTCTCAGCGGAGTGACACAGGCATGCGCACACTTCCGAATGGCCATCAAAATAAGGAAGGGGCATGCATGATGTTAACTGGGGTCTCACATGCTTGAGCCGGGGTGGCTCCTAAGCTGACTCACTACTGAATACCTCACTAGTGGCTCACTATCACTTATCATCACAGGACTGATGTTGGAACACCTCTGGTGGAACTTCAGAACAGGCTGATGTCATGGGAGGTAGTGCAGCCACAGATGGTGGGTGGGCTGCAGATCTCCCTGGGTCAGCGTCATGCTCTGGTGCAGCTGCTCCGAGCAACAAAGGTGAAGCTAGACATCCAGTACAGCAAAGCACAATTCGATAACACAGTTCAGTAGCAAGCAAACAATTCAGTTTCTGGCAGACAATTCAGTGCCTGTATGAAATATAGTCTTTAGGGGGTGCTAGGCAGGCAACAGCGCAGTTCTATTTGAGTGCTGGGCCACTTAGGCCATAGGACTATCCTCCCCCAAAGGGTGCTGCACCTTTAAGGGTCTTTCCCTTTTCTAGCTATTTTTGCAGATCCAACCCACGTTATTAGTATTAATATCCACCCCTGGCCTTAGTTGGGGCCTTGTCTACTAATCCCTATGCTTGAGGGCCTGGATGCTAGATCCTCACAGCTAGCCCCTCCCTCCCAGCAGTTGACTGAGGGCCTTTGGTTCATGTCCCTGCCCCTTGGTGCAAACTGGCACCCAAGCAGACCCCAAGGTCCTTAACCCCACTGTGCTCCAGGTCTGCTCCTTTCCCTTTTGTCCCTTTTCTCCCCTGGGGCTTTTGAAATTGTGGCGCCTCTCTTTCTTTTCTTGGGGTGAGCTGCTATTCAGCTCAGATTGTCTTTTTCTGGAGCCTCCTCAAACAAAACAAGAAAGGGAAAAAAAGAATTAAAAAAACTAATTCAATGGGCAATGGCCCATCCTGAGGCCTCTTTCTGTTTTTCTCTGGGTCTTCAGGCCCCTGCTCAGGTCCCCCGTTCTCCTTAAGGCTTTCCAGCTTTCCTGAAAGCCCACTATGGCCCCTCCTAAATTTCTGGGCCACTGGCCCTTTACATCTTCTTTTGGACACTCTGCCCACCGTGTCCTTCCCTTCCCACTCCCCAGCTCCTGTGGCCCAAGTTTAATAAAATCAGGCACTTGGCCCACACACCACCATGGTCCGGAACTCCGGTGTTTCTGGGGGAGGGCAGGAAACCTGGCCGGGGAGCCGCCCTCCCACCCGGCTCCTCTTTTAAGCTGCAGTGCTGCTGGGCGGAGCTACAGATCTGGGGCGAGTCTTCCACCTGGACCTATTTTTATTTGCCACCCTTTTGTCCGTTGGCACTTTCCTTCCTCCTCTTCTCTTTGGGGCTCTGCCCAGGAAGGGAAGGTCACGTCGGGGAGCCACACTCCAGCCAACCAACCCTGCTGCTACAACATGCCTGGAATGCTGACCGGAGAGGAACAACGCAGGAGGAGCCACAGACCCGCTGCAGGTACTTCTTCTTTTGTCTGTGCTCCTTGCATCCTCCACCCTCCATCCTGTGCTGCTGTCTGCCCTGTTGACCACTCCCTGGCCCTTTTGTAGGGTGGGGAGGTCCTGGTTCCTTGCCAGGGGATTGAGCAAGATAGCCCTGCAGGAAGGGGCTCCTGCCCATGACCCTACTTTCCAGCCCCAAACGGTGCAAAACCAGACAAAGGGACTGGGAGGGGTCAGTGGGACTGCATGCAAGGGCTGGAAGGAAGGGGGGGTGAGAAAAAAATATCCCCTAACTTCAGGGTACTACACATGATTATTGGTCTGTCAAGGACTAGCCCTACGCAGCTTGACCTACATTGGGCCAGTCAGTGACACATCTCTGAAATGCTGTTCTCTGTAGCAAAACATTTCTTACGCAAGTGCAAGCAACATAAAAAGGGACTGCTAAGGTTATCAAAAAAAGTGGCTGAAAAGGTAAAGGCTAAAAGGATAGCATTCAGAAGGTGTAAAGAGACACTGAGGAAGGTGGAAAAGGAGGTGTATCAGGAAAAACAGAGGGAGGAAGGGAAAGTGGTAAGGAGCACAAAGGTACAAACTAAGGAGAGAATAACTCAGGGGTAAAGAAAAGGGGGTTAAGACATGTTTTAGGTATATAAGTGAAAAGAGGAAGCCCATGGGAGGGATTGTAAGGTTAAGAATGGGAGGGGGGGATTGTGCAGATGAGGACCAGAAAAAGGCAGACATCCTAAACAAATGCTTGCTTTCACCATTCACTGTGGAAGGAGAAAGGGATAGGCCAACAAAAGCAACAGGAGCATTGGAGGGAATGAGGTAGACACTAGTCCTTTTTAAGAGGAGAGAGTCCTGAAGGGACTCATGAATCTTAAAAGTGGACAAAGCAATGGGGACAGACAAAGTGCATCCAAGGGTATTAAGATTGCTCAGGGAGGTACTAGCTGCACCTCATATAGTCCTATTTAACAGCTCACTGGAAACAGGAATGATTCCAGAGGACTGGAGGAGGGCAGATGTAGTCCCACTTCACAAAGGTGGTAGCAGCGAGGAGCCTGGCAACTATTGGCCAGTCAGCCTGATAGCAGTGGTGGGGAAGTTAATGGAGACACTGTTAAAGGAAAGGATTGTGGAGTATCTTGAATCCAGTGGGTCACAAGACCTGAGGCTGCATAGATTCAGAGGAGGGAGGTCATATCAAACGACTCTGACAGATTTCTTTGACTCGGTGACCAGGGAAATAGACCAGGGTGGAGCAGTGGACATGACCTTCCTAAATTTCAGTAAGAGTTTTGACACTGCTCAACATAGGACACTTGTAATGAAACTGAGTAGCTGAGAGGTGGGTCTAAAGATGGTAAACTTGGTAAGAAATTGGTTAAGGGATAGGTAACAGAGGGTGGTGGTAAACGGAGTTCACTCTGGAGAAGGGAGGGTGGCCAGCAGGCTGCCTCAGGGCTCAGTACTGGGACTGGTCCTCTTTAATGTCTTCATAAGTGACATTGCAGATAAGCAAGAAGGGAAGGTCTGCCTCTTTGCAGATGACACCAAAATCTGCAATAGGGTGGATACTCCGGGGGTGAAAAGAATCTGCAGAGACCTGAGAAAACATGAGGAATGGCCAAGAGTATGGCAAAAAAGTGCAAAATCATGCACTTAGGGCACAGAAATGTGTGAGCAGGACAGTAGTGTGGTGGGTAGATAACTGGCTGGGCGGCAGGACACAGAGGGTGGTGGTAAATGGCTGTCACTCCACAGAGGGAAGAGTGACCAGTGGGGTACCACAGGGATTAGTGCTGGGACCGGTCCTATTCAACATCTTCATCTGTGACATTGCGCAGGACCTAGAAAACAGAATTTCACTGTTCACTGATGACACAAAGCTCTGTAACAGAGTAGATGCACCAGAGGGTGTAGACAGAATGAGAAGGGACCTGCAGAAACTTGAAGAATGGTCAGGGGTTTGGCAGTTGAAATTCAATGCAAAGAAGTGCAAGATAATGCATATGGGGCACAAAAACCCTGGCACAATATATCAGTTGGGGGGGTGAGGATATAACATGCACCAAGCAGGAAAGAGATCTTGGGGTTATCATCTCTGATGACCTCAAGGTAGGGAAACAGTGTGACAAGGCAGCAGGTAAAGCAAATAGGATGCTAGGATGCATAGGCAGGGGCATCACCAGCAGGAAAAGGGAGGTCATAATTCCTCTATACAAGACACTAGTGAGGCCCCACCTGGAGTACAGTGTACAGTTCTGGAGACCTTACCTATGTAAGGACATAGACAGGGTAGAGAAGGTTCAGAGGAGGGCAACAAAGATGGTGCATGGATTGCATCACAAGTCCTATGAGGACAGGTTGAAGGAACTGAACATGTACTACTCCCTGGAGGAGAGGAGGGAGAGAGGATATGATAGAGACATACAAGTATCTTACAGGGAGGAACAGGGTGCAGGAATACACTATTTTTAAGTGAAAAAGATGTTCCAGGATTAGAGGGCATGGGATGAAGTTGGAGGGAGGACGATTCAGAGGAAACGTGAGGAAGAATTTCTTCACAGAACGGGCGGTGGACAAGTGGAACACCCTGCCAGAGGAAGTGGTGGGGGCTGAAACAATCACGGGATTTAAGAATGCATGGGATAGACATAAAGGAATTCTGGAGGTCAGGGGTAAAGGGCAACAGACTTCTAGGAAAACATAAACTGAACTTACAAGCTCAAATGGGCAGACTGGGTGGGCCATAGGCCCTTATCTGCCGACACTGTCTATGTATCTATGTATCTATGTAGAAACTCAGAGGTGGAGTACAGAATGGAAGAAGAAATAGTGACAGCCTCCAAACAGGAAAGGGACCTGGGGTAATCATATCTGATGATCTAAATGTGGCCAGACAGTGTGACAGGGCAGTAGGGAGGGCCAGTGGAATACTTGGGTGCATTTCTTGAAAAAGGGTTCGGTGTGTTATGCTTGCTCCAAGGGAAATGACAGGGTGGAAAACTTCAGAAAATTGATGGCTGGCAGGGTAGGATAACAGGTGGAACCATAGCCACTGCTGTATGTATGAGCTACTGCCTTTTATGGCAAGGCATATGCCCCCAAATGTGATGTGCCAGGCAAGAGATGGAACATACATCAAAACTGTACATGGCTGGTATAGGACAATAATTGAAAATTAAACCCAAAAAAAGGAGTTACGGCCCTCTTTCACAATTGGACCTACAAATTACAGGCTGTACTTTATGTCTTTCCAACCACCCCATTTGGGGTCCCTCAACAAGCAGCGTAAAACAATACTTGTCTCAACCATCACCCAGTCTTATATTATAGCTATTCCCCCACCCCAGTCAGACTACTGTATATTTGCTGCATTTTCTGCACTCTGAGGTGATTAATGCACTAGTGTGAAAGAAAGAGAACACACCAGAGTAAAGAAAGAAGTTAGCAGAGGGTTCTACTAAACCCTATGAGGAGGTATTGCCTCTGCCATATTAAGCCAGAGAACCACTAATGTAGTCCAATGGTTAACCTGAAGAGAATACTTAAAAAAAGTTAAGCTGGAGGTCTGCAATGGCACAATAACTTCATGTTGGGAGACTGGCAAAGATTTCTTGGTAGAGGTCACGTGAAAAGTGAATGCTTATAGAAGGATATTTGGTGTCCCCGGTTATGATTGTATAGGATGTAACCCCCAGCCTCATAAGCCCAACTATAATTTCTGTGGGTTGTTGGGCAGGTAATAAAGAAAAGATCACATTTATCTGTGTGACGGTCTTGCTATGCTTCCAAGAATTGTGTTAGTATTCTTCCCCTGTTAATTAAGGAAACAAAGATATGTGTTCAAATTTGTGGAGGAGAGGTATTTAAAATCTGGATCAGCACTTCTGTGTAACAGACCTCAGAATTCCTTCACTACCTTGGAGGGGGTTATGTGCTGGCAGTGAAAACTGTTCTATTATAACTTCTTTAATAATGTCATATATGAAAGAGAATTCAGAGTATACTGCAGATGGTAAATCAACCAGTTTGAGATTTTGTATTGGATTTTGTTTTCTAACACTGTAACTTTGCTTCTCAGTGTAGCATTGTCTCACTCCCCCATCGTGGTGAGTTCTTCTGGTATTTGAATGTTATATTCCAGTTTAATCAGTTTTACTTTCATTTCTATTTTAAGATAGGGAGCATCCAACTTCATGTTCAATTTCTGCATTATCAAGTTCAGATGGCTTAAAGACTCATACACTGTACTTGCTTGAGAGCTAAGGTATATGTGTTAACAATATCTAGTGGAGATAAAGTAGCCGGTTCTACTAACAGAGCTGGTGTCTGTCGTTTGGTAGAAAGTAAGCTTCCCTTTGCAATGGCTCCTTAGAGCAGTGATGTAGTCTTTGGTCCAGTGCCATTTTTACCTAGGCTAAGGCTCACCTAGCAAAACTACTTATCTATCAGATCAACCTTAAAGAAAATTCTTCAAATGTTGAACTGCTACTTTTCTTTCTGTTTTATCATTCTTGGCATTCTATGACATTTCAAAGCCACAGTAACAAAGTAAAACAACCATTTGTCAATGCCGAATGTTGATTGCATTGGTCTGTTGAGCTCACTCACTGCCCCTCTGTCACTGGCTCGTCCTGGTTCTCCCGGTGCTGCAGGCTGCTGTTTTGTACTGGGCTCCTGCCTACGTTGGCACCCTTTTCTGTCCACAAAGAAATCCGCAGCTGTCCCGACAGAGTTCTGTTGAGGCGTCTTTCTCCCCCACTCGCTCATTCTGTTTCTCCTGGTGCTGCAGGCTGCCCTTTTGTACTGGGCTCCTGCCTCTGTTGGTGGCTTTTTCTGCCCACAAAGAAATCTGCAGCAGCCCCAACATAGGTCTGTTGAGCTTGCTCAGGCCCCCTCTTCCTCACTTGCTCGTTCCATTTCTGCCGGGGCTGCAGGCTGGCCTTTTGTACAGGGCTCCTGCGTGTGTTGCCACCTTTTTCTGCCCACAAAGAAATCCGCAGCAGTCACGATAGAGCTCCATTGAGCTTGCTCACCCCCTCTTTGTCACTCGCTCATTGGGTGTCTCCCAGTGCTGCAGGCTGCCCTTTTGTACTGGGCTCCTGCCTGCATTGGCACCTTTTTCTGCCCACAAAGAAATCTGCAGCAGTGCCAACAGAGCTCCATTGAGCTCGCTCAGTCCCCCTCTGTCACTTGCTCGTTTACGTTTCTGCCGGCATTGCAGACTGCCCTTTTGTACTGGCTCCTGCCTGCGTTGCCGCCTTCTTCTGCCCACAAAGAAATTTGCAGCAGTCATGATAGAGCTCTGTTGAGTTCACTCACTCCTCCTCTCTCACTAATTCTGTTTCTCCCGGCACTGCAGGCTGTGCTTTTGTACTGGGCCCCCGCATGCATTGCTGCCTTTTTCTGTCCACAAAGAAATTTGCAGAAGTTGCAAAAGAGCTCTGTTGAGCTCACTCATTCCCCCTCCCTCACTCATTCATTCTGTGTCTCCCACTACAGCAAGTTACCCTTTTGTACTGGGCTCCTGTCTGCGCTGGTAGCTTTTTCTGCCCCCAAAGAAATCTGCAGTTGTCCTGACACAGCTCCGTTGAGCTCACTCACTCCCCCTCTCTCACTTGCTCATTCTGTTTCTGCTGGCACTGCTGGATGTTTTTTTTTGTACTGGACTCCTGCCTGCATTGCCGCCTTTTTCTTCCCACAAAGAAATCTGCAGCAGTCACAATAGAGCTCCGTTGAGGTTGCTCACTCCTCCTGTCTCACTTGCTCATTCTGTTTCTCCTGGTGCTACAGGCTGCCCTTTTGTACTGGGCTCCTGCCTGTATTGGTGCCTTTTTCTGCCCACAAAGAAATCTGCAGCAGTCCTGACAGAGCTCTGTTGAGGTCGCTCACTCCCCCCCCTCTCTCAGTCGCTCATTCCAGTTCTGCCAGTGCTGCAGGCTGCCCTTTTGTACTGGGCTCCTGCCTGCGTTGCTACTTCTTCTGCCCACAAAGAAATCTGCAGTAGTTATGATAGAGCTCTGTTGAGCTCACTAACTCCCCCTCTCTCACTCGCTCATTCTGTTTTTCCCAACGCTGCAGGCTGCGCTTTTGCACTGGGCCCCGCGTACATTGCTGCCTTTTTCTGCTCACAAAGAAATCTGCAGCAGTCCAAAAAAAGCTCCATTGAGCTCACTTATTCTCCCTCCCTCACTCACTCATTCTGTGTCTCCAGGTGCTGCAGGCTGCCGTTTTGTACTGGGCTCCTGCCTGCATTGCCACCTTCTTCTGCCCACAAAGAAATCTGCAGCAGTCATGATAGAGCTCTGTTGAGCTCACTCACTCCCCCTCTCTCACTCACTCACTCATTCTGTTTTTCCCGGCGCTGCAAGCTGTGCTTTTGCACTGGACCCCTGCATACATTGCTGCCTTTTTCTGCCCACAAAGAAATCTGCAGCAGTCCCAAAAAAGCTCCATTGAGCCCACTCACTCCCCCTCCCTCACTCACTCATTCTGTGTCTCCAGGTGCTGAAGGCTGCACTTTTGTACTGGGCTCCTGCCTGCGTTGGTGGCTTTTTCTGCCCACAAGCAAATCTGCAGCAGTCCTGACATAGCTCTGTTGAGGTCACTCACTCCCCCTCTCTCACTTGCTCATTCCGGTTCTGCCAGTGCTGCTGGCTGGCCTTTTGTACTAGGCTCCTGTCTGCATTGCTGCCTTTTTCTTCCCACAAAGAAATCTGCAGCAGTCACGATAGAGCTCCGTTGAGGTTGCTCACTCATCCAGTCTCACTTGCTCATTCTGGTTCTCCTGGCACTGCAGGCTGCCCTTTTGTAATGGGCTTCTGCCTCTGTTGGTGCCTTTTTCTGCCCACAAAGAAATCTGCAGCAGTCCTGACAGAGCTCCGTTGAGCTTGCTCACTCCCCCTCTCTCACTCACTCATTCCGTTTCTGCCGGCACTGCAGGCTGCCCTTTTGTACTAGGCTCCTGCTTGCGTTGCCGCCTTCTTCTACCCACAAATAAATCTGCAGCAGTCACAATACAGCTCTGTTGAGCTTGCTCACTCCCCCTCTTTTACTCGCTCGTTCAGTTTCTCCTGCTGCTGCAGGCTGCCCTTTTGTACTGGGCCAGTGCGTGCATAGTTGCCTTTATCTGCCAATGAAGAAATCTGCAACAGTCCCAGCAGAGCTCCGTTGAGCTCACTCACTCTCCATCCCTCACTCGCTCGCTCAGTTTCTGTCTCCAGCTGCTGCAGGCTGCCCTTTTGTACTGGGCTCCTGCCTGCATTGGTGTCTTTTTCTGCCCACAGACAAATCTGCAGCAGTCCTGTCACAGGTTCGTTGAGCTTGCTCAGTCTCCCTCTCTCACTCGTTTGTTCTGTTTCTGCTGGTGCTGCAGACTGGCCTTTTGCACTGGGCTCCTGCCTGCGTAGCTGCCTTTATTTGCCCACAAAGAAATCTGCAGCACTCATGATAGAGGTCCATTGAGCTCGTTCACTCCCCCTCTCTCACGCGCTCATTGTGTTTCTCCCGCTACTGCAGGCTGCACTTCTGTACTGGGCCCCTAGCTGTGTTGGCACCTTTTTCTGCCCACAAAGAAATCTGCAGCTGTCTCAACAGAGCTCCATTGAGGTCATTCATTCCCCTGTCTCACTCGCTCATTCTGTTTCTCCTGGCACTGCAGGCTGCCCTTTGGACTAGGCTCCTGCCTCTGTTGGTGCCTTTTTTTGCCCACAAGGAAATCTACAGCAGTCCTGACACAGCTCTGTTGAGCTCACTCACTCCCCCTTTCTCACTCGCTCAATCCATTTCTGCCGGCGCTGCAGGCTGCCCTTTTGTACTGGGCTCCTGCCTGGATTGCCGCCTTCTTCTGCCCACAAAGAAATCTGCAGCAGTCATGATAGAGCTCTGTTGAGCTTGCTCACTCCCCCTCTCTCACTCGCTCATTCTGTTTTTCCCGGTGCTACAGGCTGTGCTTTTGCACTGGGCCCCGCGTACATTGCTGCCTTTTTCTGCCCACAAAGAAATCTGCAGCAGTCCCAAAAGAGCTCCATTGAGCTCACTTATTCTCCCTCCCTCACTCACTCATTCTGTGTCTCCAGGTGCTGCAGGCTGCCCTTATGTACTGGGCTCCTGCCTGCGTTGGCGGCTTTTTCTGCCCACAAAGAAAACTGCAGCAGTCCTGATACAGTTCTGTTGAGGATGCTCACTCCCCCTCTCTCACTTGTTCATTCTGGTTCTGCCAGTGCTGCTGGCTGGCCTTTTGTATTGGGCTCCTGTCTGCGTTGCCGCCTTTTTCTTCCCACAAAGAAATCTGCAGCAGTCATGATAGAGCTTCATTGAAGTTGCTTACTCCCCCAGTCTTACTTGCTCATTCTGGTTCTCCTGACACTGCAGGCTGCCCTTTTGTACTGGGCTCCTGCCTGCATTGTCGCCTTTTTCTGCCCACAAAAAAATCTGCAGCAGTCCTGACAGAGCTCCGTTGAGCTCGCTCACTCATTCCGTTTCTGCCGATGCTGCTGGCTGCCCTTTTGTGCTGGGCTCCTGCCTGCGTTGCCGCCTTCTTCTACCCACAAAGAAATCTGCAGCAGTCACAATACAGCTCTGTTGAGCTTGCTCACTCCCCCTCTTTCACTCGCTCATTCAGTTTCTCCCACTGCTGCAGGCTGCCCTTTTGTACTGGGCCAGTGCGTGCATAGCTGCCTTTTTCTGCCCATGAAGAAATCCGCAACAATCCCAGCAGAGCTCCATTGAGCTCACTCACTCTCCCTCCCTCACTCGCTCGCTCAGTTTCTGTCTACCGCTTTTGCAGGCTGCCCTTTTGTACTGGGCTCCTTCCTGCATTTGCGCCTTTTTCTGCACACTAACAAATCTGCAGCAGTCCTGACACAGGTCCATTGAGCTTGCTCACTCTCCCTCTCTCACTCGCTTGTTCTTTTTCTGCCGGTGCTGAAGATTGGCCTTTCGTACTGGGCTCCTGCCTATGTAGCTGCCTTTTTTTGCCCCCAAAGAAATCCGCAGCACTCACGATAGAGGTCCATTGAGCTCGTTCACTCCCCCTCTCTCACGCGCTCATTGTGTTTCTCCCGGCACTGTAGGCTGCACTTCTGTACTGGGCCCCTAGCTGCGTTGGCACCTTTTTCTGCCCACAAAGAAATCTGCAGCTGTCTCAACAGAGCTCCGTTGAGGTCGCTCACTCCCCCTGTCTCACTTGCTCATTCTGTTTCTCCTGGTGCTGCAGGCTGCCCTTTGGACTGGGCTCCTGCCTCTGTTGGTGCCTTTTTCTGCCCACAAAGAAATCTAAAGCAGTCCTGACACAGCTCTGTTGAGCTCACTCACTCCCCCTTTCTCACTCGCTCATTCCATTTCTGCCGGCGCTGCAGGCTGCCCTTTTGTACTGGGCTCCTGCCTGCATTGCCGCCTTCTTCTGCCCACAAAGAAATCTGCAGCAGTCATGATAGAGCTCTGTTGAGCTTGCTCACTCCCCCCTCTCACTCGCTCATTCTGTTTTTCCCGGTGCTACAGGCTGTGCTTTTGCACTGGGCCCCTGCGTATGTTGCTGCCTTTTTCTGCCCACAAAGAAATCTGCAGCAGACCCAACAGAGCTCCGTTGAGCTCACTCTCTCTCCCTCTCCCACTCGCTCATTCCATTTCTGTTGGTGCTGCAGGCTGGCTTTTTGTACTGGGCTCCTGCCTGCATTGCTACCTTTTTCTGCCCACAAAGAAATCCGCAGCAGTCACGATACAGCTCCATTGAGGTCACTCACTTCCCCTGTCTCACTCGCTCATTCTGTTTCTCCTGGTGCTGAAGGCTGGCCTTTTGTACTTGGCTCCTACCTGAGTTTTGATTTCTTCTGCTCACAAAGAAATTTGCAGCAGTCACGATACAGCTCCATTGAGCTCGCTCACCCCCTCTTACTCGCTCATTCTTTTCTTCCACTGCTGCAGGCTGCCCTTTATACTGGGCCCCTGTGTGCATTGCTGCCTTTTCTGCCCACACAGAATTCTGTAGCAGTCCTGACACAGCTCCGCTTGAGCTCACTCAGTCCCCCTCTCTCACTCACTCATTCCGTTTCTGCCAGCGCTGCAGGCTGGCCATTTGTACTGGGCTCCTGCCTGCATTGCCACCTTCTTCTGCCCACAAAGAAATCTGCAGCAGTAATGTTAGAGCTCTGTTGAACTCGCTCACTCCCCCTCTCTCACTCGCTCATTCTTTCTCCCACCGCTGCAGTCTGCACGTTTGTACTGGGCCCCTGCATGCATTGCTGCCTTTTTCTGCCCACAGAGAAATCTGCAGCAGTCCCAACAGAGCTCCGTTGAGCTCACTCACTCCCCCTCCCTCACTCACCCGTTCTGAGTCTCCCGCTGCTGCAGACTGCCCTTTTGTACTGGGCTCCTGCCTGCATTTTCTGCTTTTTCTGCCCACAAAGAAATCTGCAGCAGTCCCGACACAGTTGTTGACCTCGCTCACTCCCCATCTCCCACTCGCTCATTCCATTTCTGTTGGTGCTGCAGGCTGGCCTTTTGTACTGGGCTCCTGCCTACATTGCCGCCTTTTTCTGCCCACAAAGAAATCCACAGCAGTCATGATACAGCTCCGTTGAGGTCACTCACTTTCCCTGTCTCACTCGCTCATTCTGTTTCTCCTGGCGCTGAAGGCTGGCCTTTTGTACTGGGCTCCTGCCTGAGTTTTGCCTTCTTCTGCTCACAAAGAAATTTGCAGCAGTCACGATACAGCTCTGTTGAGCTCAATCACTCCCCTCTCCCACTCGAACGTTCTGTTTCTTCCACTGCTGCAGGCTGCCCTTTTATAGTGGGCCCCTGCATGCATTGCTGCCTTTTTCTGCCCACATAGAATTCTGTAGCAGTCCTGACACAGCTCTGCTGAGCTCGCTTAGTCCCCCTCTCTCACTTGCTCATTCCGTTTCTACCAGCGCTGCAGGCTGCCCTTTTGTACTGGGCTCCTGCCTGCATTGTCACCTTTTTCTGCCCACAAAAAAATCTGCAGCAGTCCTGACAGAGCTCCGTTGAGCTCGCTCACTCATTCCATTTCTGCCGATGCTGCTGGCTGCCCTTTTGTACTGGGCTCCTGCCTGCGTTGCCGCCTTCTTCTACCCACAAAGAAATCTGCAGCAGTCACAATACAGCTCTGTTGAGCTTGCTCACTCCCCCTCTTTCACTCGCTCATTCAGTTTCTCCCACTGCTGCAGGCTGCCCTTTTGTACTGGGCCAGTGCGTGCATAGCTGCCTTTTTCTGCCCATGAAGAAATCCGCAACAATCCCAGCAGAGCTCCATTGAGCTCACTCACTCTCCCTCCCTCACTCGCTCGCTCAGTTTCTGTCTACCGCTTTTGCAGGCTGCCCTTTTGTACTGGGCTCCTTCCTGCGTTGGCGCCTTTTTCTGTACACTAACAAATCTGTAGCAGTCCTGACACAGGTCCATTGAGCTTGCTCACTCTCCCTCTCTCACTCGCTTGTTCTTTTTCTGCCGGTGCTGAAGATTGGCCTTTCGTACTGGGCTCCTGCCTGTGTAGCTGCCTTTTTTTGCCCTCAAAGAAATCCGCAGCACTCACGATAGAGGTCCATTGAGCTCGTTCACTCCCCCTCTCTCACGCGCTCATTGTGTTTCTCCCGGCACTGCAGGCTGCACTTCTGTACTGGGCCCCTAGCTGCATTGGCACCTTTTTCTGCCCACAAAGAAATCTGCAGCTGTCTCAACAGAGCTCCGTTGAGGTCGCTCACTCCCCCTGTCTCACTTGCTCATTCTGTTTCTCCTGGTGCTGCAGACTGCCCTTTGGACTGGGCTCCTGCCTCTGTTGGTGCCTTTTTCTGCCCACAAAGAAATCTAAAGCAGTCCTGACACAGCTCTGTTGAGCTCACTCACTCCCACTTTCTCACTCGCTCATTCCATTTCTGCCAGCGCTGCAGGCTGCCCTTTTGTACTGGGCTCCTGCCTGCATTGCCGCCTTCTTCTGCCCACAAAGAAATCTGCAGCAGTCATGATAGAGCTCTGTTGAGCTTGCTCCTCCCCTCTCACTCGCTCATTCTGTTTTTCCGGTGCTACAGGCTGTGCTTTTGCACTGGGCCCCTCGTGCGTTGCTGCCTTTTCTCACATTGGAAGAAATCTGCAGCAGACCCAACAGACTCCGTTGAGCTCACTCTCTCTCCCTCTCCCACTCGCTCATTCCATTTCTGTTGGTGCTGCAGGCTGGCTTTTTGTACTGGGCTCCTGCCTGCATTGCTACCTTTTTCTGCCCACAAAGAAATCTGCAGCAGTCACGATACAGCTCCATTGAGGTCACTCACTTCCCCTTTCTCACTCGCTCATTCTGTTTCTCCTGGTGCTGAAGGCTGGCCTTTTGTACTTGGCTCCTACCTGAGTTTTGATTTCTTCTGCTCACAAAGAAATTTGCAGCAGTCACGATACAGCTCCATTGAGCTCGCTCACCCCCCTCTCTTACTCGCTCATTCTTTTTCTTCCACTGCTGCAGGCTGCCCTTTTATACTGGGCCCCTGTGTGCATTGCTGCCTTTTTCTGCCCACATAGAATTCTGTAGCAGTCCTGACACAGCTCCACTGAGCTCACTCAGTCCCCCTCTCTCACTCACTCATTCCGTTTCTGCCAGCGCTGCAGGCTGGCCATTTGTACTGGGCTCCTGCCTGCATTGCCACCTTCTTCTGCCCACAAAGAAATCTGCAGCAGTAATGATAGAGCTCTGTTGAACTCGCTCACTCCCCCTCTCTCACTCGCTCATTCTTTCTCCCACCGCTGCAGTCTGCACGTTTGTACTGGGCCCCTGCATGCATTGCTGCCTTTTTCTGCCCACAGAGAAATCTGCAGCAGTCCCAACAGAGCTCCGTTGAGCTCACTCACTCCCCCTCCCTCACTCACCCGTTCTGAGTCTCCCGCTGCTGCAGACTGCCCTTTTGTACTGGGCTCCTGCCTGCATTTTCTGCTTTTCTGCCCACAAAGAAATCTGCAGCAGTCCGCACAGTTGTTGACCTCGCTCACTCCCGTCTCCCACTCGCTCATTCCATTTCTGTTGGTGCTGCAGGCTGGCTCTTTTGTACTGGGCTCCTGCCTACATTGCCGCCTTTTCTGCCCACAAAGAAATCCACAGCAGTCATGATACAGCTCCGTTGAGGTCACTCACTTCCCCTGTCTCACTCGCTCATTCTGTTTCTCCTGGCGCTGAAGGCTGGCCTTTTGTACTGGGCTCCTGCCTGAGTTTTGCCTTCTTCTGCTCACAAAGAAATTTGCAGCAGTCACGATACAGCTCTGTTGAGCATAATCACTCCCTTCTCCCACTCGAACGTTCTGTTTCTTCCACTGCTGCAGGCTGCCCTTTTATAGTGGGCCCCTGCATGCATTGCTGCCTTTTTCTGCCCACATAGAATTCTGTAGCAGTCCTGACACAGCTCTGCTGAGCTCGCTTAGTCCCCCTCTCTCACTTGCTCGTTCCGTTTCTACCAGTGCTGCAGGCTGGCCATTTGTACTGGGCTCCTGCCTCTGTTAGCACCTTTTTCTGCCCACAAAGAAATCTGCAGCAGTCCCGACAGAGCTCCATTGACCTCACTCACTCCCCCTCTCTATCACTTGCTCATTCCGTTTCTGCCAGCACTGCAGTGCAGGCTGCCCTTTTGTATGGGGCTCCTGCCTGCTTTGCTGCCCTTTTCTGCCCACAAAGAAATCTGCAGCAGTCATGGTAGAGCTCTATTGAGCTCACTCATTCCCCCTCTCTCAGTCGCTCATTTTGTTTCTCCCACTGCTGCAGGCTGCCCTTTTGTACTGGGCTCCTGTGTGCATTGCTGCCTTTTTCTGCCCACAAAGAAATACACATCACTCCCAACAGAGCTTCGATGAGCTCACTCACTCCCCTCCCTCACTTACTCGTTCTGTTTCTCCCAACACTGCAGGCTGCCCTTTGGTACTGGGCTCCTGCCTGCGTTGGCACCTTTTCCTGCCCACAAGGAAATCTGCAGCAGTCCCGACAGAGCTCAGTTGAGCTCAGTCACTCCCCTTCTTACTTGCTCGATCCTAATCTGTCTCAAACACTGATTTCCGACAGCAATTGCGGTATTCTTCGCCAGAAGCATGAAAACACATTTCAACCAGGATGTGAAAAATGACAGCTGTTCTGTTCATAAGGAGGTGTGGAAAAATGCCAGTGTTGAAAATGTGGCATGAAAATATTACTAATTTGCAAAGTTACAAGGGTGCGTGGAAACTGTATTATGCACACTTCTAACACAATCATTTTATGGAGCTTCATCACAAAATTTCAACATAGAGGATTGTGTATGATCACTCATACACAACATGGGTATTTTTCACTCAAGAGGTTTCCATGGTAACTGGAGACCTCGAGATCTGAAAAATACCCTTGTTGTGTATGAGTGATCATACACAGTCTTTTATAGTGTATGGAACTCATACAATGACTGCCCTTACTTTCCTGATGATTTTTGTGGTGGTTTTCCCCTTCTCTGGCCTGTTTCACCACCGTGGCTGTTCATGGAGGATCGTTGGTTGCACATGTGCTCCCACCTTCTCAGTGTTATGCTGCACTAGCTACGTAGCTAGTGCAGCACAACAGCTATGATGATGTAGCTAGTGCAGCATAACAACACTGTTGGGAGCATGGATTTCCATGCTCAACAGCGTTCTATCATACACTATATAGGCATTTTAGGACCTCTGCTCGTGAACAGTGTCAGTGTAATTTTCATAATGTGTCCCAAACACTGATTTCCCACAGCGACCGCACAATTGTGCGGCAGAAGAGCGAAAACACATTTCTGCCAGCATGTGAAAAATGACAGCTGTACTGTTCCTAAAGAGGCGTGGAAACAGGCAATGTTGAAAATATGGAGTGAAAATATTACAAAGTTGCGAAGGTATGAATGTACGTGGAAACTGGGCAATGCACGCTCATAACACACTCATTTTATGGACTTTCATCACCAAATTTTCAACATAGACATTTTAGGACTTCTGCTACTGAACAGTGTCACTGTCATTTTCTTAATGTGTCCCAAACATGGATTTTCCCACAGGAACTGCGCTATTCTGCACCAGAACTGTGAAAACACATTTTGGCCAGGATGTGAAAAATGACAGCTGTACTGTTCATAAAGAAGTGCAGAACAATGGCAATGTTGAAAATCTGGAGTGACAATATTATAAATTCATGAACCTATGAGCATACGTGCAAACTGCTCAACGCACGCTCGTAACACAGTCATTTTATAGAGTATTGTCACCAAATTTTCAACATAGGCAGTTTAGGACCTCTGCTCATGAACAGTTCATTGTCATTTTTGTAATCTGTCCCGAACACTGATTTCCCACAGTGACCGTGCTTTTCTGCGCCGGAACTGTGAAAACACATTTCGGCCAGGATGTGAAAAATGACAGCTGTACTGTTCACAAGGAGGTGTGGAAACATGCCAGTGTTGAAAATCTGGCATGACAATATTGCAAATTCGCAAAGTTACGAGCGTGCATAGTAACTGCGTACTGCACGCTCGTAAAACAGTCATTTTGGGGATTTTTTCCACCAAATTTGCAACATAGGCTTTTTGAGAGCCCACCTCATGAACACTGCACTGTCATTTCATTAATTAGTCCTGAAAGGTGATTTTGTGCAGTGACTGCAAAATCACCTTTTGGGGCCGATTAATGCCATGACAGTGATAGAATTCACGAGGTGGGGTCCTAAAAACCCTATGTTGAAAATTTATGCCATAATCAAAATATGCCTGAGATATGCATCAAAGTTGAAAAAACCCTATTTATTCCATTATACAGCTTACGGCATTTCCTCAGTTCGGGCTGGCTTTGAAGAGTGCAGATGTGTTCGGTCCACTGAAGATCATCCGCTGGACTCCTGAGGTAAGTATGGGGTGGGGGTGGGGAGGCAGGGTGTGCAGTGGGTGGGTGCAGGTTGTTGGGGGGGTGGATATTGCCGAGGGACCGTTTCCTTCTTTACAGGTTAAATAAACAAAAAAAAATTGCAGGAAGGTTTTCTTTTTTTACAGGGCTATTTGGTATGCTGGGGTGGGCTCCCAGTGTGCCAGCACTGTTTGTTTGAGGGGGGCAGCTCTAGCCAAAGGAGGATTGGGCACCCCATTGGCACAACTACACTGGGTGTTTGGGGGGTTGATGCTGACAGGGAGTGGGCTCCCCAGTTGGCAAAATAAACGTTCTATTGGGGCACTAAAGCTGATGGGGACTGGGGTCCCCATCTGCACACAAATACTCTTGGAAACCTTTAACATGATTTGTAATATGTTTAAAGGTACAAAGGTACAGTTCCTGTGTTGCTTATGGTTATAAGAGTATCTTCTCAAGTCCTTTGTGTGCCAGAACTGCTTAGTTCTGCATTGCAATTCTCTCATCCAAGGATCCCAAGAATGTACTCTTATAGCCATGACAGACACAGTATGTATTAATGTGTAGACTTGTTTGGTATTGTTTGACTATTAGTAGATACAAAGGAGACTTCCAGAATGTGAGACACTGCAGCCCCACATCTAATGTGTAGGGCTGCCTTAGGTGTGAAAATTAAGCGGACGCTGACAATTTTAGCTATCTTTGTTAAAATTCCATTTAATCATCATAAGCCAGGAAAAGGATAATCCTCTGTTAGGTGCTAAGGAGGTGTGCCATAGTCTACCACTGCTGGCATCAGCGACAGGGTGAACTATGGTGGATTCAACAGCACTGTAGGTGGTCCAGGATTATCAGCTATTAAAACACTTGCTGATGGTTCTGCACTACTACTGAGGTTACAGCAATTACAGACATCACCTGTACTTAGCCTCAAGAATAGCATGGGGCTGGTAGCCAGTATCTGAGAACAGCTGACAGCTCCTGGACCACTGGCAGCACTACTGAATCTAGGGCCAAGCTCTTGGTGATGTTGGGTAACAGCCACAGTGGATTATGGGATGCCTTCCAAACTACTAATGGAGCATCATCATCATCATCTGGCTGGCTGATATAAATTAAACAGATTTCAGCACATGCAAGTGAGCTAGAATTGCCAATGTGCCACAAATATTAGTTGCAGGGTTATAGCAATGCATGTTCATCTTTAAAGTAGTACACAAGTGGCCCTAAACATCTATCACTTCTGCAGCTCAAGCCCATACTGTTACACTACAGAGCTTGCCTTCTGACTACTAACACAGTAAAGAAATGTACTGGAAAGAGACCACCTTGATGACAAAATGCACTGATGGAATTCTGCATAAGAATTTTCACCTTTACTGATACAGATTTGCTGGGGGCTGGCAGTATAGGCTAGAGGTTAGAGTAATGAGCTGGGAATGAGCTTGGTACATCCAGCAAACCTGGGTTTGATTCCCACAATTTCCAGCTGCATACTGTGGGACTCTGAGCAAGTCACTTTATCTCCCCAGTGCTGCCGAATCACCCATGGAAATAGGCACTTGTGCCTAGTGGGCCCTATCTAGTAACCAAAAGAATAAGAGACTCCTTTCCCTGATGACAACCATAGCAAATTTTTTTTGACAACCACTTCATTGAGTGGCAATCAAATATTATACTAAAGACCTGTAAGAGGTTAAAAAACATCAAATATTTCAATCTGGAGTTTATTTTCCATATAGGTTTTTCTACTCTGCAGTTATCCCTCCATCAGGCTCACAAGTGACCTCACAGCCCTTACACAAAACAAGATAGGTGACTGGTCTGACACCTGGAGCCTTAGATTCAGTGTAACCAAATACAAGGTGATAACCCCATGGAGGAGAAACAGAGTTAAGACCTAAGCACTGCATGGGGCTCCTTCTACTGTAAAGGAGGAAAAAGACCTGGGTTCACAACATACAAGATGCTGGAGCAGGGTAATCAGTCAGGAGGGCCAACAGATTACTGATATGTATCAAATGGGAGGTGACCAGCAGAGATGGGGAAGTAATCCCACCTCTTTACAAGTCCCTGGTCAAACCCCATCTGAAGTATTGCATACAGTTTTGGTCTCCTCAATGCAAAAAGGCTATTGAGACAGGGGAAATGGTGCAATACAGGGCCAGCAAAAGGATCTGTACTATGGGGGCCAACAGATGTGAGGAGAGGCTAGAGGCCCTCACATATTAACCTGGGAGAAAAGGCAGCTGAGAAGGGCCACAGTCTCAGTCTCTTGCATACTCAAGGGTACTGACAAGATCGAGCAGTCAGAGATAAATGAACTGGTGTCCTGCAGCAGGACATTGGAGCATGCCACAGGGTGGTAAATGTATGGGTTATATTAGGAGGCACTTCTTCTCCTGTAGGGTGGTGAACCTATGGAACAGCCTACAGGGGAGAAAGTGGTCATGAAGACAGTACAGGATTTAAAGTAATCCTGGTAAAATGTCTGTATACCAAGGAAATCAAAAGGTACCTTAGGTGAAAAAGTGTTTAAGGGATCCTTATCAATTAGTATGTGTTTGCATGCATACTCACTTTATCACTGCTGGTAAAAGAGAGGGACTGACATGATGGAACTAAAGTCCCTTCAGACCTCATGTTATTATGTTCATATAAAATGGCTTGATTCAAACAAACAATCTGATTGGCCTGAACTTGTCAAAAACTGGTCAAATAACATGCATTAATTTCAATTACTGCATGGTTCCAATTTTACTTTCTTTTTTAACTGTTATAACCAATTTATAACTGCAGTAACATACTCCAGGCTATGTGTTAAATCATAAATGTCCAGCTTTTTTGATGCATGCTAACATAAAATGGTAAAACTCTCTCAAATTGAGCAAAACATTTAAAAATTGCAAATATTTTAGTGTATTTTGGATGATGCAGTCACAACTCACAAACAGGAGCCGCCGCTGTGTCATCCCCCTTGAACCTCCAGCCCCTATGCAAATCATGAAACTTATGTATATTAGGAGGCAGTATAGCACAGTGGGTTAAGGCTCTGAGCTGCAGATCTGAAGACCTAGGTGCATACTGTATGATACTGAGCAAGTCACTTAACTTCCTTGTGCTCCTAGGTAGCATCAGGAAACAAGCTTCAGCTTAGTGTGCTACTCCTGGTTAAACAATGTTCCCTTCCCCCCCCTTATGTCTGAAGTACCCTTTATCGTTCTCCACTTTGACACACTGAGGCAGTCTATTGACAAGTTTAGGGGTATATAGAGAAAATGCACACTCACCAGGCTTAGCACAACATGTTCCTCTTTAAATTTTATTTGGCTGAGCCTCTTTAAGTATAGGGACCCATTGTGAGGGGTTGTTTTGAGGTTATGATTTTATTGATCAGGGTATAGCTTTGAAACAGTTTTATGGACGAGGGTATAGTTTTGAAACAAAATTCTCAACTTTGGAGAAAGGAGACCTAAGTTATTGAAATAATTCTTTATGGAATGGGTGGTGGATAACTGGAACAGCCTGCCTGGAGAGGTAGTAGGGGCAAAGACTGTGGGAAGTTTCAAACATGTTTGAGATAAGCACAGGGGCATATTAGGTAGGGGAACGGGGGGGGGAGGGAGTGACACCTGTGACCAACTAGGTTCATTGATGACAAAACAGCTGGGTAAAGGGGCAATCTGGTTGGGCCTAGAGGTCCTTTTCTGTCAATAAAATCTCTGTTTCTATGTTTCTATGGATAAATTACAGTGATGGGATTGTGACAGAGCATATAACAAATTTGCACATGTTCTTAAAAGTGGTTATGCAT
Organism: Neoceratodus forsteri; assembly: GCA_016271365.2. Lineage (NCBI taxonomy): Eukaryota > Metazoa > Chordata > Ceratodontiformes > Ceratodontidae > Neoceratodus > Neoceratodus forsteri. The sequence continues at coordinate 1,456,141,551 of CM057450.1, read as the reverse complement.
TTTGAGCAAGTGCTATTTCGAAGGTCACAAAAACACTCTGAGCCATATTCTGTCTAATGCGGGAACAATGGTCTGTTTTGCAATTCAAAATGTGCTACAAAATCAACTGTTGGTGTTTTGCACTTCATTTTGCTGGATGTGCTAGCGTGCCCTATTGTATTATTCCAACTGTTCTGCATTTGAATAATTAAAGCAGTTTGCTCGTAGGATTGGAACAATCTTAATTGTTTACCCCATTCCTCTGAAAACATTGTCCATTTGGTTAAAAAGAAATAAACAGTTTCATCCTTTGCTCACCACTTACAGTATCTGCTTTATTGGGACAAAGGTTAAAGGTAGGTTGAACTGGCACTGCTTTTCTTCTCTTGTCCTATCAATCTATTTTTCTATAAAAAAAGGACCTCAAGAAAAAAAAAGTATTGATCTTTATTTATTGACTTCTTGGTGAGTATAGTTAATCTTGACACAAATCAATTAAAGTAAATGTAAAAGGATGATGTCATATAAAGTGTCTTGGGATGGTGGTGGCAGATTGATTACTAGGACAGCAACGTTCAGCAGACAGTGTGAAAGAAAATTACCAGAATGTGATAAAAATGCAGATCAAAGTTTATAAAGGTAAGGACTGTCTCTACAAGCTTCATTACTGCTCTGCTATGCTCAGTCATTGGCCTTCCAAGCTCCAAAACAGAGTTTGCATAAATCTTTCAAGGAACCCTAATTTCAGAGACCTGATCTAACTACCCATCAAGAACAGCAAGCAATGCCTGTTACTCAGAGAACATAAAAGTCAATCATACTTACATCAGTTTTTTTAAAAGGAGCTCATTATCTCACATAGAACTAATACTAAAAAAAGTTCTGAGTAATAATTAATAAAATCACAATATAAGTAAGGCAACCTTTGCAGGCAACTGCACTGAACTGGACTTTTATGAGTAAGAATGAATAGCTGGTTACTTGCAGTGACAGCAAGGGATACATGCACACTTAGGTCGATGACTGCATCCATTTACAAAAGTGACTCTGACATTTTGGTCTCCTTAACATTCAGTATTCTGAGATTTAGAATGACAAACATTTATTAGAAATACTCGTCTAATGCAGTTCCCAGAAATGATGCTTAATATGCACAGGGTGCAGAAGTATATGTGTTCCTGTCAGTGTCATTACAAGGCCACAAGAATTTCTCCATGTCAATTAAGTAGTTTGTACTTGGCCATTTAAAAAAACTACAGCAGTTGCTTAGTGTTAGTATATTAAAGGCACAGTGGACAGCACTTATGAGTCAACATTTGCCTAAGGAAAAAGCTGACACACAATATGCCCCTAAATCTTCCCTTGCCAGGCTGGACTGCTTTTTTCATTCTTTCTGTCGTTTTGCTTTAAATTGCCCCCCTCAAACTCACCACTGCTCACTTTACTCAGCTCTTCCTTTCTCCTATCTTGTTGCTAAGTGCCTTTTTCATTGTGCATCTTTTATATCCAAATTCTGGTTCAGCTCCCTTCCCTCTTATTTCAAATCCCTCCAGTCCTCTCTGCCTTCTTCCTCCTTCCCGCACCGCAATATTTCCCATTCACTCTCCATTCCTTCTAGAAAATCTACTATTGGACAATCTGCTTTTTCTTACTGGTTTTCTAAACTTTGGTCCTCCATTCCCCTTTCAGTTCACTCTGCTTCTTCTCCTTCCTCCCTAAAGTCTCTTCTTTAAGACTTTTGTCATCCTACCTGCAACTGTCTATGACCTTTTCCTCTCATATTCACTTCTCTTTACACGAGTGTGTTTACTTGCTATACTTGCATTCATTTATTTTGCATCTAATATTTATATTTATGAGTCTTATATACTATATTATTGTATTTTGTTTCATGTTTTCAATAGCTCTATTGTTTAGCTATCACCTTCTCCCCTCTTCCCAGGATGCATCTGGAAATTACCCATTTTCAGCTCAGTATGCCTTTCCTGGTTAAACTTAAAAAAAAAAAATGTGTATATATATATATATATACACACACACACACACACACACACACACACACACACACACAAACACATATATGTTATATATATATATTCACAAATATTCCAACCATTTAAACTTAAAAGATAGTGTATGGGGCAGTTGAAGCCACTGGATTCACTGGAGGCCAGGAGGAAGAGAGGAGATATGACAGAGCCACATAGGTTTCTGAGAGGTATTAATACCTCTCAGACACACAGGTTTCTGTTAATAAGGTGTCTAGTAAAGGCCATTCACCAGAAGTAGATGCTACGCCTGCATGAAATAAACAGTCTCATTAGTAAAAGTAAAGGGCAGACCGGAAGGACTTCAAGTCTTTCTGCAGTCACCTTCTATGTATCTATATATGAAGTCCCACATGGAGTTTCACCCCTCTCTTGTAAATAAATATATGGACCATGCACGATTAGCTGCTCTGTATAAAGCCACCAAAATAATAAGTACAAAGACTGTAGTGCTCAATTATGAGGTAATATTGTGATAAACAAAATCATGAAATAAATTTTAATTATTTAGCAAAAGTGTAATGATACAAGGATTTAGAAGAACTACTGAGAATAACTTGAATTTTTGCTGATTAACTGGTGCTGTGCTGAGTACCCTTCAGTAATCACTGTATAAATGTATACAGATTGGTTTGCTAAATTATATTTATTGTACTGATGACAGTGCTCACATGTATTTTGCCGCATGCTTGTCTTACCTTGATTTTACTGGCATGCATTGCTATATTACTATAGATATTTTCAGAAATACTATGAGAGCCAGGATGACTAACCCAAACTAATGTTTGCCCAAACATTTCCTTTTTTTTGCCCCCTGACCTTGTATTCCTTGTCCATTGCCCAACATGACATCCACTAGTAGAGTCTTGGCTTTCTGACTCTACTGCATGCTGACTTACAGCACGATCTTGCTAATGTCAGAAATTAATTGATGCCCCCGCTGGTGGTTTGTCTCTCCTGGGCAACACTGAATAGTGACACTCCTGCTATCTTAGATTGGCACTGAAACACCCCCAAAATTACCATAACTTCCTAATCTGGCCTGACCTTTAGTGCCAGGATTTGAACTTGGGACCCTAGGTTTATGTAGCATATGGCTACTTTGAGATATGCCACAAGTTAACTTAAATTTATTATTACCCTCTGCCTGATCTATTAATTTTTCCTATGTTATTTTTCCTATGTTTCCTTAAGGCAATAGCTTCTATGCAGCTCCTTAGAACTACTAAGTATCAAGTCCTATGGATCCGAGGAATGCAAAACCAAAATAAACCAAAAAAAAACTTTTGCCTAACTCTAATTTATGTCTCCTTAAAGTATATAAGATGTTCAGAACAATTTACAACAACCACTAAGTGACAAAGAGAGATGCTTGGCAGGAGCAAGTGCTGAGTCATAGAAAACTGACAAAATAATATGGGCAGTTATCACCAAAATACATTATTTATCACTGGAGCCCATTACCGCCTGTGCTTACATAGGAACCCTCCTGTGATATTGAAGGTCAAAGTATCTTCTCTCACTAACAACAGTGTTGTATCTTTGGCAACTCTAGCAGGAACTCGAAAAAATCAATAGCACTTCATGAGCAAGGTCTCGGTCTTCTGCTTTTACGAGGCTTCTGTCAATGCAAGTGGCCATTACTGTACTTTAAAGGCGTGATGTAAAATTGCTTCAACAAGATATAAGACACACGGTTTGAAAGACAGCCTGGAGAGAGTATTTTAGTCAAAGTACAATAGTTTCATCACATAATTATTTCTATTGGCACATCTCCAGCTGGATACTCTGAAACAGAGTATGCTTTCTATTATGGGCGTGGAAATTGCATGGGAGGTCTGTTGATTCAATTCAGGTTGATCTCAACAAGGTCAAACCACTAAGACTAGAGCCACTAACTGATACTACTGACAGCAACAATAACAACAAGGATGACAATCTGGCATCCCTTTTAGCAAAAGGTAGGGATCCCAAACTGTAGCTGCTCAAAATACACTGCTGTGCAATACTTTACTCTGGTTATAGTATTATTGTACTCAAAATGGTTCACATCAGTTGAATTTTTTAATATGTCGTCTGTATCCAGTAACAGTCTGGCTGCTCTTTAAAGCAAATACCTGCAGACACATGTCCAAAACACAAATGTATACTGTGCTGTGATTCTTTCTTGGCTGCTAAAGTAATTTTCCTTATAGCCATAAGGTTATTTTTCCAAACACTATCTAGCTCTATATGGTGATGGAGGACTTGTTTGTGAAAACTTAAAGAGCTAGTGGATCCAAAACAGGCAGACAGGAAAACAATACAAATGTTAAGAATTAGTTGTAACATTTTATTTCTTAAGAACTGTTCTTTTTCCTTTTGCTCATTAGAAAGTCTTCTATGTAATAATATTGTGCTGATGAGTGGAACAGCTCTTAGCCTGGCAGTTGACATATCTATCTTTATTTCCCTGCTACATCATCAGCATTGTGATCTCACTGACAGTTACATCACAGGTGAATGATCTGGCAGCCACCAAGTGGCTGTTTCTAAGTAGCAGTGGTGTCACAGTCAGTGAGGTCACAATGCTGATGATATAGTGGAGGAAATAGAGTTAGATATGTCAGCTGCCATGCAAAGTGCTGTCACACACATCACACCTACTAACATCAGGTAAGCAATCTTCTAATTAACCAAAGAGAAAAGCAAAAGTACCTCAAATATAAAAGATAATGCTTGACTGCTTTTAAAAAATAGTATTAGTTTTAGGTAGTACACTAGCTCTTTAAGCCATATGGTTATGTTTTTTATTTATTTGAATTTTTCCACTCAGGATAACCAAACTGAAATGTGATATCTCTGTTAGGGAGTCCTACTTCTATCAAATTTTATAAGTGCAGAGGGAAGAAGGGGTGCTCATTCAATATAATAGCTAGAATAAACAAGTAGGCAGGAAACAAAAAGAGAGACCGATTGAAACTTAGGGCCAGTTTAATGGAGACTGTAGAAAGGCTTCAATTATAGTCGGGACTTGATGAGCAAGTTACACTGAGTTATGCTAGTTTTTGCCTAATAGTCTAAATCTCATCTAAATACCAACGACAAAATAAATTAAATTAACTAACTAAATATTAAAAGTTAATTTTGCCATACATGAAGCTTAGTTATCTTTAGGGAAAAAGGCTTTACATTTTCAGGGTTTGCTCATAATTAGTACTGTATGTTTCCTCATGATACGGCACATTCACAAGATTTGGTTGACTACAGTATATTTTATTTAAGCTGTCATGCCCAAGAGTTGGATTAAACTGATTTTTAAAGTTGGCAATGCATTAGCAATTCACATTGTGTCCCTTTGCACTCTTAACCAGCTCAAGAGCAACTTTTGTAAAATGTTTTTGCACCTTTACTGGAATGCATCTGCTGTTTGGTCACAATGCAATAGAAAATATTTGCAACCTTTGGGCACCAGATTTTTTAGGGTTTTGGACTACAGCTAGCAGCACATAAGCAACTTTTAGAGAACACTAAAGGATAAGCTGGGAGACCCATGGAAGATGAACTAGGTTTAACCCTCACATGGCTACGGACTGATATATCAGTCCAAAATTCCTATACATTCTAATTCTGTCAGCAGCCTAAGGGTTAAACTGCTAAGGGGGAGATGTAAAAGGGGGGCCAAAAAGCCCCTCTTAATGCAAGAATGGCGGGAGGGGTAGGGAAAGGGGTAAGAAACCTAATGGAGGGAGGAAGAGGGGGACAGACAAGGACAACCCAGAGAAACAAAAAAAGAGGCTACTGAAGGGACAAAGTGGACAGTGGTATCACTGAATGCACACAGCATAGGGAACAAGATGACAGATTTACAAGCCCTCTTAATCAAAGGGAAGGTGGACATAGCAGCCATTACCGAAACCTGGGCCACAGCCCATCACGATTGGGATCTCTCAATCCCAGGGTATAAGCTTCATAGACAGGACAGGGGGACAGGAAAGTGGGATTGCTGCACACATCAGGGAGGGGATAGTGTGCGTAAAGGAAGAGGAGATGGAAAAGGGGGACAGTCAAGCACTATGGCTGCAGGTCCAGAGCAACAGGGGTAGGAAGATAAGGTTAGGGTGGTATATAGACTGCTTAACCAGGGCGAGGAAAAGAACATGGTGCTGTGTTCTCAGCTGACAGAAATAGTGGGGATGGGGGGAGGTAGTAGTAACAGGGGACTTTAACCTGCTCAAAATAGACTAGGACACTCTCGCCATGCCCTGTGCCAGAAATCAAGTGATCCTTGATGCAATACAGGAAGGCTTCATGACACAATTGGTGATGGGTCTGACATGGGGCGAGGCAATCCTGGACCTAGTGCTTACTAATGGGGAGCACGTTCAGGAAATTGATATCAAAGAACCCCTGGGTGGAAGTGACCACAGTTAAGTGTGGTTCGAGATAGATATGGGAAAGGAAGGTATCCCATGATGGACTAGGGTACTGGACTTCAGGACAGTGAACTTTAACAAAATGAGGGAAATGCTTGGAGAGCAGCTAGGGAGTATAAATGAGGGGCTGGAGGTGGAAACACAATGGAAAACCAGCAAGAGAGCTATTCAAAACACTATGGACAGCTGCATAAAAACTAGAGGGAGGAAGAAGAAGGGAGCAAGATGGCCTAGCAGGTTCAGTGGGGAGGTTGCTAGAGCAATAAGGGAAAAAAGGGCAGCCTACAGAAAAAGCAAAAGAACTGCCAGGGGAGAGTATGAAGACAAATTCCAAAGGCTGGCCAAACTAGCAAAAGATGAGATACAGAAGGCCAAGGCACAGAAAGAACTCCAGATAGTTGAAGGGATACAGAGGGGAGAAAAGTCTGTCTTCAACGACATAAAAGAAAAAAGAGACAAGAAGGATGGAATTGTCAGACTTAAGAAAGGGGATGAATGGATAGTAGAAGACAGGACAAAAGCTGAAGTATGAAATGAATACTTCTGCTCTGTCTTTATGAAAGAAAAGGATGAACCAATGCCACAGACAGGGATAAAAAAGGAAGGAACTGGGGCAGATCAAATAAGGGCAATTGGGATAGAAAGAGTGAGGGAGGGACTGATGGCACTGAAAGTGGATAAAGCCCCAGGGCTGGATGAAGTACACCCCAAGGTATTCAGGGAATTGGCCAAGCAGCTGGCAGGCCCATTGACAATTCTATTTAATAGTTCCCTGAATTCAGGAGTGGTGCTAGAGGAATGGAGAACAGCAAATGTAGTGCCAGTCCACAAAAGTGGTCCCAAGGAGGACCCGGGCAACTACAAGTCCGGTCAGCCTGACCTCGATATTATGCAAATTTATGGACACCATACTGAAGGAGGGACTGGTGAGGTACATGGAGGAGAATGGTCTGCAAGATTGTAGGCCGCACAGGTTTGTGGCTGGCAGATCCTGTCAAACGAATTTATCTGAGCTCTTTGACTATGTCACGAAAGCAGTGGACAAGGGTCAGGCAGTAGACATCATTTACTTAGACTGTAGTAAAGTCTTTGATTCCGTGCCACACAAAAGGCTGATAACAAAACTGAGGGAGCTAAGGGTGGGGGAGAGATTAGTAAGATGGGTTGAAAACTGGTTAGGGGCAAGACACAAAGGGTGATGGTGGGGGGTAGCCTCCAGTACAAAAGAGGTCACCAGTGGTGTTCCACAGAAGTTGGTTTTGGGCCCATATTGTTTAATATATTTATAAACAATATTGGGAAGGGCATTCAGGGCAAGATGTACCTATTTGCTGTTGACACCAAGCTCTGTGGGAGAGTGGACACCCAGGAGGGGATAAAAGAGTTAAGGGAGGACCTAACCAGACTGGAGAAGTGGTCGGGGATGTGGCAGTTGGGATTCAATGCCAAAAAGTATAAGATGATGCACATCGGGGCAAGAAACCCAAGAGCAGAGTGCTACATAGGAAAAGTACAGGTAGCCAAGTCAGAAGAAGAAAAAGACCTGGGGGTAGTAATTACTAGTGACCTGAAGCAGTCCTGCAATGCAAAAAGGTGGCGGCAAAGGCCAACAGGATGCTGGGATGCATTGCAAGGGGGTACAGTAGCAGGCACAGTGAGGTTATTCTTCTATTCTATAGATCTGTGTAGGGCATCACTTGGAGTATGGAGTGAGGTATTGGCACCGGTACCTAAAAAAATACATTAAATTGCTGGAAGGGGTGCAGAGGGTGACTAAAATGATCAAAGGACAGCAGGACAGGTCATATGAAGAAAGGCTGGGAGCCCTGAGGATGTACTCACTGGAGGAGAGGAGGCAGAGGGGGGATATGATAGAGACCTTCAAGTACCTGAATGGAGTGAACAAAGTCAAGTGTGAGAGTCTCTTTAACAAGAGAGAAAATACCACCACCAGAGGACACAGCCTGAAGCGGGGTGGGGGGGGGATATAGGAAGGATGTGAGGAAACACTTCTTCACAGAAAGGATGGTGTCAGCCTGGAATGAGCTACTGGAGGAGGTTGTGGCAACCAGGTCAGTGGGAGCATTCAAAAGAGCCTGGGACAAACAAAGAGGAAAGTCATGGGACATAGGCAAAGGGAGGAGAGAAGAAGAGGGAGGAGCTCCGACACTGGTGTAGGGTTAAAATACAAAACCCCAGTACATATTGAGCAGACATGATAGACCAGGTGGTCTCCTTCTGCCGGCTACTTCTTATGTTGTTAATCACCGAAGCAACTCCAAGGTGAGACAGTTTAATGTGAATTGTACTGTAGATGGGACTCTTGTTGCATGACATACTATTTATTTCAGTTATTTATTCATTTGAAAATTTGTAACAGAGAGAGACACACTGAGCCAAGGCTCATTTCCAGGTGTGACCCGAGGGGGGGGGGGAATATGATCAAACAGCATACACTGCGGCAATGGTACAACATGAAATGCAAGCAGTGTGCAATTCAACATGGTACCAGCACAAATAACAATATAAGGTGCCAGAAGTTGTTGCTATAAGCAACTCTGATGAGCAGTCAGAGTGAACAAATAGCAGGTTGAAACATGGTAGTGCAGTGGTCATTGAGAGAGCAACTGAACCCAGGATGAGACCCAGCAACAGAGACAGACAGAGCTCCAAGGGGAAGGCTTTGGTAGGGAGCTAACAGAAGCAGGTGGGGAAGGTAGGAGTTTTTCATGGTGCCTAGCAGAGACGGCAGTGGGGAGAGATGGAGAGGGGAAGGGGGTAGGTTCTAGAGAGAGGGAAAGTGATGGAAGAATGCTGACTGCCAGCAGAGGAATGAGTGTGGGGAGGGGAAAAGGTGCGAGGATTCCTGGAGTGGAGGTAGTATCAGGCAGGGGGAATGGGTGTGAGAAGTCAATCTAGGTAAGAGTGTAGGGACCCAAACCAGTAATTGGAGATAAAGGAAGCACAGTGGGACTGGTGACATGAGGGTAGGAAGAGGAGCTGGAAACAAGGCAATAGAAGACATTACAGAGGATGTCCACTCTGGCAAGGGAAGAGAAGGGGGCAGTGCCATAGATCACATCTGCATAGTCAAAGACTAGGAGCTCTATTTTGGTAACCATCTCCCGGATGAACTGGGGAGACAGGCAATCTTTGTTGTGGTACAAGGCACCAAGGTTTAGGTGGAGCTTGATGTGGATGGCATCAGTGTGGGCAGAGAACCCATGGGGCCTCTGATCCATTTAATAACACCATTATATGCTGTATGTAGTTAGATTGCCCTGTTTATTTGTTGTCTTATTTTCTCTCCCTCTAAGCATTTAACCTTTCTTCTCTTGAATTATCCCCGTGATTTGAATCCTTCTGGCACTTTTACAATCGACATATCTGTTTTAGAGTATCAAATCTCTGCCTGAGCATTCCTATGCTAATTATTCATCATCAACCTTTGGCAAAACCTTTGTCCTCTGCTCAGTCTGCTTTCATGCCTGATATACAGTAGGGAACCGTGTGGTCCCAAAAGTTTATGTACAGTAATATCTATTTCCATTTTCATGGTTGGTCCAAAAAAGGTATCACAGTCTGCAACAATCTGAGAGAATTTTGTGAGATTTTGAGGGCCAAAAATAAACATTTTCTCAATTTTTGCAAACACAAAGCACCAATCTTCTCAAACACTACAAGTAGTTATACTTTGGCAGTTCATTAGGGCTTGGTCTAATATAGAGTGGATTCAACCAGGATGCAATGTTTTTATTACAGTGCCTGCCAGTAACGTTGCAGAATACTGCAGGAACACAAGCTAATCCAATGGTAATTAGTCCAATTCAGCATTCAGGAAAGTGTGACATGCTTATCACAAAGCATTGCTTCCTAGGCCACCACTACCTTCTCATTAACATTCCCCAAGAAAGGGAAGATCTGAGATAGGCCTAACATTTGCCCAAATCTCCATGTCTAATGATGCTTTCTTCAATAGGGGTACCACCACAACTTTTTTAAGAGCCACTGGGAAGCCACCCTCTGTTAATATGTACTGGACAATACTGACAATCACTGGACCCAGAAACTCCCAGAAATCCACCAACAACTGCATAGGACCTGTTTCCAGACTACAGAAACTGGGAGCAAGCCCAAAATCACCTCAAACACCTCCTCAACAGAGACTGACTTAAACTCTGTCCATGGCAACAGAGGACCATTTACCCTTGTACTCTCAACACTGTTAGTCCCTGACATGTGCCACATGTAGATCCCAAACCTGATGGAGGGCATTCTGTCCAGGATGACATGTCCAAACTCTCTGCATCATTCTGGTAAAAAAAAAAACTTCCAAATTGTAGACAGGGGGGTGGATCAATTTGTCCATAGCATGAAAGAGTTATGCTGGCCTTTTCTTACCCAAGGCCAGGGCTCCAGAAAAGGTGAGTACTGACTTATTTTACTCATCTCATTTCAGGAAATACTCTTCATAAAATTTTTGAATGAATACCAATACTCCACAGGCTATAAAAGCATTTGTAAATGCTCCACATTCCACAGAATAGTGATTTATACCATAACTGGTGATTCAAAAGGAGCATTTTTTTTTCAGATTTACAGCACTCATATGCATCCCAATTGTGTTTTACTCACTATGTTTTAAAACTGGTGAGTAAATAATTCTTACATGCCAACATTATCTGGAGCATCGCTGGCCCCTCATTAATTCTTATCTGGAAAAAAAAAAACTATATTGATTTTAAAAATGTACTTACTTCACTCTGTCCAGATATTTGTACACATCTGAATTTGGTTTTACTCACCTCACTTTCAAAATGAGGAGTACAGTACTCATCCAAAAAAATCTTATCTGGAGCATTGCCCAAGGCAATAACTCTTTACAGGAACGCTGCCTTTTTCAGAGTGGTTGCCCTCTAGTAGTTCTTATAATGGAGTCTCAGATCCATCCTGTCCTACATCGAATCAGGCTTCACCAGCAATGCTCCAACTATCTTCTTCCACCCTCTAAATTCATTACAATGGCACAGCAAGCCAAGATGGAAGCACATTGTGTGAGCATGGACTGGCACAAGAGTGTCCAGAGTGGTAGTGATGGGCTTGTTATAGCCATCCATCACCAATTCTGGCCTTCTTCTGCACACAGACATCATGATAAAGATATTCAGCACAGACCTGGGCTCATTAGGCTCAAAATTGCACTTTTGCCTATACTGGATCATTTCCATGGAAAGGATGGTAATTGGGACACCCTCACTAGAAATTGCACAGTGTGGTGTTCTGACCAAATAACCTGATCCCCCCTGATATCTAGCTAGAAACTAGTAATACAGGATCCTCAGTTTATCATGATTAATGAGGCTGGTATTGCCATTGGGAGTAGACATATTGAGACTAGCTCAGGAAGTAAGTGCAGGGATTTTGCCAGCTGCTCTGAAGTGGAAGAGGGTGGGGTATTAGGTATTGCTGTTGAGGGAAGAGTGATAAGTGTTTTCAGTTGGGGCAGCAAGATCAACCAAATAATCTGATGGGACAGAATCAACCAGATTGCTAACTGAAATAGTGGTCAGGGTGTCAGGGGTGGGTGAAACTGAATGTTACAGGGTTGGGGGGGGATTTTAATTGCAACAGGAGGGTGGGATTGGCTAGGTATCATGATAGGGAGTTGATAAGTCAGATTTGTTTTTATTAAGTTTGGTACAGGGAGGAGGCTGGTAGTAGTGGGTGCTACAAGAGGAGGGAAGAAGGCTGCATTCTTTTGGGGAAGGGTAGCAGGACCAGCCAGGTCTTTATTAATTCACTTTGAGTTGTGGGGATTATCAGTAGGACCACAATGGGTTATTAGCAGTTGTCTGAAGAGCAGGCAAGTATTAATGAGCAAGGCAGGCAGTTATGACTAGGGGTTAGAGTACAGAGCTATGTACCCGGAGAGTGGGTTTGAATCCTAAACTGTCACTTATTCACTGTGTGACCCTGAACAACTCATTTAACCTCATGGTGCATAAAGCTCTGACCTACACCTTTATATTCTATTTTATCATGGGCAGAGTGGATGGGCCATCAGTCTTTTTCTGCCAACATTGTCTATGTTTCTATTAGTTCTGTCAGCACCAAAGGATCACCAACTGCTAATTAGCAATGTATTTGGTCCTTTAGACAACTGTACATAAGCAATTTTCCCTTCTACCAACATTGTATTTATAACTGCTCAAAGGGACAGGTACGGAACCAGTGGTAGCTGTGCATGTAGAGATTAAAGATAAAGAAATGAAAATGCATGAAGACATCAGGAAGGACTGTGAGGACAGAGAAGTTACCTGGAGTGTGTAACAGGGTAGAATAGGACCCTGTCCCATTTGTTTTGGAGAAAGTGTTTAAATTCAAGGATCTGTATTCTTTCCTTTTCTGTCTCTTCTGTCTCGTTGCGCAACCAAATTTTCCTGTGAGATCTCAGACTTGATCAACCTGACCAGTCTCGCACTTCTTTGCCTCTTACTGTCTGTTTTCTCTTGCTGTCTGTTTTTCCTCCCTTGCATATCTACATCTGGTAATGTAAAAATTATGTGCAAATCAATATATGGAAATGAGACTGATGATAGGATCACTTTTGTTTAGAAACTATAGTGTTACTGTGAAATGTGTATATATATTTATATAATTTGAGAAAACTGGGTGCAAATGTCTAAGTCTTTTGCAGTTGTTGTGGGGACCTCAGAAAGTTCTCAATGTTCTAGCAGCTCCTAAAATTTACAAAGAACAGGATGCTTGCAAAGGATGGGGTTGAAAAAGACTTATAAAAACAGCTAAGCTGAGCTGCAAGAGAGATTTTTTTTTACAAGAAAGATTACATTTTTGCTTCTGTACATAGTTATTCAGAACAGGTTTATTTTATTTTATGTTACTGCTACAATAAATAAAGTTTTGGTGATTTTTACAACTGTTTCTGGGTTTTCCCTATGCTTCCTGACCTGTGCCTCGATGACAGATGGTGTGAGAGTGGGATTTAAGCCATGCATTCCCTCAGACAGACGGTCTTGTTGAGCATTTTACCCAAACCCTAAAACATATGTTAAAAAGGTGTGTAAAAGGGGAAGGTAAAGATTGGGACCATTACTTGCCTTACCTGCTTTTTGCTTACAGAGGAGTGCCACGGGCAACAATAGGGTTTTCACCATTTGAAATGCTGTATGGTAGGCAGCCAAGAAGGCCACTGGATGTGATAAAAGAAATGTGGAAAGATAACCCCATTCAGAAACAATCTATATCCTCTTATATGTGTGTCCTAAGAAAGAAACTGGCAAAATATGTTAAACTTTCCCATAGTAATCAGGAAGAGGCTCAAAACCAGCAGAAGGTATATTATGACCATGGGGTAAAAGAAAAAGTTTTCGAGCCCGGTGAAAAGATTTTGCTACTGTTACCCACAACAGAAAAAAAGCTGTTAATGAAGTGGCAAGGGCCTTATAAGGTTCTTAAACATACTGGTACTGTTAACTATGAGACTGAGACCCCGACAAGAAAAATCATTTTAAGATATACCATGCTAACCTCCTCAAGAAATGGGTTAAAAAAATGCCAAAAGCTGCCTTGCTAGTTTTACCAGAAACTAATAAGGAAGATATTGATGTAGCTTGTGATAGACTAGAACAAACTGTAAATGCTGATACTGCAAAGGTGAATGTTTCCTTAACCTCATAACAAACTGCAGACATTCGTAATGTGCTAAAGACATTTAAAAGTACTTTTACGGTTTGGCTCCTAAACTGATGGCCGCCTGACTGCAAGGCTCCGTCGACCTGGGGACTTCAATCCTTGTTGGCACCTCTTCCCCACTTACTCTTTTCTACAATACGTAAGATTCTGCACTGGACTGTACCTGGGTTAATAATAATTTAGCCATTTGCTGCTTTTTCTCTGGCTAACGGTGCCAATTTCTACGTGCATTTGGCCGCTCTCTAGCCCACCGCAGGCCACAAGGCCTAAAGGTGCCACGACCCTATCAACACAGCAGTTCAGTGACATGTTCAATGCCATGATGCAGTGAATGGCTGAAGTTACGTTGGCCTCTAATAACACAACGATGGCCATTCAACAAATCAGCGAGAGGGTTCAGCATGTAGAAAACCAGGCAAAGTGCAACACAGACCGCATTGACTCCCTTACTGTCATGATGCGGGAACAAGATAAAACCATTTATGCCATGCAACAAAAGATTGATGACATGGAAAATAGAAGCCGACGTAACAATTTACATTTTCTTGGCTTCCCCGAGGGAATAGAGAAGGGTCGCTCGGCTGACTTTCTTTTCGATGTGCTACCAGAGATTATGCGCTGCGATCTTCCTACTGGATTTACTATAAAAAGGGCTTATAGAACACTTAGCCCATTGCCTATACCCAGAGAAAGGCCTAGGCCCATCATGGCATGGATTTTGAACTTTGCCGATAAAGAGTGGATTTTCTCCCGGGCTCAAGAGATGGGAGCACTAGCCTGGCAGGGCCACAGAATTTTGATTTTCCATGATTACTTTAGAGAGTTGGCTGCAAAATGCAAAGAGTACACAGAATGCCGCTGTAAGATGCATGAAATGGGAATTCATTTTTCCCTGTGGTACCCCGCCACCATGCGGCTGGAAATAAATGGTACACCACTATCTTCCTCTATGCCAGCAGCACTTACGGACTATCTCAGTAACACCAGTCATTCACACCATACAACCAGCCCTCTGCCACTCCAGAACAATGCCTCTAGCAATACACTGGCCGCCAACTGGACCAATGACCGGTCGCCACCAGGGCCTGAGCCCTAAAGCACCTACCAATTTCAAGGAGCTACTCATGGCTTACTGGCTAGATCTAGCAAACTTCAACAACCTCAAAGGCATGAGAGAAGAATCCACCCTCATGACAGGGAAGTAAGGCCTGACTAGTGAGCGAATCAAGGAGCAGATTCCCCTAAATCTAGTCTGGATATGTTTGCTGCTCCTAACTATTATGCTGCTCTTACTTCGATCAATCCAAATGACCCTGGGGATTTTCCGGAATATCCCAAAGACGATATAGTCTACGAAGCCTGATTAACCGAAAGCAACCCGATGCTAGGACTTGAGGGGGACTCCTTTACCAAGTCTGCTCTGCATCTACTACAACCAGTGGATTATGACCCAGACAAGATGGCACACCCATCAGTTCTGGACCTTATACATCCCCTCCCAGACACCTCGTAGGACTACAACAGATAAGTGTCCTTTTTGATCACTCTTTTGAGGTCAGGGCGAGGGTACAGGCTTTGGGCCTGCTCTGGGAAAGGTTTTTCTCACAGCATTCCCACCACTCATCTCACTTTTGGCCAGGCCTTATAACCTTGCCCTGCCGCCCAAAGATTGTATCCAGGGCACATTCATGTAGTGTTATCATACACTGTAATGTACCAGGAGTACGGTTATGTTTTTAGTGTTAACATCTTTGACTGGGTTTCAAGCAGCTTCTGGCGGGTTTAAATATATGCTGGACCATAAGTTTCCTCGATTCTATCCCCGAAGGCATCCTAGAGGAACACCTCCCTTGTGGGCTCCCATCTTTAAGGTCCTTTATATCTACAGACATCCAACAAGGTGCAAATGGATGAATAATTTAGGTGTTTATTACCCTTCAGTATCTCATTTACCTTATTCCCCATATTTTTAGGGGAATGCACGTGAAAGGTATCCACCTTCATTTCAGGCATGCACTTATACAAGTCAGTATTTTACTTGCAGGGGAACTCTACATGTTTGGTCTCACAAGCCATACTTGTGAAGGCTTAATGACCTGCACCCTTGTTAGTGCCAACTGATAGTCTCCTTCCAAAATGCCCCAACCAGGTCTAGTTAGGCTGGCTTGATTCAACCCACATACCCCTCTTACCCAACTGTACACCAACAAAGCTAAGACCCTGTATAATGCCCCATCCTTGACCCACCCCCAGTGAAAAGGCAGGCTGGGATTATGAAGTGTTTTCTGTCTCTGCTCTTTATGTCAACTTCTAACCTAACGCAAGTTAGTGCACCTGTTGTATATAGTTATGTTAGGATTGTTCTTCGTATAGTATTGTTAATGTTAAACTTCATTGCACTATCGGCTAACCTCCATGATTATGGAGTACAGCGTATTGCCAATTACTGCCTAAATGCCTCTATATTCAGTCCTATGCCCTTTTCTCAGTGGGAATCAGTAAATACAACTTCTGCCCTAGAAGACCTCTTGCTCTCCTCCTATGTTTTCAGTACTTTTCCTTTGACCTTCTGCACTTCCTATGAATATGGCTGAACAGACCTTTATTAAAAGGAACGTGAGAGGTCTTAATACTCTGATAAAAAATAAACAAGTACTAAAGCATTTGAAGAGACTAGGGGCCCAGGTGGTCTTTTTACAAGAAACTAAGCTTACCAAGCAAGACCATAAACAACTGGTAAGAGATTGGATGGGGAAAGAGCTTCATGCCAGTGCCCCCACGAAGAAACATTGCATAGCCATTCTGATACACAAATCCTTGCCCTGGTTAATTTTGCAAAGTAAATCTGACCCCAAGGCCGCTGGATCATAGCTCAACTGGACACTCCCAATGGCATCATGCTCCTGGTAAACATTTATGCTCCCAATGAAGATGCACCCCTTTTCTTTGTGGACTTAAAGACTAAAATAGAGGCTATATGCAAATCAAACACTCCCATAATTATGGGGGGAGATTTTAATCTTAAAATGTTTACCATCTTAGACAGAAGTGACCAGGGCAGGGAGACTCATATCAGAGGGGCTCAGGCTGTGAGCAGATTATGCTCAGAACTTCAACTTGTAGATATCTGGCATCTAGACTATAAATTTCACTCTGGGGTACATGGGTCCTTCAGTAGACTAGACTTTTGGTTGGTCTCTCAAACTCTCACTCAGTCAGTTACCAACTCCAGAATCCTGCTCACAGTTATATTTGATCATGCCCCAGTCCAAGTGCTTCTCCATCAAGGTGACCCCTCTCCACATTCTCTCGCATGGCGGCTGGACCCCCTCCTTATGCAAGATCCTAATTTTCAGCAGTGCGCCAAATTGGAAACAAAACTGTTCCCTTCAGAAAACCCTGTAGCCGATACTTCAGCTCAAAACGCATGGGAGGCATACAAGGCCACTATGAGAGGGAAAATCATTGATTTGAAGGAAAGAGACAAAGAACTCACCAACCTAGCTGAGCAGGCTCTTAAGGCCAGCTCTGCTCCTACCCACTACTCCCCCCTAGGCAGACAGGTCCTAGTTCTGCGCTTTCAGATAAATGAGCTTCTGTCACAGAAAGCTGATATGGTTCTGCTTAGAGTACATCACACTTACTAGGAAGGGGGGACAAAAGTGGGAAAATATTGGCATACCAGATCAGAGAACAGCAGATGGCCAGATTTATTGCAGGTCTAAGAGACCCCACTTCTGGACACATTAAAACCAAAGCTAAGGAGGTAAATAAGCTTATGTCTGGTTTCTACTCTCAACTATACACCTCTTCTCAACCCGAACCCAGATCAGACACCTTGAAATTTCTGAACACATTGACTCTCCCTAAAATAACACCAGCCCAAAGTAACTCCCTAGATGCCCCCCTCACTGTTGCAGAGGTCCACACCACTCTGTTCTGTCTTAAAACTGAGAAGGCACCAGGTGGAGATGGTTTTTCTGTGGAGTTTCTACAAACCATGGCACCTTTGATTACCCCCCCTACTGACCGAAGTTTTCACTGAAACTCAGAGCAAAGGTATACTGCCACTTTCCCTCAGGAAAGCTATAATAACTGTCTTCCCTAAGAAAGGGAAAGACCCCACGGAAGCAGCCAGCTATCGGCCTATCTCTTTAATTAATACTGATAGCAAAGTGTATGCTAGAGTTCTTGCTAAAAGATTAAACCCCCATTCTTCCCTCTCAGATCCATCCCTCTCAAGTTGGTTTCATTCAGGGTCAACATAGCACAGATCACATACAAACCCTTATCAATCTTTTCCACCTCGCCAAGCATGTGAAGTCTCCAGCAGTGGCTCTGGCAATAGATTTCAAGAAAGCATTCGACTCAGTTGAATGGGATTACTTACATGAGGTACTTGAAAGCTTTGGTATCGGGCCTTATTTTAGGGCTGCCATTAAAGCTCTCTACACTTCCTTGCAAGCCTGGGTATTAACCAGCTCCTTATTATCTGATCCATTCCTCCTCCACAGGGGTACTAGACAGGGATGTCCCCTTTCTCCACTATTATTCGCCATGGCGATTGAACCCCTAGCCTATGCAATCTGGCAGAACACCAACATTAAAGGGATTCAGCAAAACACAATCCAGTACTCAACCTTACTATATGCAGATGACCTGCTAGTACCTCTAGAGGATGCTAGTTCCACTATCTCCCCCTTACTGTCCCTTCTAAATCATTTTTCACATATTTCAGGCCTAAAAGTCAATTAAACCAAAACTGAAATACTTCCCCTGTATTCAGCCTGTCTTTCCAGTAATCTCCCCCAAATGGATCTGAAGTGGTCACAGGACACCATAACCTAGTTAGGTGTTAAAGTGGGTGCTAACTTGGATAAATGGTGAGATTATAACCTGGGACTCCTGTTAGCAGAATGCAAGGGGGTGCTGGACCGTTGGACCTGACTGCATCTTACTATGGCAGGTAAAATTGCTGCCTTTAAAATGTCCATGGCACCTACATTTTTTTACTTTCTCTCGCACATCCCCCTGTTTCTTCTTCCCCACTGGTATCAGAGGATAGATAGGATGATCGGCTCTTTTTTATGGGGTTCTACCCATTCACGGTACAGCAGGAACAAACTTCGGGTACATTGGAATCAGGGAGGCTGGGGGCTCCCCTGGATGGAGGGGTACAATCTAACATACCATTCCTCTCAGACCTTGAAGTGGTTCCAACCTGCTTCAACAGGCTCCCCTCAGTGGCTAGCAATAGAACAAAATGTGGGTCACATCCCTGTATTAGCTTCCCTTTTATGATCCCCCAGACCCTCTGATATTCAAAAATACCCCACTTTAACCTCCTCGTGTTTATATTGGGATGTTTTACACAAAAAAAAAAATACCAGCCTAATCTCACTCTATCTCCTACATAACCCTCTGGTGTAATCCCCTTATTCACGTAAGTGGTCACCATATCCGCTGGTCTGCTTGGCTTGACAAGGGTATTTACTTTCTCAAAGATTTGCTCACTCTCAGCAGTGTGGTAGTAGATACCTTTAAAAACCTGAAAACTCATTGGTCCTTACCCACCTCAGATTTTTGGAAATATTTACAAATAAGAGATGCAGTCAAACTCCTATTACCCCAAGATCCCTATCTGCCAGCATATCCTTCACACATTGTGAAATGGCTCCAAATGACAAAAGGTACTGTGGGGGCAATATACTCCTTAGTAAGAGATTCTCTACCAAACTCATCATCTCTTCTAAAGTCCAAATGGGAACATGCTTTACATATTTAAATATAGGATAGTCAGTGGATGCAATGCTGGCACTCTAGCCATATTACTTACAGGGACACTAGGAGCAGACTGATTCAGAATAAAATCATCCATTTTTGGTATAGGACCCCCTCAGTACTTTACAAGGCCAAGTCACTACCTAATGATAACTGCCAGAGATGCCAACAACCTGGGGGTGATTTGGTCCATGTATTATGGAACTGTCCTCTCATATCGCCAGTTTGGCTGGGTATATCACAAGAGGCCAGTAAGATTCTATGCTGCCCCGTTGCCCCTTCAGCTCCACTGATGCAGTTGGGTATGAAAGCTGATGCCCCATATCTTAAGAATTCACACTATAGATGGCTAATGTTGCTATGCCTGTTGGCAAAGCACTCAATCCTCAGTAACTGGAGAAGCTCCACTGTACCCTCTATTACTGATATCCTTTCCTTTCTTGCGCCACTACATGAGTTGGACAGACATTCACATATGGCTCTTGGACAAGGTTATAAATTCCATCAATGTTGTGCCCCATATATGGCATACATGGACCCCCGGGCTAGCATAGGCTGAATGTGAAGGTCAGTCATCAAGGATACATTTTTACCAAACTAGCAATGTTTTATGACCTTTCCTAGATAATCAATATCTTTAACAGATAAATAGGATTATGTTCATTCTTTTATCTCAATGAAGTTTCTTCTTTTGTTATGTTAATAATTACGTGTATATGTAGCAACTGCTCTCCTAGATTCAACATTTAGGCATTCATGTCACAAACCTCAACTGTTTTGTTGCTTCAGATGCTTTGTGATGATTTATCCCTTTCATTACAGTCACCACCCCGATGACCATTGGAACGTACAGCTTTCTAAACTTCTTAAGCCATGACTAGATATCAGCAGAGGTACCTCCTGCCGGTCTGGCTTTAGCACCTGTAGTCTCCCTTTCTTTGTTGAGGTAGTTCTCCGTCTGGACACCTGTCTCAACTAGGTAAGTTCATTAGGTTGTTGTCTGGACAATAACACTGCAAGTATTGATATGACCTTATTTCCTGATACAAGAATATACTTGAGACTACTTAACTGTTCTGTATCATGAATGTACTGATAATGCCTGTGTTTCATACTGTAACAAGTGTTGCTGTCTATATGTTTAAAAATCAATAAAAAATTTAACTGAACAAAAAACAAACAGTACTTTTACCATGGTACCAGGATGAGCAAAAGGGGTTGAGCATGTAATAGTGACAAAGAATGCTCATCCTATTAGACAAAAGTCTTACAGGTTGCCTGAGTGGTTAAGAGCTGATGTGGTTAAGGAAATAGAAAAAAATGAAAGAACTGGGTATCATAGAGAAGTCAAGGAGTGCTTGGTCATCTCCCATGGTAATTGTAAACAAAAAAGAAGAGGGTGTTAGAATCTGCTTTGATTTCAGTAAACTTAATCAAGTGTCAGAATTTGATATTTATCCTATGCCCAGAATAGATGATTTGGTGGACAGACTGGGGAGTGCAAAGTATATCAGTACCCTCGATCTCACCAAGGGTTACTGGCAAATACCTTTAGCTAAAGAATCCAGAGATATAACTGCATTTGCCACCCCTATAGGATTCTATCAGTTCACCACCATGCCCTTTGGTTTATGTGGTATGCCAGCTGCATTCCAGTGGCACATGGATGTAATTTTATCCTCTCACACTGGTTATTGTGCTGCATACCTGGATGATGTCATGGTGTACAGTCCAGACTGGAAAAGTCACCTGGAACACCTATGAGCAGTTATTCAAGCTATCAAAAATACAAGTCTGACAATTAATCCTACCAAATTTGCACTGAGCATGCAGGAAACCAGATATTTGGGCTGTGTGTTGGGAAATTGAGAAGTTAAGCCAGAAATGTATAAAATAGAAGCTGTTGCTAACAGCCCTGTACCTAAAACAAAGAAACATGTAAGATTATTTTTAGGGCTGGCTGATTATTATTGGAGATTTGTTCCCAACTTTGCTGAATTAGCTACTCCCCTTACTGACCTCATGAAAAAACAGTACGCAAATAATGTGAAATGGACCCCAGAGTGCGATGAAGCTTTTCAAGCCATAAAGGCTACATTATGTTCAACACCTGTTTTAAGAAGCCCAGACTTTGAGAAACCATTTCTGCTATAAACAGCTGCATCTGAGGTATGCCTACTGTAGGTGCTGTCCTAAGTCAAAATATAGATGGAAAAGAACACCCAATTCTGTATATAAGTAGGAAATTGCATGACAGAGAGTAAAGGTACTCCACTATTGAAAAGGAGTGTTTAGCAGCAAAGTGGTCCATGGAGTCCCTCAAATGTTATTTGCAAGGAACTGATTTTGTTCTGGTAACTGATCACAATCCTCTCTGTTGGCTTAACCAGATGAAAGATAAAAATTCCAGAATCACAGGGTGATACCTGGCACTGCAGCCATTTAAATTCTCTGTGATTCACAAATCTGGTAAAGAGAATAGCAATGCTAATTTTCTGCTAAGATGTGGATCAGGAATTGAGGGTTCTGATGGTTAAAAAAAATAATGTGGGGGTGTGAACTGTACTTTTTGCTGTACTACTAAAAAAAGGCTGCAAATCTGCTTAATTTCTGAAAGCAGAAAATGTTAGCAGAGAACAGAACGTTTTGGAAACCTGTTTAATAAAACAGGTTCCCTCTTAAAGAGGGAGGTATATGTGACAGGGTAGAAGAGGACCCTGTCCCATTTGTTTTGGAGAAAGTGTTTAAATGAAAGGATCTGTATTCTTTCCTTTTCTGTCTCTTCTATCTGGTTGAACAAAATTTTCCTGTGAGACCTCAGACTTGATCGCCTCAACCAGTCTTGCAATTCTTTGCCTCTCACTGTCTGTTTTCTCTTGCTGTCTGTTTTTCCTCCCTTACATATCTACATCTGGTAATATAAAAATTATGTGCAAATCAATATATGGAAATGAAACTGATGATAGGATCACTTTTGTTTAGAAAATATGGTATTACTGTTGAAATGTGTATATAGTTATATAATTTGAGAAAACTGTGAAAAGCTAGAGGTTGCTTAGGTGCAAATGCCTGAGCCTTTTGCAGTTGCTGTGGGGACCTCAGGAAGTTCTCAATGTTCTAGCAGCTCCTGAAATTTACAAAGAACAGGATGCTTGCAAAGGATGGGGGTTGAAAAAGACTTATAAAAACAGCTAAGCTGAGCTGCAAGAGAGATTATTTTACAAGAAAGATTTTATTTTGCTTCTGTATATAGTTATTCTGAACAGGTTTGATTTATTTTATGTTACTGCTATAATAAATAAAGTTTTGGTGATTTTTACAACTGCTCCTGGGTTTTCCCTATGCTTCCTGACCTGTGCCTCGACGATAAAGTGAAGGGGTGAGAAGTAGAGGTAGAGATGCTACCGGTGACAAGAGCTGTTTCTAGCAGGAATTGAGAAATTAAAATTATAAGCACTTGGCTATGAAAGGGGGCAAGGTAAGAAGACTTTATATTTATGGGGAACTGGGACAGTATCTCATACAGGCAGGATCTTTAGAAGCAGAATAAATTGCACTTGAAAAAGGGGGTCCAGGCTAGTAATAGGGAAAACAAATAGGGTAGTGACATGGGCTCTAAACTAAATAGATAGGGGTATGAGGGAGGTAAGAAAATAATGAAGGCTGGTCCAATTAAAGAAAAGAGATGAAGCAGATGAAATAACAGGGATGGCAAGGATAGGCAACCAAACAAAAACAAAACTATTAGGAATAATGAAAGTGGGAATAAGGAATTATTGAATTATAACTGGAAATAATTACTTGCTAATGCTTGGAGTGTAAATAATAAAATGGTGTAGTTAGACCTGGTGATGCTACAAGACAGCATTGATACCATATTGATAACTGAAACATGATGGGCACAGTACTGATTAAGGGAGGAGAGAGATCAAGTGGCAACCATATGGGAAAGACATTACAGCGAGACAGTTAAATTAGGAAACACATTGAAAGGGTTAATGTAGAAGTTAAAAAAATCAGTAGGGAAATATTATAGTGTTGCGTCACCTGAGGTAAAAGCAGGACTAATGGAAACATTAATGACACCAGGTATATTCTCTAGACAACAAGATCACGATGCAGTAAAGGGTCAGGCACCAAGTTAGATATTTAGGAATACTGCTTCATGAGATGTAATTACTGTGGAGGACTCAAAATCATAGAGACATTAATGTGGAGGCTATAATAGCAATAACTGCAGTGAGTAGAAACTTTTTATGTACAATGAAGCATTATTATCACAGTCAACAAGTGAATGAAGAAAGAAGAAATGAGGCAACTTTGGACATAATGGCAGTAATATGAGAAACAACCAATGGAGGGTAGACTGTTAGAGAGCTAGTAAGTGGCATTGGCATTGGTATGATACAGTACTAAATAGAAAAGGAACATGTGGCAGAAAGGTAAAAAAGGAAGTGCTACAACATCAGAAGGGCAGACTTCAATTAAGCAATACGACATGACAAGGAGCAGATTTCTGTTACATGAACCACGTGCCCAGGTGCATTATGAGGCATGAAGGGTCTATGCTGAGTGTCTCCAACCACCTAGAAGTGTGGTTTATGAAAAGAATGCCGCACCTAGTTGTGTAAAAAAACACATTAAAAAGCTAAAACAAAGTCCTTGGTATGAGTGTCTGTATGTGTGCGTGCTGTTTCTATTTATGACATGACACTAGAGGGGGCTATTTGGCAACTGAGGTGGGATGTTTGTGCTCTCACTTCTGCCCACGTCTTTCTTCAGGTTTGCCTTGCTGACACCCCGTCTCTCTGCTCTTGTGTGTGACCTGCTGTTTTGGCCATTTTTCATTTTAAAGATAGGGTTTTGCTCTGTTCCACTTCATCTCTTACTCGTTTGCAGTGTTTGTTTAGATACTTCAGGGTGTCTGTGTTTTAGGCTGGTGCTGAACAGCAGGGGAGTCTGAAAGAAATAGAGACTGTTAGCCCCAAGACAGGGGATATCATGCACTGGAGCCATCAGGTAACACATTTAAGTACAAGACTGGCACCACAGATGAGACACAAGAAGTGTTTAATGTCTGCAAGTTGCAGTTTTTCTGTGGCTGAGAGGGGATGCAGATAGTTCACTAGCATGCGGTAAGGCTAAAAAGGGAGGGAATGAGAGGCTATCTCACCATACAGCACACACAAGGATTTGCATACCCATGATGCTTTGCACTGGGTTTGAGTCTTTAGTTTGTGAGATTGTGGTTTGGTGAGACACACAGAAAACAAATTAGAGGAAAAAATAAAGCATATACTTCTATGTTAAATGAGTTTAAAAGAAAAAAGCATCACTTAAAATACTGTAGGATAGCAGTAAAACCTAAAAATGATATATTAGCAACAAACAAAAGAGTAGGGCTACTAGAGGTCGATATGTGAATAATAGATGATTTGAGAAAATTAGCAGATCTAATGATTTTTATTTATTTATTTAAAAACTGGCAAACAATAGAAAGGAGAGGGCAAAAAAAGACTTGGGGCAGGATTTTCAAAAGCCTTAGATTGTCGCAAGCCCTGGTTCACTGATGATATAGCGCATGGGGCTTGTGGTGATTTAACAGGATTATCTATCCCGTGCAACAATTGCCACAAGTTAGACCAAATTTTTCTGGTCTAACTTGCAGCAATCCTGGGTGCCATTTTTGTGGAGTTTATGCCAAATATGTGATGCAAGCTGCCGTAATTCATGGGAACTGTCACAACTGTGCCTGAGACTGTAAAATCAGGTGCAGTTGTGGCAAAAGGTTTGGTGCACGGCCATAACCTAAGTGTCGTGGCACAGGGCTGGACACAAGCCCTGTGCCACACTTTGAAAATCCCACCCTTGGAGTTCTTCTTGGGACCCTGCCTGGAACAGCTCTGAGATGGCTGCTCCCTCTAACCCTTACCTCCCCCCAGTCCTCCACACTCTCCCCTCTTAATAATCCCACTGTCTATTCCAACCATTTTTTAAACAAAGCAGTGTTTTATTTTGCATTTAATGTATCATGGGTAGGCTACTGCACTTATCCACTACCCTCTATGTGAAAAGGTACTTCCCAACATCTTTTCTGAACTGCCCCCGCCCACTAGCTTTACACTGTGCCCCCTGCAAATAAACTTTAATTTATTTATGTATTTGTTTACCAGGTGAATGCACTGATCCAGTGGACTGTTTTCAGGCATGACTCGGGCCATGAAGATGGCACATTGAAGGTACAATACAAATTACATAACTTACAAGACATACAGCAATATACAGCTACATTTACATTAATTTAGAAAACGTTGAGAGGTACGTAAGCATACAGGAAATACATGGGATGCTTTGGATAACAGACATATGCAGAAACAGTGCATCAAATGCAAAAATGGATACAGAAAAACATAAGTTGAAACACAATTTGAGCATGCAGGATGCAAGTGCAGGATGAGGGAAGGGACAGATCATCCAGACCTGGAAATAATAACCGCAGGGTGTGGTGGGTGGTTAGGCCTGGTAGTGGAGAAAGGGCTGATTGCCAGGGAATTTCAGGTTAACATGTACACTTGGCTTCTGCCAACAGCCAGGCTTTAAAGTGAGTCTTAAATATGAGATGTAAATCGAGGGAGCGAAGGGAGGCTGGGATAGAATTCCACAGTGAGGTAGCTGCGATGGACATGGCCTTGCTGCCTAGGCAGGTAGAGGTCCCGGGAACATCAAGAGGTGGGACAAAGAATGGTCGGCGGCACCAGAACATGGTTTTGTGCATGATCAGGGACGAATAGGGAGATAAGTTGCCACTTCTAATAGTGTTGTGTGTGATGCACCCAAGGGCATATTTGGACCTTAGTTGCAGGGAGAGCTAGCCTAGTGACTGATAGAGGGTGCAGTGGTGGGTGGAGTGAGGTGCAAGTAGTGCAAGTTTACGGATGCTATTATAGGCCATATGTAGGCATGCACACAGGTTGGAGGAAGCATGAGAGTAGATTGGGGCATGGTAATCCAATAGGGGGAGAAGATTTCCTTGGGCTATGGCTAGGTGAGCCTCAGGGAAGAGGCAGTGTTTGAGTTTGAAACCAGCCTGAGTTTCTGGCCGATCTGACTTACAGTGATGTTTATATATTCTGAGAAGTTTAGGGAGGGGTCTAGCGTGACACACATGTATTTAAAAATAGTACATTCTCTGCAGGGAACTCGGGTGAGAGAACTGTAAGGGGGGAATTTGCTCTAGCATGTTTTTGCAGGGTGTGTTTGTTTTCCAGAAGCATCACTAGTTTTTTTATGATTAAATTGGAGCCTGTTTGACAGGAACCATTTGTGGGCTGCCCTGCAGTTTTGGGTGAGGGTGTCAGTTTGTGAGGGACATCTCACTGTAATGCAGCACTAGATCATCAGCGTAAAGAAGGGCCTGACAGGAGAGGCTATCAGCAGGTAGGGAATTAATAATGATAGAAAAGACTAGGGGATCTGCCCAAGAGGTAGCTCTGTAACCATGTTGCTGTACCAACTGAGGAACCAAGCTTTAGCAGTTTGGTGTGGAGGAAATTGTGATTGACCGAGTCGAAAGCCTTTGTCAGGTCTATGAACACAGGGAAGGATAGAGTTGGGCCTGTAGTTGTCAGGAGAGAGGGGGTCACCAGCCTTGAAAATAGGGATAACCTTGGCATTCTTCCAGATGGCGGGAATGGGTGATGATGAGGACAAGGCAAGATTGAAAATAAAACTCAGGGGCTTAGAGATGCAGGGAGCAATGAGCTTGAGAAAGTGAGGGGAGAGTTCGCTTGCCTGGGCTGCCTCTGTTAGGTATGCTCTTTAATAGTTTGAGAGTATCCCCAGCTGAGAGAGCTCTGAAATAGAAGGGAGGATTTGGAGGGATCCATGTGATTATGGTGAAAAAAGAACAGTGCACATCAACACAGTAAATTCAAAATAGCGCATGCATAAATGGCCCACCTAAAGAACGGCGAAAAGTATTTTTGGGTGAATTTGAATGGCATACACCTTATCCCGGTGGTGGACATAACTGGAATGATACAGCAATGGATGTCCCTTCTGGTTCAGCAGGTACACTGCCATCCTTACAGGCATATATTTGCACCTGGTAGCTTCTTCTTTCAGTGGGGAGCTCTGCCCCCTACACCGTCCATGGGGGTCTGTGCCCCCAGGACCCCCTGCTATCTCTAGGATTCTAATTCTGAGGCGCACCTTGACACTGGGGTAGGTTAGCACCTCAGAGTTGCCATTTACTTCTTGTCACTGATTGTTACAGGTCGCCATTGTTGCTCTCGCCATTATGCCATCGCCATTCTTTTGTCGCCGTTTAAATTTCACCTTGTTCACGTGTTATCATTTGGAGTGCCCTCAGGTGGGGTCTGTGAGGTTACCAGTGTTAGAAGGGTTTGGGGTTGGGAGTTTTCCTAGATGGGCTGAGAGATCAGAGAATTTGACATTTAGTGTGTGGGCTACAGTACAGGGTTCTGATAACAGGCCTGAGGGAGTGCCAATGTGAGTGACTGGTGTGATGGTCCTTGGGTTTAGCATGCAATCTATGGTTGACCAGAAGTGTTGGGGATATTTTAGGTTATCCTTCTGTAGGTTGTGGAAATAGCTTGCTTTCAGGGTTTTTGTGGTTTGTTTACAATGGTTGCACAATTGTCTGTAGGCATTCTACAGGGTAGGGAAGGGGGAGGCTTTATTGATGGTCCACTGTTTGCCTCTCTCTTTCATGAGTGAGAGCAGGTCCTTCATGATCCAGCGTATGCACCCGCCACGGACTCTCCATGTGGTCAGTGGGCAGTGTCTGTCCTGGATCTGGAGGAGGGCATTGGTGAAAAAGCTGACTGCT
The DNA here is from genome assembly GCA_016271365.2 of Neoceratodus forsteri. NCBI lineage: Eukaryota > Metazoa > Chordata > Ceratodontiformes > Ceratodontidae > Neoceratodus > Neoceratodus forsteri. The sequence goes on along the minus strand of CM057450.1, from coordinate 1,456,112,764 downwards.
GAGGCAACGTCCGTGAGTGAGTACAGGGTTTGTCAGTTGATTCCCTTAACATCCTTTTGCAAGTGGGAGGTGTTGATGTGGGCAACGTTTCTAAATGTCAGGTATTTGGAGGGTGGGTGCTTGTTTTTGGTGGACCAGATCAGGATCCCTGCTTGAATGATCCTGTCCTCCTGGTTTGTGGCCACCCAGTCAAGTAGGGAGTGGATTTGTATGCAGGGATTGTTTCTAGTGGGAAAGGTGATGACTTGAGAAAGGTTGTATTGCTTCAGAAGGCTTCAATTTCTTGGGACTTAACCAGTTGAGGATAAGTCTCCCAGTAGGATAGTTTCTCTTGGGGGAGAGAGTTGCCCCAGCCCAGTAAAGAAATAAGTTAGGCCAGGGATGCCCCCTTTTGGTGGACTATAGCAACAGCTCATGTGGTTCTTTTTATTAGATCCTAGGGTCGATTCATTGAGGAGCCATTCACTGGGGGAGGAGAAGTCAGAGCAGAGTTTAGATGTGGCCGAGAAGAGCTCTTTAAAATATAGTACCACCTTGCCACCCTTCTTTGTACCCGGTCTATCCTGCTGTAACATGGAATAGCCTGGCAGGTTGTACATGTCATCAGGGATAAGCGGCTTGAGACAGTTTTCAGAGAGACCAAGGACGCTGGGCTTATAAAGGGACATCCAGGCTTCTAGGTCTGTGAACTTAGCAGGGAGGCTGCATATGTTTAGGTGGGTGTCATTTAGCCCAACTAAACTGGCCCAGGCATGGTTTGAGTGGACAATGGGGAAATTCAAAGATCACAGATTTCTCTCCATGTCTCCTGCAAGTAGTAGCAGGGAGGTGAGAGAATGGCATTTATGGAAAAGAGGGGTGGGCGATAAAGAGAGTGAGTAAAGGAAACGCCTGAGAAGGCGGCTCTCATGGTATGGGAGGAGGGCGATGACGACAGAGCCAAGGGGAGTAAATTCTCCACAAGGTATACTGGGTAAAGGAGCATCAGGCTTATGGAGCTGTATATGGACAGTTCTGCTTGATCAGCGGCAAGAATGGTAGCACATAATTCAGTTCCTAATAGCAATCTTGTGAGAAGGGCTGCCAGCAGGGGGAGCAGTAAGGGCTTCATTTTAAAGGATCTATATTCTCTTCTGACTGTAACACTTGAGTAACAGCGTTGGTCAAGAGGCCAGGGCCACAGACTACAGCAGAGGAGATTGGTATTTCCCAGGTTCAAATCCTTCCTTCATCCTGCTCATGGGTGGAAACAATGTTTCAAAATCCTGTGAGGGATGCTGACTCAGACTGGGGTTGACAATAGATGTACGGGATGTTTGGTACAGGAGTGACCTGTTGATGTAATCCTTTATAAAAAGGGGGGGTGAAGACAAAGGGCGATAACAACTACTGTGTTACAGCAGATGGTGAATGGGTGAGTCTAAGTAGTCTAGAAGGATGGGGGAGGCAGAAGTGAGCTGACAGGTTCTGGCACAAATAAAACTAGGACCACCCCTGGGTGGGAGGGTGGCTGGGGTGGGTTCATTCAGTCAGGACAGCTCAACAGAGTCCTCCTGTCCTCCAGATAGTAGGTACAGTACATATCAAGGCTCTCTAAACTCATTCTCTTGAGTCTTACTCTGTATTATGTTGTTTGCCCTCTGCTGTATTGTCTTTAGCCTGTCCCTGTAAGGGATGCTCAGAACTGGCTAATTCCGATCTGACTAAACTGTTTAGAAATCAAGGAATTTCATATTCCTAATCCATTTACTATCCAATTCCCAAAAGGACCCCAAAACTGGAAATGGGTTTGAATTTGGAATCCTAAATCCTAAACTCCTACTGTTTGCACATATTTATTTATGTACGTATGTATGTAGTTCTTTATTCATTTAGATTTTGTTAACTGGGTAAGCTCATTGAGTTGAAAAGTCCCTTTTTCAGCAGCAACCTGGAATTAATTACGTTCAGCAGTTGTACATTTATAGACGTAACCATCAATGGCAAAATATTGGCAGCAATACTTCAAACCAAGTTACAGTCCATGGTAACAAAATATTGACAGCGACATAAAATAAACAGAGTGCAGAACAGTATTAGCCAACAAATTACAATTGATTACAAAGTCAAGGCACACTGACAGGCTCATAGCAAGAAAAAAAGCAGCCAGGTGAACAGCAACAATCAGCAGCCTGAACCAGACAATAGCATTAGACTAAATAAATCTCATAGAGGTCTCAAAGGGGGCATGGGTTTCAGCTAAGTACATGAATACAGATTTTAGGATTCAGTTTACAGTAGGAATTAGGATTTTTGGACTGCAATTCAGAAAGTCATAATTATAAAAATTGGGTCAGAATGATGAACCCGATATCATTTGGTGGACTCTAGGCACCCATAATCTCTGTCTTTTTTTAGGTGGGGCCTCCAGAACTATATACAGTACAGGAGGCATGGCCTCTCCAGTAACCTGTAAGATGACATAATTACTTAGAACAAAGAAACATAGAATTTGTCAGCAGAAAAGACCTGCTTGACCCATCCACTCTGCCCAGACAGTTCTTGCCTAGTCTGTCACCACATATCCTAACTGGTTTCTAGCAACCCTCCCTCCTCCCTGCCTATTTACTAATATTCCCTTATGTCTATTTCACATGTGTTTGAAGCTCCCTACTGTTTACGCCTCCACCACATCTGCTGGCAGTCTATTCCAGGCATCTATAACTCTTTCAGGGAAGTAGTACTTCCTCACATCCCTCTTAAAGTCCTCTTCCTCCAGTTTCATCACTTACCCTCCTGTCCCATCCTGGACCCTGTTCACCCCGTGAGGTACTTGTGCATTTTAATCTTGTACCCTCTCACTCTCCTCTGTTTCAGGTTGTACATGTTGAGATCCCTCAGTCTCTTCTCACAGGGCTTTTGGTGCAACCCAGCCCCAAACTGAGTAGCTCCTTGCAAAAGTTCATGCTCTGGGCTAAAGCACTGAACATTCAAAGACCAGAAAAGCCTGGCACCAAATTGCTTCACAAAAAAATGACAGAAGCAGTTCAAAGTAGATATAACAAAGTCTTATTGCATATACCAAGACCTAACTCACAGTCTACCAATGTTTCACTCCGCTACTCTCAGAGCTTTTTCAAGGTGTACACGCCACATAGTAAACACTGTTTTGTGATTACATATTTAATACAAGCTAATGAACTCTGGCAGATCATAGAGAGACATTGGCATGTAACTGTAGCAGAACCCACTGTGAGGGACATTGGGGAACAGTACCCATGTATGTTTTTTTGAAGAGGTGCGAATACAGCTGGTCTGGTTGTACACAGCTACTATAGTACACCGCAGAATAAAACTTGCCTACCCACCTTGCTGTCTGGCTCACACAGATATGGTAAATGCAAATATTATCCTGTGATTCAGAACTAAAACCTTTTATGCGGGTTGGGGGGGGAGTTTACGATATTTGGGAATTTATCAATTGCTTAGTTTCATTTTACTATCTTTTTTGCTGACTCACAGTATAACCGTTTCTGGGTGCACCTATATTTTTACTACGCCTTCCATAATTTTTGTTTTCACAGGACCTGTCACTGTGAGCTATTCATTCCACGTGTCAGTCTTCACCCTGTGTAATTCCACTAGCTTAAACCCATTCTGTATACTGTGTATCCATTCTGCATAGCACCTTTCTAACCTGTTGCAGCTATTTGGAAGGCTATAGCCTGTAGTTCAAGGAGAAGCTGCAACTGGCCAGTGGCCACACACCCCTTTTGGCCTATTTAAGGGCTGCCCTCCTCACGCCACACACAAGCATTTTTTCTTGCAGCCGGAGGATCTGTCAGTCTGTCTACTCCCCTGGGGCTTTACCACCCCCCCCCCCGTGCATTCTTGGACTCTGCTTGGTTTATGCTGGACTTGTATTTCTTTTCTTTTTTTTGTTCTCCTGCTTTTGGTTTGTATGTAATATTGGGCTCCGGCTGCTTGGTACTTCTATGTGTGCTGGTTCCCTTCCTGCTCCTGTTCTTGTGTTTGCCTTGTCTGTTTCTTTTGGGATTTCTAGTTTTCTAGTGCCCTGTCTGTACATTGCTACTTGTGCTCCAGGTTACACTCTGTGTTTCCTTGCCTCATGCTGCCCTGTGCCTGTACCCCCAGGCTCCATTTCTGGCTTACTATTGCAGCCCTTTGTTCACTGCATTAACACAGAAACATAGAATTTGACGGCAGATAAGGACTGCTTGGCACACCCCAGTCTGCCCATTTCCCTACCTAATGGATAAGCTGCAGATCCTAGTTAACCAGCAGCCTACCTCTTTCTACCCCTACCCCCTAGAATTGCCTTATGACTGTCCCATGTGTGCTTGAATTCAACCACTGTTTTTGACTCCACAACCTCCTCTGGAAGGCCGCTCCATGCATCCACAACCCTCTCTGTGAAAAACACTTCCTTACATTACCTCTGAACCACCCCTCCCCATCTTCAAATTGTGCTCCTTGTTCTTGCATGCCTCTTTTTTAAAGATACTACCCTCTTGGACTTTGTTGATTCCCTTGAGGTACTTGAAAGTTTCTGTCATGTTCCCCCTCTCCCTCCTTTTCTCAAGGCTATACATATTAAGCTCCTTTAGTCTCTCTACGTATGTCTTCCGGTGCAGACCCTGCACCGTTTTAGTTGCCCTCCTCTGGACAGCTTCCATCCTGTCTATGTCCTTGCGGAGATTGGGTCTCCAGAAGTACATGCAGTACTCCAGATGTGGTCTCACCAGCTGTCTGTACAGAGGGATAACAACTTCCTGTTTTCTACTGGTGATGCCTCTCCCTATGCATCCCAGTATCCCCCCAGCCCTCCTTACTGCCCTCTCATATTGCTTGCCCACCTTTAAGTCATCTGATACGACTACCCCCAGGTCCCTCTACATTTTTGTTTTTGTTAGTATCTCACCCCCCCATTGTGTACTCTTCCCCTGGGTTTCTGTTTCCCAGGTGCATTACCTTGAACTTCTTAGCATTGAATCTAAGCTGCCATACATATGACCATTCCTCTAACCTTGCCAAGTTCCTTCTCATCCTTTCCACACCACCTTGTGCATCAACTCTGTTGCAGATCTTTGTGTCATCTGCAAAGAGACATACTTTTCCTTCCAGTCCCTCTGCAATGCAAACATAAAGACATTGAGAGGACCAGATCTAATACTGAAGCCTGCGGTACCCACTAGTAACCCCCTTTCTTCACAGTGGACTCCATTTACTATTACCCTCTGTGTCCTATTCTCCAGCCAATTCTTTACCCAGGCTATCATCTTGGGACCCACTCCCAGGCTGGCTAACTTGTATATTAATCTTTTGTGTGGGACTGTGTCAAATGCCTTGCTAAAGTCTAGGTAGGCCATGTCCACAGCCCCTCCCTGATTTACTACTTTGGTCACCCAGTCAAAGAAATCTATTAGATTCATCTGGCATGACCTTCCCGCTGTGAATCCTTGTTTCCTTGGGTCCTGTGCCCCTCTGGCCTCTAGGTACTCAACAATTCATTCCTTCAGAAGTGATTCCATCATTTTACCTATCACTGAGGTTAAGCTAACAGGTCTGTAGTTTTCTGCTTCTGCCTTGCTCTCACTTTTGTGAAGGGGAATCACATCTGCCCTCCTCCAGTCCTCAGGTACCACCCCATCCTCCCATGATTTGTTAAAGAGGGTAGTCAGTGGTGTCACTAGTTCTACCCTTAGTTCTTTTAGAATTCTGGGATGAATCCCATCAGGCCCCATTGCTTTGTCCGCCTTCAGTTTTAAGAGTTCTTTCAGAACCCTTTCGTCTGTTAATGGGCAGGTATCAACTTCTGTATCCAGAGTTCATTGCATTGTTCTCTGTATGCTTTAGCTTAGTCAGTCCCTGCTATTGTCACTGTCTGTTTCAACTCACACTGCAATCAGCTGCCTTGTTCCCCTTAACTGATTACACCTGTTTATGGCTTTGCTGCCTAGCTAACAACTTCTCCATTTACTGCTTCACAATAACCTAAGCCGCTTAGTCCATGGAACTCAATCCTGCTTCCTGAACTTGTACCAAGCAAATATTGCCACTGTTTTCAGTGCATTGCCCCTCCTTACAGTTTCTATGTTTATTCAGATTGCTACCCCTACAAGCTATAATTAATTGCTGCTGGATGCTGCTCAATTACATTTGCAGCCCTACTGCATTACTTCTCACTTCTATGGTTGTGTTATTTAGGCTCATTTATTGCTACTCCCTCCTTTACTAAACCTTACTTATACCAGACCCTCAGCAATTTTTTCTGAGGATAACCTAATCCTTTTTTTTTTGTAATTTCAAGTTTATTGATTTTACAATGTCTAGAAAAAACAACCACAACAAGAAAAGAAAACATAAGTATACAGTGACAAGCACAAACAGGCAACAACCCCCCCAAAAAAACTACCGAAGTCCCTTCCCCCCACCCACAAGTTCCCATCCCAGCCCTCTCCCTTCCAAAGAGCACAGCTGCCAAAGAAGAAATTAACAGTAGGAAGGTAAAAAAGGATAACATTATCTAGTTAAACCTCCTCTGAATAGAAAGAAGAGTATGAAGTTGCTCCCATCTGTGTAGATAAAGGTCCAGTCATCGGTGGAGTCTGGCAATCTGTTTCTCCACTGTAAGCGCTTGCATGATGCATGATCTCACTATACCACTCCCTATGTGGTGGGACACCAGCAGAACGTCAGTGACGAAGGATAATAACCATTGGCACAATAAAGATCAAAGCAATATACATTTTGAGAAATCAAAACAGCGAGAGTGGGTAGTCTCCAACTAAGCAGATCTCAGGAGTAAAGGTGTTCTCCAAACCCAAGAGAGGCTCAGGGGAAGCCTTAATAAAAGACCAGAAGGGGGCCACCATAGGACATTCCCACAGCATATGGAACAGATGGCCTTCCGCTTTGCCACACCGAGAACAGAGAGTAGAGTCATATCTTCCCATACTGAACAAGGTGAGGGGGGATATAATACAGATTGTGCAAAATGTGGAACTGGGTCCATTGATAATGAGCCATCTTAACAAACTTATAAAACTTGTGCCAAATGCACTTCCAGTGTTCCAGGTCGGCTTGCCAGTGAAAAACTTGCTGCCAGTAAAAAAACAACACCAGAAGGGGTGTCTGGGGTGAGAGATTGTAGACAGCAAATTCAGTCTAGCCACAGAATGAGGCTGGCTGGCCAAAGACAATTGCCAAGAAAAAGGACCCTCCACAGGTAAGAGCCAAGGTGTGTGGCAGAAAACAGAACTGAAGACCATAGCTAGTTGCCAAGATTTAAAAACATGGAAGGTGGAGATGGCAAAACAATACTGTAATCATTGGAATGGGATGAGTTTCCCATCTACCACAAGAGAGGAAACTGGAACATTTGCATGCTGAGGACAAAAAGCAACCGGGATCTGGTGGCCACTGATCCTAATGTTCGGATTCACCAGGAAAGGCTGAGAGAAGACATGGGACCAGTCAGTCTGCAGGAAAGCATTCCAATTGCAGCCTGGTCTTGAGAGACCATATGATTGAGGGAGTTCGAACTGCAACCGGAAGAGAAAAAACTTAACGTGTAGAAGGCTGGCACATTGGAAACCAGCTAATTGACACACCCTAGACTCAATATGGAGCCACAGCGGGGAATAAACACCACCCTCCTGCTCCACTGGGGAATGTCCCCAGTGAAAAGAATTAGCAGCATGGAGAGCCAGGTAATGAAGGTAGAAGTGAGGGAGGTGTAAACTGCCCAATTCCCTGGAAAAAGTGAGTTTAGCTAAGCTCACTGAACTGCCCCCTCCTTCCACAGGAAGCAGTTTAAGAGCCTCTGTAAAGAGGTAAATCAGGCCTTTTGGAGATGTACCCCAATCTTGCTCACCGGGTAAAGCAGCGGGGGAAGGATATTCATCCTAAGGATATGAAAATGACCCCAGAATGTCATAGGAAGGGAGGCCCATCTAGTCAGGTCACCTTTTAATAGTTTGGAGCGGGGGGGGTGGAATTCAAGGAGACCAACTTTGAAAGGTGACGAGTCAGGAATACCCCTAAATATTTAAGAGTCTTGGATTCCCAGGAGAGGCCCATATCCAAAATATCTTGCTTGAAAACAAAAGCATTGAGGGGCATAACCTGGGTTTTTATCAAGGTTCAATTTGTAACCCAGTAACTTGGAGAAGGTTACAATTTCAGCCAGTGCAGCAGGGATAAAGGTAGAAGGGTCAGCCATATGAAGAAGCAAATCATCCACATAGGCAGATATCTTATAACGCTCATCGCTGACCAGAATACCCTGAACAGAGGGGGAGGTCTGAAAGTGCCAGAGCAGAAGTTCCAAATAAAGATTAAACAAAAAAAGGGGAAAGAGGACAGCCCTGCCTCATGCCCTGGCCAAGGGGAAAGGCAGTCGAAGTTAAACCATTACAGCAAATTCTCGCTGAAGGTTTAGTATAAAGAACTCGCAACCAGGAAACAGAAGTTATGGGGGACGACAAACTTTTCCAACATACCAAAGAGAAAAGGCCAGGAAACACGATCAAAGGCCTTCTCTACATCAAGAGAGACCAAGACAGCAGGGGTCCTGATCTCCCCTGATGCAGAGACCAAATGAAGTAATTTCTGAACATGGTCACTGGAATGATGCCCCTTCATAAAACCCACTTGCTCTGGTGATATGCGAGAGTCCCAAACTGATTGTAATCAATTGGCCAAGATCTTGGCAAAGATTTTAATATCTGAGTTAAGAAGAGAAATTGGTCTATAACAGGCTGGCAAAGAGCTCATCTTTTCCCAATTTCTGAAGAAGAGTTATCCAGGTCAGGGTGAAGGAATAATCCTGCAGACCCTTGGTCAAAAAAGAGTTAAAGAGCCATGTAAGCAAGGATGCTATATCATCAGAGAAAACCTTATAGAAATTATTACAAAACCCATCTGGGCCAGGCACTTAATCTAATGGGAGATGATTAATAATGGCCTGAACCTGTATCAGTTGGATGGGTCACTCTAGAAACTCCTGCTGGGACTGTGGGACATATAGGAAAGTGATCTGATTCAGGTATTCTGAAATCACCACCTGCTCCTCAAGGGAAGACTCTGGGGCCTCATAAAGGGTCTTGTAAAAACTTCTGAAAGCTTCTACAATGTCTCAAGGTCTAGTAAGCACAACAGCTGAAGGTTTGGGGTGCAGACACGGAACATTTCTCAACTCATCCAGTTGTCAAAACCTACAGGCCAGAAGCCATCCAACCCTTCCCCCAGTCTCTAAGTAGCAAGACTTAGTCCGCAGGATGGCAAGTTTAGCTTTTTCAGCCAGGAAGTCCACGTATTTCAGATGAGCCAAGTCCAGCTGTTCCCAGACAGTGGGAGAGTAGGAGAACAATAAGTCCCATTCCAAACATTACACTTCAGCTAGAAGTCTATCTTCCTCCAAAGCTCAGAGTTTCTGGTGCCTAGAAGCTAGCTTAATACATTCTCCTCGAATGGCGGCTTTAAAAAATAAACATAGCTAGTCCAATCTGGACACCGACCACTCATTCAAGGACAAAAAGGTATGGAAAAACTCTTTAAGGTGTTGGATCTGCATAGGCTCTCAGAGAAGCTGGGTGTTAAGGTGCCAGATACCATCTCTTGCCTCGTCAGCTGATTGGAGCTGGATAAGCTTAACTGGAGCATGATCCAACAGAACTTTGGAATGTATCTCAGAGGAGACCATGCCAGACAAGTTGCCCCCACTCCCTAAGAAGAAATCAGTCCTGGAGGAGGTATCATAAACTGGTGATGAGAAGGTGTATTGCCGGTCATGGGAGTGCAGAACTTGACATGGGTCTAGCAAACCCTGTCTGTCCAAAAGTCCAGGAAACCCTGCTTACCAGGTGATAAACCTCACCTTGTAGAGCCAGATCTGTCCAAGTCATCCTGGTAAACCAAATTCCAGTCTCCAATCAGGATGACCGGTAATCAAGGGAGGGTGGCTATCTGGAACTCGAGGTTGGAAAAAAATACAGGCGAGTCAGTGTTGGGACCATACACAGAGCCCAAAATGACTTTCTAAATACCCAGACAACCATGTAGTAAGATAAACCATCCATCAGGGTCAGAGTAATCCTGAATAAGTTGGAAGGGCATACCCCGAGAAATTACTATAGCCACCCCACCTGGGGCAGAGTGGGTGCCAGCTCCATAAACTTGAGCAACCCAGCTTCTACAAAAACAAATTACATCCTCTCACACCAGATGTGTCTCCTGAAGCATAAACACCTGCGGATTTAACTTTTGAAGGTGGCACAGCAACATATGATATGTCTCTTATTATTATTGTGCCCCCAATATTCCATGATATAAACTTATAGCTAGTCCCCATCAGTAAAAAAACTCAGTCTCTCAAGCCAGGAAAGGAGAAAGTGAAAATGACCAGAAACCAGGAAATGTGCTTCAGGGAGAAACCTGCCCACCTCCCAAGTCCCCATCGAACCAGTCTCCCAACACCACAACCCACATGAACTATATACAAAACCAAATCCCCACCCCCCAAAACTATATTCGAACCGCACCCCTCCCCTCCCCCCAACCAACAATTCAGTGGAAAACTTCTATCCCCAACAAACCCTAACAGATCCAAAAACATGAAATAGAAAAAGGTTCCAGATTCAATCCCTCTGTTCCTCCCAGAAAGCCGGACCAAGAGGCAGGGAGAACAGACCACAATTTAACAATAACATAATCCAAAAATGTAAAAGCCTGATCCAACACAGTATTATCACTTTGTAAAAGTAGAAACAATCCCCCCCCACCCCAGATGATACTGTAAAAATGGTAATAAATAATTAAATAAAATCTCGCTATGTTCACGATCCTAGTACAAGCTCAAACTTTCTTTCGTCACAAACAACAAATAATGCACATATTACTAAGCATTGAACATTATTAAGCTATCAAGCAGGGAAAGAAAAAGACACAACTAAGCAAAGACAACTGGGCAGAAATACTCTCGATCAGCTGACCATGTTTTATTTGTTGCTCCCTCTTTCAGTTGCCTGCCCACTCGCTCCTGAAAAAGAAACTGTTCACCTGTACCACCAAAGCAAAGAATCAGTCATTCCCAGCCCACCACCTCCTCAGTGACTGCCTTACCTCAACCAGAAAATCAGTTAAAGCCTGAGGGATTTTCAAAATACACAGGAGCAGATATATGCTTATGTCGGCTTTTCTTCTTTTGGAGTCTGTGAGACAGGACAGCAGTAGGCAATAGTGATAACAATAAGTCCCATTCCAAACGTTACACTTCAGCTAGAAGTTTATCTTCCTCCAAAGCTCGGAGTTTCCGGTGCCTAGAAGCTAGCTTAATACATTCTCCTTGAATGGCAGCTTTAAAAAATAAACATAGCCAGTCCAGTCTGGACACTGACCCCTCATTAGAGGGGGGAGGGAGGGAGAGCGGCACTGGAGCAAACTCGGAATCTCACAGTTACCAATGATCCAGTACCTTTCAGTGGCCACAATTGACAGCTGACATGTTAAAAAACTTATTGGGCTGATTGTAATTGTAAGTGATTGCCGATTGACTAGGTGACTGAAGCAGGGTTACTGAAGTTCACTCAGTGTGCAGAGCATAAACTCAATTTTGTGTTTTTAAAATCCCAAAGCCTTGACCATGAAATTTGCTTTGCATTTTAATTACCCATTTTGCAGTATAATACTAGACTTAGAGAACCCTTACAGAGAATATAACCCCAGCTTATGGCAAGGGAGATGGACAACCCACCCCCATCCAGGTGCATGATGACTACAACACCCAGCAGAACAAATCCCAGACACCCTCCCCCACCCGTGCATCCATAACCAATAAATCCTAAATTAACCAAATATTTTGAAGCCTCACACAATATGAATATTAATTTCAACAATTAACCCAATAAGTGAAACCAAGGTAAACCACCCAGGTCAATCAATCAGTCAATCAGTTTCTTTATTTTACCAGGTGAAACACCATTGAGGAGAACTCATTTGCAAGGTGGACCTGGGAAGTCATAAAAGGAATTTACATCAAGGAGAAAATAACAATATATAAAAGACAATGACAATATATGTACAGGGAAAGCAAAAATTAGCCAATATATGTACAGAGTGTATACAGGGTAATAGTGCAACTATGACACAGTAGGCTATCATATTCTGTGCTAATGATACAACCACTCTCAAGGATCAGATCGACAGTTTCCTAGTACAAGTTCAGTTTACAGTTCTTCATAAAAGAGATAGGATTTACCTTATCCAAGAGTAGCCTCACCTCATGGTGAGTGAAGCGCTAGAGGTCATGCAGTCTGAGGGGGAGAGATCATGCAAGACTAAAGGGGGAGGTAGTGAGGGAAGGAGGTATACAGAGCTGTAGAGAGGCAGGGGGAACTCAGAAGATTTAAAGTGGGGTGGAGAGTGGAGCGACATCAATGGAAACAATTGCAGACCTCCATGAAGGTGCGCAGGTAAAGAGTTTTGAAAGCGGACAACTTCAAGGGACTCATAAGCTTCAAGGCTTTCCGTATAGAGTTCCATAGCACTGGGAGGGTGTGGCTTATAGCAGCTTTACCAAAACATGTCCTGTACTTAGGGACCGATAGAGAGATGTACTAGAGGTTTCTCAGCGGGTAGTTGCCAGCCCTGCAGATAGGCAAGTAATCTGAAATATACTGGGGGATTGTGTTAATGATTGATCTGTACATCCAAATGACAGCATTTTGTTGTCTTCTGGTGCTTAAAGAGCTCCAGCCTACCTTGGCATAGAGGGTACAATGGTGGGTAACGTTCGGTAGTCCAGTAATGAATCTAACAGCTCGATGATAAAGAGTGTCCAGTTTGGACAATATGGTGGTTGGTCTTTGGCCATAGATGAGGTCAGCATAATCCAGTAGGGGCATGAAAGTAGTCAGGACTAACCTGTTTTTCACTTCCTGAGTCAGAAGATTCCTGATTCGAAAGAAGTGACCGAGTCTTTGCTTTAACTTTTTGGTTAGCTCCTCGATATGATCAACGAAGGACAGGTTGGCGTCAATCCAGAAGCTGAGGTATTTAAATTTAGTTATGAACTCCAGAGGTCCACCCAGGAGTGTGTTTACTTGCGGGGAAGTGCCAGAGGCATAGGACTTAGAGGTACTGTTAGACAGGGGAAACAGCATAGTTTTGTTTTTTTTCGCATTTAGCAGTAACTTCAAACGCAGCAGGTTTGCTTGTAGTAGGTCAAAATTATGTTGCAGGTCCCTGCAGGCTAATTCTGGCATGGGTCTGTCAATGTACAAGACTGTATCATCGGCAAATAAGTGAATGTTTGCAGATTCAAGACCCTTATTAATGTTATTGATATAAATGGCAAATAGTAGAAGGCCTAAGATGGACCCTTGGGGTACACCTCTCAGAAGGTGCTTTGGAAAAGAAAAGACCCCATTTGGCTTGATTAATTGTTTGCAATCTGTCAAGCAGTTATTAAACCATTTTAGAGCCGGTTCACCAATTCCAATGTATTCCAGCTCAGTCAGGAGCAGGTCATGGTCCACAGTATCAAAGGCTTTGCTCAGGTCAAGGAACAAGGCACAAATATAGTTCTTTGTATCCAATGCTATCTGCCAGTCATTTGTGACTTTCACAAGTGTGGATATGGTACTGTGGTGAGGTCTAAAGCCTGATTGTGCTTCATTTAGCAGATTGAGGGGTTCCAGGTAGTGCCTGAGTTGAGCGTTGACAACCTTCTTAAGTAGTTTTGATAGGGTGGGTAGGAGGGATATTGGCCGGTAGTTGTTTAGATTACTGGCATCACCGGATTTGAATAGGAGGATGATGTAATCTGTTTTCCAGATAGGTGGGAGCGTGCCCTGGGCAAGAGATAGGTTGAAGAGATGTGTGATAGGAGGGGATAAAGCATGGTAACCTACTTTGAGATAATTGGGCTCAATGTAATCTGCTTCAGCCACTTTGCTTGTGTCTAAATCCTGGAGCAATTCTTCCACTTGATTCAGTGAGACAAGACAGAAGGAGAAAACTTGTTGCTGTGCGGGGGTTGATGCATTTAAACATGCCAAATCTATGTGATTTAATGTAGCCTTAAGGGTATTTGCTGGTGATGTATCAAATGCTAATCCTGCCATAGCAAAGTGATTGTTGATGAGTTCCAGTATCTTGCATTTGTCCATGGTGGTGTTGCCCCCTTCCCCGTGGTGATTTTCTGGGGAAGCGTGCTGTCAGGACTATGACCTTCAATGTCTTTGAGGGTTTTCCAAAATTTTTCTGAGCAATGGGAAGAAGATTCGAGTTCTGTGTGGAAGTATCTAGCTTTCTTAGCCCTGATCAGCTTGGTACACAGGTTTCTGGTGGATCTAAAGGCAGTCCAACTGGCAGCCTGTCTGTTTTTCCGGGTCATTTTCCAAATGCCATCCCTATTGTTTAGTTCAGCTTTAAGACTGGTAGTGAACCAGGGGCAAGTTTTTTTCTTAGTACGGATTTTAGTGAGGGGGGGTGTGTACTCCCATACCCCCAGTATTACACAGGCATCATTAGTAACCCATGTTCCCAACAAACAAGGTAACAATTAATGTCTATAATAATAGAGCAAGACAGTCCAAAATATTGAACAGGTACAAAAAAAGGAGGTCCAGCAGAGATTAATAACATCCTGCAAATGATCATAGAGGAAAAAACTGTGGACTCTGTGATAATGGGGGAGGGCTCCATCAAAAGTATCCAGCAAAGCCAACTGCATAACAGTGAAAATAATTCTATATATGACCGTCCCCACACAATCCGCTAGTACGGAAGAGTTAATCAAGCTCCATAATGTAAAGTCCACAACAAAATTAGACTACCAGTCTGTAAAGAAAGCTGTCTTCTGATGGAGTAACCCTCCCTGTACTTCCAAAAATAAATCGTGGGAGAAACCTGGTAAAATGATCGATCCTCCTTCTGCATCCAGCAAGGTCTGTTTTAAAAAGTCTTATCTCAGGTCATAAAGTCACCAGTATCCTGCTACATTGTGGTAGCCGATCCAACCAGGACATCCCCATATGGGCAATAACAGACATCAGCTGTCCTTAAACAGGTCCTGAAGGAGGGCTTTGAGATCCTTCAAAGCCTGATCCACATTGTCAGAATTGCGCCATTTATTGTTAGTAAGCACTTGCACATGGGCCAGATATAAGACCTTGAAATGAATAGCAGCGGCCAGGAGCTTAGTGATTATCGGATAATAGGTTGCCCTTTTTTACCTTGTAGCAGCTGGTAAATCTTGGGCAAAACGGAGGTGGGTCCCCTCCCAGGAGATCTCCTTTAGGTCTCTTCTTTTGGACAAGATATGCTGCTTTTCTAAATAGCTTAAGAACTTCAGGATCAGAGGGTGTGGGGGAGAGCTCTCCGGAGGCCAGGATCTCAACGAATGGTGGGCCCTCTCTGTGATAGAGGAAGAATTGTAAGGAGAGGGTCCCACAATCTTGGTCAGAAGCTTCGGGAGAAACAATATGGCATTAGGACCTTCTTCATTCTAGGGGAGGCCGAAAATAAGAATATTGTTCCTTCGGCTCCTCCTTGCGAGATCCTCAACTTTATCTTCCAGTTTGGATACCTTCTGATGGAGATTAATATCCTCAAGGTCCTGTCCATCTCGCCAGTGCTGTAGTGAAGTAGTGTGGGCATCAAGATCACCCATCCACAAATTTAACTTCTCGAGGTCTTTCCTTGAAGAATGAAGCTCTGCCGTAAGTTCCCATAAAGATTCTTTCATTGGGTTGAATTTGGCCATAAATCTGTCCTTGGTGAGCAGAGTCAGCCCTGCGTTAGCAGTTGAAGCCTTCCCTGCAGGGGTAGACTAAAATTTTTACTTCTTTGGAACCTTCTCCGTGGTGGGAGGTGGTGTATGCCATGGGAGGGCCTGCCACATCTCAATGTCCATTGTCAATAAAATAAAAGCGCTGTGATATCACCACACGTAGCCAGAAAACACTCTAGACTGAAAGTGACCCGAAGAAACACAAAGTGTGAGGTAAGCAACCAGAATTGAGCTAAATTAAATGAAATAGGTGAGAGCTGTCTTTCAGAGCTCTTACTCGGACTGCAGCATCATGTGACTCCATGATAACATAATCCTGCTTTCATGGCTGGCACGTATTTTACTTATTTCACTAGCTGCTTGGAGTTGTGGTGTCACGTTTGTGGCTTTTTTATTTTTCCTATGGTGGGGGACTGAGAAGTCACATCAGGCATCTTGACTCCAGGCAGTGGGAGCAGTTTTTAACTTTTTATATGTTTTGGTGGTCACTGACTTGCCCCGGCCTTCTATTGCTGCTCCACACAGCCTTTGTGGCATTCCACAACCAGCTATGCCAGGCAACTCTACGTGATGGCAGCTGGCTCCGCCCAGCCTTCTACCATCCTTTCTGTGCTATGCTGTACCTGATTTATAAAGCCATCCCAGCCTTTCTGTTCCTTGCAGTCCTCCCAGCCTTCTTGTCCCTTGCACTACCAGTATTGCTCATATACCAGCAGTCATGGCATTAATGCGATCAGCTTGCAAATCCGTTCATTCTAGGACCTCTCCCCTTTCAATTCTGGCATCCCCTTCCAAGTCTGAGAGCATATCATGTTTACTTGCTTCAAACTGCACCTCCTACCATACTGGCTTTGCAGCCTCCTCCTACCTAACTGGCTACTGGCTTCACAGCCTCCTTCTCTTCAACAGTCAGTCTCAGGCTTAGCCTGGCCTCACTGTTCTCTTACTCATAATATACTATCCAATTCATTCCCAATTTTGCTTTCTAATGGACTTGGTCAGCATGCATTCCTGTGGTTGACAACTGTTATTTGCCTTACCTAGACCCACCTGAGGGTCCATATTGCTCAGCCTGACTTACATACAGGTCTTATCCAGTCAAGACCCACGAGAGGGTCCACAGTGCTCAGTCTGACTGATGTACAGGTCACCCCATATCTGCTATCATCCATTACGACCCATGTATGGATCCCATGCTCCTTACCATGTGCAGAGCTCATGCTCATTACAACTCACTTTTCCACATTTGGAGACATGCCAACTGCACCCCAAAGTCTACATCTTGAGCATGTGAAGCTTGGGGTGGGGTCCTTCTCACCTGGCCCATAGTTGGGAAGATCATCACTTTGGGTATACCTTCAGTCGTCAATCATACCGATGACACCTCTCGATGTAGCATTTAAGACTTCAACAGCAAAGGGCTGGGGTTCTCACAGAAAGGGCCCCTTTAGCTGACCAAGTGGGTTTGGAGGCATCCTCTCATGCTATTCTCCCTACCACTGCCTCTGGTTCATCTAGTTTGTTCCTAGATCAGTAGGCCAGCTCGCAACCCTCCATGGCATTCCCATTAGAGGGAAAGAGTGAGAGTGTTCCCCAAAATTGCAATTCCCTTGGATTGGCCTACTAATTGCAGTAGCAGAGCCATCACTAACCAAAACTGTACCAGAGCCTGGAGGGACAGCGACCTAGGCCTTTGATCCCCAGAGGTTTCCTCCTCAAAGGTTGTTTTTCCTCTCCTCCGTGCCAATGGTCATAATACTAGATAGGCATCCTTGTAGTCCCTAGGTCACTTAGGTAGGTTTCCCACTGAGGTACATTTCCGCTGTTGGATGGAGTCAGGTGGATGTCCCGTAATCATCCCGTCTTCTCCCTTTGGCTGTTCTCTCTCTCCTTAGGAAGCCAAGCCTCCACGCCTTACAGTCAGACCTCCGAGTGGGTCACTATCCACCTGTCACCTTCCTGCCTACTTTACTCAAACAATACAACCAACTGACCTATACTACCAGCTGAACCCCATTACCAACCAGCCTATGTACAGGTCTTCATTGACCCATGCTATCAACTGAACTTATGCTACAACCCAACCTACATACAGGTCTTCAATGATCTATGCCATCAACTGAACCCATACTACCAACCAACCTACGTACAGGTCCTCGACCCTGACATGTGTTCACTACCTTGTATGCTTTGCTTGACACTTTTTGGGCTTCTTCCTAAGGTACCTTTAGCCAAGGGAATCACTCCTGTGGCACTTCAAGGGGTAGAAGGTTCCTTGCCTTTGTACCCCTACATGGTAGTATATCTCATGGATAGAGAGGTGAATGGCCAAAGTTTATCTGCGTTACACAAGCATGAAACCAGTTGCACAGGCACATTGAATTGGAAGACTACAGCTTGTAGTCCAAGGGGGTGGTACAGCTGGCCACACACCCCTTTTGGCCTATTTAAGGGCTGCCCTCCTCACTCCACACACAAGCATTTTTCCTTACCCCTCCATCCACCTGCTTCTTCCTAAGTTCCTTTAGCCAAGGGAATCACACCCATGGCACTTTAAGGGGTGGAAGGTTCCTTGCCTTTATACCTCTACAGGGTGGTATAGCCCACAGATAGAGAGACAAACAGACAACGTTTATCTGTGTTACACAAGCACGAACCCAGTTGCACAGGCATATTGAACTGATATTTTAGTCACTGCTTAGGTATTGTTATTTTAAGTTTTTCATTCACTGCTTAGGCCTGATACTAGGTGCAGCTTTAAAGTGTTTGACTTTATACTCATTCATTTTCCTCATTTACTGAATTGCATAATAGTTGGCTGTTGCATCTATCTTCATGCTTACAGTGCATATTGCCCTCCTCCTCCTCCACCTCATTCCTTTCCGTTTCCCTTTCCAATCCTCACCCACTTCACCTTTCCTTCATCCCACCAACCCTTCCCCCATTCCCCCACACCCACCCTCCCACCCATCTGTCACTCCTTCCCTTATCCTTTCCCTCCTATCCACCCTGGTCTCCTCTTGCCCCACTCCCTTAACCCTGAGTTTCTCCATCATACCCACCTCTCTCTCTTTCTCTCTCTCTCTCTCTCTCCACTCCTCCACTGCCCTCCCTCATCCCCTCCCACACACTTTAAGGGGTGGAAATCCCACTCCATCTTGCTGTTCCTCTTGCTGTTCCTTCTCCTGTCTCTGACCAGAGTCAAAACTCACCATTACCCCTGGATTACCCCGGAAATAACTGAACAGTGCAAGTCCCATGATCTTGCCTGGGCACACTATAAATTATTTCACTCCCTTCCAGACAGCCACTTGTATAGGACTAGCAGGAACTCTTGCACAAAGGCTGTCAGGGCTGCAAAATCACAATATTTCAAGGCAAACCTTCAGAATAGCCTCAACATCTCCTTGAAGTTCCAGATAACAATTCACTCACTTTTCAACCTTCCGGCCCCTCGGTCCTTCTGACAAATGGTTCATCTGTGTCTGACCCATCCTGTGTTACTTCTCACTTTAATGAGTTCTTTCTTCACCACTTGTGCTCTCCCTTACTCTCACCCTCCAGCCACCATTTTATCACACCACTTTCCCTCTCCCCTTCCAGGATTTCCTCCTGTTAACTGTTGCCACCCTGGACACCATGACTGCTTTTGTTCTCTGAACTTGTGCCAATCTAGCCCTGATGGACTGGATCCTAAAATCCTCCATATCTCTGCTCCTACCATTGCATCTCCTCTGACTCACCTGTTCAACCTTTTCTTCTCCCTCAGTGTGGTCCCACAGTCCTGGGAGCTTGCCAAAGTTATACCACTCCACAAAGGGTGGATCCTTCCTCCTCCAGTAAGTATTGGCCAGTCTCCTTCCTTTTCTCTCTTTCCAAGCTGCAAGAGAAGATTGTCTACACTAGACTCTCCAATTTCCTCTCCTCCTCTGATTTCTTGTCCCTGTTCCAGTCTGGATTCAGAAAGGATTACTCCACTCTCTCCTCCCTGATGTGTGCAACTGATTCAACCCTCTCAGTGGTGGATCAAGGTCACGTCACTGCAGTCATCTTCATCGATCTAGCCAAGGCCTTTGACTTTGTGTCTTCTCCTGAATAAGCTAAGTTCTGCTGACCTCTCACTTCACACTATCAACTGATTCTGTTCTTACCTTATGGGCCCTCTAGAGTTGGTGTAGGTTGGTAGCACCCCTGTCACCTCCTCTTCTGATCCAGGCGGGGGCCCCACAAGGCTTCATCCCGGGTCCCATACTCTTCTCTATCTTCCTCAATGACCTCCCCTCAGCCTAAGCCAACTCGTATATTCACTTGTATGTGTATGACACAGCCATCTACACTTCTGAGCCATCCACCACAGCCATGAAAGTTCTGCTCCAGTAAGACTTCCTCAACATCCTACAATGGTTCTATTCAAACCAATTCTGGGTCAACTCAAAAACCCACTGAATCCATGACCTTTGGTACCAACCCAAAACTGGCCAAACTACCATCTGTACCCATCTTCTCCACCTTGGATAGCATCCTGCTAGAAGTGGTTCCGTCCATCAAGTATCTCAGTGTGTGGCATGACAGCAAGCTTGACTTTACTGCCCCATGCCAAACTCCAACATAAACTTTGTGCCTAGTACTGCAATAAAGACTTTTGGTCTCTGTCGGTTCACCCAGAGCTTGTCAACAAACTGGTGCTCCTGGTCTTTGACTATGCGGGCATGGTCTATGGTTCAATCCCCTCCACCTCACTGCGCAGACTAGATACACTCTGTAACTCCTTCTGTCATATTGCTAAAAATTCTCCCTCTCAAACTCATCATTGCTTACTTTGCCCATCATTATCCATTCTCCCTCTACCCTCACGTTATGAGATGGCACTACGCCTCCTTTTAAATCTAATTAACAGTTTGGTTGCCTTCCCTCTTACCACACATCACTCCTCTCCTTTATCTCCTCTGCCTCCTGCTTCCCTCACTCCAGGGATCCTCACACTTTTTCTATACCACATCCACGTACCTCTGCTGGCCAATCAGCCTTTGCCTACCATCTTCCCTCACTCTGGATCCAGCTCCCCTATTCTGCCTGCTTCACTATCTCCCCAGGCTCCCTCTGATGTCTTGTTTTCCCTTCCCTTAACAGTCCCCCATACATTGGCTATAATGCTCAACTTTTTGCTTTTGCCTTGTTTGCTCATCATGCACTTTCTCAGGTCATTGTGTTCTCTGATTAGCACTTTATTGTAACTCTGAAATGTGTCTGTGCTGTGTATTGTTATCCTCTGTTCCCTTCCCCTGTGTTACACCTGGAAATGGTGCCTTGGCACAGTGTGCCTTTCCCATTCACAATTTTTCAAATCAATAAATAATAAACAGATAATGCACAAATAAAATTGCGGTATAGAGTGACTCATTTCATGTATTCACCATTTTTCAAATCAATAAATAAAATTGTGGTATGGTGTGACTCATTTCATGTATTCGCCATTTTTCAAATCAATAAATAAAATTGCGATATGGTGTGACTCATTTCATGTATTCGCTATTTTTCAAATCAATAAATAAAATTGCAATATGGTGTGGCTCACTTCATGTAGAAAAAAAATAATAGCAGCCTTGAAACCAGAGTGGGTGAACATATGAGTGCTATAGAGGGCCTGAACAAGGAGAATGTTTTGGCCACTCATATCAAATCCAGGAAGGGAGAGCAGAAGTTCATGCTCCAAGGGACTTAGAAACCCTAAGTTGGCCTGAAGAGAGGAGCTAGAAACATAGAAACATTGAAGCTGTCGGGAGATAAGGACCTCTTGGCCCACCTAGTCTGCCCTATTTTCCCTACCTACTGTGCCACCGCAGACCCTACTCAATCTCTGGTCTCCCCCCTGCCTTATTTCAAAGGTCCCCTTGTTTCTATCCTATGCATGCTTGAATCCTGCTACTGTTTTAG
Organism: Neoceratodus forsteri; assembly: GCA_016271365.2. Taxonomy (NCBI): domain Eukaryota; kingdom Metazoa; phylum Chordata; order Ceratodontiformes; family Ceratodontidae; genus Neoceratodus; species Neoceratodus forsteri. Next base: position 1,456,091,034 of record CM057450.1, on the reverse strand, counting down.
CACTCACCACCTCTGCTGGGAGGCTGTTCCAGGTGTCCACCACCTTTTCCGTGAAGAAGTTTTTCCTCACATCTCTTCTGAGTCCCCCTCCCTCGCATTATAGCATGACCACTTGTCCTCAAGCATCTTTTTCCATGTAAAATGCTACCTTCATACACCTTATTAACACCTGTGAGGTATTTAAACATTTCTATCATGTCCCTTTTTTCCCTCCTTTCCTCTAAAGAGTACATATTTAATTACTTGAGTCTACTTGTAGGTATTTTGATGCAGGCCCTGCCCCATTTTGGTTGCCCTGTTCTGTACTGCCTCCACCCTATCTATGTCCTTCCGGAGAACCATCCCAGACTTTAAAAAAGTCCTACTAAAGTGTTTTCCCAAAAGCAGAAACAAACTTGTATATCTTTGCCAAGATTGCATTATCAGCACAAAACGGTGCCATGTCATAATGGCGATCACCATTTGGGTAAGTGTATATCATCAAAAATAAATAACAGTGATGTACACTCACGGCGATTACATATCCTGTGATGGGATTAGAAGATATGAAGGAACTGTGCCCCCCACACCCCCATAATTAAAAATTCTCAACTCCAGGGAGGTGTATGTCGGGGGGGTGTAAAACTTGCAAAAATTAAAAAAACTGGCTGTGACACAAAAAGCAACCCCTGCCCCAGAACCAAACCTGGCACCCTACCCACCACGCCCCACAACCAGCTTGGCAGCCAACTGCCACACTACCTCCCACAGACCCTCCCTCCCCTCCACTTCCACCCCTTGCACAGTGTGGTCTCACCCCCCCCACATGCATATATGTATCCAGTCGCTGCATTCGCCCACTGTGGTATCCTGTCGCTACCCTGCCAGGTAGCCCAGAACATAGGTGCTGTGATTGAATCGCCCTTTTTGCTGTCACTCAATTGCGGTCGTCATGTTCACAGGATACCACACAAAAGATGACTCTGAAGTCCTGATGAAGAGAGGGAAAATATAGGGAACCCATTTAGACAAAGAAAAAAAATGCAATAAACCCAATATGGACCCTCGTAGGACTCACATGCTAACCAATCAAGGTGTGAAGGCAATACTTCCTAATTTCACCCTCTGCATGCTATTAGTCAAGTAACTTTGAAACCAGTTACACACATTTTATGATGTGTTGCGTTCAGAGTCCCCGTGATTGGGCACTTAATAAACTACTACTATTACATTTTGGGCTAGACCAATGCCAAACAATCTTTTTACAAGCATCTCATAGCAGACTGAGTCGAAAACCCTTCTTAAATCAATTTGTAACATGGGGAAGAGAAAGAGCTGCGCCTGATTGGTGAAATTGCATCAACTGGCCATGGATTAATTGTCAAGTAATTCATGACACAGTACACAGCCTATCTCTTCCCCATAAGACTGCCTAGTAAGTAATGGTTCCCTCTGTATAACTGTCCTGTTATCAATGTGAAAAGATAGCTACTTAGCCAACAAAGTTGCCCCCAAATAATGTTACACAGACCATGAGCAGCAAGGATACGGGCATCATAATATACTATCCACATTGACTTTCTTACTACATGTTCCAAAATGCATTTGTAAAACATATTCTACCCTAACTGTAGCTATAACCGACTCTCCCCTCCATTCTCAAGTAATCCATGGTTGCCTGAGAATTAATCAATGATAAAGTGCACCCACATTCTGTTCCCCATGTTAGTTTCTTGTCCCAAAACAGTCTTAGACTGCAATTCACGGCCGACCAACAGATGGCTGTCAAACAAGAATAGATATACTTAAAGGGGCACTGTCAGCTTTGCCCCTTTGTTTTTTAGCAAATCTGAGCAGTGTGCCTTTTGGCACACTCTGATCACATCCATACTGTAGATTGCCCCCATAGATATAAAAAATAAATAGTTCTACCTGTTTTGTTGATTTTTCACAAAATCTCTTACTCACTTGATCCGTACTTAAATAACCCTCCACTGGAAGCATCTCCACCTTGAGCGCACTTTGAGCAGGGCGCAGTCCTGAGGTGCAATTTTTGCATGTTGACTGTAACATGTTGCCTCAATCACTGCAGCAATTTTAAGCTGCTCACGGCTTGAGAACTAGAAACTAGGAGTACTGAGGAGACCGGAATATATAGTTTTAATTGGGAGTCAAATCCCACCCATGCACAAAAGTGGCATTCACAAGATCCCGCGCATGTGCAAGAGCTTGCCGCTCTTGTGCATGGGCAGAATTTCAGCTTACGATTAAAACTATACATTCCGGTCTCCTCAGTGCTTGGTTTTAGTTATCAAGCACCACAAATGACTTAGAATTGCTGCAGTTCCTGGGGCAACATGTTTTTATAGTCAGCATGTGAACAAATTGTACCTGGAGACTGCGCTCCTGCACGAGGCGCATTCTCAAGGTGGAGAAGCTTCTGGTGGCAGGTTATTTAAGTACTGACTGAGTGAGTAAGGGATTTTGTGAAAAATCGACAAAACAGGTAGAAATATTTATTTTTTATATCTATGGGGGCAATCAACAGTACAGATGTGATCAGTGTGTGCCAAAAGGCATACTGCTCAGATTTGCTAAAAAACGAAGGGCAAAGCTGACAGTGCCCCTTTAAGTGAAATTTCTGGTAGTTCTGTCATAAGTAGCCTTGAAAACATCCATAACACTATCTAATGTTTGTTTTTTTTAAAACGTGTCTATTGGCTCAGAAACACATATCCTTTCAGTAACTACACAGTAATGTATGCCACATGATTATTTCAGATTGCCTCCCTGTCTTTTATTAAATATTTTAAAAAACTACTTTAACAGTGGAACCTAAAAAGCACACACCTTGGATCAATCTCTATCAAACCAGAAAGTTTCAGGTTTCAAAGTCTCCAATTTTTTTAGTTAGCAGGTGCCAAAAAAGGCTAAACCTTTTCAAAAACTTAGACTTTTGCATTTTGTTTGCACCTCTGTAACTCTGCCTCCCCTGAACCGATCTACATGGAATTTACAGAATCAAGAGTTTCTAACACAGACGCTGGGCTTTCTAAACTTCATGTAAATCAGTTGAAAGAGGGCAAAGTTATTATTGTGCAATGCTGGCTGTAAAATTCACAGCTAAAAAGATGTAAGCCTCAGTGAACTACCATCTGTAGGTCAGCAAGGGAATTGCAACAACAACTACCAGATCTGAAATCTCCTCTGCATTTAAACATACGAATTTCCCATAATGCACATCAGCCAAATTCCCAAACATCAAACTTAGCAGAAAAACGGAGATGATTCCACAGTTTACAAAACTAAGTCAGTCAAAATGAGCACATCTTCTAAAATGTTGATCACATCTGCATGTAATCAGTAAATGTTCACCGTTGCAGTCTCAATATTAAAATCAAAAATTCAGCCTGTTCAGCATGAAGTTCCTCCAAACAGGTGCATGTTACAGATAGGAACTTAAATGTCTTCCCAGAACCCTTTAAACACTGTAGTTTGCACAGTTTGTAATTACTTTTCAAACACTTTCACATAGGGAAGAGTCACAAACAAAAAGAGAGCCAAACCCTTTCTTTTCCCCATGTTACAAGTGAATTAACCCACTCCAGAGCATGGGTCTATTTGGGAATTAATCCATGGCTGGCTGGTTGGAACTACTCAGCCTGTGGCCTTGTGGTACAACCTTCCCCCCCAGTCGTGGATTAATTCCCAATAGACCCACGCTCCGTCTTGGGTTAATCCTTACATAGAACACCTCAGTCATGCCCCCACTGTCCAAGGCATCACACAAAGAAATGCATTCCAGTGGATTAATTATTCCAGTAATGAAGATTCCTGTAATCAAAAATAGATTGAATGGACATGGCTACAAATTAATTTGGGGTGGAATTTTTGCATACAGTATATTATATGTTTTTGTGCTTTACTGCTATTATATGTAATTAATGTTATTGATGTATTTTTTTCATGACAACTGGGAGAGACAGAAGGAAGACACTGGGGCACATGGTAAAAACACAGCCTTGAGTGGCTCCAAAAATGAGAATCTGGGTGGGGGGGTGGCGACGGGCACAAGGAAAGAAGAGGGGAGTGTACTAGTGTTGGGGGACTCCATACTCAAGGGGATCAGATGGGGTGGCAAGGGGGAGAGGCACAGTGGGATATGGATGGAGTCTATACCACGATTAAAGGCAGACATGGCAGGACAGGCAATCCTAAGGTGCATGAAGAGGGGAAGAAGGAAACCACACATTGTGGTACATGTGGGGACAAATTACCTAGCAGGGGAAACTGTGGAGGTAACAAGGGAGAGGACTGACGAAGTGGGAAGATTGTGTGAGGAGTCTGGGGAGTCTGTGGCCTTCTCTGAAGTGCTCCCAGTACACTGTGCAAGCACAGTGAGAAAGGAGAGGATTAGAGAGTTGAACACATGGTTGCTAGAATGGTGTTGAACTAAGGAGTATGGGGTTGTAGGCAGCTGGGGCAGTACCTGGGATGATAACAATCTGTTTGCAAGGGATAGGCTGCACTTGAATGGGAAGGGGAAAGAGGTATTAAAGCAAAGACTGGAGAGGTACAGTATATTGTGACAAAGACAGATTTAAACTAGATGGGGGGTGGCAAGTGGTAAGTAGGTAGGCAGTGATCCGATAGAGTGGAGTCACAGTCTACCCCCCAAGGCTAGCAGGGAAGAACTCAGGGAGGCCAAAAAAGGAGGGAGTAGAAGGGACGAGATGGAGGCTAGTGAAGGGAAAGGGGCATTATGGAGGGTGGTCGCATTGAATGCAAGAAGCCTAGGAAACAAATCTGCTGAGTTACAGGCACTCTTAGCAGTGTGGAGGGTGGATATTGCAGCTGTCACAGAAACATGGGCAACTGAGCACCAGAAATGGGATCTGGCAATCCCAGGATACAAACTATACAGGAAGGACCATAAGGAGGTTGGGGTGAGGTGGCAGTCTATGTGAGGGATGGGATCAAATGCACAAGAGACGAGGGAGAAGAAAGGAGAACAGAGGCAATCTGGCTGCTGCTCCTAGACTCAAGTGGTAGGAAACTAAGGTTTGGGGAGGTATATAGGTCACTGTCCCAGTCTGAGGAGCTTGACAAGGAGCTAGTGGGACAAATCAAAAAGGTATGTAGAAAAGGGAATGTGGTCATCATGGGGGATTTCAACTTGCCGGGGGTTGACTGGAGCATTCCGGTCACCTCCAGTGCTAGGGAGCAAGTGCTCCTGGATGTGATCCAGGAGGGTCTCCTGACACAGTTAGTTACTGTACCTACTAGGCTAAAGAACACTTTAGATCTGGTATTGTTGAATGGGGAGGCAGTGAGGCAAGTAAAGGTAGAGGACCCACTATCCGACAACTCTCACCAAACGGTGTGGTTTAATATCACGATGTGTGGGGAGCCAGAGGAAATCAGTTACTCGGGTGATAAACTTCAGAGGGGTGGACTCTGGGAGGATGCAGGAAGCACTGAAAGAGAAACTGGAGGGCATAAGGCATGAGATGGACATGGAGCTGAAATGGGATATTATTAAATGGGGGGTTACAGAGGCAACAGAAGACTGTACCAAGACACAGAGTAAGAGAAGCAGAGCAAGAAAACAATGCTGGTTGAACAGCAAGGTTGTGGAGGTGGTGAGGGCAAAATGTGTGGCTCACCAGAGGTTTAGGAGGACGGGGAAGGAAGTGGACAGGGAGGAATATGCAAGATGGTCCAGGGAGGTGAACAGAAAAGTGAGAGAAGCCAAGGCCCAGAGGGAGCTGAGATTAGCACAGGGAATTAATGGGGAGGTAGGAGAAAGACTTATTCAACTACATCAGGGAGAAAAGAAAGTGCAAGGAGACAATAGTGAGGATAAAAAGGGGTGGGGAGTGGACGGAAAAGGGGGAGGAGCAGGCAGAATCACTGAATGAATACTTTTGGTCCATGTTCATGGAAGAAAAGGGGGGACCACTGTCAGCATAGGCTGGGAGGGTGGAGAAAGGAGAAGAGGAGGTGATAGATGGAAGAACTGAGGCAAGGAGAGTCCTAAAGGGACTGAAGGCACTGAAGGTAGACAAGGCACCAGGACTGGATGGTATCCACCCCAGGGTGCTGAAAGAGATGGCGGAGGTGTTGGCAGAGCCACTGGTGGATCTGTACAGCACCTCACTGGAGTCGGGATGTGTGCCACTGGACTGGAGGATGGCACATGCAGTGCCATTACACAAGAGAGGGCCAAGGGATGAACCGGATAATTATTCTCCAGTAAGTCTCACATCCATAGTGTGCAAAGTCATGGAAATGATACTAAAGGAAAGACTGGTGTCGTACCTGGAAGACAATGGCCTCCAGGATGTGAGGCATCATGGGTTTGTTTCAGGGAAGTCATGTCAAACCAACCTGATACAATATTATGACTGGGTGACAGGTGAACTGGATAAGGGTCATGAGGTGGATGTTCTTTACTTGGACTTCAGCAAGGCCTTCGATTCTGTGCCTCTTGGGTGGCTTGGGGGGAAGCTAACTGGTGTAGGGGTAGGGGCAAAAATGATGAACTGGATTACAAGTTGGCTGAGTGGGAGGCTGCAATGGGTGGTGGCGAGAGGAGAGCTCTCAACTCCAAGGCCAGTGACAAGTGGGGTGCCACAGGGCTTTGTGTTGGAGCCAGTATTGTTTGGGCTCTTCATATCAGACATTAGACATGGGGTGGTGAGTCTGTTTGCTGATGACACCAAAATTGGAGCAGTGGTGGATGGAGAGGAAGGGTGGAAGCAGCTGCAGGGGGACCTAAGCAAGCTAGAGGAGTGCTCAGAGAGGTGGCAGCTGGTGTTCAATGCAGAGAAGTGTACGGTTATGCACTTTGGGGTGAAGAACCCAAGGAGAGAATACTGGCTGGGGGAGTTAAGCTGGGGATCACTGAGGAGGAGAAGGACCTTGGGGTAATGATAACGGGGACCATGAACAACACTGCCCAGTGCAGGAGAGCAGCTGCAAAAGTGAACAAAATGCTGGGGTACATAGCGAGGGGGTTTTCATCCAGGTGAAGTGAGGTGATCACTTGTAAGGCCGCACTTAGAGTATTGTGTGCAATTTAGGAGGCCATACCTAAAGCATGATATCAGGCTGCTGGAGGGGGTGCAGAGGAGGGCAACAAAGATGATATGTGGAATGGAGGGGAGGGACTATGACAGCAGGCTGGGAGACCTCAATATGTACATCCTGGAGGATAGTAGGGACAGGGGGGACATGATAGAGACATTCAAGTATCTGAAGGGAATCAATAAGGATGGGGCAGATGGGGTCTTTAAGTTAAGGAGGGGGAGGGTCACGAGGGGGTATGGGCTAAGAATGGAAGGGGGAAAATTTAGGAAGGAAATGAGGAGACACTATTTCACAGAGAGGGTGGTAGCAAAATGGAACACTCTGCCACAATGGGTTGTATCATGTAAATCTGTGAACAGCTTCAAAAGGACATGGGACAGGGAACAGGGGAAAATGAGGGTGGGGGGTGGCAGTGGGATGACAAAAGAGAGGGGGGTTGGGGCAGCTGCAAACTAGGGGTGTTGGCTGTACACTCGAGCAGACTTAAATAGACCGGGTGGTCTGTTTATGCTGGCACATTCATATGTTCATATGTTCGTAATTATTTGGATTTACTTTCACAGTCTCTTTATGAAAGGGGCACATATAAATAGCATCTGTTCCTTGTTGGGCCTTGTAGGTGTATCCCCATTCCACTGTTTTAAACTGTATTTATTTAAGCATTGTGTATGAAGACCATTGTGACAGGGTGAGCCCTATCTAAGGTAGATACCCATATGTAAGGTATCCGAATACCCCACCCCCCACACACACACACACACTCCTTTCACTCTTTGTTTCTGTTGAACAGGAAGTGGCTGTCCAAAATGTAAATGTTAAAGTATTAATTTTCACCCTCTCTCTGCAGTGATAGTGAGATGGCCAGTCACGCTGGGAATGTAAATGAAATATGTTTGTTGTATGCTTGTCTATTTTAGGGTGTCACATTTAACAATTTAATGGAAAGAAAAGGAAAAAGATATGTCGAGTTCCAAGGGTTGGCATGAGAAGGGAGAAGAGGAGTGGGGGGGCAGTAGCTGTCTATATAAGTGAAGGGATAAAAGCAACTGAAGAAAAGAGTAAACAGGGAGGAGAGGAGGCACTGTGGGTCACCTTAGAGACTGGAAATGGCACCACAATCCTCACAGGGGTTGTATACAGACCCCCATGTCAGGGAGAGGGAATGGACAAGGATATGATAGAAGGCATACTTAGGATGGTAGAGAAAGGGGAGATACTATTGATGGGGGACCTTAATATGCCAGATGTTAACTGGAGCACCTTTGCTGCAGCCACATCCAAAAGCAGGGCCATTCTTGATGCCCTTCAGATGGCATGCCTCAGACAGTTAGTTTTGTAATCTACTCATGAGGGAGCAATCTTAGACCTCGTGCTCTCAAATAAGGACAGTGAGAGGATCTCAGATCTAGAAGTGGGTAGCCATTTGGGAACAAGTGACCACCAAACAGTGTGGTTCATGATAAACTCAGCTACAGAGTAAAGCCATACAAAAGTGAGGGTTCTGGACTTCAGGAGGGCTGACTTTGGCATGATGGGAGAGTGCCTTAGAAAAGCACTAGCAAACAGGCTAGAAGGAGGGGTGGAGCAACAATGGGGAAATATCAAAACTGCCATCACAGAGGTGTGTGTGAAGCAAATAAACAAATCAAAATGAAAGAAAAAGCCACTATGGTTCTCAAAAGAAGTGGCGGTGAAGGTTAGGGAGAAAAAGATAGCATTTAGGAAGTATAAAGAAACACAGAAGAAGCAGGACAGAGAACTGTACCAGTTAACGCAGAAGGAAGCAGGGAGGGTAGTCATAATAGCAAAGGCACAAACTGAGGAAAAGATAGCCAACTTGGTTAAGAAGGGGGATAAAACCTTTTATAGGTATATCAGGGAGCGTAGAAAGACAAAGGGAGGGATAGTGAGGCTGAATAGAATGGTGGTGGGTGGGCAGAGAGTGGCAGTGAAAAAGCAGGGATGCTGAATGAATACTTCTGTTCGGTATTCACAAAAGAGGAAGTGGGGGAAGTGCCTAATCCAATTAACAGAAGCACTCTGAGAGGGGTTGATCCCAGTTCTTTCACAGAAGAAAGGGTTCTGAAAGAACTCTAAAACTGAAGGTGGACAAAGCAATGGGGCCAGATGGAATTCACCACAGAATTCTAAAAGAATTAAGCAGAGAACTAGTGATACCACTGACTACCCTTTATAACAAATCATAGGAGGATGGTGTGGTACCTGAGGACTGGAAGAAGGCTGATGTGATTCCCCTTCACAAAAGTGGGAGCAAGACAGAGGCAGGAAACTACAGACCTGTCAGTTTGACCTCTGTGGTAGGGAAAGTGATGGAATCACTTCTGAAGGAAAGAATTGTTGAGTACCTATAGGCCAGTGGGGCACAGGACCCAAGACAGCAAGGGTTCACAGTGGGAAGGTCATGTTAGACAAATCCAATTGATTTCTTTGACTGGGTGACCAAAGTAATAGACCAGGGAGGGTCTGTGGACATGGCCTACCTAGACTTTAGCAAGGCATTTGACACAGTCCCACACAAAAGATTAGTAGTCAAATTAACCAGCCTTGGAGTGGGTCCTAGGGTGGTAGCCTGGGTAAAACATTGGCTGAACAACAGGACACAGAAGGTAATTGTAAATGGAGTCCACTCTGAAGAAAGAGGGGTTACTAGTGGGGTACCGCAGGGTTCAGTATTGGGTCCAGTCCTTTTTAATGTCTTTATAAGTGACATTGCAAAGGGACTGGAAAGAAAGGTATGCCTCTTTGCAGATGACACAAAGATCTACAACAGGGTTGATACACAAGGAGGCGTGGAAAGGATGAGAAGGATTTGGCAAGGTTGGAGGAATGGTCAGAAGTATGGCAGCTTGGATTCAGTGCAAAGAAGTGCAAAGTAATGCACCTGGGAAACAAAAACCCAGGGGAAGATTACACAATGGGGGGGAGGTAGTTACAACAACAAAAATGGAAAGGGACCTGGGAATAATCATATCAGATGAACTTAAGGTTGTCAAGCAATGTGAGAAGGCAGTAGGGAGGGCTGGGGGATACTGGGATGCATAGGGAGAGGCTTCACCAGCAGAAAACAGGAAGTTGTTATCCCCCTGTACAGACAGATGGTGAGACCCCATCTGGAGTACTGCGTCCAGTTCTGGAGACCCCATCTCCACAAGGACATAGACAGGATGGAGGCAGTTCAGAGGAAGGCAACTAAAATGGTGGAGGGTCTGCAAGAGAAGCCATATGAGGAGAGGCTAAAGGAGCTTAATATGTATACCCTTGAGGAAAGGAGGAGAGGGGACCTGATAGAAACGCTAAGTACCTCAGTGGAATCAACAAAGTCCAAGGGGGTAGCATCTTTCAGAAAAAGAGATGTGCAAGAACAAGGGGACACAATTTGAAGATAGAGGGGGATGGCTCAGGGGCAATGTGAAGAAGTATTTTTTCACAGAGAGGGTGGTGGATACATGGAACAGCCTTCCTGAGGAGGTTGTGGGGTCTAAAACTGTGGGAGAATTCAAGAATGCATGGGACAGACATAAGGCAATTTTTGTAGGGGGTAGGAAGAAATAGGCTGTTGGTTAAATAGGATCTGCAGCTTATCTTCTAGGTAGGGAAATGGGCAGACTAGGTGGGCCAAGCGGTCCTTATCTGCTGTCGAAGTCTATGTTTCAAAGTCTATGAGTGCTCCCTGGTTCGCCCATTCCCTTGAAAAACCCAGTGGAACCCCCATATCCTTAATATCTTATTAAAACTATTTTCTGAGATGAAACAAAATGGAAACATAAACCCCCCTTAACATAACCCCTCCCCCAATAAAAGAAAACCTTAACATAAAACTTCCTTAACCAAGAAAAGAGGAGTTGAGTCTAGGCTAGAAAAGATAACATGTATGAATATGCATGTCTTTACTGTTTGATGGGGAACTCCTGAGAATAAGAGGTTTCAATTTTAGCAAAAAGGGGCAGATCACCTGATGGTGATGTCATCCATGAAAGTCATAAAAACCCACTGCTTGGAGTAACAGAGATAGATAGGGGAATCAGTTGAATACTGACTATCAAGTGACGAGGACCTCAGAAGTGTGTACTTGTTTCCACACTGTTCTATTTGCAAAGGCTGAAGCTAAGCCTCAGGAATTTTCAAAATCAGAAAGTTTGCTGGATACTGGACATTGAATAACCTTTTTGCTTTCTGTATATTTTTAATTTTTTTATTTTCTGATTTGAATAAAATAACAATGCACATTTGTGTTTTGAAGCACGTAACTTCTGGTTTGTTGTGTCTGTTTTATCCCACACCTTCACAAACATATGTGGCACCTACAGCAATTGTGCTCCCAGGATAAGTGAGTGTGGTACTTTCTGGGGACGTTTTAGAAGGAGAGTTGTGTAGAATATCAGCCAGCTTCCTTCTCCGTTGTTTAGGCTTCCTCCTCTGGTAGGAAGCACAAAAGGATGACAAAGATGAAGGGTTATCCCTTAGCTTTAATTAAATCCACATGTATCCCCACCCCCCCATGTGGCGCTTACCTATGGCTCCTGAACTACAATTTTTTGCTCCCGCTAGTCCCCCGATCAGATTACTGCTGCAGTCAGGACTAGACAGGGAGTGAGGAGAAGACAGCCTAGAGATATCTTTGGTGCCTCCTCGATCATCATGAACACGGCCTCCACCCCACATCAAAGTGGCCACCTGATGCAGTCAGACTGAGCACATCATGCTCATGACAAAATATGGGATTCCCTGATCACTGACACAACCAGACACTTAAGTCTCATTGCATATATGACACAAGAAGGTACAGCCTAAGGGTTGGAGTTCTCTCAGATATGAAGATTTGGGGACAGTGCCCCCATGGAACATAATTTGGATAGCCATCCTCTTTGCCTGTGGCCACCATCAGCATGCCAACTGGGGTCAGTAGTCACACATTAGTCAATCAAGCTGCAGAAGCCTGCAGACAGAGCAGAAAAGCTCCTGAGACACAGGAAGACCTAACAACACTTACAGTTGTTCTCAAACTATGCCCCTGTGCCTGCATGTGGCCACAAGCACAATTTTCTGTTGTTGCTGAGCTTTCTAGAGCTCCGAGTACAAAGGTCATGGAATCCACAATTTCTTACCTTTAAAAATAAAATTTGGGAGATACATGTCACATGCAAATACATTATGGTCTTGATTCATTGCATACTGTGGGAAAATAAAAGTTTAATCAGGGGATTTGAGGTGAACAAAATAAGGAGTGATGCCACCAGTATGTTTTGGTAGTCACAGTTTAAGGCCCTTTGAGGCCACCACAATTTCAGGCTTCAGAACCAGAGTGATTGATGGCTCAGTGGACCAATGGATAGCTGACATTCCTGAGTGAGCAGTAGGGGCTGTGCCCAAGCTCTGTGAGTCTGCATGTAACTGTGGTGGGAAGCAGACTGATGCCTGTGTGGAGCAGCACAATGAGGCAGCGCATACTTCTGTAAGAGAGAAAGAATGAGGAAGGAAACAGATCTTCTGCTACAAAAAAGGAAGTAATTGCATTCTAGTTTAGTGTGAACTCAAGCTGAGAGCTACATCAATCCTTTAGAGGACTTGGCTGTGCTGCAACTTTCAACAGCTGAAATGTCACCACAGTAAGTCTGGAAAGCCAACCAGCCAGTGCCACAGACTGGACCTGGTTACTGCAACACACTAGGGACTGGATGCTTGGGCATGGTGTGTTGGTGAGGTAGAACTGGGGCTCACAGGCAGAGCTGCCTGATGCCAAGAAGAAGAAGATCATCTATGGCTTGCATATATGTTTAGAGGGCTTTCCATAGGGGCTCTGTTCCTAACGTGGTCTGTGCAACTGCTGCGACCTGAGTCTTTGCTGATGGCTGATTCTTGTGTCCATCCACTCCCCTTTATTTGGATACAGTATCACAAAAAATATATGTGGCTGTTCAGCATGACAAAATCTATCTGATGCTTTTGATAAATGTAACCCCTAGATGGCGCTATCCCAGGGGCTACTACCCCTGCCTGATTTGCCACTAACAGGTTGAGGGGCTTGGATCCAATGGCGGGTGCCTCCACCCAGAGGTCAGGGTTTGCAATAGTTAAACTTACTTGGTCACAGCCCTCTGGGACACTGCAACCCCCCTTTCTTCCCACTAGTGGCCCACACAATATATCAGAATTACCTTCACAGTATACACTTACCCCTAGGGCTGATTCAGGCACTGGGACCTCCTGTAAAATAAGATACAGTGCAACAATCACAGTACAATACTTTGACATAGACAAATACCTCAAGCAGTATAACTTTGCTGAAACAAGCAGCTCGGATTTATTTAGGGGGAATATAACAAGGACAGGGGGAAATCAGGTTAATTAGCTTATCACTTTACTCATCTACCTATGGCTCTGTGCACAGGCCTATCCCTACCAGTTACTGTCCCTGGGTACCCAAGCCCTAGTGGCTAGTCCAAACTGTGGCAGCTGGTAGGGGCCCTTTCCCACAGAGAAAAGAAAAATTAGTTTAAACAGTCAGCAGTACAGTGATTCCATTTGGATTCAATGTGGCAATTCAACAGGGAGCGACCTGAATTAGTACTCACGACCTCCAAACAAGATAGGGTCCTTCAATGTCAGCAGGGCTACTCTTGAGCTCCACGACTCCTCACACATTTATATGGCAAACTGCAACAGGCAAAAGTCCTTTAATGGCAGCAGGATTCACTTGAGCTAACCAAGCCTCCTCACACATTTATATGGTGAACAGTAACAGGCAAAAGTCCATTAATGGCAGCAGGATTCACTTGAGGTACACAAGCCTCTTCACACATTTATATGGTAAAACAGAAAGTACTATACCAGGCAGGCTGCTTCTCTATCCCAATCGCAATTACTGCACAAACCCGGAGAACACAGCAGATTCAGTTCCTGACAGACCGAGTGCAATTCAGCAACTTCCCAGTCTTCTACAGGGTGAGCCTGGTTTCTACTTCAGATATCCTTTGATTCTCTTCACAGGACGATTCAGTCCTAACAAGCAGTTACCTAAGCTGCAGACCGGAACTCTGGGCCTTGCACACATTTCCCGACTAAAACTGTGCACTGAAGGAGCACAGGGTTCCTTTCCCTTCACTGCCAGAGCTAAAACTGAAACTCCAACAGACAAAACCGGCACTTCCTTTCAGTTCCTCCCAGTTCTTGACTGGATTGGCTGTCACTCACAATCAGACTGCCCTGTTGGTCCAAAAAGGCGTCAAGTCTAAACCACATCTCCCAGAGTCACTGCCACACAACCTCTTGTGGCTGGCTCAGATTATGAGTCCAAGTTCTGATTCGTCCAAGGCACCATTTTAGAGCTAGCTTACCCCACACCTGATTGGTCCAGTTCAGCAGTTCAAAACCAGAATGGGAACTAGTCAGACACAGTTCTGACTGCAAAGAAAGCAGGTTAGACAAACTGTAATTTCATTATTACTCTAAATGATTTCTGGCAAACAGTTACATCTTTCAGATAGGTTCCTTTGCACTCTTAGTGACTGCAAAATGGAGTGAATTGGCAGCAGCTCGAGTGGTACTCAAACAGAGAAGCACACAGTCCCCCCATACAAACTAATTATGTCTGCAAGCAGACAGCTCTTAAAGAGACAGTACCAGAGGCTCTAAAAACACTCACTGATAAATGGCTTAAATGCCAAACACCATTCAGGCTTGGAGCATTCACGCAAGCTCCTGCAAGTCTTTTGGGAACCCCCATTTGCAGGGGGGTTACATAAAACTTCATAATTTCAATGCAAAATAGTTAGATTCCTTCTTTAATGTTTTCAGTTGTGCAGAGCTCACTCCAAGTGGAGTTGATACTCCAAAGCATGACTGATCAAGATGTTTAAGACTGAAGTTGCCACTAAAAAGGCAACCTTGGTGGAGATCCATGACACTCAGATGTTAGCTGCAATTAATAAGTCATCCATGAGAATACACAGCTCAAATATAGATTGGATGCCATTAAAAATGTGTAACCCCTAGATGGTGCTATCCCAGGGGCTACTACCCCTGCCTGATTTGCCACTAACAGGTTGAGGGGCCTGGATCCAATGGCGGGTGCCTCCACCCAGAGGTCAGGGTTTGCAATAGTTAAACTTACTTGGTCACAGCCCTCTGGGACACTGCAACCCCCCTTTCTTCCCACTAGTGGCCCACACAATATATCAGAATTACCTTCACAGTATACACTTACCCCTAGGGCTGGTTCAGGCACTGGGACCTCCTGTAAAATAAGATACAGTGCAACAATCACAGTACAATACTTTAACATAGCCAAATACCTCAGGCAGTATAACTTTGCTGAAACAAGCAGCTCGGTTGTTAGGGGACCATAACAAGGACAGGGAAATCAGGTTAATTAGCTTATCACTTTACTCATCTACTTATGGCTTCCATGCATAGGCTCATCCCTTACCAGTTACTGTCCCAGTACCCAAGCCCCTAGTGGCTAGTCCAAACTGTAGCTGGTAGGGCCCTTCCCACAGAGAAAAGAAAATTAGTTTAAACAGTCAGCAGTACAGTAATTCCATTTGGATTCAATGTGGCAATTCAACAGGAGCGACCTGAATTAGTACTCACGACCTCCAAACAAGATAGGGTCCTTCAATGTCAGCAGGGCTACTCTTGAGCTCCACGAGACTCCTCACACATTTATATGGCAAACTGCAACAGGCAAAAGTCCTTTAATGGCAGCAGGATTCACTTGAGCTAACCAAGCCTCCTCACACATTTATATGGTGAACAGTAACAGGCAAAAGTCCTTTAATGGCAGCAGGATTCACTTGAGGTACAAAGCCTCTTCACACATTTATATGGTAAAACAGAAAGTACTATACCAGGCAGGCTGCTTCTCTATCCCGATCGCAATTACTGCACAATACCCGGAGAACACACAGCAGATTCAGTTCCTGACAGACCGAGTGCAATTCCAGCAATTTCTCCAGTCTTCTACAGGGTGAGCCTGGTTTCTACTCTTCAGATATCCTTGATTCTCTTCACAGGATGGATTCAGTCCTAACAAACAGTTACACAAGTTGCAGACCGGAACTCTGGGCCTTACACACGTTTCCCGACTAAAACTGCACACTGAAAAAGCACAGGGCTCCTTCCTTCTTCACTGCCAGAGCTCAACTGAAACTCCAACAGACAAAACCGGGCACTTCCTTTCAGTTCCTCCCAGTTCTTGACTGGATTGGCTGTCACTCACAATAGACTGCTCCTGTTGGTCCAAAAAGGCGCTGAAGTCTAAACTACATCTCCCAGAGTCACTGCCCATACAATCCTCTTGTGGCTGGCCTCAGATTATGAGTCCAAGTTCTGATTCGTCCAAGGCACCATTTTAGAGCTAGCTTACCCCACACTGATTGGTCTAGTTCAGCAGTCCAAAACTAGAATGGGGAACTAGGCAAACACAGTTCTGACTGCAAAGAAAGCAGGTTAGACAAACTGTATTTTCATTATTACTCTAAATGATTTCTGGCAAACAGTTACATCTTTCAGATAGGTTCCTTTGCACCCTAGTGACTGCAAAATGGAGTGAATTGGCAGCAGCTCAAGTGGTACTCAATCAAAGAAACACACAGTCCCCCATACAAACTAAT
The DNA here is from genome assembly GCA_016271365.2 of Neoceratodus forsteri. Classification (NCBI taxonomy): domain Eukaryota; kingdom Metazoa; phylum Chordata; order Ceratodontiformes; family Ceratodontidae; genus Neoceratodus; species Neoceratodus forsteri. The sequence continues at coordinate 1,456,074,331 of CM057450.1, read as the reverse complement.
TATGTCTGCAAGCAGACAGCTCTTAAAGAGACAGTACCAGAGGTTCTAAAAACACTCACTGATAAATGGCTTAAACGCCAAACACCATTCAGGCTTGGAGCATTCAAGCAAGCTCCTGGAAGTCTTTTGGGAACCCCCATTTGCAGGGGGGTTACAAATGCACATTGGGCCTCCAATGTATGGCTCATGGACTTACCAGAGAACTGTGAGGGGAATTACATCCTTACCTTTCTGCAAGGATGGTTACTATGGGTTTTAAAACTCAATTCTGAATGCATCACATCCAGCCTGAACAAAGCCTATCAGATTTCCCCCAGGACTGTCAAAAGTCAACGGGATTTGCCTTCAACTGTACTGTTCGTGGCTGTGAGCACTATGGTGCGAGATCATATCCTGCAGGCATCGAGATATCCATATGTCTTGAATTATTATGGCACCACAAGGCTTATCTTCCACAACTTCTGGGATGCTACAAGGGTGAGAAGGAAAAGTTTGATGCCTTTTATGCTAAATCGCGGAGCCTGTAGGTGGCCCACTCCTTGCTGATGCCCACCCACCTGAGGATTCAGAACAGTGGGCACACCTTACAGTGTATGGATTCAATAGAAGCTGGGAAAAACAATGGAGACCATTTCTAGGGAATTTGAGATGACCCGGGCACAATATTATCATGACTCTGCTAAGGAAACCTGAACTTGGACTCGCTCAGCAATACCGTTTGAACTCAAGCAATGTATGCCTCAAGTATTATGTGATCTTTACATATATTAAGCAGTGGTATTGCTTGCTGAACAACAGGGCTAGGTCATTTATCAGAGACACTGTCCAGAAAGTTATGTGAGCACTTATACTCACTGTTATTCTTCTATTTTCCTGTTTCCTAGTTTTATGCAGTTTGCAACTGTGGGTGACTGTGCTTCCAGTAGTTGTGGCTGCCATGTGGAGTAGGAGTGCAGAGTATGCAGAAACTTTTCACCTCAGAGATGGAAAAAAATAATTTGTGAGAGCAGCAAGGTTTTTAATTAGTAATCCCGCTGAAAGCCGTCTATCTTATAAATCAGGTAAGCTGCTCTGGATGTTACTCCTCCTCTATTTCAGACAGAGAGGGTCTTTTACATTTTAAAATTCATAAAAGGTGATCATTTGATTTACTAAGCTTTAATAACTAACATGTAACATGCTCTACCTCTGTATTGCTGCAAGGTTTATCTCACTAGTTAGTTCTATTTTTCAAGTAACAAAAATCCTTATTAACAGTTTCTTAGTTATGTAAGCATTATTGTTCTTCCAAATGCAATAAATGCTACGGATTAAATATGTTCAGTACAGGGGTCATACCAACACAGGTTGTTGTGTACACATGTTTGGTATGGACTTTTTCAGCTGACCACCAAAAGTTTTTTGGGGTGCAGCATATCTTGGATTATCTGTGGACTTCAATGGACTGTTGAACTATCCCCACATTCAAAAGTCAGATTGCATAGATTGTTTTTTTTTTATTATTATTCTGATACAATGGATGCTTCCTATAGCTATGTGATCTCTTGAATGAGTACATTGTATGTCAATGTTTTTGTATAAAACATAAAAATGTAATGATAAAAAAGCAAGTCATGATCTGCTCTATTTTATTTATTTAGCTTTTGTTTTCTGGGTGGGGTACACTAGGCAAACAGATGCCTATTTTCAGGTACAACGCAGGAGAAATACAACAAATCATGTATAGTGAGCACATTACAAATAGAATAATGAATAGTTGCCAGTGCATTACCAGCAAATAATACCATTGAGAGGTTCTGGACATGCAGGAACCTCAAGAGTGAAGCTTGAGAGGTTCCCGTGTCCAGAACCTTGAAATGGTATCACTCACTGGTAATGCACTGGCAACTATTCATTATTTTGTTTAATATGTGGATCCGATTTGTGTTTGTCATGGGCTGTCGGCCACTGCACTGAATGCATCTGTTGGTCCTGGCCGATGACCACCACTGCACTGTGTCACTTGTCAATCCGGTCTTCCTCTGCCCGCCTGCCTGCAAGAGGTAGTTGGTAGACAGTCCGAATTTTTTGTTCCTTGGGACAGCAGGATCAGCTACTTAAGTCAATTTTTGGTGGAAAAAAAAATACTGAGGATCAGACATGATTCTGTCTCGCTAAGCGAGAGACGCCCACCATTGTTTTAAAACTTCCTTTGCCCACCCACAGATGAAAAGCGGCCAATCAGAAGGCATGCTTGCAAAATGTCACATCACTTGTCAAGGAAGGGGAGTCAGCACCATGGCAACCAGGTTGGTGCTGGAGGCAGACTTGCATTATTTTTCTGTGTATTTACATTGTCTTGCTGTTCCATGAAACAAAGTCTTCCTGTGGAGATAGTTGCCATTTTTGAGAAAGTAATTTTTTTTAGTTTGTAGCTCTTTATGTGAATGTATATGGTCAGTGCAGTGAAGTGAACGGTCATTTGTCCGTGCGAGTGGCGGGTACAGTCGTCTTGTGATAGGCACCTGGCACTTCTGTGGGCACTTGCACTGTTTTGTACCAGTGTTAATACTATAGTTCAGCTGTGGAACAATTGTATTAACATTGATTGACAGTACTATTAACACTGGTGCGATGGTATTACCAAATTTTTTTTGTATGCTTTAGGAGTATATTAAATAACATATCCATATATTAAAATGATAATGAAAAGGACACACAACCATATAATGGTACAAGAGCTTGCAACTGGAAAAAATCTTGAAGATGGGTTTCATTGATATATTTCAATGCTACCTTACTCTCCCTACAAAACCTACACATTCTGGTTACCACATGAAGGGTAAGAAGGCAAGCTACCAAATGGCTCAAGCGTCCCCTACTCCAGCTTCTGAAACTAAGAGATAGACTCTGGTCTACATGGAAGTCCTCCACTCATCTTTCTGATTTTGAGGCCTGCAGGGCCCTTTGGAACACCTGTAAAAAGAAGACTAGATTGGCTAAAAGCACCTACTACAGTAACCTGCTCAATGCTTCAGCCTCTAACCCTAAACGTTACTGGTCTCAAATTAAGGAGATTCTAGGGAACAATAAGCCTATGACCCCAAATAATATGTATATAATATAAATGATATCCACTGTAACCACCCTCTCAGCTTTGCGAATGCCTTCAATGCACTCTTCTCAACACTACCCACCCCCACCATGTCCCTCTCTGCTCAGGCAGCCACTGCACCATCGTGCACTGCCCCCTTTTCCCTTGAGTTGTCTCTGGTCTCACACCAGGATGTCCTCAAGTTATTAAAGGCCATTCCTGCTAGCGGTAGTGCTGGCCCAGATGGCATTCATCTGGGAATTCTTAGGCAATTTGCCTCGTGTCTGGTGGCGCCTGTCACCAGGCTGTTCAACCTCTCTATCTGCACTGCTTCTGTACCTGCAGTCTGGAAAATGGCCAGAACTATGCCTGTGTTTAAGAAAGGTGGCACCAAAATCCTGTCTAACTACTGCCCTATCTCACTTCGCCTGCCCTCAGCAAGCTGCTTGAGAAGCATGTTCATTGCCAGGTCTCTAAGTACCTTTGCGATTTTAACCTTCAGTCCCCTGTACAACATGGCTTCAGGGCTGGGCACAGCACTACTACTGCTCTTACACAATTTACTAGTGATGTCAAATGTAATATGGACAAGGGCTTAATAACCAGAGCTGTATTCATAGACCTCTCTAAAGTGTTTGACATGGTACATCATCCGTTACTGCTGGCCAAGATGCAGTCTCTTGGTGCCTCCGATGCTACTCTATCATGGTTTGGAAGCTATCTAGATAATCGTTCTCAGACTGTCTCTTTTTACAAGGGTCTGTCCTCCCCTGCATCTATCTCCTGTGGGGTTCCTCAGGTTCTATCCTTGATCCCCTGCTCTTATCTCTCTTTCTTAATGACATTCCTATCCTTTCTCCACTCAGCAGGATAATCATGTATGCAGATGACCTGGTGCTTTACGCTTCCTCCAAGTCTATTGTGGGCATTAATCTAACTCTATCTCAGAACTTTCAGTCCCTACAATCCTGGTTTTCTTCTAACTATCAGTTACTAAACATTGCTAAGACTGAGGCCATGCTTTTTGGGTCCACTAGAAAAGCGTCCACTGAGTCGCATAAGCTCCTGGTCCACTCCTGTGATGGAACTGCTGTCTCCAACACTTTATCTTTCAAATATCTTCGGGTTACCCTATAAACGGTACTGGATTTTGCTTCTCATGTCACTGAAATCTGTCACTCAGTCAATGCCAAGATAGGTGCGGCCTATAGCATGCGCCACTCACTTGTCCCATCAGCTAGACTCTCTGTAGCTAGAGGTGTTCTCCTCCTACAATTGCTATATGCCCTCCCTGTACTCTCTAATGCCAATGCTGGGGTTCTCCGCAAGTGAGATAGGTCTTACAACAATATCTGTAGATTTGCCATATCTGCTCCTCGCCTAACCCATCACTGCCTACTCTATTCTGCCTTAAACTGGCTGTCTCCCTGTGCTCTCCGTTCTTATGCCCTAGGTTGTTTTGTTGACTCACTGACTAGAACCCCTCGCCCCACTACTCTGGGTGACATGCTTACCAGTCTCACACTCCCGCTCCCTCAGGTCCTCCTCCTTCCCGTTGCTCTCCGTTAGGCTCTGCTCATCAAAAATGGGTGAGCAAGCCTTCTCCTACTTTGCACCTAGGTTCTGGAACTCTCTCCCCCTACATGTTAAGAGCTCCTCAACTCACCTTACTTTTAAGCATTCATTGTTTTCCCACCTATATGCTCTTGGTAATTGCAACTACGCTTAACTTTATGTGTTTGTTACCAGATGTGTAGATGCTCTTGACTGTGATTGTTTAATTTAGGTGTATTTGTTTTACCTGTATGTTTTTCTCTCCCCTAAATAGGCTAGTTGACGTGTGATCTGGCTAATTTCATGCTGTAACTGTCTTTTTTACTCTAAATTGTATTATTGTTATCCGTGTCTTGTATAAGTTCTGTGATCTATAATGCTGACTCATTGTATGTCCTGACTGATATCCTCATTATGTCACAATTGATTGTCTCTGTGTTACATTACTGTTGTCATTGCTTTATTTTGCAGTTTTTTACTCTCCTGGTTCGTACCTGAAAATAGGCAGTTTTTTTGCCTAGTGTACTTTCCTGGTTAACAAAAGCTAATAAATAAATATGCAGAGGTCAGTAGAGGCCTGACTGGAACTGGAAAACAGACATTTACCTGCAGAGTCTAGAGGCCTATAAACTGTATACATATAGAGAGAGAAAGAGAGAGGAAAAAAAGAGGGAGAGAGTAAAACCAGCCACAGAGGGACTTGCTGTAGCTGTGCCATCATCCTTGTGCATCGAGGAAGGATCCTCTGGTCTGTGAGAACTAGGAGTAGTTCAGGGTTTGCCCTGCATTACATTGTATCATAGTTGTTTTGGAAATCCCATAATGAGATTATACACTGGCACCAGTGTGGAGAGGGTAGTGCCCTCTACTACAGCTGGGCAAATGTGAAATGTAATGTGTATATGAGGTTTGTGGGTGGGCTAGTGTCAGTGGCAAGAGCCTGGAATACCACTAGAGGCACTACGTAAGTTAACAATATTTGGCTGCGCTTAGAAGAACAATTGAAGAGCAGCCCTGTGTAAAGTAGGCTGGGTTTGGATGAGCACGGAAGAACCAGCTAGAGTTTATATACTGAACTATCTCACAGTTCTACTGCCTTGCCTTCTAGCGTCTGAAGCCAGTTTACCTATGCCAAATCGATAACATTGTTGTTGAAGTTCGGCATAATGAGATCCCCAATGTCAACAAGCAAAATTTCGCCTGTCTGACACTGGAGTGTTTCTCTTGGGGGCTGTGCCCCTTGTGCTCCCCCTCCTTCTAAAGATTATCAACTTTGAGTTGGAGTTGATTTCGAGGGGAGAGGGCGACACATGGTGAAAGGGCAACATTTTGCCCTCAGGTAACCCACAGCGACAATTTTGAAATCTGTCAAAATTGTCACTGTGGGGGATTTCGCTGTAACAGTTTCGTTTTTCAGTCGGCACACCCCTGAAGCATAACACTAAATAACGCTCTTGTTCTTTTGTTTATATTTACTGTTTGAGCATATTTACATGGTAAAGTATCATGTTGCATGCTTTGTGGGAACTGTTACTGAACTACATTGGTTCACAGGTGGGGTGATGCTGTGGGAGGTGGGGAGGTATAGCATCCCGGAGGGTAGTACCATACTTACACCAGGCCAACTTAAACCTTTCTCTTGGTGGAGGCACTGCACAATTAACTTCACTTATGGATGAATTCCCAATCAGGAGTTTATTGACCCAAGCCCCTCAAACTTGTTTTGATCCCACAAGGCAGGGGTAGCAAACATCAACATTAATAGCCACTCAGTTACATGCATTTTGCCTGTGTAATGCCCTTATCCATACACAAGGGGGGTATGATTGTTACTAAGCTCTTGGGAGCTTGGTTACTGATTAGCAATGGCCTGGGTGTGTTAAGGGTTAAATATGGAGGAACAGGGTTCTAGGATGGGTGGAGAGTCAACTTGCTTTGTATCAAAAGAGTGTTCATCCACCATTTGGAGAGACTGGGAATTCATATTTGGGGATAAGAGCCAAAAGGATGGCATTTTCTAAGTATAAGGGTAGTCAAAGCAAGGAAGACAGGGTAAAGTGCTGCATCTGAAAGCAACAACAGAAACCACCAAGAAAGTGAAGATGGCAACCGGGGTGAAGAAAAGGGATAAGACATTCTTCCAGTACGTCTGGAAGAAGCACAAGGTCAAAGGGGGTATAGTGAGACTTAGGATCAATGAGAGTTGGGAGGGGGGGGCAAAAGGAAAGCAGACATAGAGAACAACTATTTTTGTTTTGTTATTTACAAGGAAAAGGATGGGCCACTGCCAGAATGTGGAGTTGGAAAGCAGGGAGCAGAGACTCTGGGGAAACAGTCCAGAAAATGGAGAACATTAGTTTGAAAAGCTAGCAGGGGAGAAGGGAGATAAATCTATGGGACATGACAGCTTACACCAGAGGATGCTACTAGAGGTAGCAAGGGTTATAGCAGGGCCACTAGCATACATTTTCAGTTGCTTCCTAGCCACTGAGGAGATCCCTAGGGCCTGGGGGACACTGAATGCTACACAAGAACAGAAAGAGGGATGAGCCAGAGAACTACAGGCCAGTCAGTTTGAAGTCTATAGTGGGGAAAATTATAGAGTCTCTACTTAGGGATAATCTGGGGGACTATCTAGAAGGGAATGGGCTGCAGAACGCCAGACAACATGGGCTGACAAGGGGATGGTTTTGCCAACCTAATGTAGTTGAGTTTTTTATCTGCGTAGTGAGAGCTATGCTGATGAATTGTTAACGGAGGAAAGAAAGAAGGGATCTGGAAGGGCGTGACTAGATACTGAATGCTTCACATTATGTTTGCTCCATGCTCTGCCCAGTGGGGTTGAAACACATATAGTACACATACGAACATACGAAATTTGCCAGTAGATAAAAGCCTAGCGGTCTATCAAGTCTGCTCGAATGTGCAGCTAGCACCCCTTATTCTTCAGCTGCCCCTCCTTTCCACCCTTCCTCTTCATTGACCCTCCCCCTTGTCCTGTCCCATCCCCTTTTGAAGCAGTCCACTGTTCTACTGGATACCACTTCTGCAGGTAACGCCTTCCACCCAGCCACCACCCTCTCTGTAAAAAAGTGTCTCCTCATCTCCCTCCTGAACCTTCCTCCCTCCAGTCTCATATCATGGCCCCTGGTGTCCCTCCCCTCCCTTACTTTGAACAGCCCCTCTGTACCTGTCTTGTTTATTCCTTTCATGTACTTAAAGGTTTCAATCATGTCCCCCCGTCCCTCCTCTCCTTCAGTGAGTACATGTTCAACTCCCTCAGCCTCCTCTCATATGATAAGTCCCCAGCCCCTTGATCATCTTTGTCGCCCTGCACTGCACCCCTTCCAGTAACAATGTCCCTCTTCAGATATGGGCGCCAGTACTGTACGCAGTACTCCAGGTGCATTCTAACTAATGACCTATACAGTGGCAGAATCACCTCCTCCCTCCTCAAGGATATACCTCTTGCAATACAACCCAGCATTTTGTTGGCCTTTGCAGCTGTCTTCCTACATTGTGCCGAGTTGTTCATTGACCCTGTAATGAGCACCCCCAGATCCTTTTCCTCCTCCTCTGTCTGGGCTAGCTGCACTCCCCCCAGCTGGTAACTCCTCCTTGGGTTCTTCATCCCAAAATGCAGCACCTTGCACTTTTTGGCATTAAACCCCAGTTCCCAGGTGTCTGACCAGGTTTCAAGCTTTGCCAGATCATTCTGCAACCCCTGCCACCCCCCTAGATCATCCACCACCGCTCCTACCTTGGTATTATCAGCAAACAGACTGATCTTGCTCTTGATGTCCAATGATATGTCTGCAATGAATATCCCAAACAACACTGGTCCCATCACCGAGCTCTGTGGAACACTGCTCATCACTACCCTTGGGTGTGAGAGCTCCCCACCCACCACCACCCTCTGTTGCCTTCCCTGAAGTTAGTTCCCTACCCATCTCACCAGCTTTGCACCTGCCCCGTGCCTACTAACTTACTTCCTAGCCTTCCATGCGGCACTGAGTCGAATGCCTTACTGAAGTCCAGATACAGGACATCCACTTCATGGCCCCTGTCCAGTTGCCTAGTTACCCAGTCACAGAACTCCACCAGATTAGTTTGGCAGGATCTGCCCTGTATGAAGCCATGCTGTCTTCTGTCCTGTAGTCCTTTGGCCTCTTGGAGGGCCACCAGCCTTTCCTTCAGGATAGTCTCCATTAGCTTACCCACGATGGATGTGAGGCTCACTGGTCTGTAGTTTCCTGGTTCATCCTTGGGCCCACTCTTGTGGAGGGGCACCACATGAGCCAACCTCCAGTCCTGAGGTACACACCCTGAATGTAGTGAGGCATTAAATAGGTCTGCCAAAGGTCCTGCAAGGACCTCTGCCAGCTCTTTCAGTACCCTGGGGTGGATGCCATCTGGGTCTGGTGCCTTATCCACCCTCAGTGCCTTCAAACCCTCCTGAACTCTGCCCTCCATGATTTCCCCATCTGTCACCCCTCACCCCCATTTCTGCCATTTCTCCCCCCTTGGGTGTCACCCCTCTTCTCTTTAGTAAATACTGAGCAGAAGTACTCATTTAGTGCTTCTGCCTTATCACACCCTGCTTCCACCAAACCCCCCTCCTTCCTAATCTTTACTATGTGGTCCTTACAGCTCCTTTTCTCCCTGATGTACCTAAAGAAGTCCTTCTCCCCCTTCCTAATGCCTTGTGCCAGCCTGAGTTCCGTAGATGCCTCAGCTCCCCTTACTGCCCTTGTCACTTTCTTTGATTCCATCAAGTACTCCTCCCTGTCCTCCCCTCTCCTTGTTTTCTTGTACTTCTTAAAGGCAGCTCTTTTCCTCCTTACCTTTCCCATGACCTCCTTGCTAAACCAGCTCGGTTTCTTAGCCCTAGCCTTCTTGCTCTGGGCCTTGCAGCAGGTTTTGGTTGCCTCCACATGAATCAGTGCACTTTCTCTCTCTCTCTTCCCTACACCCTGCACTTCCTCTTTGTTGAAGGCAGCAATGTGTAAACAAGTGCTGGGGAACTCCTCTGCCCCCTTGGTATCTCAGTTGACTCTGCTAGTCTGTATTCTGTTTCTGTCCTACTTGTTATACATCCTTCTTCTACATCCCACTACCATGATCTGTAATAACCAACTGATTGACCAGAGGTGTATTATCCATATGGACGAATTGGCTCACGCGATCCCCCATTTCTGTACATTTATCACCACTACCCCATGTCCAGTGGTAGGGGTGCCCAAACCCATCACTAGTACACATTACTGACCCCATCCAGAAAATCTGTCTCTATATTCCCATCCCCCAAACTCTTAAAATAAACAAAAAAAGTCCACACCCTTTCCACCCTCTGTGCAACCTACCACCCACTTCCCCTACCTAGTATCTTTTTATTTATTTATTGGGAAATATTCAGAAAGACCTTTGAGTCGAAGACTCATTTACAAAGGTTCCACGTCATACATTAAGGCACAGAGCAACATTTGCTAGCAGACATGACAGTACAGGATAATACATAATGAAGAATTACATTACATTTCTTTACATGGCAATCAAGGGTTGATCAGGAGGAGGCTTAGGTCAGGATAGTAATTGATTCGCGTTTTAGCACAGCCAACATAGTTACAGAGAAAAACTGTAACCGGCTGATTGTCAGATAGTGAGATAGAGATTTTGAACCAGAATCAGAAACAGTTTTATTTTTTTTATTTTTATTTTATTGAAATCTAGGATTACAAATACCTTTGAGCAGGAACTGCTCATTTACAAAGGTTCCACGTCAAAGGAATGGGGGTATACATACATACAAAGGTCAACATAATAATACATAGTGACACAATAAAAAGAAGTAAGACACTGAGGTTTAGGAAATTCCAGTAATTCAAAATGTGCCAAATGTTAGGTAGCATGACATACCAGCCAAGGGCAATCTTAGAAATTAGCACTGCAGGTGAGAGGGAAGGGGTATGCAGAGCAGGAAGGCCATGATCGAGGGTAGAGGTGAGGGTAAAACTCTAAAGGGAGGGAGGACGGATAAAAGTCAGGAAATGCCTGGGGGAAGAAAGGGAGAGGGGCAAGGGGTAGGCAGGTAGGAGGGGCAAGGTGGGGAGAGGTAGCTGTCAAGACTGAAGTGGATTGCAGAGCGTGGCCCTGATTAGGCGAGGCAGTCACAACAGCTAGTTGAAATGAGATGAAGTCGGAGTTGTCTCTTAAAAGGGCCAAGAGCAGCAGCAGTAAGAGTTTCTTTGTTGAGAGTATTGTACCACTGTGGTGCTCTGTGGGCAAAGGCCCTCTGGCCCATGGTAGTCCGGCATCTGGAGACAAGGAAGGTTAGTTGTTGTGAACTTCTAGTTCACTGGGTGCTGTGGTGGTCAATGAGGAGCTTTTCAATGCCTGGGGGCATGACCCCGAGGAGGACTTTTTTGGCTAAGAGGCAGGTTTGATACTGTATCTGGCTGATGAGAGGAAGCCATCCTGCCCGAGTGTACAGGTCACAAGTGTGAGTAAGTCGGTCAGCCCCAGTTAGCAGCCTGCGTGCTTTGTTGAGTGCAACTATAATTCTGCGGAGGGCAGAGGCGGAGGCAGAGCCATAAATTGCTAGCCTGTAATCGATGATGCAGGTGACAGAGCTGTTGATAGCCAACCGGAGAGTGTCAGGAGTCATGCAGTGTTTGTGCCTGTAGAGTGGGCCTATACGGATGTTGGTGGCTTTGGCGACAGAATCTATGTGCCGATGGTAGGAGAGTGAGCTGTCCAATGTGACACCTAGGTATTTAAAATCAGGAACGTGTTCAAGTAAGGTCCCTGTTTGGTTTAGGATGGTGAGGTCACGGGATTTGTACTTGCTCCTGGCATTGTAGAAGGTCATAACCTTTGTTTTGCTGTAGTTCTTGACCAGTTTGTGTGACTGGAACCATTCTTCGATGCGCATGAATTCAAGCTGTAATTGTTTCTCAAGGAGCTCTGCGTTTACGTGGTTGGTAAACATGACTGCGTCGTTAGGGGCTATAATAGGACAACATGCAGCAGGACTGTGTCAGGAGCAATCACATACATCAGAGTCTTGGAGGAGTTCCCTTAGTCTAGCTTTAAAAGGACCTAGCCTTGTTTCATTGGCAATTTGAATAGGGAGAGAGTTAGTCCAATTAGGGGCTTGGTAGCTGAAAGTCCTTTGAAGTTGGGAGGTATGAGGGCAGGATACCCATAGTAACGGCATGTTCGAGTTTTGTGTGGATCTGGCTGGGGATGCTGGGTGAATAATAGAGGGGAGAGAGAGGGAAGGGTGAGACCTAAGAGTATCTTCTTTGTCATTAGGCATGTATGATACCTGATTCTGCTATCTAGGTTTAGCCATTTTGAGGAGTTGTAGAGTGTACAGGTGTGGGTGAGATGATCACAGCCGAGGATGAGATGAAAGGCTTTGTTGAGTACAAGGCAGAGTCTGTTTAGTGTGGAGTTGGGGACAGCACTGTATATGGTAATACCGTAGTCTAGGAGGGCGAGGATGGAGGAATTGACAGTGAGCCATAGTGCCTACGGGGTGAGGAGGCAATGTTTGTACCTATAAAGCACACCTAATCTCGAGTTTAGGGCCAAGACAAGGAGGAGAATGTGTTGTTTATAGTTGAGGGCCAGGTCTAGAGTGATCCCTAGGTATTTAAAGTTGCTAACTTGCTCGAGAGGGGTGTGGTTGACAGTGAGAAATGGGGGACAGAGGTTCTTGTGGGGGTTCTGCGGGTGTGAGAAGATCACGACTTTTGTTTTCTTATAGTTGATTGTTAGACACTGGGTGGAGAACCAACGTTCTGCTTCGTGGAAGCTATGTTGCAGTGTTTGGTGGAGTTTAAGTGGGTCAGAATCGGAGGCGAACAGTACGTCATCATCCGTATAGAGGAGCAGGTTTCTGGAGACGGCCGATGGGAAGGAGTTTCGGTATAGGCTGAAGAGTAGTTGGCCAAGAATCGACCCCTGTGGAACTCCAGAGTGGACCTGGAGGCAAGGGTACAGGACATTGCCTACCTTGACCTGTTGTGTTCTATCCGACAGGTAGCTGGCGAACCAGTTTAAAGTATCATTGGAAAAGCCACTGGAGGCAAGTGTGTTTAGCAGTAGGGCATGGTTGACAGTATCAAAAGCTTTAGAGAGGTCCATGAAGATAGCACCTGTGAGGTGGCCATGATCCAAGGCGGAGTGGGCATACGACTTGAAAGCGAGAAGGATGGTGGTGATACTATGCCCCTTATGGAAGCCATGTTGTTGGTCACAGAGAAGATTGTATTTTGTGAGGTGGTTAGTGATTTGTCAGCGACAATACGCTCTAAGGCTTTAGAGGGGGGAGAACGGATATAGGACGGTAGTTGTTGGTGGAGGTGCGGTCCCCATTCTTATAGAAAGGGTTAATGGAGGCCAGCTTCCAATGGGAGGGGAATTTCCCTTGACAAAGAGAGCAATTTAGAATATGAGTGAGAGGGTAGAGGACTTCCGGGAGAGTAAGGTGAAGAAGTCTCAGGTCTAGGGAATCAATGCAGTTAGGTGAGTGGCTAAGGGCTTTGGCTAGGTAGGGTTTGGCAGCCATGGAGGAGAGAATGTGAAGGTGAAAGAGAGGAGCATAGGGAGGTGGGTGGGCCTGGGCCAGCAGAGGTCGAAGAAGTTAGAGAGAACATGGCTGAGATTTGTGAAAGCGGAGTTTAGGGCTGAGGCTATGCTAAGGGGATCCGTGGAGATGTTACCATCTATTTCTAATTGGTCTGGGGCTGGTTTGGGGTTTTACCACAGAGTTCCTTAATATTATTCCAGAATTTCGCCCATCACCCCAGGTGGATGTTAAGGATGCTTTGTAGTAGCTAACTTTGGTAGTCAGGAGGACCCACTTGCATTTGTTATGAAACTCCCTGTAGCGTTTCATGTCCAGTTAGTCATTTGGTTTCATTAGCAATATGCCAAAGGAGTCACGCTGTTGCATTAGGCCCAGGAGGTGATCAGAGAACCAGGGACCTGGTTGCCTTTGGACATTCTCTTGGTAAGGGGGTGAAATTATCACAAATTCTATTGAATGTGGAGATAAATAGATCAAGCGCATGATCAGGGTCTGGGGTGTTTACAAGGGGTGTCCAATCCCAGTTTCTAAGGTGGGCCTTGAGTTGGGAGAGTTTGCCAGGGCCAAGCTTGCGCTGTGAGGTAATTTTGGGAGGTGGTTTGGGAGCCCTGCAGGACCAAGAGCAGAGCACAGGAGAATGACGACTTAGAGCATTGGGGAGTACCTGGGTGTTGGTTATTCTGTTGGGGCAGTTTGTGAAGACCAGATCCAGGAGGAGGATGTCCCTGTATGGGCATTTACCCTAATGGGTGAGGTGACAACCTGGGTGAGGTTGAGCACTGCGGCATCATCAGTATATGGGCAGTTTTCTTGCCCAACCAATTTATGTTGAAGTCACCCATTACTATTTTTTCATATTGAGGCAGTATTGTGGCTGATATAGTTCAGAATGTCCTGGAAGGCTAGTTTGTGTTCGTTGGGTGGAATGTAGACAATGGTGAGTAGAAGGGGGGGCAGTAGACCTGCCTAAAGCTAATTTTAGTGTTAGAGCCTGTGCCCTCCATGCTAGCTGAGAGGTAGGAAGCAGTTGGCCTGACAGCGAGTCTTTAAGGTAGGCAGTGCAGCCACCACCTCATTTACCCACTCTATCAGAGCGACAGAGGATGTAACCAGGGAGGTTAACAGCAGAGTCTGGCACAGAGGGGGAGAGCCAGGTTTCACTCAGTCCGATGACATCAGGGTGGTGCTGGAGTACCCACCCCTGAAAGGGGTCCCATTTTTTGCAGGCTGCAGATGTTAAGTGAGGCAATGCAACCTCACTGGAAGGAGGAGGGTGGGCTGGAGGGCAGTCTTGGACCAGGGTTAGGTGGACATTGCCCATAGAAGTAATAATAGGACAAGGACCTGAGGTGGTTGTTTCTTGTTTGGGTATATAGTTGGTGACATTTTCACAGCATATACCCTTTGGCTGGATGGTAGGTGGGTATTGGAAGCTTCAAGGTTTGGGGGCAGCCAGGAGGAGGAGGAGGAGGTGGGGCGGGGGGGTGCAGTTGTGGGAGTACGACTGGGGGTAGGCAGGAGAGAGCATGGCTACATAGAGTCCAGTGCCCATAATGATGCCTACTGATAGAGAGGAAGATGAAAGGGAATTTTAAGGTTTTCGTTTTTGTGGGGGTGAGGGGTGCGGGCAGAGGGGTACCTGTCAGCCATTGTGCCAACTCCCCGTTCAGGAGTAAACAGGAAAGGGGAGGGCAGGAGGGAGGGTGCCAGTCTGTTTGCAGATGTAGAGCACATGTGAAGTTCCTCTTAGTCTGGGAAGGGAGGGAGAGCAGCATAGCGATGGAGATGAAAATGGCCAGGAGCATGTTGGGCTGGGGAGGTGAAATTATAGCCTTAAGAAGTAGGGAGCGAGAGAGGTAAGTTATGACTTGAACAAATAGGGAATGAGATCCTAGAAGTTGGTATGACCTATGGTGGTGATAGAGAATAACCTGCAGATGGGAAAGCTGGCTGATTGGTTAAAATCGCAAGTGGGAGGGAGTTAGCTGAGCTATATAGTTAAGGGCCCACCAAGGGTGGTGGTGGGCAGTGGGGCTGATGCTCGGAGGGAAAACACACAGCGATCTTTCTGATGTGGAGCCAATAATGCGTCTACCTGAAGTCAGCATTTGGGATTAGAGGGAGCAGGAGAGGTCAGCTCCTGCAGTCCCTCACAACCTCCGGCTTCTTTCTTGACCCCTGGGTTGCTGTGGAAGAGAGAAAGAGATGGCGAGTTTATCTATACGTAGCACAGCACCTGTAGATAGAGGGGGAGAGTCAGGAGATTACTCCAATTGGGGAGAGGCTGTCGTTGGAACTTAACTTTTTCAGCTTAAGCTGTGGGAAGCAGCAGGTAAAACCAGAGAAAGAGCTCAGAAACAGAGTTAAGGGACCATATGTAATGTACCAGTTTTTACAGAGAGCCCAGTAATTAATTAAGGCAACCTTAGGGATTGCTGCAAGAAGTACAAGTTATGAGATCAAGCTCAGTAATTAATTAAGGTAACCTAAGAATTGCTGTAAAAGTACCAGTTTTCAGAAAGAACTTAGTAAACAAAAAGACTATCTCCACTTGTGTGGCGACTGTAAATGCAGTTGTAAAAGCAGTACTATTAACATAGAGTCGCTGAGTTAAAGGATTGGTCTGAAGTCCCAGTCGCTGAGTTAAAGGATTGGTCTGAAGTCCCTTTTTGTTTAAAAGTAAAAGGGCGCCAAAAACACACAGCGATCTTTCTAATGTGGAGCTGAGCAATGCGTCTACCTGAAGTCAACATTTGGGATTTGGGGGGAAGGGTAGGGGGCAGCTCCTATGGTCCCTCACAACCTCCGGCTTCTTTCTTGACCCCTGGGTTGCTAAAGTCCGCATTTGGGATTCAGGGGGGCAGGGGAGTTCAGCTCCTACGGTCCCTCATGACCTCTGGCTTCTTTCTTGACCCCTGGGTTGCTGAAGTCTGCATTTGGGATTCAGGGGAGTTGGGGGAGGGCAGCTCCTATGGTCCCTCACGACCTCCAGCTTCTTTCTTGACCCCTGGGTTGCTGTGGAAGGATCACTCACCTCTTCCCTCATAACAACTCCTCTTGTCCCTCAATGTCGAATCCTCAGTGTCCCTCAAAGCACTGCTTCTCTGATGGCCGACTGCACTGACATGAATAAGTTCCATTCATTTCAATAGGGTTTTTCTTTAGTTGATAATTTTTGTTTTAGATTTGTTCCTACTTTTCCTGTCAAGGTCTTTTTAGCCCCACCCTGATGAACATTACAGGTGTCGACTTTCAAATCCCCCCAAAAATGGGTGTTTGTGGAGTACACTGTCATGCACTGCAAACACCCATTTCGGGGGGGGGGGATCAAATGTTGATACCCACAGAGTTCATCAAATAGGGTCTAAAAACTACTTTGACAGAAAAAAATTAGGTAAAATATTAACAAAAAAATGAAAAAGGTTATGACTTACAGAAATATACCCTGCTGAAATGAATGGGAAGTGTGTGCCCACTCATCTAAGTTGGGTGGGGCTATCCTTTAAGTCATAACTGTTTTGTTTTTCAGTGCTTTTCAAACTTTTTTTTCTGTGTAGGTCTTTTTCAGCCACACTCTGATGAACATTATGGGTATTATCACCAGAGGTCACAGAGGGGTGAGCACGATCACAGGCTAACGGTTGCAGCCACAGTGACTGAGTTCCAGGAGATACACTTTGAGGCCTGATTTAAACTCTAGGAGAGAAGGCTTGTTGACTAAACTTTCAGGGAGGGCATTCCATAAGAGGGGGGCAGCGTAGTGGAAGGAGCGCTTGCCTTGGTTGGTGCAAACATGGGGAGTGGCAAGGGGACATCTAGCTGAGGATCAAAGGGTTCGGTGCTGGACCTTTGGGGTGAGTAGATCACGCAGGTGAGGAGGGGGGCCGAGGGAGGTGAATTTGAAAGCCAGGCAGGCAGAGGAGTAGGGCCAGCTTGTGCTGTAGGGAGGGCCAGTTTAGGTCCGCTAAGGGCCTCACAGTGATGCCTCCTAGGGAGAGAGTTAGTATAGCGAGCCACTCCTATGGTAGAGTGTAGGCGCTTGTTGAGCTCCGTCTCTCGGAGAGACTGAAGTAAGGGGGCTCCATAGAGGATTGTAGGGAGGAGATTGCAGTTGGCGATAGCGCGTCGTGCCTTGCCAGAGAGGGAGTTTCCCAGACGATAGGTGAGGCCCATCCTCTGGTGGATGGTTCGGGTTAGGGAGATGATGTGGGATTTATAGGTCAGCTCCTGGTCAAGGAGGACCCCTAGGTACTTGAACTTATCCAAGACCTCTACCCACCTCCCTAGGGAGGAGGTGAGCTGGAGTAGCTCACTTCTGTCAGTACCGAGCCGTCTGGTCCCGAACAGGATGGCCTTGGTTTTGTCGTCATTCAGTTTTAGAGAGTTAGAGGTGAACCAGGCCTCAAGGTAAGAGAGACAGGCCTACAATTTGGCAAAGATGACATTGGGGTGAGGGTCACTGAAGTAGATGACAGTGTCATCTGCATAAAGGATAAGGTTACTAGGCACGCAGTCTCCCTCAATGTCGTTTAGGAAGAGCGAGAATAGTAGGGGGCCCAAGATCGAGCCCTGGGGTACCCTGGAGACCATGGGTCTTTCACCAGATTGTGAACCCCCCCGGTGGACTTTTTGGGTTCTTTTGGTCAGGTAGCTCTTGAACTAGGAGAGAAAGTGTGCGTCCAGACCTAGTCAATGGAGTTTGGTGATGAGGGGTTCGTGGCTGACCATGTCAAAGGCCTTGGATAGGTCGATGAATAGGGCGCCCGCTGGGAAGCCTTGGTCCATGGCCTTAAGGATGACAGTTGTGAGCCGAATGAGGGCAGTGTCAGTGCCATGGCCTTTCCTGAAGCCATGTTGTACATCGGAAAGTATTAGCTGTTGCTCTAGGTAATCCTGCAGTTGATTATATATGAGCCTCTCCTGTACTTTTCCAAGAGGGCTGAGGAGGGAGATTGGCCTGTAGTTTCCCACAATGTCCCGGGGACCTTTTTTATGGACTGGGACAATAGTCAAAACCTTTAATTTGCTTGGGATAGTTCCTCCAAGGAGTGACCTGTTGATCAATAGGGTGACAGGGTAGGCAATAGTCATGGCGGCTGCTCTCAGCAGCCTAGGTTCTAGAAGGTCATGCCCTGTGGAGGAGTTGGGATTTATTTTGAGCAGCAGTGGGAGTACAGTGGATGGTTCAACCAGCTGCAGGTGGAATTGGGGCCGTGGGAGGGTCCAGTCCTTAGTGGTGAAGGGGGGACACCCAGGGGAGGCTGGGGGGGATCCTAAAGGATTGGAGAAGCAGTCACAGAAGGCTTTGGCAACTGCCGAAGGGTCACTGGTCGAGGTATTTCCAACCAGAAGTGTGTCATTAAGTGAGTTTGTGATACCCTTGAGGAGGAGGTTAATGTGACCCCAGAATTTCTTAGGGTTACTAAGATGACTTGTTTGGAGGTCCTTAGATATCTGGACTTAGCCTGTTTAGAGGTTTTTTGCAAAGGTTCCTCAGTTCCTATACTTCTCCAGTCAGGTGTGCTGCCAGAAGATTTGTAGAGTCCCCAGTCCTGTCTCGGAGTATCATTG
Organism: Neoceratodus forsteri; assembly: GCA_016271365.2. Taxonomy (NCBI): domain Eukaryota; kingdom Metazoa; phylum Chordata; order Ceratodontiformes; family Ceratodontidae; genus Neoceratodus; species Neoceratodus forsteri. Next base: position 1,456,055,537 of record CM057450.1, on the reverse strand, counting down.
TTTGCTTAAGGTTAGGGCTCAGCCATTGTGCACTTTCTCTCATAACCTGGTTCTTTCATGGAGCATGTAGGTTAGCCAGAGACAGGAATTAATTGGTGAAGTAGATGAGTGCCTCATCGAGCGAGGGGAGAGAGATGATGAGATTCCCGTCAACAGTCCCCAGGTCTGAGCAGAAGTCTGTAGGAGCAAACCTGCTAAAATTCCTGGCTTCTATAACTCGAGCAGAGGTTTTGGGGGGTTTATTGGACCAGGTGCATAAAATTGGAGAGTAGTCACTCAGGGAGTCAGACATGATCCCAGTAGTAAGTATACGGTCAGGGCAGGAGACTAGTGCCCAGTCGATCGGGAGTGGTTGCCAGACTTAGCGTTATACCTGGTAGGAAGGTCGATGATTTGGGTGAGGGAGGAGTCGAGTATTATATTCTTGGTCGTGGGAGACCCTAGGGCCAGCCAGTTTAGGTTGAAGTCCCCAAGAAGGATGATCTCCCCCAAGGGGTGCTCCATGAGGGCATTGGTTAGGGGTTCTAGAGAAGCGTCAGCTGAATGGGGTGGGAGGTAGGCACACCCTATGTAAAGGGGCTTAGTGTCACCAAGGAGCACTTTAAGGATTAGGATCTCACTGTGCGAATCGTGGGAGGAGGGGTGGTCAACCTGTGAGGCATTCAAGATAGAGCTAAGGTAAATGAGAACCCCACCTCCTCTTTTTTTACCCACTGTGTCCTTTCTAAAGACCCGGTAGCCAGCTAGGTCCACTTCATGAGGGAGGATCCAGGGTTTGAGCCATGTTTCAGTAACAGCTAGTATGTCAGGTTTGTATAGTACCGTCCAGGCCTCAAGGTTGTAATTTTGTGCTTTAGGCTGCCGATGTTCATATGTACCAACTTGAATCCCCTGGTGTTTTCCCAGAGTGGGTTAGTGGGGTCGGTAAGGGTGAGATTAGGGGAGTATGGACCAGGGTTTGGTTCAATGCCCCCCCCCGTGCCAGATTGAGCCTGGCATAAAAGCCAATGTTCTTAGAGGGGATGAGTAGCAGCTTCCAATGGTCATAGACGCTGAGGAAGGGTGATAAATAGTTGTAGTGACCCTTCAGCAAGAGGCTGGCGGAGGTGCTTTATGTAATTGGGAGGAGCCTCCGTTGGTTGTATTTGCTGTGGTAGGAGAGTAGATAGCTGCAGGACCTCTTCGGGAGTGGTCTGTGCGAGATTTGGCGAGGCTTATTAGACCCGTCCACCCACCACGCGGGGGGTCCGGGGGGGGGTGTATGGGGTTAGAGCCTGGCTCAGAGGAGGAGCAACCACAGGGGAGAGGGAGGGCAGTACTCAGTGTAAGTACTGAGTTTGCTGGAGCGGCCCTTGACGGCAAGTAAGCCATAATGCAGATCTGAGAGGAATCCCGGGACTCTGGGAGTAGCAGGGATCTGGGGAGAGAGGGGAAGCAAGGTAAAAGGAGGGGAGAGGTTCAACACAGTAAGCTCAAGAGCTTATAAAGTAGCAGTAAGTCAAAGGTAGAAGGGAAATAACTAGTATGAAGGCTTCAGAGAGCTAAGAGTTCAGGCTGTTTGGGGAAGAAGACTTTAATACCTGTTACTTACAGTCAACTGTCCTTAGTAGGCAGGACTGATTAGATTATAATACTTTGGGCTACAAGCGAGGGCTTGTTGGGCAGCGTTAAAATCTAGCTACAGGATTAAGCACTAGAGGTAGCCAAGGACAGGTTTAGAATTATTTACAGAAACCTCAACAAAAAGTACTGCAGTGACGAGGTGACTGCGAGGAGGGTCAGGAGAGGAAGAAGGAAGGCTGAGTCAGATAGAGCGGCCACTAGTGTTAGCAGCTGATAAGCTGCAAATGGGAGAATTGACTGAAAGGTTTTTCTACATCATGACAAAGCATATAAGACTGGGAGCTCACCAAGGGCGGTGGGGGTGGCAGGGCCAACATCACGCCTGGGGAGAAAGTCTCGTACCACTCTGGGCTTTGGGGCGCCCTGCTGCACCTGCCTCAGGATTTAGGAGTGGGCTTCTAGCCCTGCAGCCCTCGCGACCCGACTGTGGAGGAAAGAAGAAGAGGGGATTAAGTACACTGCAGGAAGGGAGGAGCGACTGAGACAGACAGGTAAGATTAATTTTGGACAGACAAATTACAGGACCCAGACTGCACAGTTTAAAGCTAGAAGGCAGATAAATAAAGTAATTATACAAAGGGGTCCTCTGTTTAAGGCTACGGGGCAGATTTAAGGAAATTGCACAGAGGGTAAGACTGCTTAGGTATGCTGGGCAGAGCACGGTAAAAGTAGCAGAGACTGGGTCAAAAATCAATTTAAACTTAAGGCAACAGGTCAAAATGAAGTAAATGCTGCACTAATTTAGCTCAGAAACAGTTGCAAAAGGCTGCTTAAGTATGCTTGGCAGAGCGCGGTAAAAGTAGCAGAGACTGGGTCAAAAATCAGTTTAAACTTAAGGCAACAGGTCCAAATGAAGTAAATGCTGCACTAATTTTGCTCAGAAACAGTTGCAAAAAACAATCAAAACATCTACGCCGACTTCATCAGGCAGGGGTTCTTTAAGTTTGAATTTTTTTTTTTTTTTTTGGAAATGGCGCCAAACGCAGATCCTTTGTCCTACAACGCTGCTGGGAGAAAGTCTCCGCACCTGTTTTGGGGCTTCGAGGCCTCCCACGCTGTGCCTGCCTTCAGGGATTCAGGAGGGCTTCCTGGCTTTGCAGCCCTCGCTGACCCGACTGTTGAGGAGGCCAGAGTGCTTCCATGCTGCATCTGCCTTCAGGGATTCAGGGAGGGCTTCCTGGCTTTGCAGCCCTCTCGACCTGACTGTTTCGGGGCTTCGGTACTGTGAAACTGTCTTAATATCTATTAGCCTAGTGGCACCCTCTGTTATCTGTGCTAAACGATGTTATCCTATGTGTTCCATGTACAAACCATAAACGTATGTATGTTAATACCTATCTATGTACCCCTGTGACTAATTAAGTACTCAGCTAACGCTGCTCTACTGCTGCTCCCATGTATCACACTCCTTGGTATCTATTTTATTTAATGTCACCCTATACAATACTGCTATGTATGTATTCACTGAATCTACCAATGTATTATCCTGAAAAAGGGATCTCTGGTCTCAGTGGGCTTACCCAGTTACCAAAATCTAAATAAATAAATAAATAAATCAACATTCTAACCTTCTCCACCAAAAATAGGTGTTTACAGCACTTGCCAGCATCCACCTCAAATACCCATTTCAAGGGATTTGAAAGTTGACTCTGACAGAGTTTGTCAGGGTGTGGATAAAGAAGACCTTGACAGAAAAAAATATGAAAAAATACTAAAAACCAAAAAATGTTTTAACTCAACTGGATCCATTCTTGCACAGGATATGGGTCATTGCAGGATATAATTTCTTTGTTTTTGCTCTTTGGCTCCTGAGCTCGGCTCTCCTTCTGGCCAGCCTAGGCCCCGTAAGAACCTTTCTACACCCTGCCCCCCCACCTCATATTGCAGCCATCACAGGAGGAGTAGTCCGGGCATAATTCTGCATTGGATGGATCCCCCTCCTCCTAGGGGGAAGGCACCAGGGGGGGGAAACCAGTGCACTTAATTCGGCCCTCCCAAAGCTGCTGAGATGGGGATTCAGGGCCAGGGCTCCTTGGCCACAACAGGAACCAGCAGCCATCATCTAGCTGGCACAGGAGCCACTGATTTTCTTTGTTTCTTTCCCCGGGGCGTGGTGTGCCACTGATGTCTAGGCGAGTGCCGACGTCCACCATGCCCCTTTCAAACTTCTGTCTACCATGCTGCTGTGTTCCCAGCCTCTGCCAGGAGTCTGCATGCAGCAAGGCAGCATACCACCCTCCCCCCAGGAGAAAGCAAGCAGTCAGTGGACGCTCAAGCTTTCTCCTCCCAGCCAGCCCTCCAGTGACCCAGGTCCATTCCCGAACCTGGGTCACCGGCGTCGCAGACAGAAATCCCAACCAATGCTCCGACGGGACTGCTCCAGGATATAACTTCTCATGCAATCAACAGCCTGTAAATGTGATGTCCCAGCCTACCAAGGAGGCTTTTAGGGATGGTGCTGGAGGAGAGAGGGACAATTGGGCCCAAAAGTATGGTTTGTGGCTGGGCAGGGGGTGCATAGTTGTTACTTCTGTCACTAGGTCAAACGCAGCACCCTACTGAAAATGCAATATTACATCTCAGCTGGGCTATCCTGGCTAAAAAAAAGTGTAAAAATGGACAAAAGCAAGGTTCTGCTGAAAATGAGATATTGCCTGTCAGCTGGCCTATCCTGGGTAAATACGTAGTAAAAATGAGTAAAAGAAGGACCTCATTGAAAATGAGACATTGCATTTCAGCTTGCCTACTGTGAGTAAATATATTGCAAAAATGTGTAAAAGCAGAACCACATTCAAAATCAAATATTTTGTTTCCGTTGCTCTATCCTTAGAAATTACATTGAAAAATGGATATACACAGGACCCAACTGAAAATGAGATGCTGCATCTCCACTGTGTTTTATAGATAAATACACTGTAAAACTGGTAAAAAGGCAAGACCACACTGAGAATGACATAATGCATCTCACCTGGCCTACCTTGGTTAAAAACATTGTAAAAATGGCTAAAAGCAGGAAGGACCACATTGTAAACAAGATACAGTATTGCATTTCATGTGCTCTGTCTTGGAGAACAGGCAATGTAAAACATGTAACAGCAGAAATACCACTGAAAAGTAAGTATTGCATCTCTGCATGTCTGTCCTGAGGAAAACACACTATAGAAGCAGGTCCTGTTGGCTCTTGACATACAGTACACCCTTTCTATGTCTGTTTGCACACTTGCACGTGTAGTTGTGTTTGTGTCTCTGTGCAAACATGTCGCTGCATCAGGGGGGTAGGTGTACGGTATGTCCAGGGTCAACAACATCTGCGCCTATATTATCTTGACCTTCAAGGTTTTCTTTTTTTTTTCTTCTGCTGTAAATCTAGAATTTTAACACCACAAGAATATGACAAATTAATTAAAACCCAGCCCACTCTTTAATTCTATATGTCTTATCAGGTTAATGCTTTATTTTTTTTTTCTGTACACACTTTATCCTCCTCCTAGAGACTCCCGGTACATGGCTTCGGCCCTCCTGATGGAGGGACTCTCTCTCTCTCTTCAGACCCGCCTGCCCCCGCACTTACTGATCCCAGTAGTCCCCAGTGGATTGCTCCCCGTGCTGGGGCCAGGAAGGAGGCAGTGCGCTACACCTCTTCCCCCCAACAGACACCCAATCCAGAAGCCAGGATCAGCATTTGGGTGTGATGGCCATCATTAAGCACTGCCAGGGCTTTGCTTTTTCCTCCGCTTTCTCCTGTCCCCCTTCCCTACCAATGTAGGCACGTCAGGACGTGCCTCCTGACCCATACTGCCCTCTGGCCATTGTCAGAGGGTAGTCAGCAAGCAGGATGACAAGTCTCCCTCCCCCCAAGAGAGGAGAGCAGTCCTCCAGATGGTCAATCCTCTCTCCCCCCCTGCCAACCCCCAGTGGCCCGGGCTCGTTCCTGAACCCGGATCGCCGGAGTGGCGCGAGGTGTGGTGTCCAGTGCCTCAGCCATCAGTGCCACCAGGCTGGCCCAACAGGTTAATGCATTAGAAGCTGTTTTGGCTCTGACTACAGCATGTTTAACTGGTTAACCACAGCAGCAGACAAGGAGAGGCAATTGATATAGCATTCCTAGATGTCATCAAAGCCTTTGACTCTGTTCCCAACAGGAGGTGGGTCAAAAAGATGAGGGACCTTGGGCAAGAGGAAAAAATGAAAAACTGGGTAAAGAGCTGGCTGAGGGGTAGAAAAGAGATATAATATGCATGGAACCAGGGAAGATTCCAACATATTCTGGACCAGTATACCTACAATTTGGCTTTGCTGCACTGTGGAGGCTTGCCATCTCACAGAAAATTACTAACCAAGACATCTGTCTTTTTCTTGTCAAACCACTGTGCCGGTATGTCCATTGGCAAGTTGGCAAGACAATGGATAATTTGGGGAGCCAAGGTCATCTTAAGCACTGCTATCTTCCCGGCAAGGAAAGGGTGATGGCCTTCCACCTGTAACACTCTTCATTTAGTTTTTTAAATAGGGGGGACAAAATATCAGACACCACTTTACCTAATTCAGGTTGGATATGGATACCCAAATATTTATTACTACCTGAAGACCAGTGTAGGCCATACTTAAATACTGATTGGTGGGTACAGGATGAAAATAGAGAAAGAAGTTCCTTCTTTGATAGGTTGGTTTTAAGCCCTGAAATCTCCTGGAAGGCCAATAGTAGACAGATATGAGATGGTACGCTGGCCTGAGTATCCTCCAGGAGCATAAAGCAATCATCTGCATAAAGCAGCATACAAAGTTCAGTCTCACCCACCTTAGGACCTTTTGGATCAGGATGGTGGTGCAGTGCTATTGCCAGTGGCTCTGTCACCAGGACAAAAAGCATGCAGGACAAGAGGCGCCCCTGATGGGTACCATGCTGGAGGGAAACATAGAAACATAGAAACTGATTGCAGATAAGGACTGCTTGGCCCACCTAGTCTGCCCATTTCCCTACCAAACGGATAAGCTGCAGATCCTAGTTAACCAACAGCCTACTTCCTCCTACCCCCCACTAGAATTGCCTTATGTCTGTCCTATGTATTCTTGAATTCCCTCACTGTTTTTGACTCTACGACCTCCTCAGGAAGGCTGTTCCATGCATCTACAACCCTCCCTGTAAATAAATACTTTCTCACATTACCTCTGAGCCGTCCCCTCTCTACCTTCAAATTCTGCCCCCTTGTTCTTGTACATCTCTTTTTCTGAAAGATGCTACCCTGTTGGACATTGTTGATTCCCTTAAGGTATTGGAAAGTTTCTGTCATGTCCCTCCGCTCCCTCCTTTCCTCGAAGCCATACATCTTAAGCTCCTTTAGTATTTCTTCATCTGTCTTCTGGTGCAGACCCTGCACCATTTTGGTTGCCCTCCTCTGGACAGCCTCCACCCTGTCTATGTTTTTGCAGAGACAGGGGCTCCAGAACTGTACACAGTACTCCAGATGTGGTCTTACCAACTGTCTGTACAAAGGGCCAACGACTTCCTGTTTTCTACTGGTGATGCCTCTCCCTATGCATCCCAGTATTCCATCCAACACTCCTTACTGCTTTATCACATTGCTGGCCCACCTTTAGGTCATCTGATATGACTACCCCCAGGTCCCTTTTCCATTTTTGTTGTTGTCAGTATCACAACCTCCATTGCATACTCTTCCCCTGGGTTTCTGTTTCCCAGGTGCATTACTTTGCACTTCTTTGCATTGCATCTAAGCTGCCATACATTTGATCATTCCTCCAACCTTGCCAAGTCCCTTTTCATCCTTTCCAACCCACCTTGCGTATCAACCCTGTTGCAGATCTTTGTGTCATCTGCAAGGAGACACACTTTTCCTTCCAGTCCCTCTGCAATGTTACTTATAAAGACATTAAAAAGGACCTGCCCAGTACTGAAACCTGCAGTACCCCACTAGTAACCCCCCCTTTATTCACTGTGGACTCCATTTACGAGTACCCTCTGTGTTCTGTTGTCCAGCCAGTGTTTTACCCAGGCTATCACCCTGGGACCCACTCCCAGGCTGGCTAATTTGTTTATTAATCTTTTGTGCAGGACTGTGTCAAATGCCTTGCTTAAGTCTAGGTAGGCCATGTCCACAGCCTCTCCCTGGTATACTACTTTGGTCACCCAGTCAAAGAAATCAATTAGATTTGTCTGACATGACCTTCCTGCTGTGAATCCATGCTGCCTTGGGTCCTGTGCCCCACTGGCCGCTAAGTACTCAACAATTATTTCCTTTAGAAGTGATTCCATCATTTTCCCTACCACTAAGGTCAAAGTGACAGGTCTATAGTTTCCTGCCTCTATCTTGCTCCCACTTTTGTGAAGGGGAATCGCATCCACCCTTCTCCAGTCCTCAGGTACCACACCATCCTCCCATGATTTATTAAAAAGGGAGAAGGGATTGGAGAGGACAGAATTTGTTAGGACTTGCACCATGGGAGAACCATACAATAAGTTAATCCATATTCCAAGATGCGAGCCAAACCCCAACCTTGCTAGACTGGCATGCAGGTACCCCCAACTCCACCAAGTCAAATGCCTTTTCAAAATCGATAGCTGTTGCTGCAGCTGGAATGGGGCAGAGTTCACCAAGGCTATAAGGGAGACTAATGTTCTCTGATGATCCAAACTTAGATGACCAATCGCAAAACCAACTGGGGAAGAGTGGATCAAAAGGGGAAGCAAGTGTTCATCCTTAATAGCCAGTACTTTAGCGAGGACACTTACATCCACATTGATAAGAGAGATGGGACTGTAACTGCAAGGGGAGGTGGAATCTTTCCTTTCCTTGGGGAGAACAGTAATGATTGCCTCACACATGATGGAAAGGAGGATGGCCTGATTATCAGATTCAGAGAACACAGACTGCAAAATGGGGGCTACTAGGTTGCTCATCCTCTGGTAAAGATCAGTCAGGAAACCATCACTAGCAGGAGCTTTGTGAAGGGACAGATCCATCATCACCACCTGCACATCCTGGACAGTGATGGAGGAGTTCAGGACATCTCTGGCAGAGCATGATAAGGCTGGAAGAGGCAGTCCCTCCAAGAAGGCTTCCAGTCTGGCTGAGTTTAGGTGGCCTTCTGACACATAAAGCTCCTCTTAAAAGGAATGCATAATATGATTCACCTTGGGGACGTGGGGTACATGAGTCCCACAGGCTGTAAATGAACCTGTCAGCCCATTGCTTGTGTGACCTGTAAGAGATGAGCCATCCTGCCTTCTCCTCAACATCTATGCTTCAAATGAAGCACTGTTAGCTCAGCCTTCCTGGTTGACAGAAGGTTAAGCTGCAGCCATAGGGATTTAATGTCCTTCAGTATGATGGGATGGGGATGTGAAGGGGAGAAGCTCCTTGAACCGCTTCTCCTTGGAGATGAGATCCCTCTCCAGTTGCTTTTGTTCAGCTTCCTGCCTGCACCAATGGGTTGGCTGCATATTACATGATCTGGCCCCTAAAGTATGCCTTAAAGACCTCCCAGAGGGTTGATTTTCTGGTTGACCCATCATCATTGGACTAAAGTAATACTTAGTTTTTTGATGCAGCCAGGGAAGAAAGCCTTTATCCTAGAGGAGAAGTGGGTCCTACTGCCAGGAGGTGGAGCAGGGTGCAGGAGGGTCCCATTCAACTGAGAGTTCTACATGGGCATGATCTGACAGGTACCGGGGTGCTACGCTTGAAACATGGACCACATGAGATGCCATGGGTGAAGTAAGCCAAAAGTACAGCCTACTGGATATATTGTGAACCAGGGATAAGAAGAAGAAGTCCAGGGAGTGCATGGACAGCCATCGGCTCATGCACAGCTGCCAAGGTAGCTGTGGTGGGGAAGTAGGCCAAAATGCGAAGTCCCAAAGAACTGCCAAAATGCAAAAACTGGAGCCCTGAAACCAGACTCAATTGATGCAGCATGAACAGGGCTACCACATATCACAGACAAGTGAAGTAAGTGCCTTCGTTTACACAGATGGAATGTTATTTTCCCTGGTTAGATTCCCTGGCTGAGAATTAGCTGCCATCTTGTCAGTGGCTAGCCGTGCCCTCCCAGATGACTCTAATATCAGTGCAAGAGTAGACACGGAGTAAGGGAAAAGGAAACTAAGAGATGTCTGTGCATGATAGGGAACTGGTCAGTGATTTGGCAGCTGAATTTCAGAGCTAAAAGATATGAAGTAATGCACATTAGGAAAAGAAACCCAAGGATGCAATATGAAATGGGTGGGATGGTACTGGATAGCACTATGGAAGAAAAGGATTTAGGGGTGATGATATCAGAAACCTTAAAATGCTTGCACACTACAATCGGGTAGTGGGAAAAGCAAACAGAATGTTAGGATGCATATGGAGGTGGTTATGCAAGGGAAATCGAGAGGTGATCCTCCTGCTGTACAGATAACTCATGCAGCCACACTGGAATAATGTGCAAGGTACTGGAGCTCACACCTGAGGAAAGACTGCAACAAGGTGGAGCCAGTACAGTGCAGACAACTAAGATGGTTCATGGCCTAGAAGGAATGAGGTACGAGTAGAGGCTGCTGGACTTAGACATGTATACCCTTGGGAAGAGGAGGGAGAGGGTTAACATGATTGAGACATACAACACATGCACCTGCATGCCATAAATAGAGTGGGTGCCAAGGAACTCTTCTCCTTGAGTTCAAACTGAGGCACTAGAGGAATTCACTAAGACTGGCAGGGAAGAGATTCAAAAAGTATGCCTATAAGCATTTCTTGAATAAAGGCTGATGGTACAGTGGAATAGGTTACCAGAGGAAGAGGTACAGGTCAAATCTGTCAGCAGCTTCAAGCAGGGGTGGGACTGGCATGTGGGTTTAGTTAGAATGGGAAAGGGGGGAGACAGTAACAAAGGGAAGATTACCACTATGGCAAGGCAGAATAGTTAAGTAGGGTGGGCAAACTGAGAGGACCAAGTTATCAAAGTCTGTGTATATACTGTATGTATCAATGAATCTATTGGATTCCAAGAATTCTGACCATTGGTACAGTATATGCAAGTGGCTATCTATAACAAGCATTTGTCAATGCCGAATGTTTGCTTACTGGCATTGGCAGTGGTAGTGTAGAAGTTACAGAGCTGCGTAATAGGAATGGCAGTGAAGTATTGAACTGAAGCCAACCCCACCACCACTCTGCAGAGAGTGACAGGCATTGGGGTGTGCATTTGGGTCATCAGGCATAACGGCCACGCCATTTCACCACACCCCACTCTGCAGAGACTGACAAGTGTCACATGTTCCTTGGGGTCTTTGGCCCTTATCGCACCATTTCATTAGAAATATGGTGAGATGGGTGCGATATAGGAGAATGGGGTGTGAAGTTTGAGGACGAAGAGTCAAGGCATACCTCGATGCCTCTCAGTGACTGCAGGGTGTGGAATGGTATGAGCATCACAGGCAAGAATCCCAAGTCACACCTGATTCCTGTCATTCTATATAGGGTTAGGCGATTTAGTTGAAAAGTCTAATACCTCAAGCATTCATTGGTATTTTAACTCCAAATCTTCAACATGTTTGTTTTGTGACCCCACCTCACGAACAGGGAATATCAGTGTGGTAGCCGAAAGCTGCTTATGCACAGTGACTACGGGATTTAGCACCACAGATGCAAACATATTCCGAACAGGCTGTAAAAATGAGCAGCTGTACTCTTTCATGGGGAGGTGTAAAAATGGCTATGTTGCAAATGTGTAGTAAAAATATTTAAAAAAATGGTGAAGTCACAAGCGTACATAGAAACTGTGTAACGCACACCCGTTATATAAGTAGGTTGGGGATATTTTATAGCAGATTGTCAACTCAGGCATTTTGGTGCCTCCGATCATGAATAGTGTCACTGTGATTTTCTTTATCTGTGCCGAACAATGATTTCCCGCGACCACGCATCTCTGCACTGAAAGTGTGAAAACACACTTTGGCCATGTTGTGAAAAATGGCAGCTGTACTGTTCATAAGGAAGTGTTGAAAAATGCCACTAGTGAAAATCTGGACTGGAAATATTACAAAGTCATGAACTAACGAGGATGCGTGGAAACTGCACATGCTCACTAAGTAACACAGTCATTTTATGGACTTTTGTCACCAAATTTTCAACATAGCCATTTAAGACCTCTGCTCATGAACAGTGTAACTGTGATTTTCTTAATCTGTCCTAAACATTGCTTTCGCACACCAACAGCACCATTGATAGCTACATGTCGCGATAACACATTTTGGGTGACATATGAAAATTGCAGCTGTACTGTTCATAAGGAAGTTTAATAAAATGGACATGTTGAAAATCTAGTGAAAATATAAATTTGCAAACTATCGAGCATGCGTAGGAACTGTACAGCTTACACTCGTAAAAGTCATTTTAGGCATTTTTCACCAAGTTTTCCAACATAGCCATTTTAAGACCTCTGCTCATGAACAGTGTCACTGTGGTTTTGTTAATGTGTCCCATACATTGAGGTTGCACCGACTGTCGCCATTGTGCGCTACATGGGCGGAAACAAGTTTTGGGTGAGATGTGAAAAATGACAGCTGTACTACTCATAAGAAGGTGTGGAAAAATGACAATTTTGAAAATCTGGAGTGGAAATATTGAAAATTCGCAAACCTATGAGCATGCGTAGGAACTGCGCAACGCACGCTCGTAAAACAGTCATTTTTAGGAATTTTTTCACCAAATTTTCAACATAGCCATTTCAAGACCTCTGCTCATGAACAGTGTCACTACAATTTTCTTTATTTGTCCCGTACATTGATTTCGCACACCGACTGTGCCATTCTGCGCTACAAGGGTGGAAACACATTTTGGGTGAGATGTGAAAAATGACAGCTGTACTACTCATAAGACAGTGTGGTGAAATGGCAATGTTGAAAATCTGGAGTGAAAATATTGAAATTTCGCGAACTTACGAGCCTGCGTAGGAACTACGCAACACACGCTCGTTAAACAGTCATTTTTTGGAATTTTGGCACCAAATTTTCAACATGGGGGTTTTGGGCCCCCTTCTCATGAATGATGTCACTGTCATGGCGGTATTCAGTCCTGAAGGGTGATTTCGCAGTCACTGCACAGTCACTGCGGCGAAATCACCCTTAGAACCAATCTTAAGCATGACAGTGACATCGTTCATGAGAAGGGTCTAAACACATATTGAAGTGATTAGCAAAATCCCAAAAATGCCTGAAATATGCAATAAAGTTGAACCCCTCATATTTATCCCATTATACAGTTTACGGCATTTCCTCAGTTCGCGGTCGCCTTTGAAGAGTGCAGGCGTGTTCCCGGTCCACGAAGATCGTCGCACGAGTCGAGAAGTAAGTATGGGGTGAGGGGTGTGGGGAGGCTGGGTGTGGCAGTGGTGGGTGCGGGATGTGGGATGGGGCTCGGGAGGCAGCGCCGTGGGACAGTTTTTTACAGGGTAAAAAAAAAAAAGCGTCGCGGGACCGATTGCCACGCTGGGGTGGGCTCCCAGCATAGCACAAGGACTTTGGGGGCGTTCAGCCGACGGGGGATTGGGCACCCGTCAGCAAAAACAAAAAAGCATGGGACCGTTTGCCACGCTGGGGTGGGCTCCCAGCGTGGCACAGCAAGCTTTGGGAGGGGACAGGTTCAGCCGACGAAGTTGGGCAGCCCATTGGCAACATAATGGATTGCCACGCTGGGGTGGGCTTCCAGCGTGGCAGCAACTATTGGGAGGGAGGAGACAAATAGTTCAGCCGGCGAGGTTGGGCACCCGTCGGCTGCCGGCTCGTCTTGAGGCGCGCGCCTGCGGCTGGTGGGGAGGGAGCTGCGGCGTGAGCAGCTTCTTATCGCCTGCTCACTCAAGCGTGACTCACTTTCAACTGTATGCCACTGCATTTTGGAGCGTGTCATAGACAGCTCAAAATGCGACCAGCTTCCCCAGGGGTAGCCTTGAAATCTCCGTTCATGGCACTATGTTTCTTGCACATGCGTGCAAGCAAACATAAAAAGCCAGGGTAAGTAGGTCATGGGGGTCACTGAAATACTGCAGTGACTTCTGAACCAGAAATCTGCCTGCCTCCCTTTATTAACTGAGGCCATGAAACATAATTTGGAGCAACAGCCCCATCAGTCTTAGGGGCAGAGGCCCCAGTGTGGAGCCCCCGCTATGGATACATGGAAGCAGAGGTGAGGCTATACCAGTGCAGTTGTATCTGGTAGCTGCAGTGGGCCACTAGAGGACATATTTTTTTGTTTGTTTTGTTTTTTGGTTTTTGGTATTGTCAATTGTGACCTATGTGCAGCTCAAGGTAAAATGTGTGCATGTCCCTGTACTGGCTGCCTTTTGAGACCAGTAAGGTTTTTTGGGCACCACATGACAGTTGCAGCCAAAGACACGGTCATATATTTCTTGAAATTTTTTTTTGGTATCTATAGTAGGTCACATTATTACTTTCTAACTCTAATTTGTGATTTAAATTACTTAGCAGTGGCAAATACTACACCAAAAAACATCTAATTGTTATCCTGGTTATTTCTAATTGCAAGATATGCAATATCAAAGAAAGGAAACATGTCTAGGAACCCAAGATCCAACATGTGAGTCTGTAACGCAGTGGTTAGAGCACTAGAACAGTTCTCAGTAGGCCACATTATATCATTCTCACTATACTTTGTGACTTAAATCCACATTCACACATGCATGTGATAAATTTGTACCCTTTAAAAATGCAAGACAAGAAGAACACTGACTGGATGGATCACCCCTGAACTCCTTGCCTGCATGAGGGATAGGGACAATCTGTAGGCACTGGCCAGGGAAACAGGGTCCCCCGTCCACCTGCAAAGGTGCAAGGAAGCCCACAATAAGTAATAGTAGTAATATATTGTATTCATAATTTTTCATATGAATAAGGATTTCCCAATTGAGTACAGTAGAGCCCATATCCAATGGGGTACTTGTTGTTAAAGGTTACAAAATGCAAACAACTTATGTTGCTTACAAAAAGGCAAGAGATATACAGTATATATTTCAAATTGCATTAATGTATAACAGACATCAGTAACATTCAATCTTTATATTAATTTGTAACAGGTACAAAATATTTTTTTGTACATCTTCCAAGTGCTCTGCTCACAATTACAAAAAAAGTTACTACTCTAATTCTACCATTAATTCTAAAATTAAGTCTAAAAGGGCTATGTGGTACAATTAAAAGATTTAACCCTTATCATATCTAGGACAGAATGGAAAAAAATCTTACCTAACTCCACTACCCCAATTTTAATTTTTTTTCAGGTACACCAGTATGATTAGAAAGGCCAAATCTGACTTCTATAAGGATCAGCAGACACAGAACTGGAACAATGGCAAATGGTTCTGGGACAACAGCTCAGAGCTCCTTAGCAAGGGAGTTAAAATCACTCCTCAAATGCTTGTGGTGGAGTGTCAAGATGTCCTTGATCCACCAAAGTTGCCAGTTACTTTAACACAGCCTTTACTGACCTCAGTTCTGTCATCCCCACTGAGTCTGCCCATACCCCTTGAGGAAAACTGATCCTGAAGCCTCTCAGATGGTTGGCTCTGAACCAAGGTAACTAAATTCTACTTTGACTGTTTCAGTCAAAGACACCTCACAACATATCAGTAAGGTGCCTGGCAAAACTAGGTGTTGGAGTGATTTGGCTGATGTGAAATTTCTTCTCACCCTAGTAGTAGAGCAACTTTCCCACCTCATCTCTAGAATTTTTTACTTTTCCCTTTGCTGCTCACAGTTCCCTGAGGAGTGGAAATCCACATCTGTTCCATCAATTTTCAAAAGCAGTGACCAGGCTAGCCTTGCTAATTACAGACCCATTTCTATTCTCTCTCCTGCCTGACTAAGCCATTGAGAGAATGGTCTTTGAACAACTTGTCACATACCTCAAAAAATAAAGTGTCAAGTATTTATAGCAGCATGGCTTCCAGAAAAACCAGCACTGCACTGTTGGAATACGTCAGCTATGTTCATGAGGCCTTTGACAAGGGTGACTTCTTTGGAGCCATATCTATCGAAATTACTATGGTCTTTGACCTGGTCAACCATAAGTTCCTACTTAACAAACTCCTTGGTCTGGGTTTGTTGCAGAACACAGTTAACTGGTTTTACAGCTATCTAACCAGCTTCACCCAGCACGTGATGATCAATAAATCCTTGTCCGACAGTAGGGGAAGTATCTATCAGTGTCCTCCAGAGCTCCATCTTGGGCCTACTCCTATTTGGCCTCTTCATAAATCAGTTGCCTGATGCTTGTCAGACAGCCTGCGTTCTCCTCTATATCGATGATGCTGTCATCTATTCCAAAGACCCTGACTTTGACAGACTCATCACCACTCTCCAAAGTATCTTCAGATCACTAGAAAGCTGATCCTCCAACAACAAACTGGTCCTCAATTACAAAAAAGCAAAGACCATGCTCTTTTCTAGCATCCCACAGGATAGGAAAGTTCCATCCTTTGTCATCTGAAATGATCAGGGAGAAAACCTTGAACAAGTGGAGACCTTCAAATACGTTGGAGTAACTCTGGATGAAACCTTTTCTTTTGCCCCTCATGTTGAAAATCTAGAGGCCATAGTTTACAGAAGACTCAGTGCCCAGTACCACAACTGGAACAGTATCATTGGGATACTAGATGCCTTATTATAGCCACCTCCATTCTGTCACTTATAGATTATACCTTCCCTGACTATGCAACTAGCTGTGACACAGTGCAAAACAGAGTAAAACTGATTAGTAGTAAGTTGTGCTGCTTTGCACTTGGTGCAGACAACTGCACTCATAGTTGTACCATTTACACACTCACTGACAGACTACTTTTACCCTGCAGAATAACAATCCAGACCTGCTTGCAAGTCAAAAAGCTGTGCCTCTCCTAACACCCCCTGCTTTAACAAATTGCTTCCGTAAAGTATTCAACCAATACAACACCAGGAATATGGCTAGGAATGCTCTTAAGTCTCCTTTACAGTGTACTCAGCTAAGCAAGCAGTCATTTGCAGTCAACACCGCTAACAACTTCAGTCTGACAGTATGCCTAGAGGTTAGAGTAACAAGTTGTGAATGAGCTTGGTATATCCAGCAGAACTAGGTTTGATTCCCATCCCTCCAATGAATACTATGTTACTCTGAGCAAATCCTTTAACCTCACCAGTGCTCCCAGGTCACCCTTGAAAACAGGCACTTGTGCCTATTGGGCCTTACCTGGTTACCAAAGATTAACTGCCTGATACTCTGCTGAATATCTCCAAGATTAATCAGTTTAAGTGATCTTTGTGGTGTGCCCTTGCAGTGCAGTGCAACTGTAACCATTAAACTGTTTTATTCGGCTTCTCTATGTCCTTGTCCTGTGACTTTGTATACAACAATCTGTATGAATTTTTCAAAACTGTATGAAATTGATCTGCCCTAAATGCTTTGAGCCTGACTCACCTGCATTTCCTCTGGAACTGCTTATTGTACTTGTAATGTTTTTGTGACTATGCATGTGACATGGAACCTTTGTAAATGAGCACCTCTGCTTAGAGGTAACCCCTGAAGTTTTCAGTAAATACATACAGTATGTACATCCTGTATGTACATAAATAAATACATATAAATAAATTGCTTAGCAGTGGCTAATACTGCACAAATAAACATCTAATTGTCATCTTCGTTATTCCTAGTAATATTGAACTGCTTGATTGTTGTATGAAGGTTAAATGTCTGGGTGAGACTCTTAAAGAATGTTTAAGCATGCTTGTGAATGTAGTATTTATTATTACTTGTGATAGGTGACATATTTATTAAGATGTAGCAATGTTTCTAGTAACTATATGTTTAATTCCGATGGGATATGTTTAATTCTGATGGGACCTCATTGAAAATGAGCTTCGGCTCAATTAAGTTTTATACCTGTTCATGTCTTTCTATCATGAATAAAAAATTTTACTACTACTACTACTTAAAACTACTAGTTGCAAGATATGCAATAATACATAAAGGAAGTTTGTCTGGGAACACCGGGCCCAACCACGTGAGCCTGCAACTCAGTGGTTAGAGCACTAGGATGGTATTCTAGGGATCTGGGTTCAATTCCCAGTAGGTCAAATTATTTTTTTTCACTACAATTTGTGTTTTAAACTGCTTAGCAGTAGTTAATACTGCACAAAAAAAAAATCGAATTGTCATGTGATATTTCTAGGGAAATTCCTTGTCTGCCTGCAGTACCACTGTGGGCCACTAGAGAGAATTTCTTTTGCTATATCTGGAAATGTCTGAATTTATACAATATGAGTGAGCAAATAACTCATTGCATAAAAACATGTATTCTCACTGCAAAGGAATACATACATTTATTTCACTGTGGTGATATCGTCAAACCAAAAAAACAGCAAAAAACATAGTCCTTTTACATAAATCGGGCATGTTATGGCCAGTGGTGGAATACATTGTTTATGTCAATGAGTGGAGAGGGACCTCGGCTATCATCACTCTTGGCTCCACTACTCTCTGCCACTTGTGAGGATATCCAAGGTCACTCTTCACTCATTCAGATAAATAGTATATTCCACCACAGGCCATAACGTATCCCCTATATATGTATGGCTGCAACTGTGAAAACTCCACATTTTCTGGTTAGTGTGAGTGAAGAATACAGAGTGAGCCATGTGCCTCTGCATGGTATGTCCCTGTTACACCCTCAACTGGATTAACATGATACTGTCAACCTTTTTGTATCATATTTTTTCAAGCTGAAAACTCATATTTTATGATTGCTTATAATCTCTTAAATATTGATTTTGCTGGTTGTTTTTTTTTTTTTTCACCTCTTGGTAGAACTGAAATGTATGCTAATATAGTGTCATTATACCCAGACTTGGTTTGTTTTAAATCTTTGATCTATTCTTTTTTTAACTCAATTTTATTGCTTGATAACAGCATACATACAAAGTTACGTTCTTCAAGAATCTAGAGTACAGATAGAAATCGGGCTACAGCAGCAAGCAGATTAAATAAGTCACTAACCAATCTGAGGATATTATTCCATGTTTACAAAGTTTAAACCCATTGTCTGGAAAGCTGGGGAAGTGCTGCTGGTCCGTCTGTACCTATGCCTTCACTGATATTTAAACAGGTTAACCAATTTAACAAGCCAATACGGCAATAAATTTGAAAAGTAGGGCAAAATCAATAACACAGTACAGCACTCCCTGAAGGCCCATGGGCCTGTATAGCAGCCCACCACATCTGACTTCCTGTATACCAGGTTATTTTGCTTCTCCTCATGCATTTGATAATACTCTCTGTACCAGATCCCCCCCCCCACCAAACCCAGACACCCTGAGCCTGCTTAAGGATGAAGAGTAAGATAGGCCGCAAAAGTATATAGTCTTATAATGAACGTGGCTGAGTACGTGAATGTTGTATGGCCATTTTAGGGAACCCCTTGGGTGCTGCTCTTACTGTAACATATGTTAGTCCAGTCAATCTGAAGTGCATGTAGCTCAAATGAAATTACGTGTATGTTTAACCATTTGTTGGATGTATAACTATACAAATAATAAAAAGATTAACTGCAAAAAACATAGTATGGCACTGTTGCCAGTCAATAAAAACGGTGCTGTTGAAGAATGGGTTTCATGCTACCTTGAGAACAATCACTGGGGTGTTCACTATATTTTCGACATAGCCAGCAGAAGGCAGGTATGGCCTCTTCCTGCTCCTTAACTGCCCCCAGTCTCCACCTTCATCCCTACAGGGGTGTCTTGCTCTCCATCTGGCCCATAGATCAAAGTGTTTGTTCAGAGATAATCTGAGTTTGGCTGTAATTTCTTCCACCCACCTTATCTACCCTTTGTACCCATGCGTTTAAGGTGGGCGGGGTCTCCTGGAGCCAGTTCACTGTGATTTCCTTCTGGGCTGCCGAGGGCATTATCCTAAGAAGCTCTTGTTGTTTGGAATTGTTCAGTCCATCTAGGCCCAAAATCAGATATTTGAAGTCTAATGGAAGTGGGATCTCCCATAGTTCTTGATAATTTCTCTCATACCTTAGACCAGAATTCTCCAGTTACTGGATAGGCTCAAATTATATGGTAATGTGACAACAAACCCTCCAGCAAAGGGGGGACTTAACCATTTGCGAAGTGCTTAGTAATCATTGGGATGTGGAAGAACCTGGACATGCACTTCCACTTATATTCTCTCTAGCCTTGCGAGGCTGTCACCATCCAGTCCTGCTCCCAAGTTTTTCTCCAGTCCTCTTCTGGAGTAATGATACTGGCATCTGCCTCCCGCTTAGCCCTCAGATCATCCACCACCTGACAGTCTGCACCCAAAAGGGCTTTATAGGCATTTGATATTGAACCCTTTTTACCTCTAAGCATAGCCACTCAGTATAAAAAGTTCTCTAAGGGCATCAAATCTCATTCTACTTCTGTGACCAAACTATCTGACTGCATGTAGTGTCTAATCTGAAAGTAATGGTGGAAGTTGACTTGAGAAAGTCCATATTTAGCCTTTAAGTCACTGAATGATAAAAATCACATGATTGTTAACCAGTGAGCAGTATCTGGCCAGGGAGAGTCTATTCCACCTAACAAAAGCTGGGTCAGACCTAGGCAGTCGAAATTCCGGATCCCCGATTATGGCTGTTAAGGGACCCACCTCGTTGAGCATCTTTGTGAGTTTCCAGGCTTTAACCAGCACTTTTAATGTGTGCTTAGTCCGGGGTTTCATGACTTCCTTCCAGACTTCAGACATGAGAGGGGCATGTAGGAGGGCAAATAAGGGGAGAATTGTGACTTGCTAAGCCTCTATTTCTCTCCAGCTAGACTGGTCACTCTGTTTAATCCAAGTCACTATAGGGGCCTACTGAGTCACATAATAATATAGTTTTAAGTCCAGCATAGCTAGACCTCACTCTCCCTAGGGAAGGAAAGCACCCTGTTAGTTACTATATATCTGCCCTTCCCCCAGATGAAAACCATTATGGATTTATTTGTTTCCAGAATGGTCCCAGAATGTTGATGGGTACAGTCTGGAAGAGAAAAAGAAACCATGGTAGAATATTCTTCTTAAAGATGGCTGTTCTGCCTCCCAGGGAGAGTGGAAGGACCTACCACCTAGCCAGACCTGCTCTAACTTCAGACCAGAGTTTGTGGCTATTTAACTTAAAAAGTGAATTCTTATTGCATACTTCTTGAACATTAGGTATGTCCCCAAGCAGTGCAGCCATTCATTTTTTTTAATTTTCTTTATTATAATGATTCTCACAATACAGAACTGCAAATTATCGATATCAAGTAAGAGCATCGGAAGCAAGTCTCATTCCATTTTATCATACACATAGTAGCTGTGTGATATATATGAATCCAATATAATGAACAGGAAACTTTAGAGAGTTAGAATTATAGCAGAAATAATAATTTCATGAACCTTGAACCATGAACTGGGACAAAATAAAACCTAACATAACACTATGGTTCTCTTCTTAACCAGGGAACCTATCGGAGGTGGGGAACTTAGTGAACATCTGCTACCATATTAATGTATTTCACCACAATCGATACGGATAGCTGGAATACAGTTCAACAAGCATACCACTAAAGTTTTGGAAGGATAGTCTAAGTAACTAAATATGCTCATTCTCTAATTTTCTCCCAGCAACGCCCATCTCGACCATCTTTCAGTGAACTTTTCCATCTTACAGTATTTTGAACTTTATATGTCAATTGTTCCATTTCTTGTATAGACTCAATAATGTGTTTCCACTCTGCCCCTGTTGGGAGCTTGAGTTTCAGCCATTTACATGTTATCACCTTATTCACTGCAGCAACACAAATATACCATAAATATAATGTATTTGTCTGGTTGACTCCTATGGGTGGGAGTCCCAATACCATGTTGTGAAGAGAGATGGGACTACTAATTTGAAACAAAGATTGTAGAACCTGCATCACTTCTTGCCTGAAATTGTATAAAACTGGACAATAGTAAAAAAATATGAGAATGAGAAGCTCTTTGTTCTCCGCATCCCCTCTAACACTGGGGTGAGATGGAGTTATCCCACTTAACCTGTGGTCAGGTGGGGTAAGAAAGAATCTGACCTTTACCGTCCACATATATCCCTGCCACTGTGGAGATGAAGTGACTTTAAATGAGCCCTTCCAAATTTTTAACCATTCCACTTTTGTAAGGTGAAAATCTGCCTCGTCCTCCCATTTTCTCACTACTAATGCTGCAGCATCCACCCTATGGGCATTAAGAAATTGGTATATCCATGAAATGGCTCTTTTAGGAGCTGACATAGATAATAAGGTGAGAAGCCCTGGCTCGTGAGGGGCCATAGCATCAATATTACACCGCTGCCTCAATCTGGTCTGTATATAGGGCTGGATTTGCATGTAGTGAAATAGATCAGACTGCGTCCAGCAAAACTCCCCCTGGCATTCTGTCAATGAGAGAATAATATCTCCTCTCATCAACTGTGCTGGATATTGGACTCCTTCCCTAATTTGCCACCTATACCATGGATCTATTTTGCTGGGTATAAAGGCTGGGGCATCAGTAAACCAGCAGTAGTGCCACAGGTCTGTTTTAACCTGAGGGTATTTTTGAAAGTGGTCCCAAGCCTGCAGGGCGACTCGGACTACCAATACCTGAGTTGAAATGGTTGCTCTGGCCTGTATGCAGAGAAACAACAAAGACCTGATGGGTGACTCACACAGCAGAGCTTTTTCCATATCTTGCCAATGTGACCAGGGAGGCATGGAATCCCACAGGAGTGTCCACTTAATCTGAGCAGCAATCCAATATTCTCAAAAATCTGGAAGGGTCCTACCTCCCCACTGCTTGCCAGCTAGCAGTAATGTTCTCTTCACCTGTGGTCTTTTATTAGTCCACAGGAACCTAGAGATCTTCCTTTGAGCCTCTGTAAACCAGCTCTGTGCCAGTGGGGTCGGAACACACTGGAAGACATAAAAATCTGGAAAGCAAATTCATTTTCACTGCTTATATGGAGGCATACAGTGGAAGTGGTAATATTGACCACCTTGCTTGATCTGCTCCTAGTTGTGTAACCAGGGGACATAATTATCTAAATAAAGATGGTCATTCATGGCTGTTAGTGTAATTCCCAAGTATCTAAGAGACACCAAGTCCCACTTCATCGAAAACTGTTGACAAATTCTTTGAGAGGGTGTATAATAAAATTTTACTATTTCAGTTTTTGTGGAATTTAATGAATATCCTGAAAGAAGAAATTCTGTATCAAATGCATCACTCTGGAGAGAGGTGTCTGGGTTTGTAAGGTACAGGAGCACATTGTCAGCATACAGGGCAATCTTATGCTCCTACATACAGAACTCTACTCCCTGGACTTCGGAATCTTTTCTAACCTGTTGAGCCAAAGGCTCAACATATAAAGCAAATAGCAGGGGTGACAGTAGGCACCCCTGTCTAGTGCTTCTGTTTAGTTCAAACCTCTCTGAGATCATACCATTTGTATCGACGTATGCCTGTGGGCATGTATATAACCTCCTGTTTATGCCCAAAAAGGTCTCACAGAAACCAAACCCAGCAAGCACCCCATACAAAAATTCCAAGTTTACTTGATCAAAAGCCTTTTCGGCATCCAGACTGACAATCAAAGCTGGTGTGGAGGTGTTATTAAGGTGATCTATAAATATGAAGTGTACGGGGAACACTGTCTGCCACCTAGGCACCCCAACACAAACCCTGTCTGGTCCTAATGGACTATAGAAGGGATAATATGTTCAAGCCACTTGGCCAAAATAGCTGTTAAGTACTTATAATCGACATTTAACCCTTGTTATGCCACAGACTGATATATCAGTCCAGCATTACTATGCGTTCCAATTCTGTCAGCAGCCTAAGGGTTAAGACTGAAACTGGCCTATAGGAGGCACAGAGAGTAGGGTCCATAACAGGCTTAGGCACAGCAGAGATAACAGCCTGTCATCATGAGGGGCGTAACTCTGAACCCTCTTCCATGATCTCTTGATAGGCTGATTGTCAGAGGGGGATCACTGTCTTTACATTTTTTATAAAATTCAGTCGAGAGTCCATCTGTACCCGGACTCGTCCCAGTTTTTCTGGTTCCTATGACTGAATAGATTTCTGATTCAGTGATGGGGTGGTCTAATATGTCATTCTGCTCCTCACATAGGTGAGAAAGTCGTAATTGTTCTAAAAGAGCCCGTATTTTGTCTGGGTCAGGTCTCAATTGTTGTTTATACAATTTCGTATAATATATTGTGAAGGCTTCTGAGATTTTCTGTAACCTAGTTACTCTCCCTCTCGTTTGTGGGTGTGCAACCCAAGTTATTTGGGCTCATGCTCCTCTTGCCCACGGGTGCAATGCTAATAGCCGCAGTGCCCATGGACCTCCCTCATAATATTTTTGTTTTAGGAACTGAAGGTTCCTTTCCACCTTAATATCCAAAATCTGGTTTAGTTTGTTTCAAAGTTTTATTAATTCCTTTTCTCTGCCCCTGTCTATCTTAGCCTGCTGCAACTGTTCCAAGGCCCGTATTTGGTCTTCCAGTTGCTTCTGTTTTTCCTGATGCTGTCATTTCCAGGCCACTGCAATTGCAATCAGCTTGTCACATACTGTCACCTCTACCGTATCCCACATCATTCCCTGACTTACCACAGATGCAATGTTATCCTGCAGTTCCTGTGTAATTAGGTTGGGAACCTGTTCTAACACCTCTGGATCATTCAGTAAAGCAAGATTTAATCTCCAAAAGGTTTGCTTTTTTGGAAGGGAAAAGTCAAGATGCAAAATGAGTGGAGTATGGTCCAATAGGTCAAGCGGGCCAATAATACACCTTTTAATTTGGGCTACACACTCCCTACTTAAAAACAAATAATCTAACCTGGCGTAAATGTGATGTGTATTAGAATAATATGTGTACTTAGGGGTGGAACCCTCCAATACCTGCCATGCATCTTGCAAACCTAATTTATCTAAAAGGCACTTCACCTGTTTTGTCACTCTATAAGATCCCTGGGGGATCCTGGCATTAGTATCTAGTTTTGGATCAAGGGCTATGTTCCAGTCTCCAGCACATAACAACATTCTCTCCGCCTTCTGAGAAGTTAACATCAGTACCGGTCCTTCTTGTAAAAATCATAACGGGAATCAAGAGAGGCATAAAGTGACACCAGAGTGAGCAGCTGACCATTTAACCTCCCCTTGAGCATTACATATCTACCCTCAGTATCTGTAACCCTCTCCACCACCTCAAAAAGTACATGGTTTGGGACTAGGATGACCACCCCCCCCGATGTCTCCCTGCTTTATATGAGGAGAAACAGACCTCACTGTACCAAAACCTAGCTAATTTTTGAAGTTCTGACTCAGTCAAGTGAGTCTCTTGGAGGAGAGTGAAATCAGCCCCCATTTGCTTTATATACTGTAAGTTAAAAATGTTTTCCTCTTTACGGGGCTTGTCAAACTGTTCACATTAAATGTAAGTACCTTAGACTCCATATCTCAGATTATGCTCACTGTGCTGTAATGTTGCCATATGCACCCCTATTCTGGGGTTCCAAATATTGCAGCCCCCACCAATGGGTTCCCGAGAGGCATGAAACTTATTGCCCCAATTAAAAGAAACAACAACAAACAATACAAACATTGTAACTTTTCAACAGTATACCACAAAGACCTACTTCCAAGGTTGGGGAACAATCCATTGTGTTCCCTATTTCCACAAGGGTGAAGAGAGTCCTTCCTCCCACAGGGAATTGTAGTACTATCTCTTTCCCCTATTATGGGGTCACTATGAGGACTAACTCATGCCAAGTCTGTGTGGTTCAACACAACATGAACCTCAGTTGGTAGTCCATGATGTAATACAAAACATTACACCAAGATCAAAGCAGCTGTCACCTCATATCCTCCCTCCTCTCTCCAAACCAGGATCAGTGTAAGAGTTCCAGCAAAGCATTCAAGCTCCCAATTAATTAACCATTAGTAATTAATATGTATGGATTTTTAAGGTTAAGTCAACAGGGAGTTAGTAGAGTACAGAGCATTATACATAACCCATGCCCTGCAGTATATCAATCTCCCTCAGCTCAAGGGATTTCTAAACTCTATCCAGAGCTCTGTGTAAGGAGCATCCATATCACTGGGAATATAAATTCCCATAGTGTAAATAGGGCTATCTCCACCTCTGGTTGACTCGATCGGTGTCACCTCCCTTATAGCCTTCCTAAGTTGCTGTATCTCTTATCCATCTAGAAGAAAGGTCGGACAGAGCAAAATGGAATCCCCCATTTCCAGAAATGTAATAGACTGCATCATGGGGGCCCCTGGAAATGTAGGGGAAACAACTCTATCTGGGAGGGAAGTTGGGGAGATACAATCTCCAGTACTATTCAAACAGAAAAGGACATTTTTAATCCTTGCCCTTGAGCCCCAGGCCCAAACCCCAGACTTCTCTAAGCAGTCTTCTTAAAAGCTGCTGCGTGTAAATCTCCCAGAGCCTGTGCCGAGCCATAGATGTAGTAATAGAATGATAAGCTCTTAGGCACAATATTACCGCCATCTACTCAATATTAATATATGGAATGGAACAAGCGGGGGTTATCTGGGATTTAAAACCAAACCGTATTACTCTGAATAGGATGAGAAGAAAATAAAACATAGCCAATCATTCATATAATGTCCCATTCAGGCTAATGCAAAATCTTTTTTTCATAAGGAGAAAGGGAGAAACTGCCCATTAAGTTAGTAGCCTGTATTATACCTGAACTCCAGGCGTATAGTTAGCGAGGAGAGAATCTATCTCTGTGCAGCGATAAAAAACATTTTACAGATGCTAACAATTTTCTCTTGGTCTGGAGGAGACTCCAGCTATTCTCAAGTGTGTTTTACACTGAATCATATCTTGCACCTCTAGATGTTCCCTCTGGAAACCACTGCCACTGGGAAAGAAGGTTTCTGTTGTTCTGAGCCGTGGCAGCCTTGGATCACTTCTCTAGTGGAACTCCTCTGCATCCATCAGTGAAGAATAGAGTTACGGTCCATCTTCCCAAAAGATCTTCATCTTGGCAGGGTAGATTGTCTGGAATTGAATTTGTTTATTTTTCAATGCCCCTCATTATTGGTCTGTATTGTAGTTGTAGACGTTTGACTTCTGGTTGGTAATCCTGATCTAAGAATAGTCTTGCACCATTGTATTTAAGCTCCCCTTTATGTCAAGCCTGGTGAAGCATCTCCTACTTTACCATAAAACTGGCAAATTTCATAATTATAGGTCAAGGTCTCGGCGATGGGTCGGTCAGCTTAGGCTGTAAGGAGTTGTGTGCTCTCTCAATGCAGCCCTCGAGAGATGCAGGGAGGTCGAGAATCTCACTGAACATATCTTGTAGAAAATGAGCCATATTACCCATCTCACTCCCTCCAGGCAAGCCAGAGAGTCATAAATTGTCCCTTCATGACCTGGCTTCAAAATCTATACATTTATCTTACAGTGCTTTGGTGTGGGTTAGAAGGGAACTGATCACTGTAGAGAGGACCTCCATTCCAGTTTCCAAAGTCTCCACTCGCATTTCTGCCTCATAAATGCAGGTGTCTAAATCTGCAAGTTTGGTATGGATTTTCTGAAAATCTGCTTTATTTTCCTTCCTAGATTTCTTGATTTCTTGCAAGAGTGTGTCAAATCTAGATTTTGGAAGCTTTTCGTCTTCGAGTTCAGCATTCATGGCCTGAGATTCCTGGCCTGTTGCAGAAGGGCTGCGGCTCCCCTCCTGCATCAGTACTCTGTATCATGATCCATTGAGCATGGTTTGTCCCTTTTCTATTTGGGACCTGGTCAATTTGGCTTCCCCCTTTTCTTTAGGTGGCATGTTAATCTGTTTGTTATGCACAAAAGGTAGTAAAAGGGGAATTTTTATCCTCAGTTGGGAGGGAGGGAGCTCTGGTTCTAGGCTGCCGCTCTGGCCGTGGCAGAACCAAAAGTCCAGTGCAGCCACTTGTGATGCAATAGCCTCCTCTCCTCCACTGCACAGTGAGTGGCTAGAGAGTGTACTGAAGGTGTTCCCAAGTCCAGAAAAGATGCAGTGGGAGTTGATCAAGGACTGTAAGAAAACATGTTTTTGTGTGAGTAGTCTGTTTTTCACTTTTAAAAAGGAAAAAAACAATCAAACTACCAGCTTCATCTGCAAGCTTTACAGAATGTGACTAATCATAACATGTTTTTACAACTATAGACTTTTTGAGGCCTCTGGGGCTTGACAATATCCCTTTAAACATAAATGTTTATCTTGGCCAAGCCCCATGAGACAGACACTAGGCCAGCAGTGAAACCCCCAGTAGAGATGGGGTGGGCTAAATTTGGGGACTCATCCAGGATCTGTGGGAAATTCAGAGGTGCCAGGCACAGTGTCTATTTTCATCCTGAGAATGTCATTTGGACCCATCTCTTGTCCAAAAATGTGCTATTTTTGCTATTTAAATATTGTGCACATATCTCATCACATAGTACCTTTGCACTGACTCCAAGTAACATATGCCAGTTGTAGGTGAGCAAAAACAATGTGTGTAGCATAGCATAATTCCTTACATGTGAGGAGGTGGGGGAACAAATCTGCAAGATCTCAACCACTGGACTTCTGGAAAATGATGGAGTGCCTGACTGTTGAGAAAGACCCACTCTTTAGTAGTGGAGTTGGGGTGGAAACTGCAATAAGCCATGTGGCTCAAAGAAAATAATCATCAACAGCTTCACAAGTGAGGGGCATGACTCCAGAGAGGGAGTGTTGACTAGAAGCCTTAATTGCAGCAAACTTTATCCTTTGCATAGTGCAGTCCAGAATATATCAAAAGGCTTGTGTGTCAACCCAGCTGCAGACAGGGGTTAAAATGAGCAGGAACCCATAGGAACTTAGTTCCACCACCTCTTCCAAAACTGGATAAAGGCTCCTGCACCTCCATCATCGTTCTGCACTGAATACTATAGGAGAGTTCCACCAACTAAAAATGACAGTTCCTCCACCTAAAAATAAGATTTGAGAGCCCACCCCCCCACCTAAAGATTCCCACTTTAACCACTGGCTACAGATTGCCTGATTGGTGCACAGTGGAGAAAGGATGGTCCTTGTGGTCACCAACACCCAAAGTGAGTGTCAGTCATACGAGAGCTATTCCCGAATTAGTAGGATCTCCAGTGAATCCAATGAGTGCAATCTTAAACTGTTACAAAAGACTGTAGCAGAACTCATGCAAGCACTTGGTTTTTGCATCAGGTGGTTGGAGTTAGGGAAGGACTGGACTGAACATAAGAGAGACACTTGCAAACGTTTGTTAATTTTTTGTACAGTGACTCTTATAAGCTTGTACTCTGTAGCTAAGAAGGAAGATGAGTAGGGGCCCCCACTGACAAATGCTGGACAGCACCCCTGAGTGTGAGGGCTGTCTAAACTTCCCCCCAAAATAAGAGCAGTTTACTTGTATCAGTGCTGCAGAGGGGAAGATCTGTTCTCACTTGCAAATTCCCCTTAATTCCCCACCACTGTATCTGATACCCTAGTAGGAGATCCCTCAACATCCCTTGAATCTCCTGCCTCAGATCATGGGGAGAAGGTGCCTGCTGTGGTGACAGAAGGCACATGTGCCCCCTGTGCTGGGCTACACAAAAAGATAAAGAAGAAAAACTAGCTGTCTGGTGCAGGGACTTAATGCTGGAGCCTGTGTAAACCTCCATCATCTGATAGTGCAGCAGAGATGTACCGTATGTGCTGCAGCAATCTATCCCACCAGAGAAAGTAGCAGTGACAGAGATGCTGATGTTCTGTGGCTGTGGGGAGTAGAAATCCCAGACAGGAAATGAAACAGGAAGGGGACTGCCCTGTGGGGCTGAAGGAACTCCTGTTCTGTTTGCATGTGTGTTCTCTTTTCTATTTTCTTTTTTGCAGGGACCACAGGATGAGGCAGGTCCATGATGCACCTGAAGACACCAGAGGGCCCTTCCAGATCCAAGTTGTAAAGTGCTGAACTGCTGGAACACTTGAAATACAAAACTGGAGGTTATCTTGCTTCAGTTTATACTACTAATATTAAAATATTAAATGAAGAGGGTGCACACTAATGTTTTGCTGGGTTTACCTTTAGTATTGGGGTTGCATTCCTTTGCATCAAGTACTAGGTCTCCCTTTGGGGGAAGCGTAGTTAACATCTGTATCTGAACTGACTCTATGGATTCACTGGAACAGAATCTGGTCCCTTGTGTCTGATTTGGCTCCTGAATTTTGGGGTGGATGACAGTGGGCCACTCCATCTCCTGGAGGGGTATGAAAGTGTTTTTTGGTCTATGCCTCTTGTGAATTACTGTGGGCCTCTTTGCACACTGGAGCACATGGTGAGAATGTGTTCCTGCATCATGCCCTTGGAAGGCTGGCAGACCACTAATCCTTCCAGTGGGGAGGTGGAGTGTGTATCTGTTTCACATCAGTATAGGACAGTCTGTTTTTGAGGCCACTTTCAAGAAGCCAATGGCTAGCCAGTTACTAGAGAATTACAAATGTCCATGACTATTGGGGGTAGAGTTTTGGAAGGAATATGTGCCTCTTTTTCTTGGCCCTGGCGAGTGTGAAAAGGTCCTCACCCCTGTCAATACTGGCCTTGCTTGTCATAGGCATGTGGGAGGCTTTGTCCCCCTGTTGCAAACAGTCAAGGGAAGATACAAGGTTTGTATCCTTTGATGGCTGTGATCAGCTATCTGCAAGACAGGGGAGTTTGTAACACCCTCCTCCATCCATTAGGGGGAAGACTGTTGTTACTGAGCTCTTAGAGGCTTGGATAGTGATTAGCAAGTGTTGGGTATGTTAAAGGTTAGAGATCCATGGTTCTAGGATAAGAGGAGTTTAACTGTGTGAAAAGAGTGTTCGGCACCATTTACAGAGAGACTGTTCAAGTTCAGATTTGGGAATCCTAGAAGTCTGACCATTGGTATGTAGTCATATAGATAAAGCCAGGGTGATTAGGCCCAAGGTATCCCCACCCGGGCCCCAGGACACCTGGGATTCTCCTTGCTGAGGCACCAGAGGATGCAGAAAGACAGAACTGAGTTTGTCTGAATTGTTTCATGGCTGGATCACTTTAAATCTTATGTAGCTTATGAGCCAGAAGTCTGCCTACATGGCTTTATTCACTGAACTAGGAGATAAAGCCATGAAATATAATGTGGAGATACAGCCCCATTAGCCTTAAGGCAGAGATCCCATTGCGGTCACTTCATATGAATCCATGGGAGCAAGGGGGATACCCATGCAGCTTGGCTTTGAAGCCATAACAGGACACTGGAGGACATATTGTCTTTCTGAATGACTATTGTGAATTGTGTGCACTTCAAGCCAAAATATAAGCAGGTTCCTTTAACATCTGCTTGTTGACTCTAGTAAAAGTTTGTTGCATCTTGTGACATCTATGCATCCTCTATGAAATGTAATTGAGAAGACATGGTAAGTATCTGGTATATCTCCTAGCTCCAGAATGAATATTAATTCTAGCAACTATAGACTGGTCAGTCTCATTTTAGTGGTGGGGAAATTAACCGTAACGCTGCTCAAAGAAAAGCTGGTAGAGTATGTTGAATCCAATGAGCTACAAGACCACAAACAGCATGGATTCATGGGGGTGGACCATTTTTGACTCTACTCTAACATCCCATATTATACATATTAAAAATGAGATGAAATTTCTGCAGTATGATAGGGATGCTTCTTTGCTACAAGGGCAAAAAGTGGGTACTCAATCCCATGCAATACACAGAGGCCTGTATAAATGTTGTAAAGAAAGGGTAGAAGGAAAACAATATGTCTAGTATTGTAGATCAGTCTGGAACAGTGCTTCAGAACCCAGTGGATATTTCCTGGAGTCCTACACAACTGAGATGTTTAGATCTAGTGCTGATGTGGAAGACCAAATCCTCCCTAGATGACATACAAGTGCCACCCCTGCCCATGAGTTTAAATAAAGCCTTAACACAACCGGTGTCTAAGGACAAAATAGGGGAGGATAACAAAATTCCTCAAAAATAACACAGCGGTAGGTGAAGATGGCTTGGGAGCTGGGTTCTATAACAAAAATGTAAGAAAAGAATAATCCTCATTTTACTCTTAGTACTAAACATTATTTTGGACACAGCTAGACTATCCCCCTCTTTGAAACGATCCTACAAATCTAGCTCCACAAAAAGGGAGATCATAGAAAAAGGTCCAATAAGTATGACAAATACTGGTCAAAAAATATTAACAGATAATCTTGCAACCAGAGTTGCTTAGGTAGTCCAGCATCCTGTAATCCAGTCACAAACTTGTTCCATTTCAGGTAGGAAGACACAGAAAAATGATTATATTTTGGGAAGTGTTTTTAACTGTCAGAAATAAAGAGGGGCTTCATTTTAGCTTTGCTCCAATAAACAGTTTTTGATACGGTAGACCATGGTTATTTACTGAGAGATGGGGTCTTGAAGTTTTGTGGTATCCCACCTGTATTTGTAGAGTGGATTGTGATGTCATATGATGTGGCTATGATGATACCAGTAAGGCTGAGAAACAGAAAACAAATAATCTCACTAAAAAGAGGTGTCAGACAAGGCTGCTTGATGAGCCCTTTACTAATCTTTGCAATAGAATCCCTATCATAGAAATTGGAAGCCTCCACAGTGGTTCAGGGAATTGACACTGGAGAGGGCACGCAAATACTCAAATGTTTAGGATGTGCAGATGACCTCTGCTTCTGTATCTATCATTAGCATTCTGGTGAGAATGCCCTCTCTATTCTGGGAGAATATGGGAACATTTCTGGAGTAGGTTTGAATCTAGAGAAGAGTGCAGGTATACTACTGCAGCCACATCCAGAAAAATGCCTAAAGATAGTGAAAAAATTAAGATACACTAAAAACCCATAACAATGTTAGGCCTTTACATTGGATCTGGAGATTTAGTTCAACTTAATTGGGATGAGACTCTAACTATACTGTAACAAGGAAAAGAATGGCAGATGGCATAACTGGAATATGTCAAAATTAAAATATGTAAACATGATAAAAACTTTCCTTATCACCAGCTTCCTATTCATTAGTGACATTTTTCATGCAATGAAAGAAGTGACACCTAAATTATTGAGTTTATTCCTTAGAATACTATGGGGAAGTCGATTAAATCCAATAAAAAGAAATACAATGTTTTTAGAAATCAAAGATGGGGTCTGGGTATGCTGAACCTATTGGCCTTTTACTGAAGTATATTCCTTTATAGGAATTTATTGTCACTACAGGTCCACCCAGGAAATCAGCTCTAAAAAGGTATTGGCTTTTCCACTTTATGCTGGACTGGTTGCAACAGAAATTCAGTATGAAAAAAATAACAGGTGTACCCTGAATATTTAAAATTGTCTTCTTCTAAGATGACGTTATGAAAGGTTCTGTGTGATTTGGATACTAGAAAAAAACTATATGCCCATATCATGACCCAGTTCCCTGCGGACAGGGGATTTCTGGATTGTTCCCAAGGAAATGTCACAGAAGCAGCACTACAAATCCTAGATAAGAGGGTACCGAAGACAGTTTAGGACATCACGTGATTGGGCTTTCTTGGAAGACTAGGTGTTAGAGACTACCACAAACATAAACAGATCACAGAAAGATACGCCCTACTAAAGAACACATAGCTGTTTTTGAAACTCAGCAACACCTTCTTCTCTACTATCCCTATGCACAGCAGTTTTGGAAGTTGGTGTCCAATAAGTGGAAAACCCTGGATCTTGTAGAGATAGACTGTGAGGAGCGGATTACGAGTTACTTGGCAGCAACATTTTCCCACTTCCATACCACCACCTTAAGGATTATATTCATATGTATCAAATTGTACCTCTGAAGAGCTCGTTGTTGGTTAATTTTACAGCAAGAGAATGCTAGGATATGGTCCTAATAAACTATAGAGCAATACTTGAAGGAAGGAATATAAGCAACTGTCTCCTGGAGAGTGTTCCAGATTATGGGAGTATGTTAATTGGTTACCCCTGTAAAGAGTGAATATACAGAATAGAACAAACAGACTTTTCTGTTGTCTCTCCTACAAACTTGGTGTAGTGTACAATTTTGTGATATAGAAGTCAGGTATTCATAAATGCTTTTACGTATGTGTACTTCTCTGTTAAGGACTATCGAGTGGGAGTTTAAAGTGTTATTGTGAAAGGTAACAGAGAAGCATGGAAATATACCACCCAGATGACTAGAGTATACGTATCATGTCTGTTATAGTTGCCTGTATTCTTTTTTCCCTTTGCCATTGATTATTTACTTGTATTCAGTGATCGTATGGTTCTTGTATATATATATTTTGAATATAGCTTCTTCAATAAAATGTTCCCCTACTCTTCTTCAGTAAGTGCCATGGGATCCTTTACTTCCACCTGGACACTGACCTGAAGAGACCTATGTGTAACATCTCATCCAAAGGACATATCACTGAAGTACAGTACAACAGTAATAAGCATAATTTTCCAACAAGGATCTTATTGAAAGAAACACAGAAATGCAGAAACATAGAAATTGTCAGCAGATAAGGACCGACAAGCCCATCCAGTCTGCCTTCAGGCCCTATACATTGTATGTGGCCACAGACCCTTTGTAATCAATGGTTTTTTATCACTCCCTCCCTTCTCAAGGTTCCCTTGTGCCTGTCCCAGGCATGCTTAAATCTCTCCACTGTTCTTGCTCCCACTACCTCCTGTGGCAGACTATTCCAAGTGTCGACTACCCTTCCTGAGTAGAAAAACATCCTCACACTACCTCTTAATCTACCCCCCTCCAATTTCATATCATGCCCCCTTGTCCTAGTACTTTTTCTGCATTGAAAAGGTCCCCACCTATACCTTGTTTATGCCCTTGAGGTACTTGAAAGTTTAAATCATGCCTCCCCGCTCTCTCCTCTTCTCCTGTGAGTACACTTTGAGGTCCCTTAGTCTCTCCTCATATGTTTTGTGGTGCAAG
This sequence comes from Neoceratodus forsteri, assembly GCA_016271365.2. NCBI lineage: Eukaryota > Metazoa > Chordata > Ceratodontiformes > Ceratodontidae > Neoceratodus > Neoceratodus forsteri. Next base: position 1,456,020,871 of record CM057450.1, on the reverse strand, counting down.
ACCTGCACCATCTTTGTTGCTTTCTCTAGATAGTTTCCACCTTGTTTATGTCCTTACACAGGTGTGGCCTCCAGAACTGCATGCAGTGCTCCAGGTGAGGCCTGACCAATGTTTTATACAATGGTATCACCACTTCCCACCTCCTGCTACTGATACCCCTGCCTAGTCACCCCAGCATGCCACTGGCCCTCCCTGCTGCCTTTGCACACTGCTTTGATACCTTAAGATCATCAGAGATGTTAACCTCTAGGTCCCTTTCCTCCTTGATGACAGTCAGGTCCTCCCCCAACCTGTAGCTCTCCCCAGGGATCCCTCTACCCAGGTACATTATTTTGCACTTTTTTGCATTAAACTTCAGTTGCCACATCTCCGACCATCTTTCGAGCTTCTCCAGGTCCCTCTTCATTTTCTGCACACCTTCTGGAGTATCCACCCTGTTGCAGATCTTGGTGTCATCTGCAAGCAAGCAGACCTTTCCCTCCAGCCCCTCTGCAATGTCACTAATGAAGGCATTGAACAGAACTGTCCCAGTACTGATCCCTGTGGTACCCACAGACTGCTTAACAAGGCATCTGACAAAGATAAGAAGCTGGAAAGGGAAATTAAGAAGACAGCAGGCCAACAAAGAACTATACTCATGGGGGAGTTCAGTCCCCATACATAGACAGGGACATTCTAGCAACAAAGAGCAAAAACAATCCAGAAGTTTGTAGAGGGTACATAGGACTGCTCTCTCACCTAATGAGTGAGGGAGGCAACCAGGAGGAAGCAATCTTTGACCTGGTTCTGTCTAACTAGGACATTACCAGAGATATCTCAATATGAGGAGCCAGCTGGAAGAACATCCCCACCACTATTAAATTCAACTGCATTCTCAGCAACTGAATTCCAGCATTTTGACCCCTGGCTTTAGAAAAGCTGGTTGTGTGAATGATAAAATTAATCAACGATTCAGGTACATTGTAGCCAAACATGAAACAGAGGGAGCAGAAAAAAGCTGGTAGCAAAGAGGTGGCTGTATTAGAGACTACCCAAGAATGCATAAAATGTGTTATCTCAGCAAGTAAGCAGAAGATATCTATCTGGCTAGACAGGCAAGTGAGGGCCTAGGCAAATCTGGGACAGAAAGTGAGCTTTTATGGCATACAAGGAGAAGCACATGATGCTAATATGGTGGTACATAAAATGCTTGATAAAATCAAGGAAATAATTAGGAGGATGAAAGAGAATGTGCAGCTAAGGATAGTGGAGGTGGTCAATAAAAATGATACAACTTTCTTGAGGCACAATAGGGAAAAACAACAAGCAGAGGACAGCATACAAAGGATGAAGGAAAAATGTGAAAAGAAAAGAGGAAGATGTGGGGAAGGCGAACAAATTAAATGAATTCTTCAGTTCTATGTTCACAGTGGAGGCTACAATACCAATCCAAGATAGCATGGTAAGATTTAAGGCTAGTGATAGGCAAAAACTAGAAATTGGGCACATAAAGCTGGCCCAGTGGTGCTGAGGGTTGAGGTACTGGATGCCACACCTCACGCCACACTGGTGACCCATGTTTGGGAATGGATGTGGGCCACAAGGGGTTGGCAGGGGGTAGAAGGATTGAGCATCCAGAGGGACTACTCTCCTTCTCCGAGGAAGGGGATTTCAGTTTTGGCACCCATTCACCCTCTGGCAGAGGCTAGGGAACAGGGCACCATGCTAGAGCATGGGGCAGAGCTTAGGGCGGATGCTGGAGATTCTCTGTAAGTGTCATTGCATGTCCCTCAGCTCCTGGGGGTAAAAACTTTGAAAAAATGCCAGCTTCCTGCGTATGAGCCGGCTCTGGTGCCTGGTCCCTCTGGCCACCTTCAGTTCTGCCTCTGGTGGCCCAACTCGTGGGGGGAGTCTTCCCCGAGTATGAGGGACTGGGTTACCAGAGCAAGGCAAGACCCTTCACGGGGCAAGGGGAGCCTGGCAGGAAAAAGAGGAATTAAAAAAAAAATAAAAAATCAGGCACATAGTCAAACAGAGAATGCTGAAGGGTCTGCAGAGCTAGAACTCAAACAAGTTCACAGGGCCAGACGGGATATAGCAAGGGTGCTGAAGGGGCAAGACATGCCCAGACAGCACTCTTGGGAGACTTACTTAACTAATCACTTGCAACAGGGGAGGCACAGATGGACTGGAGAGTGGTGAACGTGGTCCCCCTGCCTAAGGTTGGGGATAGGGAGAACCCAGGAAATTACATGCCAATGAGTCTTACATTAATAGTAGGCAAGTTAATGGAGACAATTATTTCAAAGAACAGTCGTTAACTTCCTGGAGGAAAATGAGCTTATGGATAGAAATCAACATAGATGTACTAGAGGCAGGTCACATCAAACAAGCTTAATATTTTTTTTAGTTTGGTGACATAAACTTTCACATTTCACCGCCAGCTGCTCCTGTTTCAACTAAAAGAAACATTTTTGTATGGCACGCTGAATAATAAAAAAAAAAAAACAATTATTATTTCTACCCTCTGTGTAGTTACACTGAATGTATGTATCCTACCCTGGCAGCTATTTTTCTCCCAAATTCTTCTAAATTGCCAATGTATAAGCTTTGCTTTTTCTGTACTGTCTAATGTATTTCCATTTTATGTATGTGGGTCTCGGCCCCCAGGTTGCATCTGGAATCGAGCATGTTGCTCAGTATGCTTTCCTGGTAAAACTCGTAAATAAATAAATAAATAAACTGTGGATGGGACCAAGCACTTGACATCTTGTACATGTAAACCCCCCTTCACACTGTCTACGGGTATCCTCATGGTAAACTGGTGGGGGGGGTCACAACAGCAGAAACCAATACAGTCCCCAGAATACAGTTCAGATCTTACCAGTTGGATAACTTGTTGGATGCAGGTTCTTCCATGCCATGGGGGCCATGGTGGGTACTGGGCTGTAGGACTAAAAGGGGTTAACAGCAGCACACCTGTAAACAAACAGAATGTTCACAAAAATACTTGCAGGAACAGGGGATCTTATTTAATAACAAAAATACTAGCCAGTCCAAACATGTTTACAAAATGAATCTCCAGGCTCAGGAGCCCACAGTGGAGTTAAGGCAATTCATTGGTGGTTCTGCATGATTGTGAAGACCCTCCACCCCTTCTCACTCAATTTCTGAGCTGGGTGGCCACATCGTAGGTTAGGCAGCAGCAGCTTACAAGGCCGGGACCTCCATTATAGAAGCAGCATACCTCTACAACTTCCTCTGCACTCCTCAGCTTCCTTTTACCTCCCTAAGATTCAAGAGAGCAAGCAGAGGGATCCCACACACATAGGGGCTCTGACTGACCTTCACTCTACTGCTGGATCTCCACAAGCAACATCCCCTATGACCATTAGAGTGGACGTTCCCACATGCCATCTCCTCAGACTCACCACATCTCTTCATTCTCATTCCCTCTGCCTGGTCTCACAGGGCGCAAACGGTGGATAAAATCAGGGGTAGTGTAACTAAGCCCACCCAATTCCATGCTCTAATACTGCTATATCCTCTACAACCATGATAGAGACATACAAGTATCTTTTTTTTTTTTGAATTCAATATACTTTATTAGTATTTCAATCATACGATTGGTTGCTACACAGACCAGACATTGGCAAAGATTTATAATAATCCTCCACCCCACCTGCGTTTATTCCACATCTATAACAAACTCCCAGAGTGTACATCTACTCTATAGTAAAATAACAGTTATTACGAGCAGTAATCATTCAGCAATGTCTATTCCTTCCCTCAAAATTTCACCAACTCAAATAAAGTTAGGAGTGGCTCCCATATCTCCGTGAATCTACGATAGGCATTTCGCATATTCAGTATATGTTTCTCCACCTGGATTGCAAGTAAGATTTCTCGATACCACTCTATGACAGCGGGAGGGGACTTCTCCTTCCAGTGCCTTAAAATAACAAGTTTCGCTGAGGTTGAAATCAGTGCTATGTGTGCAATGTGTGTCTGGGGAATCCCCCGGGGAAATATGGCTAACACACAGCTCTCTGGGGTAAATAGGGCATCTAATCCCAAAATTGGGTCTAAGATCTTTCGTATCTCAGCCCAGAAGTTCTGTATTAGTGGGCATTGCCATAGCATGTGATATAAGGACCCTGGAACCTGGCAACCACGTGGGCATAACGGGGATGTTTCTAGGCTCAATCTGTGAAGTTTATCTGGGGAATAATAGATATTGTGCAAGATATTGAACTGAATCAACCTAAATTTATCCTGTTTAATGTATTTGTGGAGTCTTCTCCATATTTTTTCCCAATAAACAGGATCTTCAGGGAGTGACAGCGTTCGCACCCAGTAGTAGCACACGTCTTTAGACAATAAAGTATCTAGAGCCTGGAGTTGCTTATAAATTCTAGAGACCGAGTGAGGTTGTCCCGCCTCCTTGAGAGCCTTTAAAAGACCTTCTGCCACCTGTAGACCCAATCTGCTTTCCTATAAAAGCCCGAATAGCCATTTTAATTTGTAAGTATTTAAAGAAATCTTGACCCTTCAGCTGGTATCTACTCTGCAGGATTTTAAAAGGGGCCAGAGCTGTGTCCTGAAGGAGATCTTCCAGAATACAGCATCCCAGTTGCAGAAGAAAGGAGGGTGAAATAAGTTTTTTCCCAATCTGAAAGTGCCAATTGTTGGTTAGTGGTTGAGCCCTAGATACTTCCCACCTTTCCGAGAAGTACATACAAGTATCTTACAGGGAGGAACAGGGTGCAGGAATACACTATTTTTAAGCGAAAAAGATGTACCAGCACTAGAGGGCATGGGATGAAGTTGGAGGGAGGATGATTCAGAGGAAACGTGAGGAAGAATTTCTTCACAGAACGGGTGGTGGACAAGTGGAACACCCTGCCAGAGGAAGTGGTGGGGGCTGAAACAATCACAGGATTTAAGAATGCATGGGATAGACATAAAGGAATTCTGGAGGTCGGGGGTAAGGGGCAACAGACTTCTAGGAAAACATAAACTGAACTTACAAGCTCAAATGGGCAGACTGGGTGGGCCATAGGCCCTTATCTGGTGAAACTGTCTATGTATCTATGTAACCACTCCCACATATAGGCACATTGGCTCTCCCTTCAGGTGGGTAACACAATACAGGCTGTAGATTCAAATCTATCCCCATATGGAGCATATAAACCACCAGGTCCACTGCCACTGTAACACCGCTGCACTCCTGGGCCCAGATCTTACCATGGCAAGAAAGGTAGGGGCAGGCAGTTGCCTCTGTTCCTGCAGACCACCCACTGACAACCTGAGTAGGAAAGAACTCCCAAATTGCACCAAAGAGTCCATTTTATAAGCAGCTATCCCCCAGTGCAACCTCCAACCCATGGAAACCCCACCCAAGGTCAGAGGCCATCAATATTGAAATTAGTACTGTCCAAAAATGTTACAGGGGAGGGAAGAATGGTAAAACCATGTCACAGGTGGGTTACACTCCCTCCTCTTACCATCCCGGTGAACACCTACCTCAGCTACCTGGCCCCACAGCTCCATGGGGTGCGCGCACTTACGCACAGAGCTACCAGACACCGGCCCACTGGGACACTGCTGAAATGGTGGGTTTCAAGCTTCACTGGCCAAAAACTCTAAAACCTAAAACTAAGAGCATTCCCCACCACAAACACCTACTGGAGCTAAACCAGGGTATCCCATACCCATCTCACTAGCAACCTGCCAACCAAAGTGTGCAGGGCAGATTGCCTGGCACCAAAGGTGGCAGCATCCCAGGCCTACTTCTACCTAAACTTAAACTCGCTCACCATGGTTGGACTTGGGTACAGGGGGCCCACCTGTAAAGCTAATACAGGGGCCCATGATAACCTGTGAACAAGGGGATCACAATTGAGTGCTTACAAAAATGGAGACTCAGTTACAGCGCCTGTGTTCAGGCTATCTGGTAGGGTAGCCACCGGATACCTGGGTGGGCGAGGCAGGGCGATGGGAAGCTACGCATGCACATGCATGAGGGGAGAGAAAGGGAAGGGGAGGGAAGGTATGGGTGTGGCAGGCAGCTGCTGAGCTGGTCTGCTAGTGTGGTGGGGAGGGTGGTCAGTTGGGAGATGCAGGGTGGAGAGTTTGGGTCTGTCGTGTTTTTTTTTTTTTGCTGGCAGGCGCCTTTATGTTTTGTAAGAATTTCACCCCCCTTGACATGCAACCCCCTGGAGTTGAGAATCTTTTAGTAGGGGGGTACATTAGTCAAATCCCCTCTGCATTAAAAACAAATCCCATAGATGTCAAGCGTCCTCTTGCCATTCGCCATGAGTGTGCATCGTTGAAATTAATTTTCAGCAATGTACACTCGCTCTAAAGGCAATCGCTATTCCGCGATCGTTGTTATGATGTAGAACCGGGGCCCACCTGGAAAATGATTAGGGGAGGGCCATGATGACTCATTCATATTAGCATTCCACTTAAATTTTATACACTAGCTCTCTGTTTGCGTCTTACATTTACTCACAATGCCCCAAATACCCCATTTGATTAGAAAAAGTAGATGATTAAGCCAAAGATTTTCAGAATTTAGAAGGTGCTTAGGTACCAACAGAGGGGGCCCACCTGGAAATTTCTAGGTATCCTGGTGAGCCAGTCCAACTTTGTTGCTCACTAGAAACCCATGCCACCAAATGCTGCTGAACTGCTGCCAAGAGGTGCAATACCTTTCTTCGCACATTCCCCTTAGGTAACAGAACCATTTCAAAAGCATGCAACATTATAACAAACACATTCACTAAGCTTGTGGCTGCATATGGCAGTACACCCTAAGTATTTAAGCTTTTTGATAGTATAACTTTAAACATTTTAAACTGCATAAACAGCACTGTAGTGCTATTGTCCTGGATTACTGAAACTGGAAAAATTGGTATCCCGTGATATGGGAGAAGGAAATTGAGCGACTCAAATGTGAGCAGCTCAATTTGTGCACCTGAAGGAGTAGTGAGTGTGATAGTATAGCGAGGGGAAGGAATAGCGAGTGTGGAGGGATAGAATAGCAAGGGTGAATTATGGGGGAACTGTGCAGTGATGTGAGCTAAATGGAGGAATGCAGCCTGCTGCTGCCAAGCTGGCTGCCTGGAGTGGTGGATATGGTCACCAGTTGGAATGGTGATGGTCCTGGGTTCAGACTGCCTGTAGGCAAATGTTATTTTAAACGCTTTTGGCTATTAACATTTGTTTTCTGTTCTGTGTCCTCTGGTTCCCCCAACTATTGTGCCCCAGCTGTGGTATCCCCCTTCATACTGTGGCCCCCCTCCCATGTATTCCCCTGTCCCCCAGTGTCTGCCCCCCCAGAGTCGATTATATTAATATGGGAGGTGTGGGGAGGCATACCCCCATATTAAACATTAGTGTATATTGTTGTTTTATTGCACTGCCTAGTACCGTCTGTGTTTTGCTAGTTGCTTTGGTGTTGGAGCGTTGATTTTGTTTTCGTCGACATGTAGTCACTTACATGGAAGTTGCTGTAAAAAAGTTGCCGCTGTTATGACATAGAACCGGAAAACTTTAACAGTCTTTGCCAGAGACCCAATCAGCATATCAAACGACAGTTCCCCCAAAGGCAACAGCACTGAGGTACTAAGTCTAGACTATTCAATTTAAACAGTACAATAAACCAAAGTAGCAATAGAATAAATGCAGGCTATTTTAAATCAGCATAGACAGTAAACTGAGATAAATAGCAAAAAGGGTTGATCTCACCCAGATGCATGACAGTCACAGTCTCAGGAAGTCTCTAAACAGGCATCTTCATGAGGAAGATAGATCTTTACAGGCCACAGGAATCTTCAGCTCTGAGCAATAAAGTAGGAAGGTGGAGACTTAGTGGTAGCTTGACCAAAGGAGTCCATGCCATGTACATAGGTCTTAATCTATCTTCCCATCAGGTCCTGGATCAAGGCATAGGCCTGAAACAAGGATAAGCCTTCCCAGGCGTAGTTGGCACACTTTGACTTCGTCATGTTCTGAATCCATTGCTGGACATTTCTTGTGCCCCAATAGACCCAGCTTTGTCAATACTTCTCAGTAATGTCCCAGAGTTTCTCAGAGAGATAGGGGTACAGATACTGCAGATTGTCACTGCAGATTTTCTTCCTGATGATTCATTCCACCTGACTCCACTCCAGCAGCTGTCTAACTTTGTGCCAAGGGGTCTGTCCATCCAGTAACCATACACCTTCTCTGTACCTCCTTATATTGTGGTCACCATTGGTCATATTCTCATACCGCTCCCTGTGACACCAGCATTTGATAGCTAAGTTAGGCCTGTTCTTCCATGGCATGATGTACAGGGTTTCATGCTCAGTGGCTATGTCCCTCTCCAAATCTCCATTGCTGACATGGCTTCATCCCTCAAACAGCACCAGACTACTCGCCACCTCCTTAGGCCTTTCTGGGGTAGACGGGGAGTAGATGGCACATCCTGATTCTCCTCCCACTTCTCCTTGGAGGCAGATGCTATTCTAGCAGCTCAATGGGTGCTGGGCTTTCCCAATCCTTTGGGGTTAGCAGTCTCATTTGTGCACCTCATCCTCGACCACGTCCATAGCTGGGGTGTGGGAAATTCCCTAACGGTGCTGCAGCTTTTCCCACAGCCTCCCCCTTAGGTCCTTCTGCTTTGCTTACAGACTTCACTGCTGCAGACTTTGCAGCCAAAATGGGTCTCTCTATTTCAGTTGAAGGCTCCATGGTTACTGGCTACACCTCTGAGGCAAGTCTCTCAGCATCACTTAAGGGTTTCATTGCTGCTGAAGGAGGGGCTTCAGCAGCAAAAGTGGAGGCAGAAGTGGCCATCAACTCATCCTGTTCATCAAGGGTAGACTCTGTAGAAGTGGTGGATCCTCCAAGCCCACTCAGACATGGGAAATACCGACGGATATAGACACCGGGATGTTTCTGGTAGCAAAATGTACAAATAGGCTGAAGAGTCACTCCCAGGCCTTGCACCTGGCAGGAAATGCATTTTGTCCCTGTGGAATGCTCAACTATGTTCCACAACCATTTCAACATTGTCACTGGAACCATGACTTCAGGGGATTCAGGTGCAGTCATCATAGCTTCAGTTCAGCTGGAAAACTGGAAACTTCTAACTTTTTCCTTGCTGTACTGCAGGTCACTCCAAAGCACAACAGCTCCCGAACAGTTCTTGTCTGCCAAAGCCCTCCTTGCTCAAAGTTCCACAGACCCCAAACCTGCCAGCCTGCCTGGCACTGTCCAATTAGATCTCACCACCAGGGCAATTAACATACTGTTCACATGTGATTGTCATGCTGCTAGCTGAACATCTAGACAGCAGGGCACCTCCACACCTAGTGCCTAGCACCCCCAATTTTAGTTCTTCCCCCTTGGCACACACCAAATGGGATCCTGGACAAGCCCCCACATTTCTAAACACCTCTTCCCACTGTCTAGGGGTATCCTGATGGTAAACTGGGAAGGGGGGTCACAACAGCAGAAACCAGTACATTCCCCAGAATACAGTTCAGATCTTACCAGTTGGATAACTTGTTGGATGCAGGTTCTTCCATGCCATGGGGACCATGGTGGGTACTGGGCTATAGAACTAAAAGGGGTTAACAGCAACATTCCTTTAAACCACTGGAATGTCCACACGAAAACTTGCAGGAACAGGGGATCTCATTTAATAACTGAAATATAAGCCAGTCTAAACATGTCTACAAAATTAATCTCTGATCTCAGGAGCCCACAGCAGAGTTAAGGCAATTCGTTGGTGGTTCTGCATGGTCATGAAGACCCTCCATCCCTTCTCACTCAATCCCTTGGCTGGGAGGCCAAATCATAGGTTAGGCAAAGGCAGCTTACGAGGCCTGGACCTCCATTATGGAAACAGCATACCTCTACAGCTGCCTCTGCACTGCTCAGCTTTCTTTTACCTCTCAAAGATTCAATAAGGTAAGCAGAAGGAACCCACTCACATTGGGGTCCTGACTGACCTTTCCTCTACTGCTGGATATCCATGGGCAACTCCCCCCATGACCATTGAGGTGGATGTCCCCACATGCCATCTCCTCAGATTTGCCATTCGTCCTCATTCTTGTTCCCTCTGCTTGGTCTCACAGGCAGGGCACAAATGGTGGATAAAATTGTGGGCAGTGTTACTAAGCCCACCCAATTCTATGCTCTAATACTAGTCTATCCTCTCTGACCACTCCCACATACAGGCAGACTGGCTCTCCCTTCAGGTGGATGATTCAATACAGGCTGCAGGTTCAAATATCTCCCTGAATGGAACATACAAACCACCAGGTCTGCCATCACTGTAACACCACCATCACACTCCTGGGCCCAGATCTTATCTGGGTGACAAGGGCACAGGCAGGCATTTGCCCCAGTCCTGTGGACCACCTGCCAACTACCCAGTGCAGGAACGAGCTCCTAAATGGGGCCAAAGTGCCCATTTGATTACCAGCAATCCCCAGATACAACCTCCAACATGTGGAGACCCCACCCAAGGGCAGAGGTCATCAATATTGAAATTAATACTGCCCATAAATGTTACAGAGGAGGGAAAAATGGTAAACCCAATGCATGGGTGAGTTACATACAGTACCTGGATTTCAGTTAGGCTTTTGATTTGATGCCACATAGGATGCTAATAAAGAAGGTAAGAGACCTAGGAATAGTAGGAGAGATAATCAGGTGGTTTGGAAACTGTTTACTGGATACGTCTCAAGGAGTTATCCTGACTGGAAAGTTCTCTGATGTCAGGGGCATTACTAGTCATTTGCCTCAGGTCTCTGTTGCTGCCCTGAGATAGATGTTCTTTACTATGCATACTAGTGATATCAGGGTGGGATACAGAGGAACATAAGTCTGCAAATGAAACAAACTCTGTAGGAGAGTGGATTGCAAATATTGAATTAGCAGTATGAAAGACAGGCTGGAGAAGAGGTCTTGTATCTTGAAATTTAAATTCAGTGCCAAAAAATATGAAGTAAACTAGTAGCACACATTTTCAGATTTTTGCATCAATGAGGTAGAGGTGGAGCACTCAAAGGAGGACATGGACCTGTGGTTGATAATTAAGCAATATGGAATGACAGGGTGTGCATTATGCTGGGATAATGGTACACCTTGGGTGGGTTTAAGCATGACGCTGAAGCCAAGTGCATCCACCATCCAAGAAGTCCCATTATCCTAACACAACGCACACCCTGAAGTGCATTATTGCAATTCTGAAATAGGTCGCTTATTGTGAATAAATAATATGATTTTTTTTAAGTTTTTGTAACTAGGATTTGTTAAAAAAAAGAAAAGAAAGCTAAAAAGTAAAAAAAATATATAACAAGTGAATAGAAAATACAGTGTTCCCTTGCTATAATGAACCTCACTAAAGCAAATGCATGGCTATAGCGAATGGTTTGTTTGGCTTCCTGTCAAAGAACACTGATTTAGCTGCCCCCTAAGTACTGCACCAAGCTGTCAGCAATTAAGTATATTTGCAATGACAAGTAGTACTGTACGAAACCTGATCCAAAAAAGTATCCGGTGCAGGTTATGTAGGGAGTGATGTTCTGCAAGGATTGGTGTTGGGATCTTCCCTATATAGCATATTCATAAGCGATTTTAACCAAGGAATAACAAACCATATCACAACATTTGCTGATGATACTAAGCTTGGGAAGGGAAGTGCATTTTATTTCAAAGCATCAGTCATTAGCAAATGATTTAAAGTCCATCAAAAAATGGGCCATTACAAACAAAATGAAATTTAACTTGAATAAATGCAGTGTCCTTTATCTTGGGAAAAATAATCCAAACCATTTCTGCTATTTGGGCAATGTTAAATTGTGCTCTTTTACCAAGGAAAGGGATCTTGGCATCATAATAAACAACCAATTAACATCCACAGAGCACTGCATTCATGTTTCAATGAAAATACATTCTCTACTAAGGTCAATAAGACAGACATTTATTTCTCAAAGTAAACATCGCTTATTACCAATATACAAAATTTATGTTATTCCACATTTAGACTTTGGATCACCCTTTTGGAACCCTCACCTAAACAGCAGCTTACACCTTTGGGAGAACTTTAACAAAACACAATATTTAGACACAGTTCAGCTTGTATTTCACATTAGTTTTGTATTCCATCTCTCCATTATTTACTGCTGAGGTCATTTGCTTGCAAACAGGATCTTTGTTCCAGAAAAGTTCATCTATGTTGCCTTTTCCCTAAGTGAGGTCATAATGCACTGCTTGTGACATCACAGTTACTTATATGGCAACCCATTGTACAATGTTTCCAGTAACCAAACAGATGATACAAGGATAATAAATGATACACCAGAACAAATATTTATACTGGGAGATTCCATCACAAGGTTCACAGACAGATATATAACTAGGGGCAATAAAGAGAATGTAACCAGCTGTAGTTATAGTGGAGCAACAACAAAAGATATCACAAAATTGATCGCAAGTATATTACAAAATGTGTTAGGACCTAAACCTGTGGTTTTACATGCTGAAACTAATAATTTTGGGAAACAAGATGTAGAAGAAATCATTAGGGATACGGAAACTGCTATAAAATGTGTACAAGACTGAACTGCAACCCCTGTGACTTCAGAAGTTCTACCAGTACCAAGGGCAAGTTACCTGCAGGACACAGAATATTACATTTTTTAACAACTGGCTGCATAGGTGGAGTCTTATGAATAATACTCATTGCATAAGATCATGGAAAAAAATTAAAAGAAACAAACGACATGGGCTGTGCGGATAGACAAGATCGATTTGGTGTAGTTACAAACAAGAAAACAAATGAAGAAACCGGCAAAAGAAATTATTAACCACAAGTCAAAAATGATATACAGAATAAAACTACTAAAATAAATAATAACATGAAAAATTCACGTAATAGTAAATCAGGACTAAGCTTCTTATTATCAAATGCAAGGAGTTTACATGGTACAAAACTGGATAAATTTAAAATAATACTAAACAAAGAAAAAACAGACATAGCGGCAGTAACAGAAACATGGTAGAATGATAGCTCTGAATGGATTGAAAACATATTAGGTTACATAACCTATTATAAAAATAGAAAAGACAAAAAAGGGGAGATGTGGCACTATTTATAAGAGACAGTATAACATCTAAACAGATTACCAAATTAACAGACAATAATTATTGTGAAACTATCTGGGCTGAAATAATAGGGGACAGACAACCGAAGCTCCTTGTTGGTCTTTGTTACAGGCCGCCAGATTCAAACTTGGCAACAAACCAAGAAATCATGAACAATATAAATGACAAAACAAACTATAAAGAAATGATACTAATGGGAGACTTTAATTTCCCAGTGATAAATTGGAAGGATAATACAGGTAATAATAATCAAGAAAATCTATTCCTGGATATATGTTTAACAAATGGATTACATCAATTGATTCATAAACCAACTCAGAATAATAATATTCTTGATTTAGTACTAATAGATATTCAATATCCAGGTTAAACCACCCTAACAAAATAGTGACCACATGACTATTATTTTTAAAAGTACTACTCAAATAAAACCTGAGACAGGAAACACAGTTTTTAAAAACTACAGTAGAGCTAATTTTGCTGAGTTAAAACAAGAATTATCCAACTGGAAATGGGATAATGTGACAACTTCCTGTAATGACTTATGGATAAGACTTAAGAATAACATTTTAGAAACAGAAAATAAATATGTTCCAAATAGGACTGTCTACAATAAAAAATGAAAGATTCCACCATAGGTAACACCAACTATAATTAAACTAATTAAACAAACAAAAAAATTAAAGCTATGAAAAAAGAAGGTAGTGATTACAATAGATGGAAATATAAGATGATTTTAAAGACATGCAAAACTAAAATCAAAATTGAAAAGAATAGGTTCGAAAATAGACTAGCTTATATAAAAAATGGTGGTAAAGGTTTTTTCTCCTATATAAACAACAAAAAACCTACTTCGAGAACCATTGGGACCTTAATCATTAATAATAAAGAAATTGCACAGCATGATACTACTGAGGAATTTTAATAAATATTTTTGTTCAGTTTTTAATGCTAAATCCAAAACTGACATCAAACAAAATATAAAAATAATGGATTATGTAATGGAAATAATTAAGGAAGAGATCATGACCAAATTAAATACAATAAATACAAACAAATCACTAGGGCCTGACAAACTACATCCTAGGCTACTAAAAGAAATTAAGGAGTGGCTAATCAAATCATTGCATAAATGTTTTAATATGTCACTACTTTCACACAATGTACCAAATGACTGGAAAGCAGCTACTGTGACACCTATCTTTAAAAAGGAAAACCATGCAGACATACAAAATTACAGACCAATCAGCCTGACTAGTATAATAGGCAAAATTTTCTAATCAATATTCAAAATCAGACTTGAAAAAGACTTAAATAGAAAAGGACTGATTGATAGAACTCAGCATCGATTTAGAAAGAATAGCTCTTGTTTATCTGGTAATATGGCCTTCTACAAATACATCAGCAAAAAAATAAAAAATAATATACCTTTGGACGTAGTCTATTTTGATTTCTGTAAGGCATTTGACAAAGTACCACACAGACAATTAATAACTAAAATGAGAACACTAGGAATTAACAATCAAATTACTAACTGGGTGCAAGAGTGGTTAAATGACCGTACTCAATATGTATGCATTAGAGGACACATGTCTGGAACTCTCACTGTGAGTAGTGGAGTGCCTCAGGGATTGGCCTTGGGACCAATTCTGTTTGACATATTTATATCTGATATGACTACAGATTTTAATAGTTTTGCTATAAAATTCACAGACTACACACAAATAGCAGCGTCAGTAGAAACATCACAAGATTGTCTCAAGCATGTCAATGATTTAAAAAAATGTGAAATCTGGGCAGATTAAAAATCAAATGTTCTTTAACATTGACAAATGTGTTATTATGCGCTTTGGACATAAAAATCAGCAATATCATTATAAATTACATGGTAAAGTCTTAATACCTATAATGCAACAAAAAGATCTGGGTGTATCAATCGATCCTGACCTATCCTTTCAGAGCCATTGTAATAACATCATTAATAAGACAAATGGACTAATAGGTTGTATAAAGAGAAATTTTACCTCTTGGGACAGAGGATGTATTCTACCATTGTATAGGGCTTATGTGAGGCCTCACCTGGATTACTGTTCTCCCTTGTGGAGCCCATATCTCAGACGAGATGTGAATAGGCTAGAGGGGTGCAATGGAGAATAACTAAAATGGTCTCAAATATGTCCAGTAAAAGTTATGAGGAAAGACTGGAGGATTTGGGTATGTATTCTCTTGAGCAGAGAAGAAAAAGAGGGGACCTGTTATTCATGTATAAAATTTACAATGATGAAGCGCTACTCTTTCAGTTGGATATGTCTTACAGTAGGCATAACTGTAATCTTAGAAGTCATAAATATCAGTTGACATTAACATACCCAAGAACAAATAAAAGGAGATTTTACTTTACCCAAAGAATAATCCCCCTGTGGAATTCCCTTCCAAGTTCACTATTGGAGAATACAGACCATGTTAAATTTAAGCATGGTCTTGATACTTCAATGTTATGATCAATTCATTGATGTACCAGCTTGGCTGGAGACATGCTTATATGGGCCACTGGCCTTTTGTATGTCTATGCCTTCCTAGTATAACTCCTAGTATAACATTGTGATGTCACAACACAGGATTATGACTTGAAGTAAGGAGTAAGCTTAGAGGTGGATAAACTCTAAGAGGACTCTAAGAGGTAACAATCATGTAATCATACAAATGTATTCAGTAATAAGTAATGGGGAAGATAAAATGGTGTTTATTTATTTGTTTACTGGTGGGTACTCTGATCCCAGGGACCATTTTCAGCCATGACCCGGGCCATTTAGATGGCACATCTGTTACAAAACATAGTTTCATTGCAATTACAGTGGAGAAGAAAAATCACCAATTTACAACACAGATGCAAAAATACAGTAGCAATATAGCAGACATACAAAAGTCAAGTGATTACTGTCTCCAGGACATTAACTGTTCATGAATCCAACTTCTAGCAATAAGTGCATATACAAAATATATGTAGAATGCAAACTGAATTATACCTAATTATTATGTTTTTCAAAGTTTTTTCTGAGTTGTCAGTAGCTCTTTAAAACGACACACAAATCTCATAGAAAAAAAACAGTGACATGCAACTAAAATGATTAGGGGACTGGAGCACACAAATTATGAGTGCAGATTTGAGACACTAAACCTCTTTAGCCTAGAAACTAGGAGAAAAAGAGGTGACTTACTATTGTTATATAATGTCCTTAAAAATCCCAACCTTATGACACAATATGAGTTAGAATTCAGAAATAAAAAACCTGCGATCCCATAATAAATAGTTAAAAATACTGAAGGTAAACACCAATAAGAGAGAACATTTTTTCTTGGTTCGTTCCATTGTCCTCTGGAATAAACTTCCTGTTGATCTGGTACAATAAATGCATCTTCATTTACATGCTTCAGAAAGGGATTGGATAACTATTTACTGACTAATAATGGGTATTTTTGATTACCCCCACTGGTGTGCAAGGCAATCTTGAAGGGCCACATGGGCTCCTTTTGCCTAAATTTACCAAGTTACTGCATGAGTGTGTTATTAATCTCGTACAGTAATTGCAAATCAATTACCGGTAATTAGGCACACTTAATTAGGTACAAGCGGGCACTGTACTTAAAGTAATCATGTTCAAAAAGCCACTTACACCATGCCCCAGATCTTACTTCCATAGTGAAGAGTTTGGGATATTCAGTGAAGATGAAGCTTGCAATCCTAGAGAGGCTCAACAGTGGAGAGAGCCTAAAAAAACTGTCTGCTAAAACTGATTACTTCAAGTCCACTACTTGCACTTAGAGAAAGCAAGAGGACCCACTCAGGAAGTTTGTTTTCGAGTGCTCAAAGTCAGATGGTCTCAGCCAAAAGAAGCTGTGAAAGGCAGATGAGGCTGACATTGATAAAGCTACCTAGATATGGTTTAGCCAACAGCAGTTAAATGGAGTCTCTGTGTCTGACTCAGTCCGAGAAAAGGCTAACCAGTTTGCAGCTGAGCTGTATAGTGACAGCAACACCTTCAAGTCGACAGCTGGTTGGCTTTGGCATTTTCAGTGCCGACATGGCATTCGTCATGTGTGTATCACTGTGGAGCAATGATCCAGTGATGATGTTGCAGCAGCTGAATTTTTACCGAAACTGAAAAAAATTATCAAAGATGGTGGTTACACACACATGACCAAATCTACAATTGTGACAAGAACGGTCTGTTTTGGCTGTGTTTGCCAGATGTCACCTTAGCTGCCAAAAGCAAGAGCAATGCATCTAAGGGTTTCAAAGTGAGCAAAGACAGGGTGACCTACAGTATTTGGTGTGCACTAATGCCACTGGCTCTCATAAACTGAAACCACTCTGCACTGGCAAGTTTTGGTCTCCACGGTGCTTCCACCATCTGAACATGACTGCCCTCCTGGTGGAATACTGTAGCTCTTGAAATGCTTGGATGGCATCCAAACTGTTTCAACAGTGGTTTGATAACTCTTTTGTGCCATCAGTAAGAGGCCACCTAAGATGCATCTGCCCCAGAAAGCCCTATTTCTTATGGATGAGTACCCTGTGCACCCCCCTGAAGTGTCACTAAAGTCACTGTCCAGATCCAGCCATTAGATGGAGGCATAATTGTGACTTTCAAAAAACACTGAAGAAAAAAACTTCTCGGCACTCTTGCTGCTCAAGAGGATTTAGTGACTACCTTTCTGAAATCCCTCACATTGAAAGATGTAGTGCACCTGTCCGTTGAAGCCTGGACTGCTGTTTCTGAGGGCACTGTTTTGCATTACTGGGATGCAATGCTCAGTCCTGCACTCAACACCCCTAACACTGCCATGGAGTATGCCAAGGATGACCTAGATGACACTGATGAAATTGCAAAAACTGCCACTGATCTCCACATCATCAAACATCCTGAAGAAGCAGGAGATCTGATTAAGGACTGGTTGCTATGTGACGATACACTAGCAACCACAGAACAGTGGCTGCAATCTCTAACTGCTGTCATGAGGACAGTGGGGAGGGTGAGAGTGAAAGTGATCCAAAAGGATAGAGAGGGGGGGCTGAAGATAAACCGAGTGCCACTGAAGTGATTAAAGGACTGGAGACATGCCTATCATGGATGGAATGTCAGGATGAAGTAGATTCACTGAAGGTACTGCAGTTACGCCAGTTGCTCTCCTATACCAGTGATCTCAGTAGGAGGACACTGGTTCAGAAAAAAACACTGACATTTGGAAGTGAACTGCCTTTTAACCTGTATTTATTTTACTTGAATTAAAGTTTGCATTGTTGAAAATAGTAACAATAAAGTTTGATTTGCAGCATATTTACTACTACTGTACTGTACTGACTTTGTGCTTGTGTATGTGGGTAGCAAACAGAGTTCCTCGCTGCAATGAATGACAGGCTACAACGAATGGGTGCAATGGCTCCAATTTCATTTGTTATAGCAAAGAAGCACTGTAGTCCCTTTTTGCAGTTGTACTTTATATATGGGGCAATAGGTGCACAGATTTCTAAGTAAGGGAGTGCATGAGGATGGCTACATTAGCACCATAATCACATTTTGCTTTTTTTCAGATTGCCTGGCATCGTTAGCCCTTTTATGAGAACAGCTTTTAATTTTGAGGTTTGTTGAAATGCGGGATATTGATCGATGTGAGAGAGAGCAGGAACTGTGCTAAGCTGTGGCCTCTACGAAGAGCAGAAGGTAGTATTTTAAACTGCAGTCAGTACCAGGAGCAAGAGCATGAGCCTTGATGGCCGGCCCATCATTGTCTGAGTCCTGTTTCTTAAATTTGTGGTAGTTTGTAATAGCTTCTTAAAAAGCTGGAAGCCAGAATGACCAAGTGGCTGTAGGTGGCAGTGAGCCATGATTTCTGAGAGACTGAACAGGGGTAAAGAGGACTTAGAATTTCTTCCCTTGCTGTTGTGCTGGGATATCAGCAAGGGGTTCAAAGACCCTCAGCTAATCAGACTAGCAGATTTTCTAGACCCATTTCATAAATAGCAATACTTTAACAATCTCTTCCCAATGCAGTACAACATAAGTGAAGGCAAACAAGATGCTGGAATGCATTAAGAGGGTTTTCACTAGTCATAGGAGGGAGGTGATACTGCCACTATAAAGGTCTCTAGTTTGACCACCCCTGAAGATATGGTTTACAGGTTTGGAACCCCTGTCTGAGGAACAACAGGGGAGGTTAAAGACTATTCCAAGGAGGGCTAAAAAATGATTTAAGGGCAGCATAACAGGTCATACAAGGAACAACTGAAAAGTTTCAATATGGCTCTCTGGAGGAAAGGAAGAGAGAGGGATACAATAGAAAGATACAGCTACATACAAGGTTACATTACGGTTCAAAAAGGACATCAGAAAGTATTTTGTCATAGAGCAGATGATGGATGGGTGGAACAGTCTGCCCAGTAATATGAACAATGCTAGGACTACAACAGGGTTCAAAGCCCAGTAGGGCATCTTTATTGGGGTTGTAACGTCATGAGACAGGTAGAAGTCAGGTTGGCGTTTGAGGGGCAGAGTAATTCAGAGTAGTAAAATGTAGGGCAACAGGGCTGATGAGATGGACTCATAAATTTTTCTGTCTTTAACTGTTTATTATGTTTGCTTGCACACATGTGCAAGAAACATAGTGCCATCATCCGAGTGTTTGTAGGTGTGGCACCCTGCCTTCCAATTCAGTCAGTGTGTTTGCAGGTGTGGCCACAGTTCCCCAACGAATGCTGTAGCTGTCTATGACAGCAGTTGAAAATACAGTGGCGTACAGTTGAAAGTGAGAGACCGCTTCAGTGAGCAGCTATAAGATAGTGTTGATTAGCATATTGCTGGCAATCCTGCTTGTATATGTCTCTACTTTCTCTTCCTGGAACATAAATTCAGTATGAAGTGAACTACGGCCGGCGAGGGTGCAGAATCCACCATCGGCTCATGGCCTCCCCCCACACTTCCAGGTGCCATGCTGGGAGCCCACCCCAGCGTGGCAAATGTCCTTTTGCTGCTCCCCCAAACACACTTCTAGGTGCCATGCTGGGCGCCCACCCCAGTGTGGCAAACCTCTGTATGACCAACGTGGTGCCCAATCCCCCATCAGCTCCACTGCCCCCCCACAAAAACAAAAGTTCCAGCTGCCACGCTGGGAGCCCAACCCAGCATGGCAAAAGTCCTGCATTGTCTTCCTAAAAGGAAAAAAGACCTAAAAACAAAAAACGGTCCCTCGTTGTATGTCTTGCCTCCCCTCCCCCCACCTGCGCCCACCCTCTGTGCACCCTGCCTCCCCACACCCCCACCTCACCCCATACTTACCTCCAGAGTCTGGCTCGACGATCTTTGGTGGACTGGGAACACGTCTGCACTCTTTAAAGCCGACCACAAACTGAAGAAATGCCGGTAAGCTGTATAATGGAATAAATAGGGTTTTTTTCAACTTTGATGCACATCTCAGGCATTTTTTGGAATTTTGGGCACCAAATTTTCAACATGTGGTTTTTGGGACCCCTCCTCATGAATTCTGGCACTGTCATGGCGTTAATCGGCCCCAAAAGGTGATTTTGTGGTCACTGCAAGAAACCACCTTTCAGGACTGAGTTATGAAATGTCAGTGTCACAGTTCATGAGGTAGGCCCCCAAAAACCTTATGTTGAAAATTTGGTGAAAAAATTCCCCAAAATGACTAATTTATGAACGTGCGTTGCACAGTTCCTATGCACACTCGTAAGTTTGCAGATTTTTAATATTTTCACTCCAGATTCTCAACATTGCCATTTTACTACCCCTCCTTATGAGCAGTATAGCTGTCATTTTTTACATCTTGCCCAAAATGTGTTTCCGTGCATGTAGCGCACAATGGCGCGTCGTGTCAAGAAATCAATGTTTGGGACAGATTAAGAAAATCACAGTGACACTGTTCGTGAGTAGAGGTCTTAAAATGGCTATGTTAAAAACTTGGTGACAAAAGTCCACAAAATGACAGTTACGAGTGAGCATTGCGTAATTTCCACGCACCCTCGTAAGTTCATGAATTTGTAATATTTTCAGTCCAGATTTTCACCATTGGCATTTTTACACACTTCCTTATGAACAGTACAGCTGTCATTTTTCACACCATAGCTGAAATGTGTTTTCTTACTTCCAGTGCAGAAATGCGTGGTCGCTGTGGGAAATCACTGTTTGGGACAGATTCAGAAAATCACAGTGACACTGTTCATGAGCAGAGGTCCCAAAATGCCTGTGTTGACAATCTGCTGTAAAAATTCCCCAAACTAATTACATTATGGGTGTGCATTGCACAGTTTCTACGCATGCTTGTGACTTCACCAGTTTTTTTAATATTTTTACTGCAGATTTTCAACATTGCCATTTTTTACACCTCCCCATGAACAGTACAGCTGTCATTTTTCACATCCTGTTCGAAATGTGTTTTCGCACCTGTGGTGCCAAATGGCATAGTCGCTATGCAAAATCAGCTTTCTGCTAACAAACTGATATTGCCACTGTTCATAAGGTAGGGGTCACAAAAAAACCATGCTGAAAATTTGGAGTGAAAATACCTATGAACGCCTGAGGCGTTAGGGTTTCCGACCATAACGCCCCACCCTGTAGAGACTGACAGGCATCAGAGGTGTGACTTGGGATTGTCGCCTGTAATGCTCATACCATTCCACCCACACCCTGTAGCCAGTGAGAGGCATCAAGGTGTGCCTTGGACTCTTCGGCCCCAAAGTTCACACCATTCTCCTATACAGCACCCATTTCACTGTATTTCCTGATGGAATGGGGTGAAAATAAGGGCCAAAGACCCCAAGGCACACCATGACACTTGTCAGTGTCTGCAGGGTAGGGTGTGGTGAAATGGCGTGGCCGTTATGCCTGATGACCCAGAGGCACGCCCCAATGCCTGTCATTATCTGCAGGGTGGTGGTGGGGTTGGCTTCAGTTCAATACTTCACTGCCATTCCTATTATGTAGCTCTGTAATTCCTACACTACCAATGCTAATGCCAGCAAGCAAACATTCGGCATTAACAAATGCATGTTTATCTATGTATCAGTGTAGCCACCATCACAACACTATGTTACTAGTTCACCTCAAAGCAAACCATGGACATGACTTCTGCATTTCAAAAATGCTGTCATTAATGCACTGTTTATCTCTCCCTTTCTTGAGCATTCATAAACTTGGCAAAGTTTACAAATCATTTAACTTCTAACCCAGAGTGTAGCTAGGAAACTAGAACTTGTATACAAGAACTCTCTGTGGTACATCCTGTTGTATATACAGTATAGTTGCTTGGGAGGCATTCTGGGCCTTGCCTATCAATGCTTAGCTGCCCTCACTTTCTGAGCTCCATCCCTCAATGTCTGAGCTCCATCCCAGCTGATTTATAATATATATATATTTTTTTATTTTATTTTATTAAACACTAGGATTACAAATACCTTTGAGCAGGAACTGTTCATTTACAAAGGTTCCACGTCAAAGGATGTAGGGTAACATACATACAAAGGTCAACAATGGTTACAGTCTTAAAAACACAAAGCTGTCTAACCATTTATTGTACAGCCAAAAATGGAGAAAGACAACATAAGCCAGCTTCAGACAAGTTTCAGGATGAACAGTATATAGTTAGTATAGGGTAGGAGGGAGTCAGGAAAAAGTAGGCAGGCTAAAGGGCCATTGTCGATGGGTAGAGGTGGGTAGCAAAAGTGCAAGGTGGATGGGCTGGAGGGCCCCATATCTGAAAGTGCCATTAGAGAGGGAAGGGGATGGGTGAGGCAGTGTGGTGTGTGGGGGGGGGGTAAGGGGTGAGAGTGGGGGAAACTGGTGCCAAAAAAGTGGAGCTCTAAGGGAGGTTACAGGTCACCTTTGACTAGAGTAAAATGAGGAGGCATATTGTATAATATAGGATATTATACAATGGCAAGAAATAATGCTGGCCTCTGATTGGTCCATCTGGGGCTGGGTCCATGATGTTATCCAGGCATAACATCACAGATCTAGTGCCAACACCAGAAGACTGATTCAAATGAGTGAAAGACAAACCGCCACAGAAAGCAGCTTCTAAACATCCCAACTACACATCCCCCGCTCCCCACTTGTCTTCCCAACTACTTCATGTCACCTGAAGTTGAAAGGGGGGGATTCAAAAAGGACATCAAAAAATATTTTGTCATAGAGCAGGTGTCACTTCTCGGGTGTTGGACACACTCCACCACCTGAGGTGTGATGTTATTCAAGCATGACACACACCTTGTTGTGCATTATTCCTTTAGTGTGTGGTTGCCCGTGCACAATAAGGCTGTGTTCCCATCAAGGGGGTTAAATGACACCATAGACCTTGAGACTGAAGCTCAAGATGCCTATATATCATCTCACCCCCCAGATTATTTGAAATGAAGTCAATATTTAAAAATCAGTGTGAACTTTATTATTTTTGGAGGGGTCTGTTGAAACTGCCCAGAAAGCCTCTGAGTGTGCTAGGCTCACACTTAATTGTGTCTTTTTATTTTAACAATGGCATCTCCCAGGAATGTATCAAGTTGGTCAACAAGAATTGAGGATATTTCTGTAAACTATCCTACCTGAATAAAGCATAAACTGATTAGGTTGATGTCAGCTACTGTTTTTCAGCTGGTTCATTTGTTTTCCATACACAATAGTGTCAAACTATACACTACATAGTTGTACTATGTTTGAACTAAAAATAATGCTAAATGAATTTATTAAAATATTATAATTTACCAGGAGAACAAGGCAAATATACACAAAACTATCTAGTTTCCATTTGAGACCTGGGGAAAGGTGTAGGAATACATAGATTTCAGCGTGCAAGCAGAATGAGAGAGAGCAATACAGAATACAAAATGGAAGTTAGTTGCAATTTTATAACTGTAGTTTCAAAGGAATAGAAACAATAAAACTATGGAATGCATAACCACAGGTGTAGACAAGCTATCAAGTAGGTACTGGAATGGCTAAGACTTGAGAGCTTGTAGATAAACTGAGGAAGATCAGGTCATCTATAGCAGCAGAAAGGATGAGTGTAGAGCCTTAGTTTCTGTTTCAAGCCCTGGATACTAAGGGGGCCAGGGATGTTGGCGATGGGCACTTTTCCAGATGTGAGGTAGCCTGTAGCACAATTCAGCTTGACCAGTCTTCTTTCTGCATTGGGATATCTGCAGCCTATAGACCTGCTGGGACCTTAGCAGGCAGGCAGGTGAGGGGATCATTGCATAAAACTATGTACTGCTGTAATTATCCTGCTTCTGCTATGCACTTAAGTACAACACTGGGCATTTAAGGTGTCAAGGCACAAACAGGAGGACTTTTAATCCATGGCATACATGGAACTATATCCATTTGGTATCTTGTTGTTAGGGCACTGTGATTAGGGCACTGTAATTAGGGCACAACAGATCTAGGTGCCTGAGACTTTAGGGTGTGGTCCACTTTGACACTTCCACCCTGATATGACTGGGGTGGGAGTGATTATGTAATGTTAAGGGGAGGCATGGGGGGGCACAGCCCCCCGTAATTGAGGTTTTTGGGGGTGAAGCCACATGCTGAAACACCACACACATCAGTGGTGAGCTCTGTGTGTGCATGCCATTTCCTAGTGCCCTTGTTCCATGCGGCATAATGCCAGCACCCTAAAGGATGTCATGGTAGTTGACCATGCACCGTCATGGGTGAACCTATGCATTCTAACATCCCTGCATCCAGCTCACTCTCCCACATCCTCTTTGGGTTCAGGCTGCTCTACTGTTAAAACTGTGCTTATTTTTTTCCACCTGACTAATGCATTTATATAAATCCATGTTTGTAATATATTATTTTTATTTGCATCTTCAGTATATTTAAGCATGGTAATGTAATGCTGATATTTCTAATAAGTGTATTGTGTTTTGCAAATGGACTTCGAATTGTATCCCCAGCTCTTTTCTGCTTAAATCTGTGTGCAAATAAGAAACTGTTCTACCGTAGCTGTTGCAGTGTTTTCAAATCTCCAAAATAGCCTATACTGAAACATACATGTAAATGTTACACACTTACAAAAGATATAAGAAATGTAAATCCTGCTCATCAAACCCTCAATATTTGTGATTACGAACGTACATTCAGGAACTCTAGGCACAACATGGCCACATAAAATTAAAGCAGTAAATTATATGAAAGAACCAAGCACAGGTGCAGCATGGTTTTGTTCACATTAGAGTGGTACAGGGTTTACGTAAGACCATCAGTTTCATTTGCAGGGAGAACTCCTGCTGTGTGGGCACTGCTGACTGCTCTAGAGCACCACATGTGGGACAAAAGATGATGCAGTTAGTTTCAACTGGCACGTGGCCTGAGGTTCTCACTGCCCATTCCAGGTTTCACACCACATGAAACGTGCACTACTACAGGTTTTTCTAATCTATGTGTTGTCTTTAAAATGGACAAAATGTGACACTTCGCTTTTACTGCCCTGTCAACAAAGCACATCCTTAACTTGGTAAGTGCACCCCCTGCTAGCACACCCTTGCAGTTCCTTAATTTCAGGGCCTCTCACAGTAAACTGACACTGCTAAATAACTAGCAAACCCAGGGAGATTTTTCCTATAAAGTAGGAATGTACTTTTTTTTTTTTACAGGTGCCTGTGGTCTACATCAAATTCAAATCTAGGCGTACAGGCAAAGTCAGAGCATTAATCAGCTGAACGACCCAGTCCACATGTCTGATCTTAATGCATCTTACATGAGCAACTATAAAAATGATAAAGTATGACATAGTTCTTAGTTAATCAGGATTGTTTATTTCTTAACATTCCTGGAACTCCTTAACCATAAGAGAATGTTTTATGCTAATAATTCTAAACCTGTTCTGTTCTAAGTTCAGTTGGTATAGTCCATTTCCCGTACAGGGATTTCTTTCATTTTCGGCAAAGTACAGTAAAACATTTTAATTTAAATTCAAGTTACATTTTTTTTTAAAAGAAACCTGTACCCTTATTTGTCATATATGTGTTGTTCTGTGTCTCTTATAGTTATAAGAATGCCATCCCAAGTTCTTTGTGTCAGAACTTCTCAGATTCACTTCACAGTTCTCTCACCCAAAGAACTCACGAATGTACCCTTATAACCATAAGAGATACAGTTATATAAGCATATGTATGTTTAAGTCTATGTAGACAAGAGGCAACAATAAACCTATCATAGAAATATTGAAATTCCAAGTGACACGTGAAATGCTCTTTTAAAGGTTTCCCTGCTATTTTGAATTTTCAGACTATGTAGCAGCCGGCATGCATGCCAACAAAACCAATGTTTTGGAAAAATTAAAAATGCACAGTTTTTGTAATGCACTGCAACTGTCCACAGCTGGAAATTGTGGATATCTCTTGCTTTCTCCTCTCTCTCTCTCTCTATCTTTCTTTCTCTCTCTCTCTGTCTCTCTCCCTCTGTCTCTCTCTCTCTCTCTCTCTCTGTAGTTTACTTTTCTTGTTTCAGTCATTCATTAAAGTTATTTACATTTTGCATTAGAAATCAAATGAAAGAAAGTACAAGCAAGAGAGGAACGCCGTGCTCTGAGGTTCCAAAACAAAGGAGTTTCACTCCAAAACAGTTGGCACTGCAGCAGTATCCACACCACAGAGTACAGTGTAGCTCACAGAAGATTCAGAGACTACTGTACCAGTTGCCAGAAAGGGCTAGCAATTAGTAGAGGGAAGAATCCAGGAGGAAGGGCTTCTCTGCTTGCTAAATGTGTAGGTACTGACATTGTTTAAAAATATTCAGGAAAAAAGCACAATTGTGCAAGAATGCATCTGACTGTCACCAAAAAGGCACTGAAAGACTTTTGGGCCCAGATATTCAGAGCAGTTGCACATGGCGCAACTGAGTTGTGCCAACACAAGTGCAGAATTGCACCAAGGAGCCATATTCAGCAGGAGCCAGTGTGCAGTGCAAAATCCATTGCACCAATGTGCAACTCAGTGGACAGCAAGGGCCATGGATACTGCACCCTTCATAATGAAGGCAGTAATGAGGGGTGTGAGGGGGCAGGAGGAACAGCAGTGTGGCTGAGGAAGGGCCCGTTGGTGGTATCGTCTGACACAGGTGGTACCGCGCCTGCATCACTTTTGAAAATTACAGCAACACAGAGATCATGGGCTGGTACTGCCTGAGCAGGGCCATTCTGAAGCAGCTTTGTGAGCTGTGCAGTGAGGAGATGCAGGCACCCACCAGATGGATCCACACTATGTCTGTGGAGACGAAAGTGATGGCTGTCATGTGCTTGCTCACAACAGGCACCTTCCAAAGACCAACAGGGGACACCACAGGCATAACACAGTTGGCCACATCCCACCTCCTCACACAGTTCCTCAATGCACTGCTGCCACATGCTTCAGAATATATCCAATTCCCCAGCACACAAGTGAAGCATACAGCAACCATGCAGGACTTTCACAGAGTGGAATGCATACCTGGCATGATTATGGCCATTGACTGCACCCACATGGGCATCTGCATGCCACCTGGCCCTGAGGGTGTTGCATATATCAACAGGAAGGGAAGCCTGAGTGTCAACAACCAGGTGGTGTGCGATGCCACGGGGTGCATCACCAATGTCTGCGACACATGCCCTAGGAGTGCACATGATGCGTTCATCTGGCACAGCTCTGCGCTGTGCCACAGGTTTGAATGTAGGGACATCCCCATGGGCCACCTAGTGGGTGAGTATGGCATGAGCAAGGGACGATGGGCCAAGCAGACCTGGGGATGGGGGTGGGTAGGGTGTGCATGGTGGTATGGGCACCAGGGACAGGCAAGGGGCACAGCACAGAACAGCAGAGCACTAACCATGTCACTCTCCACACAGGTCACAGTGCATACCCACTAAAGCCCTGGCTGCTCACCCCCAACCGGTGCCCGTTGTCCCCAGCAGAGGAATGGTACAACAAGGCACACGGTAGCATGCACAACAACATCAAGTGTGTCTTTGGCATGCTGAAGGCATGGTTCCATTGAATAGACAGGTCAGGCGGTGCCCTACAGTACAGCCCCTCAAAAGCCTGAGGCCTATTCCTGGCCTATTGCATACTGCACAGTATGGCCATTAACCATGGGATAGCTGTCAAGGCTGATGAGGGTGACAGTAGTGGGGATGATGGAGACAATGGGCCAGAGGGTGGTGGACAGCCACCACCTGGGCGAAGGAACCCCCAGCTGCTCCAGCAGGTGCGATGCCACTGGGACACCATCGCACAGGAGCACTATGGTGCACACAGGTAGATGGTGTGGTACACAAGCATAGGCCACACAAACAGGTACAGCACACATGCAGGGGCATGCATGGCAATGGGCATGCACACACACTGAGGCATGATGCAGGAGTAGGGGAGTCAGTGGCACACAACCACACGCAGCAAAATACACACATGCACCCCCACCCAGGCATTGGTATGTCGCATGGATCAGATGCATTGCACCAGTGCACAAGCACAACTGATGCTAGACTGCCCTCATCAAGCCCATGCCACATGGTCCAGTGGCTGGGCAAGCACACACACAGGCAGTGTACGGTGCAACACACAGGCGCAGCACCAGTGGTGGGCACACACACACCGACTATGTGTGCACAGGGCAGCAGCTGCAGACTGCGGTCAGGGCGGCCTGTGGATCAGGGCTGCTGCATGGTACCATGGCCACCATGGCCATGGAAGCAGCTGCGCCAGGGCTTATTGGCAACCACAGGCTGCGCATCAGCCAAGGGGGTTGCAACAGCTCCCCAGTGGTGGAACCGCAGGACCATGACCATGTCCTTGTGTGGGTGTGCAGGTGCCCAAACAGGCCAGCCCCGAGTGTGCCTGAGATGCCTACATCACAGCACAGTGTTGACTGTGTTGGGGCTGCCTGACGCTGGGTCCGTGGGGTGGACAGTGCACTCCGAGGGGTCACCTGTGCATGACCATGCCCTGTGGCAGCCAGCAATGCAAAGCCATCCATGATCGCACTGGCAATGCGATCCAAGGATGTAGTCATGGCCTCCTTCATGCATTGCATCCCCGCCAGGATCTGCATCTTGCACCTTTCCTGCTGCTCAGCCAACTGGTGCACCTCCACATGCAGTGCACACACCCCAGTGGCAAGCAGCACCTGTTGCTGAATGGACGCCCGCAGCAGCTGGGTGTGCTTAGCCAGATGGTCAGCATCCTGGGGCTCCTGGGTGGGATGCAGATCCTCCTGTGGTGACCGGCCATGCTGCACAGCCCTCCCTCCAGTGGATTGCTGCACAGTGGGGTCTCCAGGGGGAATGGGCACAGCAGGTGCACTGGCGGTGGACTCTGTATCCAGCTGCCCAGTGGCACCCGCAGTCTGTTGCCATCACCCATTCGGCTGCTGTATGCCACCCTGTGCCTGTGCAGCCACTCCACCACCACCACAGGGCACAGCCGTGGCAGCGCACACCGCAGCACACACAGTGGTGACAGGAAGCTGTTCCGCCTCTAGCAGAGTGCTGGGTGTGGTGCCTGTATCAGATGCCAGCAGGGGCGACACACTCACAATGTCACCCATGCTGTTCAGAAGCTGAGAGTAGTCCTTATCGGAGTTGGACCCAGCCCTGATCTGTGTCTGCACACACAGGACACCAATTCTGGCATCCTGCAGGATCTCATCCAGGTCCTTGTCCGACCCCAGGTTCAGGACATCCACCTGCACCATGGTGCTGAGCTGCAGCCTGTCGGGCCCCCAGATGCTGGTGGATGTGGATGGTTGGTCCTCTGGGGCTGTACTGGTGTCCACTGGTGCTGCTGCTGCTGGTTCCCCATCCTCTGTGCGGAGGCATGCTAATGCTGCAAGAGAAATATGGCACATTACTGATGCATTGCTCACATGTTCCCCCAGTCCACTGCCGCTGCACATGGCCTGCAGCATGGCATGCGCGGGGGGGTGCACACATGCACATGGCATGCATGCTGGCCATATACATGCCACCAGGCCCATGTATGCACCCTCCATGCCACCAGCTGTGCATGTCTGACATACATACCATGCAGTGATGGGCTGCCACCCATCTGGAATTCTACTCCAGCGCCACCCTTCACCATGGTGCATTGCATGGTGGCTGCCACCAACTCCTCCTTTGATGTTAGTGTGGGTGCATCCACTGTCCCTCTTCCTGTGGCAGTATGGGATGCCCGGATGGCTGCCACCTTCTCCTTGATCCACCACTTGTCTGTTCTCACCTTTTTGTGGCACTCCTGTGCCAACTGCTGGTGACTGCCATGCTGGTTCACCTAGGATGCCACCCATTTCCATTTACTGGCCCTGGCCTTTGGTATGCCCGTGGTACCACTCAACAGGGGCTCCCTGTCCAAGTATGCCTTGAACAGGGCATCAGTCTTGGTCTTTGTAAAGTTGGGCCTGCGCTTCCATGCAGGCCCCTGCTCCTCACCCTCCTCATGTGCCATCATGTTGCTGCCTGAGGACATGGACAGCACAGTGCATCAGTGGCAGCCCCGGTCTGTCCCACCCTGTAGTGCTGTCCACTCCCAATGTACTGCAGCAGCATGCACCACTTACCTATCAAGGTTGCAACACCGGTCCATGGCCTGTGCTGTTCCATGGTGCTTATCAGGCACAACGCATGCAAATGAGGTCGGGCGCAACATTAATGACATGCTAATGTACCCCACTGCACCAAGCATTGGCTGATGAGCTCATTTGCATCTGGCAGCTGAATATCATGATATTGAAGGAAAACAGTTTTTATTCTGCCATCCCGTGACTTTAGTTACACTTCGGAGGGGTGCGAAGGGCACTCATTCATAAGAAATAGTGCTTTCTAGGGCAGATGCATCTTAGGTGGGCTCTTATTGATGGCACAAAAGAGTTACCAAACCACTGTTGAAACAGTTCAGATGCCATCCAAGCATTTGGGATTGTTCCAGAGCAAGTCACAGCGCAATGCACACACATGCACGGTGTGCAGGCCTGCAGTGCACATGCTCATCACAGTATCATTGTGTCAATCATGCACTGTGCATGGACAGAATGATGCAGTTGCATTGCGCATGATGCACATAGCCAGCTATGCGGATGGTCGTGCATGGGGTACAGTGCCCTATCGAGCATGTGCGTGCTTCCCATTGCCCACTGTGGGTGGGCATGGTTCCTTGGGACACTGCACTGATCACCTGGCCTGTCCTTTGTTATAGATGTCTGATGGCAAAGACTGCCAAGGGTGATGCTGAGTCAATTGATGTGCCAGACACTACTTGTGGCTTCATCTACCCTGGAGGTGGTGGTGCAGATCAGGAGGATCCTGCAAGCCAAGAGGAAGGAGCTTTGGCTCACCAGAGTGGCCAGATGGGGCTGCCATTAGTTTTGCCCCTGTTTTCCCCGTTTCCCCTGATATACCTTCCCCTATAGTCACCCCTCCCACTGTACAGTCCCTGTTCCCTGTCCCCTTCCCTCGCTGTACCTACCCTTTCCCAGCCCCTGGTTTTATGTAAATAATTAGCTTCAAAATATATTTTTCTGACTTACTTGCCTGTGTCTGAGTCTGCTTTGCAGGTGGCATGAGGAGCCATGTTGCGGTGGCCCAGTGTCTGTCCTTGTGGTTTGCATGAGAAAGAGTGCATGTTATGCTGCCGTGGTTCACTGTTGTGTGCTGTGGTGTGTCCCACTGTGGTGGTGTCCATCCCCTGGGTTGCTGGCTGTGCCTTGGGTTGCCCATGGGGCAGCTGTCAGGGGTGTGTGGCGGTTGTGTGTGTGGTGGTGGCACACAGCCATGGTCATTGGTCAGGTACTAGCTGCACGCTGTGTTGGGGCCCCTGATTGGCATTGTGTGGCCTGTCCCATGTGGTCTGCCACACTACCTGCCACCTGGCATGTTCAGTGCCTACTGTGTGGGCTTCTTGTGTGCCTGTGTGGTGTGTGTGTGCTTGGCTGCATGGTCCTGGGTGTGGCCTGTTATGGTATGGGAGGGGGGGCATGGTCAGTGGCCCGTGGGGGGGCTCCCTTGGTGGTCCTCAATTGGCACCTCCTGTCACCTGCTATCTGTGCCACTGTTGTGTTCTGGGGTCCAGTGTCTGGGTGTCTGTGTGTGCCGTGCTGTGCCCTGCTGGTGGATGCCTCCTATGGCCTGTCACTGTGGTTCCATGGATCTGTCCCTGGTTCTGTTTTCTGTGCCATGCCCCCCCATTGCTCTGCTGCTCTGCTCCCACATTTGCACTGGAGCATCTCTGTTTGCATCATGGCACAACTCTATTTGCACCATGGTGCAGCTCTGCCATATTCTCCAGATTGCGCTGGAACAGTTCAGCCTGTGCAGCCTCTGAATATGGCTCCTGTTGTGCCATGGCACATCGGATTTGCACCGTGGTGGACTTGTGCTGGACTTTGCTGCATTTCTGGATATCTGGGCCCTTATGTTTCCTCATTTCACAAAATAGCCAAAGTTATATTATTTTCAGTAAGAAATCACTCTTACTCATATTTTTTGCTTTTGCCACCCTGCCAATTCAGCAAGAAGTTTATTTTAAATATTGTAGAACCTTTTCAGATGATTTTTTAATATTGCACGGTAGAGCATGGGGATTGGTTAACATTTGAAGACATCTTTCTAGTGCAGAACATAAGATGAATGCCAGTGACCCAAGAATCATTGGAAAGTTCCAAATTCTATGAACAACTTCAAAACTGAACAATGTTAAAACTATAGAATATTCCTAACAACGGCCCCCTACGGTAGTTGATTCTAATATAAATGTGCTTTGCATCATTTTCAAAAAACAAAATACAAAAGAAGTTTGTTATATGCAGTTCCTTTCAAACACACAGTATTCCAAAACACCTTACATACCAATAACTCACATAATGGCAATGCTGGACCACATGCAGATAAATATAGCAGCCATTAAATGTTCCACAACATCCATACATAGCAAAAAGCAAGTATAGAGCTTAACTGAACATTTTGAGCAGGTACCTGTGGGGTACCATACCCCCCATAACCTTCATTGCACCACAGAACTCTGTCCTGGGCCCTATACAGTTTTCTGTTTTTCTGAATGAAACATATACATTTTTGAATGTCCTTCCCTCTATCTGTGTCTTTGTGCACATCCATATATATTCAAATGACACTGTATTTTTTTTCTCTGGATCCTCAGCCTCAGAACTGGAACCTAGTGTACTGTGAAATTTTGATTACATCTGTTGCTGGGTCCTAGCCAACCAACTAATGCTCAACACTGAGAAGACAGTTTCCATGGCCCTTGACAGCAGACAGTAACTTGCAAGGCTCCTCAAAACTCTGTATTTTTTGCTTCTTTGGATGCCCCCCCCCAAACACACACCACCACCACCACCACCAATGAGGACATCTTCATCTCTAAGAACTTCAGTGTGTGGCTTGATAAAAACTTCTCCACCCACATCAGTTCCATCCACAAATAACTGATCCTCATGCTTAGCACTCTGAGATAGATGAATAGATAGATAGATAGATAGATAGATAGATAGATAGATAGATAGACTGAATAGCCATGTTTTGAATTTGTTTTTGAAAGTTGGGACTGAGGGGGCAAACTGCATATCCTTGGGAAGGCTGTTCCAAATAAAGGATGCCACCACAGGGAATGTTCCATCTCCTCATGATTTTAATCTTGATTTTGAAATAACCAAAAGGCTGGTGGTAGAAGATCATATCTTATGGATATCACACCAAATTGCCAGAAGATTCCTTACACACACAGGCCCCAGTCTGGTGTGAGTCCTGTAAGTCAAAAGAAGGATTTTAAAGTTGACCTACCATCTCACAGGCAGCCAGTGTAAAGAATGCAGCAATGTTATGCAATAAATAAATCATATCATTTGTTTTCAGGAAAAAAGGTACACAAGATCAAGGGGCCATGCTGTGAAGTTGGAGGGGGTAGATTCGGGAGAGATGTGAGGAATAATGTCTTCACAGAAAAAGTGGGGGACTCCTGGAATAGCCTACCACCCAATGTGGTGGGGGGCAAAAACAGTGGTGGGGTTCAAGAATGCATAGAACAGGTATAAGGGAACTTAGTGGAAAGGGATGGAGGGAAGGGAGAAAGAACAGGAGATCAGGTAGGGTCAGTGGTGATACTGAAGGTAGGGAAACAAATGGGTAGACTGGGTGAGACAAGCGATCCTTATCTGCCAGCAAATTCTCTGTTTCTATGTTTCTAATATGTCCTGCCTCTCACTACCTCTCTGTAGTGAGACTGTTCTAAAGATGAACCTAAAAGTGTTTAAATATACAAATGGGCTATACAGCACCACACCAAAGTCCACTGTAGCCAGACCGGATCCCTTCTTTACTTTCTTCTTCTGCCCCTGTGCCCTCAACCATCCCCTCATACCCACCAAAACTGCTCTACACCATCCTCTCCTTTCCTGGCCTCTCTTCCATTATAGTTCCCTTCTCGTTAAATTCTGGTTGTCTGTCTCTCCTAACTATCCGTCCTCCTTTCCTGACTTTCCCCTCTTCCTAACCCCTTCATTATGCTGACTCACACTCTTTCTGTAATCCCCCCATTCAAGGACCTCTCTTGGCCAAATGGCCTCCATTAGCACCTACCTTCCCTCTGAAATAACCTTCCCCTGCCCATCTACTCCTTATCTTCTCTGCTGTCCTTAAACATCTTTGTCATTGTGTCACTGATCGTATCAGCTTCTGCACCTAGTACCATCATTTCCTCTCTCTCCTCTCTATCTGTCCCTACTCCACTGCACCTCTAATGTCTAGTGATTGCCCCTCCAATCCTAACACTTTGAAAAGAGCTAATCTAACAAGAGATGGCTGGAAGGGACCTGGGTTTAAAAAACCCAGCAGAAGGATAACACTTCAAACAGGATAGTGCCATCTGGTACTGGTATAAGTTAATAGGGTCTTTGCGGGGTCTCTTGCAGTAATAGAGAGTCCCATTGTGAGGGTTGGGTGTGATGACCATAAAGTGAAGCTGAGCATTCTTCGCAGCCCAAACCTCACAAGAGGAGTCTCTTAAACTTGGAGACACTCACTAAAAGCCCTATTAACTTATTATAATAAATTATTTTTATGCTTTATAGCATTTTCTAAGTATTGTACTTCATTTAGAGAACGTGCAAAACAACTTAGAATGTCCAATGCGAGTAGCTGCAGCATAAGGACAATTGCACAAACCGAGAAAATTAAAATGTTCCCTTACCATGTCACAATGTGCTCTGCTGCCAATGAGAAACCCAGACTCATTCATCCCTCATTTCTGCCTATAGTCAAATGAAGACAGAGAAACCTTCACAAATCTTCAAGAAAATCACAACACACTTAAAAAAACAAAAATGATGTGTGGCTGTATACACATTTTCAGGAAGAGGTAGGAGAAAACACTGCCATCCTTGAAATGTCATTAAAAGATATGAATGTCAGCATTTTTAATTTCATGTACTGTATTAAAAAGATACTTCAGTGTCTAAACCAAGGACCATCAGAAGAATTTTTAGAAGCACCGACAGGTTGTCAATCCAAATCGGACACCCCACTGTATCTCTCAAGGCCTACATACCAATTTTAGAGAAACCGAAAAAGGTAAAGGAAAAGCAGAAAATACCTTAAAAAAATAGGAAAGGGCAATCACCCTTTACAAGCCCAACCACTATCAGATGATGATATCAACTTATCATATTCATCTGGGACAACTGGCCTCAATGACCCTGTTTCACATCTACACATAATGTTTCTTATAAGGGTCTTCATTTTGCACTCCACACTAAGGAACAATATGATCTTATGTGAGGAGATAGGACTGGTTGCACTGAAACAGATGGGCATGAACATTAAGAGTACTCAGAAAAGCAGACCAAAATTCAGACAGGGAGTACACCAGGGACAAACAGGTATGCCTTGTGAAACCATGGGTTTACAAGAACTCATACCGTACCACTCCAAAAGAGACCCAGTAGCTGCATATGAACAATATTTACTTTGATTCACTTAGGATTTTGGAGACAGTAAAAGGCATGATGCCTATATGAGCTGCCCTTTATTAGTTATAATAACCCTGTAAACTCATCTCTACCAAGTATTTCTCCATATGTCCACAACAAGCTTGCCGAGATGTTTCCCTGACTCTTGTTTTTGCCTTGCCCCCAATATCGAGCTAAATCCTGAGAAATCATTATGATACCATAACATGATGATAGGCATCAACTAACTTTCACCAGTTTGCCTGAAATGAAACATATTACCAACCATATCACTTGAAAAACAGGCATCCAAAAAGCATGTCCCCAGTCACATCCTTCTGGACAGAAACATCAAAGCGATTAATAACCACTTGGTGCTGTTTGCAGCTAAACAAAAAGAGCTCACCAGCATTTTACACAACATTTCTCTTGCCCCGAACCAACTGGTCCCTCACATATCGCAACTCATCATCCCAGACTCACAGTGCTGCCTTAAAATCCCATATACCGGCAGACTGAAAATCCAGCAAGAAAAAATACATTTTGAAATCCCAGATACTCCCAAAGGAGTCACAAGCCAACAGGATGTGCAAACTTCACCAGAGTAGGAGAAGCAGCAACAACTGGATGAAAATGAGGAGCGACCATCTGTCAGTCAAATTGCTGCCAGGGCACTCTCTGTGGCCACCTCATCTATACCACTACAGACAATATTTGATGCAAACTACAGTATATATTTAACAGAGAGGTAAACCTTGTGATGATTATCAAAAAAGCCAATGAATCACTAAAGCAATGTTATTTTGTCATGTACTCCAATTTGGAGTCTAACTGAAGGGGAAAAGTTTAAGTCAAGCACAAACCAAAAAAAAGGCAAAAATTAAGACTTTCAAGTTTTAACAGTTTATGTTGAAGCTTCTGATACAAGTATTATTGGCCATTTGCCATTTGTTTTCAACAATTTACGGTTGTGTTTGTTACTGAGAATTTGAGAACTGATACCAACTTTTGTAGACTGAATGGACAACTATTGTATTTGTTAACAAGTTTGTTACCAATAATTTGAGAACATGACTGACTTTTACAGACTAAATAGAGAACAATCTTCAAATGTGAAGCATTTTTACAGTGGAACTGATGGTGGTATAAAATATGAAAATCATCTGTTAGAAAAATGTTAAAAACCTGAGAACAAGGTGTATCACACACCTTGTAGATACTGTGATTCCATGTAGAACACTCAAGCTTTGTTCTCATGCAATATAACATTAGTTCAATGGCTCACACAGCCAGTATAGTGTTATGCTTGTGCAACTGTGTTACTTAGTTTTGGCTGTTCGCACTCTCTGTTTCAGAGTAATTACCACCCTGTACGGGTACCAAAGGCAAGGAGCCCCCTAAGAGGGTTCCTACCCCTAAAGTTGCCATGGGACGAGTCCCTTGGCTAAAGGTACCTTAGGAAGGACCCCCAAAAAGAAATGTAATAGTACAAAGCATATAAGCGGTCAGTAGGTTTGAGACATAGTAATAGATAAAACATCAGGCAGCTTGATAATGTAATCAGATGCACAGGGTTGCAATGGCATGAGTTCAATAGGTTGCAATAGGGAATGAGGGGACCTCTTAAAGAGAGAGGGAATGGCAATAGGGACACCATCCCCCTCCATCCAACAGCAGATCCTACTTAAGGAACTAGGGAACACTGCGCTAACAAACAGTTATGACCGGAGGCATGGAGGAGAGAAAAAAACCTTTGAGTAGGAAATCTCTGGGGATCCAAGGCCTAGGTCACCTTCCCTCCAGGCTTTGAGATATTTTATTTAGTGACAGCTCTGCTGCTGTGATTTGGAAACCCAATTAAAAGGAGGTGGAAAATATTCCAATTTGGAGGAAAGCTCTCACTCATTCCCTCTAATGGGAATGCCACAGAAGGTTGTGAGAGCCACTCTACAACAATGGACAATCAAGGTGGGAGGAGGAGAGCAACGACTGCTGAGGTACTCACCTGGCCTACTGATCTAAACACAAACCAGGTGAACCAGAGGCAGTCATGGAGAGAATAGCTGTGAAGGGTGCCTCTGAATCTGCTCAAGCAGATAAAGGGGCCCCCATGAGAGCCCCACCCCTTCACTTATGAGTCTTAACTTCTACAACTTGAGGTGCTGTCAGTACGGTTGATGACTGAAGGTCCACCAGGAGGAGGACATTGCCAGCTATGGGCCAGGTGAGAAGGACCCCGCCCCAAGCTTTGCATACCCAAGCTGCAGACTCTGGGTGCAGAGTGAGACCATTGGCTGTAGGGGAGCTCTGCCCCAGAATGGTATAGCTGGCATGCCCCAGAAACTGATGAGGAGGTGAAGGAGCTTTAAATGTTGAGACCTTGCAGAGGTCAGATGACAGGGAGCATTAAGCAATGATTACTTAATCAGAGTGGACTGGCACATAGTTCAGTAAGACAGGGTAAATCAGTAAGGCAGGGTAGCAATAGTCGGACCTGCAAGTAGGTCAGAAGCAGTAGGAATAGTCAGACCTGCACATAGGTCTGCAAAACGTAATGGCAACAGTGAGACCTGAATGTAGGTGGGAGAAGCAGCACTATGATAGTGGGGCAAGCCAGCCAGGCATTCAGAACGCTAATGAATGTGACAAATACTCTGAGGATTTTTGGTGGAGGTGGCAGGATTTTAGAACATAAGTAAGTAGCCACGACTCCCCAAAAACTTCCAAGTCCCCACCGTAGGAAAAAAGAATGTGATGAAAGGCGTCGAGAACCACATGCAGAAATGGAAACTAGTTTACAGCATCAGCAGTAGCTTAGCTGACCTCAGAGCGACAGCAGTGTACAAACACAGACCAGCTTGGAGAGGGAAATAAGCAGATGAACAGAGAACAATGGAGAAGCAATGTATTGAATCAACAACAAGGGCTTTCTTGGGATTAGTGTAAGAAGCACCGTTTAGTTCAGGGGCAATGCATAGAGAACAGCAGCAATGCTTGCAGCAATACATTCATGTATTAGTTCAGGATGGAGTTCCATGGACTTGATTACAGAGAAGGCCCGAATCAGGTGAAAACAAGTGTGTAGCATGGAGAGAAGCTTTGGACTGAGTTGAAACACACAGATAATGATTGCAGTAGCAATGTGAGTAACTGAGAGCAAGTAGCTTGAGCTCTAGATTAGCAATATGCTAGGAGCTTAGAAACCAAGCCCTCCCCAAAAAACAAAATCAAGACACACAAACACAGAAAAATAGGGAAAATGACAAAAGGAAGTACACAGCCAGATGCAAAACACAAACCAGAAGCAGAAGAACAAACACAGAAGTCCAGCAGAGACGAGCAGAAGCAGCAAGGTGTGCGGGGGGTATGCTCCAGCCAGCTGCAGAGGACAGACTGACAGATCCTCCAGCTGGCAAAGAAAAAGTGCTTCAGAAGGAGGCTGAGAGGACTGGCCTGTATAGCTCAGAAAGTGGGAGTGGCCGGCTACTTGTCCATTGAACCAAAGGCCCAGCCTTCCAATTATAAAATAAGTAGAGACAGTAAAGGAACTTGATTGGCTAAAACAAATTTCCTGCCATATCTTTTTTTTTTTCATATAGCACACAAAATAAAAGTACCAATACCTGTGGACTTAATAGCCAATGATATCAATGTGCCACCTGACCAAGCTTTTCAGTTGTATGCCTTATTTTTTCTATGTGAGCACTCACTTTGAGCCCTAAACATGCAGAGTGATAATTAAAACATAGTATTTAGTTTTCAAAAGGCTTTTGGTTCTCTCAGCCAACCCAGTTGCTGATATCCCTAAACATGACTTTCTCACTTCTGAGCTGACTATGCAAGTGTGCTCTCCTGGTGCTGCTTTCAATGCAAACATAGTCAGAAGATTGGCACTTTGGTGACACTCACTATCACAGATAGTAGCATGCTGACAGCAATACAACAACAAAATTGTGGTCTTGCCAGCGGCATTGTGTAGCGACCTCGAGGGCCTGCTGTAGATACCTCATCTCAGCATGGTGCTCATAGTAACAGCCAAAAACATGTCAGCACCACTAGTGACAGAAGAAAACATACAGGAAGTGGAGGGACTTTTTATAATACAGTTAGACTTTTTTTCATATTTTACCAATTTTTTAAATAACATTACAGTTTCTTAACATATTCCCATTTTATAATTGTAATAACACAATCCAGTGTATACTTTATACTCTGATAAATGCACTCCTAGGGGCAATAAGGCTCTCAGCCTGCAGCCTCATGCCTCACTATGACCCCATGTTATGTGTTTATCAGAGCATTGTATGTTATTGCTTACTGAACCACCTCGATGTGTGAGCCAGCTTGTCCTTCACAGGTAGTGGGTTAATTATTCTATATATAAAATATTCAAGTTACTAGAGTGATTTATATTAAGTTTTAAGTCAGTTTGTCTCTCCCTATCCTCCTTCCAGTTGGTTCTCCCAGCCCCATCACCCTAGCTTCCTTCAGGTCTCACTTGCCTTTCTCCTGTAGTTCTCCATGGTTATGCCCTCCATGGCAGGGGGCTGGGAGTTCCTCAACCTGCCAGAACTGGGATCCAGCCTCAGGAGGTGCCTGAGTCACTGGGAGCGGGGCCTGCAGATGCTGGCAGTCATCCAGCATGACTCTGAGTTTTTCTTAATTTCTCCCTTGGGAGACACAACATGCACTAATGTCATGGCGCACGCGCTGACGTCTGCCACATCTCCTCCTCTGTAGTCTGGGTTGTGTTACCTCTGGCATCAACCAGGGGTTAGTCGAGTTCCAAGCTCTTGGCCACCCTCACCCCTGGAGGAGCAGAATGGTCCTGTGTATGCTCAGTCCTCCTCCCCCTGGCCGGCCCTCTGATGCCTTGGGCTCATTTCTGAACCCAGGTTGCCAAAGTCACGAGCGGTAGAGCTACTGCTGTGCCAGTGGGACAGCCTTATTAAATTAGTTTTCCAAGGAGCTATTTTAAATTTGAATCTAGCAGTACTACACCCTGGTTGGAAATGGAATGCTCCACTCCTAACGTTCCTGCCAGTGAGACCACTGAGCAGAGGCTAAGAGGTGCAATGGCTCTGTGTGGTGGTTGGCTGGAATTATGTACTGTCCAATTTATAATCTGTATTATGAGCTTTAAGGATAAGCAAAAGTCCCCAGAATGGGACTGAATTCGTAACCTTCTAGTCTAGAGACAATACCCCCTCTGAGCCACACGTCCAATTGACTGTGTGTTTTGTACTACACAGGATAGGAGCTTTACTTTTTTTCAATGAATACTTGGAATAAAGTCACTATAGTTGCATCTTATTGATACACTTTCAAAATATTATAATGGAAATGCACTTTACTTTGATATCTTAAACAATCTTTTACTACATCAATTTATATTGATGCATATCAATACATTGAATGTATATCAAAAGAACTTAACCATATTGTTCTGGATCCAAGCTTTCATTTAAAAATAAATTTAATTCCTAGATTGAGCTGTGTGGAAAGTGGAATTCTGCAGGTGGAATTCATGCAGTATGCAATTCCACCTTTGAATTCCTTTTTGCAGTTTCTTTTTGAATTCCGTGGAATTATAAAAAGCACTTCTCTGTAACCACTGAGTAATTTTCTGGATCAGTAAAGAGCGGAGGATGTGGTCTACTTAGATTTCAGTAAGGCCTTTGTCACTGTCCCTCACAGATGAATGGTAATCAAGTTGGGTAGTCTAGGAGTGAGTCTAAATATTGTTCAATGGGTATAGTGTTTGCTAAGTAACAGAAGCCATAGAGTGGTGGTAAATGGGGTTCACTCGGAGGTAGGCATGGTAATCAGCTGGGTGTACAGGGGTCAGTTTTTTGATCAGTCCTCTTCAATGTCTTAAATAGAGACATCATGGAAGGGCTGAATGGGAAAGCATGCATGTTCACAGAAGACACAAAAATCTGCAATAGTGTAGACACACCTGAGGGGATAGAAAACATGAGGGGGGACCTGAAAAAGCTGGAAGAATGGGAAATGATATGGCAACTAAGCTTCAATGCCAAAAAGAGCAACACTGTGCACATTGGGCACAGGAACCCAGGGGCAACATACCATTTTGGGGGAGGAGTGAGGAGATAACAGCAATGGAAGCAAGAAAGGGACCTGGTGGTCATCATATCAGATGACCAATAGGTAGCAAAGCAGTGTGATAAAGCAGTAGGAAAGGCTAGGAGAAAGCTGGGATGCATAGGGAGGGGAATACCAGCAGAAGGAGGGAGGTGGTGATACTGCTGTATAGATCAATTGTGAGGCCACACCTGGAGTACTGCATACAATTCTGGAGGCCCCACCTCAGGAATGACAAAGATTGGATGGAGGCATTACAGACGGCAACCAAAATGGTACATGGCCTGCATCAGAAGCCCTATGAGGAAAGTCTAAGGGAATTAAATATGTACTTTCAATAGGATAGAAGGAAAAGGGGGTGGCATTCAAGTAACTCAAGGGTATTAATAAGGTACAAGAAGGTAAAGTTTTACATAGGAAAAGATGCTGAAGGACAAGGAGTCATGACTAGAAGATGGAAGAGGGAGATTCAAAGGGGATATGAGGAAATACTTCTTAATGGAAAGGGTGGTGGACATCTGGAACAGACTCCCAGTGGAGGTGATGTGTATCAAAACAGTGGCAGGATTCAAGTATGCACGGGACAGACACAAGGGAACCTTAGTAACAGGGCTGGGGGGGCAAGGGTGGCGATTAAGTAGGGTCTGAGGTATCGCAGTAGGTAGAAGAATCTTTAAGGCAGACTAGGTGGGCCAAGTGGTCCTTATCTGTTGATAGCTTCTATGTTTCTATGAGTAATTTTCCTTGGAATTGGGTGGAATTTTTCAAAATTCCATGGAATTCCATTCTGCTGGAATTTGGAAATTTGACACCACACTATTCCTAGCCCTAATGGTTCCAAAGATAGATCTTTCTAAAGAAAGTCCCTTTGAGATGGTCTTGCTTTGGAAATATAAGAAAAAAGGAGGTCATTTATTAATTAAAGCTTGGAGTCAGGTTAATGTAGCCTTGTCCTGTCACCAGAGGTTCATGTGCTAATACACACTAGTAGAGCTAGATGCACTTATATTCATAATGTTGTTTTGTTAGAAACGTGTCAGCACCTTAAACTGTATAAAAATAGGCATCTAACGTCTCCAAAGAGGTAGACAACACTTAAAAGATACTAGCAGTATTCCATTACAGAAAACCACAATCATTTTCTTCTGATGGTACCCTTCCATGTGAAGGAGGTTGTCACTTTTGGTACTTTGAAACATAGAAACTTTCCAGCCAGAAGAAAATGCATTGAGTGTGCACTGTACTTCATAAACCCACTAAAGTTTATCGCTAAGCATCGTTAGTCAAAACACCCAGACGTGAAGTCTGCCCCACCTGTTGTTTGAGTTGCTTGACTCATTCAGTTTGCAATACTGTGGCCTAAGATTCAGCCAGTCACTAAACCCTGACTGATCTCAATGAGTCCTGCTGAACTTCCAGAAGGATCTGATGTACCACTAAGATCCATTTCAGCTGAACTTTTAATCTCATCAAGTAGATATAATTTTCTAAAGCTAGTCAAGGCCTGGATATCTTTAATAAATAGTCACATACAAATAATACTCCTTGGCCCAGATATTCAAAAGGGTTGCTCATGGTGCAACAGTGGTGCACCATGCGCAACCCACTGATGCGCCCCGGCGCGATATTCAAAAGTGAAAAGTGCATGGCACAAATCCCGATGTGCTGGAGTGCATCAGTAATGTATGCAGGCACAGGTGGGAGGGCATGCCCATGCATACCCTGCACAGCCTGATATTCAGCCCAGGATGTGCAGAGCCATGCTTGGGCAACCCCTACCTGTGCCAGCACAAAGTTGATCCAAAATTAAAAAGGAACAACGGATGGCCATCCACAGGTGAGCTGCTGCATTGCAGGGCACAATGCAGCAGCTGCCACCTGTGGGTGGCCACCCGAGCTCCGGCTGCACCTGATGGCATCTTCCCCATGCCCGATCATGGGCATTTGTAAACTTCAAGCACCCTTATATCCCTGGTGGTCCAGTGGACCGCTGTCTGCCCGATCGCGGACATTTGTAATAAAATAGAAGAATTACATCCAGTTTTGCTGGTGGTCCAGTGGACCGCTGACTGCCCGTTCATGGGCATTTGTAATAAAATAGAAGAATTACATCCAATATCCCTGGTGGTCCAGTGGACCGCTGACTGCCTGATCACGGGCATTTGTAAAAAAAAAAATATGTCAATATCCCTGGTGGTCTAGCAGTACCCTCAACCTCCCACCCACCAACTGGGCCCCACCGCCCGGCTCCCCTGGTCAGCGGTGGGCCAGCACCACCACACCTCACCCCGCCCACTGGCAGCACCGTCAATGGGGCTGTCTGCCCATGTGGTCCAAAGTGGCGAGGCCAATGGCATGTATACCAAACTACACATTTCAGATATGAGAATGATCCCATTCACATATCTGGAATGTGTAATATAGTATGAGCTGCTGCCCGATGGCTCACCTCGGACAATAGTCATACAACCCCTAACGATGGCGCCAGGCGGCGAGGCGGGCAGGCCGGTGTGGTGCTGCCACGACTGACCAGAGGAAGGCGGGGCGGGGCTGGGAAAAACGACACTGCTGAACCCGAAACACCTGTTTAAATGCGAAGTCAGAGTCACAGA
Organism: Neoceratodus forsteri; assembly: GCA_016271365.2. Taxonomy (NCBI): domain Eukaryota; kingdom Metazoa; phylum Chordata; order Ceratodontiformes; family Ceratodontidae; genus Neoceratodus; species Neoceratodus forsteri. The sequence continues at coordinate 1,455,976,014 of CM057450.1, read as the reverse complement.
CCGCAGAAATTGTACAAATACCGGCGATTAGGCAGTCGGTGGTCCACTGGACCACCAGGGATATTGATAATTCCTATTTATGTACTTAGCCTGCAATTGGGCGGGCAGGTCCACTGGCTCACCAGGGATGATATGGATGTTATATATTTACTTAGCCCACTATCGGGCTGTGGATCACATTGCCGACTGCAGAGGGCGTCGGTCCCCGACAGCTGCTGCCTGGCAGGGCGCCAGGCACAAGTCATCGGGGATCAGCGCAACTGCATGCAAATGGGGCCATAATGACATGCAAATGGCCCCATGTGCGCCTTGCATACATTATGGCCCATTTGCATGTCAAGTTTTGAATATCGAGATTGCTGTGAAAAGCACAATGGAACTTGCGCTAGCACATCCCCGTGCTCCACTCTGGCCACTTGCGCTGGTGCAGTGCCACTGTGCCATGCACACTGCGGGTGGCCAGGGTGCGATATTCAACTATGCTGTGCCATGGCGCAGCTCCGTTCAATATTGCCCAGTCCACACCCCTGCACAGCCAAGTTGCACTGTGCCCAAGCTTGCACCACAGCCTGGCACAGTTTGAATATCTGGGCCCTTGAGTATTCATACTCAGGGCTAGACATGTGTGAACTGGCTTTACTTCACTTGGTGGAGAAATGTGTGAAATTATAACTATCATTCACAGAGATGTCGCTAATGAAGTGCAACTTCACATTGTTTATTTTAAACAAAGAAGCACCCTGCCATCACTCTTTTAGCACCTCATCCCACTTCTGCTAGAAAACCATTGAACATACCCTGTTCCCCCAAACCATGTAGCATCTGATCCCCCATTACCACAGAGGACTTGTAAAGTAATTAGTAAGGTAGTAACCAACCCCTTTCCCACCAAGAGATGTGTAAAGCGAAACCACAAGTCAGAAAAAAGTTCTTACAGTTTTCGTTAATCTTGAAACTACTATTCAGGATAGAGGAAGGGAATTAGTTCATTCTTGTTTTCTTGTTATTTATTACTTATTAAAGGTAATATAACAGAAACATCTGAAACCTTTAGAACTTTTTGCCATAAGATATGCACCGTGTATCCACTATGGGTGTTGTTCATGTTTATGTAACTGAACAAATATGACTTCCTGACATGAATATCATTTACTTATGTTTAGATAAAACACTTTCCACCCTGAAGGAGTATTTTGGACACCCCCAATACACTGGTGGGTATTGAGGTGTTTTTATGGCAATATAATAAATACTCCGCTATTTAATAAAAACACACTTTGTTGAGTGGTGGTCTTCTTTGTCCCTGTACTGTAGAGGATAGTCATTGCCTAACATAACAGGTCTAGAGGGAAAGGGTGAGGGATGGTCTGGTGTATTTGTTGTGCTGAAGGGTGACTCTGATTTGAGTAGTAGAGAGAGTGGGGGAAGCTGTACCACTTCTCCAGTAGTATTAGTGGCATCAGTATACTCCAGGGCATTTACAGCTACAGCCTTTTCTGGTAGCACTGGGATGGCTGTAGTTCTTGGGACTCCCACAGTCTGTTCCCACAACCAGCACACTGACTGCCTCAACCCAAGCCACTGTGACTACCATGATTGGTATGACTACAGTCAACATGACACCACAGCTGCTCTGAATCAAGCCATTGTGACCATGGCCACACTGACCAAGAATACAGCCATGACTATCACCCTTACTGTATGTCTGTGACCACCCTATTATGATCCCACAGAGCTGTGCTTGCAATGAGCCTCTCATTGTTGGAGGATGGTGGTGATGATGATAATGATAATGATAAGTCCTGCTCATCTCAGGATCCTGATTAGCAACTTTAGCTCCTAGAATGAGACACTGAAATAGTCCTCTTCAAAGAGTTACACCCACCATTATGAGCGCTGAAGATGAGGGAGAATATAGGTCCTACAGAACATCCAGCAGATGTGGGAAACACAGACTGCCAAAAGAAAAAAAACACAAAGGAAAGGCAATAAGAAGCAAGCCATTCCTCTACCCCAAGAAAAATCAAGAAACATTGGTGGCAGTTCACTTTGCCTCACTTTGCCTTGTTTTTGAGCTCCTAAGGAGGATTTTGCAGTGATTCATGGGAGTTCAGGTTACATGGGATCTATATTGATCTGCACAGCCTCAGTTTGAGGTAGTATGAGTAGGAAGGAGTAGGAGACAGTGTGCTCTGATAGCTGTCTGCATGAATCTTTTAAAAGCTGTTCAAAAAGCATTTTTGCTTTTTTGGGGGGGTCCAACTGTAGTTCATCGACTGTAGGAAACCATCCTGTGCTCACATCATCGAATATTTTTGTTTGTGTGTGGATTTTGAATGTAAATTTACAACAATGAGTGTGTGTGGTGAAAGACAGTGAAGTGTGCTGTGTGTGTGGGGGTGTATTTGCGTGTAGGTTGATTTAAGTTGGAGAACTAGTGATTTCTTTGTGTTTTGGTAATATTTTTGTTATATAACTGACTGTTACTGTACACATAGTGAAATTGTCAGTGACAGTATAAATTTTCTTGCTGCTTGTTGTGTGAATGTGGTGCAGCATTTCATAAGGTGAGGTTGTTTAATTTACAAATTTACATTACATAGCACTGAGAACACTGAACTTTTGCATTTGCATTGCATTCCTCATTCAGCATTGTACACAAAGTGTTCTGTGTTATGTGTGCTGTATTGCGTGCATCAAATATAATACACCTTTTAAAATTTGTGACACAGATCAGTGTAAGGGCAACTAAGTGCAGCAGTGTGAACCTGCTAGCCACTGCAGCTGCCTGATTTTGTACTGCGATCATGTTCTCTGTTCTTAGTGTTGCTGCTTGTAGTGCTGTAAAAATCAGCACTGTCTGTATTCAGTGCCCCCCCACGTTGAAAATGTATTTTTTATCAGACTGGATTGTTTTTGTGACCCCATCAGCACTGCTGGCTACTGAAGTTGTTTTAATTCCGTGACAGTGTCACAACACAGTAGTCCCTTATCTGTTGCTGAAGCCACAGTTGTTTATTTTGCTTCACATCCAGCTAATGAGTAGCGACCCTCCAGTCAGAAAGTGAACGTATCAAAATCTGAATTCGGTAATAATATTTGTGGTTGGTCCCCCAAAATGCCTGCAAAGAGATGTGCAAGTAAAGCTGTTCCTGGCCATTGCAATGTTGGCAGTAAGAGGGTCTGTGGGTGTGGTACTAGTATGCAGATGGAGAGGTGCATTGCTGATGTGAGGAAAGGTATTTCTCCTGCAATATTTTTTACAGCCCAATCAGTAGCTTCACTGATAGTTGGAAGAGATGATGTTTTCCCAGCCGGTGGTGTTAGTGTTACTGGCGTCAGTGGTGGTGGAGTTAGTATTAGCATTGTCGTGTCAAGTTCTAATTCTGACCAGTGTACCATATCCAAACATATTGAGTGTGAAGCAGTGCAAGTGAGTGACAGCGTAGATGATGTCATACTTCCCAGTAACATCCCATTAACTGAACCTGATTCTGATGATCATGTCAACGATAGCATACAATGTGATATTCCATCCACCGTGGCACTTAACATCACGCATTTCCCATGCAGTGATTTACAGTGTGGTGAAAAAATATCAGGTGATGGTGGTGTAGATGCTGATGATGAATGTGATGATGCTGATGGTGAATGTTATGATGCTGATGATGATGATCTTGCTGTTGTTGCAACATGCAGTCCACACGTTAGCATCCAAGCAGAAGATGTGGATGTGTGTGACAGTGACGTTGATGAATATGATAATGATTTAATTGACCCCAGTTGGGAACTGGAGAAAAAGAAATTAAAAGTGGCCATGTCTGAATCTGTTTGCAGGAATCCCCCCCCCCCATAAAAACTTGTGATTTACCATTACCGGTTTTAGTGGATGATGATGATGATGACCCAGTACTCAATATGATAGGTCGTCGTGGTGGTCAGTTGCAGTCCAGGTGTGCAGTGCCAGAAACATCACATGCCCCCCCCACTTCAGTGCTTAAAATAACAGACTTAAATAAATCACATCATTATGGACATGTTAAAAGCAGAGCATCACAGTCCCTTGTTTGGGATTTTTTTGTTCAATATGCAAATGATTCAGTTGCAATCTGCCAGGTTTGCCATGTGCGTGTGAGTCGAGGTAAAAAGGGGAGCCATCTTGGGACAGGAAGACTGCATATGCATCTTAAGAACAGGCACTTGGCTCTGTGGACCCAGCACAAGCTCGCAGCTAATACCAGACTTGGGCATTCATCCGTATCACTGGAGGCAACCATAGCCAGTTTGTTATCCCCTTCCATGACTGTTAAGCCCAGTAGGAAATTAAACTTGTGCAGTAATGCAGTAATAAAAGCACAGGATTACTACAGGCATGATGAGGTGGAGGACCGTAATGACTCTGAAATGTTGTCCAGTGCTGGTGAGAGTAGCAGTTTTGGTGGTGGTGGTGTTGAATGCAGTATATCTAGTGCAAGTGGTACATCAACCCCGGTTGGCAAATCCGGAAAAATAAAATCATTTCTGGGTTTGTCATCATCACCTGTGCAACCATCTTCATCAAATGTCCACACTCCACCCCCTGCCAATGCCATTCATCACAAAGCACAACCATTTGTGACCAACAACACATACCATGTAAAACGTTTAAGTCAGCCCACGTTAAAGAATATTTTTGTGCATAAGCTTAAGTACCCCCCCAATCATACAGTGTTGCGTGATCTTAATGCTGCTGTAGCAGAAATAGAAACATAGAAATATAGAAACATAGAATTTGATGGCAGAATAGGACCACTTGGCCCACCTAGTCTGCCTATTTTCCTACCTAACAGATAAGCTGCAGATCTTAGTTAACCAACAGCATACTTCCTCCTACCCCCTACTAGGACTGCCTTATGCCTGTCCCATGCATTCTTGAATTCCCTCACTGTTCTTGAATCCATGACCTCCTCAGGGAGGTTGTTCCATGCATCCACAACCCTCTCTGTGAAAAAAATACTTCCTCACATTACTTCTGAACCGTCCTCTGTATCTTCAAATTGTGTCCTTGTTCTTGCATCGCTCTTCTTCTGAAAGATGCCACCTCTTGGACTTTGTTGATTCCTTGAGGTACTTGAAAGTTTCTATCATGTCCCTCTCTCCCTCTTTCCTCAAGAGTATACATATTAAGCTCCTTTAGTCTTTCTTCGTATGTCTTCTGGTGCAGACCCTGCACCATTTTGGTTGCCCTCCTCTGGACAGCCTCCACTCTGTCTAAGTCTTTGCGGAGACGGGGTCTCCAGAGCTGCACACAGTACTCCAGATGGGGTCTCACCAACTGTCTGTAGAGAGGGATAACAACTTCCTGTTTTCTACTATTGATGCCTCTGCCGATGCACCCCAATATCTCCTAGCCTTCCTTACTGCCTTCTCACATTGCTTGGCCACCTTTAGGTCATCTGATATAATTACCCCCAGGTCCCTTTTTATTTTTACTATTGTCAGTATCTCACCCCCCATTGTGTACTCTTCCCCATGGGTTTTTGTTTCACAGGTGCATTACCTTGAACTTCTTTGCACTGAATCTGAGCTGCCATGCATTTGACCATTCCTCCAACCTTGCCAAGTCCCTTCTCATCCTTTCCACTCCATCTTGTGTATCAACCCTGTTGCAGATCTTTGTGTTGTCTGCAAAGAGAAATACTTTTCCTTCCAGTTCCTCTGCAATGTCACTTACAGTATAAAGACATTAAAAAGGACCGGTCCCAGTGCTGAACCCTGTGGTACCCCACTAGTAACCCTCCTTTCTTCACTGTGGACTCCATTTACTACTACCCTTTGCATCCTGTTGTCTAGCCAATTTTTTATCCAGGCTACCACCTTGGGACCCACTCCAAAGTTGGCTAACTTGTGTATTAATTTTTTGTGTGGGACAGTATCAAATGCCTTGCTAAAATCTAGGTAGGCCATGCTGGCAATCGATCTTTTGCCCTTTTCCTTTCTGGAGAATTCTGGGTTCCAGCGGTTTGCTGCCCATGCCTGTCCAAAATGGAAAGTCCCATCCAAGACATACTTTTCTACCCCTGCTGTTCCCGAGTTGTTCTGCACTGTCTCAGACTCAGTAAGACATGCCCTTCAACATTCCTCCTCTCCATTCATCCATTTAAGTATGGATATGTGGACAAGTGGCCAAACAGCAGGGAGTTCATATCTGTGTATAACTGCACACTGGGTGCAGGTGTCGGGGGTTGTTTGTGATGCTGGTAGTGTGAATAATCAGTGTAGGAAGGTGGATTGTCGCGGTAGCAATCTTCCTGGAATTTTCCAGCATGCAACAATTGCTATGCGCAGTGTGACCTGTTCACACACTGGTGAGAACATGTTGGACATGGTACTGACTGAAATTGACAGATGGCAAAACCCTCTGTCCCTGAGAGCTGGGTTCATAGCAAGTGACAATGGGTCAAATGTGGTGAAATGCATCACGAATCGTGTTTTTTTTGTGTTCCATGCATGGCCCACTGTTTAAATCTTGTGGTTCAGGAGTTTCTGCAGCACCCTGACATAAAGGAAATGCTGACTATTGCACGACGTATTTGCTCTCACTTTTCAAAATCTGGAAAGGCCTGTGACCAACTGCGGCAGTTGCAGATACAAAACAGCCTGCCTCAGCACCGCTTGAAGCTGGAAGTTGTCACCCAATGGAACTCCACAATATACATGGCAGAGAGGTTGTATGAACAATACAAAGCCATCACAGAATATCTTGTTATGCACACTAGCCGTGACAGTTCTGGGGCCTCTATGTCTATGACGACTGAACAGTGGCGCCTCATGGACTCTGTAATAACAATTTTGCAGCCTTTTGAACATGCCACACTGGCTGTGAGTGGTGAGTCTGCCTCCATTAGCCAATCAATTCCACTGCTGAAGGTGCTGAGGCAGACATTGGTGAATGTGCAGCATTGCCTTGATGTTGCCTTAGATGGTGGTAGCAGTATGTTGCTGCAACACATGCTGACAGTATTCGACCAGAATTGTCACATTATGAGCATTCGGTGTAGTGACAACTTTGCCATGGCAACAAGGCTGGACCCACGATACAAACATGGAATTGCATCAGTACTGGAGGGAGGTCCTGAACAGGTAAAAAATATCAATGTTCAACTGGTTCACTTGGTTCATGGGGCATAGAAGTCACATGCCAAAGTCTGCAAACCTCAGCAGCATAATCCAGCTGAAGGTGTAGCTGGAGGTGTAGCTGGAGGACCAGCAAGCATATCATGCAAGGGTAAGGGGACTGTAGTTCCTGGTGGTCTGTCATCCAAAGTGGTTGGCGTCAACCCGCTTTGAGAGGCTTTGTCCCAAGTGGGTATTTGTGACATCAATGATTCCGTGGAACAGGCTGATGCATCAATAATCAGACTTAGTATGGCACAGAGAATGGTTGAGTCATATTTGTCTGAAACAGGCATCTGACAATAAGAGAAGATCCTCTTTTGTACTGGAGTGGAAAGGTCAGTGAATGGCCAGAGCTGACTGCAGTGGCATTGAAGTACCTCATATATTCCCACCCTCCAGTGTAAGTGTTGAAAGGCTATTCAGCTCAGCAGGTGCAATAGTCAGGGATCGTCGGACAAACCTGTCTCCTGCAAATGTTAGTTTGCTAACATTCATTAAACTGAATGAGAGGTTCATACCAGCACAGACTGCAACCTCGGTATTCATACCCCAGCCTAGTCATGGTGGTCTTGCTGACGTGGATCTAATGCCATTATCCATGTTGGAACATGTTTCTGATGGCTATTGTGGCTTGCACTCACAATACCAGGAACCTTCCTACACACTTTTCCAGATTGTTCTTCCCAAAAATCAATCATGATGTGCAAAAGCCATTTAGCAGGCCACTTGTACAATCTGTTAGTGATGCTCCCCCTGTACCTCTGACATATCGACAAACACCAGTTCAGTGCATGCCTACTTGTGTTTTCCTGTTTACAAATGTGTGAGGGAAAATGTTTCTAGTGGTGCCATTAAATCAGCAGGTACAATAGCTCAGGCTCTTCTCTTAAGACACAATCCTCCACCTCTTACTATATTGCTGAATGTTAGGCTTATATAGAAGGCTCACAAAACAGTAACATCCTAGAGTTCCTGCAAGTCTTGTCAAGTACATGGACTATGGCATCAACTTGCAGGTAGTGCAGGGTTTATTATGTTGGGCAGTACTGCAAAATACTGAAAGACAAGACTGACAAACATTTTAATAGCATCAATTGCTTTGCCCACACTCTCAATCTGGTGGTCACAGGTGTCCTAATACATAATGTTGAGGTTGCTACCACTGTGACAACAGTCCAAGTCACATGTGGTCATTTTCACCATTCCATCAAGATCAACAACCATCCCCAACAACCATTCCCACCAAGTGCAAGTGTTCCTTCAGTTTCCCCATATTGTCTTATCCGGGATGTTACCACATGGTGGAATTCAACAAAATGCTTTCCCTGCAAGCGTTCAGTAGCATAAGTGAGCTTTTTATAACATTAGCTGGGAGATTAAGATTAGGGGAGTCCTATGCCACCAGGCTGGGCAGTTATGAAAGGCACAGTGAAGGTGCTGGTCAGTTTGGGAGAAGTACTTGTGATGTGCAGAATTCAGAATTTAACCAGTAGAATTCCTGTTGAATCATAATTCCACTTTTGAAAAGCTTGATGGAATTTCGTGGTGAAATCCATGGAATTACGTTAAATGAACTTTTACTGTTGGGTTTTGACCCATGCTGTGCGACAGACTGATATATCTGTCCAGATTTCCTATATGTTCTAATTTTGTTGCAATTTAAGGGTTATTGTACATCCTTACAGGACAACATGGCCAAGCAGAACACCAAAAGAGTAAAGCACAAATCTAAGTGTGTTTTAGTTTGCTGCCTTTTTAGGTAAGATGCTATGATTTGGAGTTGGTACTGACTATGTGGGAACAGAGAGGTGGAAGAGGCAGTATGCTGCTAAGAGGGTGGATTGAGGATTGGGGATCTGATGGCCAAACCTGATGCCACTGAAGGTATGCTTGGACCGCATGACTAAAGTCAGGGCAGTTAAAGCACTAACAGAGGACAGAATAGCTAAGGAGGTCAGAAAAGGGGACAAGACCTTCTTCAGGTATGCGGAGGGAAAAGAAAGACAAGAGGGGCAGTGAGAATCGGGAGCGTGGAGGACATGACTGCACAGAGGAAGATCAAGAGAAAGCGGAAATACTAAACGATTACTTCTGCTTGGTCTTTGCAATCAGGGGGGCTGACCAGCATGCTGCAGTAGGCAACAAGGAGAGAGGGAAGCAGACACAAGTCCATTCTCAGTGGAAAGGGTCAGGAAGGGATTCATCCAAGGGCCCTCAAGAAACTGAGAACAGTGCTGGTCACCCCTCTGGCAGCACATTTTAGCACCTCACTGGAGATGAGAGAAGTTCCAGAGGGCAGGAGGAGGGCTGATGCAGTCTCTCTACACAAAAATGACAGTAGGGAGGATGCTAGCAACTACAGGCCAGTCAGTTTCACATCAGTGGTGGGGTGTTTAATGGACATATTACTGAAGGTGAGGCTTGTGGAGCACCTGGATGCAGAAGGACTGCAGAACCACCAGTATCATGATTTCACAGGACAGAGGTCATGTCAAACTAATCTCATAGATTTCTTTGACTGGATTACCAGTGAAGTGGATTATGGGAGAGCAGTGGACTTTGCCTGTCTGGACTTCAGTAAGGCTTTTGACGCTGTGATGTACAGGAGGCTAGTTAAGAAACTAAGTAGCCTGGGGTGGGGGAGAAAGTGAAAAGTTGGGTATCCAACTGATTAAGGGATAGGAGGCAAAGGATGATAGTAAACAGTAGCCACTCAGGTGATGGGAGAGTGACTAGTGGGGTGCCACAGTGTTCGGTGCAGGAACTGGTCTTCTTCAATGTCTTAACTAGTGACATTGTGGAGGAGCTTGAGAGTAAGGTGTGTCTGTTTGCAGATGATACAAAAATCTGCAACAGGGTTTACACTCAGGAATGTGTGGAGAGAATGCAAAGGGATCTCAGGAATCAATAGGAATGGTCTGGGGGTGACAGCTGGGTTTCAATGCCAAAAAATGCAAGATTATGCACTTAGGGCTGCAGAACCCAGGGGCAGTGTATAAGATGTGGGGACTGGAGCTTACAGTCACTGAGCAAGAGAGACCTAGAGCTCAGCATATCTGATGACCTCAGTGTAGCTGGTAGTGTGCAAAAGCAGTGAGAAAGGCTAGCAGAATGCTGGGGATCATTGGAAGAGGGATTTCTAGCAGAAAGAGGGAGGTGGTGCTGCCATTGTATCACTCACTGGTGAGGCCCCACCTGGAGTACTGTGTCCAGTTCTGGAGGCCGCACCTCCACAAGGACATTGCAAGAATGGAAGTAGTTCAGAGGAGGGCAACAAAAATGGTGAGAGGGTTGCACGAGAAGCCATAGGAGGAAAGGCTGCAGGAACTCAACATGTACTGTACTTCTGGAAGAGCGGAGAGAGTAGGGACATGACTGAAACTTATAAGAGCCTCAGAAGTGAACAAGGGGCAAATGGATGGTCTATTTCAGAGAAAGGAAGGCACTACAACAAGAGACCATGCAATGAAGCTAGAAAGGGTAAAGCTTAAGAGAGATATGCAGAAATATTTCTTTAAAGGTAAGGTAGTGGATGAGTGGAACAGCCTGCCAAAGGAGGCAGTGGGGCAAAGACTGTGGGGAGCTTCAAGCATGTGTGGGATAGACAAAGGGGCATATTAGGTAGAGGAACATGGGAGAGAGCAACACCTATGACCAACTAGAGTCAGTTGTGATTGAATAGGCAGGGACAAGGGGCAGACTGGATGGGCCTAAAGGTACTTTTCTACTGACAAGATCTATGTTTCTATGTTCCACGTCTGGAACGGAGATGACAAAGCAATATAACAAACAAAACTAAGCAAGTTCCTGTAAAAGGAAGTCAAGCAAATACAAATATAGTTGAACAAGTACAAATAAATAGGCTGGAATCAACTGCATATAATTTTACAATAAGGTAGGTCGACAGAATCAACGTGGAACAAGCACAGTAATGGTACATGCCTCAGAGCCAGAGTCTGACACAGTTCAAAGAGAAAACCGGGAAGTACATTGGGAAGGGGTTAGTATTGACTATGTCTGAACAGGGAGGGGGAAGAGGAATGAAACTTCAAAGAGGGTGGGTTGAGGGCAGGAGATCCACTGGTCAAGCCTAGTGCCAGTGAAGGTCTTCTTGGACCATGTGATTACTGTTTGTCAACAGGGTGGCTATAGTCCTTGTAAATTTCTTAGGAGGCCAAGCAACCCCTTACGTCAATGACTCAGAAGCATGAGATCCATGAATCAGGAGTATGTGTCTGAGAGAGGAACACCTGCATAGAATCTGTAGGGCAGTTGGCAGGTCCACAGAAGAGGCGACACAGTCAAGGTGAGAGCAATAGAGACCCTTTGGGTAAGTAAGGGGATAGGCCACGGGGTAGACTTTATAAGGGGAGGGCAGTAGGGGAAGGCATAAGGATATACAGATTAGGCAGTACACCTTATCTGGGATAAGTCTGCAGGGATAGTACAGTGGTGGCAGGCTGTTACACCCTATCTGTGGTAGGCCCACAGGGACAGTACAGTGGGGTAGCTGAAGCACTCTATCAGGCATATGCCCATAGGGGAAGAAAACAAGGGGTAGGCTGTTACTCTATATCTGGGGTTGATACAAACTCAGTTCAAGATAGGGTATATAGTAGGAGACAATCTATAGGCAAGAAATGGGAAGGGGGAGGGTCATCAGTTGAAGGCAGTGTGGGGCAGCTGTGTTATTAGGCACAATCTCGAAGACTGGGAGTGCACTGCATGCAGGAGAATAGGGTTCATGATAGAAAAAGTGCTTAGGGCAGAAATCAGCAAAATAGATCATATGGGACAGGAAAAACAGAGACAGGTGATGGGGCCTGAGCCCTGGGTGTAGGAATGGAGCAGATCCAGGATGGCTGCACAGATGGAGCAATGCTGAAGTGGAACACTGCTAAGACCATCAACCTTTTTACATAAAATGAAGAAATCAGCTGACAAACCTCCAGAAAAAAATAAAAAGCAACAAAAATGTAAAGATGTTTCTTGATCACCTACTGAAGAAACACAAAAGCCATCTAAATGAGGATTCATGGAATGATTCTTAACAGTTATAATGTCAGGCCCAGGGACTGGTAAGAAGGAAACCACACCTACTACCTCACCTTCAGCCACTTGCCCAACTGTGGAGCTCAGGTGCCTGGAACTCCAGGGGGGAGGGGAACCTGAAGGCAGCTTCTGCTATTCTAGAGAAGGCTAGCACAGCACAAAATGTCAGCGTTGACTTTTTAGGGAGAAACAGAGGTAGGTAGTGCTGAAAGTCACCCAATTGAAGCTGATAAACTGACAGAGTGATACACTGGACCTGACTGTGGAGCAAGAAGTGTGGGAGGATGAAGTGAAACACAGAATGTTCTTAGCAGTCACATCTGCTGCAAAATCACTGGTGGGGGGGGCGAGGATTGGAAAACCCGAAGGCAGCTTATTCCATTATGGGAAAGGCTAAAAGAGCAGAAAATTTCACCATTGCCTGTTAATAGAGAAACAGAGGTACTAGTAGTTCTGAAAGTCAGCCAGATGAAACCCGGAAACACATAGAGTGAAACGTTGGACTTGAACATGGAGCAAGAAGGTGTGGGAGGACATAATCAAAAACAGAATGCCATTAGTAGCCACGTCAGATACAAAATCATCAGGTCTGAATAAACAGAAAATTATACATGGTAAACTAGGTACCCTCTACCGACTAAACGACCAGCTGGTACCGGAAGCCAGGGTTGCCATCGCCACCAGTGTCCTCCTCCCGACACTCACATACACCGCCTCAGTCATATATGGGATGGCGAAGACTGAGAAGAACAGACTCCAAGTGCTGTACAACAAGGTGGTGTGCTTTGCTTCCCTGATAAACCCCAGAACCCACCATTGCTATACCCAATCACTACTCAACTGGCCTTCACTGGATGCCCGCCTCCAGCACCCCTTGCTATGCCTAGCATACAAGTTAATCAGCCTGACTCCTCCCCCCAGTCTCTCTGGACTCATCACCGTAAAGTTAAATCCCTGGCCCCTCCGCTCTGCAGGTCGAATGCTCCTGCAAGTCCCCAAAGTAAGAACCACTGTGGGAGGCAAATCATTCACCCACACAGCTTTCACCCAGTGGAATACACCCCTCCCGGTGTGCAGGAAGCACCCTCCATTAAAAGTTTTTGCACTAGGCTCAAGGCCCACATGGTCACTGCCAGCACCTGCCACTGTTTCGACCCCTGAGATCACTTCCCGGATGTTAAGGTTTTCCTGAACCGCACTCGACTCTGGCTGGCCCAGTACTATGTATCAACTTTTTAGCCCCTTAGTCACTTTCCAGGCATCAAGATTGCATGTTGCTGGGATAACTTGAGTCTCATGCTCACCACCTAACAATGCTGTATTGAACTGTATTCTGTCTGTTACCCCATGTATACCATGCTTACCAATTCTCTCTCTGTTCCTTTGTAATTCCTGGGTCGCCCCTGAAAAAGGGACCTCTGGGGCCCAGTGGGCTCACCCGGTCACCAAAATTTAATAAATAAATAAATAATGCTCATAATATGTTACATTTACATCATGTTACTGCTTCATTACAGCTCAGATTTCTGTTGACAATTTCAATCAATGAAATCTTGTTTAGGACGCTACTAATGAACCCAGTAACCCACATTAAATGAGACAATAAAACCAAAATTGAAAAGCAAATAGGAGCTACATTTAGGCTGCCAAGAGATTTAAAAGAAGTTAAACCCAAAAACCCTAAGATACAATCAGGCATTAAAAACTTTAAGGATGTCAATTAGTGGTAAACAGCCTTGTTTCTCTCCTAGAACATATTGAACCAGTCATTGGGTTTATGGATGACCACATGCACATTGAAAATAAAATAACTTTCACTAAAAAGAAACTCAAAATTGAAATAGATGGGGGCATGGCTTGGACTCTGAAGCAATGGCAGCGTGAGCTTTTTGCTCTGTCCCGACCTGGCGCCTTTTATAGCCTTCATTGCTGGAATGTTGGACTGAAATTTATAAATTTTTGCTGGGGAATTAAGTTTTACCCTCATGGAGGCTAGCGCTGCTGCTGAATTGCGGGGAAAGATGTTCGTAGTCTGATATTTAATTGTGAATAACTCGGAAGGATGTGTGGAAATAGGCCATAAAGGCCCGAGCACACGGGAGCAGTAGTTTTGCCAAACGTCGCTGACAGGCGGATCGAGTGAGGCTGAGATTGGGAAGAACGGAGGAGAGATCCGGGCTGAAGAAGTTACCGCTGAGGTGGGTCTGAGAATCTAGACAAGTTAAAGCTGCTGGTTTAGAATGGAAGCTGCATGAATCACCTTGGGGGGACAGCTTACACAGGCTGCTATGCCCTCACAAGAGCCGATACCAGTCGGAGAGGTGTTAGCCAATATCACAAAAATTCTGGAAGTGTGCCTGGACAGAGTGAATGACATAGGGTCTACGGTGGCAAGGAATGTGTCGGATGTAAGGAAACTGGCAGACCAACAAAATGTGCTGGATCAACGTACAGAGGAGTTGGAGAGGCAGCATTTGTCTGTGTTAAAGAGGCTTAAAGACCATGAGGACAAGCTTGCTAGATTGTGGCAAAGGGCAGAAGATCAAGAAAACAGAAGCAGGAGAAACAATATTCAGATACTAGGCATACTGGAGGGGGCTGAGGGGCAGAACATGGAGAAATTCTTCAACGACTGGCTTCCGAGACTGCTGGGCGAGAGGTGGAAGGAACCTGTGGGGGTGGAGAGAGTGCATTGGATAGCAGGCAAGTCGGAGGGTGCAAATGGGCCTAGAACAATTATTGCATACTTTTTGAAATACTAGGTAAAGGAAAAGCTACTAAGGGTTGCCAGGGAGCTAGGAGAGCTTAATTTGAAGGGCAACACAATCTCATTTTACCAGGACTTTTCACAGGAAGCAGCCCTGAGAAGGAAGGTGTATGGCCCACTGAAGAAAAATCTGGTTTCCAATTTTTCAATACAGGTTCAGAAGGCTGACTGCCTTACAGTTGTCTAAGGATGGCAGGTCTTCTGTGGCTGAATCTCCTCGAGAAGCAGAGGCCTGGATAAATGGCCAATGGCCAGGGCTACTGCCAAGATCTTCTCTCCCCAAATGCCTCTGGACCCAGAAAGATAATGTGCTCAAGGGTCCGAAAAGAAAGGGAAATGTACCCCAGGAGGATGGGAATGCCACTCGGTCAGGCCTAGGCGCAAAGGAGATCTCTCTCTGCCCTTGCCTACAGGATTGCAGATGGCAGGTAAACGCCACAAGACCCCCCGCTTCAGACCATGGTAGTTATTTAAATAACGGGAATGAAACTAGGGGGCAGGAGGATTGGGAAACCCCCCCAGAAATGGGATGTCTACGTCAGTGGGCCAGGAGCCCTCGGCAGCATGCAGCAAACAATGTGGCGGCCTCTTCCCCAGCCAAATTCCTTAGAGTGGATGCTGAGACCCAAGCCATGAATGCAGCATCAGAATTGGAGGTGGAGAAGTGGGAAGAGTCTATGGAGGGTGTGAAGGTGCTGGACTGGGCCGCTGAGGCCGATACAGATGAGCAAGATGGTGCTGTGGAAGCAGGCTGTCTGAAACCTGGAACTAAATCGCATGCGGAGGCACTTAACTCATCTATCAGAGGCTCCAATGCTATGCACAAGGGGCAACGGTCGCCAGCCGGTGTGGAAGGCTGAACAATCTGTTGGACATTCTGGACACATCATTCTGAGACTTTTTTGTTCTCTTTTCTGTGTTTGCTTCCTATGAGCAGGTTGATAAGGAGTGGAGTAGCACGCACAGATACACATTATCGCACTGTTGCATTCCTTGCTCTCTCCCTCCTTCTCTTTCTGAAGGGCGTTAGGTGGTGATACTGGGGTAGTGGGGAATAGGTACAACCCCCTCTAAACACACCCGAGTTGCTGTTTAGACTTTGGCATTCCCTCCCTTACTACCCTTTTACTCCCCTGGTCTCTACTCTTAGAAATTCTTAAACCCTGGATGCTGGTGGACCTAAAGAGTAGAGGCATAGAGATCTAGAGACTTAGGGGCAGTATATTCCCTGTTTCGATAGAGAGGCCTTAGCCGAGCAGTCGAACAGTTACAAGGAGGGGTAGGCACCTGATGAGTGCCCCCCCCCGAAGCACTCCCTCACATTAGTCTCCTTCCCCCCAACTTATTAAGGTACACAGGGACAGCATTAGCCTCCCTCCCCACCTCCTTCCCCCTTCCCCCCACTCCCTCCTTCCTCGCCTCTCCATCCTCCCTCCCTTCCCCAGTAGATGGCAAATAGGGACTACTCTTTTATTAGAGTAGTCTCCGTGATTCTCTCGCCTGGTACTTCTGGATCTTGCTGAGTTCTAGAGATCCCTGGGGCCAGGCTGGGACAGGTTACCAGTAATTGGGTGTAACCTCTCCCTTGCTTTGGCTGGTGTTTGAAGCAGTGTGGCATGAAGCCCCCTTTTGTTGTGGGTGGCTTCTTTCACATGTTTACTTTATCACTAGTAGCTGTTGTGGTTTAGGAACTCTTAAGTGGGGTATAGACTCATAGCCCTAGTCTTACATAGAAACATAGAAACATAGAATTTGACGGCAGATAAGGACCGCTTGGCCCACCCAGTCTGCCCATTTCCCTACCTGATGGATAAGCTGCAGGTCCTAGTTAACCAGCAGCCTACTTCTTCCTACCCCAACCCCCTAGAATTGCCTTATGACTGTCCCATGCATGCTTGAATTCCACCACTGTTTTTGACTCCACAACCTCCTCTGGAAGGCTGCTCCATACAACCACAACCCTCTGTGAAAAAAATACCCTTAAATTACCTCTGAGCCCGCTCTTCATCTTCAAATTGTGCCCCTGTTCTTGCACACCTCTTTTTTGAAAGATGCTACCCTCTTGGACTTTGTTGATTCCCTTGAGGTACTTGAAAGTTTCTATCATGTCTCCCCTCTCCCTCCTTTCCTCGAGGCTATACATATTAAGCTCCTTAAGCCTCTCTTCATATGTCTTCCGGTGCAGACCCTGCACCATTTTAGTTGCCCTCCTCTGGACAGCTTCCATCCTGTCTATGTCTTTGCAGAGATTGGGTCTCCAGAACTGCACGCAGTACTCCAGATGGGGTCTCACTAGCTGTCTGTACAGAGGGATAATAACTTCCTGTTTTCTACTGGTGATGCCTCTTCCTATGCGTCCCAGTATCCCCCCAGCCCTCCTTGCTGCCCTCTCGCATTTCTTGCCCACCTTTAGGTCATCTGATATGACTACCCCCAGGTCCCTTTCAATTTTTGTTGTTCTTAGTATCTCACCCCCCATTGTGTACTCTTCCCCTAGATTTTTGTTTCCCAGGTGCATTACCTTGCACTTCTTAGTATTGAATCTAAGCTGCCATACATTTGACCATTCCTCTAACCTTGCCAAGTCCCTTCTCATCCTTTCCACTCCACCTTGTGCATCAACTCTGTTGCAGATCTTTGTGTCATCTGCAAAGAGACATACTTTTCCTTCCAGTCCCTCTGCAATGTCGCTTATAAAGACATTGAAGAGGACCGGTCCTAATACTGAACCCTGCGGTACCCCACTACTAACCCCCCTTTTTTCAGAGTGGACTCCATTTACTATTACTCTCTGTGTCCTATTCTCCAGCCAATTCTTTACCCAGGCTGTCATCTTGGGACCCACTCCCAGGCTGGCTAACTTGTATATTAATCTTTTTGTGGGACTGTGTCAAATGCCTTGATAAAGTCTAGGTAGGCCATGTCCACAGCCCCTCCCTGATCAACTACTTTGGTCACCCAGTCAAAGAAATCTATTAGATTTGTCTGGCATGACCTTCCCGCCAGAATCCATGCTGCCTTGGGTCCTGTGCCCTCTGGCCTCTAGATACTCAACAATTCTTTCCTTCAGAAGTGATTCCATCATTTTCCCTACCACTGAGGTTAAACTAACAGGTCTGTAGTTTCCTGCTTCTGCCTTGCTCCCACTTTTGTGAAGGGGAATCACATCTGCCCTCCTCCAGTCCTCGGGTACCACCCCATCCTCCCATGATTTTAAAGAGGGTAGTCAGTGGGTGTCACTAGTTCTACCCTTAGTTCTTTTAGAATTCTGGGATGAATCCCATCAGGCCCCATTGCTTTGTCCACCTTCAGTTTTAAGAGTTCTTTCAGAACCCTTTCTTCTGTAAATGGCTGGTATCAACTTCTGTATCCAGAGTGTTTCTACTGTTTGTTTTAGGTACCTCCCCTCTTCCTTTGTAAATACTGAGCAAAAATATTGTTTAGTATCTCTGCCTTTTCACAGTCGCCCTCTGCCCACCATCCTCCCTTTATTAAGCCTCACTATCCCTCCCTTGGTCTTACTTTTTCTCCTGATGTACCTATAAAGGTTTTATCCCCTTCTTAACTGAGTTGGCTATCTTTTCCTCGTTTTGGGCCTTTGCTGTTCTGACTGCCTTCCAGCTTCCTTTTGCTTTAACTGATACAGTTCTCTGTCCTGTTCCTTCTGTGATTCCTTGTACTTCCTGAATGCTTTCTTTTTCTCTTGAACCTTCACTGCCACTTCCTTTGAGAACCATAGTGGTTTCTTACCTCGTTTCGTTTTGTTTATTTGCTTTACACAAAGGCTTGTTACCTCTGTGATGGCAGTTTTTATCATTCCCCATTGTTCTTCCACCCCTCCTTCCTGCCCATTTGCTAGTGCATTCCTTAGGCACTCACCCATTTTGACAAAGTCAGCCCTCCTAAAATCCAGTACCTTTGTCTTTGTATGGCTTGACTCTATTGCTGTGTTTATTGTGAACCATACTGTTCGATGGTTGCTAGTTCCCAGATGGCTACCCACTTCTACATCTGTGATCCTCTCTTCATCTCCATTTGAGGGAACCAGGTCTAAGATTGTTCCCTCTCGAGTGGGCTCCAATACTAGTTGTCTAAGGCATGCCCCCTGTAGGGCATCTAGAATAACCCCACTCTTAGAAGTGGCTGCTGCAACTGCACTCCAGTTAACATCTGGCATATTCAGATCACCAATCAGCAATATCTCCCTTTTTCTGCCATACTAAGTATCGTTCTATCATTTCCTTGTCCATTTCCTCCCTGAGAAGGGTCTGTATACAACCCTGTGCAGATTGTGGTGCCATTGCCAGTCTCCAAATTTACCCACAGTGCTTCTTCTCCTCCTGTTTACCCTTTTGTTCTGTTGCTTTGATTCCTTCCCTTATGTAAAGAGCTACTCCTCCTCCTCTTTACCCTCCTGTCCCTCCTGTAGATAGTGTATCCTGGTATGTTTACATCCCAGTCATGGTTTTGTGTGTACCATGTTTCTGTGACTGCCACGATATCCAGATGTTCCTCATCCATCAAGGCCACTAATTCAGGAAGCTTGTTACTCAGACTACGGGCATTGGTACTCATTGCTCTCCATTTTTTGTTAGCTTTACTTTCTGTTGCAGCATGCCCCACTGACCTTTCTACCTCAGTCTTTTTCCCATTTAGTACCCTGTTTTGTAGGGAGAGGCTGGGATTTTTCTGCTGCTTATCAGTGCCTCCCCCCTTGACTAGTTTAAAAGCTTGCCAATGAAGCATTTAAACTGATTGCTTAAAAGACTTGTTCCCTTCCTGGACAGATGCAGACCATCCTGCCAGTATAGGCTGGTGTCCCTCCAGGTGGAACCCCAGTCCCCAATGAAGCCAAACCCCTGTGCTCCACACCATTTTTTCAACCACTCATTAAACTGCATGGTGCAAAGTACCTTGCCTCACTCATGCCATTTACAGGCAGCACCTCTGAGAAGGATACTGTGTGTGCTACTTGTCTTAGGCCTCTCCCCAGTTCTACAAAGTCCTTCTGCACTGCTCTAAGCTCATGTTGAGCCAAGTCATTTGTTCCTAGGTGGACAATGACATCCAGCTCAGACTCCCGTGCAGCTGTTCTCTTGATCCTGAGGATGCGCTTCCTGTCCCTACAAGCCATGGCACCATGCAGGCACTTTACCTCAGTTTTCCCTGCTCCACCCAGTTCTATCCCCCTAACAATTGAGTCCCCCACCAGGAGCTGCTTCCTTTTCTCGTGGCATCCTCTGCCTCCTTCCTGTGGGCATCCCTTGTGACAGGTGTCCTCAGCCTCCTTAATCTCCTCCGTGGGTGCATCCATTACAAATAAGTAATATTAAGTTTGTTATATTATTTGTTAAAACACTGCTTGTGTTTTTATTTTCTTAAATTATCTCCAACCAGGTGGAACTAGGTGGCTCCATATTTAGGTGCGAGGTGAACTCTCGTTGAACTATCCTAGTCACTGACACCAGGGGGGCTCAGCTGTCGATCAGGATTTTGTGCCTCTCACGAGCTCAGGGCTGGTGGGTCTGATATCCAGAGGGAAATGTTGGGGTGAGTACCACACCAGGTTTAACTCTCTATTTACACCCCGAAAGGATGGCAGTGTCCAGGACAGCGATGACGGGCCTTGACTGGAGGTTCATCTCCTGGAACGTGAAGGGGCTTAACCACCCGGCTAAAAGAACCAAAGTTTTGCAGTTTCTGAATTACAAAGGGACAGATGTGGCCCTGCTCCAGAGATGCACCTTACCAGTTGGACCGTGCAGTGGCTGAAGAAAATATGGCTAGGGACGGTGATCTCCAGTTGTGCCATGACTAAGTCTAGGGGAGTGGCCATCTTAGTAAGGAAATCTTTACCTTGGGTGGTGGAGGACAAGCGCTCGGATGCACAGGAACGCTGGATAGCAGTCCGGGTATCATATCCGGGTGGTCGACTATTGCTGGCTAATGTTTATTGTCATAATGCAGATGTTGGGGAAATATACTATGACCTCAGCCAAGCTATGTTGGACCTTACGAATGGCTTCTCTGACGTCCCCATTTTGATAGAAGAGGATCATAATTTAATTCTGGACATCTTTCTTGATAAATCTGTGCCCACCTCACAAACACATCCTAAGGCTTTAACCAGTCTTACCGATCTGATGACAGAGTGGAGTCTTTGTGATACCTGGAGGAGGGCCAATCCACAGGGACAAGACTATTCATTTTATTCATCGGTGTACCACATGCATAGCAGACTAGATTTTTGGCTCACAAATTATGCTGCTGAGCCGGGGGTTACTTGATGCTTCAATAGGTAGCATTCTGATTTCAGACCATGCGCCAGTTTCCATTTTGTACTCTCCGCCAGGACAGAGTGCCTCCTCTACAAGGTGGCGATGTAACCCTACCCTGTTGCAAGACAGAACATTTCACACCTATATTAAAAAAGAGGCTGAAAATTACTTTGCTCTGAATACCCTGGGAGAGACCACAGCCTCGGTAGTATGGGAGGCATTCAAAGTGGTGCTACGAGGAAGAATCATATCTTTCTCGGCCGCTAAAAACAAAGCCAGAACAAAGACCATTTTTACTCTCCAGGCAGAGCTGGTGGGTCTGGAAAGAAAATTCTAAGTAAACCCTCGAGACCCGCTTAATTCCCCTCTTCTGTCTGCCATTACAGGTATAAAATATCAGCTCAATACTCTGCTAAATGAGAAGGCAGCCTGGCAGCTAATTTGTGCCAAGCTTAAGTTCTGGGAGGAGGGGGATAAGGGGGGGCAAGCTTCTTGCTTACTATCTTTGCAAACAGCAGGCAGCCTCCAGAATATTAGCTCTGAGAAATCCGCAAGGCAAAGTAGTATCTACTCCTAAGGTCATAAATGTGGTAATGCAGAACTATTACCAAGAACTCTATCGTTCTAAGGCCCAAGTGTTGGAAGGAGAGCTCAGGGCACAGATGACCAAGTTGTTTAATGGGGTCTTTCTCCCTAGGCTCTCCCCAGAGCAGAGGGTGGCTCTGGACGCCCCAATCACAGTGGAGAAATTGAGTTCTGTATTGTCCCAAATGGCTAAAGCAAAAGCCCCAGGACCAGATGGTATGACAATGGAGTTATATCAGCTGATACGAGCGGAAATTACTGCACCTCTCCTGCAGGCGCTGCAGGAAGCCCAAATGTCTTCAATTCTCCCTCCCTCTATGCAGGAGGCTCTAGTCACCTTAATTCCCAAAAAATCATTGGATGTGCTGGACTGTGCCAACTTCCAGCCTATTTCCCTCCTATCGGTAGACACCAAACTTTTATCTAAAGTTCTGGCAAATAGGCTGTCTCCGATGTTATCCATGGTGATACATCCCTCGCAAGCAGGTTTCTCTAAGGGGAAATCAGGAGCGGACAACCTCCGACTAGTCCTCAACTTAAAGTGGCTTGCCCTATGTTCAAACACTCCTATTTGCTAAGGCTTTCGAATAATTAGAGTGGGGACACTTGAAGGAAGTGTTGCCTCTTTACGGGTTCGGGCTGGGGTTCTGTTCTTAGGTCTCCACTTTATACCATCTGCCCACAGCGAAAATTGTAACTAATCGAGACATATCTCAGCCCTTCTCTTTACTGAGAGGCACTAGACAATGTTGTCCCCTTTCCCCTCTCCTGTTTATCTTGGCGCTGGATCCCCTGATATGGAAGTTCCTGAGCACCCCTGATATTACTGGAATACTGGTAAAGGAGCAAAACTTCCTAGTTAATGCCTATGCAGATGATATGCTGCTTACCCTGTTTAATCCAGGATGCTCCATCCCGATAGTTCTTCAGGTCCTGCAGGAGTTTGCCTCCCTGTCGGGACTGGTAATTAATCAAAAGAAGACAATTTTATCCCCCCTTAATGCAAGGTGTAGTAGGGATTGCTTGCGGGACACGGATATTACCTGAGCACCACAGGACTTCTCATATCTTGGGATTTACACTCCCTTTGCTTGGAGGGATCTAGAGAAGGCTAACTTCTCCCCACTGATCTATGTTACAATGGTGGAGGTTGAGGGGTGGAGAAGATTGCAACTCTTTCTAAAGGGGAAGATAGAGGCCATCCAGATGTTTATTTTTTCTGGGGTGGCGTATCTCCTTAATAATATTCCCATCCCTCTAACCCCTAGACCTTTCCAGAAGCTGGATAGAATTATCTCCTCCTTTATATGGGAAGGTAAAATGGCATGCTGGAGCCGAGCTAAGCTGCGGGCGCATCGGACTAGTGGAGGACTAGGACTCCTGTGGTTTTTAGGATATCATTTGGCCTTTCGTATGGCCCAGGCTACAAGCTGGTTTGATGCCCCCTTGTTCCCTCCCCCTCAATGGGTGCAATTAGAAGCAGCCCTCCTACCCGACGATGCTCTCTTCTTGCTGCTGTCTGACAAGAGGCCGACAGGCAGTATGCTCTCACCCATAATGTCAGAGACTTGTAGAGCATGGTGCAAGGTGATGGCCCTCACGGGTACTCCAAAGAAAGCATATCTCCCTCCGGTTAAGTATGCCCCTCTGTGGAATAATCAACTTATAAAGATAGATCACAGAATGATACACTGGAAGCAATGGGCCTCCAGAGACATATGTGTGGTGGGGATCTCCTCCTCCCTGACGGGGTAACGGTTATGTCCATTGAGCAGATGAGAGGAAAATATAGACTTGACACTTGAGACTTCTGGAGGTACCTCCAAATCTGGAGTGCAACTGCCTCTCTCTTGTCAGAGTCTGCGGAAGTGGAGAGATGGAAATGCTTGACTACCCTGCATAAACCCAGTAGGAAAAGGGGCTTGGTGGTAACTTTTTATAGGGTTAATTTTGGGGGCACAACATGATAATACACTGGCAAGTCATGTGGCTTGGGAAACCGAACTTAAATGCCCTCTCTCTCAGCAACTTTGGGAGGACTGTTTGAAAGTTGCCCACCTGGCATATGAGGATGCCAAAAGCCAGCTGATTCAGTTGAAAATCCCCCTCAGATGATATAAGACACCGGCAGTGATTCATAGATTACACATTATGAAACATGACAAGTGCTGGAGATGTGACACCTCTCCAGCTCACCTACTCCATATTTTGTGGGCATGTCCAGTAGTCCAGGGGTTCTGGGAACAGGTGCTGGAGGACTGCTCCAAGGTTCTGGGCAGACCTTTGTCAACTGCCCAAGTTACGCTAGTGCTGGGGGATGTCTTCTTTCTGGGTCATTTGTCGACACCCGCTAAGGCATGGGTGTTGGTTGCCGTCATGGAAGCAAAAAGGGAAATTCTGAAAAGATGGCGACTACCTAACCCCCCCCCCCGTGATCACCGAGTGGCGGGCGGCTCTGGTGCGGCTTGCTACTATTGAAAAACTTTCTGCAATGGGGAAAGGACATCTCCCCAGATACTATAAGAAATGGGACACATACCTACACTCACATATCTGTTTGATCCCACCCCCCCTTTGCATAACCCGCTGATAGTTTAAATAATGACATCCCTCACACCCTACTGAGGTTTGCGTCTTTTATGAGTGCTGACTCTTAATTATGGGATGACCGAGGCTAAGGACAGTCTGGGGTTTTTCCTTCATAACGCATGGTCTGCTATCAGTCTGGCTTAATTCGTATAGTCCAGTGTCACTAGGCACAGGCCCTCTCTGTGGAAGATTTGGTAAAACCGGGGTAAGGCGAAGGGACATGGAATATATGATATGGAAGTGGCTAGAATAGTGTAGGTACAAGAAACTCCGGGATACCCCACCCCCCCGGTTGGATGATGATGCTACAGTTTTAGAGGCTGACTGTTTTATATATATGGGTGGACTCAATTTTGTAAGCTTGACAAATAGTAGAGCCCCGTAAAGTGAGGACTGAATGTAAGAAGATACTTGTACAACCGATAATGTCAGAGATATATTATTCCTTGGTGTAATACCGTAATGTGTAACCATGTTTGAGACATGGTAGTTTGGCAGCAGGAGGCTGGCTGGAGACTCTCCGCCGTGGTTGGAAAATCTGAAAAACTAATAACATTTTATATGATAAAAAATTTGAAATAGACTGCATAAAAATACAGCAGGCTGGCAAAGACAAAGAATTGCAAGAAGAGCAAGTTAAAATGTTAAGTACTGATGCCTTAACCATAGCAAATACTCGTACTATTTTTACATTAAATAACAGAATTGAAATGTTTGAAAATATTGTATGGTTTAAAAACTGAAAGAGTTGAAGGACAGCCAGTTTCTTTAGATTTAGAGTTCTCTTCATTAATAGATACAATGAAGAAAATATTTGTGACTGATATATCTACCTGAAACAAACTTACCATTCCATACAAAAGCATTCTGTCTCCCTGTGAAACAAAGCAAAGAATAAGCCTCAAAAGATGATGCCAGTAACATTAAAACTACTCTTGTTGTCTCACTTGCTTTCGACGCTGATCGAGAAATTATTATCCATGCTGCTAGATCAAAAGCACTGCTTTCATATTTTTCCAGACATGTCACCAATGACACAAAAGATGAGAGGGGAACTGTTGCTATGTAGGAAAGAGACTGTGGAAGTAGGAGCAACCCACTTATTTCCATACTCTGCAAAATGTATTATAATTACTGGTGACCCCCTTTATCACATTGTTTACAGGCATCTGTAAAACACTGTAATAACCCGAAAACTGGTTATTATGTCATTTTGCTTTGAGTCTCTTGTCACTTCCCTGGCATTTTGTGTCACTCAGTCCTAGCCCACTGCTTTATTGGCTCTTTGTTCATCTGTGGGAGGGCCATACATCGCAAACAACATGGCAGCTCCAGTTCACCGCTACCGAAGTGTCCATCCTGATCCTTTGCCTAGTAGTCCTCTCACAAGTAAAGTATTAGCTTTTGTTGGATCCTGCCTTCACAACAAAAAATATATCTGATTGATTCTGCAGTACTCATGCTTTGGTCAGGGCTTTGGCAGTCAGTCAGTCAGATTGGGAACCGATCGCGGCTGACTGACTGACTGACTGACTGCTTTTGCAGTGCTACAGTAAAATGTACCAGTAATTATATAAAATGAAGTCTAAGCAGGTGTGCTTTCATGATTTTTTTTACACACCCTCAGTGAGTGATGAGCTCATAAACATCTCAGGCTTCGCTGTCAAGGTTTATTGCTCATCACTCACCTTGGGTGTGTAAAAAACATCATAACACACCTGCCTAGCCATTATTCTCTATATACTATATCCTATATTGAATTAATTTCTTTTCTCTTTTTTTAGGTATTTTTTGGATTCTTCTACGGCTGGGGGTGTTGTCTATGGTTCCCCCAGTCAGGCTGAACATGAGGGTCATAATGTTAGTGGCTGTGCCATGCACACAGAATCATGTTGCATGATTTCTATTTATTTTGTCTCTGTAGAGGGGTCTGCCCACCCCCATTCAGGGCTGCACCTCGACCCTCCACTATGATTCCAACCCGGAGGTCCAACTGAGTTTGCACATATCTGGTTTTCACATAATGCCGTATGCTATTAAGCATATGACATTATGACTCAGTGCAGTCAGGCTGGTCTCACAGCTCCCATGCCACTCCAAATACCATGCTGTACCCCCTCATCCAATCTGCACATCAGATGCATCACGGCGGCTACGTAACCTACCACCACAGAAGCCAGGGGGATGGGACCCAGCGGGAGCATCTGGAGTCAGATTAGCGCAGCGTTGTTGGACCAACCCTCATCCTGCATGCTGAGGAGTATTTTTACATGATCCCTTGTTCCCCCATGGCATGGGCGTGCAATGGTGCTAACAACTTTGCCATGTGTACTCCCACACACCACACATCAGACACCATCCGAGCAGACCCACTTTTTGAGCTGCCTGCCTGCAACAACCCTCAGCCACAACCAGGAGCTGGCAAAGCCATGGCTTCCCCATCCTGCCCTCCCCAGAGAAGGAGAGCAGTCACTAGGATGCTCAATCCTTCTCCCCCAGCTGACCCCCGATGACCCAGGCTCTTTCCTGAATGTGGGTCGCTGGTCTGGCGTGAGGTGTGGCGTCCAGCATCTCAACCCTCAGTGCCACTGGGATGGCTGATTTCTTTTCTCTTGTGATTTCTGTAACATTAGAAAGCTAACCTGTCCCTCTACTTAAACCACTGTAGAGTTGTTATTGAAAAACATAATTTTTCTTTCCCTTAAAACTGATGTACTCTATACTGGGGTTGTTGTGTAACGTTGGGAAAACATGGAAAATGTACTTAAGTAAAACATTTGTTTTTCCTTTCTTGAAGCAGTAAGATAACAAAGGAAGGCTTTGCTTATACTAATAATATTTAAACAATTCAATCACTGATACTTGTGGCACACCTGACTATATACAGATACCTCAATGGCAAAGATGCCGGATGTATATTTTTAGAGTAGTCACTAAGGCTAAAGTCTATTTATATTTT
Organism: Neoceratodus forsteri; assembly: GCA_016271365.2. NCBI lineage: Eukaryota > Metazoa > Chordata > Ceratodontiformes > Ceratodontidae > Neoceratodus > Neoceratodus forsteri. Next base: position 1,455,948,626 of record CM057450.1, on the reverse strand, counting down.
TATGAACCTGACTCTCCCTTCTCAATATAAAGGGTTACACTTATGATAACAGATGAAATGTTTTCTATCGTTTATATTTATCTGCCAATTTAATTTGATATATGTACAATTCATTGAATATCTAATACAGAATAAGATAAACAAATGGAAGGGAACAGAGGGGAAGCTCAAAAATAGAATGACGGTGGTGGAAAGGGGAAGAATAAGAGAAAACCACACCTCACAGGCACGTTAGGTTAGGGTCAAGGATGTGGCAGGGCAGGAAGTTACAGCACCATACCTCAGTGGCATACGAGGTTAGGATCAGACCAGGGGCTGTGGGGACAACAAAGCAAAAGGCAAGGTAGCAGGAGGGAGAAAGCCACAAATTCTCAATCTAACATTGGGGGGCAGCGGAAGACAAGTCCTTCTAATAAGGGGGGACCCCATAGTAAGTAGTGAGGTGGTTGAAGGCTAGTATGGGCCTACATAAGAAGAGTGGTGTGCCTTCCAGGTATATCAGCTGAAAAGATTGTTTCAGTGGTACACTTGATCACTCAGGGGGTGGGGGGGGGGAGTAAGCCCAATGTAGTCATACACTTGGGTACAAATGTCCTGGCAGGATGTGAGGTTGAGGAGGTCCAGGACAGGTTCAGGGTTTTGGACAAAATATAAGAGGAAGGATAAAATTGGTAGTGTTCTAGTAAGTGCTGTTGGTGCCCAGAGCCAGCTGGGTTAGGAAGCTGAGGATTTCTGACTTTAACACTGCCTCAGAGAATGATGAAAGGAGGAGAGGTTTGTATACTGTATGTAGGGAACTGGGGAAAAGTCAGGTAGGAGAAACCCCTTTACTTGCTGTACAACCTATACCTTAGCAAGTGGTACCCTATCGCTTAGTGACAAGATTGCAGAGCTTATTAAATATAATTTCAATTTAAACTGAGAAGGGGGGACTACTATGGACACAGGATCTTGTGTTTCTCTGAGGATGGAGCTAGCAAGCATCCAACCATTTTATCAGCATAGCGGATAGGGGTGATTCAGGAGATAAGGGTAGGGAGGGTGAAGGGGATGTGAGGGCAGTATGAAAGGAGGAGGAGGTGAGAATGGGGATGGAGCCAAGTGTAGAGTGAGGGAATGATGAGCTAGGGGATTGGGAATGGCAAATTCAGCCAGTCAGCATCAAAGATGGGGAAATAATGGGAAGAAGGAGGGAGGGAGTGGAAACACAGGCATCTTGGACGGTAGTATCAATTAACTCCTGGAGCCTGTGAAATAAGAAATATGGCCTTTAGGCCATGGTGTTGGAGTGCCAAGTTGATCTGGTGGTGGTCACCAAGACCTGGGCATTCCTAAACTATGACTGGGATCACTTTAGTCCAGGGTTCACCCTCTACACAAAGGATAGAACAAGGGAAAGAGGGATGTAGTGGAGCTTTCATTTAGGAAGGGATCGTGATCGCAAAGGAAGACGTCCTGGAATGAACACTGAGTCAGTCTGGGTATAGACAGAGACAGGGAGAAGAATAAGGGTGGTGTGGTGTACAGACCACCAAATCAAAGTGAAACAACAGACCAGGAGTTGGTTAATGAGATCAGGAAGGCTTCAGAGCAGGTAATAGTGGGTGACTTCAACCTACCAGATGTACAGTGCAGCATCCCACATGCCAGCAGCAGTAGAAGCTATATGCTCCTGGATGCAGTTCAAGATGGTTACGTAACTCATGGGGTGACAAAGCAGACTACAGATCAAGCTGTCTTGGACTCAGTATAGTACTAATGAACTGCAATCATGTCAGAGGAATCGGCGAGGCTGAGCTCCTGGGAAACAGTGTAAGTATTGTTCCAACTTGATATGGAAAGTAAGTCCAGAATACAAAGACTCATGTTCTGGACTTCATAAGGGCCAGCTTCACCAGAATGGGGGTAAATCTGGGGAAGCACCTGACTTAGATCAGGATGACTGTGGCAGCAGAGAAAAACTGTCCCATTATTCATGATGGGATCCAGTGAGTCAAAAACACCTGACTGAAACAAAAGAGTAAAAAGAACAAGCACAAGAAATCACTCTGGTTCACCGGTGAGTTTTTCAGTGCCATGCAGGAGAAAAAGGCTTCCTTAAAGAAATACAGGAAGACCCAGCGGAAGAAAGACAGGGTGCACTACCTGGAAAAGCTAAAAACTGCTATCAGGGAGGTAAGAAAGGCCAAGAAGGAGACAGAGTCAAGGATAATGGAGGGGATCAAGGAAGGTGACAAGACCTTTTTTGGTACCTCCGAAAAAAAAATTGAATGAAGGTTTTGTCAAGCTGAGACAAGGGCATGAGTGGGTGGGGGACAACAGAGGAAAGGTAGAAGTACTGAAAGAATACTTTTGTTAAATATTCATAATGCAAAAGAATGGACCAGTTCCACAGGATAAAACAGGAAGGGATGTGCCAGGAGTTGAACATGAAGGACAGGATCCTCAAGGGACTCAAGGCTCTGAATGTAGGTAAATCTGGGCCAGATGGCACACACCTAAGGAGCTGAGACAGCTGGTGGCAGTTCTAGCGGCCCCTCTGACAGACCTGTTCAGTAGTTTCCATGAAACAGGCATGGGGCCACTGGGGTGGAGGACCACAAATGTAATGCCCCTGCACAAGAGTGGGGCAAGGGAGGAGCTGGGGAAATACAGATCTGTCAGCTTGACATCGGTTTTTTGCAGGCTTATGGAAACCATTCTCAAGGAAATGTTGATTGAATTCCTTTAGGCTAACATACTCCAGGACAAAAGGCAACACAGGTTTCTGGCAAGGAGGTCATGCCAAACCAGCTTGATCAAGTTCTTTGGTTGGGTTACAAAGGCTGTGGACTGGGGCCAGTCATTGGACATACTGTACCTGGATTTTAGCAAGACCTTTGACTCGCTCCCTCATAAGAAATTGATGAGTACGTTGGAGGACCTGGTGTGGGGGAAAAGATGGCATGGGTGACAAACTGGCTAGGGTTATAACTAAAAGGGTAGTGTTTGGGGGAAGAGTACTGAGAGATGTGGGAGGACACCAGTGGGGTTCTATAGGGGGGTCAGTGCTGTTCAATGTGTCCATTAACAACACTGGGGACAGCATAAATGGGAAAATCTACCCCTTTGTGGCTGACAGTGAGCTCTGTGGGAGGGTGCACATGGAGTAGGGAGTCAGGGCTCTGAGGCTGGACCTAGAAAAGTTGGAAGGATGGTCCAGAATATGGCAACTGGGGTTTAATACAAAACAAATGCAAGATCATGTATGCAGGGAGCAAGAAACCCTGGGCTGAGTTCATACTAGGAGGCATGATTCTCAGTGTCCAAGGAAGAGAAAGTCCTGGTGTTGACATCATGAGCAATCTGAAACCCTCTATGCAATGTTGCAAGGCAGCGCCAAGGGCAAATAGAATGCCTGGCTGCATAAGTAGGGGGTTCACCAACTGAAGGAAAGAGGTCATACTGCTGCTATACTGCTGCTGTACAGATAAATGGGGCAGCGCAGCTAAAGTACTATGTGCAGCACTGGAATACCTACCTCAAAAAGGACATTAACCTGCTGGAGGCAGTGAAGAGGATGGCCAGAAAAATTATTTAGGGACAGCAGGGGCTCTCTTACATGCAGAGGCTTGAGAATCTTAATATGAACTCACTCAAGGAACAAAGGGAACATAGGGATATAATAGTGACCGTTCAGTACCTCAGATGTATTAACAAGATGGACCCTAGTGAACTTGTTAGGATCAGCAAGAACACTAACACAAGGAGACACAGTTTCAAACTGGCAGGGGGGGAGGTCCTGGATGGAGGGCAGGAGACACTTCTTCATGGAGAGAGTGGTGTCAGGTTATAAGGGGCTACTGGAGAAGGCAATGGACTTTAAAATTATTGGGGGATTTAATTGGGGGGTGGAATAAAGTCAAGGGGAGGGTAAAAGTATCAGAGGAGAGGGATTGCTCTGTAATAAAAGATGCATGACTGATCCAGATTCGATAAGACCGTAAATCTTTCTTCTGCTGATAAATTTGTATGTTCACTTGTTTGTAACCGTATATTTGTTTTTTAAATCATGGAAACATATTCTGCAGAAAAACTATGGCAACTGCAGAGTTTTGCTATTTTCTGTGGAATTTTGCATTGGTTGGTAAAATTCTGTATTTTTCATGATTTTTAACAGAAGAAAAGGCCTGTTGCACCTCAGAAACAGAATTGTGCTGTTCCACACAGCACTATGGAGTACCCATGACCTCTGTTCTAGGTCTGTACTGCTCATTCAGGTGATTCCTGTGCTTATAGCTACTAAACTAATTGCGGATGGGATTGTCAGATCAGGCCAACAAAGAGCCAGGCCAGACTCTACCAAACCATGTGCCAAGTGAAATGGAGAGTCCTTTTTTCCAGAGGGGGGCCAAAATAAATTGTTTTGCTACAGTGTTTACCCCCCCCCCATTTGATGTGTTAGACCTTGCACTGTGGAACACCAAATCACATGGTTGAGCGAGTTTCTTTGGTGGCTGTGCACTGAGTTCTCTGACCACATGTGGGACTGGTAATAGGCCAACTGATCCTGTGACTCTCTTGAGGTACAGAAACTAAATTGTTGTACATACTTAAACTAGGAGGGAAGATTGATATACCAAGAAATAATACACCATGCAACATTAAGTGACTATGAGAGCCATGACAGAATGAACTTGAAATTGTGTTATCAGCAGAGCATCGCGTTTCTCCACCCCATCACCTGTTGTCCCTTGCAGAAGAATCAGACTACTGCTAACATGTGGGAATTATTTTTATATTGTTATTGTAAAATGTATTTACTTATGTAAGCCCAGCTGAGATGCAGCATCTCATTTTTAATGGAGTCCTACTTCTACCCATTTCTACAGCTGGGTAGACTGGACAAATGGTAGGCTATGTGACTTGTCCAAGGTCAACAGTACTTGATATTATTTGATTATAGCAGGGTTTGTGCCAGTGATCTCCTGGTTCCCAAGATGGTTTTCTAAATCCTAAAACACACTATCTCCACTGATGGATATGTTGAATATATGTACTGTGGCACCAACGTGTACATGTGTTTCTTGGGGTTAGGCAATTGCACAAAATGGGTCTAAACTAGGGTTGTTCAGAATCAGCTGATTCAGTTCCATCAGGCATATGTTGGATAACTGGACCATCCAATTCCGAATCTGATTCCATTCTGGTACCTACTAAGATATCGGTACATGGGTTCCCTTTACAGTACAGGGGATGCACATTCCCTGGCATCGCATATGGTGGCCAGCCAAGGTGGTGAGAGGAGGGCTGTGCCAATCGTCAAATGGGCTCCCACATCACTGGCACTTCAGGTACAGGGGAGTTAGCATGGTGGGTTGGTCAGTGCCCATGGTGCAGGGGCCCCCAAATACCAGGGAAAGAGTACATTGGTACAGGGATGAGGATCCATGTGGGGGGGGGCACTAGACACCAGGGAATATAAGATATCATACAGTGCTGGTGATCAAAGGGAGGGTCACTACTGGATACCAGGATATCTTTTAGTATACCAGGGCTGGTGACTGGTGAGGGGACCACTGGACACTAGGGATATCTTGTAGTATACTGGGGCCAGTAATCAGTGGGTGGGGGGAACACTGGACACCAGGGATATCTTGTAGTAAACTTAGACCGGTGATCAGTTGGCAAGGGGGACCACTGGACACCAGGGATTTTTTGTAGCATACTGGGACCAGAGACTGGTGGGTAGGGGGAACCACTGGGCACCAGGGAAATATTTTATTATACCAGGACTGGTGATCAGTGGGTGAGGGACCACTATGAATCAAGAATATGTCATTTATTGGGGCTGGTAATCAATGGGCAGGGGGACCACTGAGCACTAGGGAAGCATTTTATTGTACCGAAGCCAATGATCTGAGGGTGAGAGGGACCACTAGGCACCAGGGAATACTTGACATTCATGGGAACTGTAAATGGCCCTTTAGTGCCTTGCATGCCCAATTTGCTCATTTGCATGGGGCAGTCTGAATATCATGCTGGGAGCTACCAGCACTATTGCATCTGGGGTGTTGTTCCCTGCACTGCCAGGATCCATATCGGGGTAGAGCTGCTCAGCTTAGCACTGTGCCGACATGCCTCTATATTCAATTGGGTAGCACCAGAGTGCTATCTGACTGAATATGATATTCTCGGGGTTATGGGCAATGGGCAAGCACAACGCAAACCTTTGTGCTTTGCTTTGCCCATTTTTGAATATCTTGCCCCAGAATCAGATCAGAAGTCAGAGTGGGAAATTCTTATTCCACATCTGACTACAAATAGCAATTTAGAATTCTCTCTGACCCAGTAAAATGCCCATAAAGGACCAGGAGAAATGCCATCTCAACCCTACTCCCTCCCATCCTCTTATTTTAATCTCTCATGTGGGTCAGGATAGCGTCAGTAAAGTGGCTATTGCTGGCTGGGATTGGTCACCCAGTGGGTGTCCCCACTCCCTGTAGGGAACAGTCAGGGAGGTTAGCTAGAGGTTGGGCTTCAGTTCACTATCCTCCCCCAACAGATTGAAAATGGTGGTGGAGCTTGGGCATGACAACTAAACATCATCTACCCCACCAAGCAAGCTTCAAACACACAACTGCAGCACCCCCCTTTCAGATCCCTTCCCAGTCCCCTGGATCCTAGTCTGATTGGAGGAACCCCTCCCCCATCAAATTCTGGCAACTAAAGGCAAGTGAAGTGTTTTCAGCCTCTGCACCACAGTTATTTTCCCCCCTTGTCCTCCAGTTGTCATGTTCATTTCATGTTGCCATTCTTTAGTCGGGGAGGGGGGGAGAGAGGATGAACTGAAGCCACCTCCAAGTCCAGACTCATCAACTGTCTGCCTGCCTGTCCTAAGGAGAATGGGGATCTCCACCAGATGACCAGCCTCAACCAGCAATTGCCACCTGACTAACACCGACCTGACCACATGAGAGCTTAAGGTAAGAGGACTGGGAGGAAATTTAGAGTGGGGGGAAGGCTTTTTTTCTGGCCCTCTATGGGTATTTTACTGGGGGGGGGTTGTAATAATGATGCTTAGCCACACTTGGATGCAGAATTGGAATCCAGTTCCAATTTCCAGCTAGAGTAGGGTTTCAGGTTTGGAATTTCAGTCTAAAATACAGAAAATCTGAATACTGAAAAAAGTTCGGAATCAGATTAATCTGATTCTGTTCAGTGGATTCTGAGAAATTTTAGTCCAAACAGAAACCAATGGGCATCCATTCCTTTGCTTATATGCTAACAATTACCTGATGCTAAAGTAGTGAGGCTGGCACTGTGATGACAGCCCCAGGTAGCTGCAGCCATTTTCTCCATGTCAAGGGCACCAGCCTACTCTGTAAAGTGCAACCACAAGAAATGTCTTCAGACACTATTTCTCAGCACAAAGGCCTCAGGCTAAGGGTGAGCCAATGGCAACTTTGACTTCGGTGGTATTGTCGAAATGTGGCACTGTGGAAGTGGGCAAGACCTAGCAAAGGCATCTCCTCCACCATAATGCCCTTCTACAAAAAGATCTCTCTCTCTCTCTCAAACACCTGCCCTGCACATGGGAGCAACCCCGTCTCTCCAGCACTTCTATATGCTAACCCCTCGTGTTGCTGACAACTAACAGGCTCCTGTTGGGCACAGTTATTCATTCTGTTCCTGTATGTATCTGACTGTGTTTACTTATTCCAGTTTTACTTTTTGCTGTATTTTTTGCATTCCTTAGTTTAAAGACCAAATGTACCTAAATGTTCTCATTCTAATTCTATTGCCTTGTTTGTCTCAATCCTCTGTATAATCACCTACTTGTTCTAAATGTACTAACGTGGAACCTATGTAAAGAGCTCTGATCTCACATGGTTAATCTGAGATCAGAAATAAATAAATAAATAAATGTTGGTGAGAAAGGGCTTGGGTTTACTTCTGCAATTCAGCATTTTGACATCATGACATAGCATTTTTTAACAGGGCGCACACAGTAAGCATGTGCAGGTTTTTGGCAGGCCTCAAGGTCTTCAGCAGTCAAATGATGGAGATAAGAGAACTCCCTGCACTGGGCATGTCTCGGTACCACTTTCTCCTCTCCCTAAGTCAAAAGGGACATTGGTCCTCCTGAGAGCACATCATATTTTTCCAAGTAAGAGTAATTAATATCAGAAAAAGTTATAAATCATTAACACATAACTACAGTTTCAGGCAGGCAGGCAGACCAGTGAAATGGTGTGCTGGTGCAGAAAACAGTACAGTGCATGCTTGCTGCAGTTGTAGCCCTTCAGCAGAGCAATGACTCTGGAAGACAAAAACAAGGAAATGGGAATTTATCTGGTAGCCCTCTATACTCCCTTTCCTGGAAAGAAAACACTGACATGTGTCCTGGAGGAAATGGCTACAGCCATGCATTTATTGAATAATATTCCAGATTGACAGCAGCGTGTACATCCGGGAGGATCAACTACCCTGTGGTCATACTGGCCAAGGTTGTACAGCCACCCACCATCAGGCACCACTTGTCTTGCAGTATAGATATACCTGCTGCAGGTGGACAGTGACCCTTCCCCCTGGGTCTGAGTGCTAGGGTCCGCCTCCATGCCAACCAGAGGGTGTCATCAGCCATTCAGAAGAATTCAGCTCATCACGGCCCCCTTTACCACTATTCTATCTCTTAGTGATCCTCCCAAGACACCGCCATGACTGCGACATATTGGCATTCACAATACCCTAACTATTTATTCTTTCCTAGTTAGTTTCTCCTGCTTCTACCTCAGTTTTAACACCCTTTTGGAGGAGGTAACAAATCCAGGAAAAACCCTGTTACAGGGAAAACTGGGAAAAGCCACTCCCAGACCCCTAGTGCTGTCACCCTTACTGGATCAAAAGAGGGGTCCTAGCAACCTGGCCCTCACAACACTGCTTTTACAAGGGTGGGCGAGTGGGTGATCCTTGTCGGGCAAGAGGAGAAAGAGGAAGAACAGCTGGCTCCATCCCAATAAATTCCTCTTTCTTCTTACCACCACAGAATGTGAACCCCCACCAAAGTGGGAGGTCCTGGTAGTCCCATGTCCAATCCCTGGACCTAGCCTAAGTCCCCTGGGACCACCTCTATTTCCCCCCTTCTCCCCCTCCTTTCCAGGTACAGGGGAGGATAGAATCAGATGAATTATGCCTGCTGCCATCTGTTGCAGCCTCTGTATTATCTAGTAGCCCTCCATACCCCCTTTCCTGGAAAGAAAACACTGACACATATGTTGTAGAAAATGGCTGAAGCCATGCATTTATTGAATAATATTCCAGATTGACAGCAGCGTGCACATCCTGTAGGATCAACTACCCTGTGGTCATACTGGCCAAGGCTGTATGGCCACCCCCCATCAGGTGCCATTTGCCTTGCATTATAGCTATACCTGCTGCAGGCAGATCATGATCATGTCTGGGTGTTCGTGTCCGCCTCCATGCTGACCAGAGGGTGTCATGGGCTGTTCAGAAGAACTCAGCTTGTCACCACCCCTTTACCACTATTTCATTTCTTAGTGATCCTCCTGAGACACCACAGGACGGACAACATCCAACTCCCCCAAGCCACCTGCTCACCAATTTCTCTAAAACTCTTTCCAGTGCCCCTAGTCACCACCCTGCTCAGTCAAGTGCCCTATCTCAGCTAGCATGATTTGGCCAGAGGCCTGAATCTGACTATGTTTCACCACAGCCTCCCCTACTGCCCACATTACCACCCTCATCTCCCGTTTGATCCAAATGCAGGCCTTGTTGAGGGGTGCCAACCCTTCCCATTGGGCCAGCTGCACCTCTGGATCAGCTGGGACCAGATGAGGACTGTCTGAGGTCACCACTCCCTAATGGTTCAAAAATCCCTCTTCATGGCCGGCAGCAAGTCCACCATCTTCCAACTTCCCAGATCTTCCCCCTCTGAAGTGTACCACCAATATCTGTGGGATACACTGGATCTGCTCTTCCTCTTGCAGCAGAAGGATCAACTCATCCCAGTGCATGTGCTTAGACCCCAGCCATCAGATTGGAATCCTTGGATGACCCTTATTCTGGAGCAGCCTCCCTGCCCTGGCCTTCACTCTAGATGCAGCTTGCTGTATGAAGACCTGGCCACAAATCCAAATCAAACAATTGGTTCCGGGGGACCCTGGAAGAAACAGAAAGCCATTATTGCAAATGTGGGCACACATACCTCAAAAACACCTGGGACCTCCAGCGGCCCAGTTCCTGGATCTGCCCATCTGCCCACCCCAGGCTCCTGGCATTCATGGCTGTCCAAGTCCTAAAAGAGTGAGTACCAAACTCCTTGGGGTTCAGCCCACCTCCTGCACCACCCTAGTCAGGACGGCTCTAAGCTGATAGGCCATGACAGGCCTGCCAGCTGCATGTTGAAAGAATGCCCCCCCTTTCTTAGGGTTCTCAGCCATGTAAGCCTTCACCCTTTCCTGAATCTTCCAGGACACTCCCAGTGGTGCCTCTACCTGGCACCAGCTGCCTTTCTGCCCTTGGTCAGTTTTACTCCTGTTAAGCCTTACCCATGTGCCCCCATCAGTTGTTGTAATATCCCCTAAATCCAACCTGATGACCTTTGAAAAATGGTTGGGCTGTGTTGGCTCTGACACCCTGAAGAGCACGCAAAAAGCCAACAGAAATATGGTGTCAAGCAACAGAACTTCAAACGGGGTCCAGCATACTTTGTGGAGAGCCCTCCATATGCTCTCCAGGATAGCTGGGGTAATGGGGCGCCTCATGTCTTGGCGAGAAGCCAATGACTTCTCCCACCTTTCCAGCACCTTGCACACATTGAAAACCTCCATTCTGGTGGCAGAGCCAGCAGCCAAAGGGAACAGATGGCTATGAGAGAGCTCCTCACACTTGACAACAAATCAGCTAAAAAATCCATAACAAATTTTATTACAGCACTCCATTTCTAAACCTGTTTATCCAGCTCTTTAAACAGCACAGATCAGTATAATCTTTGTTCATTTTGAATATGGGAAACCCGAAAAAAAATCATCTCAGGAAGGCAGCGGTCTGAAACAACATAAGCCGGGAGATCAGGGAGGAGTGGTGGCCTCTAGTCATGAGATGGTCACCTCTGAACTGACCAACGGAGTACTCCTACAAGCAATACAACTCCTGGATAAAAAGGTTGATAATTTAAGTGATCACATTGCTACCATGGACACGAAAATAGTGAAGGCTTCAGCAACTGCCACTGAAGCAGTGGAAACAGTGAATAACATTGCAACAGTGGTTACCAGAGTATTGGTAGAAAACAAAGTTCAGAGGCTATGGATGGAACAACTTTAAAATGCTGTTCACTTGATAAATCTCCACGTTTTGAGTGTCCTGGAGCAGTCGGAAGGATAGGACTTGCTGGGGTATGAGAAAACTCTAATATCCAGAACATGGATCCTTGAGGTCGCTGGGAACATCGTGAAGGCATATCGTATCACCCCCAGACGTCATCAGCCATCTGAAGACTTGCTTCATACTATATTGGCTGTTACCACTGGACAGCATATTCAGGATAAAGTTCTGAAGGCAGCTAAGAAGAAAGGGTCTATGTCTTTGGATTCTGGTGAAAGAGTGCATTGTTTCCCAGACCTGAGTTATTCCACTCAACAATGCCACAAGGCGTTTGATGCAGTTTGATCTGGGCCTCGTGCTTTGGGGGTCTCTCATGTGCTACAAGTCCCAGCGTGACTCAGGATCCAATATATGGATAAAACCTATCTTTACTCTGATCCTGCTGAAGCAGGGAAACTATTATCTTTGATTCAAAAAACCTTAGCACAACAAGAAACCAGTAATTAGCTTGTGATAGGACTGAGTAAACAAAATAACATCAAAAGTTTTATAAGCCAGTCCCCACATGGTTGACTTAAAGTTAACTGTGTCACAGTCCTGTTAAGAACTTCAGTTTGTTTTATGAAATAATTATATTACTACTACTTTTAGGGAAACTAACAAACAGAACTAAGCTAGTTATGGTTACTTACCAAAGAATGATAAAAACTATTGTTTGCCTTAATTATACTTAATCAGATCCAAGTATGGGATCTGTCTGAGGGTAAGTGGGCGGAAGACTCTCATGGGCTTACTGCTGGAAATGTTGAAATAAATTACTGTGGTACATGGACCATAATGCTGCTTTTAGTGGCATTTATAAGTGCTTTTTAAGGCACAAGGACTCATTTATTGGATGGACTTATGTCCATGTTCTTGCTGCAAGACCTCAGATTTAAAACGCTTCTCTTTCCAGTTTGGTATCACCATGCAAGCTTATGTCTATTGTCTGCTATAACCATGTACTTTTCTTACAACTAAAAAGAAGTCAAAGACGGACCAAGTAAGTTCTAAAAAGAATTTTACTAAAATATTTAAAAATATGTAAAACACAAAATACAGAACTATTATATCACAAGACATACAAATCTTTTAAAAGAACAAGGTTTAAAACAGTGCAATTCCTACTACAGTACTTAAGTCTCTAAATACTTGCTTAAAGTGTTCCAAAGATGTGTCCTTGTCAGAGCCTAGGTAAAAATGTGTCTCTGTGAAGTACAACAGACTAAATTAAAAGCTGGCTTTTACCCCACCCCTTTTCAGGAGGTCACCTAGCTCCTCCTTGTCAGGATATATGAAAATATATATCTATACAAAAGTATTACATTCTACAACTTCAGCATAATTCATGTCCTTCGAATGACACTTCATTTGATCCCATGATCTCTTACTTACATCTGAGGGAAGTTTTCCTTACTTTACAGTCTTACATTGGGATTGTTTTGTGTTTAATTTCATTTTTAAATCAGGAAGGGGGTTTTCAAAACTACTTATCTTGTGAGCAACTTAAGAAGGGTTGAAATAACTGCATATTTGATTTTCCTTTGCGGCTAACTGGACTACTGGACTGTCTGCTAGTATTCTGTAACAGTTTGCATCAAATTACTTTTAAATAGTTGACAAATCAGTTACTGGAGATTAGCTGAATTACTATAAAGGGCAGTACTCACCAGGGTGGTGGAGCAGTGGTATATTTGATTGTTTCTAACAGTCACCAGTGTTTGTGGACTACCCACCCTTCCCCGGACCCCCCCCAGGCGTGACGTTTCCTTTATAGCCAAGGTTCTGACATCACTTCCTCAACAGGTCTTGGGGCAGAACTATCATATTCTTAATAACCCAGCACAGTGCATAAAGGGTAAGAACACACCACACCACACAAAGGAAGAAGAAAAAAAAATATATATATATATATTACATATTGTATATTATAAGGGAGAGGGACATGTGGAGAGTGGTGCAATGCACTGGCTGTGGGGCAGCAGTTTTCCGGGAGACTTTCTGGAAACTGCGTTACTGTCCTATTTGCAGGCAACTGTCAGCTCTGAGGGAGGAGGTAGCCCACCTCCAGGCTAAACTGGCAAGGACTAAGGAGGCCTCCCCACCCAAAGAACCCCACTGCCACAGAGGCTGCCAAGTATGAAGAGCAGGTGGACCACAGTGGGTTCTGGGAGGTGACAGGGTGGTGGAACAGAGGTGAAGCCCCTAGCTGTACCTCTACACAAACCATATGCCAGTCTGGCAGAGCAAGGTTCCTCTATGATGGCACCCTCAGTGGAGACCAAGAAGAATGCTGAGGACACCCACAAGGGAGACCCACAGAAGGGTGGCAAGGGACACCACAGGGGAAGGAAACAGCTTCTGATAGGGGACTCAATTGTTAGAGGGGTAGACCTGGGGAAGGGAGAGGAGTGGAAGTAAGGTGCCTGCCTGGTGCCATGGCTTGGAGGGACAAGAAGCGAATCCTCAGGATTGCAGAAGCAGCATCACAGGAGAGGGAACTAGATATCATTGTCCAACTTGGGACAAATGACCTAGCTAGGCATGGGGTCAGTGCAGTGCAGGATGAAATTGTGGAGTTGAGGAGGGGCCTCAGAGAGGTAGCAAGCACAGTTACCTTCTCAGAGGTGCTGCCAGTCCATGACAGGGGTGAGGCTAGGGTACTACACACCATGCAGTTTAATGAATGGTTGCAAAACTGGTGCAGCGCACAGGGCTTTGGCTTCTTTGGGGACTGGGGGTACACCTGGAGAGATGAAGGTTTATACTGGCATGATGGTCTGCATCTGTCCATGAAGGGAACCAAGATCCTAAGTGACAGGTTTAAATGCTTCCTTGGCAAGCTTTTAAACTAGCCATGGGGGGAGGTGCTAATAAGAGGCAGGAAATTTCAAGCCTCCCCCCACAAAACATGATGTGTAGTAAGGTAAACACTGAGGTACAGTGCTCAACAGAGGGCAGGACAGGGGTAAATGGAAAAATAGACAAGGGCAAAAAGAGCAGGCATGGGGGAAAAAGGATAAAGCCAACATTAAATGGAGGGCAATGAGTACAAATGCCCGTAGTCTGAGAAACAAGCTTTCTGAGCTAGTAGCCTTGATGGAAGATGAACACTTGGATATTGTGGCAGTCACAGAAACATGTTACATGGGGAACCATGACTGGGATGTCAACATACAGAGGTACACAGTCTATAGAAGAGACAGGGAGGGGAAAAGAGGAGGTGGAGTATCTCTATACATAAGGGAAGGGATCAAAGCTACAGAACTAAAAAGTAAAGGGGAGGACAAGAGGTACTCTAGGTCACCTTGGAGACAGGGAATGGCATCACAATCCACACAGGGGTTGTATACAGACTCCCATCTCAAGGGGAGGAAATGGACAAGAAAATGATAGAGGACATTCTCAAAATGGCTGAAAAAGGGGAGATACTGTTAATGGGGGACCTGAATATGCCAGATGTTAACTAGATGACATGTACTGCAGCCACATCCAAGAGCAGGGTCATTCTCGATGCCCTGCAGGGGGCAGGCCTTAGACAGCTAGTGTTGGAACCCACTTGGGAGGAAGCAATACTAAACCTGGTACTCTCAAATGGAGAGAGGATCACAAATTTAGAAGTCAGTGGACATCTGGGAACAAGCGACCACTGCACAGTGTGCTTCACAATAAGCACAACCATGGAGACAAGCCATACAAAAACAAGCATACTGGATTTTAGAATGGCTGACTTTGGCAAAATGGGTGAATACCTGAGGAATACACTAGAAAATGGGCAAAAAGGAGGGATGGAAGAACAATGGAGAAAAATCAAAACTGCCATCATAGATGCAACGAGCCTTTGTGTGAAACAGATAAAGAAAACAAAGCGGAGTAAAAAACCACTATGGTTCTCAAAAGAGGTGGCAGGGAAAGTTAAGGAGAAAAAAGCTGCATTCAAAAAGTATAAGGCATCACAGAAGGAGCATGACATGAAACTGTACCAATTAAAACAGAAAGAAGTGGGGAAGGCAGTCAGAAGAGCAAAAGCCCAAACCGAGGAAAAAATAGCCAAGTCAGTTAAGAAGGGGGATAAAACCTTTTATAGGTACATTAGGGAGCATAGAAAGGTTAAGGGAGGAATAGTGAAGATTAATAAGGGAGAGGGGAGGTGGGCAGAGGGAGACAGTGAAAAGGCAGAGACACTGAATGAATACTTTTGCTCAGTATTCACAAAAGAAAATGAGGAGAGTTACCTAAACCAGACAATAGAAGCACTCTGGGTAGGGGGTTGACACCAGTCCATTCACAGAAGAAAGAGTCCTGAAAGAACTCCTAAAACTCAAAGGTGGACAAAGCAATGTGGCCTGATGGGATTCACCCAGAATCCTAAAAGAGCTAAGGAGGACCTAGTGACACCACTGACCACACTTTTAACAAATCATGGGAGGATGGGGTGGTACCTGAGGACTGGAGGAGGGTAGATGTGATTCCTCTTCACAAAAATGGGAGCAAGGCAGAAGCAGGAAACTACAGACCTGTAAGTTTGACTCAGTGGTAGGGAAAATGATGGAATCATTTCTGAAAGAAAGAATTGTTGAGTACCTAGAGGCCAGCGGGGCACAGGACCCAAAGCAGCATGGATTTACAGCAGGAAGGTCATGTCAGATGAATCTAATAGATTTCTTTGACTGGGTGATCAAAGTAATAAACCTGGGAGAGGCTGTGGATATGGCCTACCTAGACTTTAGCAAGGCATTTGACACAGTCCCGCACAAAAGATTAATAATCAAGCTAGCCAACCTGGGAATGGGTCCCAGGGTGGTAGCCTGAGTTACAAACTGGCTGCACAACAGGACACAGAAGGTAATAGTGGTGGACACACATTTCTGAAGAAAGGGGGTCACTAGTGGAGTACCTCAGGGTTCAGTACTGGGTCCAGTCCTCTTTAACATCTTTATAGGTGACATTGCAGAGGGTCTGGAGGGAAAGGTATGCCTCTTTGCAGATGATACAAAGATCTGTAACAGAGCTGACGCACAAGGGGCCGGGGTAGAAAGGATGAGAAGGGACTTGGCAGCATCATTATAGGGTCATAATCTGTTGTGTGTCATCAACCGATAAAAAATATAAGGAACAGGAAGAAACAAGAATAGAAGGTGGAGGAAAGGTGTAGACAAAGGTTACATCATGCTGGTTTTCTGCCTGTACAAGTTCTGTGACTGGTGGGGGAGGAGAAGGAAATGTTTGTGGTGGGACAGGACATCAGAGTCATGGGGCTATGAGAAGGACTAGTGTTGAGCATGTGATGATAGCAGAGCCAAAGAAACCATGGTTCATTAGTCTCCAAAAGTTCACAGGTTCCACTCCCATTCCAGGCAGGCTTCCCAGCTGGTCATGCAGTGCATCTGGCAATGAAGCCACCCTGAATAAACTAAACGCACACTGCTTCATAAAGAAAACACAGCATGATCCAGCACGAAGTAAAGTGAAGTGTGTAGTACTGTATAATAACGTAGTAATTTAAGGTCAGACAGGTCTGTGGTTCCATCAGGTCTATCCCATGCTTCATAAGCAGGAATGAATAGGTATACCATGCAACAATGTATTACTTTATATGGATTCCATACCCACTGTACTACCCAGGGTGCCCTGTGATTTTCTTCCTAATGGTGGGCGAAAAACTGTGCAATAAAAAAAAGGAATTTGTCTAGGCTTTCCTTGAAGGCCTGTGCTGTTTTCATAGCCAGGGTCTCTACTGTTAAACTGTTCCATAGTTCATGGCCTTCTGGGAGAAGACATGCCTCCTAAGGTTACTCATAGATCTACACCCTCTGAATTTTCAGGGATGTCCCTGCATTCTGCCGTGACACACCTGATTAAACATTTCCATCTGTTCAGTCTTGTCATTATCTTTGATTATGCAGAAATGAGACCATATTACATCTCAACCTTCTTTTCTCTAAGGCAGGTCAATTTTATTTATAGTCTGAAACAAAGGAGGTAGCTCAGAGAAAACGGAGCAGGAGGAGCAATGCAGCACATACTCACAGTAAAACAGATAGCTCAGCTCATAGACAATACTAGAAGGAAACCACAGCTGCAGGATAAAGTCCACAATTTTATTTGAAGTTTTCCAGCAACAACAGCCCCACAACCATCAATGTTTCACATCATAACCAATAAAGAATGGAATAATGACCCACTCACCCAGAGAAAGTTTGAAAATGTTATTCTTAGTAATCCATAGACAAATCTTAAGCAAATCACATGAGTGGGAGTGGGTGCGGAGGTGGAAACAAGGTATCAGTCGAATCTGGTACCAAGCTTCTACCCATAATGTCAACATTTCATGGCCAGCACTGTTACTTCCTCAGAATCAGTTTTATCCAACTGGTAGGTATTTGAATTAAGTCCAATCTTAAATGTTCCCCATCTCAGAGAGGCTTTTGAGGCCCCAAACATGGGTTGTCAGTGAGCTGAAGTTTAAAGATGAGTGGGGCCATGTAATACTGAAACAGTATTTTATAATTAATAACTCAAAATCAATTAGGAAGCAGGTTTATTCACAAGCCTCTCTAAAAATGGAAACTTTAAGATTGGACTTCGACAATTCAAGTACCTACTAGTTGGCAAAGCTCGTTCTGAGGAAGTGACTGCTGGTCATGAAACATTGACATTAGGGGTAGAAGCTTTGTACCAACTTCCTCTGATACCATCACCATCATATGGCTTATTCAAGATTTATCTATGAATTACAAAGAATACACTGTTTAAACTTTCTCCAGGTGATTGGGTCATTATTCTATTCTGTACTGGAACCCAAGGCATGTTTACTTTTGGTTTTTTACAAGAGTAAAGAGTCTCTCACTGATTGTAACACACTTTTGAATACAGTCTGTAAGGAAAACTGCAGTATATACTGTATGCAGATTCGTCTTATACTTCAGAAGAAGCTGCAATATAACAAAAAGGAAGCATCTTTGGTCAAATGAAGTCACTATCCCTCATGCTCAGGGGGAGACAGGACAGGTCAAAAGACCAAGACAGGCCAATGACCTCTTGAACTGTTTAGGTGAGCAGCCCAGCACAAGGGACCACAAATATAAGCTGGCATGAGGAAATTTAGAAGGGATGTACTTCTTCACAGGAAGGAGTGGTGGCAAAGTGAAACTGTCTGCCAGTGTAGCTGGTCAGTAGTAAGTCTATTGCACCCCCCTTTTAAAGCTTGCCACAGTGTTAACAATGTTAACATGGCCAGTTTTAAAAGGGGGTGAGATAGATACATGATAGGGGGTGGGACAGCTACATGGGACTGGTAAGGTTGACAGGGTGAGGGCTGGAGCAAATGGGAGGGGGGGGCTAGTTCAAGGGAAACTTTAGGATGACTGATCTGCTAGAGGGCTGGCAGTATAGCCTAGAGGTTAGAGGAATGAGGTGTGAACAAGCTTGATGCATCCAGCAGACCAGACCTGAGTCTGACTCTCACAACCTCCACTTGCATGCTGTGTGACCCTAAGCAAGTCTCTTAACTGCCCAGTGCTCCCAGGTCGCCCCTGAAAACAGGCACTTGTGCCTAGAGGGCCTAAAAAAGGGGTTAGCCATTGTTACACTGGTGATGCCTTAGGTAGGAACCAGGCAGACTGGATGGACCATGAGTCTTTTTCTCTCTGTGAACATCTCTGTATCTACAGTATGTATCTTCTGTGTCTATAACCTAATATAGGGCTGTATGTATACCTCAGCAGATGCAGTCTGCTTGCAACACACCTGAGGAAAAAAGTGTGCCGAACCTATCCATCTGGCTACTGAAATGGAACTTGGGCAGACTAGATAGACCAAAGGGTCTGTATCTGCTATCAAAGTCTATGTATGTAGGTACAAAATGTATATATGTTTATATGTATCTCTCTAACTTGGGTAGCAGCAAAAAATACATCAGGGTAAAGATTTGCTCGTGTCTGGCTTAGCAACTTCAGTAAAGCAGGACAACAATGGAGTGCCAGATTGAACATGTTCCACTAGCTCTGATATGGCTAGAGATGGCTAATAGAAATGGTTCACCTAGGTCTGATATGAATGGTATAGTGTAGGCTGATCTGGGTGGTCAGGAGGCCGAATCTGGCAAGGTATGACTAAACTGATGAGATATGAACTGGAGGTATGAGACTGCTAAGTGCTGACTATACTGCTCTGTCATGATAAACAGGCCACTATAGGTCAGGGTCTGCAAAAAGCTAATCGGATCAGGGGGTGTGGCCTGCTGGGCTCGGGTGAGAAGCCAGCCAACCAGTGTCTGGAAGGAAAAGTATGGCTGATTACAACCTAAAAATGACCAGGTCAAGAACAAGGGGTGCAAAGGTAGAACAAAGGAGTAAAGAGAGCAAGACATGGGATACCTTGCCCTAATAGGGGTGTGGCCCAATCAAATGGTCTAGGATGCTACAACCTTAGTGTGCATCAAGGCTTTGTGGTAAACAAGTGGCCTGGCATGTATCGGGAGCTTGCACAGTGTGCATGGGTGATAACTTGTTGACTTTTGTAGAAGATCCCCATGGAGAAGAAAAGATGGGGTATACATCTGGGTGAAAGATGCTATGTACTGTATGTACGGCATATAATAGCATTCATATGCAGATAGAAAAAGTATGTGTTATAAAAAGATAGAGGTATATATACACCATATAACATGCTTATGTTGGATAAGTACCATAGGTTGTCATGTTTCTTTTAACAAATCTATTTCACAAGTCCAACAAAGGTGGCAGATAATAGCAGTGGCTCAGGGACTGTAGCAAACAAAGGTGTCTACTGTCTGGGAGAGACAAAAGTACCAGGCTACTGTGATGTGTTCCTGCTGTATACTCTGGCATTAGAAATTATTATTTTGTTTTTAATAAATTATTCAGCCTGCTCTTTACAGTCTTCAGTGCTGAAGAATAAAAAAAATCTGTCCTGTCCAATGTATACAATGACACCTACTGTGACTGAACTGACTACGTTTAATGACCTTTCTAAATCTTATTCTAAGAGTCCATAAAAGCAGTGTAATTCAGTTGTAAAACACACTTTAATAATCAAAAGGCAGCTGTTAGAATAGCATTTGCTCATAATTCTAACTTCAGGCAAATTTTTTTGTTTTTAATGCAGAAGAGCAGACCACAGTTTAAAATTCCTATGAGGTCACTATTGGCCATTACAGTGTTTTTTGCGACTTAATAATAGATGTTTTAAAGTTTAAGTGCAGCCTCAGGCGTTCATACGCATTTATTACAAATCGTTGGTTGCCTCCCTTATGCAGAAAGAAATAACATTTACATACAGTAGCTTAGATTAATAAGATAAAAAATTTGAAAAAGCCGTCAGTCAGGGAGTGAATCTGGTGCTAATAAAGCCCACTATATTCTTCGGAAACATCAAACCGTCTGTTCCAATATTTTGCCATTCCCCATGAGGTATACAAATCCAAATCAGATAAGACTCAAGCAATGCCAGAGACATGCTGCTCTGCTCTCCAGTGGCACCAGCAGAATCTTTTATTTATCTTCAGAGCAATTGTACATTCTTGTGTACTAAGGAAAGAAATAAACCAAAAACTCAAATCATCTGAAAGTTTTATATGCTGGGACTTGCTGCCTCTATCTTTACCAAACCATTATTGAAGAATAACGTGCATTGCAAGGTAGTTGCTGGAGTGAGTAGATTATAATAGCAGGCAAGGGACAGCTATCGTATTGGCCAGTTACAAGGCAACAGAAATCACTTTATTGATCAAAAGAGCTGAAACATGCATCTAGGCATAGAACCACATACACCGGAGTCACTCTAGCCAAGGAGATTTCCGCTTCAGTTTATGAGGATTGCACAAATTTTAGATACAGGGACTCTAATGCTCGCTTTCATGGAACTATTGCTAAATCATTGCAGCATCACTGACAGTCCCTGCCCTATGACCCTCCCCCTTAGACTATGCTTAGAAGGGTCAGGCATTAAAGTGTGCAGAATGAGGTAGGGTGGGCATTTAAATGACACACAGTGCCATTCTTATAGCTTTCTTAGCAGGTTTGTAGGGGACCAGATGGCTGCATCCACTGTACAGATACATCGGGGATCCAAGATTTATAAGGGACTGGACACTAAAAAGGATGTACATGGGGGACCTGGCTAGAGAGGGGATCCACTGATTTACCAAGGTGGTGTTTTTTCTCTGATTTGTTTTGGGGGTCCACTGGACTACCAGGGAGTTTTTTTTTTTACCTGGGATTTGATTTGACTGCCAGGGATGACAGTGAAGGATGGATCCTTGGTCTTTCCTGGCAGGCTACAAGTAGCTCGAAAGTACAGGTCAGGCAGGTGGGGAGATGCAAGTGTGTGACAGACCAGGTCATGCATGTATGTGCATGACACAGAACCATGAACAGACATGCATGAGCCAGTATGTGCACCCTAACTGTGCAATGACTGCTGGTTTGCCTCATGTGCATTCTAAGATTTGTGCTTAAAGATCTCTGCCACCAATACAAATCTATTGTTCTCAGTAGAGCAATTTTTTGGATCAGCCTGTGTTGTAGTAGTAGCTAGGGGGAAAGGGCGTGGAAAGTGAGGGCTAGTACCCTGTTCTGACAATAGGTCCCAGGATTCGATAGGAAACTACAGGCAGACTGGATGCAGACTGGATGCACCACTGATCTTTTTCTGCCATCATGGTCTTTGTTTCTATGTTTGCACACCATAAAACTGTGACTGAGAATTGGGCTTCTGAATATTTAGTTAGTCAGTTAGTTTAGTTACTTACTTAGTTATTTCAAAAGTTTTACCAGGAAAGACATACTGAGCTGATAACAGCTCATTTGCAGATGTATCCTGTGGGCCAGGGGTATTAAAGGTAATATAAGAGGAGAAAAATAAATAAATAGTAATTAACAGCATTACAATAATAGTAATCAGGATGATCTGGGTGAGTGTTTGCTAGATTTTAGAACAGACGGTACTGTAACTACTCTACTGAAGGTTTAGGATTAAATGCAGGAAAAGTTATTAATTAATTGTTGTTTACTGATTTAGTTATTTGTTTACAGGATTTTGACTGGGGATAGGAACACTGGGCTGGAACTTGTCTGCAGATGTGACCCATGAGGGCAGTAGATGAAAGCAGGCATAGAAATTTAAAATAATACAATAAAGGATGCTGTGCATGAAAAAGCATCATTACAGTTACCGAGCAAAATTTAATGAAATAATGGGGTGCAGCCAGTATAAACTGTGAGATATGTTTAAGCACACAAATAAAGTGAAATTTAAAATACTGAGGACCACCAAAACTATGGTGAATAGGTGAGTGCAATCATATTTACAAATGATTAAATAAATGCAAAGGAGTAGAGCAAACTGTGCATAGATAACACAGGCAGCATAGGGACACTCGCTGGGGGCAAAGCCACACACGGAGGTTAAGAGGGAAACCAAGTGGGAGCAGAACAACAGACATTGGGGGTGGGGAGAATGGAATGAGGAGGGGTGGGTTACAGGAGTAGGTGTGGGTGGAGAGGTCACAGAGAAAGCTTTAAATGTGAGTACAGAAGGGCAGGAGGAGTGAGGGGCTGGGGAAGGTTGTTAAGTGGAGGGGGAGGTGGTGGAAGATAGCTAACTGTCCAGCAAAGGTTTTAATTTTGGGGAGGGGGGAACAGAAAAGGTGCAGTAGCTTTTACATTTGCCATATGAAGAAAAACTTTGCAATGTGAATTTACTGTAATAATAATTTATTCTAGCAGAGGGACTGAGCCTGCCCCTGACAATATGCAAGCGACAATATAATTATTGTTATCCACTCTACATAGAGCACCAAGGGGTGCAATACTGGCTACAACTACTCTGGAAATGGTTCAAATAAATGGAAATATCACCCCATGAATTTATGATATATCAATCTATGAGAGCTCATGTAGTCCCATGAAGTGGCTAAAGTCACATTTCTAAGCACAAAACAACATCTGCATCTTTTGTAATCAGCATGTTTATGAAACAGTTCCATTAGAATCCTACAAATGAATACCCAAAAAATACATTATGAAATGCCTATCAATTTGTAGTGAAACCAGAAGTCCATAACTAGCAAAATCAGTTAATTTCCTGAAATCAACATCTTCTCAATTTAATGCTTGAAATACAAAGCTGTTTATATACAGTACCTTGTGATGTTCAGAAGGTATGACCTTGATGCATATTAGGCAAGGCTGACAGATGTACATAATTCTAGCATTATGAGCAATGATATCAAAGCAATTTATGAAAGGTTATCATTATATTTCAGGGGGAGGCACACATAGTGAACCGCTATGTTTGTCTCCTGTACTGCTGTACAAAAGTCTGTGTAAAACACCATGTTAATGGACAAATGGTGGCAGTGTTTGACAGTCTTCCCTACTCTGAATATGCACACAATATAATAAATCCTGCTTGACCTCTCCAAGGAGCCAGCCCATTGTTCAGTACAAGATGAAGTGAATGTGGCTGCTTGGTTACCATAAATGGCTTCAAAGAACACAGGGACATGGCATAAGAAATGAACAGTGCCCTTTTATGAAAAATAGATCTCTCTCTCTCTCTCTCTCTCTCTCTTCTTCCCCTCTCATTCTCTGTCTTTCTACCATTTTTTTAAGAAGGAAAACATCTTATCAAACATTGTACTTGAGACAACATAAGGAATGACAGACTTTGTTTACAGTTTCAGAATAAAGCATCTTATATAATTTTAATAGCTGGCTCCTTGAAAATATCTGTGCAGTAGTTTAGTCATTTCAGAGAGCAATAAGCATAAGGTTTATTATCAGCAACACTACTCAGTAAGAGTACTGTTGATGATAAACATTATGCTTATACACCACCCAGAAAAGCAATATGAGATAAAGGTCTGTGGAAATTTCTAGTTGAATTTCAGAAACCAAATTTTCTGAAGTTAAAAAGTGACTGGATACCCTAAAATATTAATTATGAACATATTATCTTATGACAAAGTTAAAATGTCCACATTCTTGTGCAGGTAGTCTTTGGTTTTATCCACCAATCTTTCCTAGCCGAGCTGTGAACAGTGCCCATTTCGAGATTAGGAGATTAGGTTATTCATCACTCGAGATGCTCCCTGCTGTGCTGCTACTATCAGAGCGCAGCCAAATCAAAACATCTCTGGAAGGCATTTCAGAATAATTGAATGCATCATAATTTCCCTATTAATACATATCTCATATTACAGATAATGCATGAAATGTTCACATTATCTGTTACTTTCTGTTAACGTCTTGCTCCTCGCCAGTAAATTTAATACTCAGAGTGAATCACCATGCCATGATGAAGGGATAGGTTACTGATAGCCATTTTTTTCAGGATTCAGTAGAAAATTAAAGTAAATCGATCATTGTGTAGCGCTACTGGAATCTCTACAAGGGCATGTTGCTAAGCAAATGGTAATTTGAATGTACTGTGCAATTTTTCTAAGCAATTTTACTTAAGGCAGAATTTCTTTCTGTACACAGTATCAGATGCTCTTTATCTGTTAGTGCATGATATATCAGAGCTGTGGGCATATTATTAATCTGTGTTTCAATCAAATGGAGTAAGTGCAGTGATTGTATTTTTGGGACACTTGTATTCTTTTTAAATAGAAGTGGTCAGTAAACAAACTGAAAGCCATGTCTGACCCAATTCTTCAGTGACACTGTTTTGCACTACTGTATGAGGCATGAGAGTTTGTATCTCCACCTGAAGGCACCTGACAGAAGGCAGACAAGGAGAGAGTAAGTAGGTGATCATGAAAATATGGCTGTACAAGCATGCACTACTCTATCTGCTAGGATATACGAAGGCCAGGATCGTAGGTGGGTAGGTATTTTATTTAATCAATAAGGTAGACAGGATGTGCATTATGGTGGGATAATGGCACATCTTGGCATGTGAGGCCCAAAGACATGCTGAGTGCTTACATACAGGAGAAATGCCATTGTTTTCCCAGAATAAAGCACACTGGAGTGCTTTATTATAATTATAAAATGATTCATCTCACTTTTAATTCAGGAACTGAATAATGAGGTTCAGGGGGTTAAATATTTCTTACCTGATTGTTGTGCTAGAGTTGTACAGGTCATGTGATCACATCTGACCAATCACAGGTCTTGGTTTTTCTTTCTCCTTTTATAATTTAATATAGCATCTTTCAAAAGAGAACATTATTTTTCATTAAATGAGCCTAGAGTATGACACATACAGTAAATGTATAATAACTGTTTACCAGTAACAGGAAAAACAAGGCAGACCTCAGCCACCAGGAACACAAACTTTAGAAATGCAAACTTTGCCATGATGAAGGGCCTAGTGTCAAGGATCTGAAGTGGTTGCATAGTGTCATTGAGGAAGGTACTCAAAGTAACTGCAGAGGTCTGTTTTCCCATCAGCAATAAGGGAAAAGGGGTCAGCAAGAGGACACCCTGGCTTAACGGTGACCTAAGGTAACTGATGGTGAACAAAAAGGCAAGACAAGGCACAGCAAGGCAAAAATGGAGGTCTATGACTGCTGAAAAGAGATAAGCTGCTTCCAGGCCAGATAGAAGCACAGAGGAGCACTGAGGGAGTGCAAAACTAGAATTAAGGCAGCCATGGAAGGGCTGGAAGCCAGGCTAGCAGCAGGAGATTTATACTATACCAAAGACTTCTTCCAGTACATAAATGGAAAGAGGAATGTGAAGGAGTTACTGTGCCTTTGAAAACAGGGTGGGTGGGAGAGAAACTTATGAGAGAGCCTGAAGTGATGACTGATATGCTGAATGAATACTTCCCTTTGGTATTCACAAAGGGGCCGCTGGTGTTTGAGGGGGCTCACTGACAGGGTCCATACTGTTTGGGTTAGCCACAGTGTAGCCTGTGGACATCATGCCTACAGCACCTTGGTAGATGGAAACCTGGCAATGATTGAGCCAGATAAGTCCCATGGGGCAGACGGGATACCCCCCCGGATCACCGTGGAGTTAAAGGAACAGTTGACTGTGCCACCTGCAATAACCTGTCAGGTTAGATGTGGTGGGCCCAGTGTGGTCCCCATCCACAAGAAGGGGGCAAGGTCACACCCAGGCAACTACAAACTGTTAGTCTGACATCAGTGCTGGGCAAGATCCTGGTGGCTATTATCAAGTGCAGATTAATGAAGTACTTGGTTAAGGACAAGGTTCTTGTCCCTCTAAGCATGGCTTAATGAGGGGGCATATTATGCCAAACCAATCTGATCAACTTCTTCAAGGGGGTGACCAGGGAAGTGGACAGGGGAAGAACTATGGATGTAGTCTATCTGGACTTCAGCAAGGCCTTTTATACAGTTGTGCATGACAAGCTTCTGGGCTAAGCAAACCAGTGTGGTATACACCTACCCACCCCTTGGTCCCCCATTCCCCAACCCCCTCACTGTCTTAGCCCTCCTGACCCTCCATACCCCCACCTCCACACCCGCTTAGCCCCCCTGACCCTTAAGCTATCACCAACCATTGTGCCTTCCCTCTCACCTGTCTAGCCTGTAGCCTACTCTCCCTTAATGGCTGTCCTTGTCAGTGGTCACATTAATTGCTCACTCCAGGAACCTATCTAAGCTCTGTAGCTGCATTCTGGGAATTCTCATACTTTGTACATAGTTGGAATTTGCACTTTATTCACCTAATCTGTTATGGGACAATTGTCCTCTGTATTATGTAATTAAGTGATGGCTTTTACAATGTATTCTGTCTCTCCCCATCCTTCTATTTGTAATGCTGTTTACCCTTTTTAATGATGTATAACTGGCAATGCCTTCTAGCTGCTTCTGTTTTTCTCCACTGTCCATGTACTTGATGTTCTCCCACCCTCTGCTCGATGAGGATCCTTCGTAAATGAGCTTTTAGCTCAAAGGTTGTAATTCCAATTTTACAATAAATAAATAAAAATGTTACCCCCCTGTTACCTGGGGTTACTAGAATCCCAGTAAGACCTAGCGGTAGGCAGGGAAGGCAGCTTGTGAAACTCCAGTTAAATGGATTTCACATTGTCTCACTCTGTTCTCAGTCTCAGCTGAGGTTGAGGGATGACATCATTTAGAACTGTTGCAGCTACTGTACATAAGCCATACGGGAATGTTGCAGTTGGAGGTTAGAGTAGAACACTGGAGAATTTGAAGTCATTCTGAGAGAGAGTCCGTAGAGTGCAGCAGAGGTGCTCTGCTGAGTGCAGGCCCTCAGAGCTCTAAGCTCAGTTAAAGATACTTTTGTTTTTAGGTGTGTGTTTCCACCTGAAGAGGAACACAAGAACTGTATATTGAAGTGGTGGAGACCGCTTTCAATGGTTTAGGGCAACATCTCTGCGGGAATGGGGGGGAAGATATCTGTCTGCTTCCAGGGACAACCCTCCTGGTCCGGCTAGGGAGAAAGGAAGCTGCCTGTATAAGTTTGTGCTGAGGCACTGGAAGCTCTGGAAGAGAGTTCCTTGAGGAGAAAATGCCTGTGGGGCACCTGCAACCAAAGGGTGAGTGCGCTCTGCTAAAGTGCCATGTGTTTTCACCTGCATCACAATGAAACTAAAGGGACTGTTACTGTGGGGTCAGGAAAAGACAGCCAAGTACAGTTTGGAAGATGTGGGGAGTGGACTGCTTAACTCTGTGGGGGGGGGGGTCTAGAGTAATGGACAAAGCCACTCATTAAGTATGTTCAAGTCCAGCACAAATGGGAAGAAAAGACAGTAGATTAAATGTGAAATACATTTAAAAAGAATCTACACAACAAAGTGTTTTAAAGGATGAGGTGTTACAGTGCAGAGAAATGGCCGGGAATGAATTGTGAGAGCAAGAGGTGGGAGACCCCCCCCCATCAGTAGTAACCAAATTCACCTCTACGGATTTGCTTTGGGACACCTGTTGCTTTCTCTCAGGTACTTGGCCAGTGCCTGAGGAAAGTACCCAGACGTGGATTGATGAGGAAGATTCCTTATGGAGCAGAAGTGCTTTAGGTTGACAGGAGCCACCAGTAAATGTTTCCATGCTATATGGAAAGTGTCCAGGTGGCTGGCAAGGGAGCTGAGCAAGGGAAAACCCAGAGCAGCATACAAGTTCGGGTTGTGTGCCCAGTGTGTTTCAGAGCCTGAGGGCTAAAGTGATGAGGATGTGTTCTGGTCTCCTTGAATCTGCATTACCAGGAGTGTAGCACCGTGGGAGTCCATCTATGCTTTGTTTATTCTGTTGGATGTGAATAAAAGCCACACTTTAGAATCCCACTTCTGGTATTGGACATTACAGTTATTGCTTCCTTTGTCTGGAGTTACTTGGGTGCCCCTGTGCAGAGTAGCCACACCTAGCTGATGTGCTGAGTGACATATTCCTCCCCGAACCCAGCCTACCAGGTAGAGCTGTCAGATAGAAACAGTTTACCTGCGTGGGGGTTACAAAAATTGAGGCACCGCTGAGGATTTGGGTTTGGAATTTAGGGAGGAATGTAAGAAAGGTCACTTGGGCAAAGGCTAGCATTTTGTTTATTTGGCTGTGGGTAGCCCAAAAAGCTGAAGCAATGTTAACTAATGTGCCACTGTGTGCTGTTATCCATGTGCTGTTATTAAAATGCAAACTGTTTACCAATGAGCAGTAAAGCCTGAGAGTGTATGCCCTTGTCCTGCATCAAAATTACAGTGTTTACCAGTTTTTAAAACTGTTTGTGACAAAGAAAAGTGTGGAAAACTGTGGGTAGCAAAAGGAAAATTGTGCCCTAGATATTGGAAATGTTTTCTTGTGAACTGAAAGACTTGCTGTGTTTAATGGCCATGAACAAATGGTTGAAATGGGCTCCCGCCGTGAAGTCAGTTGAAAAAAAAAAAAGTGCAGTTTTGCAGTTTAAATTTGCCTGCACGACAATCACCATGAGGAGAAGAGCATGAGAGGAAAAGAGGCTCATTTGCATGGTGTCGAGTGATTGATGAGACTGCAATCTGTGCTGCCCCCAAGCCAGCTCTAGAGCGTCTGTACGGTATTCAAGAGGGAGAGTGAGTGGAATGTGCGAACTGGCTTACAGGAGGAGCGTCGTGGTGACTGAAAGCACTGTAAAAAGTTTAAAAATTGACTTTTCTGTTTGAATTCAGGCTCAACCCGCATCTCGATAGACTGGACTGTGAGTGTGGTGTTCAGAGGGATGATCGGCAGGACTGCCAACCCGCTTCTTTTCAGAGGCCTCCAAGACTGGCTGCAGGCCGCTTTTCCATCGCAGCAAACAGCTACTGATAACAGTGAGTACCAACCAAAATAATTGCTCAAACTAAGTGATTTTGCCAAAAGCCAGCTGAATCTGTGTGTAGCAGTGTAATCACTTTGCAAACAAGGACTGTGTTAAGTTTTACCAGCAAAAGCAAGCATTCTAAGCAATCGACTGTGAGCGTAATTATAGGTTCAGTGTCAGTATAAGTTTCAAAGCCATAGAGAGAGACTGTGAGTTGTTTCAGATATGCAGGATGAATTACAGGCAATCCTGTGCTATGAAATACTGAGGCTTTAAGTGACTGTAAGATACAGCGATGTCTTCAGCTAGTGAAAAGTCCGTGATAAATCATATAAATGTGCTAGGAAAAAGAACAGTGCAAGTTTGTGCAGTTTGAGCAAAGTTATCAATAGAGTGTATAAATCGGATGCGTACTGGCTTGACCCAATTACAGAATGTTGATGCGTAGGAGTGCTGCCGCCGCCATTACAGGGTGAGGTAGTAACGTAAACACAGCAGCAGAGGAGCCATTTTGAAACAGAAAGAAAGTTTTCAGTGATGTGGGACTTGAAATAACAGTGAGCGTTTTGTTTTTTTTCTGCAGTCATGGCTTGAGGACCAGCCCGCTACCTGGATCATGCCCGGGCTGTGATAGTAGTAGAAGTTAACAAGTTAATGGACATTGAGAGATGTTACTATGGGGGACAACTGCCTCCTCATGTGATGATTCCTGGCTAGCCAGTGCAAGTATGTTTGATGTGCTTAAATGCTGGAAGGGACGTCTTCATGGTACCTCACTGTTCTGGGTGCTTAGAAAAATATGGTTTGTTTAAAGCGCCCAAGATTTGTTTGGCTCCCACATGGACAAAAGTTCAAGAATCTGCACTTGGCAGTACACAGCACCAGGCTGAGCCTGTTGGAGAAGGCCCCTCAGAGTGTGGCACAAAGCAAGAGGGTGCAGATTTACAGATAGAACAATGTGCTGATGTTTCAGATTCTGAGTCGCAGAGAGAAATTTCAGGAAGAGCATCAGTAGACCCTTGGAGAGAGGGGCCTAACCCAAGTCTCATAAGTGAAGACAAGATGAAGGAGGCCTTTGAATGGGAGGTTTTGACTTCCTCACCCAGCGAAGAGTGGACAGTCTCAGGAGTGAGGACGACTGCTCACTCCTGGGCACAGATTCTCAGTGATGAAGAAGAAGAAGAGGGGAAACCTATGTGGCCTTGTGAAAAAGGAACTGGTACACAGCCTCAAGCTCTTGCCTCAGAGGAATGCATGGAAGAAAGTGGTGATTCCACTGCCCTGGCTGTGCAAGAAGAAGCCAGGGATCCATTTTTTTGTGTCATTAAGAATGCGTAGCTGGCAGAACCAGGACTGGCCATCCCCAAGCCAGGCCAGAGGTCTCAGATTGACCAAAGCTAGTAAAGAGGAAAGACTGGTTCATAGGAAAGCGAATTAAATCTATGAGATGTCCTTTCCTACCTTTCCTCAGAGAGTCTGGGAGGAGATTGAAAAAAGCAGAAAATCCTGGATTTGGGAAGAAGCAATGAAATGTGTGCATCCTGATGCAAACACGCATGTCAAGAACAGAATGTTTCATGAAAAATATAGCCAGTGGAAAATAGGCAGGACACTGTTTATGGACACTGTTCGAATTGTGGATGGAGAGGGACATGAAACCTTTCACAGTGTGACTTATGAGTGCCAAGACGGGTAGTAATTCAAGCGCCTGACCCATTGTACTATTGGCCACAATGCAAAGACCTTCCTGCGAATGTGCCCGTGCCTACCAAATGGAACGCAGAGCAGTGGTAGCCAGTGCTGCCACTCCAGCCATTGCCGTACCTATGTTGTTCTGCCAGTCTGGACGTCCAGAACTCAGGTGCCCCACATTCATCAGTTCTACAGTGTACTGACTTTCCAGAATCTATCAACTGGCCCACCAGATGACTTCAGATCCAGAGAGGACACCAGCCCAGCTGTATCCTGATTCATTGCCTGGGTATCGGATGACTTCAGACCAGCTGTTTTCCTTTCTGTTCCTGTTCAAGGTTCCATCTCCAGAGATGACATCAGCCCAGCAGTTTCCAGATGTGCCCTCCTGTCATTTCCCAGAAGATGTCCACCCAGCTGTATTGGAAGAATGCTGCCATGGGGAGTCTTCATCTGAGGACCAGGTTTGGTGCCATTTTCATTCTACAAGGGACTGGTAAGTCCAGACTTTTCTATTCTTATGACATTGTAGTACACACCCTACACTAGCAGACTCCAGATGGTTGAACTGTCCTCAAAGACTCTCCCCTTCGGGACTTTTGCCTACTAGAACTGTGCTTCACCGGGCTCCAGCCCAGGATAGACACTTTAATGGACTTGCCTTCTGGCACTGTGGTCACTAGATTGGACGTTTAGGGCACTCCATCCCCAAAATGTTGTGTATTGTAAATAATGTCATTGTTTTCTACTGTTTTCTAATGTTTATACTGTTTTTTCTACTTTTCTAAAAAAATCTTTTTTGGGATTCTCCAGTGTTTTGATGGTAGGGGTTTAGATAGAATGTGTATCCAGATTAGGAGTGTGTGTTGTCTTTGTTTTTCTTGCAGGTGTTCCTGAAGAAGATAGAAGAGAAGACAAGAAGAGGAGGAGGGACTCAGTGGAGTTCTGCAGTAGTACTTTAGAGTGTAGTATTTAAAGTACTGTTGTTGTTGTTGTTACTGAGTGTGACTTTTTCTTCCACAGGTATGATTGTAGGGAGTGTGGGAGTAATGCATAGTGTATGGTATTAGCTCCTGGTGTGTGGTTGCATGGTGTCCAGGGTCGGGGAGGTCCTCTGTTTGTTTTGTTTTGGGAATTCTAAGTTAGAGGCAGACAGATTTTCCCTAGAGGGCTAGGAGGGATAGACAGGCTGTGGCCTGACCTGCAGTAGGAGTTGCAGTACTGATCTATTAGGGCTATGATCTGGACAATTCTGCTAGAACCAGTAGGTACCCATAGTCAGTGGGTAGCGTAGTGGCTGATGTGTCAGCCGAAGGCCTCTAGGCCCTTAGTGTTGTCTGCCTGTGCTGGCACATGGTAGGGGAGAAGGTAGCGCTACCTCCCCATAGTCGACACATGGGGTGAGATGGCATAAGCTAGGTGACTAATGACTGCAGACAGTCATTTTCCTGGCCCAGGGTGAGTGTAACCCCCCTGTTACCAGGGGTTACTAGAATCCCAGTAAGACCTAGTGGTAGGCAGGAAAGGCAGCTTGTGAAACTCCAGTTAAATGGATTTCATACTGTTTCACTCTGTTCTCAGTCTCAGCTGAGACTGAGGCATGACATGATTTAGAACTGTCACAGCTGCATAAGCCACACTGGAATGTTGCAGTTGGAGGTTAAAGTAGAACGTTGGGGAATTTGTAGTCATTCTGAGAGAGAGTCTGTAGAGTGCAGCAGAGGTGCTCTGCTGAGTGCAGGCCCTCAGAGCTCTAAGCTCTGTTAAAGAGCTACTTTTGTTTTTAGGTGTGTGTTTCCACCTGAAGAGGAACTCAAGAACTGTATATTGAAGTGGTGGAGACAGTTTTCAATGGTTCAGAGCCCCGTCCCTGCGGGGATGGGGGAAGGTATCAGCCTGCTTCCAGGGGCAACCCCCCCGGTCCAGCTAGGGAGAAAAGAAGCTGCCTGTATAAGTTCATGCTGAAGCTCTGGAAGAGAGTTCCTTGAGGAGGAAATGCCTGTGGGGCACCTGCAGCCTAAGGGCGAGTTTGCTCTGCTAAAGTGCCATGTGTTTTCACCTGCATCACAATGAAACTAAAGGGACTGTTACTATGGGGTCAGGAAAAGACAGCCAAGTACGGTTTGGAAGATGTGGGGAGTGAACTGCTTAACTCTGTGAGGGGTCTAGAGTAATAGACAAAGCCACTTATTAAGTATGTTCAGGTCCAGCACAAGTGGGAAGAAAAGACAGTAGACTGAATGTGAAATACATTTAAAAAGAATCTACACAACAAAGTGTTTTAAAGGATGAGGAGTTACAGTCCAGAGAAATGGCCGGGTATGAATTGTGGGAGCAAGAGGTTGGAGACCCCCATCAGTAGTAACCAAATTCACCTCTACAAATTTGCTCTGGGACACCTGTTGCTTTCTCTCAGGTACTTAGCCAGTGCCTGAGGAAAATACCCAGATATGGGATTGATGAGGAAGATTCCCTTATGGAGCAGAAGTGCTCTTAGGTGGTATAGGGAGCCACCAGTAAATGTTTCCATGCTATATGGAAAGTATCCAGGTGGCTGGCAAGGGAGCCAAGCCAGGGAAAACCCAGAGCAGCATACAAGTTCGGGTTGTGTGCCCAGTGTGTTTCAGAGCCTGAGGGCTAAAGTGATGAGGATGTGTTCTGGTCTCCTTAAATCTGCATTACCAGGAGTGTAGCTCCGTGGGGGTCAATCTATGCTTTGTTTATTCTGTTGGATGTGAATAAAAGCCACACTTTAGAATCCCACTTCTGGTATTGGACATTACAATTATTGCTTCCTTTGTCGGGAGTTACTTGGGTGCCCCTGTGCAGAGTAGCCAAACCTAGCCTATGTGCCGAGTGACATATTCCTCCCCGAACCCAGCCCACCAGGTAGAGCTGTCAGATAGAAATGATATACCTGTGTAGGGGTTACAAAAAAATAAAATAAAACATGAGGCATACACAAGGTAGTTGCTAACTGGTTTGGGGGAGGAAGCAGATGGTGGTGGTGGTGGATAGACACTAATCCAAGTGGAGAGGAGTACTCAGTGACATCCCTCATGGATTAGTGCTGGGAACACTGCCCTTTAGCAACTTCACAATGATCTGGCAGCTGGCATCTCCAATAGGCTGCTTATGTTTACGGATGACACAAAGCTAACTAGGATGGTGAACTCCCTTGAGAATGGAGACAAACTTAGGGAAAGACCTGTACTAGCTGGGCAGTTGGTCTGACTTCTGGATTCTCTGATCCAATGTAGCCAAATTTGTGGTGCTACCCTTGGGGAGGAAAAACAGAGATAGGACCTACACAGTGTGTGGGGCTCCTTTGCTGCAGGGGAGGAAAAAATTACTTGGCAAAGGGATGACGCAGTACCAGCAGTGAAGAGCTGCAGTCAAGACTGCAAGCAGAGTGCTGTAGTGCATCAAAACAGGAGTAAGCAGAAGACCAGGAAGAGTAATCCTGACACTTTACAAAACCCTGGCTAGGCCCTACTTGGAATACTGTGTATAGCGTTGACTTCACAATACAAAAAGGACATTGAGTCAGTCAAGATGGTGCAAACAGAGCCATCAGAGTGACCGAGGTTATGAAGGACAACAGCTATGAGGTGTGACTGGAGATTCTTATCATGTTCACCCTGGACAAAAGGAGGCTAAAAGGGACATGATTTCAGTCTCTCGCATATTTAATTTTTTTTTTTAAGGTTACCAACAAGACTGAACAGTCAGAGATGCATGTTCTGGTGTCCTACATCAGGGTACAGGGACACATCCTGAAGCTCAGAGATGGTAAATTCTGGAGTAATATTAGGAGGCACCTTTTCTCCCAGGAGTGGTGAATATATGGAACAGCCCACCAGTGCAGACAGTAGCATGAAGACAGTACAGTTTTTCAAGGTAAACCTGGAGAAATTTATACCTTCCAAGGTAATCACTGGGTACCATGGGTAGAAGAATGGGAAAGGAATCCCTATGAATATTAATATGTTTACATAGCATATTTATTTCATTCCTACTTGTGAATGAGGGTATATGGACATGATGGACCTAGAGTCCTTTCCAACTTTAAATTACTATATTACTCTGCCTTGATAAATAAATACATACAGTTAAACAATAAAGCAAATATCAGAAAGAACAAAGCTCAGGTAATTAGACCCTGGATAAGCCTGTGTAAGTAGTCACTTGCAGAGCTCCATCTTAAAATGTTTATCACATGTAATAAGCTGGACATGGCATTGAAAGAGGTTCCAGAGGATGGGACTGCCACAGAAAATACCCTGTCCCCTGCAGAATTTCATCTGGAGTGTGGGAACATCAGCAGACCCAGGTCCCTAGAGTAGAGAACTGTCCAGAGATGATGAGTGGTTCGCAGCTTGCAGAGACAGGCAGGACTCAGATAGTTAAGGGTCTTAAATGTCAAAATAATCAACTTAAAGTGTATATTCATCTTAGCTGGTAACGAGTGAAGCTGGCATAGTACAGGGGTAATACGTTCTGACCTCCAAACTAATGGTGCACTATCTGAATGCATTTGATCATTTAGCATAGATGATGGTATAGGACAGTGTATTTACTGCTCTGGATTGCTAGATAGTTCACACTGTACTACTGTAACCCCCCCCCAGACCCCCGTCTAGGGGCATAACTTCTATCGCAGATGATCCAGGGACATAGGGAGAGCCTTACAATAAGTGCTATACCAGAGCTAGTGCACTCTCATACAAGGCAGGAAAACTGTAGGCCTACCTTACTGGCAACTTCATTCACCCATGCACTCTCAATCTCACTAACCAAAATCAAGATTACCCCAAATGCTGACACTGGACCAGGAACTCCATGCTGTAGCCCTCCTGACTATTCGAGCCCCAGAGCCCCTCAATCCCATCTAAGGCATGATGGAGAATTCACCTAGAATCAAAGCTTATCATAAATTAATTTAGACATGGGGGGGAATTCCATTTCATTCAGTCCCCATTCCAACTTAAATAAGGCACATCACTACCAATCTCCTCCCAACTAGCTTCTTTATTTTGCTCCTGCACCACAAAGGATTTCAGCAATGCAGGGGTCACATACTTCATCTAAATAAATAAAGCAGCTGCATGGGGTTATTTGAACCTTTGTACAAGAACACTTTGGCTAGAACGTTTAGAGCAACAACACAGTGGATTACAGGCAGTGCAAGCAAGGCTTCTCCACTTCTAACTTGTTGGATGTTTTGCCCAAGGCACCTCTCAACTTAAGAACCCCCAGGCTCCTTGCTCTTTGATCTGTTAAACCAAATCTTTTCTCCTTATTCCAGGTTACCCACACTGAAACACTCTGGCACTGGTCGATGCCCTACCTCTGGCGTGGGAAAACGTGCTGCTCCCCCCACTTGGTCCCTGGGTGCTGGTCCAAACCTCAAGGGGTACCAGGATTTTTGTCCTTCGCCCCAGGCCTTGTAACCACCTCACTCTCAGTTACTCTGCTGGTGCACCCAAATTATTGGTACCCACTCCCTTCTTTCGGCTCAGCCTTTCCTCTGAACAGCTCCACTGATTCATCGGCCCCAAAACCCAGCCCTGCTGTAGTACTCCAGCCCCCTATGGCCACCTACCATTCCTTATCCCCAGTGACGCAGGACCTGGCTAACCATCCTTCCCCCATGGAGCCTCCTTCCCCTGCTCCTCGAAGCCATATCGCTGTGAAGCCAGCCATCCTGTCTGCACTTTGGCGGGGGGGGGTCTCCACACTGGCCCACCCAGACTGCTGAGCTCCCTTCCTTGACTGCCTGCTCTGCTCCTCCAGCCACCCCCCCTTGAGCCCTAGGCCTAATGCCCGGGCTGGAAAGGCCCCAAAACTTCCTATCTGCTCCCTTATATACAAACTATACAAACTAAACCTGCTCCCTGCTGCCACCTTAAGGTATCCAGCAGCCAAGTCCCCCACAACTCTAATAAATTCCCTTGCTTTTGGAGGGGGAGAGGGGTGGAGGGGGAAAGGGATGCCTAAAAACGGGAGCATAAGCCCCTCCATTAAGGGGGAGCTTACACTGCTGTCCAAATCAGAATACATAATGTCCATACACCCCTATGCAAAAATCGGCTTATAAGGGACAACCTACCTGTTCACATGTAGTAGTTCTTTACATATGCTCTCGTGGACTGTTAGTGTCTGACTAGCATTCTGAAGTTGATGTGCTCTGCTTTGAAGGAGGGTTACTGCTTGATCAAACAGCAAAGTGGAGCAGACAAGGCTGCTGCAAGTATGCACAGGTGTGCATCCTGTGTACCCTGAGATACACCTTGATGTTCAGAGACTTAATAAGAGTCCCCAGTCACAGAGTTTGCAGTCACAAAACAAACCCAGCATGAGTATTGTGAATCCCATCACAACCATCAACCTGTGAGATCATAAGTGCCTACTGCCCACACACATTTTGAGAGTGCCCACCCAACAGGTCTAAAGACCAATGGTGCACTGTCAGATTGTGTATGGATATGTAAAAAGCATGCAGTGCAATGCAAACATTAATTCAGGTATAAAGGTATTGCCAGTGCCTTATTCTTGTGTGACCATTATCACTGGCGTGGGTGTACATTTTAGAGCTGGCAGCAGTTGTTCAGTGGCAGGTGGCAGATTCATAGAAACATAGACGTTGACGGCAGATAAGAACTACTTGGCTCACCCAGTCTGCCCATTTCCCTACCTACTGGATAAGCTGCAGATCTTAGTTGACCAACAGCCTACTTTCTCCTACCCCCCACTAGAATTGCCTTATGTCTGTCCTATGCATTCTTGAATTCCCCCACTGTTTTGGACCCCACGACATCCTCATGAAGGCAGTTCCAGGTGTGCACCATCCTCTCCATGAACAAATACTTCCTCATGTTGCCCCTGAGCTGCCCTCTCTATCTTCAAATTGTGCCCCCTTGTTCTTGAACATCTCTTTTTCTGAAAGATGTTACCCACTTGGACTTTGCTAATTCCCTTGAGTTACTTGAAAGTTTCTGTCATGACACCCCCATCCCGCCTTTCCTCAGGGTATACAAATTAAGCTTCTTTAGTCTCTTTGTATGGCTTCTGGTGCACACCCTGCATCATTTGGTGGCCTCTCTGGACTGCCTCCATCCTGTCTATGTCCTTGTGGAGATGGGGTCTCCAGAACTTCACACAGTACTCCAGATGGGGTCTCACCAATGGTCTGTACAGAGGGATAACAACTTCCTGTTTTCTACTGGTGATGCCTCTCCCTATGTATCCCAGTATCCCCCATCTCTCCTTACTGCCTTCTCACATTGCTTGCCTACCTTAGGTCATCTGATATGATACTACCCCCAGTCCCCTTTCCATTTTTGTTGTTGTTAGTACCTCCCCCCCAATTGTGTACTCTTCCCCTGGGTTTTTGTTTTCCAGGTGCATTACTTTGCACTTCCTTGCATTGAATCTAAGCTACCATACTTTGGACCATTCTTCCAACACTGCCAAGTCCCTTCTCATCCTTTCTACCCCCTTCCTTGCACATCAACCCTGTTGCAGATCTTTGTATCATCTACAAAGAACAGCAAGAGGAAGGAGGTGCTCATAGAACTATACTACTTTACTGGTCTAAAGAACTAGAACTCTATTACTGGGAACTTCAATTTAGGGTAAAAAAAAACAAAAAAAGTGTGTGTTTGTCTGAGTTGGGTGAAGGAATTGTTATCTGTGCAGTTAGCAAGGTGAAGAAACAAACAGTTAATTAGGAGGAGTGGCTTAGAGAGAGAACGAAGCCAGGTGTTTGCATTTAAAAACTGC
This sequence comes from Neoceratodus forsteri, assembly GCA_016271365.2. Lineage (NCBI taxonomy): Eukaryota > Metazoa > Chordata > Ceratodontiformes > Ceratodontidae > Neoceratodus > Neoceratodus forsteri. Next base: position 1,455,909,540 of record CM057450.1, on the reverse strand, counting down.
CCTAGGTAGCTTGTGGCAGAGAACAGCAAGAGGAAGGAGGTGCTGATAGAACTATACTACTTTACTGGGACTATATTGCCCTACATCACTCCCCTCTACCCCACCACCCTTAGCCGGTTCTACTTTTATAGGCACAGGATTTGACTAACAGTAGGAACTTCCTGTTTGGGAGCAGGAAGGGAGTGATCACAGAGGCACAAAAGAATTACCATTCTAGAAGGAAAAGAGTAGCTCTGCATCACTCTCTAGCTGCTGGATGTCTGACTCTGCAAGTAAGAAGGATACTACTAAGGAATATAGGAACTTACTGTCCCAGAACAGGAAGATCAGGAGCTTTAAGGTCACAGAGGCAGTAAGAAAGTACAGTTGGGAAAGAAAAAAAAATAAACAAAAAAATAAAAATATATATATATATATTATGGTAGCACAGTAGTGCTACCATAGTTAGGCTTGAGTATCACTTTTTAGGTTAAAGGGTCAAATTTTGCACCTTAATAACTTTGCCACCGTTAAATGGATTTGCCTTAAATTTGGTATGCATGATGGAGCATGGTACATTTTTGGTTCTGCCAAGTTTTGTACCAGTCAGTTATATGGCTGCTGAGTTATTAAGCGACAACAAAGTAAGTAATGACGCTTTTTTGCAAATTCTTTGCTCTCGCCTACAGGTTGCCTGGTTTGTGTGACCAGTCCGAAAACTTCAGGGGACATGCGGCCGGGTCCCCGATGTGCCTTTTGAAGATTTCATGAAAAAATATTGAACAGCTCAAAAGTTATTCAAAAAACAAGTTCACATTATAAGTCAATGGGAAAAGTTAAAAAGTTCAACACTTTCGCAAATGCACTTTTTAGTGTCACAAATGGCCCTAGTAGTGTTACAAATCTGCCATTTTGTTTTCAGTTGGTGATCAGAAAAATGCTTAGCATTTAAAATTGGGACCTTCTAGGAACACAATTATTTTCGTGTTCACCTAGTCAGACCCTCAGGATGCTAGCCATGTCTTTATTTTGGGGTCAAATACCCTAGAAATATGTTTTTCAAGTTTCTGGAAAAAGTAGTGTTGCAAAGTAGTATCACACTTGGGACACTTTCATAAAATTTTGTGAAAGCTTTCGCAAACTGTGACACTACTTTTCCAGACTATGGCCAAAATGACAGGAGTTCTTTGCCACCCTGCTGCAAAAGAATGGTTTGGTCTTTTGGGCTCAAATTTGGAGGGAAGGCAGCCAACATCTACCAGATGTGCCTTTTGATGGTTTGGTGAAAAAAATATTGCAAGGATGGCAAGTTACAGTACTCCGAAGTTGACATTTTTTCCCATAGACTAACATGGTGGCGTATGCTGCGCCTTTTCCGGGCTCGTATCTCGAAAACGATACGAGATACAGATTTTTTGTTGTGAGTTACATAGCCAAATTTGCTATGTAATAGCAAAAACCTAGCCAGCAAAATCAAGATTTTTGTGAAATGTAAATTTTTTTTCTACGTCGTGTGGTTGCTGAGATATTAGCAATTAAGTGCTTCCAATGCTCGTTTTAAGCTTCAATCCCCATTACAATGCATATATTCTTTGTACACACTGTATTTCTGTATGCACCTGTTTGGCAAAAACAGGGTATGCACTTCCATTACTGTTACAGTTATTGTTTCCACTTGCATTTATTCCCCATTTGCATTACCGTTCCAGTGTATGCCACCATGTGCGTTACCCTTTGCGTTGTCATTCACGCTTGCGTTTTCGTTACTGTTACCATTTCCGTTTCCACTACTGTTTCTGTTTGTGTCACCGTGCGCATTGCCATTTGCGTTTCTGGCAGTCCTTTCATTTGTGTTTCCATTTCTCTTTCATTTTGCGTCTTCCTTGCTGTTACAGTTACCATATGCGTTTGCAGTTACGTTACTGTGCCCGTGCACGTTACGGTTTGTATTTCCATATGCGCTTGCATTTCCTTTTGTACTTCTGTTTCCTTTGCTGTTATTGTTGCTGTTACCATTACCATTTGTGTTTACTATTGCAGTACTGTCCCTGTGCGCATTTCAGTTTGCGTTTCCACATGCGCTTCTGTTCCCATTTCCGTTTCTCTTTCCTTTGGCATTATTCTTCATGTTAACTTTACCATTTGCATTTACAATTGCGGTACTGTGCCTCTGCACGTTCCGGTTTGAGTTAATGTGTGTGCTTGCGTTCACGTTTCGGTTTCTGTTCCCTTTCGCATTCTTTTTGCTGTGACACTTAACATTTACATTTAAGATACTGCTGCCATCACTGTTAGCGTTACCAGTTGCGTTTTCGTACGTGCTTCAATGTCCATTTGCGTCACGGTTCGCTTCGGCATCACTTTGCGCTTGCAATTCTATTACCATTTCCTTTACCATTTATGTTTGTGTTACCATGTGCGCCACTGTTCGCACTTCTCTTTGCATTGCTGTTCCTGTTACTATGTCACAAGACATCATGTGGTGGAAGCGCAGGACCACCGCTGCATTACATTCGCTATTTCTCATCATCATTCTCAAAAAGATGGCAAATTAGAGGCAAAAAACTCTGTTTAATGCATCAGTTAGGGTTGTTCCACAGCAACAAAAGTGAGGAAATTTGGTGTTAAGGTTGAAAGCCCCCCTTGGAGCCCTCCAGCCCACCCCCCAACCGGCATCGGGTGTGCTTTGGGGTTGTCGGTCTAACTCTCACCCCATTCTCCTATTCCTCAGCTTCTTTACATATAGTGGGTGTGCGAGTTAGTGCCGACAACCCCAACATGCACCCCGATGCCAGTTGGGGGTGGGCTGAGGGGTCCAAGGGGGGCTTTCAACCATAAAATGAATTTCTCACTTTTGTCGCTGTGGAATAACCCTAACTGATGCATTAAATGGAGTTTTTTGCCTATATATATATATATATATATATATATATATGTAATAAATGAATAAACAGAGAGAGGAAAGAGTAAGTATACAAAACAACAGCTAAGGGACCACAAATAAAGACATGTTGGGAGTGGTGCAGTGCAGTGGCTGTGGAGTAGCATTCTTCCAGGAGACATTCTGGAGGATGTGGTGATGCCTCATCTGCAGGCACCTCTCTGGGCTAAGGGAGGAGGTTGCTCATCTCCAGGCTAAGTTGGCCAGGATTCAGGGGACCTCCTTTCCTACTCAGGGACCACCAGGGCTACCACCATTGCCTCAGAGGTTGACAAGAATGAGGAGCGGTTGGACCACAGTGGGCTCAGGGAGGGTGAGGGTGGTGGAACAGAGGCACAACCCTCCAGTTGTACCTCTCCACAATTCATGTGCCATTCTGGCAGAGTGTGGTTCCTCTATGGACGCACCTGCAGTGGAGACCAAGGAGTATGCTGGGAACCTCCACAAAGGAGACCCATAGGAAGGTGGCTAGGGCCCCCACAGGGGAAGGAAACAACTCCTGGTGGGGGACTCCATTATTAGGAGGGTAGAACTGGGGGAGGGAATGGAAATGGAGGTAAAGTGCCTGCCTGGCACCATGGCTTGGAGGGACAGGGAGCAAATCCTCAGGATCACAGGAGCAGCTGCACAGTGGAGGGAGCTGGATGTCATTGTCCACTTATGGACAAATGACCTGGCTGGGAAAGGGAGTGGAGCAGTGCAGGAGGAGTTTGTGAAGTTGTGGTGGGGCCTTAGACAAGTAGCACACACGGCAACCTTCTCGGAGGTGCTGCCTGTCTATGGTATGGGTGAGGCTAGGGTACTCCACACTATGGGATTCAATCAGTGGTTGGAAAACTGGTGCAGAGCTCAGGGTTTTGGCTTCATTGGGGACTGGGGCTCCACCTGAAGGGGTACAGGCCTATACTGGTGTGATGGTCTGCATCTACCCAGGAGGGGAACCAGAATCCTAGGTGATAGGTTTAAATGCTTCATTGGCAAGCATGTAAACTAGCCAAGGGGGGAGGCACTGAAAAGGAGAAGGGAAATCCTAGCTCCACCCTAAAAAGCAGGGTAGTTAGTGAGGTAAACACCAAGATAGAGCAGTCAATAGGGAGAAGAGGAGGGAAGGGGTAAATATAGAAAAAGACAAAGGCAGTAAGGACAGGGATGGGGCAAAAAGGAATAAGGCCATCAAAAAATGGAGGATAATGAATACTAATGTCAGCAGTCTAGGTAACAAGCTCCCTGAACTGGTGGCCTTGATGGAAGAAGGATGCCTGGATATCGTGGCAGTCACAGAAACATGATACACAGAGAACCATGACTGGGATGTCAACATACCAGGTTACACAACCTACAGGAGGGACAAGGAGGGTAGAAGAGGAGGAGGAGTAGCTCTCTATGTAAGGGAAGGGATCAAAGCAATGGAACTAAAGGGTAAACAGGGAGGAGAGGAGGCACTGAGGGTCACCCTGGAGACTGGAAATGGCACCACAATCTGCACAGGAGTTGTATTCAGATCCCCGTCTCAGGGAAGGAAATGGGCAAGGAAATGATAGAAGGCATCCTTAGGATGGCAGAGAAAGGGAAGATATTACTGATGGGAGACCTGATGTTAACTGGAGCACCTTTGCTGCAGCCACATCCAAGAGCAGGGCCATTCTCGATGCTCTGCAGGGGGCATGCCTCAGACAGCTAGTTTTGGAACCCACTCGGGAAGGAGCAATCTTAGACCTGGTACTCTCAAATGGGGATGGAGAGAGGCTCTCAGATCTAGAAGTGGGTAGCCATCTGGGAACAAGTGATCACCAAACAGTGTGGCTCACGATAAACTTAGCTATAGAGTCAAGCCATACAAAAGTGAAGGTACTGGACTGCAGGAGGACTGATTTTGTTAAAATGGGAGAGTGCCTCAGAAAAACACTAGCAAACAGGCAAGAAGGTTGGGTGGAGCAGCAATGGAGAGACATCAAAACTGCCATCACAGAGGCAACAAGCCTTTGTGTGAAGCAAATAAAACAAAACGAAAGAAAGAAACAATATGGTTCTCAAAAGAAGTGGCAGGGAAGGTTAGGGAGAAAAAGATAGCATTCAGGAAGTATAAGGAAACATAGAAGAAGCAGGACAGAGAACCATACCAGTTAAAGCAGAAGGAAGCGGGGCAGTCAGTCAGAAGTCCACCCTATCCAGACTGCGCATTCAACTGTCCACCTCGTACTCACCACTGTGACCTCTGTACCTCACTCTCCTTCCCGTCCCTCAGTGCCAGATGCCTTGCACATAGCTCTACCCTAATTGGGAAGTACTGGATTGGCTCCCTGCCACCCTACCTGCAGTCTCTCATCTATGTCCCACCAACCCCCCTTTACACCCTCCGTTCCTCCATACACAGGGCTCTCACCCTTCCCTCCTGGCATACCATGTCTGGATGAGCTGCCTTCTTGTTTAAACTCCTAAGTATTTGGAATTCCCTCCCTTTAGACATCCACTCCGCTCAGTCCTCCCTCTCCTTATCCTTTCTCCTCTGTCAATACTTAGTTCCATCTTGCAACTGTACCTAATTCCTCTCATCCTCCTCTAGTGCTACTTTCTCCCATTCTACAAAACTCAGCCAAGTTGTTCTATCCGATCCCTTCCCTAATTCTTATTCCCTGTCCTCTTGCAGGGTTCTCAGCATCCTGAAGGGGAAAATTACCTTTACGTGCTCCCTCACTATTCACCCTTATGGCTATACAATCATAATTAATTTGGCTGGCTATAGCACTTCTGTCTAAGCCTCACTCATGGAATTACTTAATCTTGCACTTTACTTGTAGTGCTCTTTTGATTTCTCTGAAATCAAATGTTTTGCACTGTTTATCTGTATTGCTTAGTCTACTCTGTTAGTTTCTTATGATTGTCTCCTTGTTACTCTGCTGTAAATGCTATAATTTTAAGTTGTTTGTCACAGTAGTGTTTTATCTTTCTCCCTTCTAATGTATTATGTTGTATGTTTTCTGTATTCACTATGTATTTTGCAGTGTTTATTGTATCCTCCTTTGTATTCCCCCCCCCCAGACTCATCTGGAAACTAGCTATTATAGCTCATGATGTACTTTCTGGTGAAACTTTTTCAAAATAAATAAATAAATAAATAAAAGTATCACTGGCACTGCGGGGGGGGGGGGCGCTAAAACAGAAGTATGCCACTGATCTGGGTGGCTGGTTGGCTGGCAAGCAACCAGTAGTGGAGGAAGCGAGACTGTTAGTAGAGCAGCAGTTGGGAATGAAGGTTGTACCTCAAGGCAGGTCGGATTTTCCTCCTCCTCCTCCTCCTGGCTCCTCCTTAGTGTACGTGTGTGCTCAAGGCATAGAGATAACTCAAGGGCTTCCAGCTTACCAGCTGTCATGGATGCTGTCCTATGTTGCTCCCAGTCCTGCTCTGCAGTGCTTGCACACACACTTAACCATCAACAGTTAGGGGAGTCATGTGACTGCACTAGCAGCAGTCCAATAAAAGTGCCTGTCTCTTTCCACTCTGACCTTGCTGCAGGTAGGTATACCATGATTAGGCCATGCAGGATGACATTCTGTGGGTGCTTAAACCCCTCACCTCAGCACAGCAGCGTCAGAAGCGAGCAGCATGGCATGCAGGCACTTGTGTGTCTCAGAGACAGCAGCACATTGTCATCATGCTGCACAAACTACAACAGTTGGGAGAAGAAAACTAGGAGAGAGAGAGAAAGAGAGAGAGAGAGGTGCCTTGGGAAGCTTTCAGGCCCGGCAGGATTAGAGAAAACTTGACAAGCTGAAATTTAAGAGAACAGTAAACTGCAAAGCATTATTTTTTTTACTCTACCTAGCACTTTGAGAGAGTAAAAAACAAATAAAACAAAATAAAAACAGGACAACACAGAAGCAGTTGTTTGAAGTAGTAGGGAATGGAAGGGCCAAGCAGGGGTAGACTATGATCCCCAGAGGCAAATGTATTTAAAACATATTGTAAAAAACACAAACATTTTCTGGTGAGTACAGCCTAGGGGAGTAGGGATGAGAAGGGTCACAAGTGGGGTCCTGCAAGGGAGCAGGTTTGGGTGGGATGGAACAGCAGAGGATGAAGATGTTGCCCTTGGGTAAGCTCTGGTGTCCTCTGTAGCTAGCCACAGTATGCGTTTGTGTCAGACTTAGCACTGCAGCAGCACAGCTCACTCATTTTTCTGTCTGCTGCCCATTTTCATTTTCTCACGCTGTTTTGCCATTGACATCTCTTCAGTACCGCCAAGTGGATTACTACCTAGGGGAGCAGGGTTGGGTGGGAAAGAAGAGTGGATGAGGAAGGTGTTTTCCCAACTCTGAGCCTCTTGGTGTAGTACTCTACCCCGCTCTTTGGGAACATTCTGTTTACAGTTATCGTTTATTGATTTTTATGCATTGTATTACAGTACTTGAGAAGCTATTTAAAAAGCAAATATGTTTTGACCCTCAAAACCCTTGATTCAATTTCAGATCAAATTGGGCCAATTCAGGTTTTGCCCCACCTGTCTGGAAGTTGGCCTGTCAGGCCCAGTTTGCCAGTTTGCATGACCCTAATCTATACAAGGGTCTGAAATCCTCTATCACTATCACAGATTACTTGGAGTCCATAGAACAAGCCCCTTGGTGTTACTGGTGCATAAGGGAAGGAGGAGCATGCCCTGCTTGGAGAAAAGCCACCAAAAATAAGTAACAAAAAGACTGCCAATAAGAATCTATTTATCCTAATACAACAAATAAACATTTTGACATAATAGGGGGCTTCACTTCAATCATCTTGCACATACTATTAAACCTTTAAAAATATTGACTGGTCTAAATATTTAAAATAGAACCACAATAAGGACTTTCCATTGTGTGATACAGTCTTACAGTTAGTTCCACATTGAGAAAACCACATAATTTGCTCCTGATATGTATTTACTGTCACTGTTAACAGTACCATTTTACCTGTGAGTGACTAGTGCAACTTATATAAACAGTAAAACTGCCACACAAGCATACACACACACCTGTAAAAGCTATGTTATGCAGACTCTGGTGTTGAAGAATGCAAAGCGCACAAAGTAGGGAAATAAAAACATTAGGGTGTAGAGTCTCAGGAGACTTGGCAAATTGGCCATGTGGTGTTCCTTGGGATTCTCAACCCAAATGCCCATCCCCTCTCACCTCAGCCTCTAGCCCCCCTTCCAGAATCACATGGTACAGGTCCAAGCTGGTGCCTCACAGGCATATAGCATTTTGAGGTAGAAAACTATAGCTCACTACATGTGGCCAACAGAATCAGTCATAACATTTTTCATGCAGGGCCCTGCGTGAAGCAATATATCATGTATAATGAAGCATAAGAGCAAGATTGTACATAACGTTCCTTGCTCAGGGCCCTGCGCAAAGCATGAGATCATGTTTAACTTTGTTTGCTCAATGTAGGGTGTGGGCTTTAGGGTTGTGAACCCTAAGGAACACCACACCGCCAGTTCACCAAGACTCCTGAGACTCCAGACCCTAATGTTTCCATTTCCGTTCTGTGTGTACTTTGTGTTCTTCAACTCCAATGTCTGCATAACATAGTTTTTTGCAATTAATTTCCCCTTTTTGTGATACAGTGTAAGCTGCTTACCACAGGCAGTTTTATGCATATATATTTTGTCCACCTAAAACAATGTCTGCAGTTGCCGGCAAGTGGCGCTGATGCCTAGCACATGATTAAAAATATGCCGCTTTTGTTCCAGTGCATTACTGTAATGGATTTTATCAAAAGCAAGTTAAAAAAGTGGCATGGAGCACACTAACAGCCCATTGATGAGCACACTAACAATTGTTAACGTCTCCTCATAGGTAGTGGATGGAAAATGTTCAAGAAAAGTAAAGTATGTTCTGTACAAGACTTTATGTTTTGTGGTAGAGTGCTGAACTGTTGGGAGGAGTGAAACTTAAGTGGTAGAGCATTCACTATCTCTGGGAGACTGAGTAAAAACAGGATTTGCTATGTGCTTGTCAGCCTTGTTGTTAATCTTGTGCCTATGCTTTTCAGAGTTTTTAAAGTTCAAGGAGAGGGGTGGTGATTAAAAACATTCAATCTTTACTGAACAGGAGGGGGGCTGGTGGTTAACATTACTCAGACAGCTTGCCTAATTCACTTAAAGAAGCTGTCTATGGTGCAGCAGGTAACCTAAAGAGCTAACTCCTGAAGAGCTTAAGTAATCACCATTTAATAGCCTGCATTCACACATTTAAGATCTGTTAAGTGAAAAGTTATCACCGCTGGGTGCAATGAATGGCTCAGACAGCTGATGACCACAATCGGCTGTCTGTGTTTGCTGGCATGTAATGTCCGCATAGACAGGTAAAATATCTATTGCAGCCTATGGGGATGGTTTGGGTTTCAAATTACTGTCCGCCTTCCCTGATTGCCCGTGTTATCCGTGTCCGCCGTTCTGTGGAGTGTACAGTAGTGGAATTGTCTCCTTTGGACCTGTGAGTAATGAAATAAACAGAATAGTTTACATTTGTTAAGTGCTGGGTAACCAAGCACCTAATAAGTAAAAGCTAACACCATGTTAAAACTGGGGGTTGCACTGTTACAGCTTACCAAACCAGCATAGATAATAAGTAGGAGATCTCTTATATGGGTCATGGGAAGCCTGGGATAGGGGGTCTCTCGAGAGCATCTAGACGTACTTGTAAAATAAAAATAGAGATAGGTCACAAAGGATCTGTGGCTCTTTAGAAAATAAATAGGACAAACAGGCAGGGTAAACATAAAAAAAAATACTTATCTGATACATGAGTCAGTGTCCTGACAGATCAGGGTTGGTGTCCTGTCAGGCCTGTAGAAATAAAATGAAAACTTGGTCAGTATGAGGAATAGAATACTGATTGTCTAGGTTGGGTGTGGGAGAAGCTCACAGAGGGATTCTTTTTTTTAAATAAGTGGGTTAGGCAGGATGGGGGATACCAGTACCTGTAAGGCGTAAAACAAGCATTTGTCAATACCGAACCTTTGTCGTGTGCACTGGTGCAATTTGGGGTGGGGTGGGGGTACGAGCCGGTGCTGGCAAATTTCAACACTGGTTCATGACTTCATTGTTTTTTAATATTTTTACACCACATTTTCAACATAGCCATCCTATTATGCCACCTCATGAAGAAAGTAAGAGTACAGTTTCAACTCCTGTCCAAAAGGTACTTTCACGCAGTGGCTGAGAAATCACCTTTCAGGATGCAAAAAGAACATTTTGCCCGGAATCTGGAAAATGGCAGCTGTCACATTCATGAGATGCAGTGAAGAAATAGCTATGATGAAAATTTGGGGTCAAAGCATTGAAAAGTACCAAAGGTATGAGCCTGCGTTTGTTAATTTAAGTGTATGCTCATAACTCTGTTGTTTGCTAATATTGTCACACCAGATTTTCAGTGTAGCATTCTTATGACCCCACCTTAGTAAAAGTGCCACTGTCATTTTGTTCACTCATCCCGAAAAATGATTTTGCAGAGCCAACACACCATTGCGTGCCACAGGTGCGAAAACATGTTTCAGGTAGGATATGAAAAATGACAGCTATACTGTTCATAAGGAGGTGTGAAATAATGGCAATGTTGAAACTCTGGAGTGAAAATATTAAAAACTGGCAAGTTAAGACATGAGTAGAAACTCGCAATGCAGCTAGTTCAGTCATTTTTGAATTTTTCACTAACTTTGGGACCCCAACTCACTAACAGTGGCACTGTCATTTCACTAATCAGTCCCAAAAGATGATTCCGTGCAGTGACTGCAAAATCACCTTTTGGGAAGAGTAACAAAATGACAGTGAAAGTGTTCAGGAGGTGGGGTCCCAAGAACCCCATGTTGAAAATGTGGGGCTAAAATCCCTAAAAATGACTGCGATATCAACCTAAGTTGAAACCATCACCACACTGATTCCTATTATTCAGCTTACCTTGAAATCTTCACTTTGCTGGTTGTCTTTGAAGAGTGCAGACATGTCCTGGTCCACAGAAAATCATTGCTCCTGATCTCCAGAGGTAAGTATGAGTAAGGGGGGGCGTGGGGAGGTGGGTGCACATTAGGAGGATCGGGATGGGGAGGGGGATGGGGAGACAACGATGGACCAGTTTTTTTTTCAAGTTTAAAAAAATAAAGACATTGGGGGCAGTTTTCTTTTTTTTCCCACAGGAAATAATGTGTACATTTCTGGACACTGGGAGTGGGCTCCCCAGTATCTGGGGGATGGGGAACGGAGGGTGCTGAGAAGAAAATAGCAGCGGGAGGAACAGGGAGATTTGTTGGTGTTCACATGCGTGTGTGTGTGTGTGAGGGAGCTCAAACAGCAGCAGTGGAGGGAGTGGGAGGCACTGATTTGCTGGGGGGGCTTGAACAGAACGGAAGGTGTGGGAAGGACAGCAGCAGTGTGAGGGAGCGGGAGGCACTGATTTGCTAGTGAGGGCTCAAACAAGAACACAGGAAGGATAGCAGCAGTGGGTGGGAGCAGGAGCCAGTGATTTGCAGGTGGGGGGCTCTAATGGGAATTGAGGGAGGACAGGAGCAGTGGGAGGAAGAGAGAGGGATTCATTTGCTTTTAAACACAGGTTCAGTGCATTCATGTCTGCCGTCATCACTGTAAGTGCTACGGCAGTGTGAATGCGCAGCCAGGAAGTTAATGTAATGCAGGGCTGTTTCAAAGGACCGAGTCATGTCACTATTGGTTTGGCTCTGTCCTTTGAAAACTTTGCCAACTCCACCCCAAAAACAGAAAGTGAGTATTGGCAGCCTACCTACTGATTCACCTGCCGCAGACCTGCTCCTTAGAACAGAGCTCTCCAGTGGATGCACTCCCCCCCACACCCCTCTATAGCAACTCTCATTTCAATTAGTTCACCTACGCTTGCATGCACAACAAACTCAAAAAGCAGAAGAAACACTCTGGTAATCCTTTAAATCTTCCAAACTTCCAGCTAAGTGGTGTGGTGGTAGCACTACTGCCAACCATGCTGCTGACCGAGGTTGCTCAGGTGCCATCTAAGAGGGAAGATTGAACATCCCTGGGACCACTGTCCTCTTCTGGGAAGGGGGGGGCATTTCACTGTACTCATGGTCCACCACCAGGTGGTGTCCTAGTGGCAGTGAAGCATGAATGTCTCACAAGGGTGGTGTGCTGTCCAACATCAGCAGAGATTAAACTGGGCAGAAACTCATTCCCACCTCCTTTGACACTTTTCTCAATTGACTTTTATTGGAAACTTCCACATCCTAGGGATGACAGTTCCAACTCCTACAACTGGACAAACTGACATCAGCTTGCATGTGCCTCCACATGGACATGCATTGACATCAAGCATGGTGTGCGGCAGGAGTGTGGTGGAAAATAGAGGAAAAATATGATGCCAGGGAAGGATAAAGCCACTAGCAGTCACAGGCCCTGCACCACCGACAGGGTACTGGATCACAGAAATGGATAATAGTCTCCGGGGGAGGACAACTTTCTCCCACCTGGCAATGCCATGAGAGGCAATCCATGGGGTACCAATGATCTGAGGAAAGTGTCTGGGATGGTGGGTGATGGGGCTGGGCAACTATCATCAAAAAAGGGTCTGGCAGCCTGAGGTAGAGAAAGAGACATTGTTGAAAACAAAAACATCTTCCAGACTACAGCTGCACCACAGGCCGGCTGTAGTCATGTGACCTGGGTCCCTTCATCAATGGCACCATTTGCATCTGCTTTCCTCATTTCTCTCCCACACAGCAATCACTCACCCCCCACCAACCCCCTGAACACAATGTTTCTTTATAACTTTGTTGATTTAGAGATTTTGATCATAAGTCTTCAACTTAGTCTTTTTTTGGCCCAACTGATGAACATGGCAGTGTCATTTATGAAATCCTGGCCAAAATTTCATTTTGTGGCATGAGCTTAAAAGAGACATTCTGTACAGGATTTGAAAAATGATACCTGTCATATTCATATGGTGGGGTAAAAAAGAGGTTATTCCAAAAATGTGGGATCAAAATCTTTAAGAATAGCATATTTATGAGAGAATAATGAAAATGTCAATGGTTCTTCATGACTTTATTTTTTTTGATATTTTGATCTCAGATTTTCAACATAGGCCAGGATATTCAGACTGCACCAGGCAGTGGCACAAGCCTAGGCACAGCGTAACTGTGATGCGCCTGGGCCAGGTCCAGGTGAAATTCAATGGGAATGCGCCGTGGTGCAGCACTGTTGAATATGGCATTGTCAGTGCACAAACTGTGCATGGCGCAGTGGCACTGGGCCGGTGCAAGCCACAGATAGGGAGCATGGGGATGCATCAGCACAAGTGCAGTTGCGCTAGGTGCATCACCCACGATATTCAGCAGGGGGCATGCAAATGAGGCCATAATATATGCAAGGCGCAAATGTCCATTTGCATGTCATTATAGCTCCATTTGCATGCCTTGCGCAGGGCAGCCTGGCGACTTGCGCCTGGTGCCCTGCACAGCATAACGTGTGCTGTGGGGATCCCAGGGCATCACCTGTCCCATAGCTGCGATTGCATGGTATATGCTTATAAAGAAATCCCTGGTAGTCTAGTGGCACCCCAGACCCCGGTGCCTGATATGTCTGATACAGGACCATCCCAGGTGGTCTAGTGGTCTCCCCTCCCACCCGAGTCCCTGATTCTCTGATAATTGACAATATGACATCTGTGGTGGTCTAGTGGAACCCACCCCACCCATTGCTGCGATCGTGGTAAAATCCTATAATGAAATGCCCTGGTGATCCAGTGGCACCCACACCTCCCAACCCACAGAACACCTTGCTCCCCACTCCCCCATCAATGGCAGGCAGCTGCATTCACCCGAACACCACCGGCCACCTCGCCAAATGACAGGTACAGTATGGGCTGTAAGCTCATTGGTCCCCAGTGTGGACCAATGGGCTTCCAGTGCATACTGTACCAGAGAGTCCCAAATCTGTGAATGACTCCATTTACAGATTTGGGACTGTCTAGAACAGTAGCCCTGCAAGCCCATTGGTCCACACTGTGGACCAATGGGCTTACAGCACATACTGTACCTGTCATTCTGCAGGTGGCCAGATGGTGTGTGGGTGGGATGCAGCCACCTGCCAATGATGGGGGAGGCAGGGAGGCAAGGGTTCTGTGTGGGTGGGGGTGGGGTGCCACTGATCACCAGGGCATTACATTATGGGATTTTACCACCATCGCGGCAATGGGCAGGGGGTTCCACTAGACCACCAGGGATGTCATATTGTCATCTATTGGGAATCAGGACTCGGTGGAGGGGGACCACTAGACCACCAGGGATGGTCATGTATCATACCTATCAGGGAATCGGGGACTGGGAGGGGCCACTAGACTACCAAGAATTCTTTATAAAGATATACCATGCAATCGCGGCTATGGGTGGGGGTGTTCCACTATACCACCAGGGTTGTGAGTGCTTACAGACAGTGTTCTGGGTGGGCAGGTGGCCACCCATGGCTGGACTGCTGTGTTGTGCCCTGCAATACAGCAGCCCACCTGTGGGTGGCCGGGATTTGTTCCTACTCTGCACAGGCTCAAATTTGAGCCCTCCTATGCAGCGCAGTGTAGGGGTGCACCGGCATATGCGCCGCATATCCTGGGCTGAATATCGAGATGTGCCGCATATGCATGGGCACGCCCCCTGCATCTGTGCTGCATACATTATCATTGCACTCCAGCACATTGGGATTTACGCTGTGCCTGGCAGCCTTCTCAATATCCCACCGGGGTGCAATCTGGGGTTGCGCCAGCGCAACTCTGTTGCTCCACGTGCAATCCCTTTGAATATCCAGGCCATAGTGTTTTTATGACCCACTTATTATGATCAAGATAGGTAGAATTTTTTTAATCCAGACCAAAAAATGTGTTTGTGAAGTGACTGTTAGGCTGTACCTAACCAAAGCCCTAAATGGTACTAGCCCCCTGAATGACCCAAATGACATTAAACTCATCTGTCTGGCACTGGATGTGCTGATCACCCCACTCACTGGCCTCCTGAACTGCTCGCTATGCCTCGGTCAGTTCCCCACAGCCTGAAAGAATGCAATTGTTACACCAATCCACAAAGGCTGTGACCCCCTAATACCTGGAAACTACCGTCCAATCTCCATTCTCCCCCCACTGTCCAAAGCATTAGAAAAAGTTGTGGTGGACCAACTAACAGACTACCTTAAAACACATAACCTGCTCTGCAAAGAACAGCATGGTTTTCGTGCTGGGCATAGTACCACCACGGCCCTCCTAGAATTCTCAAACTACATACATACTACTGTTGACAAAGGGCACATCATAGGGGCTGTGTTTATAGACCTATCCAAAGCCATTGACACAGTCACTCCCTCCTCCTAAACTCCCTCCTACTAATGGGGTTCACACAAGGGGCCATTGGACTGCTTTACTAGTTACTTGTCATCCACGTCCCAATGTGTGTGGATAAATAACACAGTCTCATGCTCACCCCCCATCCACTCAGGAGTCCAACAGAGATCCATACTAGGGCCCCTGCTATTTAGTATTTTCTTAAATGCAATTTCCACCGCCTGCCCCCCAAAAAATCCTCCTTTACACAGACGCCGCTGTCATCTGTGCCTCCCACACCAACCCAACCGACCTTCAGGCCTTACTCCAGAATGCTTTCAGCCAAGCTGAACTCTGGTTTGCTAAGCATAGATTGATCATGAACCTAAAAAAAAACAAAAAAAAAACCTTCTGTTTGCACACCACCAGAGCAAATCAAAAAATGCACAACAGCATATTCAAGCAAAGACTCTCTACACTCTGGAGCAGGTTTCGTCCTATAAATATCTAGGGGTAATCTTTGACTCTCATTCCATATGCAAATAAGCACCCTCATATCTGCAACCAGTGCTTGCATTGGTCTCCTATATCACCATAAGGACTGCCTTCCGCTAGAAGCCCTGAGACTAGCAAAAACCTCCTCAGTAATGTCCCTGATTGACTATGGGTTGTTGGTCCTAATGCTGCCGCAGATACCACAGCTATCAGTAAAATAAAAGTGGTCATTAACAAAGCCTACAGGCTCCTAACTGCTGCTGACGGCTTAACGCACAAATGGATACCTTACTCCCTCGCCCAGATCCTGAACCTTGATGAGAAAATCCAGTACCAGTCCTGCCTCTTGACCAAAAAATCCCTACTGGGTTTGACCCCACCAGGTCTTTCTGCCACACTAACATCCTCTACCCCCACAGTGAATACATGCAGCTCAACCAAATCTGCATTGTCCATCCCCAGAGTCAGAACCACACTTGCACAGAGATCTTTTCTGGTCAGGGCACCCTCCTGCTTCAACGCCCTACCCCAATCGGTCTCTAACCAGCAAAAATGTGACCCTTTCAAGAAGGCTCTCAAGACCCACCTCTTTGACACTCGCACTTGCACCTGCACGCACTAGACCCTCCACCTGAGTCTTTAACAGCCTCACAGACCTGCCACCCAACCTCCTCCCAGTCAATGGCCCGCAATTGCACTCAGACACTCTGACAAAATCTCCCTACTGACTGCCCTAAAACTCGCACTACCTGCCTTCCCTCTCTGCTGTAACCTTGACAAAGTCTCCCTATATAGACTGCCTATAGACTGCTCGAATAACTCACACTACCTGCCTTCCCTCATTGCTTTAATTGTGTAAACCTGGCATGGTACCCTGTGCATTATTGATACACTGTGTTACCCAAGTCTGTATTATGAATTGTGTATATGCTTTATTGATACATTGTGTTACCTATGTCTGTATTATGAACTGTGAACTACATCCTCTATATCTCTTGATCTACTGTATTGAGTATATCTGTATTGTGAATCTGACGTGGGGCCTTTGGAAATGCGTCTCTGACTCAAAGGTTGTAATTCCAAGATTTTTAAATAAATAAATACAAATATATTTTGGAGGGGATTTGAAAAAGTACTCCTACCTTGTTCATATGGTGGGGTAAAAGAGGTTATGTTAAAAATGTGAGACAGAAATGTTAAAACCTGACAAACACATGAGTAAAAGTTTGAAACACATTAAAAAGCCATTCACTGGACTTACCTTGTTTTTAGTCAGTCGGTGGTCGGACTTGTTAGCAACAGAACATTAGGTAGTCGCATGCAGTGTTACTTCTGTGGACCATAGAGAGGTAAGGAAGTGGGGGTTGAATGGTGGATGCTGAGAGGGGTGTTGGGGGTGTGGGAGGGTTGGGGAGGTAGAGGACATCACTGGACCCTTCTCTTTTTTGCAGGTTAACAAAAATTACAAAAGGGAATGATGATGGGCTTTTCTTCATTGTAGGTCCCTACACAGGGGATTGGGCACCCCAATGTTGGTAGGTGGTTTGGCAGCACAGGGAGTGTGCACCCAAAAGTTACATACTCTGTTGTGGGGGGCTTGGCTGGCATTAAGGGTTGGGCAGCCTGGTATTGGAGTGTGTGTTGCATAGTATGACAGCAGAGGCAGGATTGAGCAACTGCTGTCAGTTGGGATCTATGTGATAACAGGGATCACACAAAGGCGATCACTGTTACGGTGAATGTACATCTGCGAAAATCAATTTTGCCAATGTACACCCCAACGCATGGTAAAAGGGTGCTGGGAACTTGAATTGTATATGTTTATGCGGGGGGGTTACACTCCCAGCATCCCCCTACTAAAGGATTCTCAACTCCAGGTGGGGTGCATGTTAGGGGGGGTGCAAGTTCCCCCCCCAAAAAAATTGGGGGGCGGGCACAACGAAATGTATGCACACCCGGACCCAAACCCAGCACCCTCGCAGCTGCAGACTGCGACCCACCCACCATGCCACTGGGCAGCTCGGCAGCCCATCACGGCAACACATCACACAAATCCTCTCTCCCCTTCTGCTGTGCTTGCTTCTTCCCCTGGGCATGTATATATAGCGACAGGATGTCACTATACCTGCAGTCACCCCCCCCCCATCCTCTAGCCATCAGATAAGGCATTACTATTGAGTTGCTGTTTTTGTGTACGCTCAATAGCGAATGCCCTTATCATGGGATACCTGTCAGTTCCTATATGTTCTAATTCTGTTGGCAGCCTAAGGGTGAAAAGTTGCCTTAGGTGGGGGGGAGGGGAGGAAGAAACCGACAGTGGAATTGAGCACCTGACAGTAGTTTAATTAAATAGCTGGGTTGTTTGGGAAGGGGGGGGGATAAGGCTGGTGGAGTTTAGCACCTGCCACTAGTTTAATTAAAGCACTCCAAGCAGGCTTCCAGTCTCAGAGCCACTCAGGACACACGCATAGATGAGCTGATGCTGCCGTCTTCACCTCCTATGAATAGCCTCATTTTTAGTTTGACAAATGCATAATAAGCACGCAGATCTAAAACTTTTAGATTTAGCAAAAATACAGCTATACTTAGAACATTAATGTTTGCTATAAGCATGCTAAAAAAGAGACACGTTTTACACATAATTCACAAATGGCATAAGATAAGAAAATAAAAATGACAAAAATACACACCTTGGGCCAAACTCTATCAAACTTGAAAGTTTCATATTTCAAATCAAACTATTTTTAACTTATTGGTGAGCAAAACAAGTCTTACTTTTAATGCATTTATCTGTTTTTGACCCTCTATTAGTTTGTCACTGCCAAATCAATGGAAACAAAATTTTCAAGATCCAGTGATCCTGGCACTGATCCTATGAGTGCCAACTTTTAGACAAATCTGTCATACAGGGGCTGAGTTAATAAGGTGCAAAATTTGGGTTGAACATTAAAGTGCCTACTCAACCCTAATATAAAGGGCATGGTAGTTCATTGGGTAGGCAGTTTAATGTTAAACCCTGATTTTTGCACCTTATTGACTCAGCTCCCAGTATAGAGATTTGCCTGAAAGTTGGCATGCATAGAGTCAGTGCCAGGATCACTGGATCTTGAAAAATTTGTTTCCACTGATTCCAAAGAATTTTGTTTCTACTTGGCTTGTACAAAGGTGGTGCAAGGATGTCTGGAGCCTGTATATTTGGTACTGGTTGGTTCACAAGTTTAAGCATTCTAGAATGTTGAAAGCACATTTTTTTGCTCATTGATAGTACAAAAACAAGTGGAACTTGAAACTTGAAACTTTCAAATTTGTTAGAGTTTGGTCCAAGGGTAATTATTTGATAGATGATTTAATGGTTAAATGTGTAGTTTTTTAATTTTTAATTTTTATGTTGGAATTAACTGCAACCAACATCTTTGAACAGTGAGGTTTGGAGGCGCGGTCGCTGTTGGGCGAATGCAGGGGACACACCAGTAGGTACATCCCTCATTCCCCAATCAGCCTGTATGCCAATGCCACACCATGCATACTAAGCTGGTGAGCACATCTAAGGAAAGGTCTGCTGCAATCCGAGCAAAGCTCGTCACACGTAGCGGACCTTTCCTACATGCTTGCCAGCTAGTAGCATGGTGACACAGTGGCCGCTACACTGCCGACAGCGCCAACTTTGGGGTGCCCAAACCCCCGGTTGGCTTGCCCTGCCCTGTAAAGTATGTGCAGACAGGGAGTCCACTCCATCAGCAGAATGTGCCCCCACCTCATTGTTTTGCTGACGAGCATGTGCCCAGTCTCATCGGCATCCCCCCCTTCTCGCTGTACTGTGCCAATGGGGAGCCCACCCCATCAGCATGATGTCCCCCTTCTTCTGTGCTGATGGGGTTTCCAATCCCCATCAGCTACTGTACCCCCCCAAACAAAAGAAATGACCTATAAAAAAGAAAACCATCTGTGTTGTTGTTTTTTTTCTTGGTCCCTGTGAACTGAAAACGGTCCCTCGCAGTCTCCCTACCCACCACCCGCACCCACCCACTGCACACCCTGCCTTTCCAAACACCCCCACCCCATACTTACCTCCGGAGTCTAGCATGACGATCTTTGGTGTACTGGGAACATGTCTGCACTCTTCAAAGCCAACCGTGAACTGAGGAAATGCCAGTAAGCTGTATATTTCAACTTTGCTTCATATCTTGGGCATTTTTTTGAGTTTTTGCACCAAATTTTCAACATGGGTTTTTGGGACCCCTCCTCATGAAATCTGTCACAGTTTTGACATTAATCAGTCCTGAAAGGTGATTTCGAAGTCACTGCATGGAATCACCTTTTGGGACTGATTAATGCAAGGACAGTGGCAGTGTTCATGAGGTGGGCTCTTAAAAAGGCTATGTTGCAAATTTGGTGGGAAAAAATCCAAAAAATGGCTGTTTTACGAGCATGCATTGCGCAGTTGTTACGCAAGCTTGTACCTTTGTGAATTCACAATATTTTCATGCCAGATTTTCAACACTGTTATTTTTCTACACCTCCTTGTGACCAGTACAGCTGTCATTTTTCACATCCTGGCCAAAATGTGTTTCCGCACTTCTGGCGCACAATACCATGGTCACTGTGGGAAATCAGTGTTTGGGCCAGATTACAAAAATGACAGTGACACTGTTCATGAGCAGAGGTCCTACAATGCCTATGTTGAAAATTTGGTGACAATACTCCATAAAATGATTGTATTACAAGCGTACGTTGCACAGTTTGCCCGCACGCTCGTAACGTTGTGCATTTGTAATATTTTCACTCTGGATTTTCACCATTGGCATTTTTCCACACCTCTTGATGAACAGTAAAGCTGTAATTTTACATATCCTGCCTGAAATGTGTTTTCGCATGTCCGGTGAAGAATCAATCAATCAATCACTTTATTTAACCAGGTATAAACACCATTGAGCAAGCTCATTTTCAAGGTGGTCCTGGGCATAAATACAATACAGTACACTTCATAAGATTACAATTATGGTGGACAACGGTGCAAAAAAAAAAAAAAAATTGTGAAGTGCCGGTCAATATGTAAGCAATAATACCTGACAGGGTGGGTGGTATTGTGCTATACCGGACTGCCCAGGGGTGTAATGAGGCCCGACGCCACAGGCAGAGGGCCTTATAGCCCCTGGAAGGTCCAGTATAGCACTATACCGCCCACCCTGGAGGGTATTATTGCACTTAGAAAATGGGCACTGTAAAAAATAGTTTTATATAAAACAGTTAATAAATAAATTAGTTTAAAATAACTTTTAGATTAAAATAGTTCCTCCACCTGCATGAGCTAATTGTGACCTGGCTATCATGGTTACCCTCTCCTACACAGTTGAACACATTGAAAATCAGAAGAGGAGCACAATCCCAAGTCAGGGCAGTTTCTTTTTTTTTCCCCAACAGCACTCAGAGGTGCAGTGAGGGGGGGGGGGGACAGCAAGGATTGACTGTGGATCCCCTCCCATGACGACCGTGGACTCCAGATCATCCCCAGTGCCTGCAATGATGGAAAAAGAAGTATCAGTTAGGTACAGGCTCCCCGCTGCTCTTTAATGACCGTGCTTCTTTGATCTTGAAGAGAATTCTGACTGGAGGGCAGCAGGAGTGCAATCGCAAGTCAGAAAAGTGTTTGTGCTTTTTTTCCTTACTGGACCACAGCTGCAGCATCATCACAAGTCAGGACACTTGCTGATTGTCTTTTTCAAAAGCAGTCAGAGATGCGGGGTGGGCAGGGGATGTGCAGCAAGGATTGATACCCTCCCACGGCAACTATGGACTCTAGATCTTCCCTGAGTGCCTGGGATGATGAAGGCAGCTGCAAAGGAATGATCATTAATGATAAACAGATTTGAACACTTGGAGAGCACCATAAACTCTTCAAATATTCACATCCTGGATATCTACCTGGGTATGGAAGGGGAAGACCCATGCAAATTTCTTGAGAGAAGTGAAGTCGCTATGTTTTACCTCTTTCTTTTTTTGCTGGCAGCAGGGAAAACATTGGGGAAAGGTAGCAATAGTGCAAGATAATCGCTATAATTTACATCCTTGTACTGCTGCTTTAAATGGGTGTCTGCATTTTGTGTTTACTGGGGCAGTTTGGGGAACGTTATAGTGGCAAACGAAGTTCATCGGCTCGAGGAGCAAATGGGAGAACATGAACCTTAAGTAAATCAAACCTATGGTTTTTGGTACAGTTACTTTCATAGCTTACACATTTCTTATAGGCAGCATAAATTATGTTGGCAGTGGGGTTGTTTGGACTGCGGCGACTGCTTTATGAGTGTGTTGGGCAAGCGTCTGTTCACTCGCTAGCGAGCAAAGCGAACAAAAAAAAGAGAGATAAATGCTTTTTTGGCTTGTGGATCTGTCCAAGAGTGACATTTTTCTACTTGAATTAATATGTGACTTTTTTGCACTGTGAACATGGGGAGATCGGCGACAACTCCTACTGTAGGGCTCGCTTAGCGAGACAAAAAATGGCGGAGATTTGAAATCAGATTAGGTTTTTTTGGCCAATAAGGAAGCAGGGTGGGCACCACGATCCTGGTGGTGGGGCAGGCTAGGCTGGTGCTTTTAATACCCGGGCTCTGTTGTCTGATAGATGCCCACCTTGGCAGAGATATTAGCCAATCAGAGCCCAGAGATTTCTTAGCCCATTTTCTAAGGGCCTATACATACCGGTCAACATAATTAAGAATAGCACGGTCGTTATGCGAAATCACTTCTTGAGAAAGCTTGAGGACATGTCAGTGACACTGTACAGGAGTAGAGGTGCTAAAATGCCTATGTTGAAAATTTGGTGCGGAAACTCCATAAAATGCCTGTGTTACAAGTGTGCATCGCGCATTTCCCAAACACCCTTGTAACTTTGCATATTTGCAATACTTACATGCCACATTTTTACCACTGCCATATTTTTACACCTACTTATGAACAGTACAGCTGTCATTTTCACATCCTGCCAAAAATGTGTTTCCACACTGCACTACCAAAGCCAATGCCAGCGCGACAACATTCGGCATTGACAAATGCTTATTTTTCATTTAATATGCTTTATTGAAATTTTGTCATACATCAATAGGAAACAATCAATGTCAGGTCTACATAATAGTTCAATATCCAAGCAAAAACCTTTGATCTAGAACAGATGATGTTCATGAACATTGAATTTTTTTTTTTAATTATTTAAAAAAAGGAAGTGCCATTTTGTACAGAAGTATAGGTTTTCTAGCATACTTTCATAACTGGATTATTGTGAAACTGAAGTATGTTAGTTACGTGACAGAAAAACAACTTTGTCGCTAAAAACTGCCATTTTTGTGCAGTTTTGATTCATGGAAATGGCCCTCCTGTTTTCATTTACATTGCTGCCAGTCAGGAGCCCATCACTGCCACTGGCACCAGCCCCCAAGTTTCTCTGGCTGTCAGGATCCCATCACCACCACTGGCAACTCCCACTCTCCTGACAAAATGTTTTCATAACTGGAGGTAGACCTAGCAGCCTAGTGTGAAGGATGGTGTTCAAGAGAGCTCCTGGTACAGTGGTTCTGAATTCATTAAGTATTTCTAGCATGCTGCTAAGGTTAAAAATAACATAGCTCAATGAAGAATAGGTCTTGGATTGCAGAGATACCAGATTTGTGATGGGAAGACCCATAAATTCCAACAAAAATGAACCGACAACATCGAGGCCACCAAATATGACAGGCCCACTGTTGTCTTCTTCCAGCACAGAGGAAACTTTTACTTCACCCCCACTGTGGATTCCCTGCAATGGGTGATACATGATCTCACACAGTCCATTAAATGAATGGACAAAAAAATGGACCAAGACATAAATCGCCTATCAAAAGTGGAAACTAAAATTGATGAAGCGCTACAGAAATCAAAGGACTCAAAAAACGATCACTGCCAAGGAAATGGCTGAAGCAACAGCAGCTGCAAAGCAATGATCATTAATGATAAACAGATTTGAACACTTTGCGAGCACCATGCAATCTTCAAATATTCACATCTTGGATATCTACCTGGGTATGGAAGGGGAAGACCCATGTAAATTTCTTGAGAGGTGGCAGAGGCTCTGGGGTTGGGCCATGTGGTTCTAGTAAAAAATGCTTACAGCATATCCCTAAGGAGAGTGTCATGGGGTTGGGGGTGGGGGATGGACTTCAGACTCTCCTGATGATTGTGGTTTCCTCTGGGGTAAGAGATCAACTTCTGAGGACCACCAAGGTACAGAATACTGGAGAAAAGCAAAAGCATACCCAAATATGCCAAGTTAACAAATAACAAGAAGGAGCAAAAACAAAACCAGTACCACTCAGTCAGTATAGTAAAACAGCCTTATTGCTTCCATATAAAATTGCATACTGTGCCAAAGTGCAAAGGGCTGCTACAGAGAAGGAAGTGATAAAAATGATCACATGACCCTGACCAGATTTGCCTCAGTGTCTCTCCTTGAAAAGGCACTAAGACGAAACCGGTCAGGGTCATGTGATTGTTTTCTATGTAAGCTGTTTTACTATACTGACTGAGTGGCTCTGGTTTTGTTTTTGGCATTAAGGTACAAAATCTGATAACCCTGTAAGACAAACACATGCTACTGTTTCCAGACTATTCATATGCAATGTGCCAGTGAATAAAATCCTTCAAGGAAGTGATGGCAAAACTCAGGGAGGCTGGAGTGGGTTTCCACCTAGGGTTCTTGGCACACTTCCAGTTCTCACTTTGAAACAAACTGTACTCATTCACAGACCCTAAAGCAGTCAGTACCCTAGTGAAATAGTTGGTAGGAGTGCGGGAGCAGGAGGCTTCGGTGAATCCAAAAGTCTCATCATATGAAGGGCATTGACTATTTTGATTTGGACCTTTAATATTTAGATTGTTATTGTTTGGGAAAATGCCTTTAGACCACAAGTTCCTATTTTCAAAGGTAACCCAGCCATTTAGCAATGCAAAAACAAAACATACATACACTATATAGTATAACTTAATACTTCATCATTATATACAGGAAAATATCACTCATCATAATTTAAAACAATTGCACAAAGCAAGATCCTAAAGATACATTTTAAGATCATTTTTAAAATGCCCCAAGTGCTATGCAGTGAGTGGTACCTAAGTCTATAAAATTATCCTACCACCTGAACATGGATTGGGCTTGACACAGATAATGCAGATTTCTGCTCACCTGTACTGATACCTGAACAATCTAAGTCTCTTTCCAGTATGAATTTTGACATATAACTCATATGATAAATGTATTGTGCGGGGAGGAGGTCTTTAAGTTTTCAGTGGTGGGGATTTTGCCCAGTTGCATTTGATTAACTATTGTTCTTTATGCATATTTAAAATGGTGTCTTCATTGGGAGCCTTTTACCACATGAGCAAACAAAGAGGGGAAGGGAAAAATATAGCTGGTGCATTTGAGTTAATGTTATTACTGTCCAGAGCATGTGAGTAGCAGAATGGAGGAAGGGACTTTCCATTGGGACTCTGAGGTGTCACAGCAGCTGGAGGGAGTATCTTTCAATCCTGGATTAGTACGTTAGTCCGTGCTGGCCATTAATCTCTTTCCGATATCCATCCTGCAGCTTGTGAGTATGTTGCTCATGTTACCAATTTACTGTTTTGTCTGGTTATATGTCTGGTCTCTGGTGCTGTTAAGAGGCAGAATTTTCAGAAAAAAAATATGTTTACTAGTTAAATCTTAATACCTGCCAACTCTTACTCATTACCTTGTGTTATTTGCTACACAACTACATGGGGAGCTAATTGGGGAACCATATATAGTATAAGTGTAATAAATCTGGGGGTTCTTCTCAATATTAATCTCTCATTTGACTCCCATTTTAACTCATGAGGAGAACTGCATTTTTCATAGGATAATCTCCAAAGTAAAGAAATGTATTAATAATTCTCATTAGACAACATTGGATAATGTGTTTGTTATTTTCAGGACTGAGTATTGCAATGCTTTATCATCAGGTCTTCCTAACATTAAACTTGATAAACTGCAGTATGTCTTGAATGCTGCAGCAAGACTGATTTCTACTGTGGGTATTTGAGAACATATTACTCCTGTACTCAGAGACCTCCACTGGTTGCCGATCAAGTACTGGATTGATTACAAAGTGTTACTTCTTCTGTACAGATGCGTATATGATTGAGGTATGCGTTCTTATTGAAACTTAATTGTGGAGTACTGTCCTGCTAGAGCTCTTCACTCAGCAAATTTTACATTGCTTATAATGCTTAAACCCAGCACTAAGACTGTTGGTGGTTGGGCTTTCGCGGTTAGGACCCCTACATTATGGAACACCCTTCCATTAGCATTAAGGTCAGCAAACACAAGTGAAAGTCTAAAATCTGCCTTGAAAACTTGACTACTGGCTCAAGCCTTTGATTATAATCAAAATCAGGTCTCCTTCTCTTGGAATTCCAAGACAGGCCTTAGGTTTTCTTGGAATTCCAAGACAGGCCTTAGGGTCAACAATCTCTTGTTAATTTCTGCGTTGATTTTGCCTTGAATCTTGGTTTGCTTAAATCTCCAACTGTTAGTGTTTTAATCTATGTAAGGTGTTTTTACTTTACCTTTTAATGTTTTTAATGCCTCTTATGTATTGCTATAATGTTTATGGATATGTTTAAAACACAGGTTATGCCCCTGTAACAGTAGTTCTAGGAGTGGTATATGTTGTTCATCCACACGTACTGGCACTGTCCTTTCCCTTTAAGATGTGCTGGAAAGTCTTCAGGCTGGCTCCTCCCACCCACATGGGTGGTATATCCCTCGGCTCCACCCCATGACACCATATCTTGTCCTCTGGCAGCAGAGGTTGTCCGCCTGAGCCAGGGGAGGTTGGGCGGGTCCGTGTGGATGAACAACATATACCACCACTAGAATTACTGTTACAGGTAAGTAACCTGTGTTTCTAGGGATGTGGATATATTGTTCTAGCCACACATACTGGCAGACTCCTAGCAGTTCTCCTGGAGGAGGGAGCCAAGGTGCACACCCCCTACTTAGGAAACAGATTAGAGAACTGAGGCCCCAAAGCCAGCATCATAGCGTGACTTGAGGTCAATGTGATAATTGGAAATGAAGGTGTGTGCTGACTTCCAGGTAGCAGCCCTGCAGATTTCCTGGATAGGGGTGTCCCTAGAAGCAGCCACCAATGCAGTGATATGGTGGGTGGAATAAGCCCTTAGTCCTCCAGAAGGCTCCCTACCCACCAACCTATAGCAGAGATCAATGCAGGAAGTGATCCACCTGCCAATTGTCCACTTGGCTGCAGGTCTGCCAGGTGCGGCTTCAGTGTAGGTGACAAACAGCTGGAGAACCTCTCCCCAAACTCCAGCAGTGCACTCTTTGTAATAAGCGAGCAATCGCCTCAGGTCCAGAGTATGGAACCTGTGTTTGGCCTCTGAGGTGTGATTTGGGAAGAACACCAGAAGAGTCATCACCTGATTCAGGTGACACTCTGACACAACCTTCAGGAGGAACTTTGGCTTGAGCTTTGTCAAAACCAGCAACAAGTCCCACAGTGGTGGTGGTTCATGCACCGGAGGGGAAATGTGATCTAAGCCTTTGAAAAAATGCCAGACCACCTTCTCCTGCACCACCGGGTGCTGACAAGACCATGCTTGGTAAGCAGAGATGGCTGCCAGGCGCACCTTAAGGGTCATCAACCGAAGTCCCTTTTTGGAGAGGGACAACAAGTAGTCCAAAATGTTGGCCACCAGACAAGACAAAGGGTTCAACCCCTTGTCCTAACACCAAATGGAGAATCTCTTCCATTTGAAGGCTTAGCATTTTCTGGTTGATTCCTTTCTAGATGCCTCCACCATGGTGAGGACATCTTCGGAGAGACCCAAAGTCTGGAACTGTAGCCACTCAGGAACCAAGCTGTCAGGTGCATGGACTGAAGGTCTGGGTGGAGTACCTTCCCCTGACTGATGGAGAGCAGATCCGGGCAGAGTGGTAGACACCTTGGAAGCCTGTTGTTGAGGCTGAGGAGATTGGGCTACCAAAACTGGCATGGCCAGTCTGGAGCCACCAGGATCACCTGTGCCTTGTCCCTCCTGACCTTGAGCAGCACCTTGTGGATCAGGGAAGTGGAGGGAAGGCATAGAAGAGGCATGGGATCCAAGGCCTTGAGAAGGCATCCCTCTGCAGTGAGCCTTGTTGATGGGGGTGGGCACAGAACAGCCTCAGCTCTGCATTCTCCCTGGAGGCAAACAGGTCTACCTGAGGGATTCCTCACTGGGAGAACAGATTGTAAACTACCTCTGAATGGAGAGACCACTTGTGAAATGCCTTGCCTACCTAGCTGATGGCATCCACCAGCTGACTGGAGGTTCCTGCCACATGGATGGCTAGGAAATCCCCTTCCAAGCTGTGCATGAGGGTCCATATGCAGAGAAATTTCCTGCACAAAGACAGGGAGTGCTTCCCACCCTGCTTGTCGAGGTAGTACATGGTTGTGGTGTTGTCCATCTAGATTTGGACCACTTGACTCCGAACAAACAGAGTGAATGCACTCAACGCCAGCCAAACTGCTCGGAGCTCCAGCAGGTTGATGTGCTATCGGGACTCCTTGTGTTCCCTCAGATGGGCACTCCAACCCATGAGAGATGTGTTGGTCATCAGGATGACCATCGACTCGGGGTGGACAAATGGGATCCCTTCCTGCAGATTCTCTGGGACTAGCTACTACTGGATGGTGTCCCACATCCTCTGGGTCACAGTGACCAGCTGGTCGAAGTGACCTTCAAGCTGAGACCACTGGCTGGACAGCTCCCATTGCAGGGAGCACATATTCCAATGGGCCCAATAGACCACACTGGTGCAGGCCTCCATGTAATCCAGAAGGTGCAGGAAGTCCCAGGCAGGATGCAATTGCCCAACCGAAATTATCTGGCAAAGGAGGAGAGAACCTCCACCCTGTCCACCAGGAGCCGACTCTAGCTCAGCAAGAGTCACGCTCTACCCCAGTGAAGCTGATCACCTATGAAGGCACAAGTTCCAACTTAGCCTTGTTAACCAGGAGGCCAAGGGTGGTGCAGGCCTGCGGGGCCAGGTCTCTGGACCACTCCACCTCCTGCTTGGAGAGACCTGCAATCAACAGTCATCTAGGTAGGGGTACACCTGGACTCCTTGGCACCTCAGGTAAGCTGCCACCACTGCTATGCATTTGGTGAAGACCCTGGGGGCTGAAGAGAGGCCAAATTTCATGGCCCGG
Organism: Neoceratodus forsteri; assembly: GCA_016271365.2. NCBI lineage: Eukaryota > Metazoa > Chordata > Ceratodontiformes > Ceratodontidae > Neoceratodus > Neoceratodus forsteri. The sequence continues at coordinate 1,455,880,536 of CM057450.1, read as the reverse complement.
GATTTGTAGAGGGTTCCCATGGCTCAAAAGTGGAGGAACCTTCAGTGGGATGGACAGATTGGGATGTGAAATAACACATCCTGAAGATCCAGTGAGCAAAATCAAATGTTATGCACTAGAGATGGTATGATCTGAGACAGAGTTACCATCCTGAAGGTGTGCAACCTGAGGAACTTGTTCAGGTCATGCAGATCTAGAATGGGTACCAGCCCCTAATCCACTTTGGTACCAGGAAGTACCTGGAGACAAACCCTAGATGTTTTGGAGGATCCACTACTATGACCATGACCTCCTTGTGGAGGAGCTGGGCTATGTCATCTCAAAGAGCTAACCAAGTGTCTGTGGATACCAAGTCCTCCCATGGGGCATGGACTCAGCTTGGAGGGTACTTCTCGAATTCCAGAGGCAGACCCTGACCAACCACTACCAGAACCCACCTGTCCATGGTGATAGTAGACTAGGCTGAAAGGAAGTAGTGAAGCTGGCCCCCCACAGGAGGACCCAGGGGAGGCATAATGGGTATGAGGGAGCCTCCATCCCATCACTGAGCAGGCTTGGAGGAGGAGGATCTAGCTGAGGAGCCACCAGGTCCCTTCCCTCTGGGCTTATGGACCACCGAGGCCACTGACTTGGGCCTGGGTCACCAGGACTGAGCCTGCTGGCCAGACTGATGCTGGGCTGGTTTCACCACAGGAGTGGAGGACTGAAAGAGCTTTCACTTCTGTTGCCTGGAGCCCTTGGGATCCTTCTGTGTGGATGTTACAGAGTCCAAGGTGGCACTGGACTTCTTGATGAGCTGGAGGTTACCCTCCACACTGGGCCCAAACAGGTCACCGCCAAGAAAGGAACATCCACCAGCTTGTGCTGACTGTCTGCTGTGAAGGTCGAGATCTACAGCCAAGCCCTACAGTGCATAGCTACTGCAGCCACCATCGAGTGGGCACAGGAGTCTCCAAGGTCCACAGATGTTTGCAGATGTTGCTCAGCCACAACTTGGCCCTGATCTTGGACCTGCTTGACCATGGTCTGGAGGTCTGCAGCTAAGTTAGAAATCACCTCATCTAAATAGCCCAAGAGGGCGTGTGAGAAGTGTGCCATCATGATGGCTAAGCTCACATGATGGATGCCAAACGAGGAGGCAGCATAGACTTTTTTAGCCACATGGTCCAATTTCTTGGACTCCTTGTCTGGCGGCTTGTCGACATCCCCAATGTTGCCTGAGAGATGAAACATAGAGTTGGACACCAACCTCTCAGCCGAGGGGTGCTCTGTGAATCTCGAGAGGGTACCAATGAGCACACACACTTACGGGCCATCTGGGAAGAGGGCAGAGGGCAGGATGGGGGGCCTGCCAAAGATCCAGGGCTGTACCAGTAATGGCCTCAGCCACTGGGAAAGCCTCCATCGGAGAGTCCCCTTTGTCTAGAATCTCTGTAAGGGGATACTGAGCCCACTTCTGGATGGGCTCCAGTTTCATTCCTGTAGACTCAGAGATGAGGCAGAGGATGAGGATGCACAGGAAGGAAGTGGGCCCTTCCTCCATCAAGAGATCCCCCACGGACTCCTCGTCGACCAGACGGGAGTGAAGTGAGGAATCCTTGGATTCAGAGGAGTTCGCACAAAGCGGCTGACTGCCCAAGTTACCTTCAACCCTCCATGGGCAGCTAAGTGTGAGGGTTGCTGACAACTGATGGGGAAGCTCCTTGGTCAGCCGGGACTCCTTAGTTGGAGCACCAATCAGTGGCTGTTTGGGCAGCAGCTCCACAATGATCAGTGGAGAGGCCAGCTCCGGCTGAACCAAAATGGTCTTGACCAGCTCTACTGGGGGAGGGACAGTCTCGACCAACCCAACAGGGAGAGTCAGTGTCAGCCTCATGGGCAACAGCCAAGTGATGGCCAGTGTGGGAGCTGAGGTCAGCTTCAGGCAAGCCAGCACCAACTGTTGCCACATGAGGTCTTCGTAGCATTGATGCAACTTGCGCTGAAGCCTCTCCTCACCTGAGGAGGATGAAGATGAGGAATAGAGGTGGTGCCGCTTCCCATAGCACCGAGAGTGATAGCGCTGATGTTGGTGGGAGCTGCTCGACCTTGGCTGCTGGGGATGCTGACAGGGGATGCGGAGGGAGCCGGGGAGTGCTGCTGCTCCTCCTGGTCTGGGTCAGTAACCAGAGGATTCTGCTCAGCGGACTGAGCAACCCCTTCCAAGGTTACAGGCAGGACCGGAGTCTGGAAAAGAGAATTGTCAGCCTTTTTGGATGACAACCAGTTGATAGGGTTGAGAAAAATCATGGCTGCATCATCGGCCAGCAACTCAAACAACTGGCCTAATGGGGTCTCCGTGAAGCTAGCAATCAAGGATGCGGTTTTGACGGTGGTCAAAATCTGGTAGTCCTGAGACCGAGAACGTTCCTGTTCCCAGGAACATTGATAGTAAGTCTTCTCTTTCCTGGACTCCTTCTTGTCTTTGTGAGAACGGGAGCTGTGAGATGTAGAAGGGCCCTGCCCCTTAGTCAGGAGGGACTGGCACAGCTCTTTGAAGGAGCCTGAAAAAGTGGAGCCCAGTTGGAGTGGAACGAAGGCAGAAGCCGAGGAGGACTGAGCGGCAGCCCGAGCCGCCTCCTCCTCAAATGTCATAAGCTGTTCCAGCTGCTCAGCAGTCCCCACAGCTGCAGAGACCACTCAATGGGTGTCTTTAGACTTGACCTGTGGATGTCGTTTTTCCAGGTGGCCCATTTTAATGCAGGTGAGGCAGTCCTTGAGGACCGTCATGTGAAATGATTAACAAATGTCGCAGGCCTGGATATTGTGTTCATTGCCCAGGCAGTAGACTCATGTGGTATACAGATCAGTATGTGACATCTTCTGCCCACATGGGCACCAGCCAAATCCGGGCATGGACTTATTGTCCAACGTGGTCATGATCAAAGACTGAGATGAAGACAAAATCTCATAAGAGTTGGTTTGGAAGCAATTCCGAAGAATTTAAGTGCTAAGGCTAACTCAATGTGGGATCATTAAGGAGGAAATCTGCTTCTTCCAGCGGAAAGGAAGATCTGGTGCCATGGGCGGAGCCGAGGGATATACTACCTGGATGGGTGGGAGGAGCCAGCTTGAAGACTTTCTGGCACATCTTAAAGTGAAAGGACACTGCCAGCACATGGGGAAAGAACATCATATCCACATCCCTAGAAACTTGTATAATTATGTTATTCTTTACAGTGTGCAGAGCTTTTTTGATGGGCACTTTATAAAATTGGATTGGATTGACATTTTTAGGTGTATTATTATCTATAAGCCAAATATGCTTGTAATCATTCAATGGTTATTTCATTTGTCTGGAACAGATTATAGGTATTGGCTCTATTTATGGCTCCAGTGGTGCAGCGTTATGACTTAGGTATTTTTCTCTTATGGTGTTACTCTCTATAGTGGTACCAAAAAGAAAAGTGACACAACCCTGTATTAATGTAAAGTCTATTTGTTTTTTCATTGTGAAACTACCTTTTCTTGTTTTATATGCACTGGTATGAAATGCACTTTAAAAAAAATGGAATAAAGCCAACTTGGTGTCACTGAGGGTTGAGGCACTGGATGCCACACCTCCCGCCATGCCAGCAACCTGGGATCTGGAGCAACCTTGGGTTGCCGGGACTCAGCAGAGGAGGAAGAGGATTGACTGTCAGACAGACTGCTCTCCTCTCCCGGGAAGGGGATGGTTGCCATCCTGCTCCTTTGCTGCCCCCTAGTGGAGGCCTGAGGGCAGTGCTGGAGTCAAAGAAGACACAGGTGTGAGGGTATGTGGCATACACATGCCTCCACATGCGCATGCTCATGCTGCGAGGGAAAAGGGGTGGGACAGAGAATAGAAAATGGTGTCAACCAGAAGGACGACAAAGGTCTACCCCAGGCTCGCACCTGGCCAGCTGGGCACCTCTGTGCCATTGAGCTATGTCCTGGTGGACACCGGGGTGATGGAGCTGGGAGGACTGGAGAAGGGGCCAGTTGACAAAGGAGGAGGAAAAACTACTAATAAACAAAATGCAATAAAATATCAACTTAAAATTCTTTCATAACTGGTAGGGGGTGCCCAGCCCCACCAATGATATCCCCTCTCCTGCCTACCCAAAGTTTTATAAAACCAACAGAGTGTGCCCAACTCTGCAACCAGTATCCCCAAATCATTCAAGAAACTAAAGGGGAGGACCAAACCATGTGACCTGTATACCCCCAGCCCAGTGCTTAAAGAAACTGACAGCTGGTACCCCGCCACTACACTGGTTTCACCCTTCCAGCCTGCCTGATCCTTAAAGAAACCAGTGGCTGGGCTAGTCCAGTGGCATAGAGGGCTAAGGCTTTGCACCTTACCTCCTGCGACACCAGGGAACAATGTTTGGGAGTGAGGGGGTCGGCAAGGGAGGAAGAAGATTGAACATCCAGAGGAAAGCTCTCCTCTCCTGGGGAGGGTGGCTTGGTAGTCCTGCTGAATGACTGCCCACAGGTGGAGGCCTGAGGGTAGAAAGGGTCAGGGACACTAATGAAGGGAGGGTGCTGTGGGACTCCACAGCATGTGTATGCCTTCATGTGCATGCAATGATGTGTCTGCACCAGCAACCGGGAGGAAGGAAGAAAAATGGTGGAAAAGACCCTCAGTGGCAGGATGATAACTGACCCCACCGTGGGCTCACCAGTTGCAGGACACAACCACAGTCCTGAGGAAGAGGATGACAGTCAAGGTAAGCCCCGGAGGAGTTGGGTGATGGGGCTGGGAAGGGGACTGATAGGATGGGGGCCACTGGGGAGAACTAGGAGTTAAGAGACAATATAGGAAAAAAAAAAGAAACCAGTGATCGGTGCCCAACCAGATCACCAGAATCTCCCTTGAACAATCTTTAAAGAAAAAAGAGGCTGGTGCCCAACCACAACACATGTATCACCCTGCCCACTACATAAAGAGACCAGATGCTGATGCCCAGTCACACCACTAGCATCCCCACCCTGCTTAATCCATTAAGATACTAACAGCTGGTGCCCAACTCCTATGCTAGTATCCCCCTTCTAGCAAACACAATCCTTAAAGAAACAAGTGCCAGTTACCCAACTACACCATCAGAATACCCCTGCCCAATTGTTAAAGAAACCGGCAGCTGGTGCATGGCCCCTCCACTGGTATCCCCCTTCCAGCCTACCCAGTCCTTAAAGAAACCAGTCACTGGGGCCTAAACACACCACCAGAATCCTCCTTGTCCAATCCTTGAAGAAATCGACACCCGGTGACCAACCACTCTGCTAATATCCCACTTCCAGCCTACACGATCTTTAAAGAAATCGATGGCTGGTGCCCAACCACAACACCAAAATCCACCCTGCCCAATCCTTAAAGAAACCACCAGCTGGTGTTCAGACCCTCTGCTGGTATTCTCCTTCCAGACTGCCCAATACTTAAAGAGACCAGTGCCTGGTGCCCAACTATGCCACCAGTATCACCCTCACTCAATCCTTAAAGAAACCAGCAGCCAGTGCCCAACCTTTCCACTAGTTTCTCTCTTCCAGCCTACTCAGTCCTTAAACAAACCAGTGGTTGGGGCCTAACCACACCACCAGAACCTCCCCATTCAATCCTTAAGGCAATGGACAGCCAGTTACCAACCACACCGCTGATATCCCCCTTCCAGCCTATACCGGGTCATAATGTTGCACGCTTAATAGCGTACGGCATTATGGAGAAAGCAAACTTGTGTGCTCCCCAAGCTGGACTCACCCCGGAGTTGAGAATCTTAAGTGGGGGGGGGTCCAGGGGCATAGATCCCATAATGGGGGGAAGAGCCCCCCCACACAACAAAGACATATGCCTCATGGCATAAATCGTGCAACGTGATTGTACCATGCAGTATTATGTCTTATGACATAATGACCCTGTGCCCTTCCAGCCTACCTGATACTTAATGAAACCAGTGGCTGGTGCCCAACCACACCACCAGAATCCACTTTACCCAATCCTTAAAGAAACCAGCAGTCGGTGCCCAGCACTTCCACTGGTATCCCCCTTCCAGCCTGCCTGATCCTTAAAGAAACCAGTGGCTGGTGTCCAACCACACCACCACAATCCCACCTGCCCAATCCTTACAGAAACCAGTGGCTGGTACCCAACCACACCAACAGTATCACCCCTGCCCAATCCTTAAAGAAGCTGGAAGACAGTGCACAACCCCTCCACTGGTATCAAGCTGCCAGCCTGCCTGACCCTTAAAGAAACCAGTGGTTGGTGCCCAACCACACCAACAGAGTCCCCCGTGCACAATCCTTAAAGAAATGAGTGGCTAGTGCCCAGCCACACTACTAGGATCCTCCTGCCCAATCCTTAAAGAAACCAGCAGCTGGTGCCCAACCACTCTGCTGGTATCTCTCCTACTCAGACTTTAAACAAACTAGTGACTAGTGCCCAACACTACACCAGAATCCCCTCTGTCCAATCCTTACAGAAACAAGTGGCTGGTACCCAACCACACCATTAGTATCCCCCAGCCCAATCCTTAAAGAAACCAGCAGCTGGTTACCAATGGCTCTGCTGGCATCCCTTCCCTAACAGAACCTTAAAGAAACCAGTGGCTGGTGCTCAGCCACACCACCAGAATCCCCCCAACACAATCCTTAAAGAAACCAGCAGCCGGTGCCAAACACCTCCACTGATATCCCCCTTCCTGTCTACTCAAAACTTAAAGAAATTAGTAGCTGGGGCCTAATGAAACCATCAGAACCCTCTCCCCCTGCCCAATCCTTAAAGAAGCCAGCAACCAGTGACAAATCCCTCTGCTGGTATCCTTAAGCAAACCAGTGGCTGGTGCCAAACCACAACACCAGAATACCCCCTGCCCAATACTTGGAGAAACCAGCAGTTGGTGCCCAACCTCTCTGCTGGTATCCCAATTCAAGCCTGCCTGATCCTTAAAGAAACAGCTGGCTGGTGCTCAACCCCTGCCCAATCCTTAAAGAAACCAGTGCCTGGTGTCCAACGACACCACCAGTATCACCCCTGCCCACATCCTTAAAGAAACCAGCAGCCAGAGTAAAAGCCCTCTGCTGGTATCCCACTTCAAGCCTGCCCAATCCTTAAAGAAAGCAGTGATCAGTGCCCAACCACACCACCAGAATCCCCTGCCCAATCCTTAAAGAAACCAGTGGCTAGTGCCCAATCACTTCACTAGTATTCCCACTGCCCAGTCCTTAAAGAAACCAGCAGCTGGTGTCCAAACCCTCTGCTAATATCCCCCCCTTCCAGTCTACCCAGTCCTTAAAGAAACCAGTGGCTGGGGCCTAACTACACCAACAGAATCCCCTCTTTCCAATCCTAAAAGAAATTGACAGCCAGTGACCAACCACTCCACGGATATCCCCTTTCCAGCCTACCTGACCCCTTAAAGAAATCAGTGGCTGGTGCCCAACCACACCACCACAAATCACCTTGCCCAATCCTTGAAGAAACCAGCAGGTGGTGCCAGCCCCCCTGCTGGTATCCCCCTTCCAGCCTGCCCATACCTTAAAGAAACCAGTGGCTGGTGCCTAACCACACCACCAGTATCAACTTTGCCTAATCCTTAAAGAAACCAGCAGCCAGTGCCCAACCTCTCCGCCGGTTCCCCCTTCCAGGCTACTCAGTCCTTAAAGAAACCAGTGGCTAGGGCCTAACCACACCACCAGAATCCCTCCTGTCCAATCCTTAAATAAACCAACAGCCAGTGACTAACCAATCTAATGATATATCCCTTCCAGCCTACCTGATACTTAAAGAAACCAGTGGCTGGTGCCTAACCACACCACCAAAATCCACCCTGCCCAATCCTTAAAGAAACCAGCAGTAAGTGCCCAACCCCTCATTTGGTATCTCCCTTTCAACCTGCCCGATCCTTAAAGAAACCAGTGGGTGGTGCCCAACCACACCCAGAATCCCACTAGCCCAATCTTTAAAGAAACAAGTGGCTGGTGCCCATTCACACCACCAGTATCTCCCCTGCCCAATCCTTAAAGAAACCAGCAGCCAGTGCCCAACCCCTCCGCTGGTATCTCACTTCCAGCCTGCCTGACCCTTAAAGAAATCAGTGGTCGGTGGCCATCCACACCACCAGAATCCCCCCCCTGCCCAATATGTAAAGAAACCAGTGACTGGTGCCCAACACTCCACAAGAATCCCCTCTGCCCAAACCTTAAAGAAACCAGCTACTGGTGCCCAGTTGCTCTGCTGGTATCCGCCCTACTCAAACCTTACAGAAATCAGTGACTGGTGACAAATCTCTCTGCTGTTATCCACCTTCCAGCCTACCCGATACGTAAACAAACCAGTGGCTGGTGCCCAACCACACCACAAGAATCCCTCCTGCGCAATCCTTAGAGAAACCAGTGGCTGATGCCTAACAGCACCACTAGTATCCCACCTGCCCAGTCCTTTAAAAAAACAGCAGCTGGTGCCCAACCCCTCTGCTGGTATCCCCCTTCCAACCTACCCGATCCTTAAAGAAACCAGTGGCTGGTACCCAAACACACCACAAGAATCCCCCCAGCCCAATCCTTATAGAAACTGGCAGCCGGTGCAAAACCCCTCCACTGGTATCCCCCTTCCAGCCTTCCCAATCCTTAAAGAAACCAGTGGTTGATACCCAACTACACCATCAGAATCCCTCCTGCCCAATCTTAAAGAAACCGGTAGCCAATGCCCAACCCCTCCACTGGTATCCCCCCTTACAGCCTACCCAATCCTTAAAGAAACCAGTGGCTGGGGCCTAACCACACCAACAGAATCCCCCCTTTCCAATCCTTAAAGAAATTGACAGCCGGTGACCAATAATTCCACTGATATCCCCCTTCCAGCCTACCTGACCCCTTAAAGAAATCAATGGCTGGTGCCCAACCACACCACCACAATTCACCTTGCCCAATCCTTAAAGAAACCAGCAACTGTTAACAAATCCCTCCACTGGTATTCTCCTTCCAGCCTACCCAATCCTTAAAAGATCCAGTGGCTGGTACCCAGCCACATCGCCAGTATCCACCCACTTGCCCAGTCCTTAAAGAAACCGGCAGCCAGTGCCCAACCTCTTTGTTTATATCCCCTTTCTAGCTTACCTGATCCTTAAAGAAATGAACAGCTGGTGCCCAACCCCTCTATTGCTATCCTGTTATCAGTCTACCCCATCCTTAAAGAAACCAGTGGCTGGTACCTAACTACACCACCAGAATCACCCCCCCGCCCAATCATTAAAGAAACCAGCAGCTAGTGCACAACCCTTCTGCTGTTAACCCCCAATACAGCCTACCCATTCCTTAGAGAAACCAGCGGGTGGTGCCCAACCACACCACTAAAATTCACCCTGCCCAATTCTTAACTAAACCGAAAGACAGTGCCCAACCTCTCTGCTATTATCCACTTCAAGCCTACCTGACCCTTAAAGAAACCAATGGCTGCTGCCCAACCACACCACCTGAATCCCCATGCACAATCCTTAAACAATATTGCAGGCAGTGCCCAACCCTTCTGCTGGTATCCCCCTTCCAGCCATCCTGATCCTTAAAGAAACCAGTGGCTGGTGCCCAGCCACACCACCAGCATCCATCCTGCCCAGTCCTTAAAGAAACTGATAGCCGGTGCTCAGCCCCTCTGCTGGTATCCACTTTTTGCCTACCTGACCTTTAAAGAAACCAGTGGCTGGTGCCCAACCACACCATGAGTATCACCCCTGCCCAATCCTTAAAGAAACCAGCAGCTGGTGTCCAACCCCTCTACTGGCACCCCCCTTCCAGCCTCTCTAATCCTTAAAGAAACCAGTGGCTGGAGCCCAACCACATCACCAGAATCCCCCCTACCCAATCCTTAAAGAAACCTGCAGCTGGTGCCATATCCCCCTTCCAGCCTACCCAGTCCTTAAACCAGTGGCTAGGACCTAACTACACCACCAAAATCCACCCTGCCCAATCCTTAAAGAAATCAACGTCTCCACTGGTATCCACATTCCAGCCTGCCTGATTCTTAAAGAAACCAGTGGCTGGTGCCAAACCACACCACCAGAATCCCACCTGCCCAGTCCTTAAAGAAACCAGTGGCTGGTGCACAACCACACCATCAGTATCACCCCTGCACAATGCTTTAAGAAACCAGCAGCCAGTGCCCAATACCATTGCTGGTATCACACTTCAAGCATGCCTGACCCTTAAAGAAATCAGTGGTTGGAGCCCAACCACACCACCAGAATACCCCTGCCCAATCCTTAAAGAAACCAGTGGCTGGTGCCCAACACTCCACCAGAATCCCCTCTGCCCAATCCTTAAAGAAACGAGTGGCTGGTGCCCAACCATACCACGAGTATCACTCCTGCCCAATCCTTATAGAAACTGGTGGCTGGTGCCAAATCACACCACCAGAATCCCACCTGCCCAGTCCTTAAAGAAACCAGTGGCTGGTGCACAACCACAGCATCAGTATCACCACTGCACAATGCTTAAAGAAACCAGCAGCCAGTGCCCAATACCTCTGCTGGTATCACACTTCAAGCCTGCCCATTCCTTAAAGAAATCAGTGGTTGGTGCCCAGCCACACCACCAGCATCCCCCCTGCCCAATCCTTAAAGAAACCAGTGGCTGGTGCCCAACACCTAACCAGAATCCCCTCTGCCCAATCCTTAAAGAAATGAGTGGCTGGTGCCCAACTATACCACGAGTATCACTCTTGCCAATCCTTATAGAAAATGGTGGCTGGGGCCCAACCACACCACTTGTATCTCCCCTGGCCAATCCTTAAAGAAACCAGCAGCTGGTGCCTAACCCCTCTGCTGGTATCCCTCCTACCCGAACCTTCAAGAAACCAGTGGCTGGTGCCAAACCACACCACCAGAATCCCCCCTGCCCAATCCTTAAAGAAACCATCAGCCAGTTCCCGACCCCTTCACTGAAATCCCCATTGCATCCTTTCTTAATGAAATCAGTGGATGGGGCCTAATCACACCACTAGAACCCCACTCTCCTGCCCTGTCCTTGAAGAAACAAGCAACCGGTGATAAATCCCTCAGCTGGAATCCCCCTTCCAGCCTACACAATCCTTAAAGAAACCTGTGGCTAGTCCGGGCCAGTGGCACAGACAGCTGAGTTGCTGGACACCTTACCTTGCACTTCGTCAGTGACCTGGGTTTGGGAATGGACTCAGGTCACTCAGGGTGCAGTCACAGTGAGGAAAGATTGTGTGTCTGCCAACAGCTCTCCTTTCTCTGGGGTGGGGGGACTCAGCATCACACTGTAGACTGGGGGTCAGCACAGGTGCAATACAAGAAAGTGGTAGACCCACACACAGGGCTTACAACTCCCTCCATGGATGTGGAGACAGTCACCCCACCCATTGCACATGCATGGGTCTGGGGAGAAAATGGAAGAAGGTTCAGAGCTGGCAGGCTCAGTGATGTCAGAAGCAAATTTTGGGTGCAACTGCACCAGGAAGTGGCTATGCACTGGTCAAAGTGTAAATAGAAAGAGACAGTTCGAGACCAGCACCTCTGCCCAAGGCAGAACAGTAAAACACTTTTTTTGTGTTGGTAAACTCTGTCAATACTCAGCCATAGTTACAAGAGCAAGGACTCCCATCAGGCAGTTTCTAAGTGAAAAAATCTGTACCTTTATTGAAACCCAAAAAAACGATGGTAAAATAAATCCAGGCTCCCTGCTTTCTCACAGTATGGTGTATCTCCTAATACGCTCCACATCACCTGATATGTTTCGCACCACATGCTTTCTCAAAGGTGTATGGGATAAGCATACTAGACATCTTAAATACAAAACGTTCTTAACGCAACACACCCCAGAATAAATACAAAGGTAAAAAGGACCATTAAATGCCAACAGTGTTAATGTGCATAGTCAAAGTGCATATTAAAAAGTGCAAACCAGGGGCATAATGTTCTTATTAATGCAAATTATACCCAATGAAAACACTTTTTTCAAAGGAATTGCAGTTTGTCCTAAACCACTTCAATCATTACACTAAAAACCACATACCAAGAATGGATAAAAACAGCACACTATGTGCAAAGTAAACATCATGAGCATAAACTGTTGCTAAAGAAGTAGCATTTCATATAAATATGTAATCATAGTAATTATAATCTCCATGGCTTCTTTTAAGTATTTCAGAAATTGCAACCAGCTCACGAGATATCAAATATTGCACTCTAGTAGACAATAATTAGGGAAGAATAATAAATGAAACCTAGAAGTACTGAAAGGTTGAAACATTGCAAAACAAGTGTTTCCAGGAAAGTTGCTAACATCAGAAAGTGCTAGTACAACCCTGTCTAAAGAAAAACAAAAAATTAAATCAAACCATGTATATACACAAAAGAAAATATAGACAGGCAAATATTTTTTTAAGAAATGGCTTCACTTCATTCCTACCATCGAGGCCTGTGCCTTCCATTGCTTTGAAGGCAAAGATCCAGTACTATTCCCTCTTTAATAACAAAGTACTGTAGTCCCTTCCCCTTCTCGAAAGGAAAGGTTTCTCGATGCCAATATACATGAAAGTGTGTGCAATCATTTCTTTTTTTGAAAACATGCATGGCTAAAATGTTTGTAAGGTCTTAATTCTCTATAGCCCTTTCATGTTCTCCAATTCATGCTTTAAAAGCTCTTTTTGTTTTACCTACATAGAACTGCCTGCATTTACAAATGGCAAGGTACACTGGGCCCAAAGTATTACATGTTATAAAGCCTCTGACTGAAGGGTCCCTGCCGTTAAATGGGGTTTTGTAGGTTTTAGCACTCACTACTTTGGGTCGGTACTTACAATTTCCACACCTATTACAGCTGTTCTCTCTTCTGGGTAACCACATTCTAGGTTTGTCAGGTAGTGGTTACAAGGAATGCACAATGGTGTCCTTAATGCTTGTTCCTTTCCTGAACACCACTCTAGGTCACCCTTCCTCCAAGTCTCCAAGACCCAGATCCTATTTGACAATATGCCAATGTTTCTTAATGATGTTAGTTATTTGTCTAGACTGCGGGTTATATGTACTTACAAAGGTAATCTGGGGATCTATATTCTTTGTTTTAACCTTTTCCTGTAACAGGTCTTCTCTTGGTAACTCATCAACAAGTTTCTTTGTACTTATAAGTAAATTACTAGCTTATCCCCTCTCTTTTAACCTTTCTGTAAGCTCCTGTGCCCTAACTTGATAAACATCCTCAGAACCACAATTTCTCTTTGTGTGGATATACTGACCCTTAGGTATTGCTCAAATTACATGCTCCGGGTGACTACTACTCACCAACAGTACAGCATTGCAATCAGTAGGTTTTCGAAACATGTCTGTAGTAAAACCACCAAGACCATCCTTTTTTATGGTGAGGTCTAAAAGTTGATTTCTTTCAAATCGGCAGTAAGGTTTTTATCACTATTTTCAAGATATTGTACAAAACCTAGCAATTCTTCCTTGCTCCCTTTCCAGAAGACTATCACATTGTCAATAAACCTCCTCCACAAATCGTTTTTGTGGCAGTAAAGATTATTGACGTGTCTGACAACTTCATATTCCTATTTTGCCGTATACAAATTAGCAAAATTTGGGGCAAAGCTTGCCCCCATTGCTGTACCCTTTTTCTGGAGAAAGAAATCTTTTCCATAAAAAAAAGTGTTACAAGTAAGTACGAACTCAGAGAGTTGCACAAGTACTGTGTTGGGTGGTTCCAGAATTTCCCTAGTATTTAAATAAAACTCAAGGGCATCTAGCCTCTCACTATGGGGAATGTTTGTATACAATGATGTAACATCAAGTGTAACAAGAAACCAATCATCTTCAATTGCAATATCCTGTAGAACTCTTAAAATGTCCCCTGAATCTTTAATAAATGAGGGTACTGCCTTAATAAGATCAACTAAAAAGTGGTCAATATATTTCACCAAAGGCTTGGTAAGGGAGTTATTGCCCAAGATTATGGGCCTGCCAAGTAGGTCAACCATATTTTTGTGGATCTTCGGGAGGCAATAAAACGTAGCCCTCACAGGAAAGTCTGTTGTTAAGAAATCAATCACATTCATAGGCAACTATTTTTTTTTTCATTTATAAGGGCTAAATAACTGTCTATTACTTTTTTATACTCTGTGGTAGGATCACTAACAAGCTTGTCATAAAAGTTACTGTCAACTAACTGTCTCATAACCTCTTCCTCATATCTATCAGTGTCCACAATGACTATAGCCCCTCCCCCCTTTGCAAGCCTGTGTTATAGTTATTTTCTGATTTGCATCTAGATTCCTAAGTGCCTCCTCCTCAGCTTTACCAAGGTTGCACTAGCACTTTCTGCTGTTAGGAACTTTCCTGGAAACACTTTTTGTGCAATGTTTCTACCTTTCAGTACCACCTACTGTTAGGTTTGATTTATTATTCTTCCCTAATTTTATTGTCTACTAGAAGTGCAGTATTTGATATCTTGTGAGCTGGTTACAATTTCTGAAATATTTAAAAGAAGCCATGGAGATTATAATTACCATGATTACATATTTATATGAAATGCTACTTCTTTAGCAACAGTTTATGCTCATGATGTTTACTTTGAACATAGTATGTTGTTTTTATCCATTCTTGGTATGTGGTTTTTAGTGCAATGATTGAAGTGGTTTAGTGCAAACTGCAATATTTATATTCCTTTAAAAAAGTGTTTTCATTAGGTATAATTTGCATTAATAAGAACATTATGTCCCTGTTTTGCACTTTTTAATATGCACTTTGACTAGGCACATTAACACTGTTGGCCTTTAATGGTCCTTTTTACCTTTGTATCTATTCTGGTGTGTGTTGCTTTAAGAACTTTTTTTTATATAAGATGTCTAGTATGCTTATACCATACACCTTTGAAAAAGCATGTGGTGTGAAACACGTCAGGTGTACACCATACTGTGAGGGAGCAGGGAGCTTGAATTTATTTTACCATCGTTTTTGGATTTCAATAAAGGAACACATTTTGTCACTAAGAAACTGCCTGATGGTGAGTACTTGCTCTTGTATCTATGGCTGAGTAGTGACAGAGTTTACCAACATGAAAAAAGTGTTTTACTGTTTTGCCTTGGGCAGAGGTGCCAGTCTCGAACTGTCTCCTTCAAGCTTAGTGATGGCTGGCTGCACCTGCGCTTCCCTGTGGACAATCTAGATGTTGGCTTCCAGGGGTGGGAGGAGGCCAGTGCCCCTCACCACTGGCCCTGCCTGTCATGGAGGGGCAACCTATGGGGGATGGCCCATGGGGGTGGGTGCAGGGAAAAGCCTCGCCGGAGAGATGAGTCCCCTCTGAGGGAGGGGCTGGAGCCACCAGCTAGCACAAAAGGAGGAGTAAAGTATGTATGGAAAAAAAAAGAAACCAGTTGCTGGTGCCCAACAACACAACCAGATTCCCCCTTGCCCAATCCTTAAAGAAACCAGTAGCTATTGCCCAAGCACATCACCAGTATCACCCCTGCCCAATCATTAAAGAAACTAGTGGTTGGTGCCCAACCATACCACAAATATCCCCCCCCCGCCCAACCTTAAAGAAACCAGCAGCCAGTGACCAACCCCTGCTGGTATCCCACATCCAGCCTGCCTGACCCTTAAAGAAACCATTGGTTGGTGCCCAACCACACCACTATAATCCCCTGCCCAGTCCTTAAAAGAACCAGTGGCTGGTGTCCAACATGCTACCAGAATTCCCTCTGCTCAGTCCTTAAGGAAACGAGTGGCTGGTGCCAAAGAACACTGCATATATAACCTTGCCTAATCCTTAAAGAAACCAGTGGCTGGTGCCCAACCACACCACTAGTATCTCCTCTGCCCAGTCTTTAAAGAAACCAGCAGCTGGTGCCCAACCCTTCTGCTGCTATCTCCCCTACCCGATCTTTAAAGAAACAAGTGACTGGTACCCAACCACACCACTAGTATCTCCTCTGCCCAGTCTTTAAAGAAACCAGCAGCTGGTGCCCAACTCTTCTGCTGCTATCTCCCCTACCCGATCTTTAAAGAAACAAGTGACTGGTACCCAACCACACCACTAGAATCCATCTGGAACAATCCTTAAAGAAACTGGCAGCCAGTGTCCAACCCCTCCACTGATATCACCCTTCTAGCCTAATGAACCCTTAGAGAAATGAGTGGCTGGGTCCTAATCACACCACCAGAACCCCCCCCCAACCCAATCCTTAAAGAAACCAGTGGCTGGTGCCCAACACTCCAACAGAATCCCCTTTGCCCAATCCTTTAAGAAAAGAGTGCCTGGCATCCAATGACACCATAAATATCACCCCTTCCCGATCCTTAAAGAAACTAGTGGCTGGTGCCCAACTACACAATTAGCATTGCCTCTGCCCAGTCCTTAAAGAAACCAGTGGCTGGTGGTCAACTACACCACTCTTATCCCTCTTGCCCAATCCTTAAAGAAACAAGCATCTGGTGCCCAACCCCTCCGCTGGTATCCCTCTTGCAGCCTACCCAATCCTTAAAGAAACCAGTGACCAGGGCCTAAACACACCACCAGAATCCCCTCCCCCACCCAATCCTTAAAGAAACCAGCAACTAGTGACAAATCCCTACACTGGTATTCCCCTTCCAGTCTACCTCATCCTTAAAGAAACCAGTGTCTTGTGCCCAGCCACACTGCCAGTACCCCCCCCACTCAATCCTTATAGAAACTGGCAGCTGGTGCCCAACCCCTCCATTGGTAACTTCCTTCCAACCTACCTGATCCTTAAAGAAACCAACAGTCAGTGCCCAACCCCTCTATTGGTATCCCCTTTTAGCCTACCCCATTCTTAAAGAAACCAATGGCTGGTGTCTAACCACACCACCAGCATCCCCCCTACCAAATCCTTAAAGAAACCAGCAGCCAGTGACCAACCCCTCCACTGTTAACCCCTTCCAGCCTACCTGTTCCTTAAAGAAACCAGTGGCTGGTGCCTAGCCACACCACCAGAATCTGTCTTGCCCAGTCCTTAAAGAAACCAATAGTTGGTGCCCACCCCTCCACTGGTATTCCACTTCATGCCTACCTGACTCTTAAGGAAACCTGTGGCTGGTGCCTAACCACACCACTAGGATCCCCCTTCCCAATCCTTCAAGAAACATGCAGCCAGTGCCCAACCCCTGCAGTGATATTCCCTGCATGATCCTTAAAGAAACCAGTTGCTGGTGCCCAACCATTGAACCAGGATCTCCCTTGCCCAATCCTTAACGAAACCAGTGGCTGGTGTGCACTCACACACCACTATCACCCCTGCCCAATCATTAAAGAAACCAGTGCCTGGTGCACAACCATACCACGAGTATCCCCCCTGCCCAATCCTTAAAGAAACCAGCAGCCAGTGCCCAACCCCTCCAATTGTATCCCACTTCCAGCCCGCCTGACCCTTAAAGAAACCATTGGTTGGTGCGCAGCCATACCACCAGAATCCCCCATGCCCAATCTTAAGGAAACCAGTGGCTGGTGCCCAACACTCCACCAGAATCCCTTCTGTCCAATCCTTAAAGAAACCAGCAGCTGGTGCCCAACCACACCATGAGTATCACCCCCGCCAAATACTAAAGAAACCAGCAATCAGTGATAAATCCCTTCTCTAGTATCCCCTTCCAGCCTACCCAGTCCTTAAAGAAACCAGTGACTGGTGCCCAACCACACCACCAGAATTCCCCCTGCCCAGTACTTAAAAAACTGGCAGCCAGAGCCCAGCCCCTCCACTGTTATCCCCCTTCCAGCCTACTTTCCAGCCCCCTTCTTCCTTAAAGAAACCAGTGGCTGGGGCACAACACACCACCAGAATCCCCCCTGCCCAATCCTTAAAGAAAGTTAAAGCTGGTGCCCAACCCCTCCGCTGGTATCCTCTATCCAGCCTACCCGATCCTTAAAGAAAATGGTGGCTGGTGCCCAACCACACCACCAGAATCTGCCCTGTCCACTTCTTAAAGAAACCAATAGCTGTACCCTACCCCTCAGCTGGTATCCCACTTCCAGTCTATCTGACCCTTAAAAAACCAGTGGCTGGTGCTGAACCACACCACCAGAATCCCCCTGCCCAATTATTAAAGAAACTGACAGCCGGCGCCCAACCCCTCTGCTGTTATCCCCCTTCCAGCATACCCAATCCTTAAAGAAAAAAGTGGTTGGTGACCAACCGCACCACACCACCAGAATCCCCCCAGTCCAATCCTTAAATAAACCAGCAGCTGGTGACCTATCCTGCTGCCAGTATCCTCTTTCCAGCATATCTGGTATTTAAAGAAGTTAGTAGCATTTGCCCAACCCCACTGCCAGTATCCCACTTTCTGTCCACCCTTCTAATGTTTAAAATTCTTCAGCCTTGTCCACATTCTGTCATATGCCATCCTCCTCAACCCTCATAAGTACTCACATTCTAGTCCCTTATCGCAATCCTTCACGACCCCATCACAGATTCTCAAAATCCCTTGATGCAGTTCCTTAGCATCCCTCAGTGCCCTCTTCTAACTGCTGGTAAAAAAAAAAAAAAAAAACCTGGGAAACAAATCTAAGTCGTGAAACAGGTACTTTAAGGAAAAAACTGGGTATTCAAAAGCAGACTTGGAAAAACATTGAAAAATGTCAACTGTGTGCTCAAGGAGAATAAGAACCACAGCCCCTTAAGTTTGGTAATAAAAAATTACAAAATAAAAATGTTATGGGTCTTAGAAAAAAAATGAACTCTCCCAAAATCTAAGTCTCCCAAAATCTGAGTGCTATGAAATACATACTGTCCATGCTAGAAGACTTCTTTTTTCTGATTTTTTTTCTTTTTTTCACCCCTAATAATCACACCATTTTTCAAATATTTTTTTCCACCAACTTTGACGGAGAGGGTAATTAGCACCTCCCTCATGAAGACCTGATCACCATGTTTCACATCTGCCTGATGGGTGGGCTGCTTAAAATAGGGTACACACGCACCTGCAAAAAGCAAGCAACAGGTCTGTAACCATGCCAGATGGGTGTGTTGCTTCATGTAGGGTCTGTGGTGCCCTGTATAATACAAGCTACAGGTTCATCTCCCTGCTTGATGGGATCATTGCTTTAGGTACAGTCCACAGGGCTCTGCATGAAGTAAGCTATAGGCCTAGTGCAGTGTGTGTCATTATGTAGCTGCTTCATGTGTGACTCATAAGGCCACTTCAGAAGCAAGCTACAGGTTTGGTTTAGTGAGCAACACTTGCAGATTCTTCATTAGCAGATGCTGGGTCAACTCGTAAAGCATGCTGCAGGTCTGGCACCTTGTGTCACCATACAGCAGCTTCATGAGTGGTCCTCAGTATCCAGCAACTTTTTTAACTACTATTTTGTTGATCCATTTGGTGGAGCAGATATACAATACTGCCATGATGGCCATAAGACAGGAGGCCCTGGATGGGAGGACATCAGTTGGTGCTATATTTGTGGATTTGTCAAAAGCATTTGACTCAGTAGACTATGGTAGCCTCTTGTCCAGGGCTGCATCCCTGTGAGTGACAGGGCCTGGCCTCGCATGGCTGACCTCTTATTTAAAGGAGAGGTCCCAATGGTTTCCATGGGTGGTTGGGAGTTGGGGTCTTTGCCTGTTGGATCAGGGGTCCCACAGAGGTCTATCTTGGGTCCCCTTTTGTTTAACATCTATATGAATGGTCTAAACTTTTCAGACCCTGCTGTGTCATTCCATTTATATATGGATGACACTAATATTTATACAAATGGCATTACAATAGACCTGGTTCAGTGGAGGCTTGAAAAAGCCTTGAATGAATTGCAGGTCTACTTACAAGATAGTAGGTTAATTTTGAATGTTATAAAGACACAGTGAATGTTATTTCATCAATCCCTGGAAGAGTATGTAAATTTGGCACTGAATTTGGCTACCCTGGGGAGTTCCCCGATGCAGCATGCACAGTTATATAAATACCTAGGTTTATGGCTGGACAACTCTCTTCATTGTGGTGTACACATAAACAACCTAATTAAAAATGTGGGGAAAAGATTGGGTGCTTTGTTTAGGGCTAGGTACTGCATGAGTCTCGATATTAGAAGAATAGTGGTTACTTCTATGATTCTCCCCTTATTTGACTAGGGGACATCTTGTACGCATGTGGCAAGAAGGCAGACTTAAAAAGGTTAGATGTTTGTCATAGTAGACTTGCTAGATTTATGTTGGAGACCACCTGTTGTACACATACAGTAGGTGTTTCCTCTACAACCAGCTGGACTAGTTGTATTTAAAGGAGAGCAGACAGGATCAACTGTTCGCTCTTATTCGAAAGAGCCTGTCTGGTAATGTAAAAACAAAAGCAAGGTGCTGCATCAGCATGTGGTCTGAAAGCAAAACAAAATGGTTATATTAAATGCACGTTGAAAATAGAATTATAAAACTACGTTTCAACCTTAGGTCTTCTTCAGGAAATATCTGAAAGAGAAAAAAACTAATTTAGTAGTGTAATGGTTAGTGGGGTAATGCTGTCTGGTAATGTGCCTATTTACATTATTTCTAGGCTGCTACTAAGAAAAAAAACTGTCTCTCTGAGATCTATACAAACCCTGGACCTGGTTCTTCCTAAATGTAACCTGGAGATTGGTTGCCAGTCTGTATTTTATAGGGGCCCCTTAAAATGGAATAATATCCAACCTGACCTGAGGGTAAAAACAGGGATCAAACCTTGGAAAGAGATTAAAAAGTGGTTTAGAAGAAATGTTAGGAATGCAAGACTATGCTGCGACCCTGGATCTTAAACTGTTTGTATAACTTATATGGACTGTCTTTTTCCTTACTGTGTCATGTTTAATTTTATCTATATGTTTGGAACTATACTATTGTTCTATATGAAGCTGTAATTGTGGATCTCTTGTAAATTAGTTTATGACTCAATTGAGTTAATCCCGATTCATATGAATTTCTTTATATGAATAAAACATTTTACTACTACTACTATTACTATTACTACTCCTACTACTACTACTACTACTACTACTACATAGTGGCTGTTATGGAGCTGGATGGATGGAATTTACCCCTTTGTTTCCCCCCTGCTGCAGTTATCCCACCCCCATAGTGGCAGCAGCAGCAGGACTGCTGTCCCAATGGAAGTGCATGCATGCCATGCTACATGCTCTGCAATGCCCCTTTCCTTACATCCCATCTGTTGCACTTCTTCCTCTACTTCTACAGGCAACGGTGGAGTAGCAAGGTGATGCAGTGCATGCATGCATGCCATGCTACATGCTCTGCAATGCTCCCCTTCCTTAAATCCTATCTGTTGTACTTCTTCCTCTACTTCTACAGGCAACGGTGGAGTAGCAAGGTGATGCAGTTCACGCATGCATGCCATGCTACATGCTCTGCAATGCCCCCCTTCCTTAAATCCTATCTGTTGCACTTCTTCCTCTACTTCTACAGGCAACGGTGGAGTAACAAGGTGATACGGTGCACACATGCATGTCATGCTACATGCTCTGCAATGCCCCCCTTCCTTACATTCCATCTGTTGCACTTCTTCCTCTACTTCTACAGGCAGTGGTGGAGTAACAAGGTGATACGGTGCACACATGCATGCCATGCTACATGCTCTGCAATGCCCCCCTTCCTTACATCCCATCTGTTGCACTTCCTCCTCTACTTCTACAGGCAGTGGTGGAACGGCAAGATGATGCAGCCTTCCCTCCCTGGTGGAGGAGAGCATCCACTGGGATGCTTGACACTGTTCCCCCTCAGCTGGTCCCTGACACCCAGGCTCGATTCCAAACCCAGGACACCAGCATCATGTGTGGTAGCCCTGCTGCTGTACAAATGGGCTAGCCCTATGGTTCCATGGACTTTTGACCTAATTTGTTTTACTTCCCTGCTTTGTAATAATTGTGCTTCAATCTTAATAGATGCAGTAACAGAGTTTTTTTTTTATTAATTTCCTCACTTTTTGAAAAACTGACACCTTACCAAAGTAACACACACTTCACTAGACCTGTACCTTGTTTCATGAGTGGCCATGTCGGCCACTGACAAAGCAGCTCCAGAGTGATACTCACTGTGGCAGACTTGCAGCTTACTTCATGAGTGCAACCGCATCAGCTGCATGTTCACAGACATAGCCCTACAACGCCATCTAGATTTTCCCATTCTGAGTAGGGATGGGAGAACCTGTAAAGGTTCTGAGGCTCTTAAAGGTTCCAACAAGCAAAAAAAGTTTGGATGCTTATCTGAACCTTATCCAAACCTTTTATAACCTTTATGGCTTATGGTAACTGTATGTGAAAAAAATCATTTTAAACAGCTTTTAATCAACAAATCTATAGAAAAAAGCAATTAAGCCACTGTTTAGTAGTACTAAACAGCATGAGAAGTGAAATGAGATGAGAAGTGAATAATGTGACCGTGGATGTGCCTACTGGAGGATGGCGATGATCTGGGCCAAAGACAGGCAAGTCCCAGATTTCTATCTTTTTTAACCAGTATCCCGAGTCTGACTTTGTGTACAAGGGGATATGTTTGGCACCACTTTTGTTTAGAAATGGCTCTCAGTATGGAACACAATAGGTAGGGCATCCTGCAGAACGTGAACACTAACAGAAGCATTGTACTGGACCAAGGCTTGTGAGTGACGTGACTTGATAACTTGGAGTCCTGATTTGTGATAAAACTGAAGATTAAAAAAACAAAAACAGGGTTTCACCAAAAAAAGTTGAAGTAGTGTGATTCATGATGACCGAGAAGAATGTGATTCATTGTGATGTCATGTGAATCATGAACCTGGCACTGGTAGCGCTTCTCAGAGCACCAGAAACAGGATGGAGCTCAGCTTCCACAAACAGTTGCCATCAAAAATGTGAAATACCTATGACTGTATTTCCCTGAACTGCTACAATGTTATATCTACTGGATTAAATACAGCCAGCTTGTGAGGACAAAGACTTGAGTCCATCTGCTGGTAGGGCATTCTGTAGAACTTGAACACTAACAGAAACGTTGTACTGAACCAAGGCTCATGAGTGATGTGACATGATAACTGGGTGTCCTGATTCATGATGAAACTGAATATTAAAAAAAACAAAAACAGGGTTGCACCAAAAAAAGTTGAAGTGGTGTGATTCGTGATGACTGAAGAACATGTTTCGTTGTGGTGTGATGTGAGTCATGAATTTGGCACTGGCAACGCTTCTCAGAGCACCAGGAACTGGATGGAACTGAGCTTCCACAAACAATTGCCACTGAAAATTTGAAATGCCTATGGCTGTATTTTCCTGATGACAGATTACTGACTTCTTGTTGGGGGGGGGGGGGTCGCACAGACAGTATGCAAGAAGTGGCACTGCTGCACTGATGAGTGGCTGGCAGATTTTGTTTCACACACAGACACAGAATTTATTTCACACACCACCTAGGCTGAGGGCTGTTGCTGCAGGCACTGCTGTTACCTATAGACATTCAGGGACCCTGCCTGCCCATATCCTCTCTGACACAGTACTGTACTTTCCCTTCAAGGATTTTATTTATCCTTTTTTTTATTTACTGTATTCCACGTGATGTGATGGAATGCCCTGCCCACAGAGCCAAAGCTTATACCCCACCAAGCGAGCACACGGAGGAAGATCACAGATGACTGACTTCTCGTGTGAGTGGGCTGTCACACAGACAGTTTGCAAGAAGTGGCACTGGTGACTGGCTGGCAGATTTTATTTCACACACACAGAATTTATTTCACACACCACCTAGGCTACGGGCCAATGCTGCAGGCACTGCTGCTACCAAAAGAGAATCAGGGAGCCTGCCTGGCCTTACCCTCTCTGACACAGTACATTTCCTTCAAGGATTTTATTTTTTTATTTATTCCATGCGATGTGATGGAATGCCCTGCCTACTGAGCCAAAGCTTATACCCCACCGAGTAAGCACAGGGAGGAAGCTGACAGATAACTGATTTCTTGGGGGGGCCACACAGACAGTATGCAAGAAGTGGCACTGGTTACTGGCTAGCAGATTATATTTCACACACACACACACACAAGCACACACACACAGTTTTTCACACACCACCTAGGCTAATGGATGATGCTGCAGGTGCTGCTGCTACCCATAGAGATTCAGGGATCCTGCCTGGCCTAATCCTCTCTCAGACAGCACTTTCCCTTCAAGGATTTTCATTTTTTATTTATTCCACTTGATGTGATGGAATGCCCATTAAGCCAAAGATTGTATAATAAAAAATAAAATAATAATAAAATAATAATAAATCCCCACTGAAGTGACTGAGCATTGAGCACAGGCAGGACAATTGAGAGCTGACTTGTTGTTGGGGTGCAATTGAGCAAACAGCAAGAACACTAACTGGGAGTGGTGTGGTATTGGCGGCACAGTTCACCCCCTCTGCTGCTCAAAAAAAAAAAAACTGGCAGTCTAGCACTGGCACTTTAGTCTTTTCTCTTCTTGTCTTTCTTGACTCACTCACTTGCCCCCAGTCTCCAAGTTCCTACTCCCATCCCCGAGTCTTCGCTCCCAAATCCCTAATCCCAGACTCCCACACCCACACCCAACCCAGTCCTTGGCTTTAATTTCCTCATGATCCTGAGTCCCTGACTCCCCACCCCCAAGTTTTCTTTTAGTACTTTTTTTGAATAATATAAAATATATAAAAAAAATTACATTCTTTACTTTTTTTTTTGTAAGAGTTCATGAGTCAACTTCTTTCTTGCCCAATAGGCAAATACAAGCAGCACAAGCACAGAATCACGGAGCAGCCTGTAGAAGCTGTTGCTCCTTTTCTGTCCTGTATCCCTCTGCATAGCTCCTAAGGTGGACCACGTGTGTTGCTAGAGCAAACCCAGTCAAGTGCCACCTTAGGATGATGGACAGCTCAGCCATCCAATGAGGAACCAGAGTCTTGTTTCTAGTCCCTCCTGTGGTTTCCTCCTGCTCTGGTGCTTCTCACGCAGCATTCCCACAATACAGCAGCTGCCCAACCTGATCAGGACAGCCGAAAGTGTTCAGAAGCTGTTCATTTCTGAACACTTCGGCATGGTCAGGTTGGTTCATATTTTTGGTGAACCAGTTTGCACATCCGTAATTCTGAGACTATCACAAAGGTGAGGTTGTATTCCACAAAAGCAGTTTTGTGACTCACAAACGCATGTCCATTAATGATGACAGCACAACCTGTTCCAATCACATGTTTCTACCTAATTTCTTTACTATTTGAAAAATAATTTTGTTAACAAAAAATACTTAAAGATTCAACCTTACACTATACACTACACTGTAGAATGGACATATTTTAAAAATGTTCTTCTCACAGAGGGCCTTGCTTTTGATGAGCAGACTTTTCTGTTCTTTTCCCCACAAAAGTAGGTTTGCAAGTCATAAAAGCTGATTTACAATTCATGACAGAAGGTCTATTTTTGTGAGATGCAACAGCCTAATTTCATTAATATCGTAAAAAGATTTTTTTGTAATAAAATAAAACACTTGAAGGATCAACCTTTCACCCTATACTACTGACAACAGAATTTCAGACTTGACTTCGGTGTCATTTTGTTGTTTTTAATAGACAAAGGTTTCTCATCTTTTTCCCACTTTCATGAGAACTATGCCACATGAAAATGGGTCTGATCACACAAAAGATAAGGCCATACATCAGTTTTATGAAAACCCGATTATGAAATCAAAGAATCATACTTGGACCATACTCCAACAAACCTTACCGTTTCAGGATTCCTCTGAAACAAAACATATATATATATATATATATATATATTTGCAACCTTTAAGAACTGTTAAACCACAGAACTAACTATTACAAATTTATGTGGTCCGCAGATCCTGGCTCTGACTATGTGCATACCAAATTTCAGGCTATTCTGCTCAGGGACAGATACATTATTAAGATGCAAAAATTGAGGTTTAATATTGAAGAACCTACATACTCAACCCTACTATATTCCTAATGTAACTTTAGTATAGCTAATATAACATACCACATCACTTAAATTATAGTTGTGCAGTAGCACCACTATAGTTAGGGTTGAATTAGCATTTGTGTCAACACCCCTATTTTTGACAGGTTATAACTTGGCTGCCCTAGACAATGCGGTTTCGAAAACTGGCATGCACCCTCTCAGTCTTAGAGGTTTAATGTATGTCAAACGTAGAAGCAATAGGTACAGACATGTTAAAGCTGTGAAGTGCTGAAATTTAAAAATTGATCCAAAAGGCTTTTTGAGCACAGATATTAAATATGCTGATTTAAGACTGAGTCATTCAGATTCATTAGATACTTGTCCACAACAGGGTTTTTCATTGATTTTGTGATGAGAAAAGGCCAAATTAAAAAGTTATACATGTTTTTAGAGCACAGAGAGCACAAACAAAAATCTGGAAGAAATATATGAAAACACAAGGCCTATTTTTCATTCATGACTGACTTCAAGGCAATCACAGTGGAAAAAAAACAAAAACTTGTGTTTTCCTCCTACCCCTCACCGAAATCAAACCAATGCCCCCAACAGTAATGACACAGGCAGTCAGGTGCCCAGTATCACAGATGGTACCTCCATTACCTTCCATCCTCCAACTTTACAGTCACCAGCAGTCAAGTGCCCATCCCCCAATGCTGGTAGCCCCTGTCCTCAATCTCTAACATTACCAGCAGTTGAGTGTTCAGTCCCACCACTAGCAATTGACAATTTTTAACATTACTGGTCATCAGATGCCCAATTCTGCCTTCAGTACCCCTGATCTCTAACATAACTGGTGGTCAACTGCCAAGCTCTGCTGCCTGTAGCCCCCCCTCACCCCAACTTAAAAAATTCCCTCCACCCACTGTCAATGAAGTCCACTCCAACCTCTTTCCCCTACTAGCCCATAGAATAAAATCATCCCCCGCACCCTTAACCTGCCTCCAGAACCCATACCACCCTCCTCTCCACACAGCGACCCTAATACATACAGCTACAGCAATTGACATGGTCAGATATTTCTTTTTTTTTTTTTGTATTATCTGTTTATGCCCCCTTACATGCTCCAAAGCTGCATCTCCTTCAGGCTGCCATGGTCCACCGACATTCCCCCTACTATCTCCCCCTCGGCCACCTACCTTATATCTACAGCCTTTCCACAGGGTAGCCCGGTGTAACCTTTCACCGGGTGGGTCCCTCTCCTCCGAGGGGGAAGGCAACAGGGGGGGGGAGACCAGCACACTATTCTTTTTTTCAGTCCCATGTGCAACTGAGGCATTTTGTGGCTTCCGGGGAGTTTTTGGAGGTGCCCGGGACCAGCAGCCATCATCCGGCTAGACTTTGGAGTGGTTTTCTGGTTTTCTAGTTCCCCCAGCATGCCGTTCATGTAGTGCCTCCAGTCTCCACCAAACCCACCCCAGGATAAGAGAGCAGTTCTTCGGACGCTCAATCCTATCCTCCCCCTGCCAAGCCCCGATGACCTGAGTCCATTCCTGAACCCGGGTCACTGGCGTGGGTCAAGGTAAAGCACCAGCACCTCAACCCTCTACACCACTGGGCTGGCCAATATTTCATTTTTAAAACTTGTAAAGTTTATTGACCACAACAGAGTACATCAAATAGATTTACATATATGTAGCCATGAAAGAAGATAGGACTGTAAGTCCATGATGTTGAAGATTTTCCAGGTCTCATTTAGCTTATCAATGACATGCATATAATCTCTGATGAAAAATGTCTGAAGGCTTAGGAAAACAAAGGTTATGTAAGGTGCCATGGTCATACATTACCTTTTTACATGCAGTAGCCGTACCAGAATAAAATACAATGATGTACAAAAAACTGGTGTGCTCGTTATTTCTAAAACATTTATGAAATGTTGCAATGTCATGTACTTTATTGAATTATAAAAAGACAACTACCAATAACGATAACAAGAAAAACAAAGAAAAACACAAAATATTCTAAAATAAAGTCCCAGCTCCACCCCGAGAAAGGTGGCACATATCACAAAAACTACTAAAAAAGGAGAAATTACCTGGAATAGGTTCCCCCAGAGCCCCAAGTGGAAAAGAAAAGAAATAAAAAACAAAATTCATCTACACTAATAACAGGAAAAGGGGACCTTTTGCACACTCGCCACCTAGAGTAGTCAGGAAACATCCTCCTATTATGATTAAGTGGACAATAAAACCTGTAAGGGTTCCAATCATTTTTGAAAACTTAGGTATTGTCCCATCTCATTGCAATCATTTTTTCACATTTCAAAACTAACAATACCTCCCTATGCCATTCCTCCCTAAACAGGGCTTGAGTATCAAGCCTGTGCCGTAAAATCGCCACATTTACGAAATGTGATACAGTACCTCATTCCGTCACTACTGTAGCTGACAAAAACACGTATTCACTGTTACTCCCACATAGCTACTACACTGCATTCCCCTTACAATATAGTATCCAATGCCTTTTTACTATCCCTAAAGGGTGAATTAAACTAATTGTTTTTCTAACACTAAAACTCCTGCTGAGTCCGTGTTATGATTACTGCAAAAAAATGGTAATCACTTGGGATTAAATTTATCTGGTGTCAATCTCAGCAGTGCTGCGATCACAGTGATGTATTCAATTCCCTGAATTTGTTCTCATAGGTATCATAGGCAGAATCTGAGCTTAAATGGACTTTCACCCATGGTGCTCGCTTTATTAATAAACCTGTGCTTTGTCTCTAAAGTATATGTCTAATTTGGCTTTGAGTTCATTCATGGATGAACTTCCCACAATTTCCATGGGTAGTTTGTTCCAAACTGGTATCACTCTTTGGCTAAACCATTTCTGTCTCCTTACTAAGTTGCATTTACTCCCGTTTAGCTGAAGTGTGTGTGCCCTTATGCTATATACCTGGTCCTTACGTTACAGCCCTAGACTGTCCCAAAGTGTATTCTCCCCAAAGGCTTTGTATACCAGGCACAGGTCTCCCCTAACTCTTATGTACTTAAGTGAGTACAAATCCAGATTTCTCATCCTGTTCTTATAATCTGCACCTTTTGGCCCTTTACTGCCCTTGTCACTTTCCTTTGCACCCTCTCAATCATGTCTATCTCATTTCTTTTGTATGGAGACCAGATCTGGGCCCCATACTCCAGGATTGATCTCACCAGCGACCTATACATGGAGCCAACACCTCCCTCTCTCTACTTGCAATATACCTGATTATACTATTTAGTAGTACTCTATCAGGTATGAGATCCTTGCCTTTTCAGAGTAATGACAATGGTGCTCTACAGAAGGGAGACCTCAGGGACCCAACACTAGAATTGAGATTATAAATAGCACTCTAACCTAGGATTTAGGAGGGTCATTCCCCCATAATAAGGACTTAATTGAAATTTTGTCATGGAATTCTTCCGGACTTGGGGGAAAAAATTGAAGACCCAGAAACAAGTAACTATCTAAAACAATTGTATGTTATTTGTATACAGGAAACCTGGGCATTGAGTAACCTGTTTTTAAGTGGTTACACTTCAAATTGTAAGAAAGCAAAGAAAACAAAGCAGTATGGAAGAGGGGTAGGGGTTTAGCTATATATATTAAACTTAACAATGACATCACAACTGAAGAAATCAGTATTCCTAGCAGTAGTATACTTGTCAAAATAATTGAGAAAAATAAAAATATATGGTGCATTATTAATGTTTATTCTCACCCAGCTGGAAGCAGTAATGAGGATGTTAATTACCTTAACACTCCAGGAGAACTGATTGATAACATATAAAATGACAGCCCGGATGGGCATATAATCATAATAGACAATTTTAATGCAAGGTTTGGAAATTTACAGGGCTGCTTAGATGATATCTCAGAAGTCCTTACTTCCCTTACTCAAACAAAGCTGAAACTCACAAGGAATGCTAGAGATAAAACCGTTAGCAAAAAAGGTACAGAACTACAAGAAACACTAACCAAAAAGAATCTTCTTCTCCTGAATGGTAGAACTCTTCTTGCTCTAACTGGTGAATATTCTTTTCTGGGTGGGAATGGATCCTCCACTGTTGATTATATTTGGGTTAATTTGCATCTGCTCAACAATTGCCTTTCTTTACAGCTGGTATCCAGACCTGAAAGCCAACATATGGCTTTAGAATAAAAGATCATTTCAAAGAAATTTACTTTAGATAATGACATAGAAACATAGAAGTTGACAGCAGATAAGGACCGCAAGGCCCATCCAGTCTGCCCATTTCTTTTTCTACCTTATGAATGTGCCATAGGCCTTTGCTTTGTCAATGGCCTATCTATTCATACTCATACTCATCTGTATTGCTCCCTTATGCCTATCCTATGCCTGTTGGAAGCCTTGCACTGTATTCATATCCACCACTTCCTGAGGTAGGCCGTTCCATGCATCCACCACCCTTTCTGTGAAAAAGAACTTCTTCACATTACCCCTTAACTGGCCTCCCTCTAATCTCATTCTGTGTCCTCTTGTCCCGCTATTATTCTTATATTGAAACATGTTAGACTCTTTCACCTAGTTAATGCCCTTAAGGTGTTTGAATGTTTCAAGCATATCACCTCTCTCCCTCCTTTGCTCTAGGGTATACATATTGAGTTCAGT
Source organism: Neoceratodus forsteri (assembly GCA_016271365.2). Taxonomy (NCBI): domain Eukaryota; kingdom Metazoa; phylum Chordata; order Ceratodontiformes; family Ceratodontidae; genus Neoceratodus; species Neoceratodus forsteri. Next base: position 1,455,849,966 of record CM057450.1, on the reverse strand, counting down.
TAATCTGTCCTTATATGTTTTCTGATGCAGTCCCTGCACCATTTTGGTTGCCCTTCTCTGGACTGCCTCAATTTGGTTAATGTCCTTGTGAAGGTGTGGCCTCCAGTAGTGCACGCAGTACTCCAGATGGGGCCTAACCAGTGTCTTGTAAAGAGGGATTATTACCTCCCTCTTCCAACTTGTGATACCCCTAGTAATACACCCCAACATCCCTCTAGCCTCATCTGCTGCTTTAGAGGTCTGCTTGGATGATTTCAGGTTATCGGTGATGATGAAGCCCAAGTCTCTATCTTCCCTTGTGACTGCCAGCAACTCCCCTCCTAGCCTATAGGTGGTTTCAGGGTTTCTCTTCCCTATATGTATGATCTTGCACTTCTTTGCATTAAACCCCAGTTGCCTCTTTTCCCACCATTTTGCTAGTTTATCCAGATCTCTTCTCCTTCTACCCACACCATCTGGATCATCTACTCTGCTGCAGATCTTGGTGTCATCTGCAAACAGACAAACCTTACCCTCCAGTCCATCTGCAATATCCCTGATGAAGATATTGAGGAGGACTGGCCCCAGGACTGATCCCTGAAGTACCCCACTTGTGACTTGCATCTCTTCTGACTGTATACCGTTCACCACCACTCTCTGTTTTCTGCCTGTCAATCAGTTTTCCACCCAGTTGACCAACGTCTGACCCACACCGAGCCTACCCAGCTTATTAATCAACCTTCTATGTGGAACAGTATTGAAAGCTTTGCTGAAGTCAAGGTAGGCAACATCAACTGCTCCCCCTTGATCCACCACTCTGGTTACCCAGTCAAAGAAATCTATGAGATTAGTTTGACAGGATTTTCCTTTTGTAAACCCATGCTGTCTTGGATTCTGTGCTCCTATGGATTCCAGGTGCTGCAATTATCCCTTCCTTAAGGAGTGTCTCCATAATCTTGCCCACTACGGAGGTAAGACTGACTGGTCTGTAGTTCCCTGTCTCCTCCCTGCTACCACTCTTGTGGAGCGGGATCACATGAGCCCTTCTCCAGTCTTCTAGGACCTCTCCTGTGCTCAGAGACTCACTAAACAGTTTTGATAATGGCTCTGCTAGTTCCACCATTAGCTCCTTTAGTACCCTGGGATGTATGCCATCAGGTCCCATTGACAGAAGGGCTCTTCCTATTGAACTAAAAAGAAGGGGCATTGAATGGAAAGCTCTAGAGGGCCATAGTTTTGAGGCACTCCTGGAGAGTAAAGGGATATTATCAAGCCTTCTGGATTTGGTGGAGCAGCATTTTAGACCTCTAATGATCTCAGAATTTAACTCCATTATAAACACAATAGCTTATATAATATCTAAAGATACCTCTATTAAGGTTAGAGAAAGTTTCTCTTGGACTAGTACTGAATGTAAAAATGCAAGAAGACAACTAAATCAAAAGTTTAGAATATTGAAACAAAAAACAGACAAAAATAACAATAAACTAATGAATAAGGCAAGAAAGGAATACAGGGAGGTTCTAATTAAAAACAAGCAGCGGTACATCAGGCAATTATAGATAGACCTACAAAAGGCAGTCTTATCAAAGGACAACAAAACATTTTGGAACATTGTAAATTATGGCACAAAGAACTATAATGACATAAAAACTTTTATTGAGCCAGAAGACTGGGTCAAACATTTCAAACAACTATTTTACAGGGATGACCCAGATTATTTATCCAGAATGGCTGAAACTCAGATCACAGGAAGGATGTTTGTTCCTGAATCTGAGATTACACTCTCAGAATTAGATGCTGCTCTTAACTCAGTTTGAAGACGAAAAGCCCCAGGCCCTGACAGAGTTCCACTTAATGTAATAATAAGAACCAAATACTTCTGGATTCCTTTTCTGTATAAATTATTCAATTATATTTGGAGCACAGGAGATATACGTAAAAGTTGGAAGCTGAATATCATTGTGCCAATTTTTAAAAAGGGTGATAGGAAGGACCCTGGCTGCTATAGGCCCATAAGCCTTTTGGATACCACTGGGAAAGTATTGACAAGAATTTTAAACAATAGATTAATGCATTGGGTGGAGACCAATAACACAATAGATGGAGCTCAGGCGGGGTTCAGAAATGATCACTCAACAATTGATCAGTGTTTCACATTGGCCCACATAATTCATAAATATAAAGTGGTCAAAAATCAAAAACTTTTCTGTACCTTCATAGATCTCAAAGCAGCCTTTGATAAGGTTAACATAATTCTTCTGTGGGAAAGATTACATGAATTGGGGATAGAACCTTCATTATTGGAAATGATCAGACTCATTTATCAAGACAATTATACCAGCATCCGATATAGTGACACTGGAGATTTGAGTGGCTGGTTCAAAACCAATATTGGTGTGAAGCAAGGGTGCACATTGGCTCCACTGCTGTTCAACCTTTATTTTACTACAGTTTTGCAAAAAATGTATAATCCTGAATTTCATTTACCTAAAATTAGTTCAAAAGCTATATCATTTTTACCTTAAGCTGATGATGTTGCCTTGCTCTCTGTTAGTCATCTGGGTATGAGCAGGAGCCTGGAAAATTTTCATTTAGAATGTCAGAGAGCCAATATACAGGTAAATTATGACAAAATAAAAGTCATTGTATTTGGGGGCAACAAGAAAATATATAGATATTATATGAACAACCATAAGCTTGAGGTTGTTAAGGAATTTTGTTATCTAGGGCTTACAGTTAATCAAACTGGAACTTGGGGAGCTCATTTGAGAACTGTGAAATCAAAGGCAGACAGCTTTCTTCCAATACTATCATCTTTCTCCTACAAGTACAGTGGAAAATCGATAAATGGAAATTTAATGGCAGCTCATGCAAAGATTAAAAATCAGTTGCTGTATGGAGCTGAAGTTTGGGGAATGTATTTTAGAGTGAGCTTAGACTCCTGTTTAAACAAATATTATAAGAAATTACTGGGCCTCCCAAACAGTGCTCCTTCAGCCCTGGTTAGGGCCGAACTAGGTCAACTGTCTGTTGAGTGCTACTGCATTCAAAGGTTAGTTAATTATTGGATCAGGGCTTTTAGAATGCTTCTGGACAGGCTTCCTCATCTATGTTTTGATGAAGCCATTAATTATAAACATGCTAATATTATTTTTTTTTTGTTTGAAAGTGTGGAGGATTTAATCAAGCCCTACGATCTTCTATACATTATTCCAGACAGTCTTAGATACCCCTTTGCTTGTATCAAAGTGATTGTAAATAACAGAGTTAGAGATATCTTTATTCAAAAGGATCTAGAGGCCTGGAGCCTTTCCAATGTCTGCCCTTGGCTTCCAAAATTAAGAGAATACATAAACTTGAGAAATACCTGTCTGTTCTAGAAAACCCGAGACAGAGAACTTTGTTGGCAAGATTCAGATTTTAATCATTTTTAACTAATCAAAAAAGGGAACAATTTGAAGGGGAGAAAGGTTTAGATTTTTTATGTAAATGCAGACTTGGACAAGACAATCTCTTACATTTGGTTTTACTGTGTCCATTATATGAAAGTACCGGCGCTTCTTATTAGAAAGTATTCTGGAGCAAGAACAATATCAGCCTCAACAATTGCTAACTTACTTGTTAAAGTCACTCAATTTAAAAGTGTTGGTTTCTGTGGTCTCCCTTTTTTAAAATAATGGAACAAAGAGGTCTGCATTTAAATTCTTAAATGGGTAGAGTTGCAATATTGGGTAATTGGATCTTACCAGATGTACACCATAATGCAGCTCCTCTGGTGTACCCTCTTCTTCTTTCATTTTTTCACTAACTCAATGGCCTCAAGAATAACCCTTGGTTTTGGTTATTTCCATGTGATTTTTCATTCATATAAGAAGTCAAGTCTATATAGACATGGATAGAATATTTCATGATCATGCAATATTGATATGCCCATGTGGGACTAGTTTTCTGTTATAACTTTTATAACTAATGTGTATGTACGATTTGTGAATTTGTATTACGTTCATAATTATTATGTCATTTTAGATACGAATATGTCATAATTTATTTGCTCTTCATTGTTATATTTTTGTAATGATTGTAATGGTCTTATGGCCGATCAATAGATTTTACTACTACTACTGTTTAGTACTCTGTTACCATGCTGAACTATATTTTTACAGTGAGTTTTAAACTGTAAATCCTCAGTCATGACTATACCCAGGTCACGTTTTTCAATTGCCCTTTTCAGGATGGAGTTATTTATGGTGTATACATTAACTGGATTATTTCGGCCCATTTGCATGACTCTACATTTTTCATGATTTAGAAATAATTTCTGCTTAATAGTCCATGCTTGAATGTATTGTAATGCTGCCTGTAAAGATTTTGCATCTTCTTGGTTTCTTATGATAGCGCCTATTCTACAGTCGTCTGCAAATTTGGTTAACCAAATATTCTCTTCATCATATTGTATTGATGATACGTACATATTAAACAAACAAGGCCCCAACACTGAGCCTTGTGGGACTCCACTTGTCACCTCTGCCCAGTCTGAAAGTACCCCCTTATGCTCACTCTCTGCTTTCTACCTGATAGTCATGAGTGCACTCATCTGATAATATTTTCATATATTCCCATGATGTTTAATACCTATGTTAGGCCTATATAAGGAAGTCTATCAAAAACCTTAGAAAAATCCAAGTATACCACATCCATAGATTCACCCTCACCCAAGGCTCTGCTCACTCTATCATAAAATTCCAACACATTCGTCTGACAGGACCTTAGCTTTGTGAAACCGTGCTGTGTTCTGTCCACCAAGTTCTTCAGTTCCGTATAATTTATTATATGATCTTTTAATATGCCCTCTAAGATTTTACATGGGATAGATGTCAGGCTAACAGGGTGATAATTTGCTGGATCTGTTTTGGGGCCTTTCTTATATAAGAGCATAACTGTAGCAGTTTTGCATTTGTCCACTACTTCGCCTCTATCTATGGATTTTTGAAAAATATATGTTAGGGGGCAGCTATTTCATTAGCCAATTTTTTCAGCACTCTTGGATGAAAGCCATCTGGGCCCAGTGATTTTTGGGATTTAGATTTTGTAGCCTTGATCTTACATCGTCTACCATGATGTTAATTTCTGGCTGTGTATCACCTGATGATTTATACATTCTGTCTGTGTCTGATTTGGGGTTAAATACTGTGGCAAAATAGTTATTATGTACATTTGCCATATTTTTGATGTCAGTTATTGAATTTCCATCTTCATCAGTTAGGATCCCTGTGGTGTTATTGGTTCCTTTTTTTCTGTTTATATAAGAGTAAAATGCTTTATAATTATCAGTAGTCTTGGGTGCTAGTTTTAGTTCATAACCAGATTTTGCTTTTGTGATTTCTCTTTTAATTTTTCTTGCTATTTCTTTGTATTTAATCTACCTTTCTTCATGTTTTTGTTTCTTATCTTCTTATAATATTTATTCTTTTCATTTATCAATCTCTTTATTTTTTGATGTCATCCAGCATGGTGATCTCCCTACTTTACTATATTTAGTTTTTCAGGGAATATTCCTAATGATTTCCTGGTTCAATCTCGTACAGAACAACTCCCACATAGTTTTCAGTGGTTTATTTTCCAGTTCCTGCATCCTGCTCCAAATGGCTAAACTGTACAGGTGCTTTATGTTTATAAATTCTGCTTTTCCAAAATTTAGTACAGTAGTTTCTCCTACCTGATCAGGACTGGTTTCTTTTATTTCATAATTGACCGTAAAATGGTCACTGTTTCCTAGTGGTACCGTAGTTCTGCAATCCTTTGCTGTATCTCCCAAATTTGTTAATATCAAGTCTAGTATATTTTGTCCTCTTGTATTATCTGTTACTATTTGTTCCAGGCCCAAATGGTCAAATAGTTCTATGTAGGTGTTTTCAACATTATTTGCGCCCTGTAGGTTTGTCCAGTTTATGTCTCAAAGGTTAAAATCCCCCATTACTAATAATCTGTCTGCTGGACTAAGAAGCTGGATTTGATTCTGTAGGGTTATATCGTCCTCATATTTGGTTGATGGTGGTCTATACATGACTCCTAAGATAATTTTGGGGGCCTTATATGGAGTTATTTTAAACCATATTTGTTCAAGGTTACTTGGCCCTATGTTGATTTTTTCCGATTGTATATTTTCAGCCACATATAATGCAAATCCATCCCATTTTCTATATACTCTTGACCTACTGTAGAGGTTATAGCCCTCTATGCATTGGTCCCATGCATCATTTGAGTCCCACCATGTTTCAGTGATTGCACGTATTTGAATTTTCTGTATGACTAATATGTGCTTCAGTTCCTCAAGCTTATTTACCACACTTCTAACATTTAAAAATATTCCCGACCACCCTTCGGTGGGTGTATCCTTGCTTTTGCCAAGAATTTTATTTTGTTTTGTGGGCAACATCTATTCATTTACCCTGCCTCCCCATTTACTAATTTAAATGAGTCTGGATAGTGTCATTACATTTTCAGGCTAGTACTCTGGTGCCTATTTTATTTAAATGTAGACCATCTGGTGTGTAAAGTCTCTCACCCCTAAAAGTGTCCCTATTGTCCATAAACTCATACTTCTCTTTTGCACACAATTTCCATAACCAGCCATTCAATGTAGTAATAGCTGTCAGCTTGGTTGGATGACATCTAAATACTGCGAGTATCCCTGATACTATAAAATCCCCATTCCAGCTTCTAATCCCGGATGCAATAATCTCATAGTCCTTATAAATATCCTGCAAATCTCTTTTTCCTATGTTGCTTATTCCGGAATGGATGATAACAAGGGAGTTTTCTGTGTTTCCTATTAATCTGTCTAACAAATTTCTTATATCACTGATTTTACCCCTGGAAGGGTGCTAACTGTAGTGTATTCTTTCCTTCCTTTGCATACTAGTGTATCAGTCCCCCTACTTATGGAACCTCCCATTATTACAATATCTCTTTGTTTTTTGGAATCTAAGTCTACATTCCCTATGTCACGTACATTGTGCTGGTTTCCCTTTATATTTACTTTAACCCTCCTGTTTCCTTGTGCTGAATCTCTAATTTGTACCATTCCTTTAATGTTTTCTTCTTCTGGATTTGGGTCTAGGGGCTTAAAATGATTTTGTAGCTTAACTGGGGTGCTGTTATAAACTTGACCCCCCTCTTCTTTTGTTGATACTTGGCTGCACCAGGGACCATTTCTCAATTTCTTGTTCCTCAGGAACTGAAATAGGCTCCTGTTCTACCACCTCTTTCTGTTTTGTGATGAATTCGCCAAGTCCTGTATTGTTACCAGTTAATGTTTTTAAGGTCATTTCATCAACCTAATGCTCCAGAATCCCTATCTCATTTTGCACTAGAAGTCTTTTGGACAATTTTTCTATTTTCTGCTGCAAGGTTTGATTTAACAGACATTTATCACATTCATGTTGATCTAAAGTATACATTAAGCATCCAGTACAAGTATTTCTTGTGGGCTCCATTTTGGAATCCCTTTACTTCTTTCCTTACAGTCCCTAATTCACTTTCCTACTAAAGAACTATAAGCCAGTTGAATATGCATTATCTTTAGTTTGATGATACTATCATTCCCTGATCCCTTGGCATCCTCTGCAGACATCCCGCTCACTCTGGGGCACTGGAAATAGTGCTAGAACTGGATGTTAGCTCTTTTCCTGTTTCCAGTTTGGTGCTATCTCTCTAACTTTCAAAAAATGTTAAAAATAATAAAATAAGGATCCACTCATATGTAGATGCCTTTAGCCACCACATATTTCATACAAGAAGTGTTTTTTCTAGGCTGTCCTATTAGTGGGGATGTTGCTTTGTATTCTAGTTCATGTGGACACCACCTGTGTCCCACAATCCTCTCTGAATGCACCAGTGAGTTAGTGAACTACCTAGGTACTCTCTTGCCAGCACCTCCTTCACTAAAGAAATGCACACATAAGAGCCATGTAAGGAAATAGCACTGTGAGTTTATCTGCCTCTCTCCAGAGACCCGCTACCAACTCCAGCTGCAAATTCATATCCATTCTCAATCTGATAACTGCACCCTCTGAGCAGTAAGCCATTTATGTGTAATGGCTTTTCCTGACAACCCTGCTAACACAACAAATAAACAAAATTTGTAACCTCTATGTGCCCCAATAGGTGGTAATCCTAGCACCACACTTTTAAGTTTAAGAGGGACTGTCAGTCCTAAGGGGTGGGAGTATTAGGGTTGGGAACCCTAACACCACATTTCCCTGCATTTGTCTCTTTAGTAACAACCCTAATTGATGCAGTAACAAAGTTTTTTTGCAATGAATTTCCTCATTTTTTCAGACAGTATATGCTCCCATCCCTCCATACATATGTATATGTATGTAGCCATATGACAACAGTGACCAAATTGTCAGCGTAGCCATCTTATTACCCCACTTCATGTACCCCAATACAGAAAATGTTTGAATCCATGTAAAAACATAATTCTGCTCAACTGCAATGTCATTGTGTGCCACAGGTGCAAAAACACATTTTGGGTAGGATTTAAAAAATAAAAGCTGTGACATACATGACGTCAGGTAATAAGAAGGCTATGTTGAAAATCTTGAGCCAAAATATTTTCTGAAGTTATGAGCGGCTGTACCAAAATTGCAATGCATGGTCATAACTAGGCATTTTTTCATATTTTGACCCCAGATTTTGAACATAGTCTTCTTATGACCCCACCTCATAAACGCCATAGGTAAAAAATGTTCAAATCTATGCCAAAACACCATTCCCCATCACAGGTGCAAAACTGCTTTTTGGGCAGGATGTGAAAAATGACATATGTACTGTTCATGAGGTTGTGTGAAAAAATGGATATGTTGAAAATTTGGAGTCAAAAATTAAAAAATTACCAAAGTTACGAGGGTGCATAGAAACATTTCAATGAACACTCATAATTTGGCCATTGTTAGGAACTTTTTCATCAAATTTTCAACATTGGCTTTTTGGGACCCCACCTCATGAACACTGGCACTATCATTTCATTAATCAGACCCAAAAGGTGATTTTGCACAGCAACCGCAAAATCACCTTCCTGGCCCGATTAACAAAACAACCATGACAGTGTTCATGAGGTGGGGTCCCAAAAAGCCAGTGTTAAAAATTTAGTGAAAAAATACCTAAAATGGCAAAGTTATGAACATAAATTCAAAATGCCGTCGAAATACATTATACGGCAATTACAGTACCTTGATTCCTCAGTTTGTGGTTCCACTTTGAAGAGTGCAGAAGTATCCCGGTTCACAGAATATGACAGCAGTTAACCTCTGGAGGTAAGTATAGGGTAAGGGGGTTGTGGGGTGGTGAATGCTCAGTGGAAGGGTCAGGATTGGGTAGGGGGATGAGGAGGGACCTTTTTTTTTTCAGGTTAAACAAAAAAACAGACGATGAGGGATGTGTTTTTTACAGATAAAACAAAGAACTATTGTGGGACACTGGGAGTGGGCTCCCCAGTGTCCCACACTGCTTGGGAGGGGGGCTTATACTATTGACATGGAGACTTGGCCCCCATTGTTGAATTATAATAAGAACACAAGGGACTGGGGGAGGCATCTGACACCGGAGATAAGCATCCCGGTGTCAGAATATGTTAATTAAAAAATAAAAAATATATATGACAATGAGAAGGGTGGAGGGTGCCAGTAGACACCAGGGAAAGATAAGGAGGGGGGACCATTACACAACAGGGATGGGGACAGTGATCGATGAATGGGGGGTGCCACTAGACACCAGGGAAAAGGAGCAGCTCAAAGGTGAATCTGCATCCAGAAGCATAAGTTCCAGCTGTAGCTGCAGAAGTCAGGAAACTCCCACTGTTGTCATACAGATAAAGCAGGAGAAGCAGTCCTCTCGCTAAGCTCAGCACCTGTGATTTCAGGTGCCCACAAAAAGTGTTTCTGCCCACAATATAAAAAAGAAACATCACAATGCTGCTAAACAGGTCCTGTTTACCTAAGTTCTGATGTTTCTTTTTTGTGTTACATTTATTTTTATACATGTTTTCTTTATTTTCTCTCTCTCGCTATGTGGAAAACAAGATGGCGGACACAACAGAGCTCTGCCAAAACAAAGGAGAGCGCTGTGAAAATACATTAGGCTCCATGTGACCCTCCATGCAAAAATACAACAGCTCCTGTGAAAACAAACCACACTATGTGACCCTCCATGCACAAGTCAAACAGATCCTGCAAAAACATAAGTATTGTCGTGCAGAACATCTAACATTTCCCATAGGAAATAATGGGAAAATTAAAAATGTAATAACTTCTGAATGGATTAATATTTTTCACCAAACCTTCAAAAGGCACATCTGTGAGGCAAAGGCTTTCTACCCTGAAACTGTAAGACCACAACCTAAAACCATTTCTGAGAAACAGGTGGACAAAAAAATGGCAACAAACATAAATTTAGGAATATCTGACACTCTGTATCTCAGAAACGACACAACAGATTCACACGAAATGTACCGTGTCAAGAGACCTACCCCTAGGGATTATGCATGCCAAATTTCGTGCAAATCCATGAACAGTTCCAAAGTTATTAAAGTTCATTAATTTGGCTTTAACATAGAAGTTTGCACTCAACCCTAACTATACTAGCGCTACTGGGCCAGTATTATATATATATATATATATGTAATAGATATACCTCTCTGAGGTGTGCAGTCATGCTCTGATATCGCACTTCTTGGTGTGCGTTGTGCGCCATGAGCCACAGGCGGGGTAAAGTCAACGCCAAGTGCCCATATCAGGCGTGACACCTCAAGTGAACTATCCCTATCTTATAAAATGTCAAAATTGTTTTGAAGGGGGGTAAAAGTGCAGGTGTGCGGTCGTGCTCTGATATATGCACGGTCATGTGATACTTATCATCCAATAAAACAACAACAATTTCCCTACCTATTTTAGAAATATATATATATATATATATATATGTAATGAATAACACGTGCTGAACTTTCCGGGCATGCTGTAAGATAGAGACACCTGGGATGTGCTGTGAGGCATGAGGCATATGCTGAGTGCAAGGGCAAGCAGGTTGAAGCAGCCCTCCCCAACCAGCTAGTGCATCGAAGGATGCACCCCTGAAGCTGCTCTACAGTCATGGACACAGGTCAAGAGGGCAAGCAGGTTGAAGCAGCCCTCCCCAGTCAGCCAGTGCATCAAAGAATGCCCCCCCCAAAGCTGCTCTACAGGTACAGATGCTCCGCTGAATAGGAGTGTGTGTTTGGCACCAAAAAAAATGAATTCCAAACCCTGGACAAAAGAACTAAAGGCTCTAGCCTTAACCTTAAGGACTTTAAATTGCTTTTACTGTCGGCGCAGGCTTATAGATAGTTTCTGCCAGTTAAATTAACTTGTATGCTTAAATGATTTTAATTGCTTTCTGTAGGTCCCTTAACAAAGGTTATCTAACTGCTCAGCTGTAGAACATTTATTTGCCAGCTAAATTAAGTGATTTAAGAGCTTTTTGTAGGTCCCTTAACAAAGGATATCCAACTGCTCAACTGTGGAACATTTATTTGCCAGCTAAATTAAGTGATTTAAGAGCTTTCTGTAGAACATTCAAGTTAAAGGCATTAGCATTGTATTACCAGGCTGCCTGACTAGTGTTGCTCCTCCCTCTCTGTTGGCTATAAATTGTCTTCTCCTTCCTTCATAGTTGGGGACACAGGTCATGACTCATGAGGGCAAGTAGGTTGAAGCAGCCCTCCCCAGCCAGCCAGTGCATCGAAGGACACCCCCCCCAAAGCTGCTCTACAGGTACGGATGCTCCGCTGAATACTAGTGTGTGTTTGGCTCTGCCACCCCCACCACCACCCTTGGTGAGCTTCCTGCTTTATAGCGATCTGTCAAGTGGTTTGCAGAACCTATCAGCCCGCTCTGTCACTTGCAGCTTATCAGCTGCTGCCACTAGTGGCCGCTATACCTCTGCTAAAGTACCTTTCTCCACATATTCTACCAATTATGCTGCCTTTTCTACCCCTGCTATGTCTCTCACTTACCCCACTGACATTCCTTCCCCTAGCTATCTTCCCTAAAAGGGAACCTCCCCCACTTATGACCCCCTGCCTCATCCCCCAGCCCTACTATGCTAACTCTCACCAACAGCAAGCCCACTCTAAAGTGCACAACTGGGCCATTAGCGCTACCATCTTGCCCCTCTTTACCCTGGTCATCCTGCTCTCGCACCCCAGCCCTCCGCTGCCCACCACCCGGAGCCTCAGGTCCCACCCCTACTACCAGGCCAAAATAACTCTGGCATAAATCCAAACAGTATATCATACTGCTACTCCTCCTGGCCGGGGATATTGAGGCCAACCCCGGACCCACCACACCAAATGCTCACACCCCGTTTTCATTCCCTAAAGGTCTCAGGCTCCTGTACCTCAACACCTGCAGTTTACTAAACAAAATAACTGTGCTGCAACCAATTGCTCTATCCCATTGCCCTGACATCCTGATCATAACCGAAACCTGGCTAAAGCCCCACCACACCAATGCTGAAGTATCCATCCCTGGCTACTCTATCATCAGACATGATCAACTAGGGAAAAAGAGAGGCAGAGGTACAGCCATGTACATCTCCTCTAGGCTGCAGTTTACCATGGTGCAAATTCCCTCACTTCCCTGGCCAGGAGGAGTAGCAGTATGATATACTGTTTGGATTTATGCCAGACTTATTTTGGCCTGGTAGTAGGGGTGGGATCTGAGGCTCTGGGCAGTGGGCAGCGGAGGGCTAGGGTGTGGAGAGCGGAGGGCTGGGGGTATACTGGGATGCATAGGGAGAGACATCAGCAGCAGAAAACAGAAAGTTGTTATCCCTCTGTACAGACAGTTGGTGAGACCCCATCTGGAGTACTGTATCCAGTTCTGGAGACCCCATCTCCACAAGGACATAGACAGGATAGAGGCAGTCAAGAGGAGGAAAACTAAAATGGTGCAAGGTCTGCAAGAGAAGCCATATGAGGAGAGACTAAAGGAGCTTAATATGTATACCCTTGAGGAAAGAAGGGAGAGGGGGGACATGATAGAAACTTTTAAGTACCTCAGTGGAATCAACAAAGTCCAAGAAGGGTAGCATCTTTCAGAAAAAGAGATGTGCAAGAACAAGAGGACACAATTTAAAGATAGAGGGGGTGGTTCAGGGTAATGTGAGGAAGTATTATTTCACAGAGGGTAGTGGATGCATGGAACAGCCTTCCTGAGGAGGTAGTGGGTCTAAAACTGTGGGAGAATTCAAGAATGCATGGGACAGACATAAGGCAATTCTTGTGGGGGGTAGGAAGAAATAGGCTGTTGGTTAACTAGGATCTGCGGCCTATCCTGTAGGTAGGGAAATGGGCAGACTAGATGGGCCAAGCAGTCCTTATCTGCCGTCAAAGTCTATGTTTCTATGTTTTCAGCCAACATCGACTCTCTTCTAATCAAACTCTCACTCCCGCGTTCCACCCGGTGTTTGTTGCAGGTACCTACTGCCCCCCTGGCACCCCCCTACCTGACATCCTAGCTCACCTGGACACGCTAAAGTCCTTAACCACAGGTGGCAAGCTTCACGCCGTCAGCGATTTTAACCACAACTGGCTAGCCAAAGATAAGCCCCACCTCAAGACCAAGATCAAGGCTCTAAATCTCACACAACTAATTGAAGACCCCACCCACACAAACCACAAAACACAAAATCACTCACTCCTGGACTGGGTCCTTTCCTCCCACCCCCACAGGATCCTACATGTGGACCTGCTCCCAGATGCCATAAGAGACCACCACATGATCTTCTTAATCAGAAAAGTGCACAGACCCACCGCTCCCCCCCCCAAGATACTGCGCACAAGGTCATATAATTCTCTGGACCTAGCATCGCTCATGCAAGACCTAGGACATGTAGGCTGGTCCTTCATGCCAGTGGCCACATCTATTGACACTGCACTTGAAACTTTCAAGGCTAAATTTCTGAAAGTATGGGACTACCATGCCCCCCGCGCACAAAAAGGGTCAGAGGCACCCACCTTCCCTGGATCATCGCTGATATCATCAGCCAATGCCACTCCAGGGACCACACATGGAAAGCCCACAAGAAACTGGGCACCCAGGCATCCTTCCAAAGCTACAGAGCCCTCTGCAACTCCTGCACTAAACTCATTCACCAGGCAAAAAAGAACTATTTCCTATCAGCATTCAGCGCAAACCTTAACCACCCAACAAACTTTTAGAAATAGTTCAAATCCCTCTTCTCCCCCCCACCCAGCTGCCACCATCGACACTGTCAATACAGTGAACTTCCATCACCAATCCCTGCGAGGTTGCTGCTACTTCAATTCCTACTTTTCCAGCTGTGCTGACTTGCTCCTATCATCCCTCCAGCACCCACCCACTCTGGGTCCCCCCCCCACCAATAGCACTCCTACCAACCATACAGTTTCTCCTTTCGCCCTGTATCCCCAGCTGAAGTACTCAAATCCCTATTATCTCTGAACCCTAACAAAGGTAAATGCCCCACTGCCCTGGATGCCAAGATGTTATATTTTTCCGCTCCAGCCATAGCAGCCCCACTAGCTGCTCTATTCAGCCTCTCCTTCTCACTGGGAAAATTACCAACTGGATGGAAACAGGCTACCATTATACCCCTCCCAAAAGGGGGCAATGCCTCTTCCCCAGGTAACTATCACCCCATCTCCCTACTCCTGATTCTGGTGAAACTACAGGAACATCTTGTCCTCGTCCAGCTCTCTCCCTATCTGGACGCCTCCTCATTCTTCACTCCATACCAATCCGGTTTTCGCAAATCACACTCAACTATCACCTCCCTACTAAGAATCACTGATGACATAATCACCGGCATGGACAAAGGCCACATCACCTCTGCCATCTTTATAGACTTAGCCAAGGCTTTCGACACCATCTCCCATACTCTGCTCCTCTCTAAACTAAAAGAAGCCAGTCTATCCAAACCAGCCTCCACCTGGTTCCACGACTACCTGGTGGGCAGGCACCAGGCTGTAAAAGTTGCCTCACACATCTCCAATACCCTACCAGTTACTGCCGGCATCCCCCAAGGCTAAGTCTTGGGCCTTTGCTCTTCTCCATATTCTTAAATGACCTCCCATCAACCTGTCGTTACTCCTCCATCCAAATGTATGTGGATGACACAGTGCTGTATGCCACAGGCCCTTCCACAAGCGAGGTGGCAAATCTGCTACAGTAGGATTTCAACACCATCCAGGACCAACTATTCCTAAACCCTAAGAAAACTATGTCACTAACTTTTGGTTCACAGCAAAGACTCTTCCGCCAAGCCCCCTGCCCCCCTTTTCAAACCCTGGACGGGACCCTCCTGGAAGCATGCACCAGCTTCAGATACTTAAGCATCTGGCTTGATCAGCACCTTGATTTTGCCACTCATACTAATTCCATACATAAGAAACTACTCCCTAAACTTGGCGCCCTATATAGGAACAAAAGCTGCCTCCCCTCTCCTGCCAGGAAAGCTATTGTTCAAAAGATGATACTCGCAATATTTGACTATGGTGACATAGTCTATACTACTGCTCCCTCCTCCACGTTGGCCAGTCTTGACACCCTTTACCACTCTTTCTGTTGCTTTATCCTCAACTGCCAGCAATCAACCCACCACTGCACCTTATACAGCTCATTAGCCCTGCAATCACTCCAAGACTGCAGCCTAACCCACTGTGCTAGTTCCGCAGCCAAACTTTGGTCCCATACCCTTCCCCCCCCACTTGGCATCTATCCTCTCCCTACAACCTCCCCCTGCTTACTTCCTCAGAAGCATGGACCTCAGGTTCCTACACGTCCCCCTCATGCACACAACCAAAGGACAGGTAGCTTACAAATTCCGTATTCCCCAGCTATGGAACACCCTGCCAGCCAATATAAGACACTCACCCAACCCCAGCCACCTCACTCGCCTACTCAGCACCCACTTCTCCTCCAGCTACTCATGTTTTGGCTAGTGCACAATATGTAATTGTATTTATGTGTTCTCAGATGAGTTCTCTGTAATGTTTCCTGTATCTATTTGCTGATTGTCTGTATGGCGGATAGGGACCCTCACTGTGTTGTTTTAACTACTGTACCTTGTATTGTGCTATTGTCTTTGGGACTTGTCCCCCAGGTTGCATCTGGAATCAAGCAACACTGCTCAGTATGCCTTCCTGGTTAAACTCATAAATAAATAAATAAATAAACTGCCCAAAAAGCCCATATATCAGCAAGCCCGGAAACCTCAAAGATGGCTTTATTCCTCTTATAAAATAGGTCCTAAATTGATTTTTTGACGTGTAAACAGTCATTTATTTCAACTGGCTACTTACTGTACCTTTACAATGCAGACTTTGCTTTGTATATGTTTGACAGCAGATAACTAACTATTCCTGCTAAACTATGTTAATCTGTTGTCTCCTGCTGTCCTTCCTGGGTCACCCATAATGTGAATTGCTGCTTTTCATTGAGTTATCACAGTTGGAGTAATTTCAAATAGATAACTAAATTGAAAAAATAAATGTAGTTCTGAATTGTCTGGGTGTGTTCTGATAACCAGACAATCAGGAGGTGCTCTCAGCCAATCGGATCACTAAGACCTCACCCCATTTTTATAAATTTATATATTTATATACTGTATATACTGTACATACATAGTTATATGTTGCTAGAAAAGTGTAGCATGCAAGGAAATTATGCCACTAAGGTAGCTGATAAGCTCATAAAACACTAGCCCAAAGGGTGAGCTAATTTGCTGTATGAGCACTTTAGGCTCCAACAATGCTTTGGTATTTCACGAGTGCAAACCGCTTTTCAAGCATTTGTTTTAAATGTTACATTTGAATAGTCAAAAAATATCTTTATTGAACTTTTATTTGAGATATGAAAAACTTTTAAGTAATACAGGATTTAACTCCTTAACAAGCTTGAGAAGATCAGAGGCATCACTTTAATGGCTGTGGCCTCATGGGAAGCAGGTAAATTATGTGACTTGCAGATTATGTGATTGTGAGGCAGTAGAAGATGGCTACCATCAGCTTCTGTGTTTTGATTGGGTTCCATGTTGCCGCAGCAGCAGGAAATTTGCCGACCGTCAGTACAGTGACGGCACAATGCCATCAATTGGCATTGTGCCCTCACTGTATAAAAGTTTTTTTTTGTGGGGGGGCTTTGCCTCCACACCCCTCATGAGGGAGGCTCTGCCCCCCCACACTATAGATTATCAACTCCAAGTCAGAGCTGGTTCGGGAAGGGGGCATACTCCCCAGAGACAGCAGCATCACAAAACCAGAGGACCATCACAGCAAACTGCTGATTTTGTCGCTCTGATGGTCTTCGCTGTTTTCCTGTCACTGTTCGAACATGATACCTTTTGATTGCATCAACCCTTAGCACATGTGCTTTTGTATCTGTTTAAACATACATTTCTATAGGTACAGTAAGTGACATGTTTCTGTCAAATCATGCTTTGTGATAAAGCACATTAGTTTCATTGAGTCAGAAGATATGTACTGCCAATTTTAAACCTTTTTCTTTTGTACTGTAGTATGTACAATATTTAGCTGGAGAAAATGGTTTGAAACCCACAGCAATTGTAAAATAATCTCGTTCTACTTATTTGATATATTGAAATAATATTTTAAAAGCCTCATTCAAATATTTTATTTTCTTTTAGAATATTGCATCTCAGCTGAGCTTGTGAGGGTTGAACTCCAGTAGTAGAGAAAACAATTTTTATGAAAGTATTTTACTTTCCACTGCGCTTGGGGGATGACCCAAAATGTCAAGGAAGCTATTTTTCTGAAAGTCTATTGCTTTTGTGGTCTCCAAGTGAATGAAATCTGTAATAAAGCAAAAGAAGAATTTATTTTCTTATTGTGCCAAAAAGGGTGAGCTTATCTACAGATGAACCATTTATAGTTTACAAAACTTTATTCAGGCCACTGCCAGGCCAATAACACAGCAATAGTACTACTGCTTGCAATGGGGGCGACCCCAGTTTGAGAATAAGCCTGGGTCATTGGGGGCCTACCATGGGAGGATGGTTGAGCATCCCAGCTGACACACTCCTTCTCTGGAGAGGATGGCTATTGAGCTCTTCTGTGACACTGCCAGCTAGGTGACCACAGACATTGGTGCAAATGAGAGTCATTTATGGAGGAAGGACACTGCATGACAGTGGTGAAAGCACACACAATGTGTGAATGTTATTAGCATCCTCAGTCAGCAATGTCCACGGGGATGGGAGTAGTAGGACCCCATCTCAGCCACTGCTGCACAAAGCTGCCCACTCTGTAGGCCCAGCATTGCTGACCTAACTGCTCATTTCCATACCAAGCATGAGTTTTACTGGGGGGCCTGCTCACCCTGATGGCCCTCCCATTGGGGATAAGTCAACAAAAAACAAGAAGGTGAGGTAAGTTCAGGAGAAGGCAGGGTTATGGGGATGGGAGTGGAGGATGTGGCAGGATGAGGGCCAACCAGGAGAAAGGGGCACAAAGTATACTAATTAAAAAACTTTAATCAGGCCAGTGATGGAGAATGCCCACCCAGTATGACACTCCAGCCTTACAAAAAATAGAACTGGAATGGCTAGAATACATGCAGGGTGGCTAGTCTGTTAGTGTCAATTAATTGTTACTGCCTGATAACATTGCTCTTAAATATGTGTACTGTTTGCTGTAGGTTTTTCCTGCTATTAGTCTGCAATTCTCCCAAGTCATGCCTGAAAACAGGCATATGTATACCTAATGTATCTTACGTGGTATCAAAAAAATAAATGAGGAACCTTATACAAAGAAAGAAGAAAACATTGCTGAATTTGGAATCTTTAGAGACAGAGGGGAGGTTTTATGTCATTATTTTTTTAAGAATGATTCAGGAACCAAATGATAATCTCTATGAATTCATCTTGACAAACTGATACAGTAGATATGATACAATAGCAGGAGGAAGATGGGACACCCCACAAAGGGAAATCTAAAAGGTTTCAGAATAGTTGCCTCCGAAGGATGGCAGAGCAATTTGGGTGATGAGGTTTTGATAATTAAGATTCTGTATTGTCAGCATACATGCACTAGCATTTTGCAGTTCAGTACTTGTACAACTCAGGGAGTAGATATAAAGATCGAAGATGTGCAATGCATATATGTCTCTCTTTTTAAAATTGTGAGGGGTGGGATAGGCATAGGAAAGCTGGTGAGGAGGGCTAAGAGGTGGGTGGATGGGCATGAACCTCTGAGAGGCTTGTACCTCCACACCGGGAAGACATGACAGACCGCAAAGCCTTCTTCTGCCAAAATATTTCTATGCTCCTATGTTTCATGAAAATGTGGTAATAATATGGCATAGTATGATCTGGAGCATATAGTATTTTTCTTAATGTTTATGTTTTATGCATTGAATGCATACGTGTGTGTGTGTGTGTGTGTGTGTGTGTGTGTGTGTGTGTGTGATTTTATCCTTTTTCCATATTTTCCGCTGCACAGTTATGAATTTTGTATTAATTCAGCCTCTTTGAAAGCTGCAATAAAAAAAACGTACTACTACTGTACTACTACTCCTGACACACAAAATGCATTATTACCATTAATGAAAAAGTTAATGGGCCATTTTCTTATATATCAATTTACATTTTACAGTTTGAGTACACAAGCGATATATACCGCACAGGAGCTGAATTCTTTTGTTGTTGCTCAAGGAAATAGTTTTAATGTGTTTTATGGACATCAGATGTGAATAATGATGCATCCCCAGAATGCAAATAGGATGACAGTTCAGATGCTGTGATCAACAGTCCTTGTGTAAGATGTCTGCAGCAGAAACATCATTGTACTGAGGGTGAGAACAATAACAAAGAGCAGAGAGTGGGAGCACTACAATAACCACAGTAGGAAATACAAAAAAAGAAAAACAATAGCTTGGCTGCTAATTTTCATAGAATGAAACATTTTCAAGTGTGTGCTCATGTGTATGTGTGTGTGCATTTGTGCGCGTGCACGTGCATGTGTGTGTGTGTGTGTGTGTGTGTGTGTGTGCACAGAATAAGGTGAGGCCAAGTGTAATACCCCTCAGTTGTTTGCACATGCTGCACTCTCTTTGCACCCCAGCATGACATGTACAGTATAAGCAGGATGAGGGGGAGTTGCAAGAGGCTGCTGGTAATCCTCCTTCTCATCCTGATTACTTTTTAGCCAGGCTACTGCTGTGGCATTCTTCTCTCAACATGATGATACTCCTCTCCACACACACACACACACACACACACACACACACACACTCTCTCTCTTTTCTTTCAGTGCTGCATGCAGAGTGTAAATACTTGGATTTATTATAATTGTGTTTATTTTGGAGATTAAGCTTGTTAATTTCTCTCTCTCTCTCTCTCTCTCATAAGGTTCCTTTTCCTTCACAAAAACAGCTGCAGTGTAACTACCCTAAGATCTGTGTTTGAACTTGTATAATGATTGTTGCTGTTTCCTGCTGTAAGCTAGAGGTGCACTTTTATGCACCTTTCTGCAGTGCACTACAATATTTGTTCGACTGCAGGCTGTACTATGGGACACCCCGGGAGCAAAACACAGTCTAGAATGTTTAATTGCTCAGGCAGCGGGGAGCAGAAATGTTGTAGGAAGTTTTTTGACTTAATGTAGACACTGTAGACACTCCACAACTCCTGCAACATTTTCTGTGTACAGGTGCCTTTAGGAAAAAATCCTAAGTGGCTGTCCAGTCAGCCAGCAATGTCTCTCAAAATGACGTACCACGCAAGGGGAGATACACCAGACAGCACATCAGATAAGTGTAGTACTCTCCATAAGCGGAAAAAAGCTCACAACTTGTGAGTGATGCTCTTAAATGGGGCTATCATAGCCAGGGACAATTGTAAATAAACAACCTCACACTAGAGTAAAACAACTGTTCTGGGACAGAAAGATTCCACATTTTCTATAGAACTCTGTTGGGGGGGGGGTGGCTATATTTTATGTATACTGTAGTATTTTTTGAATAAACCAATGGGCACATTTGGTTATTATGCTCTCCAAATGGACACCACAGCCCTTTATCTTAATCAATTAATTAATTTATTTATCTACAGATTGGTAACTGGGAAAGGCCCACTCAGCTGAGGCTTGTTTCCAGGTGCAACCTGGGGTGGGGAAGGGGAATACAGAGAGCATAACATTTACAAAGCATCAGATTGCATTTAAATGGGGGTAATTTTATCTTTAAGGATAGATCTGTACACCTTAGATCTTATAATAGGCAAATATATATTCCAAAAGCAAGAACAAAAAAGAGAGACAATTACTTTACAGTAAGGGCTTTCAGAGCCTGGAACAAACTCCCTCAAAGTATTGTTCATATACCTACATTTAGATTGTTCAAAGCTGAACTTGATAAATTTCTGGGTGTGCATTAATCTAATGCCCACAGAGTGTGGGAGACAGTACTATGAGCTTGTACCTTCTTCTGTGTTACACTACCAAGTAGCCAAGTAACTGCAAATTAATTGAAAATGTGTTCTGTTGGTAAAGTAGTTCCTCTAGTGGTATACTTGCCAGTAGAGGGCAGTGCAGTGTTAGACACTTATCTTACAGTTTTCTGAACACTGCCTTGTTTCTTTTAATGCTCTCCCCCTCTTCTGTAGTACTCAGTCTGGCCTCCTTTACACTGATGCTTGTGGTGCTCCGCTTTGTTTCTGTTTTGTTTTTGTCCCCCAACAAGTGTGTACTTCCTTTGGGAGACCTTGGTCTACCGAAAAAAAATCAGCGAGTTGTTGGCTGTGTGAGGTCAGCACTATTAATGTTTAAACAGAAATGTTCTGAGACAAACTATTCCCAAGAACATCATTTTATTGTTAAACATAAAGACATGGTACAACATATCAAAACAGTCTCATCCAATAAGCTTAAAGACAGTCATGGATGGTACTAGAGAACAACCTCACCATGTTATATGTCAATATATATTGGGTGGTACTACATTGAAGGTTTCAAAGGAAGAGAGGGATCTGGGGATCAATATTAGTAGCAATTTTGATTTCAGCATGCAATGCAACAAAACCATGAAAAAGGCTAGTAGCATAGCACATTGTATACAGAGACATATTAAATGTAGGGATACAGTAGGTGTGTGGTGATCCCACTGTACACTGCACTGGCGAGGCCCCATATGGAGTATTGAGTGCAGTTTTGGCCACCCTACAAGAAGGGGGATGTGGGAGTAATGGAGAGGGTGCAGAGGAGGGTTACAAAGACAGTCAGGGGGATGGAAGGTCAGAGCTATGAGCAGAGGTTGCAGTCATTGAGGCTGTATTCATTGGAATATCGAAGAATGGGAGGGGACATGTGTCTGATCTATAAGGCGCATACCGACACCTATCTCTGGGATCTCATGGGATTAGTGCATAGGGACCAAATGCACAATACTAGAGCACATTGTCACCAATTGATTAAAGAAGGATCCAGAACAAATAAAAGGAGATACTGGATTAATAATACAATAACAGAGATATGGAATGCACTGCCTTGTGAGGTAGTTGCAAGTAAAACTATACTGGAATTTAAAACAAAGTTTGATAAGTATTATATGAATAGAGGTATTAAGGGTTATTTATAAGTATTTAATGGCGAGATCATGGACCCATGTCTTCTAATGCTCTGTAATATCGATGTAATCAGCGTAATCAGTGTTGCTTACTGCTATGGATGCGTTTTATTTCCTGTGCAAATTCTGTTAGGTTATCCTGACTATGCAGTTGAAAATTGAAAAAAACAAGTAAATAGCAGGCCTGACAAAGCACTCAAAACTTAGCTAAATGTTATGTCGTAGTTACACAGTGGTTGTCCTCTGACGGACAGACTTCTGGGTGGTGCGCTTACATATCGACCTAAGCGGTTATCTTCAGATCGTGATGCAGCACCCTGACAGTGTTGTTTTAGCTGGCTTGATTTAAAGTGACAGTGCTGAATAAAGTGAATGGTTGTGAGTGCAAAATGCAAAGTGTAAAATATACTAAGAACAATCATGATTGTAACTATTACCTTTCCTAAAGTGCAGTAACCAGCAATTGTATCATCTAATTAAAAACTCTCTATGGTTATGGGACAAAAGATCCATTTTGAGAATTGTGAAAATTAAGTAAAAAGGGGGGGATTCTGTTATGTACAGTAATTATGTGCTCTTTATAAAGTCTAGTAACCTCATTCAAAATTAAAGTGCACACAGTGTCAATTTCTATAATTACAGTGTCTGATGTTAAAAGACATAGGTTTAAAAATATATTTTCATGTAACAGCAAAGATGCTGAGGCAGATCACGTACAAGTCATGCCTACCTCTGTACAGAAGACAGAGAAAGCCTAAAAAGTAATCCGGAAAGTCATGCTTTTGTCATGGAGAAAGCTGTCAAGTCATCTCCATGTTACTAAATACTAAATTTTTTTTTAATGTCTTTTTTTTCTGTGGTCTTAATTGACACTTATTGGTTCAGACAGTTGTATAGGGGTATTTCTTCATTCAAACCCTGTGGGTGGAGGCTATCGAGATGAAAAATCCAGTATGCTTCTCTCTGGAGTACTTTCAGTCCTAGGTCTCCACCTTTACATCCTACTTCAACTTATTCCACACCTATGACTCTTAGAGAGGTTGGGGAACCATGATTTCTTTCCATATAATGTCTGGCCATAGTATAGTCCAGATTGGAGTTTCTGATGGCCCCTTTGTGTTCCCCAATTTGAGTTTTCAGGGCCCTCTTGGTCTGACCAACATATGTCATTCTGCAAGGGCATTTTAACATGTATATAATTCCAGTGGAGCTGCAGTTTATAAAAGAATCAATCTCATATCTCCTGTCTGCCCTTGGGTGGTTGAAGAATTTTGTATTCACTGTATTTGAGCAGTGCACACAGTGCCCACATTGATAGTTTCCTTTTGGAACACGTGGTAGTCACGTCTGTGGGGCTTCTTGTGTCATTGGCATGCACACATGCACCAATCTATCTTTTATGTTTTGCCCCTCTTATATGTCACTCGTGGGGAGTTCTGGCTAGTTGGTGCAGTCTTGTGTCAGATTCTAGCACCCCCCAATGTTTTCTAATCACAGTGTCAATTTTGGGAGTCATAGGGTTGAATTCAGTTATAAATGAAATGATGGCCTCATTCTCTCCATGGTCCTCTGACTGTAGCAACTGATTTCTGTCCATCCTTTCTGTTGCCTCTGAACTTTCCAGTAATAATTCAGGTTCATAGCCATGCTCAAGAAAATGGGTGGTAAGATTACCCTTTGCCCTCTTTGTGCTCTCGTCGGTCAAACACACTCTTTGGGCTCTAATAAAGTGCCCCTTTGTGATATTCTTGGTAATTGAGTTGGGATGGCAACTGTCTCTTCGCAACAACATGTTTCTAGACAAGGGTTCCCTATACAAGCTGGTTTTGAGACACTGTCCTATTTTAGTGAGTAGAATGTCCAAAAATGGCGGGGCATCTTTATTATATTCATGTGCTAACCTCAGATTGTATTTGTGCCATTTATATATCTCATGAAGTCTGTCAATTCCTCCTCAGTGTCAGTCCATATGAGCAAGTAGTCGTCTATATATTGTTTTCATAACTTAATTGAGTACAAAAAACAGATTCTGCTGTTTATATATGACTTGCTTCTCCCATTCCCCCATGTAGATGTTTACAAGGTAGGGGGCAAGCGTGGTCCCCATCCCTGTTTCTTTTCTTTGTACATAAAAATTCCCATTAAATGAGAAATAGTTTGTTTCAAGGGCAAGCCTGGCCAGTTCTAATAAGTACTCTGTTGGGGGTTGTGTTTTTTCTCTTGTTTGTAGACTTTTTCTAGAGCAGCAAGACCACCTTCGTGCAGTATATTTGATTATAAGCTTTCGACGTCTATCATCACTAACCAGTCTTGTTCTTCCATGTAGACATTCTTTAGTATTTTTAGAGTCTTGTTTGTATCTTTTAAATAAGACTTCAACGGTGGGACTGTTTTCTTAAAAAAATGGTCCACAAATTTGGACATATTCTCTTGTACAGACCCAATAGCAGAAACTATGGGTATCCCTGGTCCTGGCCTGGTGGGTTTGTATATCTTGGGGAGCAGGTACAGAACAGGTTTCCTGAGATGTTGGACTGAAAGGAATTCTGCCTCTTTTTTGGAGGTACAGACCATTTCTTTTTCACTTTTTATTAGAGGATCTGCCTTTCTTTTAATCTCCTCTGTTGGGTCACTTCTAAGTTTTTTGTAAAATGTAGTATTATCTAACTGTCTGTTAGCTGCAGTAAGGTACTCTTCGAGTCCCCATACAATCATTGCTCCACCCTAGTCTGCTTGCTTGATTACGTCACCCTTCATTTCTTCCAATTCTTTTTGTGCTGCTCTCTCTTTTCTAGTAATGTTGTCTCTTATGTTTATTGTTTTTGATTACTTTTTCCACATCTTTCAGTTCTAGATTGCTGTAGGTGTTGATAGTGTGGTTGGTCAGTCAGTGAGAGGACAGCTACTGTGTAACTGCGACATAGCGTTTAGCTAAATTTTGAGTGCTTTGTTAGGCCTGCTATTTACATGGGGGTTTTTTTTTCAGTTTTCAAGTGCACAATCAGGATAATCTAACAGAATTTGCACAGGAAATAAAACATTTCCATAGCAGTAAGCAACATGGTGAGGTTGTTCTCTAGTATCATCCATGACTTTCTTTAAGCTTATTAGGTCAGATTGTTTTGATTTGTTGTACCATGTTTTTATGTTTAACAACAAAATAATGTTCTTGGGAATAGTTTGTCTCAGAACGTTTCTGTTTAAAAATTAATAGTATTGACCTCACATAACCAGCAACTTGCTGATTTTTTTCTTCAGATTAAGTTAGCTCCAAGGTAACATGCACTCCCCTACCATTTTGAGAGCCCCCCCTCCCCGCTTCTACATAGAAGTTAGTTTTGGTGTTTTGCAGACTGTGGTCTACCACCGCATTTGAGAATGGGAGGAGTGCAGCAGGTATCATGGCGGAGACATGCAGCATGATAAGATGAGGGATCGGGGTTCAGAGATTTCTCTCATGATGAGGTAAGGGATGTAAAACCTGGGTAACTTTTGTTATGAAAAAAAGAAAGAAATATACCTGTATATTCATCTATATTCTCCGTTGAGTGGGGGTGCAGGCAGGGCAAGATGGGTCATCTCTGAGTAGCACTGAGCACTCGACATGCTAGTACTACTTCTTTGAAGTAGAAAAGCTGTTTTTTTCTTTTGTTTTTTAAATGAAAAAAGGGAGGGAAATGCCTTCAACCTGTGTTGCTGTGTACAGATTGCTTCTGTGTTTTGTGTGTGTGGCATTGAACAGGTTCCTATACAGTAGCAAGCATTGGGAATGGGGTCTCTCTCTGTAACTGAGCAGAAAAAACAACGGTGGTCAGTTTTCTGTTCGAATGGTGGTACAGGAATATGTATTACAATGTGTGCCAGTTTTCAGTTTGAAAAAAAAAATTATGGTTTGTGTTTAAAATAGACTTTTGGTTGGTTTACTACTATACTTCAGTTAGTGAGCAGGAAAAAAAATGGCAGCTAGCCAGTTTGAAAATTCAGGGTGCCCATGGATACCCTAAGTAATGGGGCACACTGAACTGACACTTGGTTTTCACTGGGCACTGTTGAAAAATAAATGCATGCCTGACCATGGCTTTCAGCCAGTCAGCATGCATTGCTTTTCAAGCCCATTTTCTAAAAATGAATAGAAATGTACTTTGTTGTAAAGTAGTCCTTCTACTGGTACAGCTGCCAGTAGAGGGTGTTTCCCTTATGAATACATATATTTTATGTGCCTTTAAGTGTGCTTGAGTACTTGTTTTCTTTTCTCCCCCCCAGACTTTTGCTACTGGAGATCCATATTAGGGTTTTCTAGGATTTTCAGTGGCACTGTTTAGCACTGTTGTGAGCCAGATCCTTATTGCCATACTAGGAGACACTACGGTGATCGTGGTAGAGCAGGTTGTGGTCAGGCAGTCATTGAGAGCACAGCAGGACACTTTCAGTGGCACCAGTGATCCCATTAAGGTATTAAAATATTTTGGAACGGCACAATTTTACAGACATGTGACAGAGCTATGGGGGGGGGGAGATATCAGATCAGCTGTGGTGCAAATATGTGAGCCAGTTAAAAATGAATGGTCAGTGGGGGACTGTGGAGATCGGTGCTAGGCAGCACTAAAAGTGTCAACACAAGGAAGAAGTCCAGAATCTTTACACAGAAACACAAGTGAAGATCTCTGGGAGAAGGTTTTAAAACCAACCAACTTTGAGCTAAATTCTAGGGTCCCCTAAGTGCCCACTTGTTGACAGGATCTATGTGAGGACCTCTTGTAAGGAGGCAGTGGAGTCTGATAAACAGTTAGATACAGAACTGACCACTGAATACAGACTGCCTTTAATCTGCCTACTATTACTATAGTTTTACAGGTCGATGGTCAAAGTGTACATAACTGGAAGAAAAGACTGGAATGGCAGTGGCTCAAATGCGTGAGAGAGTTACAAAGGAATGGCCAGTCAGGCATGGGGGGGAGTGACTAGCCACGGCATGGGTCGAGTGTGAGAGACAGCTAAAAATGGCACTGAATTTCAAAATGTCTATTGTGCTAGAGGGCTGTATCTCTCACTAAGTGAGGGCAAAAATGTTGCATCTTGTCGAAAATGAAAATTCTATGGGCTCACTGATATTACAAGCACAATCAGGCAGCCTGAGACTGGGACTCATTATTTCCTGGTCTCTGTTGCATGATACTGGACCAGCTACTTGGGGAAGTTAGAAAATCAGAAACTGGGATTCTCACATCCTGATTTAGAAACATGGAACATAGACTTTGACGGCATATAAGGACCGCTTGGCCCACTCAGTCTGCCCATTTCCCTACCTATTGGATAAGCTGCAGACCCTAGTTAACTAACAGTCTACTTCTTCCTACCCCCACCAGAATTGTCTTATGTTTATCCCATGCATTCTTGGATTATCCCACTGTTTTTGACCCCATGACCTCCTCAGGAAGGCTAACCCATGCGTCCACCACCCTCTCCCTCCTTGAAAAAAATACTTCCTCGTATTGCCCCTGAGCCATCCCTACTCTTTCTTCAAATTGTGCCCCCTTGTTCTTGCGCATCTCTTTTTCTGAAAGATGCTACCCTCTTGGACTATGTTGATTCCCTTGAGATACTTGAAAGTTTCTGTCATGCCCCCCCTTCCTCCTATCCTTGAGGGGATATATATATATATATATATAAATAAAGTTCCTTTACTTTCTCTTTGTATGGCTTCTGGTGCAGACCCTGCACCATTTTAGCTGCCCTCCTCTGGACTGCCTCCATCTTGTCTATGTCCTTGCAGACATGGGGTCTCCAGAACTGCACTCAGTACTCCAGATGGGGTCTTACCAACTATCTGTACAGAGGGATAACAACTTCCTGTTTTCTACTGGTGATGCCTCTCCCTATGCATCCCAGTATCCCCCCAGCCCTCCTTACTGCCTTCTCACGTGGCTTGCTTGCTTATCTTTATGTCATCTGATATGACTTCCCCCAGGTTCCTTTCCATTTTTGTTGTGGTTAGTACCCACCCCCATGTACTCTTCTTCTGGGTTTTTGTTTCCCAGGTGCATTACTTTGCACTTCTTTGCACTGAATCTAAGCTGCCATACTTTTGACCATTCCTCCAACCTTGCCAAGTCCCTACTCATCCTTTCAACCCCCCCTTGTGTATCAACCCTGTTGTGTTATCTGCAAAGAGGCATACTTTTCCTTCCAGTCCCTCCACAATGTCACTTATGAAGACATTAAAAAGGACTGGTCCCAATAATGAACCCTGCAGTACCCCGCTAGTAACCCCTCTTTCTTTGGAGTGGACTCCGTTTACTATTGCCCTCTGTGCCCTGTTGTCCAGACAATTTTTTTACCCAGGCTACCACCCTGGGACCCACTCCCAGGCTGGCTAACTTGTTTATTAATCTTTTGTGTGAGACTGTGTCAAATGCCTTGCTAAAGTCTAGGTTGGTCATGTCCACAGCCCCTCCCTGGTCTACTACTTTGGTCACTCAGTCAAAGAAATCTATTAGATTCATCTGACATGACCTTCCCACTGTGAATCCATGCTGCCTTAGGCTCTGTGCCCTGCTGGCCTCTAGGTACTCAACAATTCTTTCTTTCAGAAGTGATTCCATCATTTTCCCTACCACTGAGGTCAAACTAACAGGCCTGTAGTTTCCTGCCTCTGCTTTGCTCCCACTTTCAAGAGAGGAATCATATTCACCCTCCTCCAGTCCCCAGGTACCACACCATTCCCCCATGATTTGTTAAAAAGCGTAGTCAGTGGTGTCACTAGTTCTCCCCTTAGTTCTTTTAGAATTCTGGGGTGAATACCATCAGGCCCCTTTGCTTTGTCCACCTTCAGTTTTAGGAGTTCTTTCAGGACCCTTTCATCTGTGAATGGACTGGTATCGACAAGAAAATTATAGAGGGCATTCTCAAAATGGCTGGAAAAGGGGAGATACTGTTGATGGGGGACCTGAATATGCCAGATGTTAACTGGATGACATGGACTGCAGCCACATCCAAGAGCAGGGTCATTCTCGATGCCCTACAGGGGGCATGCCTTAGACAGCTGGTGGTGGAACCCACTTGGGAGGGAGCAATATTAAACTTGGTACTCTCAAATGGAGATAGGATCACAAATTTAGAAGTCAGTAGACATCTGGGAACAAGTGAACACTGCACAGTGTGCATTACAATAAACACAACCATGGAGACAAGCCATACAAAGACAAGGATACTGGACTTTAGAAGGGCTGACTTTGGCATAATGGGTGAATACCTGAGGAATGCATTAGCAAATGGCCAGAAAGGAGGGGTGGAAGAACAATGGAGAAAAATGAAAAACTGCCATCATGGAGGCAACAAGCCTTTGTGTGAAACAAATAAAGAAAACAAAGTGGAATAAAAAACCACTATGGTTCTCAAAAGAGGTGTCAGGGAAGGTTAAGGAGAAAAAGGCTGCATTCAAAAAGTATAAGGAATCACAGAAGGAGCATGACAGGGAACTGTATCAATTAAAGCAGAAAGAAGTGGGGAAGGCAGTCAGAAAAGCAAAGGCCCAAACTGAGGAAAAGATAGCCAACTCAGTTAAGAAGGGGGATAAAACCTTTTATAGGTACACTAGAGAGCATAGAAAGGTTAAGGGAGGGATAGTGAAGATTAATAAAGGAGAGGGGAGGTTGGCAGAGGGAGACAGTGAAAAGGCAGAGATACTGAATGAATACTTTTGCTCAGTATTCACAAAAGAAGAAGAGGAGGAGTTACCTAAACCAAACAGTAGAAGCACTGTGGATGGTGGGGTTGATGCCAGTCCATTTACAGAAGAAAGAGTCCTGAAAGAACTCCTAAAACTCAAGGTGGGCAAAGCAATGGGGCCTGATGGGATTCACCCTAGAATCCTAAAAGAGCTAAGGGAGGACCTAGTGACACCACTAACCACATTTTTTAACAAACCATGGGAAGATGGGGTGGTACCTGTGGACTGGAGGAGTGCAGATGTGATTTCCCTTCACAAAAGTGGGAGCAAGGCAGAAGCAGGAAACTACAGACCTGTTAGTTTGACCTCAGTGGTGGGGAAAATGATGGAATCACTTCTGAAAGAAAGAATTGTTCAGTACCTAGAGGCCAGCGGGGCACAGGACCCAAAGCAGCATGGATTCATAGCAGAAAGGTCATGTCAGATGAATCTAATCGATTTCTTTGACTGGGTGACCAAAGTAATAGACCAGGGAGGGGCTGTGGATATGGCCTACCTAGACTTTAGCAAGGCATTTGACACAGTCCCGCACAAAAGATTAATAATTAAGTTAGCCAGCCTGGGAGTGGGTCCTAGGGTGATAGCCTGGGTAGCAAACTGGCTGCACAACAGGACACAGAAGTTAATAGTGAATGGAACACATTCTGAAGAAAGGGGGGTTACTAGTGGAGTACCTCAGGGCTCAGTACTGGGCCCAGTCCTCTTTGTCTTTATAGGTGACATTGCAGAGGGTCTGAAGGAAGGTATGCCTCTTTGCAGATGACACAAAGATCTGTAACAGAGTTGATACACAGGAGGGGTAGAAAGGATGAGAAGGGACTTGCAAGGTTGGAGGAATGGTCAGATGTGTATGGCAACTTAGATTCAATGCAAAGAAGTGCAAAGTAATGCACCTGGGAAATAAAAATCCAGGAGAAGAGTACACAATAGCAGGGGAGGTACTAACGACAACAGTAATGGAAAGGGATCTGGGTGTAGTCATATCAGATGACCTAAAGGTGGGTAAGCAATGTAAGAAGTCAGTAAGAAGAGCCAGGGGGATACTGGGATGCATAGGGAGGGGCATCACAAGTAGAAAAATGGAAGTGGTTATCCCTCTGTACAGACAGTTGGTGAGACCCCATCTGGAGTACTGCGTGCAGTTTTGGAGACCTCATCTACTCAAGGACATAGACAGGATGGAAGCAGTTCAGAAGAGGGCAACTAAAATGGTGCAGGGTCTACATCAGAAACCATATGAAGAGAGACTGAGAGAGCTTAATATGTATACCCTTGATGAAAGGAGGGACAGGGGGACATGATAGAAACTTTTAAGTACCTCAAGGGAATCAACAAAGTCCAGGAGGGAAGCATCTTTCAGAAAAAGAGATGTGCAAGAACAAGCGGGCACAATTTAAAGTTAGAGGGGGGATGGCTCAGGGGTAATGTGAGGAAATTCTTTTTTATGGAGACAGTGGTGGATACATGGAACCACCTTCCTGGAGAGGTTGTGGGGTCTAAAACAGTGGGGGAATTCAAACATGCATGAGACAGACATAAGGCAATTATAGTGGGGGTTTGCAGGAAGTAGGCTGTTGGTTAACTAGAATCTGCAGCTTATCCAATAGGTAGGGAAATGGGCAGACTGGGTGGGCCAAGTGGTCCTTATCTGCCATCAAAGTCTATGTTTCTATGACCCTCCTGTACAGAGTGCTTCTATTGATTGGATTAGGTACCTTCCCCGCCTTTTTTTTTGCCTTCACTGTCACCCTCTGCCCACCCACCCTCCATTTTATTAAGCTTCACTATCTCTCCCTTGATCTTTCTTCGCTCTCTATTGTACCTATAAAAGGTTTTATCCCCCTTCTTAAGTGAGTTGGCTATCTTTTCCTCAGTTTGGGCATTTGCTGTTCTGACTGTCTTCCCCACTTCCTTTTGCTTTAACTGGTACAGTTCTCTGTCCTGCTCCTTTTGTGTTTCCTTATATTTCCTGAATGCTATCTTTTTTCTCCCTGACCTTCCTCACCACCTCTTTTGTAAACCATAGTGTTTTTTTCCTTAATTTTGGTTGGTTTATTTGCTTCACACAAAGGCTTGTTGCCTTTGTGATGGCAGTTTTGATTTTTCCCCATTGTTCCTCCAGCCCTCCTTTTTACACATTTGCTGGTGCTTTTCTGAGGCACACTCACATTTTGTTAAACTCAGCCCTCCTAAAGTCCAGTACCCTCAGTTTTGTATGGCTTAACTCTACGGCTGTGTTTATCATGAACTACACTGTTTGCTGGTCACTTGCTCCCAGATGACTACCCAGTTCTAAATCTGAGATCCTCTCTCTGTTCCCATGTGAGAGTACCAGGTCTAAGATTGCTCCCTCCCGAGTGGGTTCCAACACTAGCTGTCTGAGGCATGCCCCCCTATAGGGCATTGAGGAATGACCCTGCTCTTGAATGTGGCTGAAGCAAAGGTGCTCCAGTTAACATCTGGCATATTCAATGTCTAAAACAGAATCCTGCCTCGGATAGCAGCATGGTACTGTGATGATAGAATGGGCTTAGGATCCATCACGTTAACCACTTCTGCCACACCACAGCTACTATATCTAATTTGATTATTGAGTATTAAAAATGGGCACATCATTTCCTGATTTCTGATTGGCTGAAACATGTTTTCAGTCATGTCCTTATCAGGATATAACCTTACAATCAGCACTAATTGTGCCAAACAAAATGCAGCATTCAATGAAATTAATCCATGCCACCACTCTCCCACTGCAGCTCATCAGCTAGCATTCAAGAGAATGAAAACAGCTGCTCTTGGAGAGCAGTGGCATCAAGACAGAAGGTAGAAAAATACCATGCAGTGAGTCCACAAACCCTAAACATTTACACATTTTCGAAATGAAGTCTGACCTGTGTTCAGTGTTCAAACCCGACTGTAATCAAGTTAGTGAACCGCAGCTTTCAAATACCGCTACAGATGAAGTCCTCTATTAGCTATCCAGCAAATGTGGCAGTATCTTTGAAATAAAGATCCAGACCCTGTTCTCTGCTGATACTTTTATCTGTAGTTTGTAAGGTGTCTTTGGTATCTGGAAATGCTGAGACTGGCCATTTGCCTGACACCAACCATCCACTTTTATTGAGAGCGAGCATGTCCCACTGGCGCCGACATACTTAACGCTTTTCAAATAGCACTTACAAAATCTTGGGTATAACTTTGGGCCAGTCCCTAATAATGGAATATTTTTTTTATTTTACGAACTTCAGATAAAAGTATAGGCGGACTGCATCTGTAGCAGGATTTAAAAACCACAATTCACTAACTTGATTGTGGTCGGGTTTGAACACTGAAGCACAGGTCAGACTTCACTTACAAAGTGTGAAATGTTTAGGACTTGTGGAGGAAGGAGGACTTTACATAAACTGTGTGGTATTTTTCTACTTCCTACCTCAGGAATACATAGGAAGCCCTCTGCTGCCAATAAACACTTATTTTAATAGGGGAGCTATTTTTTACTACTTGACCCTTTTGAAACCTCCATTTTTATGTTTCTGACTTTATTTTGTTCATTTTGGTTTTTAAAATAATTACTTGGGGGCCCATTTTATAAGTGCAATAAGACACTCTGAGGTGTGGCTTATGGCCTGATAAGAGCACTTTCCAGGTATAAAAGGCCCTCAGCACAAGTGCCTCATGCCTCATAACACACCTGGGGCATGCTGTTATCAGGACATAATCTACACCTTGTCACGTCTTATTGAAACATACATAGAAACATAGACTTTGATGGCAGATAAGGACCGCTTGGCCCACCTAATCTGCCCATTTCCCTACCTATTTAATAAGCTGCAGATCCTAGTTACCCAACACCCTACTTCTTCCTACCCCCCACAAGAATTGCGTTATGTCTGTTCCATGCATTCTTGAATTTTCCCACTGTTTTTGACCCCTCAACGTCCTCAGGAAGGCCATGCCATGTGTCCACCACCCTCTCTGTTAAAAAAATACTTCCTCACATTGCCCCTGAACCATCCCCCCCTCTATCTTCAAATTGTGCTGCCTTGTTCTTGCACATCTTTTTTCTGAAAGATACTACCCTCTTGGACTTTGTTTACTCCCTTGAGGAACTTGACAGTTTCTATCATGTCCTCCCTCTCTTTCCTTTCCTCAAGGGTATACATATTAAGCTCCTTTAATGTTTTCTTCATATGGTTTCTGGTGTAAACCCTACACCATTTTAGTTGCCCTCCTCTGGACTGCCTTCATCTTGTCTATGTCCTTGCAGAGATGGGATCTCCAGAACTGCACTCAGTACTCCAGATGGGGGTCTCACCAACTGTCTGTACAGAAAGATAACAACTTCCTGTTTTCTACTGGTGATGCCTCTCCCTATGCATCCCAGTATCCCCCCAGCCCTCCTTACTGCCTTCTCACATTGCTTGCCCACCTTTAGGTCATCTTATATAACTAGCCCCAGGCTCTTTCCATTTTTGTTATTGTCAGTATCTCACCCCCATTGTGTACTCTTCCCCTGGGTTTTTGTTTCCCAGGTGCATTACTTTGCACTTCTTTGCATTGAATCAAAGCTGTCATATTTTTGACCATTCCTCCAATCTTGCCAAGCCCCTTCTCATTCTTCCACCCCCCCGCCCATGTATCAAACCTGTTGCAGATCTTTGTGTCGTCTGAAAAGAGGCATACTTTTCCATCTAGTCCTTCTGCAATGTCACTTATAAAGACATTAAAAAGGACCTTTCTCAGAACTGAACCCTGTGGTACCCTGCTAGTAACCCCCTTTCTTAGGAGTGGACTCCATTTAGCATTGCCCTCTGTGTCCTGTTGTCCAGCCAATTTTTTACCCAGTCTACCACCCTGGGACCTACTCCCAGGCTGGCTAACTTGTTTATTATTCTTTTGTGTGGGACTGAGTCAAATGTCTTGCCAATGTCTAAGTAGAACATGTCCACAGGCACTCTCTAGTCTACTACTTTAGAGGGGCCACCTGCCATTTCTTCAACACCCCTTTTTATCACACCAAGCATGCACAGAACTCCATCATGTACAAGGGTCCTAAGTTTTACAGTAAACTGCATCCTGAACTTCAGCCTGTAGCTCAATTGGCTCTTTCACCTCCTCCATCAAGGACCACTTCCTCCAAACCATCACTTGTGCCTGGCCTGGTAGGTAACCCCCCTGAATGTCCGCCAACCTCTTGAGTTACCATAGTGTTTATACGTATCTATATATAGGATCTATTGTTGTAGGTTATATATTTTTTTTATCTAGATGATCCTGTCATATACACTGTTTCCTACTGCAAATATCATGAAATATTGCAAATAATGGGCCCTATACTCGAAGGTGTGGGACACCTCCACACCGTGTATGTGAGGCTCGGAGACACTCTACACCCATTGTGTCCCTATGTAAGATGCACTAATGGGGAGCACGCAGCCCCCACATACCCGATCCCCCACCCGCGTGGACCACAATGTGCAGGGGGCAGGCAGGGGGCATGCCAGCACTATGCATCATGCACAAAGTCGCATAGTGCTGCGTATTGGGGCATGTAGGGGAGCAGCTGATATGCCAGGAAAACCCTGCTGTAAGTCCCCTATGTGCCCCATGCATTCATCCCACACCAAGGGGATCATTACCTATACATCCAATGGCCACCCGGGGCCATCAACTCCAGCACCCAGCCGACACCCCACCATCCCGGTGTATGCTACCCCCCACACACACACATATGACCCCAGGACCACATGACCCCCCCGCCCACCTCGGCAGCTCCATGCACACCAGTTGGTGTGGTGAGCTGTCGCAATGCCCCCCCACACACACGTTTGTGGTACCAACCCTGTACCTCCCCATCTGATTGAGGGCATGGCACAGCAGACGGCACTACCCACCTCTCACCTCCATGGTCATCGGCCATGTGGACATCTATGGGGGAATGCAGCTGATATGCCCCCCACTGTGCAAGGGATCTACTGTTGGTCCCAGGAGGGGCATACAATCCGGGTCTGTGACTCCACCCCTGGCCACCACATGGAGTGCTGCACACCGGGGGGGGGGCACGTGCCCATGGACAGGTCATGGCCATTGAGGAATACCAGCGGCACACACCTGTTCGCAGGTGCAGAGCTCCATGGGCAGGATACATGCCTCGTGCTCATAAATGCTGCCTGCAGAGCACAGGCCCAATTGTTTTTACCTTTTCCTCTGTATCATCAAATTTATGTACCACTAGACATTTGTGAAAATGGACATTTTTTGCTCACATACTTTCCA
The DNA here is from genome assembly GCA_016271365.2 of Neoceratodus forsteri. Taxonomy (NCBI): domain Eukaryota; kingdom Metazoa; phylum Chordata; order Ceratodontiformes; family Ceratodontidae; genus Neoceratodus; species Neoceratodus forsteri. The sequence continues at coordinate 1,455,813,324 of CM057450.1, read as the reverse complement.
GGATAAAGAAATAAAATTGAAAAGGAAATTAGCACTCCTTCATTGTAAAATAAAGATTTTAACCCTCTCCACACCATGGCAGCACACCCTCTTTCCGTATTAGTATGCACAAGTGCAGGAGCACTTTCATTAAGTAGAAGGGTGGATGGAGAGCACTACCAGGGTTGGGGGTGGGGGGGATCTATGTTTTACAACAAAGGAGCACTAAAGAAGGAGGTCTGCCATTGAGGTGAGCAGGTTGGGTCTCCATTATGGGTGGTTTTTTTTTTGTTATATCACAAAAAATCTGGAAGTGTGGGTGCTGGAGGGAAGGAATGGGATTCTAGCAGAGGTTGGGGATGTGGAGTTGGACATTTTAAAGGATTTTGAAGGATTGTTCTGGGGAAGGGGCTGTTTCTTTTTTTTTAATAGTATTTCCCAAATAGGAAGTAGCACAAATAGTGCCACTTTTCATTATTCAGATTGAATAATAAATAGTGCAGTCTTGACATACTGAACTATTCATGACTCGCACACCCCTAGTGTATGTCCTCTTATTCTACCAGCACTCCTGAGCTCATACATCCATGTATAATCAATGTTTTCCCTTTCCTTTAACATTCAGAACACTAGGAGCATGTCCCCTTTCAGCCTTCTTTTATCATGGCTAAATAATTTGAGAATGTTCCGTCTTTCCTTGTACCTTTCTTTTTCTAAGCCATTAATTTGTGTGGTGATCCTGTGCTGGTCCCTCTCAATCTTTTCAATGTCCTTTCTACAAAGGGGGATGGGGTACTGTGGGTGCAGCCCTCCCCCACTGAGTAATGGGCATTAGTTAGACAGACTGTGGTGAGACCTTCAATTGAAATGGCACCTAGACCAAGGTAGGAACTGGATGGGCTGGAGAGACCTGTGCTCCTTGTCTGCCTGTAGTATTCTATGGTTCTGTGTTGTACTACACTGACCAGAATGAGAAACGGTACTCCCTACCCTCTAGTAATGCATCCTAACATTGTGTTTGCTCTCTTGATGGCTGCAGCAGCACATTGTCTGCCAGGTTGTAGCTTACTATCCACAATTACCTTCTCAGTTGTGCTGTCTAGTATTGCACCAAACTTGGGGCGAGAGAAGGTGGCCAGAGGCAAATGTAGTTTCACTTTTGTTTGGAACACTTCCTTCCAATCAATTAATAGAATTCAGTCACAAAAACTTCAGCCCACAATTTAGTGATTGACATGGACATCAGGCAGGCTACAAATTGTTGTATATGATACTCATTCTCCAACCCCAGTAATTTCCCACCCTCTACCACCTCTCCCATTCTCCCAGACTTGTTTTTTTTTTAAATGCTACCTCCTGGCACTGTTCCTAAAGCAAATTTCTTATTTTATATGGTATCCCTCCCCCCAACCCAATCCTCCCATGTCCCCAAAATACTAATATTTAAAGATGGGCCCGTATCCATGATTTCGGGGAGCTCTTAAAAGATAAAACCCCTGCTATGGCAATCACCCCCAACTGCAGCAAGACTGATTCTTTTTAGGCATAGGCAGTGACTGGAGCAAGCAGGCATGTGAGTGGAAGGAAGGGGGCACAACGGTTCCATTATTAATGATGTGAGGCATCAGCCAGCTGGCACAGTACTAGGGGTACTGGTAATGATGCCAGTAACCTGTATTCAGGAACAAACCTGGATTGCTGGGGGTTTCCCGGGGAAGAAGGATCCAGCATCCCATAGAACAATCTTCTGCTCCAGGGAGAATGGGAGCATGATGTCACCACAATAGTGCCACCTGGGTGACCACAGGTGACGCTGTGGGAAAGGTGGGCCTTGGGAGGGGAGATGCTCACTGAAGCCATGCAGCAGCATGCTCTGGTGTGCACACTTGCACATGGTGTTGTGGAGCTGGCATCTAAAGGTCATACAAGAACAGTGAAAATTGGTGTTAGGTGCAGTAGATGAGGGCACCGGTACATCCAGGCCCCTGCCTTGCTGCATCTTGTTGTTAGACCAATGACCACTGTTGGGGGTACTTCCCCAGTGCTGCCCCAACCAGTACATCTAGGCCCCTGCCCTGCTACATCTCACCACCAGACCAATGACCACTGTTGGGGGGGGACATCTCCAACCCTGCCCTGCCTGTTACATCCAGGCCCCCACCCTGCTGCATTTTACCACCAGACCAGTGACCTCTGTTGGGGATACATCCTCAACCCTTTCCCACCTGGTGCATCCAGGCCCTTGCTATGCTGCTTCTAGTTGCTAGACCAATGACCACTGTTGGGGGTACATCCCCAACCCTGCCCCACCTGGTACATCCAGGACCCTGCCCTGCTACTTCTCACCACCAGATCAACAACTACTGTTGGGGGGATATCTCCAACCCTACCCTGCCTGTTATATCCAGGCCCCTGCTGCTGCATCTCACCACTAGACCAGTGACCACTGTTGGAGGTACATCCCCAACCCAGCCCCACCTGGTACATCCAGGCCCCTGCCCTGCTGCATCTCACCACCAGACCAATGACCACTGTTGTGGTTACACCCCCAACCCTGCCCTACTCTATACATCTAGGCCCCCACCCTGCTGAATCTCATCACCAGGCAAACAACCAGTGTAGGAGGGACATCACCAACCATGCCACACATGTTACATCCAGACTCCCGGCCTGCTGCATCTCACCACTAGGCCAACGACCACTGTTTGGGGTACATCCTCAACCCTGCCCCGCCTGGAGGCAAACCAAGGCTCTGTGGTGGGCCAGTGGTGTAAGCTGGTAGGGGTGTGGTGTCATGGAGTACATTGGGACTCTGGAAGGAGTCAGCTGCTAGCGATGGAAGGATAAATAAAGTGGAGATAAAAAAAATGAAAATTATTTGTGTCAGACTAATTGGTCATTGTACCAAGCATCATCGATGACAACAAATTTCCATCCCCTTACACTCATATGCCAGCTTACTCCCGTCACTTACTACACTTAGAATGGGGTGGGTGTGCTGTGGGATGGGGCAACTGATCTACCTGGGATTTTAACTTCTACATGCCACCCCCGAATTATGGATCACAGGTTAGAATGGGTACCATCTGTTAAATTACAGTACTTAATTTTGGGCACCTTTGGGTGTCAGGTTAGGAAGGGGGTTATCATATGAAAGATGTGGTCAGCTCCTTGCACTGTGCCAGAAGCCAACTTTTCTTTTTGTCAAGAAAACAAGTTTGGAAGAACAGAAAAAGTGGATGAGGATGGGAAATGACTGGAATGAAGAGAGTTGCAGCCATGGGAGTAGCCCTGGGCACTTAGTGAACTTTTTTAAATTCAGGGAGTGAAAGTTCAGTCCTTCCAGTGAAGTAAAGATTGGGGTCTGACTCATCTCCATACTACACAGGGTGTATGTGTTACCTGGATTCTTCACCCCTAGGTGCAGTACCTTTCACTTCCCCACATTAAGTCTAATCCCCATTTTCTCAGCCCATAGACCTAATGTGTAAAGGTTTATTGATAGTGCATCCCCTCCTTCTGCAATGTGTATTCTTCTTGCCAGCTAAGTGTCTTTAGCATCCTTCAGCAGCCTGCTGTTGATACCCTCTTCCAAGTCATTAATAAATATGCTAAAAACCAAAGGATCCAACAACAGCCCCTGGGATACTCCACTCAAAACATCCCTCCACTCTGAGCGATGACCGTCAACCACCACCATGCTCTTCCTGCCCATCATCCAATTTGCTATCCACTTCCTGTACATTTTGTAGAATCTGTAGTGTGCTACTGTCTGCATTAGGGTTTTTATAGGGGGTACAGTGTGAAACAGCTTGCGGGAGTCGAGATAGACTACATCTACCACCTCCCTAGTTACCTCATCAAAGAAATGCAGTCAGGTATGCTTGACAGCCTTTCCTTTTTATGAAGCCATGAGAAAAATCATGCCAAACTGACCTGATTACCTTCTTTGAGGAGTTAGAGTAACTCAGAAGGTGATACTAGTTTGATAATCTAGTTACAGGAACACTTCTTCAGGGTCAGCCTGTCCATGCAGCGGCAGCACTACCACTCATGATGCTGGTGACCGGACGCCAGAAACAAGCTGGAGTCATCACAGCCAGTCTGGGGAGAGGAGCACTGAGCATCCCAGAGGAAGCTTGCCTCCTCCTCCGGGGAGGGAGGGTTGTGGCTGCCACCTCAAGGCCGCCACCTGTGTAACCACAGGTGGTGATCCAGGTAGAGGCTCAGAATCAGGAAGGGGAGATGCCGATGGAGTTGGATACATGCCACACTTCTGGTGTGTGCATCATGCAGCTCATAGCCAGTTCCTGTCTTTAGAGCAGGGAGAAAAAGGTAGGAAAGGCCTTTCCTGCTGGCAAAATGATGGCATTCTTGCTCTGCAGGCCCGAATTTCTGACGTTGGCACCCCGACTCTGGACTGAGTATTGACCTACGGTGGGCATAAGGCCCACCCTATCAATCCTGCCCTGGAGTATGCCAGGGAGGAACAAGGAGTGTAGAGGTAAGTCTGTGAGGGGCCGGTGACATGGCTGGGAGCAAGAGACAGCCAAAGAGGGCAGGCTGGGGAGTAGAAGCAAAAAACCAAAAGAAGAAATACTCCTTCAGGCATCAGGCATCAATTACTGACAACAGATCAATGGTATTATGAGATGGGATGCACAAAAACTCCATATATTAAAAAAATTATATAAAAAAAGAAAATAACAAGTAGGAAACCATCAGTAACAAGGCTTGTCATTCCATCTCGCGATTCCAGTAAAATCATACACCACTTGAGCTTTGCCCTTGATGTCACCAGAATCTCTCAGTGGAATCATTGCCTTGTTACCAGTGATTTCCTATATATAATTCTAACTAAGCTATGCTATGCTATGCTATGCTATACTATACTATACTATACTATACTATACTATATACTATACTATACTATACTATACTATACTATACTGTGCATACATAGAATCTGATGGCAGATAAGAACCTCTTGGCCCACCCAGTCTGCCCATTCTTCCCTACCTACATTATCATTGCAGACCCTACTTGATCTAGAGGTCTTTCTCCCCCCTACCTTTCCACTATGATTCACTTGTGCCTCTCCCATGCATTCCTAATCCCCACCACTGTTTTCACCCCCACTGCCTCTGTTGGAAGATTGTTCTAGGAAGCCACCACTCTTTCTGTGAAGAAGTACTTCCTCACATCTCTCCTGAATCTACCTTCTCCAGCTTCACAGCACGTCCCCTTGTTTTTGAATGCCTTTTTTCTGAAAAATACTTCCCTCCTATACCTTATTTACCCCCATGAGGTATTTAGAGGCCTCTGTCATATCCTCCCCTCTTCCTTCTCTCTTCCAGGGTGTACATATTGAAGTCCTTTAGTCTCTCCTTGTAGGGCTTTAGATGCAGGCCTTGCACCATTTTATTTGCCCTCCTGTAGACCACCTCCACTCTGTCTATGTCCTTCCAGAGTTGTGTTCCAGAACTAGACACAGTACTCTAGTCTGGTCTTATCAGCAATCTATACTGGGGCAATACTACCTCCCTCTTTCTGCTAGTGATACCCCTCCCTTTGTGCCCTAGCATCCCTCTAACCCTCCCGACTGCCTGGCCACCTTTAGGTTATCAGAAATGATTACCTCTAGGTATCTTTCCTGCTTCATAGTCATCAGTACCACTCCACCCATTTTGTACTCCTCCCCTGGGTTTCTGTGCCCTAAGTGCATTAGTTTGCACTTTTTCGCACTAAAACCCAGCTGCCATACCCGTGACCACTCCTGTAATTTTCTCAGGTCTCTGCTCATCCTTTCCACCCCCCCTGGAGTGTTCCCCCATTGCAGATATTTGTGTCATCTGCAAAGAGGCAGGCCTTCCCCTTCAAGGTCCTCTGCAATGTCACTTATAAAGACAATAAAGAGGACCGATCTCAGCACCGAACTCTGAGGCACCCCCCAGGTCACCCTCCCTTCCTCAGAGTGAACTCCATTTACCACCACCCTCTGTTGCCTATCCTCTAACCAATTTCTTATCCAGTTTGCTACCTTTGGACCCACTCCTAAGCTACTGAGTTTGCTTACTAGTCTCCTGTGTGGAACAGTGTTGAAAGCCTTGCTGTACTATACAATACTATACTATACTATACTATACTATACTATACTATACTTACTCTTTATTCTCTCATGTTTTCTTTTTTACAAGGCCTGTCATCACATTTCTGTGTTATTTAGGGTGGTACAAGGCTACTGGAACTGAATGTCACCACTCCAGTTGAAATATGGATTATCTGTAGATTAGAGTTGAATGGATAGTGCAATGTCTGATTAGTCAGGATATTCAAAGACTTGAATAGTATCCAGCTATATCTGATCCATACAGCCCAGTGCACTATCCAAGCAGGATCTGTGGCAGACTCTTTTTTATTAAGTTTGATAGCCCAAGCTGGTCCAGTGGTGTAGAGGGCAGAGGTGCCAAAGAGCACTTCACTTCTCCCATGCCAGCGGCATGAGTTCGGGAAAGTGCTCAAGCCGCTGTGGGTTGGCCAAGGGGGGGGGCGCTGGGAGAAGATTGAGCAGCCATCAGGCAGCTGTCCTCTCCCAGACTGAGGAGTTAGCCTTCCTGGCCTTTGACTGCCACTGGGTGGAGGCTCGGTGGTTGTGTCATGGAAATGGGGGCTGGCGCTGAGCCAGGTGGGTGGAGCAGGGTCTTTACTAGTTCCGGCGCAGATGTGTGCCTCCACGTGCATGTGTGACTGCGTCTGCCAGGACCACATGGACTTAAGCAGAGAAAATGGGAAAAACAGTCTGTCCCCCATCACCATATGTGACAGCCCCCAGGGTACTCTCCTCAGGGCCCGATGGCAAGAGAAGGTGGTAACACGCAGGCAAACAGCTATATGGGAAAAAAAGTTTGGGGTCCTTTTACCCATTTATGCAGTTGCGTGGACTAAAGCACAAAGAGATGAAGTGACTTTCTCAGTGCCACACAGTTTATAAGTGGCTCTCATGGGACTGAAACCAATGCTTCCTATGTGTCTTGCTTTCCAAGCCTGTACTCCAACTACAAAGCCATACTGCCTCTCTAATCAAGGGAAGGGGTTTCAAAAGGATCCTTCTGAGATCCCATTTGACCCAGTTTTCAAAAGGTAAATCCATTCAAACTGTTTAGACTATTTATTCGATTGCTTAAATGAGTTCATATTTTGCCTCCAAAAGAAGGCAATCGTGGCAAACAAATGATGAACACATTGCATCTGCGTATTGCTTTACCACAAATCTTGAACTTCTGTTACAAATGGAATAATGGATGCACCTTTTGAAAATAGCACCAGGGCTGCTGGGACACAATTGTGCAGATGCAGATGTAGGTGCAGAATACATGTGTGACCGCATCTGACCCTTCTGAAAACCCAGCTCAGTGCCTGTACAAACCCTAGTGGAGACTCACTGCACCAGCTTGGAGGACATTTGACCAGTGGGGAGGGGGGACAAAACAGGAAGTTACCACATTTTTTGTTTTACAAAAAAATTAAAAAAATTACTAGACATATTGATGGACTTGTAAGATTATACAAATGAGTGAAAATGACAGTCATCTCAAACTTTTTACCACAACAAAATAGGTACAGTAAGATCAGCCCCCCCACCACAGTAAATTGCATGCACTGTTACATCAAATTATAAAAAAAGTTTCCTATCTGGATCACAAGGTTACACTGAAGATATTGCCTTTGCACATCAGATAAACATGTCTGTCTTTCTATCTGTCTGTCTGCTGTCTGTCTGTCTGTCTATCTATCTTTTGTCATCACCTTTTACTAATACGGATCTGCATAATCACACTTACTGATGAGCCAACTACTGTGCCCTACATCATGTTCACAGTGTGTCATAAATTTAAATACAGAGAACCACTTCTGCCACCATGCCCCTGAGCATGCCCTAAGCCCATTGATGTTACACCTAAGGCTGCACACTGTAGAACAAGCCCAGATAATAGACAGAAACCATCATCTGAACTGCCTCTACATCAAACCTTAGCTTTAAGGTGGCAATAATGAAGAAGTCAAACATATTTTAGCATTACATGGGAATCAAGATATGAAAACACCACTATTCTTCTCAAAGGTTCCAGAGTAACAGAATATGAAACAAGTAGAAATTCTATGTAAGGGTCAGTAGAAACCAGATACAATGGAATGTTAGTTTTACCAGTTTGAAGAGCAAGCCAAATAAGGTATGTAACTTCATAACTTACATGCTCTAACAGCAAACTGAATGCTTTGTGGAATTCGTGTATTTAGCCTGTATGTCTGAAACTTGATAAGGCCTTATCTGAAAACTTAGCCTTCTAAGCACCAAACCCTGGCCTTGTTGCATGCCCAGTAACCAAAGAATGCCACTCCATATCTTCATCTCTGCAGGGACAAATGGCATTGTGATTGGTTGGCATCCCATGGCACTCCAGACATTACCTCATGGGTTACAGCCCACCTGATAGGCTAATGATGCACATGACCCAGATCAGATTTCCAGTATATCCAGGTCCCAGGAACCCCTGCTCTCCAGTTGTAATTTGTGCATCTGATTAGGCAAGAAGCATCCAGAGAATCCCTGTCTGCTCCTTAAAATTCTAAGGTAGGAACTGTACTTTGGTTTTATCTTTTAAAAGGCTTTAATTATTATTTATACTGTCTGGGGGCCCTGCTGCCCATAGTCCTAAATTGGTCAAACAGGATTATTGTCACTATGTTGCTAATCTTGCATTAATGTGTGTGTCCCTCCCGCGGTTTTTGCATGCTCTTCTGGGCACTCCAGGATGTTTCCCTCGAGCCAGCAGCGCTCTGGGCCTCAAGTCACTTTTTCTGGCCTCGCAGGCAGCGTGTCCTCTGTGCCAGAGTCCACGTGGCCCGGAGGGCTCATCCTGCAGGCCCTCACCTAAAAGATCCCACCGCGAGTCGCCTCTTTTCCCCGTGACTCCACGGCTCTCCTGTGGCCCTGATCCCTTAAAAAGGATCGATGCACGAGGCGCTCTTCCTCTGGGACACCCCCAGTGCTGCTGGAGCTCGCCCCCAGGGCAAGAACCCACCGAGGCCCACACCAGGCCTACCAAAAACCACGAGTCGCCTCTTTCTCCCCGCGACTCCGTGGTTAAAACCCACCCGCCAGAGAGCAAGGTGAGGAGCTTGGAGGAGCTAAGGACCCATGAGTCACCTCTTCCCCAGCGACTCCGGGGTTCACTACCCGCTGGACACACCGGCCCCATCACTGCAGTCGCCTCTTCTCCCAGCGACTCACGGTGAATCCAAACCTTCCCCCTCCCTCTGAGGCCTTCCCTCCCACACGGCCCACAGGCAAGTCGTGGCCCCAGGGAAGGGAGAAGTGACAGCGCGCCTCCTGGCGCTGCTCTGAGTCTGGCGACTCCCGCGCCCCCACGCGAGTGCGGATCTCCTCCAGGCCTCGCTGGGCCTTTCTTTGCAGGTGCGCCCGCCCTCTCTGCGAGGAGTGCAGCGGACGCGCACCACCAACCCCTCCTTACTTTTCGGCCTGCGGCCCACAGACCTCGAGGCTCCCGACTCTCGCGCCTTGCCCCTCCCCCGGAACCGCTCAGAGGGGTAGGTGCCGAGGAGTGGGCCTTCCATGTTTCCTCCTAGGCCTTCTGGGAGGCCTACCAGGGAGCCTGTCGGAGGGACAACGAGGGGGACAGCTAAGTGACTCGTGGCACTACTTACGCCACTCGCAAGGAGGCAGTATAGTGCAGTGGTCTAAAGCTCTGAGCTGCTAATCTGGTGACATCCAGCAGACCAGACCTCGGTTTGAATCCCACAGCATCCACTTGCATACTGTGTGACCCTGAGCAAGTCACTTAACCTCCATGTGCTCCCAGGTCGCTCCTGTAAAAAAGCTTTCAGCTTAGTGTGCTATACCTGGATAAACAACTAAATAAATAAAAATAAATATAAGTGACATTGCAAAAGGACTATAAAGAAAAAAAACCCTCAGTCCACTCGGGTCCCTCCCATAGTGACCCCAGGCGGACACCGCAGAGTCCATGCTAGGGTACCTCCCATAGCGACCCTGGCAGGCTCTAGTGGAGCTATCCCCTCCCTCGGTGGCCATGGTCCCCTCCCACAGTGGACCCAGGCCTACCCGGGGTAGCAATCACCTGAGAGGGGATAGTCAGGTAAGGATGCCAGAAAAGGGAGGGGGACAGTTTTCCGGAGTCTCGTTCCTCGCTCAGACCTTCTCTTTATCTTTCAGATGGTCAAAGCAAAGAAATGTACCGCGTGCAATGCCTCCCTCCTCCCTCAAACCCCAGGCCCTCTCTGCGCGGCCTGCCTATTGGACGACGAACTGTCTTCGATGGAGAGAACCACGCCACCTTCCCTCCCAGGCCCCAGCACTTCAACCTGGGTGGATCCGGGCTCTCTGCTGATACAGAACCAACAAGCGGCTGTCGCCATGATGGAGAGTCAGCAGAACTTCATGCTGAAGATCATGGAGAAGCTGGAGGCGCTTACCCAAAACAGACCTCGGCCGCCCGGCGCAGAGCTCATCCACCAGAGAGACCTCCCAGAGAATCCACCAGGCACAGAGGACCCTCTTCCCAGCATTCCAATTGATGCCAATCCGGAAGATAGGGACAAAGAGGAGGAATTCGACGAGGATGATGAGGAGGAGCATGGCATGGAGTCCGACATGGAGGACATCGACCAGCAGACAGCCCCCTCGCTGACATCAAAACTGTGTGCCTTCGACACAATCCCCGGCCTTATGAAGGTCATCAAGGCCACCATGGGCCTGTCCACAGAAGAACAGGAAGGGGAGAAGATGGAATCAAAGCTGGACCCAATGATCCAGCTAAGGACCACCACCCCCGGAGACCTTCCCAGTCTGCCCAGCCATTGAGGAACTGATCCACACGGAATGGCAATCCACAGACCCAGGCAGGATGCCAAACCAAAGGAACTTACACAAGATGTATCCGGTTCAAGGTGACAAATCAGACGCCTGGTGCAAGGCGCCCTCCATCGATCCACAGGTGGCGGCCTTGAGTAAGAAGACGGTGCTACCATGCGGCACCATAGCCCTCAAGGACCCCACAGACAAAAGAATCGAGGACATATTAAAGAGGACCTTTGAAATTGAGGGCACCATGGCCAAGGCGATGACGGCGGTGATCTATACCTCTCGCGCCCAGATACGCTGGCTAGAGGAACTTCAGGAACAGGCGAGTCCCAAGTCCAGGGAGGCTGAACTTTTAGACTGCACCCTCGATGCAGCCAAATACCTGGCAGACATGGCAGTGGACTCCCTACGTCTCCAGGCCAGGGCGTCCGCAATCATAAATCAGGCCCGCAGAGCTCTATGGCTCAAGCTCTGGGACGCTGACTCAGAATCCAAGACTCTTCTGCAGAACTTACCTCTTAAGGGGACTCATGTATTCGGGGAGGGTCTTCAGAATTACTTAAAGCAGAAAGAAGAAGGTAGGGACCTCCTAAGAAACCGGTCAAGACCTTCACACCTACCTTCCGCTAGATGGAGGTTTCGTTCGGGGGCCAAGACTCAAACTCGTAAGGACTCCTACCCCCAGAACCACTCCTTTCAGGGTAGAGCATCACCATCCTACCCACACACGCATGCCTACAGCAGCTACAAGTCTCCCCCTTTCCGACCCCGGGGACAAAAGTCCGAAGGTCGAGGAAGGGGATTCAGAGGAAAACAGTGACTCCGTCTCACCGTGCCCTCCCCACCAAGGCTCGTACCCCCCCTGTCGGACAACGGCTAGCCCTATTCGCTCACCGCTGGGCGTCCACCACGTCAGACAGGTGGGTCCGGGACGTGGTCACGAAGGGGTACACCATAGAATTGTACCATCCTTCGGTTCCCCCTTGCTTAGTCTCGTCCCCGGTCTCCAGATGAAGAGCATCACCTCACCAGGTACAGGGTATTCTGGCAGATCTCATCCAGAACAGGGCCATTCAACCCGTCCTGGTCCAGAAGCAGGGAGAGGGCATGTACTCCATCTTCTTCCTGGTTCCCAAGAAGTCGGGGGAGCTAAGGCCCATCCTGGACCTCAACGCCTGAACGTCGTGATCCCCCGGTTCAAAATGGAGACTGTCCGATCCACCCTTCAGGGCATGAGGGTAGGCGACTTCCTGACATCCATCGATCTCAAGGACGCCTACCTACACATCCCAATCGTCAAGAGTCACAGAAGGTTCCTCCGTTTTCACATCCTGGGACACCACTTTCAATACCGGGCGCTCCCATTCAGCCTGTCCTCGGCCCCCAGAGTCTTCACCAAGGTATCCATCACCCTGGTAGCCAGACTCAGGGAGCGGGGCCTAGACATAGTGCCTTACCTAGACAACTGGCTCTCTGCGCTCGATCCGAGGGTCGAGGCACGTACTCACACCGAGCTCGCAATGCGAGCACTCGAGGACCATGGCTGGGTGGTGAACAGAGAGAAGAGCCATCTCCACCCGACCCAACAGATCGAACACCTCGGAGTCATCATCAACTCAGCAGAGGGTTGGGCGAGGCCGGCTCCGGCTCGGATCCGCAGCCTCCGCAGCCTGGCCAGACAGTTAAGGTCACACCCTCACACCATGGTGGAGAAGGTGGCGAGACTCTTGGGATGCATGGCCTCCTGCATCGACCTCATCCCCTGGGCCAGGTGGCATATGCGTCCACTCCAGAACTACATTCTGGCACGCGGAGCACCCAACGAGTGGAACCTGCGCTGCCCGGTCCAGTTACCCGCAGAAGTAAGATCATCCCTGGACTGGTGGGTCACCCCAGGAAATCTGACAAAGGGGGTTCCCCTGGAGGCACTGCACCCGATCCCCATCAAGACGGATGCGAGACTATCCGGCTGGGGAGCCTGTCTGGGGGACGAATCAGCACAGGGCCCCTGGTCCCCAGCGGAGTCACAGCTCTCAATCAATGTCCTGTAAATGAGAGCAGTATTCCACGCCCTGAGGGCATTCCGACACATCATCCAAGGAGAGTCGGTCCTGATCAGGTCCGACAACTGTGTGACAGTGGCTTACATCGCAAAGCAGGGAGGTACCAGAAGCAGGGCCTTGTCACGAGAAACCGCAAAGGTGATGAACTGGGCACAAACGCACCTATCACGCCCTGGGGCAGTACACCTGGCGGGAAAACTGAACGTAAGGGCGGATTGGCTCAGCCGACAGCAGATCCACCCCAGAGAATGGTGCCTGCACCCGGATCTGTTCCAGGTGATCCAGGAGGCATGGGGGCCAGTGTCCATAGATCTAATGGCATCAAGAGACAACGCCCAGGTGGACCACTATTTCTCCCGGTTCAGAGACGCGCACTCCCAAGGCACGGATGCCCTCTCCCAGGCATGGTCTCGGGACTATGCGCATGTGTTCCCCCCGATTCCCCTCATCCCACAGGTTTTGGAGAAAATCCAAAATCCGGACCTCCATCATCCTGGTGGCTCCGTACTGGCCTTGCAGAGCTTGGTTCGCGGCAATCACAGAAATGTCCCGAGCCAGCCTCCGGATTCCAGCCCGCCCGGACATGCTGACACAGGGCCCGGTATTGCACCCGTCCCCTCGAACCCTAAAGCTCATGGCCTGGCTCCTGAGAGGGAACGACTAACCGCCACTGGGTATCACGAGTCGGTCATAGGCACGCTTCTCCGATCTCGACGAGCCTCCACTACATCCACATACGAGAGACAATGGGCCATCTTCACACAATGGTGCCGCCAACGAGGCTCGGTACCGGAACAGGCCAACCTCCCCACTATCTTGCTGTTCCTACAGCAGGAGTGGACAAGAGACAGGCACCTTCTTCCTAAGGGTGCAACTGGCGGCCATCGAGCAGCCAGAGGCTCAGTCGAAGAAGCACCCACCGGGGCCCATCCAGATGCCATCCGCTTCTTGAGGGCGGTAGACCTCATGCACGACCTAGGACCAGGCCTAACATTGCACCATGGGACCTACCCCTAGTCTTGGACTCCTAAGAACGACACCGTCACGAACCACTCGCCGATTCAGACCTGTTCTGGGCAGGACTGAAGACTGCCTTCCTGGTAGCCATCTGTTCAGCCAGATGGATGGGGAGCTGGCGCCTGTCTTGCGCTCCACCACACCATCTTCACCCCCGAAGGGGTAAGGCTCCGGACGGTACCGGCTTTCCAGCCGAAGGTTCCGACGAGGTTCCACAGAGAACAACCCATAGATCTACCCACCCTGCCACGCGCAGCCACTCCTGCCGAATGTGGTGCTCCTGACCCACTAGACGTGGGCTCAGCCCTCTCTATATACCTGGCCAGAACCCAGGCCATCCATAAGATGGAGAGACTCTTCATCGTCGCGAAAGGCCAAAGACAGGGACTCGCGGTGTCCAAACCACCGATCGCGGGAATTGAATCAGAAGAGGTCATCCACCACGCTTACGGCGGGCGACATGACACCACCCCAGGGAATCAAAGCTCATTCCACCACAGCGGTATCCACCTCCTGGGCGGAGAGAGCATCGGTGTCATCCGAGGACATCTGCAGGGCGGCTACCTGGAGCTCCCTACATACCTTCGCCAGGCACTACAGACTGGAACAACTCCAGGACTTCAGACCAGCCTTCGCATCCCATGTCCTGGCAGCGGCTCCATCTCCCGGACCCTCTGATCCATCCGAATCCCACCCGGAGGTCTAAACTGCTACTTATCTCCCATGAGGTAATGTCTGGAGTGCCATGGGATGCCAACCAATCACAATGGGTGTTTACTCACCTGGTAAAGGTGATTGTGTTGGTTGGCATCCATGGCACTCCAAGGCCCGCCCTCAGGGATGATCGGAGCGTCCAACCAGTAAGATCAGGAGGTCCTTACACCAGTCCGTCAGAATTCAATTCCAATGCTAAAAATTAGTCGAACCACGGTTCGAGATAGTGTGTACATAATAGGGAATAAACTCAGGCCTCCGGCCTCGTTATTGTCATCATGTCGTAGCAGACCTCATCTTTCCTAGACTATATTGTGTGTATTGTTTCTGGTACTAACATCATTCCTTTCAGCTATGGAAAATTCAAACTGAAGAGCAGGGGTTCCTGGGACCTGGATATACTGGAAATCTGATCTGGGTCATGTGCATCATTAGCCTATCAGGTGGGCTGTAACCCATGAGGTAATGTCTGGAGTGCCATGGATGCCAACCAACACAATCACCTTTACCAGGTGAGTAAACACCCATTTCATCAACCAAAATATACCCTGAAACTCTGATCATGTCAAGTTGTTTACAGAGAAAAGCAGTTCCTTCCCAAATCCACAGTGTTTTAGGGGTGCTCCTTATCTTCCCTTAGTGAAATGGTTTACAGAAAATGGCGACTACAATGCTGCATGTCAGCCACACCATACAGTACTCTCCTGATCTTGTTGATACACACACATAGTATAATCATGTGAACCTCTTCCTTGTGAAACAAGCAAACAGCAAAGGACATCATTATTATTTGCAATGGTCACTGTTAGGTAGTGTCCCCTGATTTACAGCCTAGCAGTACGACCTGATCAGTTGGTGGAATGTGTTGCTGACCTGTATTGCTCTGCAAATACATTGTTCTTGCATGTCTGTGTACACAGTAGTCTGAAAAATCAGAAGATCACTAATGCTGCTGCAGTGGAACTACTGCATGTCCTAGTACATGTGGAAAAATCGTTTTTGCTTTCTGTCTCTTTAAATTAGTACTTTTTTGCATTGAAATCCAGCTATGAGTCCCGTGGACATTCTTCCAGCTTATTTAGAACATCCCTCATTTTTTTGATGACCCCCTCCCCCCCCGTGTGTCTCGTCTATTGCAAAGCTTTGTGTCATGCACGAACAGGCATGCTTTCCCTTCCAGTCCCTCTGTAGTGTCACTAATAAATCTATTAAAGAGGACTGGGCCTAGTCCTGACCCTTGCGGAACCCCACTGGTCACCTTGCCTATCCCAGAGTGGATGCCATTTACCACCACCCTCTGACTTCTATTTCCTAGCCAACTCTCTACCCATTTAACTACTTTAGTCCCTACTCCTAGGCTCTCCAGCTTGTTTACCGGCCTCCTATGTGGAACAGTTTTGAAGGTCTTACTGAAATCCAGGTAGGCCACGTCCACAGCTCCTCCCTGATCCACTTTCCTGGTTATTCAGTCAAAGAACTTGATCAGGTTAGTCTGGCAAGACCTCTCTCTGCTTTGAAACTATGCTCTGTCAGATCCTGTAGACCACTGGCAACAAGAATTCCCTAATCCTTGCTTTCAATAGTGATTCCGTTACCTTGCCCACTACTGACATCAGGCTGATAGGCTTGTAATTTCCTGCCTCCTCCCTATTTCCTCTTCTGTGGAATAGAACTACATCTGCCCTCCTCCAGTCCTCCGGTACCTCCCCTATTTCCAATGACAAGTTGAACAGTGCTGTCAGAGGTTCAGCCAGCTCCTCCCTGAGTTCCTTCAGTATCTTGGGGTGTAGTCCGTCAGGTCCCATTGCCTTGTCCACTTTTAATTGTGCTAGTTCCTTAAAGACTCTATCCTCTGTAAAGAGACTAGTGTCCACCTCCCATCCCTTAATGCCGTTGTCCTTTACCATTGGCCTGTTTCCCACTCCCTTTTCCATAAATATGGAACAGAAGTATTTGTTCAGTATGTCTGCTTTTTGGTGGTCCTCTACCATACACATCCCTCCTTCTCCTTTCAGCCTTACTCTCCTTCCCTTGGCTGTTCTCTTTTCGCGTATGTATCTAAAAAAAAATTTGATCTGCTTTTTTTTATTTCTTTTGCAATATTTTCTTCTGTTTGTACTTTTGCACTCCTAGCTACCTTCCCTGCCTCCCTCTGTTTCTCCCAGTAACTCTTCCTATCCTCCTCCTCCTTCTGTGTTCTTTTGTACCTTCTAAATGCCATTTTTTTTTGCTCTGACTTTTTCCGCTACTTCTTTTGTGAACCATAGTGGTGTCTTTTCTTTTCTCTCTTGCTCTTGCTAACCTGCTAGACACATAGATTTGTAGCCTTTTCAATGCAATCTTTAATTTTTGCCTACTGTTTCTCGACTTCCCCCACTTTCCCTATCCCTGACAGGGTGTCCATCAGGCATGCCCCTATTTTCTTAAAATCAGCCCTCCTGAAGTCCAAGACCCTCGTCTTTATGTGGTTTGATTCCGACCCCACTTTTATATTAAACCACATTGTGCAATGATCACTGGCCCACAGGTTGTCCCCCACTAGGATGTCAACAATCCTGTCCCTGTTTACCAACACCAGGTCCAGTAATGCCCTCTCATGAGTGGGCTCCATAACTAGTTGTCTGAGGATTGCCCCTTGCAGGGAGTCAAGGATATCATATCCCTACTCCTGGCTGTTCCCGCAGCTGAGAGGCTCCAGTCTATGTCTGGTAGATTAAAGTCTCCTACTATCAATACCTCTCCCTTGCAAGACATCCTTTGGATTGTTTCCAGCATTTCCATATCTACCTCTTCTCCCCGTGGTGGAAGTCTGTAGATCACTCCTGTGTGAACAGTGGCCCTTTTCCTTATCTCCAGGGTGACCTATAGTACTTCCCCTCCTCCTTGATCCTCCTGTATTTCTGTAGCTTTTATGTCATCTGTTACATAAAGTACCCCCCCACCTATCCTGTCCCTCCTGAACAGAGTATTACCCGGTACTGCCCCTTCCCAGTCCTGGTTTTCATTGCCCAGGTCTCTGTGATGGTTACTAGGTCCAGGTCTGCTTCCACCTTGGTGGCCTGTAAGTCAGCAATTGTGTTGCCCAGACATCGGACATTTGTACTCATGGCCCTCCAGGATGTGTTGCCTCCCTCCCTCATTTTGCCCATTTGCTCTCCCTTATTTCCCCCACTGTTTTTTAGTTTTACTCATGTCCTCCTCTCCCCCAAATTTAGTTTTTATTTGATTCCTTTTGGTGTTTGACTCCCTCCTGATTCCTTTTATTTACCTTGTGATTTTGGGGGGGGGAAGCAGTTTATGCCTCCCTGCCTCATTCCACTGCCCCCGGCTAGTTTAAATGTTTGTCAATGTACTGCAGCATTTAAACCTCTCACTAAGGACTACAGTCCCCCTCCTGAATGGAAGCAGGCCATCACCCTTGTATAGCCTTCATCCCTCCAGGTGGGGCCCCAGTCCCCAATGAAGCTGAATCCCTCACCTCTACACCATTCCTACAACCATGCATTGAAGTCCCTGGTGCAGAGTTCCCTGACCTTCCCTTACTGTACACAGGCACTACCTCCAAGAAGGTCATCAAGTGTACTACCTGCCTAAGACGTCTCCCCAACTCTCTAAACCCTTCCTGCACTATTAGTATCCTTGCCTCGCCCCTAGCCAGGTCATTAATCACTGGATGGATAATACATGATACGTCTGATGACATGTACAGTAGGAACCTCTCAGGCTTCACTCTCAAGGTTCATTTGTCACCAGAACCTCTCAATGGTATTATAGCCTCATGATACACAGTCACCTATCTATTATTATATTTATATGTTATATTTTTTCCAACTAATACATTTCTAAAAGTTTTCCTAAAGCTATGAGTTGCCCTTTAATTATAACTTTTATTTGTATAACCATGGACATCAATTTGTAGTGACCGAAGAAAGTCTATTCTATTGTAGATGTGCTGTGTTTTTGTATTGTACAAATTGTTTTATGTATTTCCTCTGCAATTACTGCATCCTATCACTGTTAACCCATTGTAAAATAGAATCACTCTCTCTAAATGTGCCTTCATTCCAAATACATTTGAGATTTTAAAGTACAGGTTTAAAATATGTGATTTGGGGGGATTGTTAACATTTTTTTCTGCATTTCAATTCCTATGGACTAAGTGGGTGTCCAGGATTCCTGCCATTTGGACCAATCAGGGACCTGACTCGCAGTTGCACTTGGGGGCAGCACATAAATGGATGCTTTGCTCCCATGCTATTGAGTTGCCACCTGAAATGGTTATTTTTAAATAAGATCTCACATCCCATGAGTGCGAGCAATGGGAATTGCTGATCCAGATTATGGTGGGTGCTATCATGAAT
The DNA here is from genome assembly GCA_016271365.2 of Neoceratodus forsteri. Lineage (NCBI taxonomy): Eukaryota > Metazoa > Chordata > Ceratodontiformes > Ceratodontidae > Neoceratodus > Neoceratodus forsteri. Next base: position 1,455,794,287 of record CM057450.1, on the reverse strand, counting down.
GATGGCCAGTGACAAGCCAGCCTTCGGCAATGTCAGATGTCACACTGTGACACAACATCTATGGTTCCAATTCCATCCCATGTTCCTGTTCCTAGCACTCCCTGGTGGCTAGCGATAACTCCCCAGTGAAAATGTAGAAGGTAAATACAGACATACCTTCCTCTCATTGCATCTGGTATTCAGTGGCACCCTCCCCCCACTCTTTCTGTCCCAGCCTCAGGCCTACTTGCCTCCATAATTCCCAGCTGCTATGAGCAAGGTCATTGAGTTATTGCTTTCTGACTCAGTGTGCCCACCACAGCATGCAATCCAGCTTGTAAAGGACACAATGCATTCTGAATTGACATGAAAGCCATAAGCACTGTGGTTCTCACCTGTCACCCCAGGTCTTTAAATTACTTTTCAGGTGTCTGTGAAGAGCTTGCAGTCCCACTGAGCATGGCTCAACAACTGAGATTTAAACCTAGCATGGTGGCAACATATTCATGGCGAGCGCTTTAAATCTGACCTTGAGTCCTATAATTGGGCCACTGTTTGTTTGTTTGTTTTGTTTGTTTTTTACTAGTTTCAGTAACTTCTATTTTCAGCTATTGCAGATTGTGTGAGGACATTTGGAATCACACTCATCTGCTTAAAGCAGAACCAGTCTAAATTCTTTCATAGTGATTTGCATGTATGTCCCATGATGCTTTGTATTACTGGGGTATGTGTCATTTTGTTTTGCTGTAAAAGTTGTCTTCATTACCAGTGACCTTCCAAGGTAACCCTTGTGTCTGTACTTTTGTGCTGAGGTTCTTTGTTTTTATGTTATCTTGAGTGCGCGCAAGAAACATGCGGTAACTTTGGAATAGCAGGTTTTGGAGGTGCGGTCATGTTGTGGCCAGTGGCGTCGCTGCTTTTTGGGGCTGGACTCCCTGGCATGAATTAGATTGCGTGCTATCTATGACAGCAGTGCAAAAGTGTGCCACTAACTTGGATGGTGTAACATTTCAATAAAACATGGTGGAGCTGTCCGCCTCGCACAACAGCCGATGTCGTGGGTGCCCAATCCCCCTGTCAGCATGTCCCCTTGCCAGTTCATTTGCTGATGAGGCAGCCCAATCCCTGTCAGCTCATGCTGCCCATCAAGCATACTGTACAGCCGATGGGGGTGCCCAATAATTTGGTGAAAAAAATCCCCCAAAATGTCGGTGCTACGAGTGTGCATTGCGCAGTTCCTACACACTCTCGTAACTTCAAGAATTTTTAATATTTTCACTCCAGATTTTCAACATTGCCATTTTACCACACCTCCTTATGAACAGTGTAGCTGTCATTTTTCACATCTCACCCGAAATGTGTTTTCGCACATGTGGCGCACAATGGTGCAGTTGGTGCACAAAATCAATGTTCTGGACAGATTAAGAAAATCACAGTGACACTGTTCATGAGTGGAGGTCCCAAAATGCCTATGTTGAAAATTTGGTGACAAAATTCCACAAAATGACGATTTTATGAGCGTGCATTGCAGTTTCCATGCACACTCGTAAGTTCGAGAATTGTTACACCTCCTTAAGAACAGTATAATTATAATTTTTCACATGCTGCCTGAAATGTGGTTTTGCACATCTGGTGCACAATGGTGTGGTCACTGTGGGAAATCAATGTTCGGGACAGATTAAGAAAATCTCTTTGACAGTGTTCATGAGTGGAGGTCCCAAAATGCTTATGTTGAAAATTGGGTGAGGAAATTCCACAGAATGACTGTGCTACTAGCATGCATTGCACAGTTTCCACGCACGCTTGGAACTTAGAGAATGTTTAATATTTTCACTCCAGATTTTCCACATTGCCATTTTTGCACACCTCCTTAAGAACAGTACAGTTGTAATTTCTCACATCCTGCCTGAAATGTGGTTTCGCACTACTGGCACAAAATCATGCAATCACTGTGGGATATCAACGTGCAGGACAGATAAACAAAATCACAGTGTCACTGTTCATGAGCAGAGGTCCCAAATGCTTTCATGAGGTGGGGTAAGAAAAAGCCCATGTTGAAAATTTGGAGTGCAAATACCAACAAACGGCAGGGGCGTTAGGGTTTCTAACCATCATGTCCTACCCTGTAGAGACTGAATGGCACCAGGAGTGTGACTTTAGACTGTCAGTTCTAATGCTCATGCCATTCCACCCCCACCCCCACTCCCATCCTGCAGCCACTGACAGGCATTGAAGTGTGCCTTGCACTCTTTGGCCCCGAAGCTCACCCCATTTTCCTATACTGCACCCATCTCAATGTATTTCCATATGGAATGGGGCGAGCGTAAGGCCTGAGTACCCCAAGGCAGAATGCAATACTTGTCGGACTCTACAGGACATGGTGAGGCGAAATGGCATGAGCATTATGGCTGACACCCAAATGCACACCTCAGTGCCTGTCAGTCTCTTCAGGGTGGTGTGGGGTTGGAGTCACTTCCATACTTCACTGCCATTCCTATTATGCATATCTCTAACTCCTGCACTACCAGTGCTAATGTCAGCAAGACAACATTCAGCATTGACAAATGCTTGTTTATATTGGTTTCCACCACCTCTGTACAGAATCACAAATTTCTGCCCCTACCTCTGGAATAGGCCTTTTTTGTTGTGAAAAAACTGCAAATAATAAGAACTTTCACCAATTGCTGTGAAAGTTTGCTGAACATACCTAAATTCCACAGTTTCTACAGGTTTTTTTCTGCAACACATGTTTCTGCAATACAAACAAAAATGCAGTTTACATTAAAATCTGATGGAGTTCATTAAAAAAATAACAGTTTGCTTGATGAAATTCACTGTGAAATTCTGCAGCATTTTTCAGAAGCGTTATTGTGATTCTGCAGAATTCTATAGTCTGCTCTGCTCTGGTTTCCATAATTCTGGATGTTAAGACACTGAAAACTTGTTCTTCTATTTAACCTTCTTACCCATGTTCTATATCTAAACTTTACTTAGCTAGAAATCTATCTAAACATTTCCTTAATTGACAGGAGTCTCATTTCTGTTTCTCCATGGTTTTTATGATGTCACTCCATGATTCCCATAGAAACATAGAACATAGAACATAGAAACATAGACTTTGATGCAGATAAGGACCACTTGGCCCACCAAGTCTGCCCATTTCCCCACCTACTGGATAAGCTGCAGATTCTAGTTAACCAACAGCCTACTTCCTGCCACCCCCCACTAAAATTGCCTTGTGTCTGTCCCATGCATGTTTCAATTCCCCCACTGTTTTAGCCCCAGCAACCTCCCCAGGAAGGCAGTTCTATGCATCCACCACTCTCTCTGAGAAAAAAGATTTCCTCACATTACCCCTAAGCTGTCCCCCTTCTATCTTTAAATTATGTCCCCTTGTTCTTACACATCTCTTTTTCTGAAAGATGCTACCCTTCTGGACTTTGTTGATTCCCTTCAGGTACTTGAACATTTCTATCATGTCCCCGTCCCTCCTTTCATCAAGTGTATACATATTAAGCTCTCTCAGTCTCTCTTCATATGATTTCTGATGCAGACCCTGCACCATTTTAGTTGCCCTCCTCTGGACTGCTTCCATCCTGTCTATGTCCTTGCGTAGATGGGGTCTCCAAAACTGCACACAGTACTCCAGATGGGGTCTCACCAACTGTCTGTACAGAGGGATAACTACTTCCCTTTTTCTACTTGTGATGCCCCTTCCTATGCATCCCAGTATCCCCCTGGCTCTCCTTACTGACTTCTCACATTGCTTACCCACCTTTAGATCATCTGATATGACTACCCCCAAGTCCAGTTCCATTTTTGTTGTTTTAGTACCTCCCCTGCTATTGTGTACTCTTCTCCTGGGTTTTTGTTTCCCAGGTGCATTACTTTGCACTTCTTTGCTTTGAATCTAAGTTGCCATATTTCTGACCATTCCTCCAACCTTGCCAAGTCCCTTCTCATCCTTTCTACACCCCTTGTGTATCAGCTCTGTTACAGATTTTAGTATCATCTGCAAAGAGGCATACCTTTCCCTCCAGACCCTCTGCAATGTCACCTATAAAGATGTTAAAGAGGACTGGACCCAGTACTGAGCCCTGAGGTACTCCACTAGTGACCCCCCTTTCTTCAGAATGTGTTCCACTCACTATTACCTTCTGTGACCTGTTGTGCAGCCAGTTTACAACCCAGGCTACCACCCTGGGACCCACTCCCAGGCTGGCTAACTTGATTATTAATCTTTTGTGTGGGACTGTGTCAAATGCCTTGCTAAAGTCTAGGTAGGCCATATCCACAGCCCCTCCCTGGTCTATTACTTTGGTCACCCAGTCAAAGAAATCTATTAGATTTGTCTGACATGACCTTCCTGCTGTAAATCCATGCTGCTTTGGGTCCTGTGCCCCCGCTGGCCTCTAGGTATTCATCAATTCTTTCTTTCAGAAGTGATTCCATCATTTTCCCTACCACTGAGATCAAACTTACAGGTCTGTAGTTTCCTGCTTCTGCCTTGCTCCCACTTTTGTGAAGGGGAATCACATCTGCCCTCCTCCAGTCCTCAGGTACCACCCAATCCTCCCACGATTTGTTAAAAAAGTGTGGTCAGTGGTGTCACTAGGTCCTCCCTTAGTTCTTTTAGGATTCTGGGGTGAATCCCATCAGGCCCCATTGCTTTGTCCACTTTGAGTATTAGGAGTTCTTTCAGGACTCTTTCTTCTGTAAATGGACTGGTGTCAACTCCCCTACCCAGAGTGCTTCTATTGTCTGGTTTAGGTAACTCCTCTTCATCTTCTTTTGTGAATACTGAGCAAAAGTATTCATTCAGTATCTCTGCCTTTTCACTGTCTCCCTCTGCCCACCTCCCCTCTCCCTTATTAATCTTCACTATTCCTCCCTTAACCTTTCTATGCTCCCTAATGTACCTATAAAAGGTTTTATCCTCCTTCTTAACTGACTTGGCTATTTTTATCTCAGTTTGGGCTTTTACTATTCTGACTGCCTTCCCCACTTCTTTCTGCTTTAATTGATACAGTTCCCTGTTGTGCTCCTTCTGTGATGCCTTATACTTTTTGAATGCAGCCTTTTTCTCCTTAACCTTCTCTGCCACCTCTTTTGAGAACTATAGTGTTTTTTTTTACTCCGCTTAGTTTTCTTTATCTGTTTCACACAAAGGCTTGTTGCCTCTATGATGGCAGTTTTGATTTTTCTCCATTGTTCTTCCACCCCTCCTTTTTGGCCATTTGCTAGTGTATTCCTCAGGTATTCACCCGTTTTGCCAAAGTCAGCCTTTCTGAAGTCTAGTATGCTTGTTTTTGTATGGCTTGTCTCCATGGTTGTGCTTATTGTGAAGCACACTGTGCAGTGGTCGCTTGTTCCCAGATGTCTACTAACTTCTAAATTTGTGATCCTCTCTTCATTTGAGAGTACCAGGTCTAGTATTGCTCCCTCCTGAGTGGGTTCCAACACTAGCTGTTTAAGGCCTGCCCCCTGCAGGGCATCAAGAATGACCCTGCTCTTGGATGTGGCTGCAGTACATGTCATCCAGTTAACATCTGGCATATTCAGGTCCCCCATCAACAGTATCTCCCCTTTTTCAGCCATTTTGAAAATGTCCTCTATCATTTTCTTGTCCATTTCCTCCCCTTGAGATGGGGGTCTATACACAACCCCTGTGCGGATTGTGATGCCATTCCCTGTCTCCAAGGTGACCCAGAGTGCCTCTTGTCCTCCCCCTTTACTTTTTAGTTCTGTAGCTTTGATCCCTTCCCTTATGTATAGAGCTACTCCACCTCCTCTTTTCCCCTCCCTGTCCCTTCTGTAGACTGTGTACCCTGGTATGTTGACATCCCAGTCATGGTTCCCCGTGTACCATGTTTCTGTGACTGCCACAACATCCAAGTGTTCATCTTCCATCAAGGCTACTAGCTCAGGAAGCTTGTTTCCCAGACTATGGGCATTGGTACTCATTGCCCTCCATTTAATGTTGGCTTTATCCTTTTTCCCCCATGCCTGTTCTTTTTGCCCTTGTCTATTTTTCCATTTACCCCTGTCCTGCCCTCTGTTGAGCACTGTACCTCATTGTTTACCTTACTACCCGTCATGTTTTGTGGGGAAAGCTTGAAATTTCCTGCCTCTTATTAGCACCTCCCCCCATGGCTAGTTTAAAAGCTTGCCAAGGAAGCATTTAAACCTGTCACTTAGGATCTTGGTTCCCTTCATGGACAGATGCAGACCATCGTGCCAGTATAAACCTTCATCTCTCCAAGTATACCCCCAGTCCCCAGTGAAGCCAAAGCCCTGTACTCTGCACCAGTTTTATAACCATTCATTAAACTTCATGGTGTTTAGTACCCTAGCCTCACCCCTGCCATGGCCTGGCAGCACCTCTGAGAAGGTAACGTGCTTGCTACCTGTCTGAGGCCCCTCCCCAACTCCACAATTTCATCCTGCACTGCACTGATCCCATGCCTAGCTAGGTCATTTGTCCCAAGGTGGACAATGACATCTAGTTCCCTCTCCTGTGATGTTGCTTCTGCAATTCTGAGGATTCGCTTCTTGTCCCTCCAAGCCATGGCACCAGGCAGGCACCTTACTTCCCCCTCTCTCTTCCCCAGGTCTACCCCTCTAACAATTGAGTCCCCTATCAGAAGCTGTTTCCTTCCCCTGTGGTGTCCCTTGCCACCCTTCTGTGAGTCTCCCTTGAGGGCGTCCTCAGCATTTTTCTTGGTCTCCACTGAGGGTGCCATCATAGAGGAACCTTGCTCTGCCAGACTGGCATATGGTTTGTGTAGAGTTACAACTAGGGGGCTTCACCTCTGTTCCACCACCCGTACCCTCCCAGAACCCACTGTGGTCCAACTGCTCTTCATACTTGGCAGCCTCTGTGGCAGTGGTGCTCTTTGGGTGGGGGAGGCCTCCTTAGTCCTTGCCAGTTCAGCCTGGAGGTGGGCAACCTTCTCCCTCAGAGCTGAGAGTTGCCTGCAGATAGGACAGCAACGCAGTTTCCAGAATGTCTCCCGGAAAACTGCTGCCCCACAGCCAGTGCATTGCACCACTCCCCACATGTCCCTCTCCCTTATAATATACAATATGTAATATATATATATATATATATTTTTCTTCCTTTTTGTGGTGTTATTAAGATAATATTCTGTCAACACTGACATTTATGATCAAGTGGGTGAGCCCGGTTTTCAGAATAAAGTAAGCAAAATACTGTAGCACAATCACAAATTAATAAAAGCCAAACTACATATACTGCAACTACTGTTTTCACATACTTGATGGAAACTGAATAATTTCAATGGGCATGGTGGTATGGAGAGAAAACGGGAACACAGGATTTGTGTGTAAAACATCCCTGAGGTGGGTTAACTTCAGCATGGAAAAGAAGGGCTTCCTCCTGTGCTTACAATCCTAGGATTCTGTTACCCATTACATGGCTCATGTACAAAGCACTGTACAAAATGTTCTGATAGTTCTAACTTTTTTTTCAATTGTTGCAAGTGAGACTACTGAGAGAATTCTGAATGATGTTGAGCCAAATCATGGGTGTAATAATGCATATGCCAAGTAAGCCACGGTTTACATGTTGATTGGAGAGGGGGGCACTCTGCTCCCTAACCATTGATCTGGGTTAGAAAATAGGTTGGAAATCTCCCAGCCTCTGACTGGCTGAGACCCTTGCCAAGGGGACACTTAGTTTGTATCTTACAAGTACAATGTTGTTACCTATTGTCAGGAGTCACTTTCCTAACCAGTCATGTTCATAATGTCCTTGAGCTGACACTGCTGTCATTTATTTATTGCCTAGTATGCACCTCTGACTGGGTGACCAAAATGTATTGCTTCATGCTGTATCACTGTGTTGCTGCATTGCTCCAATCTGTACTACTCATCATGTATTGTGTTTTTACTGTGCTACTACAGTATGTGCCATCCTGATCAGTGTACCCACCTGGTTATTAAATAAGTAAATAATTACATTTATTACCAACAGACACAAAAACAATAATACATTCTTGTGAACTGGCCTTGGAACAAAGGAAACCACTGCCCAACAGAGAATTTTAAAAATAGTAATGGCAGCCATTTTTTTTTTTTTTTGCTTTTTTTGCTCACGTAGTATGGGAGTCACTCCTCCATGCTGAACATCTCAGCTGCAGTAACAATAAAGAAATCATGTCCCAACTTCAAAACCAACACAAGCTGTACTCTTTTATCATACAATTTAGCTGCTCTAGTCACATGAATAAGTTTTACTTTTCTTTATTGAAAGCACTGTACCCTCACACTACACTGTTGGCTGGCTTCCTGCCAGTGTTTACGATCAGCCTTGTCTTCCCCTGCAACCCAAAGGAAACAACTAAAAACAAAACAAAAGCAGTTAAACTTGCAGTACCTTATTTCAGATACTATACATAAACTGCCTCTTACCAAGTATTCAGGTACCACCGTAGTTCCCAGTCACATCGGACCCCTGCATCAATCTGACGATGCTTCTGACCACTCACGCCTCCCATTTTGCAGTGATCATGCTGCAACACTCACAACTGCAACTGGATTAAGCAAACAGCTACTCCAGGTGGGGGCAGGGAGTGGGCATGGATGACAAAGCAACTCAAATTTTCACAGGTGGCCGGGCGGGGGGTGGAGTGCCAAAAACAGAGAAGAAAAATGTCAAACAACAACTGAAGGTAAAAAAAAACCTCACAGGAAAAGCAGTGCACACTTCTGCCAAGTGTACCAGTAGAGGGACTACTTTACAAGTAAATCATTTTTAATTCATTATTGCTCATTTTAAATATTTTTATTTTTATTTTTAAATACTTTATTAAAATATTCACAAATATACATCTTCTGAGTACAATAATACCCTCCAGAGTGGGGTGTATGGGTTATACCCACCCTTCCAGGGGTTATAAGGCCCTCTGCCTGTGGCATCAGGCCTCATTATGCCCCTGAGCAGTTTGGTGCAGCCCAATACCACCCACCCTCACAGGTAATATTGCTTACTTACTCCCACTGTTTGATATCCTGCTGGTGTTAGGATATGAATGCTGAGCTCTGTTTGAGCTAACCATAATACTACACTATATGCATAAAACTAGCATAACATTAGATGCATAAAACTAACATAATGTGACATGCATAAAATTGACATAACATTACATGCAGAAAACTAAGTACTGCTATATATTTGCTCCTATTAGCCAGTACCTGAAATACAGTATAGTGTGTACAAGGAGTCTGGATAACAAATAAGGGCATGTCTGCTATGGGGGAGGGGGTGTCAAAAAGGCACCAAAGAGTTCCAGATTTCAAATTGCGTTTTCCCACCTATATCACTGATCCAAATGCAATAGATGGAAACTGCAGGAATCCAGAGAGCTCTTATGACAGCTTTACTGACAGCTATGCTTTCATTCTCTATTGCCTAAAAAGTATCAGTTACTTATCATGTGATTAGTATACCATTAACTGTCAAATAAAAGAAAATAATGACCAAGTGGGACCATATCCCTTTTGAAATAATACTGGTTCATTTGTTTTATGGGCTGTGTTTAACAAAAGTTTTCATTTAAAGGAATGTCAATTCCAATTTGCATCAGCTTGGACTTCTGTGGAAAATATATTTGTATTTTTAATTAAAAACATCTATTCATCAGAGGGTCATCTTTAAACAGAATTGCTACTAGAGGCTCTGTTTTTATTACAACTGATAGTCAATAACTGTGGTGGCAATGAGTAGCATCTGTTAGAGAAAGGATCACATCACTTCCAAAATATAATTTCACTATTTATACCTTATTAACCATAACATGGTGTCAAGAAAATATTTACAAAATGAACCATAATTTAAATATGATTTTAATTAATGGAAGTGCAACTGCAGTGGCTCAAATTACATTCCCAGTGGTAAGAAGCCTTTCAAACCTAATTTGTAAGCCAAGATGGTGGCTTTAATGACTGGCAGCAAAGTTTCTTCAACAGATTTCATGGGGCATGATCCAAAGATAATAGGTTTTCAGCCCAATGACAATCCAATTACAATGCCAATCAAAGCCAACTTCATGCACTCTAATTATCAGATTTAGCTGTCAGTTCAAATACAAACATAACACTTTTATTTAAATAAAAATTTAATTTGAAAAAAGGGGACTTCATCTCTGATTTATTGAGGCCGCAGGAGTAATCAAACTTATTTCCAGCATAATATAATAAAATCACAGTACAATATTAAAAATGTGAAAACTTCTTCTCTCCTGTATCTGATGTACTCCATTATTCTGTGGCTAATTCAATCAAAAAGAAAGCATAATACAGGAGGCAGTAGATTATTTGCAGACCTGAAAACTGGTTTAAAAAGAAAGGAATAATGATATAAAAAAATGTAACTCTATGGTTTTACTAAGACCTGGTGCTAACTGGATGAATGACGGGATGTAATTAGTTTCTTGCAGTCATCGGCAATTGCAACTTTGGCTGGAAACTAACCTGCTGAAACCAACACCTCATTTTTGTAGACCTAGTGTGACTGTGGTTTGGAATAGCACAGAAGAGTCCTATCCTTGTTTCCTTTTCATTCATTGCCATACATAAAAATTCTGACAAATAACTAAGGCACAAGAAGATTCATACCCATACAGACTGCTTTATCTATAAAGATATACCCAGAGCTAATAATTAATTTATGGTGATCAAAAACAATTAATGGTCTAAAAAAGCCTAAACAGTTCTTAGCAACACTTTATCATTGCAGAGATTGTGATTATGACAACTGTATTAACTGTAAGACATAATTTATTTACTTTATCTAAAAAAAAAACACAAAGGTTAATACTGTGATTAAGTTACTACAGCAGTAAAAACCACAAAGGTTAATATTGTGATTATATTAATATGGCAGTGTGGTCTAGTGATTATTCCATAAACTTTGGGACCAGGAGATTAGGTTCTAATCACACCAGAACCACTTACTGAGTGAATTTAAAGGGAATATAGCACTTGCTTTATCATTTATTTTTTAATTAATATGATGAGGCATGTGTATAGCCTCCTTAACCTCCCTACTGCATTTTTGTTTGTTCACTTGGATATAATAATGTTTTCCTCCACGTCTAGGGTCCCTCAATGATGCTGTCATCTTCCTGCTTTATATTTAAACAATAATACACAGCAAGGAGAGTGCAATATATAGAGAATAAAGTGTGGGTCTGGGTGTGTAATGAGAATGTACACACACCTGAGGGGTTTGATGCTACATAAACCCCGAGAGTGAAGCTTGAGGGGTTTATGCACAGCATCTAACCCCGAGGCTGTGTGTAAATTCGAGTTTACACACCCAGACCCATACTTTATTTTATATAATTGCCGGGACATCCTTTTTACCCACAGCAAGTATATAAAATAAAAAAAGACGTTCTTGTGTGACCGCAGCGGTCTGCTTAAGTGTGAGCTCGCACTCTACAGTCTGTCGGTCGCTCACTTTTGACTTTTTTTTAATTTCATTTTGTGTGGAGCCAACATTTTGAGGGTATTTCCCTCATTTCAATTCATTTCTGCCTGCCAGCACTTACTGCAGTTAGACTAGCTGTCCAGAGGGGGAAAGATGAGGTGGACAGTGGCTAGGAGGAAGACCTTCAGAGGTGGGGGCACTTGCGCAGTGTGAGGGAAACTGGGTGCGTGTTCACCGTTATAAACACTCCTTTATAATGGCGAATTATGCCACAGTTTCCTTATGGGAAAAAGGATGTCCTGGTTATTATAGTGGGATATAACCCCACTTCAGATGCATTGTGAGGCGTGAGACCATAGGCTGACTGACTTCAACCACCTGGGAAAAACTGATCAACAGTCAGATACTGTGTTTTAACCAGTGAAGTTGTTCAAGTTGGTCAGTTTTTTATACCTGATTTTATAACTCAAGATACAGTACACCTTGGAGTGTATTATTGTGATTATAAAATGGATCCATTTTCATTTTATTGACTGATGGCATAACTTACTCTCAGTCTAGGCTAATGTACTGAGATATCATCCCAATTTGGCCAGTCAGATTTGAAGGTTTTTAACATCCATTTCATAACCATTTTTATAATTACTAATCAGTTCCAGAAGCTGGTGATTACATCACTGGAGTGGAAGCAGCTTCCACTCAGCTGATGTCACTGACGGGTTCTGGAACAGATCAGTACTGCACTTACAAAAGTGAAAGTCAGGTGAAAAAAAGGGCAGTACCAACAAGCCATCCTAAAAAAGAGGTAAAGTCCTCAGTTGACTTATTGCTCAATATGTGGAGTGACTTGGGTGTGAGCTGCATCTTTCACCCAAGGTAACTACTCTGTTGCTGCTGCAATGGTCTTGTATGAAGACAATATATCTTATTGCTTTTGTTTGTTTGTTTCTTATCTAGTCCTTACCATGTGCGTTTAGTCCTTGTCCTGCCTTGTGTTGCTGGCTTGGCTGTAGCTCAGGCATCTTTGCTGGCAGTCATCCCAAGTGGGCAGATAGTGTGTCCCTCTCTCCCCATGACAGTTTTTGAAAAGCAAGCTGCATGTTCCTTCCAGAGTGACCATTATCTTCCTGATAGTGGCTCCCCTGTTAGCTGATAGTAGTTGAAGTGGTGGAAGAAGAATGGCCCAGCATGTAGCAAGCAGCTTAGATCGGCAGGAGCCCAGATAGATTTGGTACAATCATTTATGTGAACTACCAGTGCCTGGAGGTGGTGGTGGCTGGCCCAGGAGTAAGGCCTCCCCAGCACTGGGCTTGGTGAGGAGATTTCAAGTGGCCCATCGGGTCTGGGAGTGACAGCTCTCTGGCGGCAGTTCTGCAGAGTTTGTAGTGAACAGGACTGCTCAGCTGGGGAAATTCCCCCTTCCCCATTTTTTGTGTATGAGGAATTAAGGTCCATTTGGGCTGGAAGTCAAAGTCTCTCCCTGTCATTAGTAGAGATGCAGTGAATTTAAACTTCACTGGCAAAGTTGCCATGAAGTGGTCGAAATTCACAATGGCAAAGCTTCTTGAAGATTCCATTGCTCTCAGCAACTTCGACATCACTGAAATTCACAAATTTTCACCACAGAGTGGGTGAATTTGTCACTTTGTGGGCCAATTTCAGCCACTTTGTTTGCCAATTTTGCCTACTTTACCTATAATTTGCACTTTGCAGAGTGCAAACTTTACAAGTTCGCAGTTTATCAATTTTGGAAACTGCAAATTACTTTGCAAAGTGAATTTCAGCAACTTCCCCATCTCTAGTCATGAGTTGTGGAATGCTGGGAGCACAGGAAGGATGAGGGATATTTAGATTTTTTTAAATAACTGTGAGTACTGGTGAAGATGGGCAGTTTGCTTGTCCTGCTCATAAGTCTAAAAAATTAAAAATGAAATACTGCCAGGGCATGGCACTGGGAAAAGAATTGTTTTTGCCATGAGAACTAGGGACTTTCTCTCCTTAGGGCTTTCTCTCTTGTTGGAACTTTGTGAGCAGTAAAGGGGTACCAACCCCCAAGTTATACTCTGTTATTAAGTGTATTCCTTTAATGTTATTTTATGTTTTGGAGGTTCTTTTTTTCACATATATAGTTTCTTCATCCAGGGCTGGCCCTGGTCAGATTCAACCCACCCCAACTGGCACTGGCCTTCCCAGGACTTACCTCCAAACCCAACCCTGGTTTCAAGCCCTTCCCATGGTAGGTCAAGGGAAGGGTATCCTCCATTCCTGGATACCTCATCCAGATGATGAAGACCTGGGTGGTAGTGTGAGTCAGGTAGTTGTCTGAGCATCATGCTCCAGCCACATTTTTCCATTTTCTGTCCACTGGCCAGGTGTCATGCAAGGACACAGCCACGTGCATTCATGGAGGTGCACACATGCTACATGGCTGCCACCATCCAACCCTTCCAAGTTGCAGCGACTGCCCTGCCCCCACACCTGCATGTGGTGGCAATACCTGAGTGACCCAGCATATGTCCCCTCCAGAGAGGAAAGTCATCATCAGACACTCAGTCCTCTCCCTACAGCCTAACCCTCAGCCCTTGGTGAATTCATGAACCCGGGTTACTGTGTGGCATGTATGGCTTCCACTGCCACAGCCCTTCATGCCACTGGACTCTTTTCCTTTTTTTTAATGCATTTTTCTGTATAAACAGCAACTGTATTGCTAATTAATCTCAACTAAAAACCTAAATTATTTTAAAGTGAACAAATGAAAAAAGGGGGGAAGGGAAAGAGGAAAATTTTTAACCAGGAAAGGCACACTAAGCTGGAGCTTGTTTCCAGGTGTGATCTAGGAGCACAAGGAAGTTAATTGACTTGCTCAGGGTCGCACAATATGCAAGTGGGGGGTTAATGGGATTCAAACCCAGGTCTCCAGGTTTGCAGCTTAGTGCTCTTAACCACTATGCTATACTGCCTACCTATAGCAAGGAAAGTAAGGAGGCTGTACGCACATGACCAAAGATCTGACTATATTGAAAATGGCAAAGCAAGGATTATATTGCCTTAAAGCAAGTCTCCTAATCTCCTAGTGCTCCAGTCTACCCAGCTGTAAACATGGGTAGAAGCAGGACCACACAAAAAATGAGATACTGCATCTCAGTTCAGCTATCCTTTGTAAATAATTATAAAAAAAAAAATTAAAAAGCAGTTCAGAACTGAATTACCTGTACTGTAGTTTTGAAATTAAGGGACATTTACAGCCATGTGGCACACATCAAAGATCATCAATAATCCAAATTTATGGAAACTACTTTTCATAGCAAGTACAAATATAGCCTTTAAAGTTGTTTGTTCATTGCCTCTTTAACTGCAGCTTTCGGAGATGCAAAGAGAAGTAAGGACTGGGGAAGACCACCACCTACCGTACCCATGGCTAATATCAGCCAATACCTAAGGCAAGCTAGCAAGAAGTCATATTTTTGGAGCACGGTAGGGAGGCTCTCCCCATCCATGGTAAACAACTGCTTATCTCATTATTAACAGTAGTATCCCTTATGTAACTTTGCCAAGATTGGAGAAACTCATTACATCAGGTTGGCAGGTTCAGACACCAACCTGACCAGAAGTGCTGAGAATTCAATTTGCAACCCTCAAATGTGGAAGGTCAGTGCTCTTCAGCACTAGTGCAGTCAGCCAATGTGCCAGTTCAGGCAAATGTAAGTCTGCTGCATGAGTAGTTTGGAAGGGAAGCTGTGTCTCTTATCTTCATTCAGAGACTGGTTAGCACACTTATCACTGTATGCATTTCAGTGACAGTCCTGGTTAATGTCTATCCTTTTGCATGGTGCAAAATAATTGCAACATGAAAGAAAAATATTTCTGTGGTTTTGAATGCCATATATTGGCATCAGTATAACATGATGACATACGCCTGGACAACAGTGAGGAGTTGTGAAAGTTCTCTGTTCACCTATGAGAAGCTGCATGAAAAAATCCATTTCTCAGCTGTCAAGCAATGCACTTACTGTCGCTTGTGGCTCAGATCTGAAGTGACGTTTATAAACACAGTATTGCCTTATTGCAGGCTGTGGTTATATACATTTTTCAATATTCTAAACAATTATGATACTAACCACACATTCTGTAAAGATCAAATTATTGTAAGCAAACAAAGACTGAGAAGTAGGCACTTCATAACCACTCAACTACAGATTCCCTTCTTCAGCTACAAAGAATTAAAAAGCATGTCTAAACCATGACAGTGTAACACATTGTAAAAACAGTATCAATAGCAGAAATTATTAAACATTTATTTGTCTCCTGAGAGGACATCTGTTCTGTACTGAGATGTTGCCCTGGGGATTTACTAGCAGGAAGTTTAAGGATTTTACCCAGTGATACTTGGGAGAGTAATAATGTAAGGCATTCCTGTATACAGTAGATTCTTAAATGCTCACTGCAAAGCTGAACAGTAGGGATTTAAGCAAGCCATCAATTTAAAAAGGGAAAATGTAAAATTAATCTTATTTATTCCAGACAATAATATCTACCCAACCCATGATTGTTTAATTGCTTGGAAATTGAGAATAATGGGACTTATATAAGGATGAAGCTGTGCACTCTTAAAGTCAGTGGGGGCCACCCCCCTTTAATAATTATGTAAAACAAGCTATTTTCTTCTTTAGCAGCAGTAAATTTTGTGAACAGGATTTAGATTTCTCTTCTTTATTTAAATGGGAGACATTTGCTCTTATACCGTTTGTAACATCTGGCACCGTTTGATTTTGTTATAGAAAATGTTGCTGACTGTTTCTAAATAAAAGAAGTTTGGCTTTTAGTTAAATATGCCCACTTTCAAAAGTCATTATTGCATATTAATCCATGCTGATACAATAATAATAATAATAATATCTCAATGGTGTAATTTATTATTAGAGTCTCTAACTGTGTGCAGTCCTGGAATGTATTATAGATTTACTTCTAGTGATACAAGAAATAAAAAAAAAGATTAATGGCAGATTTTCTGCAGTGATAACATCTGTCTCGTCATCACAAAGCATATTAAACTTAATAAATATATTTATGAGTACTGCTTTGTGCAGTCCTAATGCAATCAGCCATGCTGTGTATGATAGCCCAAGACAACGAAAACCCATTGACTTTTTGTAGCAAATTAGTCTACCACCTAATCGTTGAACCCTGCTAAGCATTTGAATTATGACGAGAACCAGCAGCTCAGTTAGAACACTCAGATGAATTATATCAATTCATAAACTTGTTCATGTCCAGATTTCATTAGCCACACATTAGCAGCGTTTTATGTTTATTACTACTCTGACATAATCTATAAATAACTGAAATGCTAATCATAGCATTCTGCTGGGCATCATCATTTAATCATAAAGAGATACATTATTATAAACGATAATAGATAATAACAAGCCTGGGTCAATGGCGGCATATTATAAGATCACAATTATACCCTACAAGGGTATGTACCTCATACATTTCATGACACAGAGGTCCCTTTTTTAATCACTTGCAAATGTTTCCCCTCTGACATACTTACACTACAAGGTGACACAATTAAGAAAAATATGCTTGTAAAACAGGGTAATCCTTCAGCATCAAGGTAAACAGAGAACAATTAATAGAGAATGGAAACACAATAGGATTTGACAATGGCATCCAATTAACTCTTCATGGGTGGCTTTGGTTTTCTGTGTTAAAACAACAGTTCTGCTCCAATAATCTAGGAAAGCTGAAATCCATTTGAGTGTGTAGCAAAGTATTATAAATATAGTATAAGGCAAAAAAGCAAACAAGGAATCTAATTAATACTAATAAGTTTGCAGATTTAATAATGGATAGCTGGAAGCAGATTGCGCTTTGTTATTTTTTTTATTTACTAGAAGCACTTAGCTGCATAAATATTCTGGGTGTTACTGAACCTAGTTAATATTGTTAAAAGCAGAACAGTCTGTTGAGATGTCAACTGCATGTTTTGCAGAGGACAGATCTGTTCTATGAGCTATGTCTTCTTTCTGGATAATAAAATAAATATGAGCCACCATTAGGGCACCTCATGATTTAATACTTTTATGTACACAATGTAACCAGCTCCATAAACTGAAATGGTTGCATTAATTTTTATTTAGCAGTTCAGGAATGGTTGCTTAGATTTCAACTCTTGGCAAGACAAGGCCACAGACCTTTATTTGTTAGCCTCCTGTTTTTATTGCACTCATATGCTTCTTAAATAAAAACACCTTCTGTTGAATAGCGTTATCTGTTACAGCAGTTCTGAATTGAAAAAAAAAAAGCACCTGACCTAGAGTCTGGGAATTAATTACGGATTATAAGAATGAAATATATTATATGGAGAAATAACTACCAATTTAAATCTGCAGTTAGATAGGAAGCAGAGATATCAGTCTGTCATCACAAGCACTTGCACCTCGCAGCTCAGGGTGAACCGAGGGAGATAAAGAAAGGAATGTAAAACACTATGGAAACCAACCTCTGGAGACTTAATATTCTGATCAGCTCACCTCCGAACATCTGGCTCTTAAATGTTCAAGCACAAAAACAAGAGAGCTAATGAAAGCAGTACATATTATCTCTCTCCCATCAATGTACCTCACAAACACCTGCTAAAATTAAAACAAATTGAATCTTGATTGCTGATTAAGTACCCTTTCTTTAGCTAGATATTCTGTCATTATTTGCCCTGGCTCACAATGCACAAACTGATGAAAAGCCAGTGGTGGGCTGCCGTGGCAGAGGTTGATGTAAGGTGATTGTCTGAAAGTAGATGAATATGAATTGCACTAGATTAACTTTGTGTAAAGTAACCCCAAGGAAGTTAGCTTTCTAAAATCACTCTTTTCCTCTTGTGCAAGCAACCTATAGGATGAAGCAGTATTTGTAACTTAGGAAGGCAAGTAAGCACATGTTATTGCATTCATTGCCATTCATTTACAAGTTCAAGAGCAGAAGGGTCTGTAAACTTAAAAAACAGAAAGTAAACTGCTGTTGATAAAAAAAATCCAATTGTTGTTGACAGCATGACCATATAAGTAGCAGCTGAGGTTTTAATTTTTTTGTTCTATGAATAATCAAAGAAAAAAATGCCACCCTGGATAAAAAAAAAAAAAAAAAGCTTCCCAGGACAAGAAGACCTCATTATTAGGAGTCATGTAAAGTTAAGATGGTTTTCTTGCACTAAACATTGTTTTAACATTATTTAAGGCCAGACGTACAATACTACTGTATGCATCCATGCTGTTTCACATAGTAACAGTATTGGCATACCCACCCTTTACTTCAATGCCGAATTAGTGGGTTTACTAGCTACTCAGACATATTGGACATACTTTGATTGAAACCTAATGAAGCTTTACTAGACATTTTAACTAGTTTAGATATACTTTACTAACATCTACACTCTAATTATAGCATATTGCATTAATTCCCCATCAAGGTTAAAAGCTCCTATTTACCATGTAGCCTTACCATAAGAATCTGCACTATGACCCAGTATGCAAATCCTTCAGTATAATGCTACATACAAAAGACTATTTTTGGTATGGGGTAGAGGGGTGCTGATGAAATAAGGTTGTGACAGCACATATGTTTGGCATATGTAAATCACCAGTGATGACTGCGGCCTGAACTGAATATTGGCATAAAAACGTTAGGTTAAGCAAAGATTTCAATGCAGGGGGCTCAGAAAAACTAGGCTGACTACAAACCATTCACCACTGTTTAACTTTTTTTTCTTATTGTATTCTAAACTATTTTGATGTAATATCAGGCACCACATTTGAAAAGACAGATGTTTTCTAATTATGAGCTGATTGTACAGTGTGATAGTGTCACATATTTAAATTACAGATACACATTTTCAGCATTCCAGCTGTGTGGTACAAGAGTTTAATTTGCTTCTTCTGATATGACACATAGCACCTGCCTTTATTAAGTATCTATAAATGTATATCATAATTCAAGCACAGTTATAAGTGTATGTTAAAAACCTTTAAGGAATTGTTAAGGTTTCTTGAGAAAGCAAAATCAGAAAGAAAAAAAAATAATGGGAGTGGTAAATATGCCGCTACTATGACAACATTATTGCAATAATCATACCACTTAGAATAGTCTAGATGAAAAGAATATGATATCTGTCCTGGACAGCTGCCCTTCTCTTTACTATATAAATTAAAGCAATTATGTTAAGGTCTTAATCCTTTTTAATATGAAAGTGTGTTATCAAGCAGGCAGTGCATCATGACATTAAGAACAGCTTTCACTTTTTTTGTGACTTGCAATAAAATTGGTCTGACCAGCTTCAATGAACTGTAAACTAATTTGTTCTTCCTGAAAAAAAACACTTTTTATTGTATTTCTAAATTAATTTTAGGAAAGTTTCATTTGCCATCATAATTAAACTTGGTTTTGCCAGTCAACATTCCTGTGCAAACTAAATTGAGTCAAATAAAGATTAAATGCATTTTAATTCTGTTTCTGTTACCCTGCAGATAATTATTCTTTGATAGTTTGGCTACAAATGTTAAGAAAACATATGATATATGTATTCCTAAATTAAGTCTGAATTCTCTTTTACAATAGAATTCTAAAAATGACTTGGGAATATATATGTTCAATTTAAAAAATATGGGGAAAATAAGTCACATGATGTGACTCAGCATCACTAACTTCAGTAGTGTTCAGCATTCTGATGATTCAGTCATAAATCTTGTATTCATTCTGATTTATTATTGTAAAAGGGTTTAATGAAGTTTTAACAACTATGTCAGTAATTGCATCCCTTTGCAGCAGGAAGCAGCCAGAAGTTTGCATGGACAAGAAAAGGGATTATAATATGCATAAATGTTGCATATGAGGAGGGGTAGTGTGGGATTTGTTTGAAAGTATATCGCTCAGGCAAAGTTTACATTCTCATAAATGGGAAGGGGGTGTGCATAGCATAGCTATTTATAATATGCACCACATCACTGTCACTATTTTGTTGATTTTGCTACTATACCGCAATGAAAATCTTTTGCAGTAACAGTAGACAGCATTCTGGAAATGGTGAATTAGGCTGTGAATGATTTTTCTTAACTGCTGTATATACAGTAGAGGAACTATAGCAAACAATGTTTCAAAACCAGTTTTAAAGCATGAACAGCTTCCATAAGTAGGAAAATGAAAGTAGAATATGCAAAAGTAAGGCTCATAATGTTCCATTACTGTGCTTTTTTAAGATTTGTGCCATGTATTATATTCATATTTTAAAGATTTGCATGGCTGCAGCTGTTTTCCCCCATTAATAACAAAGGATAAGGATTCCTTGTGGTTTCAAATGGAGCTTCTGAAAAGCCTTAGCACCATTTGTCATTCATGGTCCAGACAGTTAAGGAATTGATAGCTAATACAATATAAGAAAACACTCAGCAAAAACACTTTGACACATACAGCATACATACAAAAATCATTGCAGAAGGAGAATTACAGTAGCAGGTGTGAATTAACAATCTCCAATGTAAAGATGCAAAAAGGAAAAAAAAAAAATTTGGAGCACCTCATACAATCTGGACATCTGATACTGTTACTGGGTTTATCATCAAGTCACATGGCTACAGGGAAATTTCACAGGATTAAAAAACAGTGCAATGCCAAGGTATATATCTAGTTTGGTTTCAGCTGTTCTGCTTATGAATAATTACCAATCCCTATATCCTAAAGCCATCACAAGCTGTCACGTCTCCAAAAATAGTCACTGTTTAATGTAGAATTTAAACATAGGATTATAATAACTGAAAATCTTTACAGATAAAAACAAAGGCAGCAATACTTTTAATGGCTGCTGCATGAATGTCATCTGTAGATAATCACATCGTACATTTAACGGCCTAACACATACCAGTCAAATAAATTTTTTTGCTACAATTGATCTCTGGAAACAATGGCTATATTTTCTTCAGTGTGAGTTAGAAAATCTACATTTTATATTTGCACTAATGACCCTAACTACTACTGAATGTTTTTTTTTTTTATAAACTAATGTAAATGCATATAATATCTATAACAACATGAAAGGGGAAAGTTTAGGGGCTGTTGTATTTTTAAAACATCAAAGCTAATTAAACACAGAACAGCCTAGTTATAAACTACATTTTGCTTTCCAGTTGGAAGCATTATTGCCCCTAATGATACAGATTCTATTTTAAACTCAGTACCTTAAAGTGAATTGATTTCTCCAGTTTTGCACACAGTTAACCTTTAGTATTGTAACATGAAAATGTGAGCACACATTTAAAAGATAAAGAGATGTTTTGAACTAACATAAGGACGTGATTATACATAAAACCAAGAATTACTGTATACAGAAGTGTACACTTGATTCTATGGTGCTAAAATCTTTATCACGGTTTCAAAAATAAATCAAAGGCATTAGCATCAGGCCTTACAATACTTGGTTAAATATGTTTTCAGATGAATAGCACATTTAGCACAGCATCAAACAATTTCTATAAATAATCCATCAAATCAGTGGTACGTTTTTGCACTGTCAGTTGTTCCATATTACTGTAGATGGTTATTCTTGATATTGATCAACTTTTCTGCAACAGACTATGTGTTATAAGGAACTTTTTTGATAGGCATACATACTCTTTGCCATGCATATCTGGAGGCAGAAATTTCCAAAGGGGTCAGACGTAGATGTGTCTATATGATTCACATCTGTCCGTTTTTACCTGACTCTGTCTGCCATTTGCCCACTTAAATTTCAACAGGTGTGTCTGCTTGGGATACAGAGTTACAAATTACATTATTAAATATGCAAATTCAGATGCAAATCAGATGGATTTCTTAATATTAGTCCATCTAAAAGATGGTCCAGCTTGCCCAGAAAGATGCATACAAAAGTCTGTTTTTGAACACTGAGCAGGCAATTCCGGATTTAATTCCAGAACTATACTGTCATAGGCCTGATGCTCAGAACACTTTCAGGCATTAGTGAAGGACTCTGTACCCAGCCGTAAGATGTGTGTGAATTCTAAACACTAGTGGTTTAGTGTACTATCTTTGCACCACTCACAGTTCCCACTCTGTTTCAGAGTACTGCTCTCAAAACCAGCAAAAGGGGGTGTGGGGTGGATCCCATCAACTATAACAAAACACTAAATATCAGCTGGTTTTTTTTTGTTACATTGGGTTGCTGTGCTCCCCACCCACTTTCTTTAATTTAGAATTTAGTTTGCTGGCTTTGTTATGCTGAGTGATGGGGCATTGCTCTGGCACACTGGCGATCTGGGTTCATGCACCGAGTCTGGATGTCAGGAGCAGAGGCTGGCAGGGAGGGAGTCAGAGCATCCCTCGGACACTTTCCTCCCAGGGGGTAGGTTGTGACATTCTGCTACTAGAGGGGCTCCTGTTGGTGGCCTGGCAGAGGCATTCTTGGTGGCATGGGTGACCACATGCTGCCAAAAGCCCCCACTCCTGGTGGTGGCCTAACAGAGGCATTCTTGGTGGCATGGGTGACCACATGCTGCCAAAAGCCCCCACTCCTGGTGGTTGCATAACAGAGGCATTCTAGATGACATGTCTGACCACATACTGCTGAAAGCCCCCATCCCAGGATGCTGTGGGAAGTGGGGCCCCCAAAAAATAGAAAATTGTCACCTCCGTCAGCTGGATGAAAGCCACCATGTCCCATCCCACCAAAGTCCCCCCAGGTGTACCTGTCCCTCATGTCTGTGATTCAGAAGGGGTCAGACCCTGTTACTGCTCTCCCCTGTGCCCTCCCCCTTGGGGGGGAAGTCTCCAGCAGGGATAAGCCAGAATCTTCTGGACACAGGTACAATGCAAGATTCAGATGGCAAGAGCCAGCAGTGAAAGGTTGAGACTGGTGGACAACAGGGACAATGTGTGGCCTGAAGGAGTGGCTGGCTGAGGTGCAAGGGCAGGCAGTAAAAAAAAAGAAGTTAGCGTGTACATCCGCTCTGTTATTGCTAGAACAGTAGCACAGCTAACTGTAGTGCACATGGATTGTGACTGTTAGCTTCTCCATAGTACTGTGGAATAGCTGCATAGCTACGCTGTTTGTTTAGTGGGGTCCTTAGTCCTCCATTTACACCACAATCCTAAGTGAGTCCAGAGTCTACCACTGATGCCCAATTTCACATGTAATTTTGTTACTTCCACAAGTTTTAATACACTTTGTTGACAGGGAAGTGCATAGCTATTATTTCTAGGGGCATTGTAATGCTTTAACATTTTTACATGGACAAGGTGGGTAATTTCATATATTTATTTGGACCAGAAAGCAATTTTCATTAGAAAAGCTTTCTGACAGACACAGGGCCCTTCTCCAAGTGGATGAAGAATACTTTCATCAGACTAAGGGTCCTGTGATGACCTAAAAGCTTGTGTATGAAAAAGAATGTGTTGGTTCAAATTAGAATCGAATCACTTTTGTTGTCTATTTGTTTGTACAAGGACCAATACTGCTACAAACATTTTCCTTAAAGATTGTTATACTGTAAATTGTTGTTGTGGCCTTGGAGACTCTGGACAGGCAGATTTCTGCATTATGACAATAGACTTAAAATTTCTTTGTGCATC
This sequence comes from Neoceratodus forsteri, assembly GCA_016271365.2. Taxonomy (NCBI): domain Eukaryota; kingdom Metazoa; phylum Chordata; order Ceratodontiformes; family Ceratodontidae; genus Neoceratodus; species Neoceratodus forsteri. The sequence goes on along the minus strand of CM057450.1, from coordinate 1,455,770,238 downwards.
ACACATCCCACTTCTGGTTGTCCCTACCAAACTGCCCCTTGGTGAGGATGGGGTTGGGCACTAACCTCAGGAGTGTCTCCCATATCAAGGGGTATTTTTATGGTAAGGCTCATTGGGAGCGTTAATGTGTATTCTACAGTCCCAAATCTAGATTTTTCCTACAACCCTGGAGGTGTGGCCTATCAAGGCCCCTCCTATAAAGTCTCTATGTGCCCCCATGGGGACTACTTTGACCATGCTACCTGTGACCCTTCAGTGATAAGTGCTTACTTGAATGGTCTGTTACATCTGTTCAGGAACCAGACCAGTGGTGACCAATGGTTACTGCTACTGCTCTTCATCCACTCTGCTGGCTCTAAGGGCTCTCTCACATTCTTCCTCCTTTGGCTCCCAGGATAAACAGAGCCACATTTTTTGGTTAAAAGATAGAACTGGATGTTGCACCACACTGCACACTGTACTCTGTATGGCACATGGGGCTGGCATTAACACAGAAACATAGAAACATAGATTCTGATGGCAGATAAGGACTACTTGGCCCACCTAGTCTGCCCATTTCCCTACCTACAGGATAAGCTGCAGATCCTAGTTATCCAACAGCCTATTTCTTCTTACCCCCCACAAGAATTGCCTTATGTCTGTCGCATGTATTCTTAAATTCTCCCACAGTTTTAGACCCCACAACCTCCTCAGGAAGGCTGTTCCATGCATCCACCACCCTCCCTGTGAAAAAATACTTCCTCACATTGCCCCTGAACTGCCCCATTCTATCTTTAAATTGTGCCCCCTTGTTCTTGCACATCTCTTTTTCTGAAAGATGCTACCCTCTTGGACTTTGTTGGTTCCACTGAGGTACTTGAAAGTTTCTATCATGTCCCCCTTCCCTCCCTCCTTTCTTCAAGGGTGTACATATTAAGCTCCTTTAGTTTCTCCTCCTATGGCTTTTCTTGCAGACCCTGCACCATTTTAGTTGCCCTCCTCTGGACTGCTTCTAACCTGTCTATGTCCTTGTGGAGATGGAGTCTCCATAACTGGATGCAGTACTCCAGATGGGGTCTCACCAACTGTCTGTACAGAGTGATTACAACTTCCTGTTTTCTGCTGGTGATGCCTCTCCCTATACATCCCAGTATACCCTCAGCCCTCTCTGCTGCCTTCTCACATTGTTACTAACCTTAAGGCCATCTAATATGATTACCTCAGGTCCCTTTCCATTTTTATGTTGCTTGCACGCATGTGCAAGAAACATAGTGCCATCATCGGAGATTCCGGAGGTGTGTCACCTCCTCCTCCTCCAATTCAGTCAGTGATCTGGCAGGTGCGGCCCCTGTAAGCCAATGCATTTTGGAGCTGTCTATGACATGCTCCAAAATACAGTATAACAGTTGAAAGGAGCTACGCTTCAGTGAGCAGAGATAGAAGCGTAGCTCCCCACACGCACGAGGCATGCGCCCCCGCACCTACTGTGGCAGCGATGGGGTGCCCAATCCCGTCGGCTGGGCTGCATCTCCCCAGTTATAGGTGCCACGCTGGGCCCACCCAGCATGGCAATCAGTCTATGGGACGATGGGGTGCCCAATCCCCATCAGCTGAACACCCTCAACATCCTTGTGCCATGCTGGGAGCCCACCCAGGCATGGCAAGCCAAATCTGATGTCTTTTTTTATTTTAACCTAAAAACTAAAGCAGCCCATGAGCATCTCCCGACCCCACAACCCGCACCCACCACTGCACCCAGCCTCCCCATGCCCCCCTCACCCCTTACCTCCAGACTCGTGCTTGATCTTGATTGGACCGGGAACACGTCTGCACTCTTCAAAACCGACCGCAAACTGAGGAAATGCCAATGAGGCTGTATAATGGCCTAGAGAGGGGTTTTCAACTTTGTTGCATATCTGGGCATTTTTGGGAATTTTTGCACCAAATTTTCAACATGGGTTTTGGGACCCCTTCTCATGAATGATGTCACTGTCATGGCGTTATTCGGGCCCGAAGGGTGATTTCACGCAGTGACTGTGCAGTGACTGCGAAATCACCCTTCAGGCCTGAATACCACCATGACAGTGACATCATTCATGAGAAGGGGTCCCAAAAACCCCATGTTGAAAATTTGGTGCAAAATTCCAAAAAATGACTGTTTTACGAGTGTGCATTGCGCAGTTCCTACACAGGCTTGTAAGTTCACGAAATTTCAATATTTTCACTCCAGATTTTCAACATTGCCATTTTACCACACCTTCTTATGAGCAGTACAGCTGTCATTTTTCACATCTCACCCAAAATGTGTTTCCGCCCATGTAGCGCTGAATGGCGCAGTCAGTGTGCGAAATCAATGTACTGGACAAATTAAGAAAATCACAGTGACACTGTTCATGAGCAGAGGTCTTAAAATGGCTATGTTGAAAATTTGGTGAAAAAATTCCTAAAAATGACTGTTTTACAAGCATGCGTTGAGCAGTTCCTATGCAGGCTCGTAAGTTCGCAAATTTTCAATATTTTCACTCCAGATTTTCAACATTGCCATTTTACCACACCTCCTTATGAGCAGTACAGATGTCATTTTTCACATCCTGCCCAAAATGTGTTTCCGCCCATGTAGCGCATAATGGCGAAGTCGGTGTGCAAACTCAATGTATGGGACACGTTAACAAATCACAGTGACACTATTCATGAGCAGAGGTCTTAAAATGGCTATGTTGAAAATTTGGTGAAAAATTCCTAAAATGACTGTTTCTGGCGTGCATGCGCGGTTCCTACTTGCGCTTCGTAAGTTATAAATTTTCAATATTTGCACTCAATGACTTCAAATACCTAAACAGTGCATAGAAGCAAGCAACATTCAGCATTGACAAATGCTTGTTGTTGTTGTTACTCCACACCCCTTGTGTAATCTTCCCCTGGGTTTTTGTTTCCCAGATGCATTATTTTGCACTTCTTTGCATTGAATCCAGGCTGCCATACTTCTGACCATTCCTCCAACCTTGCCAAGTCCCTTCTCATTCTTTCCATGCCTCCTTGTGTATCAACCCTGTTACAGATCTTTGTGTCATCTGCAAAGAGGCATACTTTTTCTTCCAGTCCCTCTGTAATGTTACTTGGACTTAATCTGGTTAACTGTAAACCATAACTTCAGTTCAGTTGCAAATTAGGTCATGTTGCAAATGGTAAAGCACTGTAGTACTGTCCCTTTAAGAATCACTTGGTACAGAGGGCATGACACTTTTGGCTTAGATTTGCTTGCAAAACACTGCACCTTTATTTACTGTCTGGGTCACACAGCACAAGGTAACGAAATATGTGCAGCCAGATCCCTGACCCTCAACTTCCGTTTTGTGCATAGTTTCAAACAGTACTCCAATCACTTATCACAGACAGCATAATTTGGCAAAATCACAGGTCTGTACATGTCCGTAAGCAGCCAGTCATGGGTTCAATTCCAGCAGCATAAATTATTTGTCATCATACAATATTTATAGTTTGGTGCAGTTACACTCCTGCCCATATCTTCTGTTTACTTCAATACTCCTTTCCCCATTACAGTAGGTGATATGCTGAGGGATTTTCAGTTACTGGGGTGGTCTCTTTGTGACTGTGAGTGGGATGAGGCGGCACATCCAGGTGTACCCAACCCCTTATAAGCATAGAACAAGTGATTGGTGCCCCTAGTGGAGGTCATGTGAAAGGAGTATACCCTTCCTAAACATATTCGTACATGAACTGAGCAATATGGCTACCTTAGGTGACTTGTTCCTTGCCCCATGCCTCCATGGGAATCAGAACCAGTGCCAATCAGATAATTTGAAAGTGTCATATCCTTTACCACACACTGAGTCCTTCCCTTGCTCCTAGTGTTCAGAGCCTTGGTCACCAACTGCTCCGGTCCTCTGTATATACAGGTGCTTAAACCCACAGCCTCTTCCAGTTCAGAAAACTCATCCACAACATCGTCACAGTTTCAGAACAGCTGGTGCAGATGTCATCAGGAGGCCCTCCTTGAGGGTGGGCCTCAAACAGGCCATGCTATCCCCAGTCTTGAACCCCAGTTGGGGTTTGAGCATCGGGAGACCAGTTCTGGAGAAAGCCGGTGCCATCCAAACCCAGGAATCCTGCCATCAATCCTGGGCCTGCAGATCCCCTCCAACCAGTCACAGCCAGAAAAGCATAACCGAAGGTGCAAAAGCTGTAAATGCATACACAGGAAGGAACCCAGGACTGGAATACCAAAATCAGAACTGCTCATTGGCAGCCCAGGGCCACTATTTATATGCCTCTAGTGGGTGGGAAAGCAGGCCATTGGGCAACTGACTGTGCAACTGGCACATAGACATACAGTACTGCCACCAAGTAGAAATGTTTGTAGTAATCAGGATGTACCTTATGAAACAGACAGGAAATTTCAAGACGCAGTGGATCCCAGAGCTAAACTTAACCTTTTAAGTATATAATCAACACTAGCATATTACATTCACTTTTGGGTCCAGAATTAACTCCTATAATGCAATCACTTGAACATTATTCTAATCAATATGTGGGACCTCATAACCCATTTTGACAGTTGGATTACATATGAGCAACCAAAGTGAACTTACAAATGTTTTGAATATCTTGCTGTATGAGCTTTAGACAGTGAGCTGTGTGTGCCCTCTGTTATTACTTCTGGATTATTACTATATTGTATAAAAGGTTTCATATAAAATCAAATACTTTTCCCTACCTCCCTCCCTCCCTCCCTCCCTCCCTTCCTTCCTTCCTTCCTTTTCTACTTACTGTAAAAATAATACAATATGCCTTATAGCTGTTTGAAACAGTATCAAATAAATAATTTTGTTGAGACTTCATATACAAAACTGATTCAGTTTCATTTCAGGATAAATAGACAGAAAGAATGACATACAGACAGACAGACAAACATATTTAAATGCTTTAGCTTTAAAAGTGCTTTCAGACTATTTTTATTGTCATTGTGTACCATTCCCTTCTTGGGCAAGAGGCTCTTCTACAGTAGTTACTGCTCTGAACTGGATGTCAGTAATAAAAACAATACCATATTAAAATATTGTCACTGCATCCTAGAAGACTGACCTCAAACCATACAGTTCCTAGTAACAAAATAGCAACAAAAGGTTTTAATTACAGATTCTGTTCAAAGGTGTACTTTTGCCACAAGATGGCATCTTTCTATTTAAAAAAAATGAATATTTACATATTATGAATAATCTTGAGTATAAAGCCCTTTCTGGACAACATTTGCAGTGACAGCTCACTAGCAAGGAGTTAGTGGCCCAGGAAGTGAGAAGACACTCTTCTGTGGGGCAATAAGGTTATCATTTGAAATCTTGTCCAATATTAAGCCCTATCATACATGCCAATGTCTCAGCATGGATCATATAATATGCTTTGTTTTTAGAGATTACTTGGAAATGTACAAACATATGAACATACAAAATTTGCCAGCAGATAAAGGCCTAGAGGTCTATCAAGTCTGCTCGAATGTGCAGCTAGCACCCCTTATTCTGCAGCTGCCCCTCCCTTCCACCCTTCCCCTTCATTAACCCTCTCCCTTGTCCTGTCCCATCCCCTTTTGAAGCAGTCCACTGTTCTACTGGATAGCAATTCTGCAGGTAATGCATTCCACTCAGCCACCACCCTATCTGTAAAAAAGTGTCTCCTCATCTCCCTCCTGAACCTTCCTCCTTCCAGTCTCATATCATGGCCCCTGGTGTCCCTCCCCTCCCTTACTTTGAACAGCCCCTCTGTACCCGTCTTGTTTATTCCTTTCATGTATTTAAAGGTTTCAATCATGTCACCCCTATCTCTCCTCTCCTCCAGTAAGTACATGTTCAACTCCTTCAACCTCCTCTCGTATGATAAGTCCCCCAGCCCCTTGATCATCTTTGTTGCTCTGCGCTGCACCCCCTCCAGTAACTTAATGTCCCTCTTCAGATACAGATGCCAGTACTGAACACAGTACTCCAGGTGTGGTCTAACTAATGACCTGTACAGTGGCAGAATCACCTCCTCCCTCCTCGAGGATATACCCCTTGCAATACAACCCAGCATTTTGTTGGCCTTTGCAGCTGCCTTCCTACATTGTGCCGAGTTGTTCATTGACCCTGTAATGAGCACACCCAGATCCTTCTCCTCCTCTGTCTGGGCTAGCTGCACTCCCCCTAGCTGGTAACTCCTCCTTGGGTTCTTCATCCCAAAATGCAGCACCTTGCACTTTTTGGCATTAAAGCCCAGTTGCCAAGTGTCTGACCAGGTTTCAAGCTTTGCCAGATCATCCTGCAACCCATGCCATCCCCCTAGGTCATCCACCATTGCTCCAACCTTGGTATCATCAGCAAACAGACTGATCTTGCTCTTGATGTCCAATGATATGTCTGCAATGAATATCCCAAACAACATTGGTCCCAACACTGAGCCCTGTGGAACAGCACTCGTCACTACCCTTGGGTGTGAGAGCTCCCTACCCACCACCACCCTCTGTTGCCTTCCCTGAAGCCAGTTCCCTACCCATCTCACCAGCTTTGCCCCTGCCTCTGTGCCTACTAACTTCCTTCCCAGTCTTTCATGTGGCACCGAGTCGAATGTCTTACTGAAGTTCAGATACAGGACATCCACTGCATGGCCCCTGTCCAGTTGCCTAGTTACCCAGTCATAGAACTCCACCAGGTTGTTTTGGCAGGATCTGCCCCATATGAAGCCATGTTGTCTGCTGTCCTGTAGTCCTTTGGCCTCTAGGAGTGATACCAGCCTTTCCTTCAGGATAGTCTCCATTAGCTTACCTACGATGGATGTGAGGCTCACTGGTCTGTAGTTTCCCGGTTCATCCTTGGGGCCACTCTTGTGGAGAGGCACCACATGAGCCATCCTCCAGTCCTGAAGTACACATCCCGAATGTAGTGAGGCATTAAATAGGTCTGCAAAAGGTCCTGCAAGGACCTTTGCCAGCTCCTTCAGTACCCTGGGGTGGATGCCATCTGGGCCTGGCACCTTATCCACCCTCAGTGCCTTCAAACCCTCCCGAGCTCTGCCCTCCATGATTTCCCTATCTGTCACCCCCTCCCCCCCATTTATGCCATTTCTCCCCCCTTTGGTGTCACCCCTTTTCTTTTTAGTAAATACTGAGCAGAAGTACTCCTTTAGTGCTTCTGCTTTATCACACCCTGCTTCCACCCAACCCCCTTCCTTCCTAATCCTTACTATGTGGTACTTACAGCTCCTTTTCTCCCTGATGTACCTAAAGAAGTCCTTCTCCCCCTTCTTAATGTGTTGTGCCAGCCTGAGTTCCGTAGATGCCTTGGCTCCCCTTACTGTCCTTGTCATCTTCTTCGATTCCGTCAAGTACTCCTCCCTGTCCTCACCTCTCCCTGTTTTCTTGTACTTCCTAAAGGCAGCTCTTTTCCTCCTTACCTTTTCCATTACTGCCTTGCTCAAACAGCTTGGTTTCTTAGCCCTAGCCTTCTTGCTCTGGGCCTTGCAGCAGGTTTTGGTTGCCTCCACTATTCCCAGCTTTATGAGCTCCCACCTCTGGTTAGTGTCCATACTAGATTGAATTCTGGCCAGGTACCCTTTTACCACTTCCCCCATCCTACCAAAGTCGACCCTCCTGTAGTCCAGCACTTTTGTGCCAGATTCCACTCCTTCCTTGCCCATATCCAATGTGAGCCATACTGAGTGGTGGTCACTCCCTGACAGCGGTTCTTCCACTGTAAGTTCTCTCACAAAGTCACCATTTGCCAGCACAATGTCAAGGGTATTCCCTAACCTGGTTGGTTCACTGACCATTTGCAGCAGGAAGCTGTCCTGGAAGGCATCCAGCAGTATCTGCTCCCTTCTGTTCCTGGTTGTTGGGATACTCCAGTCCAAATCTGGCATGTTGAAGTCCCCCACAATCACCACACTACCCTTCTCGAGGTCCTCCTGATCTGTCCCACTAGTTCCCTGTCTAACTCCTCTGCCTGAGATGGCAGCCTGTACACCACTCCCATTCTAAGAATCCTATTCTTGGAATCCTGGATTTCCATCCAAATTGACTCCATACTACCCTCCTCCCCTTCCTCCCTTACACACTTCAGTCCTTCCTTCACATATAGTGCCACACCCCCTGCTTTCCCAATCACCCTGTCCCTACAAAATAACTTGTACCCTGGTATAGACAGGTCGACAGTCATTGTATTGGGTGGCCCATGTTTCTGTGATGGCTGCAATGTCCAACTCTCCCTCTGCCATGAGCACCTGTAAGTCTGCAATTTTCCTCCCAAGGCTCCTAGCATTAAGGGTAACCACCTTCCACCCCCATCCTGCCCTTCTTTACTAGCATCACCAATAGTACTTGCCATTTGTCCTTTGTCACTGTTATGGGGGGGTAAGCTTATATGGTTTCCCAACCTGTGGTCTCTGCATGTCTCTTGCCCAATTGCCACCTCCCGCTCCTAGTTTAAATTCCCTATTTCCTCTATGTACTCCTCCATCCTCTGTTTCAACACTTTCTTTCCCTCCTCCCTCAAGTGTAGTCTGTCCTGTGCATAGCGACTACTGTCCTTCCAGGTCCCTCCCCACTCCACCAACAGCCCATACCCTTTAGCACAACACCAGGTTCTTAGCCATCTGTTAAATTCCTCTATTCTCAGCTTTCTTGTTGTGCTTGCCTTGGGCACTGGAAGTATCTCCAAAAAAGTTACTGATCTTCCTGCCCCCTACAGTGTGATGTACATCAAGATCCCAAATGCTCTGTGGATGGGATGTTACAAACCAGAGAAGTTAAGACCTTTTTAACAAGATGTATTTTTCCAGGATTGCTCAAATGAAATTCAGAACCTCATGTGTGTGTGTGTGTGTGTGTGTGTATATATATATATATATATATATATATATATATATATATATATATATATCATGGTAGCATGGTAGTGCTACCATAGTTAGGGTTGAGAAGCCATTTACACGTTAAACCTAAAATTTTGCACCTTAATAACTTTGCAACCATTCAATGGATTTGCCTGAAACTTGGCATACATGATGAAGAACCATAGATCTTGGGATTTGCCAACTTTTGTACTGTTCGGATATATGGCTGTGGAGTTATTAAGTGTGATCTGCATTCATTTATGCTTTTTTGGAATTCTTTGGTCATCTCTAGAGATCGCACAGTTTGTGCGACTGGTCCAAAATCTTCAGAGAATGTGTAGCCAGGGTCCCCGATGTGCCTTTTGAAGATTTCAAGAAAAAATATTAAACGGTTCAAAAGTTGTTCAAAAAACAAGTTCCCATTATAAGTCAAAGGGAAAAGTTAAAAAAAAGTTTGACAGTGTTGCAAATGCAGTTTTTACTTTCATAAATGGCCCTTTTACTGTCACAAATCCATCATTTTGCTTTCAGTTAGTGATCAGAAAAATGCTTGCCATTTAAATTTGGGACCCTCTGGTAACCTAATTCTTTTTGTATTCACCTAGTCGGACCATGAGGATGCCTGGCATGTCTTTATTTTGGGGTAAAACACCCCAGAAATATGTTTTTCACATTTCTGGAAAAAGTACTTTCACAAAGTAGTGTCCAACGTGTGACACTGTTGAATGAATTTGTGAAAGTTTTGGCAAAGTTCAACAGTACTTTTCCAGGATGTGTGAAAATAACTGCAATTCTTTGTCACTCTGCTGCAAAAGAACAGTGTGGTCTTTTGGGCTAAAATTCTGAAGGAATGCATCCAACATCTCACAGATGTGCCTTTCAGTGTTTTGGTGAAAAAATATTACATGGCAGCAAAGTGATGGCACTCCAAAGTTTACACTTTTTCCCATAGGATAACATCACGGCGTCTGCTGCATTAGAGGAATCATTTGACACCCTGTTGCAAAATAATGGTTTGGTCTTTTGGGATAAAATTTGCAGGGAAGAAAGGCAACATACCACAGATGTGTCTTTCAGTGGTTTGGTGAAAAAATATTACAGTGAGGGAAAGTTTTGGGACTGCAAATTTGTCTCTTTTCCCCATAGGATAACATTACGGCATATTTTGTACCTTTCAGGGCCCGTATCTCGGAAACGGTGTGAGATATGGACTTTTCATCATAAAAATGCTTAGCCCCCCAAGAAAGTGATAATTAATATGACTTTCAAATTTTTTTTTCTACGTCTTACGGTTCCTGAGATGTAAGCAATTTAGTATTCCAAGTCTTAATTTTCTGTTCCAAGAACCATTATTATGCATACATTCTTTGTACTCACTGTTTTTCTATATGCAGATATTGGGGAATACTATTGTGTGTGTTTCTATAACTGTTACCCTTAGCGCTTCTGGTTGTGGTTCTGTACCTGTTTCAGTTACTTTTCGTGTCTATGCCACCTTGTGTCTTACTGTGTGTGTTTTCATTTGTGCTTGTGTTTTTGTAATTTTAGCTTTCTGTGTCTACAGTACTGTTTATCTTGCATTTAGCTTTGTGCTACCATGTGCATTAATATTTGCATTTGGTGGCACTGTGTTAGTATGTCTGAAGACATCACGTGGCTGGAGTGCGGGGCCCGGTGCTGTTTTACATCCACTCTTTTTCAGTACTGCTTATCTTTGTGTTTTGCTTTGTGCTACCATGTGCATTCACATTTGTGTTTGCTGGCACTGTGTTAGTATGTGTGAAGACATCTCATGGCGGGAGCGCGGGGCCCAAAGGACCCCACGCTCCTGGCGCTGTATTACAGCCAGTATTTTTCAGTACTGTTTATCTTTGTGTTTCACTTTGTACTACCATGTGCATTCACATTTGCATTTGCTGGCTCTGTGTTAGAATGGCTGAAGACAACTCATGGCGGGAGCATGGGGCCCGAAGTTCCCTGTGCTCTCAGCGCTGTATTACATTCAGTATTTCTCAGTACTGTTTATCTTTGTGTTTTGCTTTGTGCTACTATGTGCATTAACATTTGCATTTGCTGGCACTGCATTAATATGTGTGAAGACATCACGTGGCAGGAGCGCAGGGCCTGCTGCATTACATTCAGTATTTTTCAGTACTGTTTATCTTTGTGTTTTGCTTTGTGCTACCATGTACATTAACATTTGTGTTTGCTGGCACTGTATTAAGACATCACATGGCGTGAATGTGTTTATGGGCACTGTGTTAGTGTGTGAAAAGACATCACGTGGCAGGAGTGTGGGGCCCGTGTTACTGTTGCTGTATTACAGTCAATATTTGTCAGAGTAATTTTTAAAAAGAAGGGAAATTAGAGAGAAACACTTTGTTTACTGTTTCAGTTAGTGTTGTTTGTCAGTGACAGAAGTGAGGAAATTTTGTGTTAGGGCTCAAAAACATAAATATGCATTCACCCCTCACCCCCCCGAGCACCAGTGGCACACAGAGAGACACACAGACATGGGAGTAGGGGGAAGAAGCAAGGCAATAGGCCTAATCACAGACAATCAGCAGGAGGTGTGAGGAATAATATAAAACTAGTGTACATATTGCATACTGACTGGAGAGACACAGTAAGAATATGCCTATGTAAATGAATAATGTGGCTTTTTCATTGTGGCTGTAGAGAACTTAACACACTAAGGAGTATTATTGCTGCTATACAGAACTTAGTACATTTAGGAGTTGCATGGTGTAATGGGGTAGGGGACTTCACCTACATACCTGTTGCTGCATGTTAAGTGAAGAGGCACAAGTAAAGAAGGGTGATGTAGATCACTTGTAGACTTCCATGAATACAGGTACAGTGTAGTTAGCACAATTATCACTTACATTGCCTTGGCTAGGTAACGCTTTCCAAACTGTGACAGCAAGTACTGGATCCTTAGTAAATACCTATAACATAGCTGAGGGGATGGACATCTATGGTAGTTGTCAGTGATTGCAGGGACACTCAAGTAAGCATAGTTAGTGTGTGTGGGGGTGGATCAGAGAGATAATGCTCCACCTAAAAAATTTGTACTGCATCTTGAGTACTAATGTAGAGAAAGAGTGAGGAAATGGATATCAATGGTATGCCTCTGTATTTGTTGGTTGACACAAGTTTACACAGTTAGGATTCATATGGCCTCACCCAGGTAATTTTTAAGCATACTAGTTACTGATTGTGGCTGTACAACTACAGCTTCATGGATGTAGTTAGCAATGTTGCATATTTCTCAACAACAGCTGCTGCAGTCTGATTGTAGACTCAGATGAAAAGTAAGGGTGGCTCATGCTAGTTGATTTAGCTTAGAATTACAGGAACTCTGTCAGGCAATGTCTGAATTCCTAGCACAGGTACTGCTTACTGACTGGAGAGTACAGAACAAAATAGCCTATGGAGATGAACAGTGTCATGGGGTTACTATACTTGTAGACCACTTGCTTTACGCTAAGTGAACAGTCAGAGGAAAAGATAGACAATTTACATCAGTTGTACAGCTCCTTGATTACAGGAGCCATCCAGTTAGTACAGTTATCACTTGAATGGGTTCAGGCAGGTGATGTGTCTTCAAATGTGACAGCAGGTACTGCATTGTTAGTGTAGATACACAATACAGGTGAGGGTATGGACATCTCAGTGGAGATACACAACACCTGTGAGGGTATGGTCATCAATGGTAGATATCAGTGACTGCAGGGATAGTGAAGTTAGTTCAGTTAGGATTTGCATGCATTTAGGCAGCTAATGCTGCTCCTCCCCCAAAAATTTCTACTGCATCATGAATGGTGATCCACAGAAACAACAAGGCATTGGAGATCAATGGCACAGCTCTGTAATTGTAGGTACAGTGAAGTTAGTACAGTTAGGAGTTGCATGGGCTCAGCCAGAGAATTGCAGCACACATAGCAGTTACTGCATCCTGAGTGTATAGCCACAGCTGCATAGTGTTAAATAGCGATGTACCACACCTTGCTACAGCAGCTACTGTCTGCTAACTGGAGAGGCACAGGAAAAGTAAGGGCAGTACGGACTTCTTAACACAGTTAGGAATTATGTGAACTGTGTTAGACAATGTGCCACATGGTAGCCCACATGGTGGATATTGAGTGGAGAGCCATGCCAAAAAATAAGCCCATGGACACATAGTTGTGGTAGTATTTCTTACAGTTGATTTGCATGCTTAATAGAAACAATAGTTACATTCTAATGTTATTATGTTATGGTTCAGTAAAGACTCAACACAGGTGGTTACATTTAAGGAAGATTTATTGACAATTGGTAAAACTGAAAAAGGGCCAATTAAGATTAATTTTTTTTACAAAATCAGTCTCACAATACAATCCTTGCATGTGTATAATCATCGTTTGGAATATACCTAAATGTGTGTCATTTATAGTAAGTAGATGATATGAATTGGAATAAGTATGTATATGGCAATACACCATAGAAAGAAGGCAGCAGAAGAAGGCAGTTTGGTATTATGTCTGCTCATGTTGCAGGGTTCGCATCTTGAGCTAATGTCTCTCCTATCCCTGCACTGTTCTCCCATCTTTTCTAGGCATGCTTCTTATCTTCCAACTATGCATATACCTGGGTCTTTTATAGCTGGTCACTGTCTTTACCGAAGTGACCTCTTTTAGCAGTGCAGTGTAAGTGTTCACTACTCCGTGTGGGAAGATGTGCTTTCTGACATTCCTCCTGAACATCCCATCCTCAAGTTGAAGCCTGTGCCCCTTCATGATATGTTTGCTACTCAGCTTGAAGAGACTTTGGTTAACAATATTATTTCTACCTTTTAAGTAGTTGAATGTTCCAATCATGTGTCGTTCCTTAGTTCTGTCCTATATTAATGAAGGTAAGTCAGTAGCTTCTAAGCAGTGATTACACACATGAAACAGTGATGTTTTGTTGTTATTGTGTGACTGATAATGTGTATGTTCCTGGGGTGGGCAAAAAAACATATGCTAAGTGTTCAAGTAATAGAATATTAAAAAGTTATGAGTTCAGTGACATTCGATAACTGGTATGTTCACTTAAACATTTTAAGATATATCACTGACTGGGTGCATATGGAAAATTCCCACCCGACCCCTCAGTAGAGGTGATCATAAACATTGTCAGGAACAGGTATGAAGTGCGTTGTGATCAGTAACAGTGTCTGATTTACAATTTTCAGTATTACTATTAACATAGGTTACAATTACTTGTATGCCAAGTACAAAAACATGTATATTATTACAGGTACGGAATACATTTCTTTCAATTGTTACATTAGTTGCTATGTTGGCTCTGAACTAGTAAAGAAATAATGTGTGTAGTACGTTGTTTTTATGAAAGATATGGGTTACTGAACTTAACCACTATAGTATTGTATTACATGTTAAGGATTAATTGTTACTTGACTCTTATAGTAATAATTTTACTAGAACAATTAAACTAGTTAACAACAATGGTGAGACGGAATGAGAATATAAATATTATTTACATGTCATTAGAAAGGTATGCAAAAGTCATTTGATAATAATCTGCAATAGTCCACTATTTACACTTGCTTCATTTCACTTGCTGCATTATGACTAAAGAGTTTTATTTTTACATATATACAGTTTCAGTGTAACAAATACATCAGGCATAGTTCAACACTGTTGCATGGTGACAGAATGATGCTGTTGTCTAGATGTCAACAGCTAATAGACAAAAAAAATGGTGACAGAAAAGTTGTGACACCGTGTTCTCTTTGGTGAATGAGACATGTGTTACACAGTTATTTAAAATGTTAAGGGACAACTTCTGTGTCTCTGCAGAGGCAAAAAGTTATTAACTGGCAATAACTTCTTGTTATGTATGGGTATGATACAGCTACAATAAAAGATATGTACAGAACAGGAGAGCAAGAAAGGCCTCATTTTTGAAATGTACTATCTTTGATAGACATGTAAGCATGGTTTCTGTAGTGACTGTGAATACTGTTGGCACCGATACAAGCCACTACAACAATTTCCATGTTGTCACTGATCCACACAAGATCTTAAATGTCATAGTGAATGAACTGTCTCTGCCAGTATATCATTTTGTTGATATGCTATGGTTTATTGAGTCGTAGATTGGAAACAATTGTACTGACCTACGACTGATTCTGTCACAAAGTAGTCATTTAAAAAATGCTAGATGTTGTCTGCTATTCTTCTGAAATATGAAGGTCATCATAATTCTTCAATATTAGAAGATATGCATTTTTTAAGTGTCGGGACAGTCTCTGTTTAAAACTGCTTGTAGAATCATCACACTCTACCCATCTACTTCAGGACCTTAGCAAACAGATGTAATGGCCAGAATGCATGGATTGACCATGGTGATAGACTACACTGTGAGTGTCAAACACTGATTGGTTAAAAACTATTCTACCAGCTGTGTAATCTGTGATAGGACTGTCAACTCTAAGCCTGTTGGAGTAAAATCTGTGCAATATAAGCAACAGATATTGAGATGAACTCCTGAGGCATATGGACTGAGTGCATCTGCCTCCACACCATTTACAGGAGTGACCACATTGAGCATTGGTGAATAGCTGTCAAAATTTGACAGTTTTGGCTTGAGGGACAAAAAGAGTAATCCACAGCATGTCTTCTGTGGTTTCATGCTGTGAATGACCACGTGATACACATACATATTTGGTTACATATGACACTGTGAAGTAGTGGCGCATTGGAGTGCTGTCTTCATCCAAGTTGTTTATGATAGCCATCATAAACTCACTAGTGTCTTGCTGTATGTCAGCAGCAAATGTACTACGCCCGTCATATGTACCTAACACCTGGTGTAGTGGTGTTTGTGACTGCACATTGTTAGACTGGTCAGAAGTCATGTTGACAATCTGCTTCAATGAGTTAGATAGTGGAGTGTCTTGTGAAGCAGATATTGCCTGCACAAAGTGTGGCATGTGTAGAAAAAGGTGCATAGCTGAGTTAGCATAGCAGTTCACTCTAGTGCTGTTTTCAAAGACTGGTACGGCAGCTACACCAACTGATTTTTGATGGATTGCTGGCTGTGAATGTTTAGTTGATATTGTGACCTTTGTTGAAATCTTTAGAGTTGAATCACTTGTGGAAGCTCGTGCCTGTTTGCTGACACCTGTAGATATGACTGTACGATGTGAGACAGCCAGATATGTAGGCAGTGGTATTAAAGACATTTGTGGCTGATGGAGAGTACGTAACCTGTTGTACTCAGCAATACATAGCTTGTCAGCTCGTGTCTTCTGGGATGCAAGAGTTATAATGTGCAACCCAGAAAGAGTACGGACACATGAAAGTGCTACGTAGCTCATGCCATCCTTGAAAATGTCTATACCTATGTCCACCATTGCTGAATCCAAATGCAAGCCCTGAGATTTGTGAATAGAAACAGCATATGCAACACATGGTGGAAACTGTTTCCTGTTTACATAGATATACTTAAATACCTGAAATTTCACACAGGTACATTCTATGTGTACAGGCTGTTCCATGTTGTCAAAGTGAACTACAAGTGTCTCGATACATGTCTTCTGGACATTGTAGACAAAGTCAGTGATGTTTCCCATGGCACCGTTTGCCATGCCTTGTTCAACATTGAGATTACATCGTAGCGTGATATGTGCATTCCTACAAAGTGTAAGAACAGCTTCTAGGCCAGCTGTGCGTGAAACATCTGACTTCAGTTCACTGAGTGATTCAGTCATCTTTGCTACTAGGTTACGACTAAGAATGACACCATCAACTGTATCAACAGCACGGAGAGTTAGAATTTCTTGGTTTTCTCTCTGCAGCATAATATTGTTGAACTCAGTACATTTCTTTAGCCGTGGCATAAGACACACTATGTGTGTCCCTGTAGAGTACACATTGCTGAAAACATTACATGCTGTTTCTGTGGATGCAGTATCTACTCTGATTCTCCAATCGTTTAACATAGCAACATGTTCTGGTGATAGAGAACCTGTACGAGCTTCATCTAAAAGTGATTTGTAAGCCAGATCACCACTTTGGCGCATGTTCTCATACAACTCAACATAGGTAAATAACACCCAAATGTTATAACCTGCAATACAGCTGAGAATGTTCTTAGCTAGCTTGGCAGTCAGAGTTGCAAACACATGCTCTGCATTAACTGGTGCAAGCTGTAAAAGGTCACCAAATACAATACTTTTGCCACCAAATGGTACTACATCGTCAGTACCTAAGATCTCCTGTAGACATAGTTGTATACAGGCAAGCATTACATTGGAGACCATGCTGATTTCATCAATGATGAGTAACTTAATCTTTGTGAACATGGAACGGAGCTGAGGTGCAACCTCAAATGACAGTTTATGATACTGTCCTGTTTTGCCATGTTCTACTGGCAACATAAAGAGATGGTGTAATGTAACTCCACCAATGTTGTATGCAGCTAGTCCTGTAGGAGCAGTAAGAGCAATAGACATTGATGACCCTGTCAGGCTTTGTATTTCAGCAGTTATGGCTTCAATAAGGAAACTCTTTCCTGTGCCAGCTGAACCGCTAACAAAGCTCAGTAGTGGTTTGTAGTCAAGACAGTCAAATTTTTTTGTTTCATGTAGTAGGCCACGTCAAACAGTGTCAATGACTTGAGAATGAACTACATGCTGCTGCTGATTAAGTCTTTCTCTCAAGTCAGGTGGGTTGACAGTGGAGTGTGTTCCATGTTCCATGGCTGTCTCAATTTCTGATATTAGCACTTCTGGGACATTTAAAGGCAGAGGTTCACCTAGAACAGCTTGTCCTTCTGGATCAAGATTGTCTTGCGAGCTAACAGGAGTGTCTTCCTGAAGCTGCTTCTCTGCCTTCTCAAGCTGTTCTTTCTCAGCCTCTAATCTCTGTATGTATGTCTCTGAGTATTCAGTTTTGAAAGTCTCGTAACTGAGATTGAATTCTTCCTTGAATGCATCACAGTCATCTTTTAATTCAGACTCATTCCTCCAGGGTCTAAATAGGAATAGGAGAGCAAAGTAGTAATGCTGTCTGCTCTTCGATGTTCCTAGATGTAATTTACAGTGGTCTATGAGCCAAGACTTGTGTCTTTTTATGAGACAGCCATCCACTCCATTTACCTTGTAAATGTGGTGTGTTGAGTCAGGTGATATATCTGCCTTGTAGTCATACCACTTAGCCACCTGAAAGAGACACATATCATCCATGTCATTGTGTCTATGGGGTAGTATGTGTCTATCAGGTTATTCTTCAAGATATGTTTTGAAGAAGGTCTATTGGCAGCGAGTTCTTCAATTTCAGCATGGAGAATCAGTACACATTTGCGTTTCTCTTTGTAGTTCACCCTGAGAAACCGTACAGCGTCAGACTTCCTGTATAGATGTGTACCCATTAAACGGTCACTGGCTTCATAAGCTCCACATTCTCTGTATGAAAGGGTCTTCAAGCCCAGTGACCACAGCTGAGATGTCAGGCTCCTGCTTGAACTGACAATATCTTCCCAAAGATCTTGCAAGCTAGTCTGCTCATGTTTAGTTATGTACGAAGTCACATACCACACCAGGGCCAATGAGTTATCGGCCACAAACTGTACATCTATGTTAGCTTGCCACATTAGGAGAAGAGTTGGGTTGTAGTCATTGATGTACACCTCTTTCTCATCTCTGGGTAACTCGTATACCCTCTTGGTTGATTTTGCCTTTAAGTGGTGTCGCATTGCTGTAAAAAGTTCATTCATGGAACCTTCCTGACAAATGTGTCTAGGAAATCTGAAGCAACATTGTGTGTACCACTTAGATTTGTTCTTTACTACTTGCCAGCAGTATTTTGCACAAATATGTCACTGGAACTTTTGTACCAACTTCCATAGTGTAGAATAGTCATACTTGTCTGGAATGTGACAAGTGATAAATTTCTTGATGAATGCTAGCGCTTCTGCTGCTTCATGTTCACCTATGTGTGGTGCATCCTTAATCCACAATAACATATGTACATGAGGGGCACCCTGTGCTTGATATTCCGTCCTCCAAAAGTAATAAAGTAATGCACCACAATACCAAGTGGTGGATTGTCCTTTGACAATATGAAAGTCAGAATGTCATGGAACCGCTTGTGAAAATGTCTTGTGACAGAGACAGGATCAAGTGAACACATTTCTCCAACAGTCATTGATGAAATGCCATCAATATCAGAATTTGCCCACTTTAACAGTTCAATGAGCTCGTCCCAGGCATATTCAACACAACTAAGTGTGATAAACCATGTGGCTGCACCATACTCTCACAGCATTGTCATCACTTTGGAGCATCTGCGATACCAATATTCTTTGGTGCCACGAAGACTTGAAAGTATGGAAGACAGAATTACTTGCACATTTTCATCTTTCTGCTTTAATTTCTCTAGAAATTGAGCAGCTGTTGTTCCATCTAGTGGAGTTGTGAGATGAATAGTATGTGCAACAGATGCAGACAGAATGCTAAGTTCATTCTCCCAGAGGAGATGAAACAGGTACTGTATGTTACGTCTGAACTTGCCATCTTTACTGAGCACACGGCTAGTGCGGTACTCAGCACCCTGTGCATGCACTTCCTTTTCATCTACCCATCCACCTGACCCTTTTGGGAATAAGTCTGAGAAACAGCATGCTTCTAGTGTTGCCTCCCAAATGCTGACAGGCTCACCTTCCACCTGTTTCATTTGATAGAGATCAATATTGTCTCCTACTGGATCTCTGCCATGTAGTGGGTGAATTGCGTACTGTTCATACACATTGTCAACTTGTCTGTTCACTGACCTTCTCAATCACTGGCTTAGTTGTTTCTAAGAGATCATGTTGAACAGAGAGACTAGTCATGTGATCTATGTCAAGGTCTGCATAGAAGGGATTGTTACTCTTTAAATAAATAAGAGCAGTCTTTACCTTCTGTATGTTGACAACATCTTGCTAGATGACCTTGGACTTAGTTGGAACACCATTTACAAGAATCACCCAACTATTTTCCATAGAGATTGCCTCCACATTTTCCTGTAGAGGAAGTGGGAGATACATCATGGAACCCTTTAGAGATCTAATGAGTTATTTCTGTGGAATGTTCCGTGTCTTTGTGTTCAGACATAGAATGGTTTGAAATGGCTTCATTGTCTGAATTAGAATGCATTCAAACATATTCAATGTCGCAGTCTCACTTTGTGTAACATGTACCTCCATATTATTCAACAGTGACCTTGGTGGCAGAATGTTAGACTTTAGCTTGGAGAAGCAGTGTTTGCACAGTAGAATGGTGTTCTGTAACTGAAAGTCAGATTTCATCAGCAAAAATGCTGATAGACAGAACCACATGTCATTATATGGTAACAAGGTTTCCAGGTTCACTGTGACTGTTTACTGTAGCACAGACAGTCACACGACACACATACAGTGTCAAACTTCTGAGACTTTGCATGCTCAAATTTAACAATTTCTTTGCCGTACTGTTTCAATGTGTCAGTTTCTAACACAGAAGCAGAAGTTTCAGCAGAACTTGCTGACTGATAAATAGTTGTGTCTGGTACAGAAGTAACACGTTGCGGCTGCTTGAGAAATGTAATGGCACCCTGCATGTCACCAGACTGCAATAAGTCATTTAAACAAGTGTACTGATTGACAACTCGTCAGACTTCATATACTCTGTATGCAAAGTTTTGCATGCCTGTTTGATGCACTGCCAGCATCCGCATGTTGTGAAATACACTGTCACAAACACCGCTATTGAGGCATGCTAGTGAGTGACCCATAAGTCCAATATGTGGACAGATTTCACAAAGGTCAATCTTGTTAAACAGTTTATATCTTTCTTTGTGATCTGTTACCACAAATAGGTTGACAAACTGTTCAACTTCTTCAAATGACGATTGTCTATGGTTGCAGGTTTCATCACATGGCCATGAAAGACAGTGCCATTTATGGGACACAGTGATTGCATCACAGTCATCATTTGTGTCCATTGCTGTGTCATCACAGACACTGAGCACATTGACCAGCTTACCAGACTCATCAATGGTGAACTTTTTCTCTTTTTTCTGTGAATAATAAGATTCTTCCCAAAAATATGCCTCGGAGTGCTGTGTGTGCATCCAGTGACCTGTGAATACATCACAGAATTTGTGCGCAAAGTAGGATACCATTGTAGCCTTTTTTTGATGTCGTACACAACTTTTCTGAATAGTTCTAGCACATGAGAAATCTTATGCCACAACCGTTGCAGAACAAATACTGCTCTGTTAACAAATGTGCGTACTTTGAGATGCAATTTCATCAAAGTCAGATGACTCTTTGTCTTTTTGCACTCATGTCTCATCACAGCTGCAATAAGCCTGTCGATCTTAACTTTACTTGCTAGTGATCGGAAATACTTTTGCTTTCTCAGAAGAAAATCACCAGCTGTGAGTTTACAACGCTGTTTGGAAGTTCTGTTGATGGTTGCTGTAGCAATAGTTGTGTTTCGTCTGAGAGATCTACACAACTGTTGTTCAGGTAAGCATTTTTTACTTGCTGTTGAGTAAGTATGTGGTTTTGTTGTGGAGTGCGTTACTGTAGAGCTCACTATTCCAGTAGAACTCTGTTTTGTTTTACGTCTTGAACTCACATCACTTTTTTTTATCATTCTTAAGCAACAGTGAAGTACTATGATACCTGTTCCATTTTTCCAAACATGCACTTCTGTATTTACTAGGCATCTTTCAATCTGTTAGTTCACAGTGGCAGTTACCAATGTTACAGAAGTAATAGACACCTGTATAAAAGACAGAGAAAAAGGCAATATTAGTATATGCTTGTGTTGCTCACATCTAACATTGTATATTGAGACATAAGATTTATGTATTAAATATGAAAACAAAAGAATCATAAACTTTTTAATCAAATTGGTTGTTCAAATTTTGACAGGCTTATTTTCATTCATGTCACAGTGTCCTGTATAGCGTTGTCACCATGCCACATAGATTTTTTCCATACTATTTCACTGTTCAGCAATGCAGATTCAGTGTAATTCTGTATAGTGATTTTAACCTAGTGTTGTTAAACTGCTGGTCAAACAACTACTTTATTTAAAATCTTTCTGTAAATGAGTAATAGATTAATAAGTCAACTTCAAATACTTTACTTAAGTTAGTGCATTTCAACATTTTCACGTCACATTCTCAACATTGGCATTTTAGCACACCTTCTTGTGAACAGTACAGCTATCATTTTTCACATCCTTGCTGAAATGTGTTTTCACACTTATGGCGCAGAGTAGCATGGCTGGTGTACAAAATCAGTGTTCAGAACACATATCGCAAATGACAGTGATACTGTTCATGAGCAGACGTCCTACAATACCTGTGTTGAAAATTTGGTGTTAAAACTCCATTAAATGACTGTTTTATGAGTGTGTGTAGGCACTACAAAATGCACACTTGTTAGTGCATTTTCAATATTTTACGTCACATTATCAACATCGGCATTTTAGCACAGCCTCTTGTGAACAGTACAGCTGTCATGTTTCACATTCTACCCAAAATGTGTTTCCGCAGTTCCGGCGCAGAGTTACGTGGCTGCTGTGCAAAATCAGTGTTCCGAGCACATTATGAAAATGACTGAAACTGTTCATGAGCAGAGGTCCTAAAATGCCTGTGTTGAAAATTTGGTGACAATAGTACGTAAAATGACTGTTTTACGAGTGTGTGTAGCAACTGTGCAATGCACACTCATAACTTAGTTAATTTGCAGTATTTTCATTTCAGATTCTCAGCATTGGCATTTTACCACAACTTCTTGTGAACCGTACAGCTGTCATTTTTCAAATGCTGCCCTAAATTGTTTTCACACTTCTGGCGCAGAATAGCATGGTTGCTGTGTGAAATCAGTGTTCGGAGGCCAGTATAAAAATGACAGTGATAATGTTCATGAGCATAGCTCCTAAAATGCCTGTGTTGAAAATTTGGTGACAATAGTCCATAAAATGACTGTTTTACGAGTGTGCATACCAACTGCGCAATGCACACTCGTAAGCACATTCAAACTATTTTCATGCCAGATTCTCAACACTGCCATTTTTCCACACCATATTGTGAAGTGTGCAGCTGCCATTTTTCACATCCTGCCCGAAATGTGTTTTCACACTTCCAATGCAGAATAGAGCAGTAGCTGTTTGAAATCATTGTTAGTAGCACATTACGAAAATGACAGTGACAGTGTTCATGAGCAGAGGTGCTAAAATGACTATGTTGAAAATTAGGTGACAATACTCTGTAAAATGACTGTTATGAGCGTGCATAGTACCTGCTCAATCACATTTGTAAGTTAGTGCATTTGCACTATTTTCATGCCAGATTCTCAACATTGGCATTCTACCACACCTTCTTGTGAACTGTACAGCTGTCATTTTTCACATGCTGTCCGAAATGTGTTTTTGCAATTCTGGCACAGAATAGCATGGTCGCTGTGTGAAATCAGTGTTTGGAGCACATTACAAAAATGACAGCGACACTGTTCATGAACAGAGGTCCTAAAATGTCTGTGTTGAAAATTTGGTGACAATACTCAATAAAATTACTGTTTTACTAGTGTGCGTAGCAACTGCACAATGCAGAGTCATAAGTTAGTGTATTTGCATTATTTTAGTGCTAGATTCTCAACATTACCATTTCACTACACCTTATTGTAACCCGTACAACTATTATTTTTTGCATCTTGCCCAAAATGTATTTTCGCACTTCCAGTGCAGAATAACGTGGTTGCTGTGCAAAATCAGTGTTTGGAACACATTACAAAAATGACAGTGATACTGTTTATGAGCAGAGCTCCTAAAATGCCTATGTTGAAAATTTGGTGCCAATACTCTGTTAATTGACTGTTGTACAGTATGAACGTGCGTAGGAACTGCGCAATGCACAGTCGTAAGTTAGAGAGTTCGCACAATTTATATTCCAGATTCTCAACATTGACATTTTACCACACTTTCTTGTGAACCGTACAGCTGTCATTTTTCACATCCTGTCCAAAATGTGTTTTCGCACTTCTGGCGCAGAATAGTGCGGTTGCTGTGCAAAATCAGTGTTCTGAGCCCATTCCAAAAATGACAGTGACACTGCTCATGAACAGAGGTCTAAAATGTCTGTGTTGAAAATGTGGTGACAATACTCCATAAACTGACTCTTTTACAAGTGTGCTTAGCAACTGCCAAAAATACGTTACCTCAAGTCTGCCATACAGTGGTGTACTCAGTGTGCAAAATCATGTTTTGGGGCACATTAACAAACTCACAGCACTATGCCTCTCCACCTTTGTCACTGCTAATGCCAGCACGACAATCTTTGACATTGAGCGTGCATAGTAATTGTGCAATCACATTTGTAAGTTAGTGCATTTGCACTATTTTCATGCCAGATTCTCAACATTGGCATTCTACCACACCTTCTTGTGAACTGTACAGCTGTCATTTTTCACATGCTGTCTGAAATGTGTTTTTGCAATTCCGGCACAGAATAGCATGGTCGCTGTGTGAAATCAGTGTTCGGAGCACATTACAAAAATGACAGTGACACTGTTCATGAACAGAGGTCCTAAAATGTCTGTGTTGAAAATTTGGTGACAATACTCGATAAAATTACTGTTTTACTAGTGTGCGTAGCAACTGCACAATGCAGAGTCATAAGTTAGTGTATTTGCATTATTTTAATGCTAGATTCTCAACATTATGCACAGTCGTAAGTTAGAGAGTTTGCACAATTTATATTCCAGATTCTCAACATTGACATTTTACCACACCTTCTTGTGAACCGTACAGCTGTCATTTTTCACATCCTGTCCAAAATGTGTTTTCGCACTTCTGGCGCAGAATAGTGTGGTTGCTCTGCGAAATCAGTGTTCTGAGCCCATTCCAAAAATGACAGTGACACTGATCATGAACAGAGGTCTAAAATGTCTGTTTTGAAAATGTGGTGACAATACTCCATAAACTGACTCTTTTACAAGTGTGCTTAGCAACTGCCAAAAATACGTTACCTCAAGTCTGCCATACAGTGGTGTACTCACTGTGCAAAATCACATTTTGGGGCACATTAACAAACTCACAGCACTATGCCTCTCCACCTTTGTCACTGCTAATGCCAGCATGACAATCTTTGACATTGAAAAATTGCTTGTTTTTCCAATAAATAATCAAATTCTGTTGTAAATTGAAAGTTTTGGTAAAAATAGTGCCGTGTGCATGAAGGTGTAGCAAAATGTAGTGTTGTGCATTTGACAGTGTCACAAAAAGTAGTGTCGTGCATTCAACAGTGTCGCAAAAGTAGTGTCGTGTGTGCAAAAGTGTCACAAATTTAAACTTAAGAGTGACAACTGTATTCATTATCGAATCATATCTGATTGCTATTTGAGTGACAGCTTGTTCTGCCAATATTATGCTAGATTTGTCAGGCCATGTGAGACAACCAATCAGAGATGGACAACACTGAAGAGGAAGTCAGCAGCAGCCACCTTAGTTAACACTGAGAGACAGCAGCTTTAGAACTGTAAGTACATCATATTTTATAAACCATTTTTCTAGTATGATAAAAAGTGTTACTAACAGGTAAATAGTATTAATCAAAATATGGTTTACTACTCTATTTGACTATGTTGCTTGAAGTAACCTAGGATGCTGCATTATGTAGGTAAAAGTGTTTAAAGTCAGACAGTACTTTAGTACTTACTTGCACAGATACAGCTGCAAATGGAGGGAGATATGAAGGTGCACATGGACCCACAAGAGAAGAGGAAACCAATCAGACATGTTGCTGCAGTTGTAATTGTTTAAAACTGCCTATGAAAAGGATACATTTTCCCACCTCTTAATTTTTGCACATTTTAGCTGCAGCAGAAGTGCAGTGATAGTCAGTGCATAGACTACATTGGTTAATGAAGGCACAATAGTAGCCAATGATTTGTTTTATTTGTGTGTTATGGATCAGCTCAGTGAAGCTGGCTTGAAGTTAGGAGGGAAAATAGCAGTTTTACTTTCATTACTGTTTAGGGCACTGCAGGGTAAACACTGACTTTTTTGGTAGCTCTCTGCCCACTTCTAAGTTTAAAAGCTGAGAATAACAGAAATCAGCAAAAGGACTTTGTGGATAGTTGAAAGCAGTATCGTGAGACGAGCGTCTGAGTATGCTCAAAATAGTGATTTTGGGAGAAATCTACAGCTCCCAAATTGCTGTGTTAAGTGGTTTACTAGGGGTGGAATGAGGTGGGAGTTCCTCATGTCAACCATGCACAGACTTTTGACTACTCAGCCTCATCCAGACATATTGCTGATACATCTTGGAGGCAATGATTTGAGAACCAAACGCTGGGTAAATTTAGTAACAGAAGCAAAATTGGACCTTGCTTCTATTATGACTATGTTGCCTGCCTGTAAAATCAATTTTTCAGATATTACAGAGTGTAGGGTATGGCAAGCAGAACACCATATGTACCTGATTGACAGAGCCTGAAGAAGAGTCAACATACAGACATCTACATTTCTATGCATGTCTGGAATGTACACCATGCGTCACCCAGAAATTAAGTATTGTTATGATTGGCTATACCTACCAGATGGTGTACACTTCTGGCATGCTGGCAATTGCCATTTCCTGGGAGACCTTCAAGATGCAATCCTCAAAGTCCTCTAAGAATGTCAGACTGCTTGAATAAATAACAAAGTTCCAAAAAATGTTGGTCAAAAAATAGAACAGCTGCATACATCACTCACACAGATGTAACACATGGGTTGGGAATAGTCACACTGTGCCAGGCTGTGGAACAAGCCTGGGCAAAGTGTAACTGCAATGCAGCAGGTTGTTGTCAGGGCAATATTTTAGAGTGCTGTGGCATGGTTAGCATTGTTAAATATTTCAGTATGGCAACCTGCATTGTGCATGTTAGTCTGGCACTGCACGAGTGTAAGTGGGCAGAGAGGAGAAGGGGGGATACAACACTGAAGTGGTGTGGTGGTAGGTTCAAGTATTACAGTATTTTTCTACTGTACATGTGAATGGAGCCACAATGCATGTAAGGTGTTAATACGCCTATTTACATATAATAATGGCGTCATTAGTGTGCAGGTGTGCTGTTCATCAGTAACTTGTTGCTCATATTTCATATTGTGTGAGTCAGTACCTGTTGGCTAGTGATGCACCCCCCAGTTGCTTTGTGGTAAGATATTTCAAAAGTAGATCTTTGTTTTTTCAATAACAAAAATACTGTTGGTGGTACAGTGGACTGTACCCTTTTACCTTATAATGGGTTAACTGTATTAAATTTATCCCTTGTGGTCCTGTTAAGTCTACTCCTTCATTAAATTGAGCTGGAGTGGTAACTGCAGTGCAGCACAACAGTTAATTTTATACAGAAAGCCCACAATTGGATGAGGGAGTGGGGTGCAGTGGACCACCATGGATATATTTTCCATAGCAAAATCAAAGTTGGTGAGGGATGGCTGATGCCAACACACAGTAGCCCTAGACTTTGCGTGGCTATGCACAGCTGTTGGCTGCATATTGTAATGTGCAATGCTGCAGGTACACTGTGGTTGTCATTTTTTACATCCTTTTTTGTTTGGGGGGCTTCAACAGTGTGCAGCAGAACTATGGGTTGTGGTTGCAGATGCTCATGTTATTACAGGATCACTACCAGAATGTGTTAAGAGTGCATAGAAGCATTACTGTACCACAGTACAACCCATGTAAAAAATAATTTCTATGTGAAGTGGTATGGTAGGGTTGTTAAATGTTGTTCTTGCCATGTTCTAATCAGAATACTTTGTAGAATACATAGAAATGTATAGACTCTGAGACGTGAAAATAATGGAATGTTTATGTATGTTTTATTGCAGA
This sequence comes from Neoceratodus forsteri, assembly GCA_016271365.2. Taxonomy (NCBI): domain Eukaryota; kingdom Metazoa; phylum Chordata; order Ceratodontiformes; family Ceratodontidae; genus Neoceratodus; species Neoceratodus forsteri. The sequence goes on along the minus strand of CM057450.1, from coordinate 1,455,742,480 downwards.
ATTGATAAATCAACATGAGGCAGTGGTCATTAAGAGAGGTGTGCTTGCTGCTTGAGGCAGTCCAAGCCAGGGGAAGTGCCCATGTTTTAATGTGGAGCACTAACCGGAAGTTGGACTCAGTGTGGAGGCGCATTAATAGTTTTCTTCACATGGTGTTGAAGGTGAAAAACAAAACTATACTCCAGCTGAAGAGAAAGTGGAAGCTGTTGCGTCAGTGCTTCTATGTGTTGAAACAGAGAAAGGAGATACCGGAGAATGATAAGTGCTGGTACTACCTCGTATATGAATTATGGGAGGCTGCAGGGAAGCCAGCTGTGGGGGAGCGCCTCACTCATCATAAGTTATTCAATAGAATTCCTCAGATTCTATGATATTAAAGTAGGTACACAATTGGGTAGAAAAAAGTATTTTTCTCATTGAAGTCTGTTGTTGTAGCCATGTTAGTATCACAATAACATGTTACGAGTCAAGTTGTTGTAGTGTCAAAGAAGTTAATATTTTGTATGTCACAAGAGACAATTTTTTTTAGTCTTTTGTTGTGTTTTTTTGTGTTAGGAAAACGTATTTATAACTGTTACTAAATAATGATGCATTTTTATATATCTATAAATGTGTATATATATATATATATATATAGATATCTCTCTCTCTCTCTCTCTCTCTCTCTCTCTCTCTCTCTCTATATATATATATATATAGATGTTCATCCTAATACATGTGTCTTGATATTGACTTAGATAAAAGTTAAGAAATATACCATCACAGGGATTGGATATATTGGTGGATTAGCCATCCCTGATGTGGTTCAGTCATGAGGCACTGCTGAGTGACTTAGCCACACCAGGAGTGGTAAAGCCACCCACATACTCACTGTCTGTCATGGTATATTGCTATCATACAATGTTCAACTTGTTTTGTTGTCTTTATAGTGATATAAAACTTTTACAGTGCATATACTGGAGGATTTATCACTGTTATGTGATGTGTTTTGACCAATGAGGTTACTGAATTTTCATATCCCATTGTATAACATGTATTTTACGATGCTTTTTAATGAATCACCTAATGATAGTGTTGGAGTTACTATCCAGTATCCATTTAATTTAAGCAGAATTGTATTTCATGTGGCATACTATAGAATTTTTAAGTATTGTGTACTGAGTCAGCTTATGATCTTATATTTATGAAATATGTATGATACATGTTAAGCGTCTATTAACCACGATAATCAGCAGTCACACAGCTTTGTTATGCACTGTTTAGAATTTTAAAAGTTGTTAACCACACTTTGGAACTTCCAAACAGTGGCATAACAAAACAGAATACACCAGAGTTCCATAATTCTCACACATAGAATGCAAACAGTGTTTCTTTTAACAGTGGACTATTAAAAGATGATGACTGGGGATCTGGTGAGAACCACATTTAAATAACCTTTTGTGGTTGTTAGGACTACAGTAAACCTCTTGAGTTGTGCTCTCAAGGTTTACCATGTTGCCCAAGCAACCATTCGAGGTGATTACAACATTGTTATCACCTGCTACCCAGCCATTATCCTCTATATTTTCAGTAATAGTGATTTTCTATGTGTCTGAAATGGCTCTGTGATACCTGATTACAGGCAATGTTAGGTGCCTGAAACATGTTTAATGCTTAAAGAAAGTGTTGTTAAAATATGATGACATTTACATGCAAAACTTAGTGTCTCTACTTTTTATCTTCTTTCACAGACCAGCGCAGGTCCCCCCAGTTGCAGCTGAGGTAGTACCAGCACAGTCTGAAGCTGTGGAGGCTGATCACTCTGACACCGACACTGTCATTCTTGTCAAGTCAGATGGTAAGATGCTGATAGAAAAAACTGTGTTACGTAATTGGGGTGGTATGATGCTATCTGGTATGGTGTGAGCTGGACTACTTAACTCACTTCTTTTTAGGAAATACTCTTTAGAAAGTTAATATGACTTCCAGGACCCATGTAATATTTGTAATAATACAATGTACACTAAAAAATTTAATAGAATTCTGGATATTGATTATCTTGCTGGCACCTTTTCAGCGTTGTACATACTACAGTGTGCTCATTGTAAAAGGTGCCAGCCACTACTCAGTCACATCAGGAATTCCACAGCAAATGCATATGTTCATTGCAAAAACACCACTGCAAAGCTTTTCGATGGATGGCAAACAAACAAGCAGCAAGTTTGAAATTTCATGGATTTTCACATTTTTTTTTGTAAAAAAACAAATAAGTCCTTTGTATAATTTAAATATACCACTCCGGGGAGTGGGTGTATTGAAGGATCTACCAGTCTTGGCGTGGGCAAGTCTCTTGGCTACATCTTGTGACTGAACTACAGCAGCCATGGTAGATCCTCCAGTAAACCAACACCCTGTAGGGGTATATTGTTTAAAAAAAGTTAAAAAACAAGGTGTAGTACTTAATTTAAATGGTGCTTCAAAAGGAACAGATTTTATACCCGCATGTATGGTAGTTGTATACATCTCAGTTTAGTTTAACTGACTATGATCCAGAACTGGTCATGACATTTCTAGACAGCAATGGTATGTGAAATATTATAGTTCTATGGATTTCTTATCTATTATTTTATAAGTGAATGTTGTCCTCATTGCACTCTAAGAAGATATTTGTACGTATTTAAATTTATTTTCGTGTCATCTGATGTTCAAAATGAGTAATACAGGTACTCATCCCAATATATTTTATTTAGATCTTGGCTGGTATATTTAAAGTGTTTTTGCATATTGATATACTACTCACTTAGGTGAGAGATAGTGATGTGACCAGACACAATATACACAGGAGAATGTTCTCTTGTACACATAATGATGTGAGAAGGGAAGAATAGTAATGTATGTGAATGAGGTTGAGGGGGCTGCCCCATGCATATGTAACAGACTGTGATATTGAGCCTGTTATGTCCTGGTTATGTATTGCCAGAATCTGTATATTTCTGAGTCGACAGTATTGTATGTCTATGGTAACAGTGGGGTAGTAAATGAAAATGGGGTGTGTGTCACTGAACAGCTGCATGGGGACATGCAGTACTGCACAGAGAGAGTTTCTGAATTACAGTGGGGTGTGCCATGCTAATGTGGCTGACAAGGTTTGGGAACTTCTCTGTAAGATTGGTTGCGGCACTGCAGTTGCTGTTCATGTAAGTGAGTTTGTTGCTGTGTCCACAAGCAGTCCCGGTGCGTGGATGTCACTGCTGCTGAATCATACAACATCCACGGAAACACAGAAGTGTCATAGCAAAGACAACTGTGATACATGGTTGAATTACACAATGAGACAGTATACGAAAATCTATTTTACAATAAAAGTTTAGTGACATATGTTATAATATTGTTTACTAATATGTTTTATAGTGGCCAGGGAAGCTGTGGAAGTAAGACCTGTGGAGGTGAAGGAGGAGCCGGGCACCAGCTCTCAGCGTAAGTACCATCATAAAAGATATTCACAGAAGAAATAGTGTCACAGTCCCTTGCACCCACAATGTCTGTTCAGTAGTATGGAGTACCTTTCACCCCTAAGACCGCCATAGAGCTACTAATTGCTAGGTACTGTGAGAGCAGTGTGGCTATTTCAGAAAAGCTATGAGCAAGTGGTAATGTAAACATTACTGTAGTAGACAGTCTCAACATGTGAATGGATCATTTGTATATTGACATTCTGTGACACAGTCTGTTATCTGTGTTCATATATCTACGTTTTCCTTTAGTATGCATACAGGTGTACTATATGGTGTCACTCCATGCATAGCTGGGAGGTATTTTGTTGAATAGTGTACCCTATTTATTATGATGGTACACTTATGATGACATTTTTGTTTCTCAGTGGGTATGTGGTGAGGTGGTAGTACTACATGAAGAGGTAATCTATGATGTGGTAAGACAAGTGTGGCACATGAGAGCAGCTGTACTAAGCCAATTCTGAGTATGTTATCATAATTATTGCAATGTGTGTGATGGGGTGATGGAGTGTGCTACACTGGTGTGTCATGCATGTATGTCATAATAAGTTAACTGTATGAAGGGGGGAGTGTACTGGGATAAGAAGTGTATTTATATACGGAAAGTTGCTGATAATCCAGACGATAAGGCCTAGTGTACTACACTGCATACTCAACAAACTCAAAAGCAGTTTTCACTTCAATGGGGAGTGCCTAGTGTAGTAATAGAACTAGTCACCATATTCTAATACTGTGATAAATGTTGGGGGGTACAATAGATATGTCACATGGTGTATTTGCCATTCACAGATGATGGATGTACTGTAATGTTTTGCAATGTGTCAAGTCATCTGTAAGTAGGTACATATTGTTGTTTGCTTATGGTGAATGCTCACACCCGTACTCCTGTACAGAGACAGTGGACCGTTAGTATGCTGGTATATATATGACACAGATTACAGAGTGAGTAATGAAGACTGATGATCATGCTTGCTAATGGGACCACTTATTTTTTGCACCAATTACTGTTGCAGTTTGTTTTATCATAGCAAACTGCTGTAATATACAAACGTGTAGATGCAAATAGGGCTATCATGAATGCAAGCTGAATATGTGCCATTTGTATGTCATGATGGCCCCATTTGCATGCAGGTGTGCCAATTGCTGATGACTTGTGCCTGCCACCCTGCCAGGCTGCAGTTGTTGGGGAATGACACCCCTTTCTACTACTAACAACATGCTCCAATGACCATTTGTGTGCATATGTATAAATAATAAACAACCATGTCACTGCTGATCCACTGCAATGCTCACAGAGTGATCATGGGTATATGTGATAAACTACAATGTCGCATAACACTGGTAGTCCAGTGGAGCACTTGTAGCACAATTGTGGGACTATGTAATGAAATAATAGTCCAATATCACTGATGATCTAGTGGAACACTTACGGCCTGATTGTGGGTATATATGATAAACTACTATTTTCTATAACCATGATGGTCCAGTAGCCCACTTTCAGTCTGATCGCGGTCATATGTAATGAGATTATGGCCCAATGCCCTTCGTGGTATACTGGGCTGCTTGCAGCATGATTGTGGTTGTCAGTGAGATATAATGAGAAATCAATGTATCACTGGTGGCTCAGCATTACTCCTCTGGACACCCATGTACTGAGCCCCACTGCCCTACGCCCCCCACCCCTGGTTAGTGGTAGGTGATAGTACACCATCTGCTTGCCACTGTGCTGTCTGCTGACTGATTCCATACAGTAGGACTGTACAGCCATTGTTCCACAGTGTAAGCAATGGTTGTGTAGGTCATATCATACTGCACAGTACAGAAATGTGAAAGGATCCATTCATATAGCTGGGTTGTGTAGTACAGTATGAACTGCTTGCCCATTGGCTTATGTTGTGGCCTAATGGCTGTACAGCCCTACTGTGCAGAGTCTGTCATTGGGCATCAGGGTGGGAAGCTGGTAACGAACTGCTGACTGCTGCTGATAGGGAGGTGGGTTGTGCGGCTTAGTGGGTGTGAGTGGCCAGGTGTACCGCTGGACCACCAGGGATGGATTGGTTTGACATAATATAGCACTGATGCCTGCAATCAGCCTGTGAGTGATATACTGGACCACCAAGGATATAGCACCATTATTGCTATAGTAATGACCGCAATCAGCATGGGGGGGCAAGCATGAAGGTGTCACTGTAGCTTGGGTTGTCACTAATAGCTGTCAGCTGCCATGTTGCAAGGTGTAATATGACAGCTGAACTGTGGGTTGGCAGGCGTTGCTCATTTTTTTTAGGGGATCAACTGTGTGCAGTGCAAGTAGGGGTTGTGTCTGCATGGGTTAGTACATCCTGGGCTGAATATCAGGATATGTGTTACATAGATGGGAATAACTGTCCTAATTGCGCTGCATACATTACTGTTGTGCTTCAACGTTTTGGCATTTGTACCTGGCACATTCCCCTTTTGAATATCACACTGGTACACATCAGTAGGTTGTGTATGGCGACACTGTTGTACCCATTGCAAAACCCTTCTGAATATCCAACCCACGGTTTCTTAACATGATGTGTAAAGAACATATTTCATTTAATTAGGTGTCAAAGTAAGTGAGTTGTTGGTTTGTAAATGATTAACATTATTTTAAGTATTATAAAAAGAGCATGACAAATAGAGCGTTCTGATTGTCTGCAAACATTCTAACAACCTTATGTAAATCTTTAATTAACATACATCTACAAATTGGTCATATGGTCCACAAGGTTTAAGAGTGTTAAAGAACATGTTTCATTATAATACGGATAAGGTACTCCCAGAAATTATGTTAGTGGTCAGTTAATCACGGTCTAGGCGCATGTGGTATTCGGTTAAACTTTTTGCCACACTGCAACCGTACAGGTGACCAACAGAACATTAACATAACTCTTGGTCATGCCTTACTGTTTAATTAATGTAACAGCAGTAAAATATGATTTGTTTCAATGAAAATATGTACACAGAATAAATAACTATATGACATGTGTGTCTTTTTTGTTGTAGTTATTAAACAGACGATTATATGAACATTAGATAATGGAGATAGTACTGTTGGTGCACAGGTCATGCTATTATTCTAATGCAGATATAAAGAAATAACATAGGTTCAGACATTCAAATTTACTTGTTCATACACAATTGAAGAGCTAGTATCACAGTATATCAGACTGTGTTGTTTATCATGCCAAAACATTTAGGTACTGGGTGGGATATTCAATAGGGTTGCGCTATGCGCAATAGGGTTCTGCCAGCGCAAGTCCGAAAATGCGCCATTCTGCGATATTTAGAGGGAGGCAGTTGTGCCACTGAAAACATGCTGAGCAACAGCGCAATGCAAATGAAGGCATGTGCAGCTGAAGGGGGTGGATCCATGCATAAAGTGCGCAATGCGATATTCAAAGGCTTGCGCAATGCGCAACAGTGGATCAGCCGGAAGTTGTGCCACGGTGGAAATGAGCCAAAATAAAAAAGCTCAAGGAAGAGGCGCAAGAACTTGACAGGAAATGCTCATGAGGCAGCAACAGAGAGCGCAGGCCACAGCAGCAGCCAGTGCAGGCCAGGGAGTAGGCAGGACAGAATAGTGGCAGCTGAAGGTGTGTGGGGCCACAGAGTTCGAGGCCAGTAGGTGTACCCAGTGCAGTGGGTAGCAGTCAGGACAGTGGGGAACAGAAAAGCAACAGCTGGGGGACACAAGCCAGGGAGATGGACAGTGCCAGCTTCCACATGGAAGCTGTAGTGAGGGGGGGTGAGAAGGCATGCTGCAGGGGGACTTGGCCGTGGAAGGGCCCGTCTGTGGTACGCCCCCAACAGGCAGTACCATGCCCACATCAGCTTTGAGCTGGATTCGGACGTCAAGATTGTGGACCGGTACCGTCTGAACAGGGCAATACTGAGGTGGCTCTGTGAGCTGTGCAGTGATGTGATGCAGGCACCCTGATGACGGAGTCATGCTCTGTCAGTAGAGACAAAGGTAACAGCCTGCATGTGCTTGCTCACCACGAGTACCTTCCAGAGGCCAACAGGGGACATCACAGGCATAACACAGTCGGCCACGTCATGCATCCTCACCCAATTCCTCAGCGCACTGCTGCCACATGCTGCGGAGTACATCCATTTCCCCAGCACTGCGGCAGAGTGTACAGCAAACATACAGGAGTTCCACAGGGTAGCACGTATGCCTGGCATGCTAGGGGTGATAGACTTCACCCATGTGGCTATTCGCATGCCACCTGGCCCCGATGGGGCTGCATATCATAACCGGAAGGGGTTCTCCAGTGTCAACTGCCAGGTGGTGTGTGATGCCAGTGGGTGCATCATCAATGTCTGTGCCCCGCACCCTGGTGAAGCACATGATTCATTCATATGGTACCAGTCTGCACTGTGCCATCGATTCAAGAGTGGGGACATCCCAACAGGACATCTAGTGGGTGAGTATGCATGTAGTAGTGGCAAAGTTGAGGCAAGGGTGGGCAAGCCACAGGTGCCATGGTAGTGGCACACAGGGCTAGGGGCAATATGGTCCTGAACATGACACTAATCTCCACTATCTCCACACAGGTGACAGTGGATACCCACTCTGTCCCTGGCTGCTCACACCCTACCGGCGCCCCATGACCCCATCACAGCAACGCTTCAATGAGGCACATGCCACCACACGCAACATCATTGAGTGGGTGTTTGGGATGCTGAAGGCATGCTTACGATGCCTAGACACCTCCGGTGGTGCCCTACAGTACAGCCCCTCAAAGGTCTGTGGGATATTCCTGGCCTGTTGTATCCTGCACAACATGGCCAAAGACTGTTGGATAGCCGTACAGGTCGAGGAGGGGGACAGTGATGGGGATGCTGGTGACGCCGGTGATGATGGGGATGAGCAGCCCCTTGGGCAGATGACCCCGACTGGTCCGGCTGGCCCAGCTGCACCAGGACACCATCACAGAGGAGCACTTCGCACAACACAGGTAAGTCATGGGGCCATGTGCAACCAACACTGTCAAGGGCGCAACCCACATACACACGGGGTAACACACTAGGGGTGCATGATGGCGAGGGGAGTGGAAGGGTACAGGTGCACAAACACACAACCAGGAAGGGGTGAATAGTCACACGCCACATGGACAGACACACACACACACCAGGCACAAAGTGCACAGGGGCAGGTGCACAGCAGAGCAGGAACAGACATGTCAAACACACAGATCCACAGGCCACCTCCACCATCTGTACTGTCCATGTATGTGTGTCAGATGCTGGGCACCCTTGCACCTTGGTGTACAGTGCAATGCAGGCATCATCATGCACACGCATCCGTGGACAGCAGTCGGGTGGGTGTGGAGGTGGTTCATGTGTCAGCGTGTTGGGCAGGGCACCCACTTGTGCACTGCCCACCATGACACACATTGCACACAGCGCAGCACCAGACAGGGCCCACACTGGGAGACAGGTCAGTCATGTGGCACTGTGCCATGGCCACCTTGGATGCATGGGCAGCCCCACCAAGACCAAGCAGCACTGGCAGGCTGAGCATGGGCCACTTGGGGTGGCACCGATGGACCGCCATGGGTCCCACTGCACGAGCGTGACCTTGTCCGCACAGGGGTCTGCAGCATGCCAAACATACCTGCACCAGGGGTGCTCGGGATGCCCACAGCAGAACCCAGCGTTGACAGGCTGGGTGTCGCATGACACCGGGAATGGGGAGTGGATAGCATACTGCATGGCGTGCGTGGCACAGGGGCACCTGACTGTGTGCCCAATGCGGTCACGACAGCAACCAATGCTTGAGTCTGCCTGTCAATGGCGGCGGTCACATCCATCCGCATTTGGACAATCCCTGCAAGGATCATCATGTTGTCCCTGCTGTGCCACTCCACAGCCACATACAGTGCCTCCACAGACGTTGCAACCCGCATCTGCTGCTGTACTGATGCCCGCAGCAGGCGGGTGTGCTCATCAAATGGGTGGGTTGCCACATGGCAACCTGTCCTCAGGGGTATGGAAGGCCTGATGCTCAACACCACTTGAGATGGGCACTGTTCACCAGGACTAGGTATGGGCAAGTCAGCAGGCGGTGTACATACGCCACCGCTGAACCCTGTACCCCCAGACCCGGTGGGTGACTGCTGCTCCTGCCCCTCCACCTGCTGTGCCCAAGGGACCAGTCATTCTACTGGTGTGTCCACAACAGTGCCAGTGACCTGCACAGCCACCGGTGCTGCCCCACCGGTGCTGACAGGCACAGCCTGGGACTGTGCTGACATGCTGGCACACATGTTGGAACCAGCTAGGTCCATGGGCGCGAGCTGTCCTGCTGTGTGTCCATTATGTGACACACACGTGTCACTGCCCATAGTGGTCGTTGCATCATCAATGGTGCAGGTCCGTGCCACAGCAACAGCTACAGCCACAGCCACAGCGTGCTGGCATGCTTGCATGCCAGACCGCTGAGACACAGGAAGGGCACCCCCCATACCTGTCTCACCGACATCGGAGATGGCAGCCAGGTGTGCACACTGGTGCAATGCATGCTGGCTACCAGCAGAGGTGGATGGACCCTCCTACAACTCCTGCTGGATGTCCACAGTGGATGGGCCCTCCACCACTGTCCCTGCAGATGCAGAGGATCTGTAACAGAAAGTGAGAACATGTTAGTGCATGGGATCCACCTTCCCCCCCAATGACCATGTCATACCGTGCAGTGATGGGCTACCACCTGTCTGGAAGCCACCTCCTGGAACGCTCTCGATGGCACTGCACTGCATGGATGCAGCAAGACAGTCCTTCACCAGGGTCAGCTGCACCACCTCTGGCTGGCCCCCGCCTGTGGCAGCGCGTGCCACCCTGTGGGCTGCCACCTTCTCCTTCACCCGCCTCCTGTCGGTTCCCATCTTCTTCTTACATTCCTGCACAGAGCCCTGGTGGCTTCCATGCAGGTTTACGGTGCGAGCTACCCCCTCCCATGCAGCAGCACTGGCCTGAGGGGTGCCCCGCCGTCCACTGAGTAGTGGCTCTTCCTCCAGGTAGGCCTCGAAGAGTGCCTCTGTTTCAGCTTTTGTGAAGTTTGGCCTCCTCTTCTGCCCACCATCATCCTCCTCACCCAGTCCTGGCTCGGCCATGTCACAGTCTGTATGGGTGGAAGTGGACACCTGTGACTGTGCAGTATACAGCAATATCCTATGACCATAGTCCAGAACATCGCACAGCATGCAACCCACCTATCACCTGCAGTAACTGAATATGGCCACTGCAGATCAATGTCACACATTTATAGCGCAATGCATGCAAATTAGGAGTGGAGTAACTTTAATGAGATGCAAATCGCGCCACTGCACCATTGAATGGCTGATCAGATGATTTGCATATGATGGCTGAATATCGCGCTGTTGCGCTTTGCGCTATACGGTTGAGCCAGCTGAGCAAATGGCGCAGTTCTGTGACTGCATAGTACACCACACTGCGCATGCCCAGGTAGCTTACGCAGGCGTCTGCTGCGCTGATCACGTGCTGTGCGCGATCGGCAATACAGGACACAGCCACCATTGTGCCAGTGGCGCTACAGCGCTGGTCACCACACGGTGCTGTGGCACAACTGCACAATAGTCCACTGTGGCACTGGCACGCAGGCAACCGATCACGCTGGACGTGTAGGCGTCTGATGGCGCTGTCGCGTGGCCTTGCGCCAGAACCCATGACCTTGTGCCCGACCTTTGCCCCTTGGTGCTTTACTGTCGTATGGCATGTCTGCAGCTCTATCCACGCTGTTCGGTAACAGCGCCAATGAGACAGCGGCGCACCGCGAACAGCGATAGGGACGGCGGAGTTGTATTGCGAACATTTCCACGTGGGGTTGCCGCGCTGTGGAGTGCCATATTGCCTACTATCAACCTGCAGACATAGCATGCAGTAGAGCTCCTCAGTGGAGTGCCTTGGAGGTGGCCAACCTAGTGGCTGTGGCGGAGCCTCACTATGGGCCACTGTTTGGGGAGGAACCCCTAGACATGGCCAGCACCCATGTGTGGCAGCAGGTGGCCACCGATCTGGAACAGGCCACTGAGCGGCGCAGAACACCGGAGCAGTGCAGGCACTGGTACAGTGACCTGTGCAGGAGGGAGCGGGCACTGCTGGCGTGCCTCAGGTCACGTGCCAGGAGGGGCGTTGTGCCTAGGCCAGGTGGGTGAGCCGTCTATGCACCTGTATTGTCTGCAGGGGTAACACTGTGTATTGTGTCCAGAGCATGGGGGAGGGTTGGTCCATGGTTGGCTGTGACAGTGTTTGCAGGTGTGTGATGTATGGGTCTGACTGTGTGGGCAGGCACACTCATTGGGGCAGGGGGCTGTCTGCTTTGGGATCTCACTAATGTGTTTCTCAATGTTTGTTTCCCACAGGCATGGAGGAGCGGAGAGGGCCTGGGATGAGGCACAGAGGGGTGCTGCAGAGGTGGCTGGCCGAGGTGGCAGCGGTGTGGGCCCACAGCAGCAGCAGCAGTAGCAGCAGCAGCAGCGGCTTGATGAGGGTGAGTGTCATTACATCATGGATGCTATTGAGTGCTATGGGGGGAAGGGCATGCCACAATCCATGGACAACACTGCCATGCACTCGACGTGTGACAGTCAGAACTGTCCAGTGGCACTGCATGTCTGTGAGTGCGTCACTGGTGGTCTATGCATGCACTGGGCACATGGCTGTGGCACTAACTTCCCACCATGTAGCCATGTCACTGTACTGCCTTGGTTGTGCTGTGCTGGGCATGGGTGGGGTGTGTGTGCAGTGGCACACATGGCTGTTGCTGCCTGGTTGGGCTTGGCTTGTGCACAGTCACTGTGAGTGGGTGCAGTCCATCACAGGGGTGGGGCACTTGGCTGTATGCCATGCATATTGGGTGAGCTTCAGGGTTGTGGACAGTCACAGCCATTGATTCTGTTCCCTTGCCCTAGGTGTCCGGGTCCTGCACAGAATTGAGCAGGCCATCCACTGCCTGCTGGAGCTGTCCACAGAGTCCCTGAACATTCTGAGGGAGATGAACCGGAGGGGTGTCCGACGCCGGAGGAGGCCACGGGGACAGAGGCAGCCTGCTGATGTGCAGCCTGAGGGGCAGTAGCTGCCCCACACCTACCCCTTTACCCTTTCCTCACACCCTGCCTTCCCTCACTAAGTTCTTCACCCCTGCTCCACACCCACCTCTACCTTGTACCCGTACCCCCACCCCTGTATTGTATATATTTGTATATAGTTATGGTTGTTCCTATTGTTATTGTTGTTATATTGATTAGAAATATATATACTTTGTTATGAATACTGTGGTGGTCTCTGATTTGCAGCTGGCTATAGGTGCTCAGTTGCAGTGGTGTGCATGGCATCTGGTGTGGTGTTGTCCTGGGATTATGTGTGTGTGTGCGTGGGGGGGTGTCCCTGGTGTGGTGGTGGCTTTCAGCTGGTCTGGCCGTGTGCTGCCACACACCGCTGTGAGCTCCTGGTGGGTCTGGCTTGTATGGTTCTGTGGTACACATGGTTGCATTGTGCCGGGGGGGCATGGAGATTCTGGCAGTGCCGGTCACAGTCACTGCTTATGGGTGGTGTCTTTGGGGTTCCAGTGCAGGGTGTGCTGTGCATGGGGGGGGCTGTTGTACACTTGGGTTGTCCAGCCCCTTTGTGTGGCAGTCTCTGCTTGCCAGTGGGTGTGCTGGGGTGCCATGGTCCAGCTGTGCTTTGTTGGCTTGTCCCCATGGGCCAGTGGATATTCCGTCCCTCCACCAGTGATGCTGTGCTTCGGGTGTGGGGGTGTGTTGTTAGTTCTGCAGTGTGTTCCTGTGCCCATCTGTGGCATGGGTGGTGGGCCCCTGCCTACCTCCCTGGTTGTGCAGTTCCATTGCTCTGCTGCTGGGGGGGCTCTCTGCTTGTGCTATGGTGCCTCTAGACTGCTCAGCTGGGCTGGCCTTGTTGCGCTATGGCGCATCATATGTGCTCAGCTTCCCCTTCCTGATTGCGCTATGGTGCAGGTTGTGCAATATTCAGACGTTGGCTGGTTGCGCAATTTGACTTGCCCATGTTTGAATATCGCGTCTGTTGCGCATGTGCGCAATTGACTTGTGCTTGCTCCTGCTATTCCGCACATTTTGGGTGCAGTTTGAATATCTGGCCCTCTGAGTGTTACCAAATACTAAGTGATATAGAACAACAGTGTAGATAGTATGCTGTCCTTATAGATCTTTTCAAGTTGTCCACGAAGAACATAATATGGTACAAAGAAATATTATAACACAACTGAGAAAACAGGAGTTTTGATTAACATCACACTCGTAAATAGTCTTGAGAGTGCTCCGCAAAACGCATTACAATTATTGAATTAGATATCAATATTGTAAGTGCAAGAGAGGTAGGTAATCACCATTTTGAGGTTCATATATTGATTCATGTTTTTTGTCACTTTGCAGGACGCCCTCGCTTAAAGCGGTGAGTTGGCCACTGCCGCTGTTACCGCAGACTTGAGCGCAAGGTTGATAGTCTCATAAGAGACAATGTTGCGCTCCGTGAAGGACAGAAGAAATTGCTGTCCTTCATGAAAGCACAACAGAAGACTGTCAACCTTGTGCTTGAGCCTGTGGTGACAGCGGCTAGTGACACCGTGGCCAGCTCCAGCTTCTCACCTCCACCAGTAGCATTCAGCTTCTCTGGGACACAGTGACCAGCCTCCACAGCTGCTCTGGTATCTCCTCTGGAGGGTGCAACAGCTTCCACTTCCATTGCGCCTCCACATTGAGTCCAACTTATGGGTTGGGCTGCCTCAAGCAGCAGCACACCTCTCTATAAGACTTGCTGTAAATATTGTAAATAGTTGTTTATATATGTTTCTATATATTTTTTTACAAAATAATTTTTATAAGTTTAAGAAATGAATATATATATTTTTATGTAGCATTTAGTTTTGTAGATAAAAAATCTATATATTTTTATTTATTTTTTTTAATTTTGCATTCAGTGTGATTAAATTTATTGCAACAATTTTCTGTAATGAATAACTGTTTTGATTTGAACATTAAAAATTAATATATTTTTTTACTTTTATATATATACACAATAAATATTTTTTGAATATAACTTTTTTTCTTGTGGTATTATTAAGTTGTGGGGATCTTTGTCATTATTATTTATAAAAAAGGGTCTAAAAATGCAGCTTTCTGATTGGTTGGTAACATTCTGCCAGCCTTATGTTAATGTTTTATTAACATACATGTACAGCTTAAGCATATACTGTACAAGGTTTAACGCTGTTTAATACCATGTTTCATTATTATAGCAGTAAGGCACTCCCAGGGATTATGTTAATGGTCAGTTAATCACCTTCTAGGTGCATGTGGCAGTCGACCACACCTTGTGCCACAGTACACCCCTAGCAGGTGATTAACAGACCATTAACAGAACTGTTGGTCATGCCTTATTGGTTAAATATTCTATAAGAAAGCATTTGGTTTCCTTAGTTTGGTAAAGAAGGGTATTATATACAAAGTTTGAGGTTTAAACAGATAACACATTTAAAGAGCTCCTGACAATGTTTACCTTGTTTGGGGTTTCTGACACCCTGAGATCAGTTTTAACAAGAGTAGCCAATATTAGTCTTTAAAGGATCATTTATACCCCCTTTTTACTGCAAACCTCATACCACCCACGATCTATATAGTTTTCCTGCATTTGCCAAATGTTGCCAGGCTAAACCATACATGACATAATTTGTAGGGCTACACTGAACCACTGAGGAGAAGAGAATCTGTGGCTTTCATCCCCGGATCCCCGGTTACTCACAATATGTAATTGTTTTCCTTTCAGATCATTATTGTTGCAGGTAGCAGTCATTGTGTTCCTGTGATCAGGAAGCCAACAAAATAAAAATCTGGTCGGAAATGGTGTTTGCTGAGCCGCTGTCTCAGCCTGTCTGCCCCTGTTGGCTGCCACTTCATGAGAGTATGTGAAGTGAAGCAGCACCCTGTTACAATTTTGCATGTGATTGCAGGGAATTTTGTGTGAGGGAGTGGAGTTCCTTGATCTTCATGGGTTAATTTTAACTGGGGTTCTTCAGTAACTACACAGTACCTGGTCTGAGTGGGTGGGGCACTGCCTTGCGAAGGTCCTCCCGTGCCTAACAGTGGGAGGTTGTGTATACATGAAATCAACTATACATATTATACCTGTACAACTACTTAGTTTTGCTGTGCTCTGTAGCTGAGGTGCAGTACCAGGTGTGGTGGGGTGTGGAGCATCACTAGGTAAGGCCATGCAACTACTAAGTGTGGTACATTGTTGTTTTTTTATTTCTGTCACCTACTGCTGGTTGTCTGTCATTGGTCGTGTTGCCTTGGTCTTCCCCTCTACTTAAATATGTGTGTGTGTGTGTCTGTGTGTGTGTGGTGCTGGGCGGGTGAATTCGGAGTTAGGGTTTTCAACCCTAACACCGAATTTCCTTGCTTTTGTCGCTGTGGAAACAACCCAAACTGATGCATTAAATAGAGTTTTGCCATGATATATATATATATATATATGTATATATTCATTGAAAAATATTTTAAAGCAGTATTTAGGTTAAAGCAACAAAATTGGTAGAATGAGATGTTGGGGTTGAGCCCCTTACCCCACCCTCCCATCCTCCACAGACTGACAGACACCGGGGTGTGCCATGGGGTCATCAGGCCCAACTCTTACCCCATTCCACGTGGCATCTGTCAGTCTGTGGAGGATGGGGTTGTGGGGGGTTAGAGGCTCAACTCTAACATCTCATTTCCCCACTTTTGTCACTTTAACCCTAACTGATGCATTAACAAAGTTTTTTGCAATGAATTTCCTTATGTTTTGAAAAAGTGTTATATAACTAATAAATGGTATGTGTTGGTGGGAGTGCGGGGCCCAAACCAAGCTGCCCATTTGTGCATAACGATATGCATCTGTGGGAGCATAGGCCCTCTGAGCCCTGCGCTCCCACTTACACATAACTATGGAGCCATGCAGCAGCCCTATAGGACAAGGAACATTTGTAACACTAATTTGCCAATATCTCAGCAACTGTAGCAGCTATGAAAAAAATTCCAGTGCCGTTGTAATCATGACAGTGAAGCCTCCATGTGAGATAACTCGAATAAATCTGTATCTCACATAGTTTCCAAGATATTGGCACTGAAAACCACTGTGGGTGCTAAAGTGTTATCCTATGGGAAAAATATAGAAACATAGACTTTGATGGCAGATAAGGACTGCTTGGCCCACCTAGTCTGCCCATTTCCCTACCTATTGGATAAAGTGCAGAGCCCAGTTAACCAATAGCCTACTTCTTCATACCTCTCACCAGAATTGCCTTATGTTTGTCCCATGCATTCTTGAATTCCCCCACAGTTTTTGACCCCTCAACCTCCTCAGGAAGGCTGTTCCATGCATCCACCACCCTCTCTGTGAAAAAATACTTCCTTGCATTGCCCTTGAGATATCCCCTCTCCAAATTGTGTCCCCTTGTTCTTGCACATCTTTTTTTCTGGAAGACACTACCCTCTTGGACTTTGTTGATTCCCTTGAGGTACTTGAAAGTTTCTATCTTGTCCCCCCTCCCTCCTTTCCTCAAGGGTATTCATATTAAGCTCCTTTAGTCTCTCTTTGTATGGCTTATGCAACAATTTATGTGACCAGAACGCAACTTTCCAGATCCAGAGATATGTGGTCGGAGGCCGTACATGCAAATTTCAGGCAAATTGGACAAACGGTTCCAAAGTTTGATATACACACATATATATATATATATATATATATATATATATATATATATATATATATAATAGTAGCATGGTAGTGCCACTATAGTTAGGGTTGAGGAGCCATTTACATGTTAAATCCAAAATTTTGCACCTTAATAACTTTGCAACTGTTTGATGGATTTGCCTGAAATTTGGAATACATGATCAAGACCCATACGCCTTGGGATCTGCTAAGTTTCATACATGTCGCATATACGGCTGCGGAGTTATTAAGCATGATTTGCGCACGCGTTTATATTTTTCTGGAATTTTACTGTCATCTCTACAGGTCGCACAGTTTGGTCGACCGGTCTGAAATCTTCAGGGAACATGTGACCAGGGTCCCCGATGTGCCTTTTGAAGATTTCATGAAAAAATATTAAACAGTTCAAAGGTTATTCAAAAAACAAGTCCCCATTATAAGTCAATGGGAAAAGTTAAAATGTTCGACAGTGTCACAAATGCAGTTGTTACTTTCGCAAATAGCCCTTTTACTGTCGCAAATCTGCCATTTTGTTTTCAGTTAGCGATCAGAAAAATGCTTGGCATTTAAAATTGGGACCCTCTAGCAACCTAATTTTTTTTGTATTCACCTAGTCAGACCCCGATGATGCTAGCCATGTCTTTATTTTGGAGAAAAAAACCCCCAGAAATTTGTTTTTCAAATTTCTGGAAAAAGTACTTTCACAAAGTACTGTCGCACTTGCG
The DNA here is from genome assembly GCA_016271365.2 of Neoceratodus forsteri. Taxonomy (NCBI): domain Eukaryota; kingdom Metazoa; phylum Chordata; order Ceratodontiformes; family Ceratodontidae; genus Neoceratodus; species Neoceratodus forsteri. Next base: position 1,455,724,485 of record CM057450.1, on the reverse strand, counting down.
ACACTGTCGAATGAATTTACAAAAGCTTTCGCAAACTTCAACAGTACTTTTCTAGGCTGTGGGAAAATTACAGCAATTCTTTGGCACCCTGCTACAAAAGAACGGTTTGGTGTTTTGGCGTGAAATTTAGAGGGAACGCAGCCGACATCTCACAGATGTGCCTTTCAGTGTTTTGTTGAAAAAATATTACATGGCAGCAAAGTTACAGCACTCCAAAGTTGACACTTTTTCCCATAGGATAACATTACAGCATCTGATGCATTACAGGTATCCTTTGGCACCCTGCTGCAAAATAAAGGTTTGGTCTTTTTGGCTGAAACTTGGAGAAAACACAGCCAGCATCCCACAGATGTGCCTTTTTGGGTTTGATGGAAAAATATTGCAGGGAGCCAAAGTTATGGCACTCTGAACTTCTCTTTTTTCCCCATTGGATAACATTGCGGCATGTGTTGTGCCTTTCAGGGCCCGTATCTCCGAAACGGTGTGAGATACAGACTTTTCATCAGAAAAATACTTAGCCCCCTACTGGGGGCTAAGTAGAAAACTAGCAAGGAAAGTCATAAATCATATGACTTTTAATTTTTTTTTCTACGTCGTATGGTTCCTGAGATATGAGCAATTTAGTATTCCAACTCCTCATTCTCTGCTCCAAGAATCATTATTATGCATACATTCTTCGTACTCACTGTCTTTCTTTATGCAGCTTTTGGGGAAAACCAGCCTGTGCACTTATATTACTGTTACCATTACCATTTTCGCTTGTGGTTCCGTTCCCGTTTCACTTACCATTCACGTCTACACCACCATGTGCATTACCCTTTGCGTTTTCATTTGCGCTTGCTTTTGCATTGTTTTTAACATTTATGTCTACACTACTGTTTCTCTTCTGTTTCACTTTGTGTCACCATGCGCATTACTATTTGTGTTTGCGGGCACAATGTTACTATGTGACAAGACATCATGTGGCAGGAGCAAGGGGCCCAAAGGGCCCTGCGCTCCCACCACCACATTACATTCACTATTTCTCATTATCATTCTCAAAAAGAAGGGAAATTAGAAGCAAAAAACTCTGTTTAATGCATTAGTTAGTGTTGTTTCACACCAATAAAAGCGAGGAAACTCGGTGTTAGGGTTGAAAGCCCCCTTGGCCCCACCCACACACCCCAACTGGCATCGGGGTGCACATTAGGGTTGTCGGTCCTAACTCTCACCCCATTCCTCCTACACCTCTGCTTCTTTACACATGTGATGGGAGGTGAGAGTTATGGCTGACAACCCGTAATGTCACGTGCCGATTGAAACATGGGCGGGGCCAAGGGGTCTTTAAACCCTAACACTGAATTTTCACTTTTGTTGGTGGAACAACCCTAACTAATGCATTAAATGGATTTTTTTGCCTCTAAAATATATATATATATATATATATATAAACTGAAAAATATTAATGCACTAGTTAGGATCAAAGTGGCAAAAGTTGGGAAATATGGCATTAGGGTTTCCAACCCTAACACCCCACCTCACACCCAGGCAGTGCAGAAGAGGTGTGTGTGTGTGTTTGTGTGTGTGTCTTGGGGTTATCAATCCTAACACCCACCCCATTCCATCTGTAAATAAGGTAAAATGTGTAGAGTTTCTGAGAATGGGGTAAGTGTTAGGCTTAAGAACCCCAAGGGACACCCCACATCTGCTGTGCTGCCTGGGTGAATGGTTGGGGAGTGGAGTGTTAGGGTTGGAAACCCTAACACCACATTTCCCAGCTTTTGTTACTTTGATCCTAACTAGTACATTAACAAAGTTTTTTTGCAATTTATTTCCTTACTTTTTGAGATAGTATAATGGTATGCTTAGGTTAATATGAGAGTGCAGGGTTCTCTGGACCCTGCGCTCCCATCCATACATCAGTTTTCAGTATCCTTGCTTTGCTGTGGGAGTGCAGGGTCCTGTGGACCCTGTGCTCCCATCCATACATCAGTGTTCAATATTCTTTCTTTGCCGTGAGAACACAGGGTCTGGAGCCATACATCAGTGTTTAGTACCCTTACTTTGCTGTGGGAGTGCAGGGTCCTCAGGAACCTGTGCTCCCATCCATACATCAGTTTACAGTACCCTTACTTTGCTGTGGGAGCACAGGTTCCTTTGTATCCTGCATTTCCATCCATATATAATTGTTCAGGTACTGTAAACATGGGCAACCATTTATTTACTATATAAACTTTACATGTCCATTTTCCCTGGGGCCCAGTGGCACCCCTACCCTCCAATTGTGCCCCAGTACACATTAATTTGTCGGTAGTACCCTGCTGTGTACTGGCAACCCCCACCCTCCAAATTCTATTTTTTTTTTTTTACATCTTCATTGGTGTGTAGAGGTACCCCCACCCAGGATTTTTCCCCTTCCACTGTCAATTTCAGTTTGTTTCCCCTGGTGCACAGTGGTAACCCCCACCTTCCAATTGTTGGCCAGTCCAATTATTTTATATACTTAATAGCCCTGGTGTCTAATTGCCCCCCCACACACACACCAACATCCAATTTAAAATTGTGTAGCTGTTTTTAATATATTTACCACCAATGTTAACTTGTTACCCCAACAGATCCCCAGTGTCTTAAAATAAATGAAAATGTGCCTTTTATTATCACTGGTTCCAGTGGGAACCACCCCCCCATGTTACTATTATTTTGAAAATAAGAAAATGGTCCTTCAATGTCTACAATTGTGTAGTTTTTTTAATATATTTACCCCAATGTCAACTTGTTAACCCCCACAAGAGGTCCCTATGTCTTGAAATTAATGAAAATGTGACTTTTATTATCATTGGTATCCAGTGGGGACCCCCCCCCCATGTTACTAGTATGCTGAAAATAAGAATATGGTCCCTAAATGTTTTGAATTCCTTTTTCCCCTGTAAAACAAAATGTCCAACGCTGAGCAGACCTGCACCCCCACCTGATCTTCCACTGTGCACTCCCCACCCCTAGACTGACTAGACCCCCCACACATACCCTCATTCACCTGCACCAATCCCACAGTGAAGCTGCACTCTCCAGTTGAAGACATGTCTTACTCCTGGAACCAGCGACTACTTATGAAAAGTGAGGTAACTGCAGTAGTTACCTTATTTCTCATACAGTAGTCACCGGTTCCAGGAGTAAGCCATGTCTTTGACTGGATAGTGCATCTTCACTGATGGATCTGTGCAGGTGAGTGAGGGTGTGTGGGGGTCTAGGTGGGTGGAGGGTGAGGCATACACAGTGGGAGGTTGGGTGGGGGATGTAGGTTCAATCAACACTGGATGTTTCTTAAAGGAAAAAAATGCAAGACATCAAGATCATTTTTATATTTTCAACATAATAGTAACATGGGAGGTGTTCCCACTGGACACCAGTGATAATAAAATGCACATTTTGTTAATTTTAAGACACAGGGGATCTGTTGGGGGGATAACAAGTTGACATTGGGGGTAAATATATTTAAAAAAAGTGACACTATTTTAAATCAGATGCTGGTGGGAGGGCACTAGACACCAGGCTATTAAATGCATAAAATAATCAGACAGGGGCAAACATTTGAGGTTGGGGGGACACCAGTGAAAATAATGAACATGATTAGAATGTGTCATAGATCCTTTTCGATGGCAATAAATCCTTTTTCGCCACTGTGGCGAGCTAGTCAACTGTCAGTCATTATTTGCAGATATAATTCTGTTATATATATATATATATATATACATATATATGTGTGTGTATGTATATATATATATATATATATATATATATATATATATATATATATACACACACCTGTATATAGCTAGATGTATATATATATATATATATATATATATATATATATATATATATATATATAAAATGTGATTTTGTGCAGGTGTACATGCCATCAAGAATGCCAGTGTTAATGCAAGGGGCACATGAACAGAGATATTGGATTTCTTTTAAACATGTTTGACCTTCCTCTGACCTGAGGGGCAGCAGTTTGCCAGGAAGCTGAGGTTGCATTTCCATGTCCCTTAACAAAGATATGCCAAAATCCATTTACCTGTATTTTAGCAAAAACATTTGTTTTTAAGAAAACTGCCTGAGTGAGATTTCTAAATTGTGTGTGAGTTGTGGGACAGTTATTAATAATCTGTGACAAACTGTTATTGCTACAGGGTGCCACCATAAGCAGCCAATCAAGCAAGGGTATGTAAGGGATATCTGGGCAGAGATAAGGAGAATACTAAAGTCTCAAAAAAGAGTCTATAGGGATTTTGAACAAGGTTGTTGCATGTCCTATTGGAGGAGACTAAATCAGGAGCACACTGCTACCCCAAAGAGAGTGTGATACCTGGATCTTCCCCATTTGTGTAACAACTAAGAAGGGTTCATATTTGGCCACAAGACTCAAGACTGTTTTTTTGCCCTTATCCAAAGTTTAGAAGGATGCCCTGGGTCCTCATGGCGGGTGTTCAGTCATGACCTCAGTGATCATTCTAAGAGGACACAAGGATGGTATCCCGGCCCCCCCTCCTGTAATGGATTGCACTTAGGGGTGGGCACTGTGAGCTCAGTGGATCTGACCTTCAGGAGTGTGTTCATGACAGATCTGGTGCACAACATTGGAATCTGAAAGATCGGATTGCATAGTGTTGTGATTCACGAGATATTGGTGGCACAGGCATAAAAGTTGGATTTGAGCCCTGTGTATCAGATTAATAAACTGAAAACAATCCACACACAATCAGGGTAGAGATTTGGAAAAAAATAATTTGGTCACAGTATAAAGTTCCCTACCTGTTTCCTTTTTTTCGGTGTAAGCTAGTGTAGAAATAGTTAGGGAAGAAAATGACTTCCAACTATAACAAATGCATTGCAGAGTTGTTTCAAGAAAGAGGGGTCCAGTACAAGGGGCGAACCAAAAAGAACCTCATGGAGGCTCTTGTGGCAGCCAATGAGCTAGCAGCTGCACAGAACCTCGAGTCATGGCCAGTGACTAAAAAGGACCAGAGCCTGGACATGGGGGGTGCCAGGGTCCATCGCAGAGTCTAGTCCTAGGGTGGAGAACAGTGAGACCAGAAGGAGCCCAGAGCCACAGCAGCAGGGCTAGGTAACCACAGAGCTGAAGCTAGAAGGGACCAGGCTACAGTTTGAGCTGAGGAAATTGGAGCTGGAGCAGAGAAAGTTCAAAGCCTACAAGAAAGAGAGCAGAGGAGGTTTGAACTGGAGATGAAGGAATGGTAGAGCCAGAGTCCAAGGAAAGAGAAAAGCAGCTTCAGAGAGAGGCTGGGGGGGAAGAGTGGCAGAGGGAATTTGAACTGAAGAAGTTAAGACTCTAACGACAAACGCCAGAGAAGGTAAGTGGCAGGGACAGACCTGAAACTCCAGATCTGGGGTATAAATTAAGTTCCAAATTAATAGCAAAATTTAAGGAGGGGGAGGATATGGATGCATTTTTGAATTTGTTTGAAAAGATCTGTACCCAGGGAGTCCTGGAGCTTCCAGATAGCCCCACTACTTATGAGTAAAGGTGGCATGAGGCACTAGGCCAACTGGGTAATGATGATAGCCAAGACTATGAGAAACTGAAAGCTGCTTTACTTGAAACTTGACTACTTCAAAACTAAACTTTGTACCCACCTAGCAGCACCTAGTGGATATGATTGTAACTTTCCAAATTGCACAGTCCAACTCCTGTCTTCTTTCTGTTTATCATAGCACTTACAATCTCCCCTATCCAACTGCCTTGTTATTTCCCCTTCTCCTCTACTGTCCCTCTCTGCCTTCATCCTTTGTTCCATTCTTCATCCATTTCCCACCTCCCCCCACCTAATCTGTTTCCCCCTCCTCTCACCATATCCTCCCACTCCAAAACCCGATGGAATTTTCCCTTCCAGTAAATCAATGATAATGTCCTATGGCTGCTCCCGTTTTCTCCACCTATTCTCCCTTATACATTCCTCACCTACTCAGCACTCTCTCAGCACCCAGCCTCAGCTGCTACCAGTTTCTCTCTCCATAGTAAGTTACCTTTCCACTTTGTTCACCCCTGCAATGTACTTATTGCTTAATGTGATTGAATTTTGTAATTTTAGTTACAAAACAGTTAAACATCATTTCTGTATCCAATGTAATTTTGTAACCACAATATGTATTGTTTTACTATATTTGTGTTGTTTGCTGTTGATGTGGAACCTCTGTAAATGAGCTTACATCTCAAAGGTATTAATCCTAGAACTGAAAAAATAAATAAATAAAAAGTATGAACTGACTCCTGAGGCCTACAGGGTTAAATTCTGAAATCTCCAAAAAAGCCCTGACATGAGCTTTGAAGAACTAGCCACAAAGCAATGGCAGTTTTTAAAGCACTGGTGGGAGTGGGTGGAAGCAAATTCTGTGGGGAATATTGAGGAGGTTGTACTTTTAAAGCAGTTCTTTTTGGCTTGCCAAGTAGCATTGAAAACCTGGCTAGAGGACTGAGATTCAAGAACAGCACAGCAGGCTGCTGAGCTCTTGGATCACTATGCCAGGAGCAGGCCTGCTCTGAAAGTAAGTGAAACAGGTGTGGCAGCACAGAAGGTGAAAAGCAGGCCTTCAGGGCAGCTAAAACTCTCACTTCCACCACAGAAAAGGGGAAGCCCCAGGTTACAAAAAAGGGATTTCTTGGATTGAAGAAATGATAACTGTTGGTTTTGCAAACAGCCAGGGCATCTTGCTAGACAGTGTCCTAAAAAGGCACAGAGTGGGCAACGTGGTGCTCATACAGAGTTGGGTGCACTGTGAATCCCTGAAAGCATGCCTGCAAACATGAGGATGCACATAGACCCGGTTACTGTAAATGGGGTGCAGACCCATGGGTTAAGAGTCACGAGGACATCTCTTATATTAGTGAAAGGAGATTTGGTAGGGCCTGAACAGCTTATACCTAATCAGTTTGTAACAGTAGGAGGATTCACTGGGGAGGAAAAAACTGCCACTAGCTAGTGTTCTTCTGGATTGGAGTGAGACAGGAGAGAGTGTGCAAAAAGTGACTGTGGCAGACAACTTTGCCCTGGATGTGATTATAGAGGACAATCTCCAGAAGTGGGTGGTGTGTGTGGTTACCCGCAGTCAGACAGCAAAGGCCACTTCTAGTTCCCTGGACCCCATAGAAGCCCTGTGGAAAAAAATGGGAGGCTGGTTCCGCAGCCTGTGTCTCCTGAAATGGAGAGTAGTGAAAGGAGGGTGGGACTTCTCAAAGTAGAAGTTCACAAAACAACTACTGAAGGTTACTCTGAAAAGGGAGGGGTAACAAAATGTCAGAAGGTTAGGGATAGCAGTGACCCTGAATGCCCTGATGCTAGAGCTATGGACCCCAGTTTAGGAACTGAAGGGAACATGTCCCATACCTTGGGAAAATGTAAAGATTTTGCAGCTGCTCAGAGAACTGACCCTAGTTTAGGGAGGCTGATAGCTTGTGCAGAATCTGATGGGACACAGGAAGGTGACATGAGACATAGGGTATTTTGGGACAATGGACAATTGTATACTCAGGACGTGAAGATGGAGGGAGGGAGGGAGGGTGATGGGCAGGCAGCTTTTCGTTCTCCAGGGGTATCGTGAGCGATTGTTCAAGGTCACTTATGACATCCCCATGTCCAGACATCTGGGAATTGCATGCAGCATGCAGCAATTGGAATTTCTATTGGCCCAGCTTCACCCAGCAGGTGAAGGAATATTGAAGGTCTTGTTGCCAGTGCCAACAAATAGGGAAGGCAGGTAGTAAAACCAAAGCCTCCGTAATTCCCTTGCCCATTTCTGAAGAGCCATTCCAGAGGGTAGGAATGGATATTGTGGGACCTTTGAGTACCCTGAGCATCTCCAGGAAGAAGTTTATCCTGATGGTGGTAGATTATGCCACCCAATACCCAGATGCAGTTGCCCTCTCCTTTCTTAGGACAGACAAAATGGCAAAAGCCTTGCTAGGGATTTTCTCCTGGTCGGGTTTCCACAGGAGGTTATCACTAATCAAGGGGGTACTTTCATGTCAGACCTGATGAAGTGTTTGTGTTGGAAGTGTGGGGTGGTGAAGACACATGACACCTTATCACCAACAAGCCAATGGATCTGTGGAAAGGATTAATGGTATCCTAAAATTGATGCTCTAAGTATTCGCTGAACAGCATGGGAGGGACTGGGAGAAATACCTTCCCCATCTGTTGTTCACATACAGGGGTGTGTCCCAAGAGTCAACAGGGTTCTTCCCCTTCAAACTCTTACATGGACGTAGGGTGCAATGGCCCATAGACTTGATTCAGGAAGACTGGGAAGGCAAGCACGCCACCCAGGGAACTCCCATAGTGGAATATGTGCTTAAGTTTAGGAAGAAGCTGAAAGAACTTATGGGAGTGGCCCAAAGCAACCTGTCAGCTGCTCAACAGAAGCATAAGGTCTGGTATGACCGCAAAGCTAGAGCTTGCTTGTACAGTGTAGGTCAGGAAGTCATGGTCCTAATCCCAGTCTGGAAGGACAAGCTGTGAGCCAAGTGGATGGGACCATAAAAGGTAGTCCGACAGGTGAATGACATAAATTATATTGTAGATCTTCCAGACAGAAGACATGCCCACAGGATGTTCCATTTCAACATGATGAAGCCATATGCAAATAGGGCTGACAAGGTATTTGTAGTGTGTAGTCCTGGGGAGGGGACGGATGAAGAAAACCCTCTACTGGGCTTGCTAGAGGAAAGCAAGTGGGAATCATCTGTGGAGGCAATCAAACTGTCATCCCAGTTGACCCCAGAACAGTCCCAGGAAGTGAGGGAGGGAGGTTTTAAAGGACTTTGTCCCTTTGCTTACGGCCAAGCTGGGATGAACCCCCTTAGTGATACACAGTGTAGACATGAGAATGCAAGCACCCATACAGTGGACAGCCTACCAGGTCTCTGAGGCTGTCCTAAAGGACATTAGGAGGGAGGTGCAGGAAATGCTGGATTTAGGGGTAATCCAGAAATCCTACTACCCCTGGGCCTCACCCGTAGTCCTCGTTCCCAAGCCGAATGGCTCTACTCACTTTTGTATGAACTATCATGGACTCTATGCCATCACAAAGTCTGACACCCACCCAATGCCATGGACAGATGAACTACTGGATGAGTTGGGAGGGGCAACATACCTTACCACCTTTGACTTGACGAAAGGGTATTGGCAAGTGGAGTTAACTGCTAGAGCTAGGGAAAGGTTGGCCTTCATCACTTCAATAGTACTATTCAAATTCAGGAGATTGCCTTTTGGAATGAAGAGCACCACTTCCACCTTCCAAAGGTTGGTCAACCACGTGTTACATGGTACTGAAGAGTACGCAGTGATGTATTTGGATGATATTGCCATCTTCACTGCTAGTTGGAAGGAACACCTGTCCCACCTGAAGAAAGTGTAGGGCAGGATACATAGGTCAGGGCTCCCTGTCAAGGCTGAAAAGTGCCAGGTGGCTGTGGCAGAGCTGGCATACCTAGGCCATGTAGTGGGGTCTGGCAACTTCATCCATATCAAGCCAAGATTGAGGTGATAGAGGTATGGCCCAGGCCTGACACTCAGAAGCAGGTTAGGAGCTTCATAGGGACCGCTGGGTACTATCAAAAGTTTGTACCAAATTACAGTACTCTGGCACCGCCCCTATCTGGCCTGCTGAAGAAAAGAATGCCCAAAGAGGTAAAGTGGGGACAAGCCTGTGACTGAGCCTTCACATGGCTAAAGGAGACACTGTACTGTGCCCCTGTGTTGGCCAGTTCAGATTACAGTGAGCCATTTGTAGTCCAGACAGATGCTTCAGCTATGGGGATTGGAGCAGTCCTCAGTCGGACCTCTAATCAAGGAAGAGATCACCCAGTAGTGTACCTTAGCAAAATGTTACTTCCCTGAAAGCAGGCATATTCCACAGTTGAAAAAGAATGCCTTGCGCTGGTATGGGCCCTGAAGAAATTAGAGCTGTACCTCTACAGGAGGCACTTCAAGGTAAAGAAAGATCATAACCCCTGTTGTGGCTAAATCAGATGGGTAAAACAAATGGTCATCTCTTAAGGTAGAGTATTGCCCTACAGGCCTACGATATGACCACTACCCACAGGGCTGGATCAACCAATGCCAACGCAGATGGGCTATCTCACCAGTTTGAACAGTAACAGAATTTGTGAAAATCTCACCCTGCATTGGGGGGGGTGTTACCACAAATTTAGTCTAGGGGGAGGGATGTAGTGAGCTAGCCAACTGCCAGTTATAATTTGCAGATATAATTCTGTTACACACACACACATATACTGTGTGTATATATATATATATATATATATATATATATATATATATTTATTTTGATGTGATTTTGTGCATGTGTACAAAACACACCTCAAGAATGCCAGTATTAATGCAAGGGGCACATGGAGACAGAAACTGGATTTCTTTTAAAAATGTTTGACCTTCGGGGGGGTGGCTTAGCCTCTGACTGTGATGGCAGCTTAGTTGCTCTGCTCCCTCACTGTGGGACAGAATCCTTAATCATCCGGCACAAAGGAGGCTTTGAATACCATATATCTCTACAGAATAAGAAGAGGGACTTACTTGTTTCATTTTGGAGTCCTTAATTTCTTCAACCAAAAGAGATTCAGTCCAGATTTCTGATCCTTCCTAGCTCTACAGCCTGCAGGATGGCCTCCTCTGCCCCTTCTTCAGCAGAAGCTACAAAAATGGAGCAAATGTTCAGCCAGCTGCTTGTTCAAATGGCACAAATGACAACTGCCATGAATTCAAATACCCAAACTTTGCATGCCATAGAAACTTGTCTTTCCCAGATTGAGCGCCATCTCAAGGCCCACAATGCTGCCATTCAGGACTTCAGTGTAACCACCAGAGAACAGGCCTGCAGCATCCATATGCTCCAAGAGAAAGTGGATGACCTGGAGAACCACAGTTGACATAATAATATGCAGTTTCTTGGCTTCCCTGAGGGGGCTAAGCAGCAGGATGCCACTGCTTTTTTGCAAGAAGTGCTGCCTAACATCCTTGGTTTGGCTTCCTCAACCACCCTTCACATCGAGCAGGCCCACAGCACGCTAGCCCCAACACCAAAACCAGGGGAGCACCCACACCTGATTCTGGCCCACTTTCGTGATTTAAAACAAAAAGAGCTAATCAGCAATGCAGCCAAGGAGAAAGGCGAGGTAGCTTGAAATGGGCATAGAATTCAAATTTACCAAGACTACTCAAGGGAGATCTCAGTGCGGGGAAAAGCATATTCCGACTGCTGATGCATCCTTCATGCCCATCAAGTTTCCTTTTCTCTACACTACCTGGTAACTATGTGGATAATTGTGAATGGAACTCCCACCCTCTTTTCCACCCCAGAGGGTCTAATGGATTTCCCACACCGAGAGTTCCCCCAAGACTTCCAGGATACCAGCCTGTTCAACTCCTCCAGGAACACCTCCGAGATGGGCTATGGCATAGAAGCCTCACCCGGGTCACCGGTGCAGTCGCTGAGTCCTCCGGTTCATAGATTTGATGACTCCACCCCAAACCAGGAAGTGCCAGGCCCCACATTGCCATGAAAGGAGGCAGCATCCGATCAACTGGCAACATACAGGGGAGCCTTTTTTTTCAAATACTGATGTCTGGCTACAGTTTCACTCACCCAACAAGTTTTCCCCGTGTCTTAATCTGGAAGAAGCCACCCCAGAGGAGGATGCTCATTTGGCCCCCTGCACATCAGAGCCTGAGCAGAAATCCTGGGCTTCAGTAGTGGTAGATGGCGCTCCTTCAGCTCAAGACCTATCGCGGCTCCAAGACTCATCTGCTCAATCCCCAAAGAAGTTGCAGGATCGAGAGACTGTGCAGAGGATTCCCCTAATGCAAGAACCTAATACACCACCATGAGGAGCCAGATAAGAGTTTTGCTCGATTTTCTCTCACGGGCTATGGTGGGTTAAACAGGGGCTACAGGTGCTGTTTTTTCTATGCCTGGCCTCCCCTCATCTGGCTTTCCATCTATTCTGGGTTCAGATCTGGAATTTCCCATGCTTGTTGAATGGCCCTGAAAGGCCTAAGAAGATGCAATTTTACTTGCCTCTCATGTGGCTGGCTAAATAGTCTCTGAACCTGCTGCTACTACATCCAGGGGCCTATTGTTTAATGTGCTGCATACCCTGAGAGGTTAACTGACGATCTGCTCTAATGTACCATAACTGACTGCTCTTTTTCTGTTCTGCATTCATGTTCTGTACCATGTTGCCTCACAATATGCACTCTCCAGGGGTCATGTGGGCCCTGTTATTATGCTTCCCTCCTCCTTCTTGTTTCTGATGGGTGCTTCCTCTGCTTTTTTTTTTCTCTTTCTGTATAACACCTCTCCTCATCTTCTCTCCCAACAAAGGCCGCACTGCATTTCTCCTCCTAAGTGTTTCCACTCTCCGGGGAGTGCCCTGCCTTTTAGGCAGAAAGAGCACTTACATCTCTCCTGTAATACAGCTTTGGCCTCTTCCATCGGCTCAATGCCAGGGATTGAGAAGCGAGCTCTGTGCCCCCCCGGGGCTTCGTGACCCCTGTTACTGCCTCCTATATTTGTGCTCCATTGAGCAGGGGACACATTTTTTTTTTCCATGGATGGGCAGCAAGGCAGGAGTCAAGTTGACTTGAATTTTGTGCTTCACTCCCACAATATATGGGACCGTTGGCACTGATTCTTGTTCCCTCCCATTACCCCCAGCAACTGCTGCACCCTTTCCACAGGAGGGTGAAGTGTGACAAGCTGCCAGAGGCTAATATTCAGTAATGCTTAGTCAACTCTGGTTTGCTTACTCGCTTCTCATACCCAACCTGCAAGGAGGAGATGGGTGGCACTGGCAGATAGTCTGCTGGTCTTACTGTCTCCTTCCATATCTAAGATATTATAAGTTGTTTGTTCTCCTTGTAAATAGTTGGATGTTAGTTCAGGCGTTTTGCCTGGTTAGATGCTGTTTGATAACTTATGTTTGGGTACCATCATGGGGATTCATTATCTGTGTCTAAGCATTGTATCTGTTCTTCCTTGCAGGGTTCTAGTGGGAGCTTCCTGTGGGACTGGGCAGTTTTGCCCTCAGTTTCACCTCAGTATATGAGTATGACCCTTTCTTGCACTACTACTATCCCACATGACCATTGGTAACCTCCATGCATACACCTGGAAGGTGTGGGGTTTGAGCACCCCAGTAAAACATAAACAGGTGTCTCATCTCAAGAGGCTGAGGTCCATGCTGGCCTTCTTGCAGAATACTAAATTAACTACACAAGACCACAATGCATTGGTTAGAGACTAAGTGGGGCAAGTCTTTTCAGCTTCCCCTTCATCTAAGAAGTGAGGGGTAGCTATACTACTCCATAAATCCCTCAAGTGGTCTCCCTCCAAGATTCAAACAGACTCTCAGGGCAGATGGGTCCTGGCATTGATCACCACCCCAAAGGGCCCTCTCCTACTAGGCTATATATGCACCCCGAATGAAGACACCCCAGCTTTCTTTCATACGGTGGCCCAAAGAGCTCAGCTCTATTGCCCCAACCTCTACACCGACCATTCTAGGAGGGGACTTTAATCTCGCTCTAGTGTCTCAAGTGGAGCATAGCTCCCCATCAGCTGTGCAACACCCCAAAGCTAATGGCTGAGCTGGGCCTGACTGATACTTGGAGAACTTTTCAACCTAGGGAGAGGGATTTTTCTTATACGTCACTGGTACATGGGTCACACAGCCACCTGGATCTATGGCTCATATCAGCTGGGATCTGCCAGAAGGCAGTGGACTTAGTAATAATGCCCCAAATTATTTAGGACCATGCCCCTGTCCACCTACACCTCTTATGGGGCCCACCGTCCATACGGGCCTCTTCATGGAAACTAGATCCTCTTCTTCTCAAGGACCCCGATTTCACTCAGTGGGTATCACCTGAAGTAGCCCTCTTTCTGACAGGGAACCCACCTCAGGACACCTCGCTGGGTATTCGGTGGGAGACACTAAAGGCCACTCTGAGAGGTGCAATAATGGAGTATCCGTCTAGATGCCATAAGCAACGTGTACGCAACGTGTACACCTTCTGAACTTCTTAGAATTGCACCTGAAGGATCTAGAGTCCCAAGCCAAACAACTCACCACTTTACAGTTAGATCGACATATTTCTGGGCTGAAAGACTGACTGGGGGCTATCCGAACTGACCCTCGATCAATAAACTCTGTCATGAAACAGTTCTATTCAGACCTGTACACTTCAATCAGAGGGCAGGATGCTCACTCAGCAAAGCCTTTCCTTTCCTCTTTTCAACTCCCCACCCTCTCACCCTCCCAAACTGAGGACTGGGACAGGCCAATCTCAATATCTGAGGTGGCTGAGGCCATTAAAATGTTGAACTCTGGCAAAGCCCCGGGAAGTGATGAAGTTCCCATAGAGTTGGCAACTTCTTATCCCCCATATTGCCCCCCTTCTTTCTTCTGTATATAATGAAGCCCTGGATAAGAGCACTTTTCCCACATCCCTATGAGAAGCGGTCATTACAGTTTTCTCCAAAAAAGGTAAGGATCCCACACTCTCTGTGAGCTACTGGCCTATATTGCTTATCAATACTGATAGTAAAATCTTCACCACGATCCTGGCCTGTAGACTAAACTCTCTCCTTCCTCATCTTGTGCACCCTTTCACAGGCAGTTTTTGTCCTGGAACACTTCAGCTGAGACCATATTAGGTCTCTTTTCAACATTATTTATCATGCCCAGGCCCTCCCCACTACTGCAGCAGCTGTGGCCATAGACTTTGAGAAGGCCTTTGATTCCCTGGAATGGGACTACCTAGGACAAGTGCTATTGCACTTTGGATTTGGGGCTCGTTTTCAGGGCTGAATATGAGCACTTTCTCAGCAGCCTGTGGCCAGTGTTCGCACTAATATGGTGACTTCTGAGTACTTCCAGCTGAGCAGAGGCACTCGACAAGGCTGTCCCCTATCCCCTCTCCTTTTCATCCTAGCAATAGAACCGTAGGCAGTGACTATTAGGCAACATTCTGTCATTCGAGGAATCCAAATAGGGCCACATACTTACACTACCTTTATGTATGCAGATGACCTGCTGGTCCCAGTGGAAGATGTGAGGGCATCTCTCCCGACACTCCTCTCCCTTCTGACATACCTTGTGGCCCTCTCAGGCTTTAGGAAGAACAAATCTAAAACAGAAGTACTCCCATTAAATCCCAAGTGTACTCAGGATATGGTGGCTCCTATAGGGCTTAAATGGGCCAGTGGTTATTTGGTCTACCTTGACATTCACATTTCCACAAACCTTACTAAAATTTGGGACCTCAACTTATCCCCACTAGTTGCTAATCTTAATACCCAGCTGGACAGGTGGAAATGCTCCACCTCCCTCTAGCTGGCAAAATCTCGGCTCTCAAAATGATCTCTACACCTACGCTTCTGTATCATCTCTCCCATATCCCTCTGACCTCTCCTGTAAAATGGCTCCATCTCATTGACTCGACCATTATCAATTTCATTTGGGAAAATAAAAGATACAGATATAGTAGAAACAAATTGCTTTCCCTCTGGAAGCAGGCAGGCTGGGGCTTACCATGGCTTGAAGGTTATGTATGGGGTTACTCCTCAGCCCAGACTCTGAAATGGTTCTCAACCATATCCCCTAAATCACCACACTGGGTCTCTATGGAAAAGTCACTGGCTCAGGTACACAGCTTACCTCTTCTGTTGTACAAATCTCTGCCCAAATCCATGCAATATCACCCTACGATTGCCCCGGTGGTTATGATTTGGGGTAAAATTCATGCCAGAATCAAAGCCAATCCCAGGCCTCTCTCATACACTCACATTTTCAAGAATGCCCACATACTGGTAGGAAAAAAAAACTTCCTGTGGCCCCAATGGGAGAGTAAGAATATTATTGTACTGGCGGATGTTCTGGAGCACGACGGGCATAGGATGCAATCCTTCCAAGACTTTTCCAAAAATAAAGGGCTAGGGAAGGAAGCTTTCTGGAGATACTTACAGCTGTGCAGCTCTTTTTCAGTCTGGATGTGCACACACTCACCTAGCTCATCAAGCTCTCATAAGATGGGAAGCTGGCTCCAGCTGACTAAAGGTCATGCTAGCAGGATCTATACTGCTCTCCGGGAAAGCGTTCTGTCACAATCTGACCACTCAAAGCAGAAATGGGAGAGGTTCCTGGGTTTACATAGAAACATAGAAGTTGATGGCAGATAAGGACCGAAAGGCCCATCCAGTCTGCCCATTTTTTTTCTATCTTATAAATGTGCCATTGGCCTTTGCTCTGTCAATGGCCTGTCTATTCATACTCATCTGTATTGTCCCTTATGCCTATCCCATGCTTGTTTGAAGCCCTGCACTGTATTCATATCCACCACTTCCTGAGGTAGGCCATTCCATGCATCCACCACCCTTTCTGTGAAAAAGAACTTCCTCACATTACCCCTTAATCGGCCTCCCTCTAATCTCATGCTGTGTCCTCTTGTTCTGCTATTTTTCTTATATTGAAACATGTTAGACTCTTTCACCTTGTTAATGTCCTTAAGGTGCTTGAATGTTTCATTCATATCACCTCTCTCCCTCCTTTGCTCTAGGGTATACATATGGAGCTCCGTTAATCTGTCCTCATACGTTTTCTGATGCAGTCCCTGCACCATTTTGGTTGCCCTTCTCTGGACTGCCTCAATTTGGTTATTGTCCTTGTGAAGGTGTGGCCTCCAGTACTGCACACAGTACTCCAGATGGGGCCTAACCAGTGTTTTGTAAAGAGGGATTATTACCTCCCTCTTCTGACTTGTGATACCCCTACTAATACATCCTAACATCCCCCTAGCCTTACCTACTGCTTTAGTGGTCTGCTTGGATGATTTCAGGTCATCGGTGATGATGATTCCCAAGTCTCTTTCTTCCCTTGCGACTTCCAACAACTCCCCTCCTAGCCTATAGGTGGCTTCATGGTTTCTCTTCCCCATGTGCGTGATCTTGTACTTCTTTGCATTAAACCCCAGTTGCCACTCTTCTGACCATTTTTGCTAGTTTATCCAGATCTCTTCTTATTCTGCCCACCCCATCTGGATCATCTACTCTGTTGCAGATCTTGGTGTCATCTGCAAACAGACAAACCTTACACTGCAGTCCATCTGCAATGTCACCAATGAAGATATTGAAGAGGACTGGCCCCAGGACTGATCCCTGAGGTACCCCACTTGTGACTTGCATCTCTTCTGACTGTATACCATTTACCACCACTCTCTGTTTTCTGCCTGTCAACCAGTTTGCCTCCCAGTTGACCAACTTCTGACCCACCCCAAGCCTACCCAGCTTATTAATCAATCTTCTATGTGGAACAGTGCCAAAAGCTTTGCTGAAGTCAAGGTAGGTGACATCAATTGCTCCCCCCTTGGTCCACCACTCTGGTTACCTAGTCAAAGAAATCTATGAGATTAGTGTGATAGGACCTTCCTTTTGTAAACCCATGCTGTCTTGGATCCTGTGCTCCTATGGATTCCAGGTGTTGCACTATCCTTTCCTTAAGAAGTGCCTCCATAATCTTGCCCACTACTGAGGTAAGACTGACTGGTCTGTAGTTCCTTGCCTCCTCCCTGCTACCACTCTTGTGGAGCAGGATCACATGAGCCCTTCTCCAGTCTTCTGGGACCTCTCCTGTGCTCAGAGACTCACTAAACAATCCTGATAATGGCTCTGCTAGTTCCACCTTTAGCTCCTTTAGTACCCTGGGATGTATGCCATCAGGTCCCATTGTCTTGTCCACCCTGAGCTTATCGAGCTCTTGTAGGACCCTTTGTGAAGGGACTAGTGCTCACCTCCCTCCCCCCTGTGTCCATGGTGCTGAGCTGTGGGCCCTGCCAATACCTTCTCTTCATTAAATACTGAGCAGAAGTATCTATTTACTGTAGGATAGTTGCTGTTACATGGTCCTCCTCCTCACATGCCCCCTTATCTCCTTTGAGCTTAGCAATACCCCCTTTGGACTTTCTCCTTTCACTAATGTATCTATAGAAAGTCTCGTCACCTTTTTTTTACTGTTTGTGCTAGTGTTTCCTTGGTTTGGGCCTTTGCCTGTCTTCCTGCCTTCCCTGCTTCCCTTAGGGAGGTTTAGTATGCATTCCTATCTGCATCTGGCTGTGTTCCCTTATATTTCCTGAAGGCCAGCCTTTTGGCGCCAACCTTTTCTGCTACTGTTTTTGAGAACCAAAATGGTTTCCTTCTTCTTTTGCACTTCCTTTTCTCTCTAACACAATGGGATATTGCTTCAAGTATTGCATTCTTAATGTTTGCCCACTTTGCCTGTACCCCCTCACCTGTATTTCTTTTTGCCAGGGCTAGCTTAGCTCTGTTGGCCATCTTATCAAAGTCAGCTCCTCTGAAGTTCCATATTTTTGCCTTGAAATGGAATGATTTAGTTGTAGTGGCCAAAGTGAAACATACCATGTGATGGTCATTAGCCCCCAGGTGACCTTCTACCTGGAGGTCTGTGATCCTTTCCCTGTTAGTCAGCAGCTGGATGAGCCTAGTTAGAGCATATGTTGAAAACTTGCCCACATTAGCTACCCAGACATGCGAAGTAGACTCATTCAAAACAAAATACTGCACCATTGGTATAGAACGCCAGATGCTCTGTACAAAGCCAAGCTCATAGATAACAATTTATGCTGGAGATGCAACTCACAAGTTGGGGATTTATACCATATCCTCTGGCAATGCTCTTTGCTGTCTTCATTTTGGCAACAAGTAGTCCAACTGGCTGACCAAACCCCAGGCTACACGATTCAGCTGGACCCACTTGTTTGGATTCTGGACCTTCCTCCTCAAGGCGCTCATTTAAAGGGCCAGCATCTCAGCTGGCTAGCCTTATTAAGCATCTCTGACAAATGACTCATCCTGTGCCACTGGAGGTCTACGGAATTCCCCTCTATCTCAGAGCTCTATCAGGCACTTATGCAGCTGACTTCACTGGACTGCATGTCTCATGCTATAATTAACAAATTAGCTGTCTACTATGCTTGCTGGGCCCCTTTTCTTGCCTAAATGAAGCCTTGGACAGGTATTGGATGAGGACAAGTGGTCCCCCTCTGTTTCTCCCTTTAAATTGCTCCTCAAGTTTCTTTCCCTGCAGGAAACAAGATTATCCATGCTATCTACTGTTAATCCTGTATTACCAGTATGGTACCCATGATTTAGATATACCCATTGTGTTTGCTCTCCTTTTTTGTTTACCTTTTGATGTTTTCTCAGCTATCACTGACATAATCTATGTAGCAGAAAGTTTGTTACCTAAGTAGCCCACACTTCTGGGCAGTTACTAAGGACTTTTATGGTAATTCGCAATGCTCTCTTTTATTTTCCCATGCTTGTGATCACATGGGGTGCTTACCCCTTGTGAGTAATCATGATGTTCCTTAGTTTTATTATATAAGTTTTACTGCTATTGTACTATGGAGTTTATGTTCTACACCTGTACAGTGACTTTATTTTTCTCCTTGTTGCTATGTCAGTCTGATGTCTTGTTCTTTTTTGTTTGTGTTTTGTGCTTATGCTTCTATATATAGGTTATGTTGGAAAATTCAATAAAAACTATTAACTGAAAAAAAAGCATTTGACCTTCCTCTGACCTAGGGGGCAGCTGCTTGCCAGGAAGCTAAGGTTGCATTTCCAGGTCCTTGAACAGAGATATGCCAAAGTCCATTACCTGTCGTAACCCATGCACTTCAGAGCCCAGGATGAGTTAAACAGGATTTAGGGAAATAACCATTATTGACAGAACACTGTAAATTAGCTTACAGAGTGTTATACTTAGACATCAAAGTTTTAACTCTGAAGTCATGTTCATGATTATTATATGTGCCAGGAAGTTGTGATGTCAGAACCTTAATAAGGCAATTATGGAAAAGTGCAAGAGTGACATCTACTGGCCTAAAAGAGAAGGCCCCTTTGGGATTAGACAGTTCTTTTTCTTCAGGCTTCCCTGAGACAGAGCAAACTCTCTCATTTCATTTTTGATGAGCATCTACAAGGGACACTCAATTCACTGCGAACTTAAGGTAGACTTTGGATAACAGTTATAGTTTGTTTTTCATGTATATTTTCCACTTTTATTTCTGTTATTCTGTGACCATATTAGTGCATCTTTTAGTTGTAACTATATGATTATTAAAGTATTTTACTAAAAACATTTGTTTTTTAAGAAAACTTCCTGAGTGAGATGTCTAAATTGTATGTGAGTTGTGGGACAGTTAATAATCTGTGACAAACTGTTATTGCTAGGGGATGCCACCATAAGCAACCAATCAAGCAAGAGTCTATAAGGGATATCTGGGTAGAGATATGGAGAATACCAAAGTCTCAAAGAAGAGTCTGTAGGGATTTTAAACCAGGTTGTTGCATGTCCTGTTGGAGGAGAAAAAATCAAAAGCACACTGCTACCCTGAAGAGAGTGTGATGTATGGATCTTCCCTATTTGTATAACAACCAATAAGGGTTCATATCTGGCTACAAGACTCAAGACTGATATTGTGCCATTATCCAGAGTTTAGAGGGATGCCCTGGTCTTCGTGGCTAGTGTTCAGTCGTGACCTCGGTGAGCATTCTGAAAGGAGACAAGGAGGGTATCTCTGTTCCCCCTCATCACCAATTGCACCTAGGAGTGGGCACTGTGAGCTCAGTGGACCTGAACCTCATGAGTGGGTTCATGATTGCCACCATTTTCCATTCTGGCAATAACAGATTTATTCTTACGGAAAAGGATTCCGGATTTAGCCATTTGGATTCTGTCTTGCAAAGAAAGGATGTTGAACTTAGTTTTTTTTTTCTAATCCTTTTCGCCAGATGATTCCTTTTTCACAAATTGTTTTTCATTCTTGTGAAAAAGGATTTTGGACTTAGATTTTTTAAACTCAGTGTTATTATATGCCTCATGAAGTAAGTTACATGTTACAGGTTTGAAAGTTGTTTCCAGCTAGAGGACATTTTAAAGTATTAATATTTCAAACAACACATAATTTCATGTCATGCTTCTCGTGACCTCATAAAGTTATAACTGGTAAAGGGCCCCTTCCAGGAGCCTGTCCATATGATTCGAGGTACAGTCTATTTTAGTGAAAGCTAATAAATTCATGAGATAGACAAGGATGTGGAGCATCTCAGTCTGAAATTGTCCATTCATGCTCTCTCCTCTTGAATAGGTCTATGCAGTTTTACATGAGAGAATGTATATACTTGAGTAGCTCTTTAACTGTTATCTGATAACCACCCAAGGGGGTGCCTCTCCAGGCACTAGTCATGGTGTGGTGCCTCCTGTCTGTCCCCAATCACCCTTCCCTTACAAGCTTTGAGCAAATCTGAGAGGCTGTCTGTCTGTACTTCATCCTCCCCTGTGATATACAGTATCTGGTCCAGATCCCCCAGTTATCCCTAAATTTGTCTTCAACCTAATGAAGTTTAGTGGTGAAGTGTTCCATTTGGAAAATGTGGTTTACCCTTGCTTTATGTTCTGCCATTTCTGGCACTTCTGGGCAAATCCAGTGAGATGTCACCACTTTGGGGGCCACCAGGACTAAGCACTGGAAAATCTCTCTGTGTGCACCGGTCTGAATTCCCAGTACCTTGACCCCCAGCAAATAGTGACAGAAATGGTCTGGCATTGAAACCTCCCATGTTACAGACAGCTCATGGTGGATTTAGCCCCAGTAGCCAGCTAGGGCAGGGCAGGACCATAAGATGTGGTAGTGTGTACCTGAGGCTCTGCAATTCCACCAACACTTATCTGTAGTGGTTGTTCCAAGATGCTTAGTGATGGAGGGAACACAGAAAAATCTAGTGACAATTTTCCAACTAAACTCTCTCCAATTTTGAGAGGCTGACACCAGCCACCCCCACAGACACTCATCTCACTGGGTATACAGTAGGGGTATACCTGCTCCAACTTGCCATTTATCTCTAATGTGGATAAGGGTGACCCCCCATGCTTTTAACAATAAGACATACATTATGGAGATATATTTGTCCTACCCTTCAAAATAACAGACCAGTAGAGAAACTCTTCCCACTGAGTTTTAACTTGATTGATGACTTGAAGTCTGCCCTTGTCCAGCATATAACTATGTACTTGCAAATATCTGTAAAAATCTGTTTTCCCCAACTGATATCTGGTACACAGGAATTGAAAGGAGACACAGTAATCCCTCTCCAAAAGTTGTTTGTATGTGGTTAATCACTTTGCGTGCCAAGATCTAAAGCCCCTATCCTGAATCCCAGGTTCAAACTGCTAGTTTCCAATGATCAGGGTGAGCGGACCAGTCTCATTTGGTGTGCCTGTTAGGAGTCTAATCTTATGTAAAATGGTTAGAGAGTATAAGATCCACCTATTCATGATCTTTCACCTCAATTGGGGAGTAAATTGCATGGTAAGGAGAGCATGTAATGGAAGAGGCATGCCCCCCACCACCATTAGGTACCATCTAGAATCCTTCCTCTTCTTGGCTCAAGTAATCAGGAAGGGAGCGTGGGCTGCAATTTAGTATAATTTAAAATGCAGGAGTCCCAAACCTCCCTCCCCCCTTGGAAATGCAAGCTTCTTCTGATCCGCACTGGGTCTCTTACAACCCCAGATAAATGCTGACAATTGTTTATCTAACTGGATCCAGAAGGGGTCAGGTATTCCCAATGGCAAGGTCTGAAATAAAAACAGAAATCTGGATAACACATTCATCTTTATGGTGCTTATCTGGCCAGACAGTGAGAGGGGGAGCAAGTGCAAACATAACAGGTCTGAGGTGGCTTCCCTGTAAAGTGTCTCATAGTTTAATTTAAATAATTTCCCAAAAACAGGGCTAATATGAATGCCCAGGTAGCGTCTCACATTATTTTTTGCCTAAGTGAATGGAAACTGTGTTTTATCTGTTCATGTAAAATTTCCACTAATTTTAACTGCTTCTGATTTAATATAATTTACTTTGTAGCCAGATACTGTTCCATATTCATGTAAAAGTTGGGAAAGGGCAGGTACTGATTTGTTTGGGTCTCTCAAAAAAATAAGGGTGTCATTGGCATAGAGGGAAATTTTATGTACCTCCCCTGCCATCTCTATGCCCTGAATATTCTCTGCCTCCCACACCCTGACCCCAAGGGGCTCAATACACAGGGTGAATAAGAGGAGAGAGAGGGGGTAGCCCTGCCTTGTGCCTCTGGTCAAGAGGATACTGGATGAATTAACCCCATTTATCTTTACAACAGTCTCAGGGGCCCTATAAAGGGCATCTATGCTCATCTGGAAGCCTGACCCAAAGTTCATCCCTGCAGAACTCCCTTGTGGTACTCCCAGTGGACCCTATCAAAAGCCTTTTTGGTGCCCAATGATAGGGCTATCTGTTTCTTTGTGGAGGCATGCTGGGAGGAAAAGATGTTGGGAACTCTCCTAATGTCCTGCAGGAACATCCCTTTTATAAAACCTGTTTGATCTGCACCCACCAGCCCCTGCACACAAGTCTGCAATCTACCCACTAAAGTGGAGGTGAATATTTTCATATCTACTGGTAGCAAAGATATGGGCCTGTATGAACTGCAAAGCTGGAGGTCCTTGGCACCATGAGTTCAGAGACTGTTCCCCATCCAATACCTTATTAAAGGTGATCTGGAGTATGCATGTCAGAGGTTCCTTGAACTCTTTATAAAATTTGGAAGGAAGTCCATCTAACCCCAGTGCCTCACTGCTCTTCAAGTTTGTGATGGTGAAAAGGAGGTCTGCGTGTGTTATTGGTGAGTCCAATCTATCTCTATCTTCCTTTGACAGGTGACTTAGGGTAATCAAGGACAGAAAGTAAGCAAGCCTCCCATCATCCTCCTTCCCCCATTTATCCATGTGTAAGTTGACATAATATTTTGCAAAGGCACAGAAAATGTCTGTTGGGTTAGTGGTAGCTGTACTCCCCTTCTTTATTTTAAGGACAGTCCTATTAGTCACTTGCTGGATTTCCTAAGCCAACAATCTTCCGGCTCTACTCCCAGATTCATAATATCACTGTCGTGTATAATACAGCTTCCCTTCTATTTTCTGTTCTAATGGTAATCTTGTCCCTGTGAGCCTTTAGCTGCTCCTTAACCCTCAGGTTAAGTGTAATCTTGTGCTCTGCTTCAGCATCATTTTTTTTTTATTTATTTAGTTTTTGTTAATCAGGTAGGTGCACTAGCCATAAAATGACTATTTTCAGGCACGACCTGGGAGATTACAACAAAAGAAGAACAGTTGAACAACAGCAACATGGGTACAATAATACAAATAGAGGAACAGTACAGCAGTGCTACAAAAATACAATGGGTAGAAACAACAAAAAATAATCGCAAGCATTATACAGATAATGGCAGTAAGATATATAATAAGTGCAGAAACCATGGACCCGATCTGTGGAGTGAAAGTGTTAATAAGATAGTAAGGTTATATAGAGAGAAATGTGAGGAATGCTCAAACATAACAAGAAAGACTGACAGAAGGAAGGTCAGGGGTGGTAACTGGCAAAACAACAGTGGATGGTCAGCAACAAGTTTTGAGAAGGAAGAGAGCTAGCAGTCAAGAAGTTATTTACAAAGAGAAGAAAACTATGGGGAGGGGAAGAGGAGACAGTCTTGGAGCTGGATTAGAGCAGGGGTGACATTACTGGTAAGTCTCAGGAGCTTCAGGTTGGGTCAAAGCATGTACAAGCATCAGCTAAGGATAGATAACGATGATATTCACTTTTAAATCCAAAGTGAGACTGAGACAGCCAGATGTTGAGTGGAAGAGCATTCCATAGCCTGGGAGCAGAGAACTGGAAGGCCCCTGTGCCTTTAGTCGTCCGACATCTCGGAACATAGAGCAAGGATTTGTCAGCTGATCGCAGGCCATGGGAGGATGGTTGAGGGACCAGCAACGCCGCCAACTGGGATGTTTTTTTTTCCCCCAGATGATTGAGTCCATTAGTGATCCAAGTTAGTATTGTCTACGGGCAGAGGGTGAGAGCAAATTCAGATCCTTATAAAGAAGGCAGAGATGTTTGAGTCGAGGCGAAGAAGAGGCAAATCGGCATATATTGTTATAAGTTACGTCCCATTTTAGTAGGGAGGTTTTATGGGCAGAGGTAAGAATAGAGGCACCATAAGTAAGGGTTGGGAGCAGAATACCTCGGGCAATTGCTAATTTGGCTGAGGATGTAAGCATGTAGTTCATTTTGTAAGCTACTCCTAGTTTCAAGTTTATAGCTTTGCATGAGGACTGAATGTGAAGATTAAAATCCAGGGACTGGTCCAGTAGGATCCCAAGGTACTTGAAGGAAGTAACATTTTCAAGTGGAAATCCTCCTGGGTGAAGAACCTCCAGCAAACTAGAACAGGTCTTAATCTTTGGTGCAGAACCTAGGAGCATGGCTTTTGTTTTCTTTTTATTTAGTACAAGCTTTCGGTCTAGTAGCCAGTCTAAGACCTTATTGAAGTCTGAAGTAAGTGATGTGTTTATGCAGGCAACACTAGAAGAACTAGTGTATATGATCAGGTCATCAGTGTAGAGAATAGCTGAGCAGGATTCCAGGACCTCAGCTGCATTGTTGATAAAAATTGAGAACAGAAGGGGCCCAAGGATAGAGCCCTGGGGGACCCCAAGGTTGATAGTAGACGTGTTGGACAGGGAGGAGTTAAATTTGACAGCTTGTGACCTGTTTGACGGGGTAGAGAAATGGAATTTATGGAGAGTGGAGAGAAGCAGGGGATGGTCTACAAGGTCGAAAGCCTTAGTGAGGTCAATGAAGATGGCACCTGTGAGTTTTCTAGAGTCCATGTTGGACAGAATATCAGTAGTTAGTTGAAGAAGAGCCGTGGTGGTGCTATGACCTTTTCTGAAACCATGCTGGGTGTCTGAGAGGAGATTGTAGCATGTAAGGTAGTCAATGGTCTGTGATGCAATTTTTTCTCTAGGATCTTGTTAAGGACAGAGAGAATTGCTATAGGTCTGTAATTGGCCATGTCCTTTGGGTCATCTTTTTTAAAGACAGGCGTTACTCTTGCAGATTTCCATAGGTCCGGCACAGTGCTATGGATAAGGGATAAAGTGTAGATTCTGGCAATCGGAGAGGCAATGAGTGGAGCTGCCAGCTTAAGAAGATGAGGTTCCAGTGAGTCAGGACCAGAGCTGGTATTGGCAGATATGGATCTCAGTCATTTCAGAACTTCCGCTCTTGATATAGCCTTGAAATAGGATGGTGGTGCTGGAGCATCATACGATAGGGCAGTATGGTTGTCTGATGGTAGTGTGGTAGGTAGATTGGAGTGCGATCCACTAGGTTGTAAAGCCAAGGTATAGTATGACAGATCAGAGAAAAGATGGTTAAAACTGTTTGAGATGGTTCTAGGGTCATTACAATGTGCCCCATTTATGATCATTTCATCAGGAGTGACTGACTGCGAGGTACTGAGAAATGTTTTGACATGGGCCCAGAATTTCCTCGGGTCGCAGGCTGAGCTTTGTGGAAGGTCCTTGCAGTATTTCCTTTTAGCAGCTCTAACTTGTCTCTTACATCTGTTCCTTAGTTCATGATAGACAATAAGATCTGACTGTAGGCCAGTTTGTTTGTAGCGAATCCAAACCTTGTCCCTCTGGCGCAGATTAGCAAGGAGGTCTTTATGCAGTCACCTCATCTGTTTTCCTCTGACCCTTCTAGTAGTCTTGGGAGCATGTTTATATTGAATGGTAAGAAATTCATTTAGGAACATCTGTAGAGCAACCTCCACATCCTTTGTTTGATAGATACCTACCCAGTCAATATTGGAGACATCATAGAACAATGCATCCTGGTCAATATGAGCTAGATTTGTAAACGTGATTAGTCTTGATGGAGAAGATGGAGGTGCAACCATAGATAGGATACAAAAAGTGGGTGAGTGGTCTGTTAGTGCATCTGCAAGGATTCCTGCTTTTGACACATGTTCCATACGGTTAACCATCACCCAGTCTAGGAGTGTACCCGTTTGATGGGATGACGTGGCTCTAGTTGCTTCAGGGATCAACTGGTGAAAATTATAACTAAGCGTGAGTGATTTCAAGGATATTTGAGCTGACCCTGACCAACTGAGGTTAAGATCACCTAGGATGATGAGATGATATATTTGCTGTTCCATTTTCATTCTTAGCCTATCTTGTTATTTTTTCCTACATGAAGCATATTGTATACAAAGACCCTTTAATGTCACCTTCAGGGCATCCCAACATACTACATCTGTAGCTCTCCCCCCCCCCAATTAGTGTTCAAATAATCTTTAATGGCTTGCATCAGTGTCTGGCAAAATTGTTTGTCATTGAGGTGGGAACCATTTAAGTGCCAGAAAGAGTTTTTAAGAACTGGTTCCATCATTAAGACTAGGATTACAGGGGTGTGATCTGATGCAGTAATCTGCTGTATTTCGCACCTATAGGCCATGTGCAGCCACTCTCTAGCTATTAAAAAAAATCTATTCGGGAGTATTGTTTATGTGGATTGGAAAAAAAGGTGTAATTTTTTTCCTTTCCATTCAGATTTCTCCAGACATCTATTAATACTGAAGTGGCCAGCAAGTGCCAACATTTTTTACTCTTCCCTCAGAAGATCCCCCAAACCCAGCCAACTTTTATCTAGTTCTGGTTGTATGACGCAATTAAAATCGCCTCAAACTAGAAACATGGGGTCTTGGTCCCCCATATCTCATAGGAGGTCCTGCTTAAAGAACTGTATCCTGTCCGGACCAACATTAGGGGCATACAGATTAATGAGAACACAAGGGGTATCTCTGTAAAGCCCATGGATCTTCACATATCACACTTCCTCATCTGTTTGAACCTGATTAACAACCAAAGGTGTGTCTCTTCTCACCAAAATAGCTGCCCCGTGTATATGGGGATGTGCCTCATATGATGAGCAGTATATCAGTCCCACCCAGCTCCTTCTCAGTTTAGCATGTTTGAGCTGGGTAAGGTGCATCTCCTGCAGGAAAGCTACAGAAACCCTGAGATGACCCAATTCTTGAAGTATGCGGACTCTCTTAATTGGGGAATGAGACCCTTTCACATTATAGGCAATGCTTAGATCAGCCATAACCATCACCATACCCCAACCCCTCTGTCCAGATCAAATTACACACCACACCTTTGTACAGCAACAAATGTACAAACATACAGTAACATGAACTATTCACAAACAATAACAGTTTAAGCCATGGATAACTGGTATGAACCTCTCCCTGTTTACTCCAGAACTCATCCAGACAACCCTGCTCCTGGGTCCGGGGGTTCCATTCAAGGAATATAGGCTTCAAGGTGAAGTAAGTGCATCCTGACCATACGACCCTGTGGCCCATTTTCCCAGGATCACCAGGGCTGATAGTATTGGCCACCACCTTGGTGGTTTGTTTTGTGTACATTTGCTGCCACCCTTGAGAAGGTGGGTAAATGTCCAGTGGCACAGAAAAAATCATCATCAGACGCTACCCAAACAAAGCAACAATCCCTGCAAAATCCAACAAATATAGTGATATGTACCCCCCTTTGGGAGGAGTTCCCATCCTTCAACTCAATTCTATGTTATTTCACTTTTTACCACCTATGGGAGGAAGCTCCGGCACCAGTCTTATACCCCAAAGGAGCCTCAGCACAGAGGACCTTTTCCCTCCTCAAACTATTACCTCATCCATTTGTGTCTCCCCACCTCCCAGTGCCAGCATCATGACCCATCGTCAGTCATGACCCCACTGCTGATTATGTCTGCTTGGGGAGTCTGAGGAGTCAGTTCCAAATAAAAGAAAGAAGGGGTAGAAGACACTCAGTAACTGCTGCCCGAGGCCCCATTATTAAAATAAACATGACCCCTGATCCTCAAGTTACCAACCCTGGAGGTCCCAGTATTACACCCCATGGTGCCCCTCCCTCATTTCCCCACCAACCAGCAATGTAAATCAGGCCCAGTATGCCTAATATTAGGCAGCAATAACATTAATACAGACTACTGCTTTCCCCTACCAAGTCCCCCTCCTCCCAGTTAGTCCTTAGTCTTAAAGCCAAACCTAGTGAATCATCCCTGGTTCTATATGACAAATTGCTAACAGAATGGATGATAGCAATAATCTTAACACAGAAAGTCAACTGTTCAGTGCATTCACAGAGCAGTTACATCTCAATCTTCTTCGCGCTTTGACGCTAGAGGAACTGCCACTCCTGCTCACTGTGACTCCTCTAGTGATGTTTACTGTATAAACTTTAGCTCATTACCTTACATCCATATATCTGTATCCATGCAATTGTATTTAAATGGCACTACTTCCTGTTGAACCTATTGCTATGTTCTGGAGCAACTATCTTGTCACATACGATGGTTATATGTTATTATTACTATGTAATTGTTATGTACGTTCACTCAACCTGTGATATCTTAATCCTGTTGGCAATTGTTTTGCCCTAGGTCCATCTTATAAATGAGCTTGTCTCAATGATGTTCTGCCTGGCAAAATAAAGATTTTGATTGATTGAGTCAATTCAGCTAGTGGAGGTTGAAGTCAAAGGGAGGTCTTCCCCATGTTGAGCTGCTCGGCGTGCTGAGCTAGCTTCCCAACTTCACGTTGTGGTAGGGGAGGTAGCGTTATGGCAACCCCTGGCACCCTATCTGGTCCACTGACTATTCCTGAGGTCTTGCTCTCTTGGAATGTCTTTGCTCGTGAATTGCTACATATCAGTTCCCAGCTTGGAAAGTGTCAGGACCGTCTCGTCCATGGATTGGAAAAAGTTATACCTCCCTCCAGGTAAAATTTATGTCGCGCTGGTGCAAACAGCTATGCCTTGATGTACTTTCCCTTCAGCTGTTTGATGATCATGAGGCTTTCTCTGTGCTGTTCCATTATAAGTGGAGTAAAATCATGCTCCAGGTAGATTCTTTTATCCCCAAAAAATAACTATTTTTTTTGTTCCATGCTGCTCTGAGGACTTTCATCTTGGTAGAATAATCAACAAAGCGAGTAACAATAGATAATTGTGGGTGAGCCTTGGAGTCTGTAGGCTTTGGTGTCAAGGCTCTCACAAAAAAAAAAAAGGAATTTTTTCTCATGAAAAAGGATTGACACCTTCCCCCCCATGAAAAAGAATCCTTTTTTGTGAGACCAAATTCTTTTGTCATTCCAGGAAGCTATCCAAAAGATTGTACTGAGCATGCTCAGAACCTGAGACTTTAAAATTAAATAATTTTGGAACAAATTAATATTTATTCACCAAATCAACAAAAGGTACTTCTGTGAGGCAAGCCATTTGTACCCTGAACATTTCAGACCAAAATTCCAAATTGTCTGGGCACAGCACAATGACAAAAAAAAGCACAAAAGCCGGCCTGGTGGTGCAGAGGACTCAGGTGCTGAATGCCTTACCTCGTGCTACACTGGCTGCCCATGTTCGAGAATGAGAAGAGGCCACTGGAGACTGGCAGGGGAGGAGAAGGATCGAGTGTCCGAGGGACTGCTCTTCTTCTCTTGGGAAGGGGGCCACCAACAGTCTGTGCTTGACTGGCCCCTAGTAGTGGCTGGGGGACAGCACATCGACACTCCAGAAAAAAGGGGAGGCAGATGCTTGGAGGAGCACATACGGACATGTGCACACTCTCTCCATAGGGCATCATTGCATGCCTCCTCTCCTAAGGGGAGGAAATGGAGGAGAAAAGTGTCCTGGGTGCAGCAAGATGAAGATGATCCCTGCAGGCCCTGCTCCCATGAACAAGTAGTAGCATCTGCACCTAATCCATTTTGGTGGGTTGAGGGATCCCTGCTGCCCCACCACGGGGGGCAAGTCATGGAGGAAGCAGAAGGTAAGATGAGAGTGGGGACCAGGGCCAGGGGATCAGGCATGATGGAAAGCTGCCTGGGACAGAGGAGGATAAAGAAATTAACTGCAACAAAAAAGCACAAAAAATACATATTTTTACATTTTGGCACTATGCGCAGCTTGAACTCCACAAATCTGACTGAAACAAAACTTGGCATGTCAAGAGATGTACCACACGAAGCCGTCCCAGTGGCACTGAAGGTTGAGGCACTGGATGCCACACCTCGCGCCACGCCAGCGACTCCAGTTTGGGAGCGGACCTGGGCAATCGGTGGTCAGTGGGAAAGGGAAGGATTGATCATCTGGAGGACTGCTTTCCTTCTCTGAGTGAAGGGGGGCATGATCACACCATTCTGGTGACCCCCAGTGGAGACTGGAAGTCTTATCCAGCAGTCAGGGTCCAACCAATGGGGAATCGACCATGGCGGCTGTCCTGTGGGCATGCATGGGAGCATGCACGTACCACGCTGGAGAGCACTGCATTGCCAGGCCAGTGGGGGGATAAAGTAAGAAATACCCCCTCAGCCTGCGGATAAATGAAGGCTTCACCTGGGACCAGCCACACTCCCCCCATCGGACTCACCAGACCGGGTGTGGCCAGCACTCCAGTTTTGGTGCTTCAGATTTGCAGATAGAGTGCCAGGGCAGGCAGCCCTGCCCTGGGGGGCTCAGAGCCAGGGGGATTGCCAAGCTGAAGTGGCCTGGTCTGGATGGGTTTCAGACTGGGAGGTAGAGCTGGTTCCTGGGGGGTAGCTGGAGAGAGTTCCGCAGAAGTCCCAGGCGAGAAAAATAAAAGTTGAAAAAGAGATGTACTACACAAGACTATGCATACAAAATATCATGCAAATCCATTGAACAGTTGTAAAGTTATTAAAGTGCAAAATGTGAGGTTTAACATTAAAGTGCCTACTCAACCCTAACTATAGGGACACTACCGAGCCTCTATGATATGTAGTGGTGCACTATTTCTAAAGGATTTTATATCTGGGAAGTTGAAACATGTGAAGGTAAAGTGACTTATTTAGGGTCACAATGGCTGTACTGGGTTTGAACCTTTTACCTTCTGCTTTGTTGTTCAACACTAACTGATTCGGATGCCAGTGCTTTGCTGCAACTCCTCCAAAAGCAATATCCACCGCTGGGCAGAGACACAGAGCTTCTCACATTCCATAGGGTCAGCAGCTTTAGTTCAATATAAACACTGAGTTTTGCACACATGAATCTCAGGAACACAACAGTAAACTGGGCTGCAGGTTGTAGTTTATGTACATAGTTTCAATATATATTTCTGATTCTGGCAAACAGTGACATACCTCCTAAGAATCACATGCACTGGGAGACAATACTTGGTGTCAGCAACCCTACCAATAAGACAAATCCCCCACTCCATCCCTCCTGCTTTATAACAAGGTTTGAAATGCAACACTGTTTGGTATTTCGAGTGTACCACAATGTATGCATGGAAGACCAAAACAGTGCCTGTTGGCAAACCACACCATATACCAGTTTGTAGTCCTCAATTTGGCTAGATGCTGCCATTTTAGATTGCATTGGGAGATTCCTTCTTTAACTAAACAGGATGCCTAGTAATGTGAGAGTGCATGAAAAGCTCAAAACATTGCGCAAGAGCTAACCTATGTGAAGAATGCAGCTCAAACACACAGCCAGCACCACTCTGTAGCTTACTAGATTCTGTTTGTGCCAGTGCCACAACTGGGACATGACCATACCCGCATGGCAGTATCCATGGGTGACAGGGGGAGGGGGGATTGGGGAATGAATAACATTATGTGCAAAAAGCAGTATAAAGGCTAGGAGATCAGGATATTGGCAAAAAATGGGGAAAAGCAAGTACTAGAAGACAATGTGAGTACAAGTAAGGATAGAAGGGGAAGAACCATCAAGATTGGGGTGGTACATAGGCCACATCTCAAAATATGAAGCCAATAGGGAGTTGGTGGATGAGCCTAAAAGAGCAGGAAGAGAAGCGAGATGCTGCTAATGGGTGACTTTAA
The DNA here is from genome assembly GCA_016271365.2 of Neoceratodus forsteri. NCBI lineage: Eukaryota > Metazoa > Chordata > Ceratodontiformes > Ceratodontidae > Neoceratodus > Neoceratodus forsteri. The sequence goes on along the minus strand of CM057450.1, from coordinate 1,455,691,563 downwards.
CATGCCTGCTGTGGACCAGAGGATCCCAGCAGCAGCAAGTGCAAGAATTCAGCAGTTGGTAGATGTTTTTCAGGAAACATTCCTAGTACTGAGGGTGGAAGATCCTACAAAAGAGGCAGCCATCCTTGAGACAGTCTTTATAGACAGTGAAAATGTAAGGGAGATCACAGTGTTGGATCTATGGGAACCAATGACCACCAGCCAGTCTAGTTTTATATCAAACTTCAAGTGGTGAAAAATCAACCCCAGACAAAAGTCTAGGATATTAGGAGGCCTGATTCTGATAAGATGAGGGGGTTGCTGCAAGATAAATTAGAAGGGGTAAGAATGGCAGAGGGGGTGGAGGAAAAGTGGAAAGTAAATACATAGGATACCAGAAGACACACATATCTGTGTAAGGGAAAGAATAGGAGGGCTACGAAACCACTGTGGGTTATGAGAGAGGTGGAGGCAGCTGTGAGGGAGAAAAGAAAAGTATTAAGGTATTTGGGGCTGGCAGTATAGCCTAGAGGTTAAAGTAATGAGCTGTCAATGACCTTGGTGCATCCCTCAGACCTTCGGTTTGATTCCCACAACATCCACTGACATACTGTGCAAGTCACTTAACCTACCCAGTACTCCCAGGTCACCCCTGAAATAAGCCCTTGTGCCTAGTGTGCCCTACTCATTTATCAAAAGAATAATATAAAAATAAAAGTTTAAATAATACAAAACCAGCAAAGCGAAAGGGAATAGGGTAGAATGTCTAAACAAGATGAAAAAGGCCAACAGGATCACAAGGAAGGCTTAAGCTGACATGGAGTTAAGGACAGCTCACAGAATGAAGAAGGGAGTCAAGACCTTTTTTCACATGGCAGAAGGAAAAATCTCACAAGGGAAAAGTCAGGCTAAAGACAAGAAATGAGTGGGAGGAGGAGGGTAAAGGCAATGTGAACATCTTGAACAAATGTTTCTATTTGGCATGCACAGTAGAAGAAAAAGGCCCATTGCAAAACTGTGCCATCAAGGTCAAGAGGGAATGGGAGGGTGCCAGAAAGGATCCATTTTGGTGCAAAAGGGTACTAGAGGGCTTAAGCATACTGAATGTGAATAAATCTGTGGGCCTGGATGGGCTGAATCTTCATGCGCCTAAAGAGAAGGGACAGCCACTGGCTGAGCTCTTCATCAGCTCAATGGAGACAGGGATAGCACCGAGGGACTGGAAGACAACAGATATATTTCCCTTGCATAAGAGTGAGACTAGGGATTAACCAGGGAACTACAGACCTCTCAATCAAATGTCTATAATGGGTAAAACTGCTAGAAACCATAATGAGGAAGATGCTGGTAAGGTTCCTGGAAAGTTCAGGACAAAAGGCAGCATTGTTTCACTTTGGGGGTGTGGGTGGGGTTGTGTCAGATGAACTTAATCAGTATCTTCAATTGGTTGATGAAGGTACTGTAGCAGAAAAGGGGTAGGTGGTAGACTTACTGTTATCTTGACCTCACTAAAGCCTTTGACTCTGTCTCACATGGGTGGTTGGGAAAGAAGATGCATAACCTGGGATGGGGAACAAACTTGGAAGATGGGTGGAGAATCAGTTGAGTGGTAGATCCTGGGGGGGGGGTTTCAACATCTTCATTTGCCACATTGACGTAGAGATACAAGACAAGAGGCAGTATGACACTTTGCAGATGATACTACATTCTGTGGCCTGGTGGATAGTGAGGATGTGGTCAGAATTAAGAAGGAAGACCAGGGTAGATTAGGGAAGTGGTCAATATTATGGCAGGTAAAATTCAACAGCATATAGTTATGGTGATGAACATGGGTTAAAAATCTCCAAAACCTGTTTGGTCACACACCAGCTGCTGCCCCACAAATTTTATTAAGACGCATTGTAAATGCAGGGGTTGAGCTTGCCAAACCCTTTACACTGTTTGCTAAAATTTAGTACCAAGAAGAGTAAGGTGATGAACATGGGGTAAAAAAATCCCAAAACTGAACACAGAGCTAGGGAGGTAGTTGTAGAAAGCACAGCAAAAGAGAGAGATTTAGGGAGTAACTATTTCAGACAGTTCAAAGACAACAGCGCTATGTAATGAGACAATGACAAGGGCAGATAGGTTGATAAAATGCATAGCAAGTCCGGTCAGCAGCAGGAAGAAGAGTGGTGCTTCTACTGTACCAATGTATAAGCAATTAGTTCATCCTCACCTGGAATGCTGTGCGCAGCTTTGGAGCCCAAATATGAGGCAGGACAGGAAAAGAGGGAGGTGGTACAGAGGAGGGTAAACAAGATGACCCAGGTGTCCATGGGTGTGGGTGCAAAAGATAGACACTGATTCAGTTTGTATATGGTAGAACACACTAGATGCATGATTTTATTCCAACAAGGTTCCAAAAATGAAAAACACAAGGAAATAAAATAAATAAATAAAAGGAGGCAGTATAGCAACGTGGTTTAGGGCACTGAGCTGCAAACCTGGAGACCTGGGTTTGAATCCTTCAGCCCCCGCTTGCATACTGTGTGACCCTGAGCAAATCCTTGACTTCCTTGTTCTCTCAGGTCACACCTGGAAATAAGCTTCAGCTTAGTGTGCCTTTCCTGGTTAAACAATTTCCCCTTCCTCCTAAAAGAAAATAATTCATCACATAGCATTTGTCAGGATGCAATAGTCAGGATCACATCACATCGCTGGGATCCTTTTCTCATCTGTGCTTCAGATTGCATTGAGGACATGAAGACTAAATGTCCTTCCCTCCCTCCCTCTCTCATGCTTCAGGCAGAGTGAAAATCCCAGGCACTGCACAGCTAATTTAGGGGTTGTGGGGGAGTTATATACCCTCTCCGAGGCTCTGGGCTGTCTGGAAATGACAATGCTGTTTACAACTGTTTTCAATGCTGTTTACAAACTGGCTCTAGGTAGTCTGAACACCAAGGCTGTTTATATCAGATAACATTATGAATTAAAACAAAAAAATTCTTTCTCCAGCATTTTCCTTATTCCTGTACTCGGTATTACTCGGTTTGAAAAAGTGGAAGTAGACACTAGGCCCATCGAGACCACTTTCCCCACAATAGTGGGGGGCATCTACAAAGTGTTCCCTAAAAGGAACTTATCCAATTCAGTTTTAAATTGCTTACGTGATGACTGCTCCACTATATGTTGAGGTAAGGCGTTCTACAGTTCGTCTGACCTAACAGTGAAATAATATTTTCTTTTATTTGTAAAGGCCCTTGGGATTTGAAGTTGCCTATTGTTACATCGTAATCCATGTTTTTTATCTGAGAACTCTAAGTTACAGATGTCTTTAAGATCCTCATCATTTAAAATATTAAATAACAGTAATAGATCCCCCCTATCTTGTCTCTTTTGCAGGTCGTATAATCCTAAGACTGTCACCCTTTCTTTGTAGGGCAAACCCCTTATTTCTGGTATTAGTTTTGTTACTCTCCTCTGTAAACTGTCCACCATCTTTTTGTCTTGTTCCAGGTATGGAGACCAGAAAGAGACTGCATAGTCAGAGTGGGGTCGAATATAAGACCGGTATAGTTTAGTAATACATTCTTTGTTACATGTAATAAACAATTTTTTAATGGCAGATATAATACTACTGCCTACTTGGGTGACTTTATTACATTGATCACTCCAGTTAAATTTATTATTTACAATGTTGCCCAAGTCTCTTTCTATGTGCACTGTCTTAATATTAGAATTGCATAAGGTGTACTCAGCATTTGGGTTTCTTTTCCCTAAATGTGTGACTGAGCACTTTTCAGTATTAAAAGTCATATTGTTTTCCTGGGCCCATGTCTCAATAATTTGAAGGTCAGTTTTAAGTCTGTTCATTTTTAAATCACTGTCCACCTCAGATGATATTTTAGTGCCGTCTGTAAATTTACTGATCTGACTGGATACATCCAAGTGTAAGTCCCCTATAAATAAACTGAAGAGTATAGGGCCCAATACAGAGCCCTGTGGAACACCACTGGTCACTGGAATGTCACCAGAGGCAGTATCCACTATTCTAACATTCTGCAACCTATTATTTAACCATCTGTCAACCCACCTGATGGTATAGCTACTAAATTCCATCTTGATCAATTTTCTAATTAATAGGAAACTTTTCATTTATACTAAATCTGGCTTTCTCAGACACCAAACCACTGCAGAGTATATAGAGAATAACCAATAGGTTTGTGTCTATTACCAGTGAGTAATAGAATCGAGAGGTTCTGGACACATGAACCTCGAGAGTGAACCTTGAGAGGTTCCAATGTGTCCAGAACCTCTCGATGCTAGTACTCCCTGGTAATGGACAAACAAACCTATTGGATATTTTTTTTAATATATGGATGCAACGTTTATCTCGAATGGGCGGTCGACCGTTTCAGTGAACTGACTTTCTACTGGTCGACTGCTGCAGTGTCTTACGCTATGGATTCAGCTGTGTGCTTGCTCATGACAGTTCCCGACCCCTGTCCATTTTTTTTAAATGTTTGAGATCATACCTGCTCTTCAGGAGTGCAATGGCAGGACCAACCAGATATTTCTATTTCCTGAGGGAAAACCATAAAATAAAAACGAGAAGCGCGATGACTGAGTTTGCTTTCGGTAAACGAGAGAACCACCGCCATCTTTTTTTGAACTGTTCTGCCCACCCACACAGGAAAACTGGCCAATGAGGAGGCATGCTTAAGACGTGGGGGCAGGTGGTTTCTTTTTGGAAGCTTGGAAAGATACTATTGTCAGCACAAAAGTGTAGTATTACCAGTGATTGGCAATACTATTACCAGTGATTGACAATACTATTATCACTGAACCTTTCAGGCTATTACCAGAATTTTTTTGTATGCTTTACAGACCCAATTAAATTGAAGATCCATATATTAAATAACATTTCAATGTACTGTAGGTAATCAGACATATTTACACTATATGTGCTGCATAACAACAGTGCAGTAAACAATGGGCCAGATATTCAAAGCTTTGCACCCGGCGAAAATCTGTAGTGCTGGAATAGTGCCGAATTTGCACAAGACTGCAATATTCAAAAGCCCTGTTAGTGCTGGCCCTGTGTGATAGCGCTGATGCAAAAGTTAATGTATGCAAGGGAGGGAGGTTGGGGAGTTGCCATGAATGCCAACACACTGGCATATTCAAAATAGTAGCGCTGCACTACAGGTTGTTGCACCACCGATACCATGGCACTAAATACCACCTGCAAAAAGCACTAAGTGGTGGTGGAACCCGAAGTAACTTGAAGTGACACCTTAAATTACTACCATAGTCGGTATCATGATCCCCCCCAAACTCATGTGGTACACTGAGAGCTCACCCCAGTGTGCCCAAATGTATTTTTTTTATTTTCCATACTTGTAAATAAAGAAAATCATCCCTCGATGTCTTGTTTCTTCAATGCAGGATCCTGTTTCAAACTTCTGTAGTCTGCCCCAAAAATCTGACATTGGAGTGCCCAATCCCTGTGTTGGCATCATGTCCCCCAACCCCCCCAACTCATGTGGTACACTGAGAGCCCATCCCAGTGTGCCCAAAAGTAATTTTAATGCACAGTTTTTCCCTTGCTGATGGGGGTCCCCAATCCCCCTGTCAGCAGCATGTATCCCCCCCAACTCATGTGGCACACTGGAAGCCCATCCCAGTGTGCCCAAAAGTTATATTATATTACTTGCCTTGCCAACAGGGGTGCCCAATTCCCCTATCAGCAGCATGTATCTTCCCCAACTCATGTGACACACTGGGAGCCCACCCCAGTTTGCCCAAATGTATTTTTTTTATTTTCCATACCTGTAAATAAAGAAAACCATCCCCCTATTTCTTGTTTCTTTGATGCAGAATCCTGCTTCAAACTTCTATTGTCTGCCCCAAAAATCCGACATTGGAGTGCCCAATCCCTGTGTCAACATCAATTTCTCCCACCCCCCCAACTCATGTGGCACACTGGGAGCCCACCCCAGTGTGCCCAAAAGTTATATTAATGTATAGTTTTTCCCTTGCCAAAGGGGGTGCCCAATCCTCCTGTTGGCAGCATGTGTCCCCCCAACTCATGTGGCACACTGGGAGCCCACCCCAGTGTGCCCAAAAGTTATATTATATTACTTGCCTTGTCAACGGGGGTGGCCAATCCCCTATCAGCAGCATGTATCTCCCTCCAACTCATGTGGCACAGTGGGAGCCCACTCCCAGTGCACCCAAATTTATTTATTTATTGTACCTGTAAATAAAGAAAACCACCCCCAACATGTTATTTTGGTTTTTAGCCTAGAAAAAGGAAAACAGTCCCTCGTTGTCTTCCCAGTCCCCCCTCCCCATCCCTAACTTCCCACTAAGCACCCACCTCCTCTTACCCTTCCCCACACCATACTTACCTCTGGAGGTCAGCGCTGTCACATCTTCTAAGGACTGGGACACATCTGCACTCTTTAGAGACGAACTGCAAAATGAAGAATCAAAGGTAAGTGACGTATAATGGCTGTCAATGGGGTTTCAACTTATGATGATGTCTTGGTCATTTTAGAATTCTGTCCCAAATTTTCAACATGGGTTTAATTATCTATGACACTGTCACTATCATTTCATTAGTCGGTCCCAAAAAGTGATTTCATGGTTGCTGTGCAGAATCATCTTTTGGGACCAGTTAATGAAACAACAGTGCCACTGTTCATGAGGTGGGATCTCAGAAGGCCCATATTGCAAATTTGGTGAAAAATTTCAAAACATGACTGCGTTATGAGTGTATGTTGCTCAGTTTCTACACAGGCTCGTAACTTTGCTAATTTTTAATAATTTCACCCCAGATTTTCAACATTGCCATTTATTCACATCTGCTTATGAATGGTACAGCTGTCATTTTTCATATCCTGCCCAAAACACATTTTCACACCTGTGGAGCAGAACGGCGAGCTCAATGTGCAAAATCAACTTTCAGGATGGAGTAACAAAATCACAGTCCCACTGTTCATGAGAGGAGGTCCCAAAAAGGCCATATAGAAAATTTGGTGAAAAAATTCCAAAACATGACCGTGTTATGAGTGTGCATTGCGCAGTTTCTACACACGCTCGTAACTGTCAATTGTTCATGTTTTCACTCCCGATTTTCAACATTACCATTTTTTCACACTATCTCATGAATAATACAGCTGTAATTTTTCAAATCCTGCCAAAAAGTGTTTTTCCACACACGTCGCACAACACGGCATTACAGTACAGTGTAAACAAGCTTACACGCTGCAGTGTAGGACAATGGGGTGAGAGTTAGGCCTGATGACCCCATGGAACACCCCAATGCCTGTTGGTGTGTGGAGGTTGGGGGGATGTGGTGGGGTGGTAGGGGTGGGAACCCTGTGGATAGGGTGTTGGGGTTGTAAACCCTAATGCCTCATTTCCCTGCTTTTGTTGCTATGGTATTCACCCTAACTGATGCATTAACAACATTTTTGCAACTAAGATATATATATATATATATATATATTTATATTTTCATGGCAAAAAAACTCAGTTTAATGTATCAATTAGGGTTGTTCCACAGCAACAAAAGTGAGGAAATTCAGTGTTAGGTTTGCCACCCCTTGTACCCCAAGCCCACCCCGCCCCACCAACAGACATCGGGGTGTGCATTGGGGTCATTGGCCCTAACTCTTACCCCATTGCATGTGTAAATAAGCTGAGGTGGTGCAGTATAGGAGAATGGGGTGAGATTTAGGCCTGTTGACCCCAACGCACACCCCGATGCCTGTTGGTGGGGGCAGGTTGGGTGTGGAGTGCAAGGGGTGGCAACCCTAACACTGAATTTCTTCACTTTCATTGCTATGGAACTACCCCAACTGATACATTAAGCAGATTTTTTTGCCATAAATTTCCCTTCTTTTTGAGAATGTGCACTATAAATAGTGAATGGTATGTGGTGGTGGGAGTGCAGGGCCCCCACCATGGTTCCCATTTGTGCGTAATAACCCTAACAGTAATGGTAACTCTAACAGTAACCATAACAGCAATGGTAACAGTAATCCTAATGGGAACATTAACACTAACAGTAATGTCAATGCTAACGGTAATGGTAACAGTAACGATAACAATAACAATAACGGAAACACACATGCAAATGGTACGCAAATGGTAACGAAAATGCAAACAGTAATGGCAAAGCAAATGCAAGCAGAAACAGGAACACCAGTGGTGACGTGAAAGGAAACAGTGACGTAAACAGTAATGCAAACGCAAGTGCAAAAGTAAATGGAAATGATAACGAAAATGGCAATGGAAATGCAAGTGCAAATGTGAAACCAAACACAGATGGTAATGCAAATGGCAATGGAAACACAAACAGTAATGGTAATGCAAAGAGAAACGCAAAAACAAGTGCAAATACAAACAGTAAAGCACACTGTGACGCGAACAGAAACGATAACGCAAATGGTAATGGAAAGGCAAGCGCAAATGGAAACACAAACACAAATGTTAACACAAATGGTAATGGAAATGCAAATGGTAACAGTAACACAAACGCAAATGCAAACAGTAACGGCAAAGGCAACACACAAGGAAACAGTAACACAAGTGACAGCAGAAATGCAAACGGCAACGCAAACACTAACGGTAACAGAAACACAAATGGAAATGGTAACGCAAATGGTAATCAAAATGCAAATGGTAATGGTAACACAAATGCAAACTGTAACGCACACGGTGACGCAAATGGAAATGCTAATGAAAATGGTAATGGAAATGCAAATGCAAATGGTAATGCCAACATGTCACAAAAAGAAACAGTAACACAAACCCAAGTGCAAATGCAAATGGTAACGCACATGGTGACGCAAACAGAAATGTAAACGGTAACGGAAATGCAAGCAGAAACATAAACGCAAATGCTAATGGTAACAGTAACGCAAATGCACATGCTTTGTGTTCGAAAGAGGTACATCCAGAAGCACAGTGACTACAAAGAATGTGGACATAATAGTTGCCCTCGGACAGGAAAATGAGCACTTGGAATACTAAATTGCTTTTATCACAGGAACTGTACAATGTAGAAAAAAAATTTAAATCTCATGTTATTTATGACTTTCCAGACTAGTTTTGCACTTCTCCCCCCAGTGGGGGACTAAAAATTTTTGTGATGAAAAGTTCATATCTCAAACCATTTTGGAGATATGGGACCCGAAAGGTGAAGCGGATGCTGTAATGTTATCCTATGGGAAAAATCATCAACTTCGGAGTGCCGTAACTGTGCAGCCCTGTTATATTTTGGCACCAAAGTATGAAAGGGCACATCTGTGTGATGTTGGCTTTCTTCCCAGCAAATTTCAGCCCAAAAGACCAAACTGTTGTTTTGCAGCAGGGTGGCAAATATTTCCTATTGTTTTGGGCACAGTGTTGCAAATTACTTTGGCAAATCATGACACTTTCACAAAAAAAATCACAAAAGTGTCGCATTTATGAAATTACTTTGTGACACTACGTTTTACAAAAATAAAAAAAAAAAACATTTTTCTGGGGTGTTTTATCCCCCCAAAAAAAGACATGGCAAGCATTCTCAGGGCTCGACTATGTGAACACAACATGAATTGTGTCCCTAGAGAGTCCCAAATTTGAATGGCAAGCATTTTTCTTACCACCAACTGAAAAAAATGGTTGAATCACAAAAGTAAAAGGGTCATTTGTGACAGCAAAAACTATTTGCAACACTTTAGCATAGTTTGTTAACTGTTCCCATATACTATAATGGGATTCTGTGTTTTTTGAATAACTTTTGAACCGTTTAATATTTTTTCATGAACTTTTTGAAAGACACATCAGGGACCCTAGCTGCATGGTCCCTGAAGTTTTTGGACTGATCACACAAACTGTGCAGGCTATAGGCACAAGCAAGGAAACATGCGAAAACCCATACTTTATGCGTTTTAAGGCGTTCTGTAGCTCCGCAACCGTACATCTGACCATAAAGAAACTTGGCAAGTTCAGAGATCTATGGTACCAGACTGTGCATTCCAAATGTCAGATAACTCCATCATACATTGGCAAAGTTATTAAGGTGCAAATTTCAGATTTAACCTTAAATGGGGTACTCAACCCTAACTATATTCTTTCTATGTGTAGCTATAGGTCTTTATAGCTATGTATGTACACACACGTCTATATAGTGCTACATGCAGTCATATATTTCCCACTGTGTTCCTCATTATGGGGTACATCCCTCAGTGTATCCCTCAGTCTAGCCCTGGCCTGCATATGTCCCTCATGTGAACAGTGCTTTGCACACTTTGACTGTGATGTGCAGTCAGTCATGGCCGCAGAGGGTTCTAGGCTATGGACCTACATATAGTTAAACTTTATACATACAACGGTGTTGGTATTTGTGTTCTTTGTTTGTATCTCCATGTTTGAGAATGTGTCCCACCCTCTAGGTAGTGGTGTCCCTCATTGCCCCTCATTCAGCATGTCTGTGTCTCTCATTGCAGTGATGCATGGGTGAGTGATATGCACTGACTGTGCCTGCAACACCCATTTTCTGCAGCATCCAACCTGTACTTCCATTCTGAACAACAGGGGGTTGCTGTGTGCACACCCTAGCCTGTAGCTTCTAGCCTGTACTTCCACTCCGACCAACAGGGGGTTGCTGTGAGCTCCTTGCAATAGCCCTGGGCAAAGTACATGGGAGTGCATGCAAAGCAGGCCACAATGAGATGCGACAGTGACTGTTTGCCCATGGATTGCCTGAGTAGGCTCATTTGCATAGGATCTTTGAAGATTGCAAACTTTTGCCCCAGACTAACCTGTTTGCACTCGCTAATCTGTTAGCACTGTGCAATCAGGTTAGCCCTGGTCAAACCTCTCAAAAGCATAGCACAGTTCCGCAGTGTGTGGCCTGTGTTGTTTGCAGTTGTTGTGCAACACTTCATCGCTATTACACACATTGTCCACCAACTTCAACTCTGCCTTAATCCACCTCTGTGTCCACTTAGTTGCTGTTGCATTTTACACTTCCCTGTTATATTCAGAGCTGTCTTATTTCCCGGGCTATTTTAGCAATGCACTCCCAGCCCTGTTTGCACTGCTTCCTTTGCATGCTATATTCAGTAGGTTTAGCCCTGGGGCTATTCCTTTGAATATAGCTTGCTATTGATTCAGGGCTAATATAGTACACCATGCAGTGCTAATTTAGCCCTTGGGCTAAGTTTTGAATATCTAGCCCCAAGACTCATATTTTAAACGTGCAAATATTTAATGACTTATGTCTTTATATTGGCACATGAAATTGTGCTAGCTAGCTATTATATTATTTGGTAGCTTTGAGCCATGCAGGATGCATTTTAGAGGGTCTTGAAAAGGAAACAGTGTGAGGAAGAAAAAAGGTGGGGTATTGTAGGTGGCCACCCTGACAGAACAGGGAGAGGATAGTACAGTATAGAATAGATAGAATACTGCTGCAAAAGGCCTTAGAAAATAAATTAAAATAGAGTCCCTCTCCATACCCAAAGGGCTAAAGCACAATAGGAAAGGGATTTTCAGGTCTCAATCTCCAACCAGCAGTGGCAGCAAGGCTGGATCAGAGCTCATATTGCCTGCTGTGATGGACACAAGTGTCTTATTATGAATAAGACCAGTCACAGATGGCACAGGGATCTAGCCAAGCGTAAGAAGATGGGTCTTCTTCCAAATGACACCTGTTGGCAGTGTGGTAACTCGGGGGCACGTTTGTTTCATATTCTCTAGGATTGCCCCAATCTGCATTCCTTTTGGGTATTGATTCAGGGGATGTGCCAACAAATTTTTCCAGATATAGTTCCAGACCCACCTCTTTTATTTTTGGGATGCGCTCAGCCAAATATGTCTAAATTCAACCCAGGGGCTAAGTGGGTTATTGCAGTTGGGGCTGTAGCCAAATGACTCATATTATTGAATTGGAAATCCTCAGTGACACCATCCTTTCAAGAGTTTCTCCTTGCATTAAACCAGGGGGCTACATTTGAAAGAATTTCCAGCTTCGCGGCTGGTTCTACGGCTCAATTTGAGAAATGCTGGCAACCCTTTCTGCAGTCTAAATATTGTCATAATCTCTTTACCTGACCCGTTTCACAGTCTATTATTGCTTCTGGGTTGGATATTTTCCCTCTACTGGATGTGGTGCCCTTCTCCCTCTTAGTTTTATCCTGTCCCTTTATATAGCTCCTTATCTAGTGAAAGATTGCCTTCTTGTATATAGTTGATATGGTTACATGGATTTTTGATAGGCACACACTTGTTTCATAATCTGGTGTTGAAATCAATCCGGCAGGATTATATCATTTCTTTTTTAACTCTTAATTCACTGTAATTAAGTCCCGCAGGCCTTAGAGGCATCTGGGATTCAGCCAGACCCTTATTATTCATGGTTAGTTATTTGCGTGTTTATGTTTTGGCCTGTACATTTTAACCAATATCACTGAATGACTTGACTCACTCTATTGTATCTTTACCTATAACCGCACCCTCCTGGTCACACCAAATGTTGCAGTTTGACCTGGATTTATGTGTACTACTGTATGTTTTGTGTGTGTCTTATCTTAAAAAAAATAATAAAAATTGTTAAACATAAAAAAATAATAGAGTCCCTCTAATTCCAAGGTAGGATGACCAGCCCTATCACACCAAGTACAGAAGAAAAGGCTTATGAGGAGAGGTTGAGAGATCTAAACATGTACATGATGGAGGTGATAATGGAGAGGGGAGACATAATTGAGACCCCAAAGTCTCTCTTTGTTAGCCCAACACTGGAGTTTGCATAGGCTCCCTAGATTTGTGCCTCGCACCAAGTTTAACCAATACCTAACATGTTAATCACTCTATGCATTATTGTAATTGTGTCTGACTTGTCTGTGCTACTGTTCTGTATTTGCACTGTACTGTTCTCCTACTGTGTGTACCTATACTGACGTGGAACATGTTAGTCGCTATATGCATTATTGTAATTGTGTCTGACTTGCTTGTGCTACTGTTCTGTATTTGCACTGTACTGTTCTCCTACTGTGTGTACCTATACTGATGTGGAACCTTTGAAAAAGAGTAACTGACTTAAAGGTATTTTCTGAATCCTCAATAAATAAATAAATAAATAAATAAAAGACATATGTAAGAAGTTTTCCCCCATGTCTCGGGACACAAATATTACTTCTTATCTGGGGGTACTCACACTCAGAAATCTGCACTGCATCCTATCACTTTGGGCCTGGGAAATGGGGGCTGCAGAAATTGCATGACATCATTAACTGAGAAGCTACTCACAGGCTGTCCACTCTTGGAGCTGGAATCAAGCAGGTAGATTGTCTATTCATCCTTCTATTGATGTTACACTGGTTGGGAGGGCTACTTTATGTTGAAGCACTTTATACCCTTCAGCTTAATTAAGGTTGGCATTGATGGTTAGTATGTAAATTTGTCAAAGCCAGACTGCTGAAAAGATACATTGTAGCAAAAGGCATCAGCATAGGATTGTCTCTATAGTACAGTAACTTAGTTACTAGCTGTTTAGGGCCATACACATTTACAGTTACTGAATTTATATTTACAGTTACCCATGGGCATAACTAGTGATCCCTATAGATCTGCACACAAGTGGCATTATGCTCCAGATGGGGCGATACACCGTACTGGAGGGTTGCAAGACCTGTGCTTAAGGTTTGGCTACCACAACATAACACATACAAAGGAACTGAGGACTAGGCTATTGCTCCCTTAACTTACTACCTCTAGCACTTTTACAGATCTGAGCTTTCCATTGCTGTACAGAAGAAACAACAAACCTCACGTCCTAATCCACCTGGGAACAAATGACCTCACCAGTCGCTCAGTTGAGGAAACCAAAAAGAATCTCACTGCACTAGGCAGCAGAATCACTCCTCTTTCATCTGGAATATCCTTTTTAGAAATCCTGCCTGTCTGGGAAAAGGGAAGCAGAAAGCAGAGAGTCAGAGAAAAGGAAATTACAGAGCTCAACTCCTGGCTCAAGGAATGATGCCAGGAAAAAGACCAAAAATTTGTAGGCATCTGGCATAGTTTCTGGGAATGGGACTTTTTCAAATATGATGGCCTGCATCTCAACAGTGTGGACGTGGGCACTAGGCCAGAAATTTGATGTCTTCTGTGGACATTTAAACTAGGAAAAGGGGAGATGGCATCAACTCCCAGCACACCTCAAAGGATAGTAGATGCATCTCCCCCAGCATCAGCCAGTACATTATTCTTTCATCCAGCTAAGCACACAAGCGACCCTATAAATGCATCCTTGGAAAAAGGGGACAGGATACTATTGACCAACAAGCCCCAGGAGCCACTAGATTCCCCACCCCAACACTTACCAGTACATAATTTTTTCATCTGACTAGGCCTTCATAACAGCCTACAAATGCAGCCACAGGGCAACAAGCAGTGCAAAAAAAATGGAAGCACAGAGAAGCCCAGCCACACTCCTCTGATGCTGCTAGACACAAAGCAGACACAAGGAAAGCAGAAAACCAGGTATGGCAAGCATTATGTATTAATGCTCGCAGTCTAGCAAATAAAATCTCAGACCTCTGTGCCCTGGTGACTGAAGCTCATCTGGATTGAATTGCAGTAACAGAGACATGGTTCAATGAGAACCACACCTGGGACACCACCATCCCAGGTTACACTCTGTTCAGAGGGGACTGAGAGGGAAAAAGAGATGGGGGGTATCTTTATACATTAAGAAAGATGTCAAAGCCACTGAGATCCAGGGCAATCATAGCAAGGTCAAGACCCAAGGGGTACCCTTGGAACAGGACACAGGGCCCCAATCAGGCTCAGAGTTGTGTACAGATCACTGTCACAAGAAAGTAATGACATAAGTGATGTCACAAGTGGTGTGCCACAAAGCTCAGTTTTAGGCCCAATAATTTTCCAAATTTTCATAGCAGATATGGAGGAAAATGTAAGCAATTATATCATAAAATATGGAGATGACGCGAAATTAAGTGAACCATGTGACACAAAAGAAGAAATAGCATTGTTACAGAAAGATATAAATAACATCGCCTTATGGGCACCTCAGTGGGGGATGAAATTAAAAACAGAAAAATGTGTTCTCCACTCTGGAAAAAAAATCCACATCATAACTATATACTTAACAATAGGAATACACAAAAAAAAGAGAAACAGAAAAAGACCTGGGTATATTAGTGGATAATAATTTAAACTTCAAACAACAGCACACAAGCATAATTGCAAGGGCAAATAGAACAATTCATGCAATCAAAAGAAATATTAAAAGCAGGTCAGCCGAAGTCTTAATCACGTTATACCAATCTTATGTTAGGCCAGTAATGGACTATGGCAGTTATCTGTGGAATTCTAATACAAAAACAGAAATAGATAGATAGACTGGAAATAGTCCAACGCAGGTACACAAAATCAATAAATTCATTACAAGGACTTTCTTATAAGGATAGGCTGCATAAGTTAGAACTACATAGCCTTGAAATCAGATGGATAAGAGGGGACATGGTATTTTACTATGACATCATGAGTGATCCACAATTGATGTTGGAATTAAATATAGACTAGAAAATCAGACACATTTAATGTCAGAGGACATTATGTACTTGTTAAAACATCTATTTATAAATCTAATAAAAGAAAATATTATTACACGATGAGATCAGTGAACCTATGGAATAGGTTGCCAGAAAATGTAATTATAAGCCAAGATAGAAATAGTTTTCAAAGACAACTGGATAAATACATAGCCAATGGAGGCAATATGAATTATTACAGTATGTTCTAACAGAGCAACCTCATTGGTTTAGGCCTTTTCTCTGCTCTCAGCTTCTTAGTGAATTTTAGTGAAAGTAGACTAAGAACTTCTTGAATCCAAACTAACAATGGTTAACAAAGGTGAGCTACTGATTGTGAGGGACTTCAACCTACCTGATATAGATTGGCCCTCCTACACAGCCTCATCACCAAGAAGTAAGGAATTCCTCATTGCCCTGCAAGAAGTGGGTCTGACTCAGATGGTGGGTACCCCCAAAAGAGAGGAAGCAATCCTGGACCTCATGATAACTACCAGCACCAGGGTATCAAACATGACAGTAGGAATCAATCTAGGTTCTAGTGACCACAAGTCAGTCTGGTTTACAGTCAGCAAATATGTGGACATCAGTCATACTAAAATGAAGATCCTCAAGTTTAGGAGTGCAGAATTCCACAAGATGAGATCCACCTTCAGAAGCATACATACAAAAGAGACACACAGGAATGTTGAAGCAAGCTGGATGGCCCTAAAGACATTATTAATCCTTGTCACATTGGAATGCACAAGGGTGATCAACAAATCCAAAAGAAGAAACAAGCCTCTTTGGTTTACTAAAGAAGTGGCTGCAAAAATTAGGGAAAAGAAAAAAGCATTCAAGAAATACAAGGAAACAAAGAATGAAAGCAATGGAGAGGAATACAGGGCTAAGTATAAAGAGGCCAGCAAAGTTATTAGAGTGGAAAATGCACAAACAGAAGAGAGAATTGCAGAGGGAATAAAAAGAGGCAACAAGATCTTCTATAGATACATTAGAGAAAAGAGAAAGACCAAGGGGGGAACAGTTCAACTATAAATGAAAGAATGTCAACACGTGGAAAAGGGTGATAGAGAAGCAGAACTGTTAAATGAATATTTCTGCTCTGTATTTACACAAGAAGATAATGGAAGTGAACCAAAACTGAGCAGATGGGACAGCCAGAACATGGAGGTAGACACAAGTCTCTTCACCAAGGAGAGAATCCTTGAGGAGCTAAATAGGCCAAAAACTGACAAAGCCATGGGACTGGATGGAATTCATCCATGGATACTGAAAGAGCTAAGGTAGGAACTTGCAAGTCCTTTAGCAGAGCACTTCAGTAAACCACTGGAAAGTGGTAAAGTACTAGAAGACTGGAAGAAGGCCACGGTGGTACCCTTGTACAAGAGTGGAAGCAAGGAAGAGTTAGGGACTACCAACCAGTCAACCTCACCTCTATTGTGGGGAAAATTATGGTCTCAATACTAAAGGAAAGAATAGTGACATACCTAAAAAAACTGTGGAAAGTTTGACCCAAAGCAACACGGCTTCACAACTGATCATTCATGCCAGACAAACATGCTAGATTTTTTGACTGGGTAATAAAAATACTGTGGTGGATCAGGGCAGAGCAGTTGACATAGAATACCTAGACTCCAGCAAAGCCTTTGACTCCATCACCCACAGGAGGCTTATTAACAAGCTGGAGAGTATAGAGGTACAAGACAAAATTGTAAACTGGGTAAGGAACTGGTTTCAGGACAGAACTCATAATGTAATGATAAATGGCACTCTGTCACAGGAGGGAAGGGTGACCAGTGGCATCCCACTGGGATCAGTGCTGGGACCAGTCCTCTTCAACATATTCATCAGTGACATTGCAGATGGATTGGAGGAAAAGGTGTGCCTGTTTGCAGATGACATGAAGCTCTGCAACAGAGTGGATACACAAGAGGGTGCCTCAGGGATGGAATCAGATCTAAAAATGTTAGAAGAATGTCCAGAACTTGGTAGCTGAAGTTAAACACCAAAAAATGTAAGGTTATGCATCTTGGGAAAAGAAACACCCCAAAAAATTACACTCTAGGGGGAGAAAAATTGGCTGTTACTGACATAGAAAGAGACCTTGGAGTCATGATTTCCAGCAATCTGAAGGTGGGGAAACAATGTGAAAAGACGGCACTAAAAGCAAGTCACATCCTTGAAAGCATGGGCAGGGGTATTTCAAGCAGAAAACACAAAGTAATAACACTACTGTACAGAACCTTGGTGAGACCTCACCAAGAGTGCTGCATCCAATTCTGGAGACCTCACCTAAAAAAGGATAGATACCAGTTAGAGACAATGCAAAGAAGTGCCACAAAGATGGTTTGAGACCTTCACCAGGAACCCTATGAGGAATGACTCAGGAAATGAAACATGTACTCACTGGAACAGAGAAGGAAAAGGGGAGGGACTGATCCAAGATGGCGGAGTAGTGCACTGCTGAGTTGGAAGCTAGTACAGGAGCACACAATTTCACTCTGAACTATCGTTATAATCCACCCATTTCAAACAAGACATTATCTTTCTGCAGTATTTTTAGCAGAAAATGTCTAAAAGGATACGACAATTAAAGGATGCTAAACAAAAACCAGGGCCGATAGATCTGGCTAAAACTAGGAGCAAAAGAAAAGATCTCCCTCTTTCTACATAAACTACAATATTTTCTGGCAAGTGGAGTAAAGTTATGGATCTTTTACCGGCAGTTCTCTCCCTACTACCATCATTAACCTCAGAAACCGAACCGAAGTGAATGGGGGAATTAAAAGACACTAATTCAATGGAGGCTGCAGACTTGAAAATAACAGGGGTCCGTCACAGATATCAGGAGGATGATATTGACAGAGAGGATGAAACGGTTTTACCTGGAACCGCCTCAGGTGCATCAGATGTAGAGGAACAATCAGCACAGGAACTTAAGTGCTCCGGGGGCCTGAAACTCTCACAACACAACAAGGAAGTAAGTACTCCTCAAGAAGATCAGTCCACGGACTGGAGTAAAACAGAAAATGTCAACCCTAAAAGTTAAGAGAAGAGAATGCATAAGGATGGCAAATTTGCAGATAACCTAAGTAATTCCAAAGAAAAACACATCGGCTGGAGCCGCTAAATTAAAGTTCTATTACAACGGAAAACTGCATTTTTTTTACAGATCTCAGAGAGGCAGAACAGCTATTAAGAGAGAATGATGAGCAATCATTTTATCAAGGATGGAGGGCAGAAAGCTGGGGCAAGCTTCTACAAAACTCAGTAATGACATTACATCAGGCTTGACACAACAATTAAGTACTACTAGTGATGAAACTACACCAATTGGTCAAGGCAAGCAGGTAGACCAGATGAACCAGGCCCTGGACCCTAACAAGGGTGAAACAACAACCCTCGGCCTGTGATGAACTAATTACTAAGATTAAGGCAGTTGCCCTGTGCTGTTTCTTTTTTTTTCATTTAGTTATTTCTTTCTCTCCCTTCCCCCCCTTTTTCTTTTTGTTGCTGTGGTCTGAGTGTATTGAAGGGAAGGGGGAGTTATTGGTTAAGAATGTATAGGGAATGCTATATAAGTCATATAAGTAAGCACTAATCAAAATAAATTGTTGAAATAATTAACTCTTGCTTTATTTTTTCTATCTGCTGAAAAGTCAAATCCCATGGTGCCGTGAAAAGGGGGCAAGAAGTGAGCAGAAGACTGGGCTCCATGACATACGCCACTCCTTTGCTTTTCTATCTTTATTACAAGCAGAAGGATTTATTTTTAAGAGTCACCTTATACAGGTAATGGGTTGAACTGCTAGATGATTGTTGGAACTATTGGAATTAAAATTCTCACGAAAGATAAAGAGAATGGGGATCAAAGAAGAAGGCTGAGATAAGGAAGGGAACAGGGGTATGAAAATAGTACCCATAATTTTTTCTTTCTTTTTACACTAAGAGGTGGAATTTGATTTGAGTGCTCCAACTAGCTTCCTTGGACACTCAGGAAAGGGAGGTAAGCAGTAGCCATCTTTGGTGGAGAAAGGTGTGTAATGGAGAGTTCCTCTCCAGCACAGGGGGAGGGGGGTGTTAGGGTGTATAGGTTAGGTTTATTCCATATAATCAATTTATTATTAGATCCTGAATCACAACGGGAGTTTATTAAAGTGAAAAAGAGGACTATGGTGAAACAGATGAAGCTGAATGATAAGGATATAATAGAAGAAAGCCTAGTATTTTGCTTCCTAAATACGGTAATACCAGTTGAAAATTATAGACACAATGCTTAATATATTAACTCAGAATGTGAAAGGACTAAAAAATAGACAAAAAGCAAAATAAATCTTTAATTATATTGACAAAAGAAGAGTGGATATTTTGCTTTTACAGGAAACTCATTTTTGTAAAAAAAAAAAAAAGAAGATATGATTCATATGAATAGATGGGGAGAAGAATGGTTTTCAAATTATACTAGTTTGGCCAGAGGGGTTGCTATCTTTGTAAAGAAACAAATTAAGACAATTAAAATTAGAAAAACAATAGAAGGCCCCTTAGGAAGATATGTTATAATACAGATTAGAACTTCAGCAGGGTCCATTACAATAGTTAATATTTATGCCCCAAATGTATTTGAGAGAGATTTTTGGGTACATTTTTTCATGGATTTAACTACTTTTCAGCTACCTTACATTACTGGTGGGGATCTGAATATGGCCATAAATAGCAGATTGGATAAATCATCCTCCTTCTCAGATAATATGGTGGGGGCAGAAAACTACTTAGGGATTTTATGGAAGATCTGAATCCTATGGATATATGGAGGGTAGTGAACCCAGAAATTCCGCAATATTCCTTCTTTTCCACCTCACATCAAAGCTATTCAAGGATAGACTATTTTCTAATTTCAAAGCATTTACAGTTTTGTATTAAACAAGTTAAGTATCATAATATTGTTATCTCCGATCACGCGCCACTGCAACTGGAGCTTTATGTGGATCAATATATAGAAAATAAGAACTGGGTACTCCAACCTGCCCTTTTGCAAGACATGGATAATGTGAAGACTATTCAAAAACAAATAATCGCTTTCTTTGTATTTAATGATCCTGAGCTGACATTGTATAATAATAACTGGGATACACTAAGCAGTAATAAGATGAGCCACTGTTGCTTATTATTTGGCAAAAAAGAAGAAACAGAATGAAAAACAAAAGCAATTAGAAATGGCAATTGACCATTGGGAAAAAATACATGTCAACTCAGGACATAGAAACATAGAAACATAGACTTTGATGGCAGATAAGGACCGCTTGGCCCACCTAGTCTACCCATTTCCCTACCTAGAGGATAAGCTACAGATCCTATTTAACCAACAGCCTATTTCTTCCTACCCGACACAAAAATTGCCTTATGACCGTATTACATATACAAAACTGATATCAGCTAAAGTTGAATATAATAAATTAATAAATCGGGCAACAGAGAATAGCTTGTTAAAAACTAAAGCCAAGCATTATGCACAAGGTGACAAACCAGATAGACCGTTGGCCTTTCAACTTCAAAAGGAAAAACAAGAACACTCCATTTTTCAAATCAATACAATTATAGGGGACGAAACCTGTAAGATTACAAATCCAATGGAAATTAATAAACAATTCTTTGATTATTACCAAAGGTTATATACATCTGAGAGACAGGAACATCCACAAGCTATAAATGAGTTTTTTAAAGAAATTACATAACCAAAAATAGATGAAGTGGTCCAAAGGTTAGATAGACCAATTCTGGAAGGTGAAATTATAAACTACATCAAAGAATTACCACCAGGTAAAGCTCCCAGACCAGATGGGATTCCTATGGAATTTTATAAAGTTTTTTACCATATTTATCAAACCATATGACTCAGTTATTTAATCAAAGTTGGCATTTGGGAAATCTACCTGATACATTCTATGATGCCAGAATATCAGTGTTTCTTAAAAAGATAAGGACCCTACTTTAGTCTCTTCATATCGACCTGTTTCATTACTACATGCAGATATGAAAATATTCACAAACATAATGGTGAAAAGGATGGAAAATGTATTAAACCAAATAATAAATGATGATCAAAATGGATTTATTAAGGGCAGAAGAATAGGGACAAACATAAGAAGAGTCATAAATCTGATAGACATTAAGAAACAGAATAATTTATTGATTATGGCAGTGGATGCAGAAAAAGCCTTTGATCGGGTGGAATGAGATTTTATACAGATTGCTATAGAGAAATTTGGATTTGGGGCAAATATTCTGAAAGCAATAAAAAACATATATGTAAATCCAAGAGCATCTATCCAAACTAATACTAATCTGTCAAAAAGCTTTAGTCTAACCACAGGAACCAGGCAAGGCTGCCTATTATCACCTTTATTCTTTGCACTGGCCATTGAACCTTTGGCAGTAGCAATACAAACCAATCCAGAGATTACTGGAATACTAATGGGTCCCAGAGAGCATCGGATTAGTTTATATGGGGATGATACCCTGCTATTTCTTACTAATCCACAACACTCAGTACCAAAAAGTCTAGAAATAATAAATAAATATGGGGAAACATCAGGATATAAGATTAATACTAATAAAAACAGAGTTGCTTGTCTTAGGTAAATATAATAAAAATACCCTTCCAGTTTCACTTCAAACAATAATTGTCAAACAATTTAAATACTATGGGGTAGTTATTACTAATGATGCAAAAGATTTGTATGAAAAAACCTTTTTAAGTATAGTTGCAACTATAGAGAAAGAGTTAGAAAAATGGAAGAATCTCCTGTTAACAGTAATTGGCAGAAGTAATATAATCAAAATGAATATTCTACCCTGGCTTCTATATCTGTATCAAACACTACCAATTCATTTACCACACAAACACTTTAAACAGATGGAAACGATAATTTCAAAATTAGTATGGAAAGAGAAAAAAAATAGGGAGTCACAGAGAAAATTATGGTTGGCAACCAACCGGGGTTTAGCACTCTTAATGAGTACTGGTACTATCTGGCTTCACAACTGGCACAGATACAGGAATGGTTCAGTGAAAAAGTTACATCAAATAAACAGATTGAGAAAACTCTACATAGTTACAAGAATATTAGTAGTATATTATCTTCAGGTTATTATACTAAAAATAAAGAGCAAGAAAGAAGGAAAAAAATTACTTCAGCCCAGACTACTTGCATGGTATGGAAGGAAGCACAGAGAATAATAAAGTGGCCAGATTATAAATCTCCATTAGCACCAATACAGGGAAATATGCATTTTAATATGTTACATGTTGATAAGGAATTTCATATCTGGGAGCGGGCAGGAGTTAGCAATATAAGAGACCTATTTCAAAGAGGTATTTTGATGTCTTTTCAACAAATTCAAGATAAATTTAGTTTACCAAGGAATCAATTTTTCAGGTATTTGCAGCTAAGAGACTTAATCCAAAAAGAAGACTTAAATCTGACTGAATCCCCAATAGAAAGTATGTTACGTACAATTAGGAACAAAATAATTACAAATATATATAAAATATTTCAGTATTATAATCTAACGGTGTTAGATCAACTCAAGGCTAAATGGAAATCACAATTAGGTTATGAGAGCGATAAAATACGGTATCCTTTTACTGAAGTCATTATCTCCACTAGTACTTGGAGATAAGCAATATCTGGACCTTACTTTACTATGATTAATATGAGTATTGTGACTCAGAAATAAGGAAGTAAACTGGGAATAATATATTACTATATATCAAGGACATACAAAGAATGTAAAAATGACAGCAATGTATGTTTATGTAAGATCTGTTACATTAACCACATGTCCTCATTTCAATAAAAAGGAAAGGAACAGTGGAGACATGATAGAAATATTTAAATACCTCCAAGGAATAAACTCAGTGCAGGATCACAGCCTCTGCCAAGAAAATAAAGAAGTACGAACCAGAGGCCATAGCAGGTGCCTGAAGGGAGGAAAGTTTCAGACTAACGTCAGGAATACTTCATCACCGAGAAGGTGGTTGAGCCTTGGAACAGACTGCCACAGGAGGTTGTGGAAGCAAAGAGAGAGGCAACAAGCTGTCTTGGGATAAACATCTCAGGATCCTGAAATGATGAATCTACCAGGGCGGGGGTAATCAAATGGGAAGACTAGATGGGCCACACGGTCCCTGTCTGCCGACACATCTTTATTTTATTTTTTTTATTTAGGTTTCTCAGATAACACCTGTGAGCTACAAGCTCTTTTAAGTAGGTTCCACGTCAAACATACAGGTACAAAGTTATACAGGCAGGATTGATAAAAACAGGTATTACAAAGGGGTTCACACAGAGAGGCAGCGGAGCAACAGTGGTTATGTGTGGTGGATAAGTGGGTGTGAGTCATGTCGGGAGTCTTCAGAGGGGATCCAGAGCTTGGGACCATTACTATGCCCATTTTTGGTTCTAGTATTTAGCACAAATCTAATGCATAAAGCTCCTGGGTGATAAGTGCTATCTTTTTAAGTGAGACCATCCCACTTTCTGTTGCAATTGACTTTAAAATTATGCTGAACACAAACATGGATGGGGCACTAAATTGCAATTGTCACTAAGCTATATACCAAATACCTTGCTATTCGAGCAGCTAATATTAATGGAATGAAATTGCTTGTTAGGACAAATGATTGACAACATTTACATATATTAAGAACATGGTAAGTAAGTTTGTGTGAACAAATGAGGCCCCTGATGCAGTGGTTTGGAAAACAGGAAACCAGAGAGCTTGTAATTTATCTGTTTCTTTATAGACAAAATAACATTATTTGTGTATTGGACTTTAATGAACAGCAGTAGGAAAGTGAGCAGTGCCAACTTTGGGATTTGTGGCTGTGATATTAAAACCAATAATTTGATTATTTACCCAGCCTAGGTAAGAAAGTGTTGTGGGTGAGAAGGAGTCTATTGCTTTGGTATGAAAATCAATGTACACAGTAAGCTGAAAGATGTTGAACTAATTGCAGTCAAATCATTATTTTGTGCAAGTTTAAATTAGATAGCATTCCATCTATTGCATTATTAACTAAGTATAGGGAACACAACTGTTACTGCTTGATAATGATACCATTGGGGTTTGTGATTAAGTGGGGTTTTTAATATTAATCCTAGTGGAGGTTCAATTTATAGTCCCTAAGGTGAAATTTCAATAAAGTTAAATAAGTATTTATAGAGCAAAGGTGGGAACTATATTAGGTGGAGGCAATTGTTTACAAATTAAACTGGGGGTCTATAAGTTAATAAGGTATTCCTTATATCATCTTGTTTTTTCTCTACTTGGGTTTTATTAATTAGTAATCATGAGACTCTTCCAGGGTTAGAAATGTTATTTTTTGTGCTTTTTATTTGTTGGGAACCAAAATTTCAGCAGGTGATTCAGATATCCCTTTAAATATTGCGTGATGATAGTTATAGTGATTAAATTAGATCATCAAAATGTTGGATGTATTTAGGAAAAAGAGAGTGCCGGGTGTATGGCTCAGAGAAAACCACCGGGCGATAATCCTGTCGTTGTCACTGAATGGGGAAATCAAGATAAACCCAGGCCTCAAAACTGAAACATGTTTGGCTATAGGCCATGGCAATACCCAAGGTGTTATTTATAAGGATGGATTTACTTAGAATTTGAGCAGAGGCTGAAAATTTAGATATAGGATTATCAGAAACATTGCTACATGCAGGCATTAAGACTGAGGATAGTGAAGTTCAAGGTAAGGCGCCAGATCCAGATGGCATCCACCCCAGGGTTCTGAAGGAGCTGGCAGAGGTCCTTGTGGGACCTTTGGCAGACCTCTTTAATGCCTCATTATACTCAGAGTATGTACCTCAGGAGTGGAGGATGGCTCACAAGAGTGGTCCCAAGGTTGAACTGGGGAGCTACAGACCAGTGAGCCTCACATCCATCATGGGTAAGCTGATGGATACTATCCTGAAGGAAAGGCTGGTGGCCCTCCTGGAGGCCAAAGGACTACAGGACAGCAGACAGCATGGCTTTGTATGTGGCAGATCCTGCCAAACCAACCTGGTGGAGTTCTATGACTGGGTAACTAGGCAACTGGACAGTGGCCATGCAGTGGATGTCCTGTATCTGAACTTCAGTAAGGCATTTGACTCAGTGCCACATGGAAGGCTGGGAAGTAAGTTAGAAGGCAGAGGAGCAGGTGCAAACCTGGTGAGATGGGTAGGGAACTGGTTTCAGGGAAGGCAGCAGAGGGTGGTGGTGGGTGGGGAGCTCTCGTTCCCAAGGGTGGTGAAGAGCGGTGTTCCACAGGACTCGGTGTTGGGACAAGTGCTGTTTGGGATATTCATTGCAGACATCATTGGACATCAAGAGCAAGATCAGTCTGTTTGCTGATGATACCAAGATGGGAGTGGTGGTGGATGACCTAGGGGGATGGCAGGGGTTGCAGGATGATCTGGCAAAGCTGGAAACCTGGTCAGACACCTGGCAACTGGAGTTTAATGTCAAAAAGTACAAGGTGCTGCATTTTAGGGTGAAGAACCCAAGGAGGGGTTACCAGCTGGGGGAGTGCAGCTAGCCCAGACAGAGGAAGAGAACGATCTGGGGGTGCTCATTACAGGGTCAATGAACAACTCAGCACAATGTAGGAAGGCAGCTGCAAAGACCAACAAAATGCTGCGCTGCATTGCAAGGGGTATATCCTTGAGGAGGGAGGAGGAGATGACTCTGACACTGTATAGGTCATTAGTTAGATCACACCTGGAGTACTGCATGCAGTACTGGCACCTGTATCTGAAGAGGGACATTAAGTTACTGGACAGGGTGCAGTGCAGGGTGACAAAGATGATCAAGGAGCTGGAGGACTTACCATATGAGAGGAGGCTGAGGGAGTCGAACATGTGCTCACTGAAGAAGAGGAGGGATGGGGGGACATGATTGAAACCTTTAAGTACATGAAAGGAATGAACAAGACAGGTACAGAGCGTCTGTTCAAAGTAAGGAAGGGGAGGGACACCCGGGGCTATGATATGAAACTGGAGGGAGGAAGGTTCAGGAGGAATATGAGGAGACACTTTTTTACAGAGAGGGTGGTAGCTGGGTAGAATGCATTGCTGGCAGAAGTGATATCCAGTAGAACAGTGGACTGCTTCAAATGGGGCTGGGACAGGGCATGAGGGAGGGTCAATGGAGGGGAAGGATGGAAGAGAGGGGCAGCTACAGAATAAGAGGTGCTAGCTGCACATTCAAGCAGACTTGATAGACCTCTAGGTCTTTGTCTGCTGGCAAATTTCATATGTTCATAATAATTCAATTAGAAAGGACAGAGGCAAAAGAGGATGGGAGTTACGATATATTTTAGAAGCAATTTGGGACAATTTAAAATTCTGTTATCTGAAAACATAGAAGGTGTTGAAATGCTAGTGGGGGTAATTTATTCACCACCGAAGACAGGTATTAAACGATCTGATTTGTTGGCAAACATACTATATGAAGTAAATGGCAAAAAAAATTTGCTATTGCTTGGGGATTTAAATGAAGATTGGGCTCAGACCAGGTGTAACAGATTAAGCAATGGTTTCACCATTTTGGTATTAATACAAGTAATGTAAAAAACAATCTGATGCATTAAAACCACAAAAAAAGGTACAATTTTGGAACTGGTGTTTTTATCGGACGAAAAAGAGGTACAACAGAAAGAGGTATTACCCTTAAATTTAGGTGACCAATAGCTAATAAAGTGTATTTTGAACATGAACAAACCAAAGAATGCTAAGCTTTCTGAATAACTAATATGAGAAAATTTAACTTGGAATTCTTTAGACAAAGTTTACATGCGGTATGATGAGACAGGTATAAACTTTTAGAAAATGGTCGAAAAAATCCCGGGGCTGTGATTGGTTGATACCCCAAGCAAGGTGAGCAACTATCAAACAACTGAGCCCGGGTGTTAAAAGTGCCAGCCCCAACCAACCTCATCACCAATATCATTGGGCACTGTGTAATTTGAAACTTTAGACCCGGCATTTTTTTATCGGCAATGAGATTCCCCACTAATACCTGGCAGTCTCTTCCCCCTGCCACCCGGTGTCACAAAACCATCAGAAATTAAGTAAAGTGCATATTTAAAATGAATAAACCCTTTTTATCTACAGCAGCATGCTCCAATGTCACAGTGTGTCATGATTCCCCAAAGGCCGGTGTGTTATCCTGCTGCTCTGGTACATCGAGCAAGCAGTAAACGCATCTTCATCTCCAGGGGAACAAACTTACAGAACTGCCCCCACCAGTCCTAGGCCCGATTCCCCGATCCCTTCATTTTTAAAATTGTTGTCCTGCTGAGTACCCCACTCCAAACTGAACAGCAACACCAGGAGAAACCAAAAAAATCTACCTGTTTTTACAGGTTTACTTTTCTTTTTGCTGCCTTATCACCCAACCTTCTGTACCTTCCTACTCGATGCAAGCCAAGTAGCAGTTGAGGCTAATTTTATGTTTTTGTACATGGTGGTCAGGTCACGGGAGGGGGCATACCTTCCAGCAGTGACTGATCAAGAAAGTGAGACACACCACTTATACACAACAAAGTGAGAAGCCATCACTTCCCATCTGACAGCTCTGCCATCCCGACAACATCGTCCTGCCACAACGGACAAGTAACAGCAGTCAGCAAATGGCAGGGAAACTATGCACTGGGGAAGAAAAGAAACACTGACCGGGAACACTCTCAGAAACTCTGGGGAGGGAGAAGACAACTGACAGAAAGCAGGTACGTTGTTTTTAAACTTCCTGTCATACGATCGCGATCACAATTGGGGTGGGGGGGAGGCATGAAGGCAGCTCCGAGGTAGGTGCTCATTGTGCTCATTAGTGAGAAGGAAAAACCCTAAAATACAGTGTTTTTTTTTTTTTACTCCGTGGCAACCACAAACTATAAAAAACATAAACTTATACAAGGAAAGTCTCTAAAAAAACAAAAACAAAAAACCACACATACACATACACACACATGCACACACACATATATTGTAATGCAGGCGGAGGAACTATTTTATTAAAAATGTATTTTAAACTATTTTTTTATTTACACTTTTATAAAACTTATTTTCTTTTACAGTGCCCATTTTCTAAGCACAATAATACCCTCCAGGGTGGGCAGTATTGGGGAATATCGGACCTTCCAGGGGCTATAAGGCCCTCTGACGCCCTTGGGTGGTCCGGTATTCACCAATACCACCCACCCTGTCAGGTATTATTGCTTACATACCAGAACCTGGTATTGCAGTGCAAGATTTTAAACATACATTTATTTCTAGTAGTGATATTCATGCACCAAGAATCCAAAAACTCATTGCAAAAATATCATTGACCATGGATATTGGATAGGATTAAAAAACTATTATGACTACAAATGGGATCTGGAGAAAGGCCAGGCTTACAGATAATTTAAGTGATTTGGAATGTTTTTTAAAATATTGAAACAATTGTACAAATCAAATTAGAAAGCAAAAAGTACATTTAACAAAAAAGTAATGAACAAACAAAGGATCCAAAAAGTACTGGAATTTTATCAAACAATTTCAACACAAATAGAACTGATAAAGGACCCTGTCCGAAACACGTCAGGCAGGCATACAAGTGTCTCTTTAAATAAAGTTGCTTTTATGTGATTATTGTAGTGTCTGCTGCTAATTTTGAGGTGGTGAGTGCTGGGTCTTTTTCTGGTTTTGATATTCATTTAGTACCTTACAGCACCCCATGCTTTATGCACATTTTTGGGCTTTTCAACAAATAAAACTACATATTCCCTATTTAATCCAGCAAAACTCCATACGTCCTAAATTTTGGCAGATAAAAGAGGGTGGCGGATAATGGAGGGTGGCTGTTAAAGGGGGTGATGATATTTCTGGAAAACAGGACAGGAGCTCACACTGGCGGCAAGCGAGGGTGGCTGATAAAGGAGGGAGCAGTTTACTGGATAATGATATTATTATAGATGATTGGCTCAGTATGATATTTTAAACCATTACTTCATTTGAATTACTGGGCTTGGATTTGAGTAGACTAGAAGCTGAAGTTTTAAACTGTGCTGCTATTACAGTACAGACAGCAGTGGTAAGGCCTCAACTAATGCCTCTCCCAAACCTATATTTACATTTAAGAGAATTACTATTAAAAAGTTCTAAAATAATTAAATTTGTTAAAATTACATAAGGTAAAGGGATTGGATGGTACTGAAACAACATTTTTGAAACCATGTGCAGACATAAGAGCAATGACTTTAACTTATTTCTTTAATTGGAGTCTAAATTACACCATCTTTCCCAACTCTTGGAAGACAGGAAAGACTATACTAATTTATAAGGGTGGAGACACATTAGTATCTTCAAATAATTGCCTGCCATTTTTCTGCCCATACTGTCGAAGGTGTTGGAACATCTTGTTCATCACAAACTGCATCAGTATCTTGAAAAGTATGGATTGTTGACTGAGCATCAATATGATTTTTCGGGCAGGGAGGTTCACAAACACAGCCTTTGTTGACTTTAATAATCCAGTATCCAAATCTTTGGATGCTGGATTGCACACGGGGGCTGAGTCTGTGGACCTCAGTAAGGTGTTTGACCAGGTGAATGACTCTGTCCTATCAGATATGATGTTAAAATAGGGGTGCATGCAGAACCCCTAAAGTGATTTTAATCATACCTATCAAACCACAAGCAGAGTGTTGCCCAAGGTTTTATAACATCTGCACATAAGAAAATAGGTAAAGGGGTCCCATATGGCTTCATCCTGGATGATTTGCTGTTTAATATTTGCGTAAATGATCTCCCAAAACACCTACTAACAGTGAGGTCTGACTGTATGCTGATGACACAGTTTTGGTGGCCTCGACAAACAGCCAGACTGAAGTGGAACGCCAACTTCAAACAGACATCAGCACAATGAAGGAGTGGTTCACAGGGAAGAAAAAAACCAATGTATTTCTTGTTCCAAGAGGTAAAATAAAAATGAAAATGTGGTCTTGGACTTGATTTTTGAGCTTGGGCAAAGGGTAACAAATACAAATGCTTACAAATATTTAAGTTTTCACACTGCTGATAAACTGACTTTCATTGAACACATTAATAGAGCAGTTAAAAACGAATCAAAAATGTGTGTGTGGGGGGCTCTTCGTAGAATATCTTCTTGTATGTCTCAGGAATAGAAGCATAGAAACATAGAATTTGATGGCAGAGAAGGACTGCCTGACCCACCCAATCTGCCCATTTTTCCCTACCTACATTTATCACCACAGACCCTACTTGATCAAGTTCTTTTTCCCTCCCTCTTCCCTTTCCACTACAATTCTCTTATGCCTATCCCATGCATTCTTGAACCCCACCACCGTTTTTCACCCGCACCATCTATGCTGTAAGGCTGTTCCACCAATCAACCACTTTTTCTGTGAAGAAGTATTTCCTCACATCTCTCCTGAATTTACCCCCCATTTCATAGCAAATCCCCTTATTCTTGAGCACCTTTTTTCTGAAAAGTACTTCCCTCCTGTACCTTATTTACCCCTGTGAAGCACTTAAAGAGCTCTATCATATTCCCCCTCTCCTTCCTCTCTTCCAGGGTGTGCATATCGAGGTCCTTTAGTCTCTCCTCATAAGGCTTTTGATGCAGACCCTGCACCATTTTAGTTGCCCTCCTCTGGACCACCTCCACTCTATGTCCTTCCAGAGATGTGGGACCAATTCTCAAAAGCCCCACTAGATCAATTCCAGGTGCACCGTACCCATGCTTGTGGCAGATCATGGTGCACGAGGGACCCTGCATCAGATTCTAGTACATGATGGGTCCCAGTGCCAAAGTCCCCATGGCTGCTGCAAGCAGAGTCATGCGCCAAACCAGTGGTGCAAGGTAGGTGTTTGACGGATGCTGCCATCATCCCCTGCCTGTTACAATTCCAGCTCTATGTCAAATTTCTATGGCCTCATGGACCTGTACCAACGGAGATGACAGCATTAATGATATACTCCCTATATGGCATACTCCCAATTCATTGGTGGAAACCTTGCCAAGTAAACCATAATGATTAGTGTTGAAAGAAATGTATGGTACACTCGTCGTATGTAAAATTTAAGCCTAATTGAAACCTCTGCAATAATATTAATTGCCTAGTACAACAAAAGGTGTAGAACATGTTATTCACTGATATCCTACAGTTTCCATGGTAATAGTGATGTATCACATGCCAAGAAGGAATGAAAAGTTGATATGGATATAGGTTACACTATCAATGTCTCATCCTCCCTCTACAAATGAATATGGGGGAAAGTGGATGAGCCAAGGTAAGTTCTATTGAGAACTCCCACCACAATCTGCAGGCTATCAGCACAACAAATTATGCAGAGACCAGCACATGTGAAGATATGCCAATGAACATAACAACTTTGTAAACAGGGCTGTGAAGTCCTAATAGTTGTATATTTATCTTATGAATGGCCACATGCAGATTAATGTTACGATTGCAGTGCACCGTACTGTACAATAGCATGTATAAGTGCAGTAGGCACATACTAAAGTATTACCGGCTAAGACCAGTAAATCCACTCTTCCCATCTCAGCTCTTGACCAGTGTACAGTAGCATTACCTGCAACAAGTTGCACTGACATGTGACAGGAACAAAATCAGTACCTTCTGGATCTGTAGTATTTTCCAGATGTACTGCAAGTATGCTTTTCCAATCATTAGCACTACCCTTGCCTTTGGGTATCCATGGCCATCTATACAGAAGCAGAGTTTACACCAGCATTTATAACTGGTATGCTTACACAAGGTGAAAATCATGCAACCAATAGAACTACATTGCCCTAAGGTCGCACTTCATGGAGTGCATGGTTTCTCTTTTCAGGGACAGTGCATGCATCGCGAGGCACTTCCCCAGTGGGCACCATCATGCCCTTGCTGTGACCCACCTAGCAGGGTCCATAAGACTGGCACATGGGCTGTTAGACCAGTTACAGGCTGGTCTAAGCCCTGGTGATCCCTTCACCCATTGTAGCACTTCCTCAACCCTTTACCTTTTCAGCCAATTCTTTTGAGAGCCATAGCAATCTCTTTTCCCTTTTGCTTTTGTTCACTTGTTTGGTGCAGAGGTTTGTTGCCTTTACTGTGCTCCCTTTAGCTGTACCCACTGTTCCTCCATCCCACCCAGCCCATCCCCCAGCCAGGTCATCTCTGAGGCATTCATACATCTTAATGAAATCTTCCTTCCTGAAATTCAGGACCCTTGCCCTTGTGTGGTTCAATTCCACAGCTGTCAATATATTGAACCACACTGTACAGTGAATATTGGTCCCCAGGTGGCCTCCCAGCTTTACGTCTGCAACACTGCTCTATTAGTAAGTATCAGCTCCAGTATTGTCCCACCACAAGTGGGTTTGCTGACTAGTTGCCAGAGGAACGTCCCCTGCACACAGTCCAGGATGTACTTGCTTTGGGCTGAAGCTGCTACTGGGAATCTCCAATCTACATGCAGCAGGTTGAGGTCCCCTAACGGCATTACCTCCCCCTTTTCTGCCATCTTGCCAGTGGCTTCCACCAGCACCTTATCTGATTCCTCCCCCTGTGCTGGAGATCTATAGATCAATCCAGTGCAAATAGTGGCTCCATTCCCCACCTCAAGGATGACCCAGTGTACCCCTGCTTCCCCCTGTATTCCCTACATCTCTGTCACGTTTATGCTTTCCCTCACATAAAGCAACACCTATCCTCCTTTCT
This sequence comes from Neoceratodus forsteri, assembly GCA_016271365.2. Taxonomy (NCBI): domain Eukaryota; kingdom Metazoa; phylum Chordata; order Ceratodontiformes; family Ceratodontidae; genus Neoceratodus; species Neoceratodus forsteri. Next base: position 1,455,658,206 of record CM057450.1, on the reverse strand, counting down.
TTCCCACCTGGTCCATTCTAAACAGAGTATGGCCTGGTATGGTAATGTCACAGTCATTTCTGTGCTCCATGTACCTCAGTAATGGCCACAATATCCAGGTTGGCCTCTGCATGATGGCCTCTAGGTCTGAAATCTTTTTTCTTAGATTTCTAGCATTCACACACATGGCCTTCCAGATTTTGTTTCCACTCTGTCGCCCCTCTTTTTTCCTCCCTCATTCTTCCTCTCTTTTTAATGCCCCTGTTCCCTTCCCCCTTTATCTCTACCACCATACTTCCTTAATTTGCACCCTGGGGAATTCCTCTCCCCTTGGGTTCTCTTTACTCTCTACTTCAACCTGTGTGGGGGACAGTTTCTGCCTCCAAAATTCCTTATGCCATCCCCCTTGGCTAGTTTAAAAGTTAATCGAAGTAACATTTAAACCATCCACTGAGGACTGTGGTTCCCCTTCTGGATGGATGCAGGCCATCCCCTCTGTATATGCCATTATCTTTCCAGGTGAGTCTCAGTACACAATGTAGCCAACCCCTCCTCTCTGCACCATTCCTTCAGCCATAAGTTGAAGCTCCAGGTGTGGAGATTCCTCTCCTCAGTACACAGTAATGTGAGTGAGTGAGTATTATTGAGTGGCTCAATTTGAGCCACTCAATAATACAGCTCGTGCGGACAGCGAGTATGAAAGAACAGCGATTGGGATGTTACAGCGAGTGTGTCAGTAAGCTGCACTTGCTGGAATATAATACCAGCATTTTTTTGGCCAACCCCTGCTCAGCTGGCCATTTGGTGTAGTGGCTAGAGTCAATGCCGCTTGTGCTGCTGGACCTAGGTTTGGATCTTGAGTCTGGCTGCAGGAGAAATTTCTGTTTTCTTAATTTTTCCATCATTTTCCTAAGTCTGCTCCACCTGGAGTTGATAATCTGCATTTTGGGGGGTGTGGGGGGCTTGACCCCGTATGAAAAGCAATTTTTTTTGTTGCGTGTGGAAAGTAAGCAACCATCGCTGTTTGCAGTGGTCGCTGATATGCTGCTCGCCCATTTGACGTTGGGTACTATTCGTGGTTTGTGGTCGGCAATATTCAAGAATCGCTCTTATCACATAAAACCCTCTTCTCCCCACTGTCATAGACAGGCAGCACATCAACAAAATCCACTGTGTGTGCTACCTGTCTGCAACCCCTACCAAACCCCCTAAACTCCTCCTGCATTATCTTAGCCTTGTCCCTAGCCAGGTCATTAGTCCCCAGGTTGGTAATGGCATCCAACTCTCCCTCCCGTCCTGCTACCCTAGTGATACTCAGGATCTGCTTCCCATGCTCAATGGTCATGGCGCTACATAGGCACATATCCTGCCTCTGACTCAAGAAACAAGCCAGTTAAACAATTACTGATCCTTGTTTTGGAATATGGGATTTTATTATACAGACATTGAACTAAAAGTGCTCTCTCTAAAATAGACTGTATGCACAATAAGCTTTCAAGATTTGCCAGTTTAAGTAAATTGGATACACATCACTGTGTGTTATATGGTACCTTAAACTGGCTACAACCAAGTAATAAAAGATTTTAACTGGTGCTCATGGTGCTACGAATTATTAAAGTCAAAGACTGAACATCCTCTGAAAAAATATACAATTTCCAAAACCTCAAAAACTGATAACTATCAGTTGAGAATAAAAGACAGGGGTTTGCCCCATGTTTGTGTGCACAACAAATATGGAAACATGACCTTACAATTGTCTGTGGCAAAATCTTGGAATTAAAGGGTACCTAAATAGGGCCGTTTTTAAAAACATGTTTTCTGAAGCAACATTACATGATTTTGCAGCCGTGAATGTTGAGAAGCATATCATACCTTGATCAGTAGTCCTGAATGCATCATTAGTGAAACAGTGCAATGAAAAAATATTGCCATGCATTTGAAATCGTGGCCTCCTGCTTCCTGAAGTGCGATGCCGATTCTGAGCGCTCGCACCTCTCTCCACAATGATGACGTCATCTGAGTTAAATTCACCGAGCGGGAACATGGTTTCCCATATTTAGCATGTCTGCATGTATTACTACAAAGTGCAGCAAGGAGTACAACTCAACACAAATAATGCTGCTAACCTCAAGGTATTACCTACTTTCTATGTGTGTTTCATGTATGGGGAATAAAAAAGTCAAACAGTGTTTTTATTTTGCATCTGATTGGGCCACGTCTGAACATAGCATTGTAGCAATAAATGAAGAATGAATATATTTTCTGAATTGTCACTGCAATCAAATTTTTTCAGTTCTGCATAAAAAGCACTGTATTGCCAGACACACTGTCATGCTGCATGGCAGTGATAGTGTCATTGTATGTCTCGTGCCTCGTCTCAATTTTGTGTCCCTAAGTGCATTTGCTTCTGAATACACACTGTGAGTACATTCTGCCATTCTTTTCTGCTTCTCGTATGACAGATGCTGCTGATGTTTGTGAGAGTGGCCATGCCTCATATAACTGAATTTCACAGGGACGTAATGTTTTACTGCATGTTACTGATTGGTAATAATTTTTAATAATTCAATAAATATGAAAAAAAATGATTATGTGTGTGCTTGCATTTTTTTCTTGCACTACAGTGTATTTCTTATGTTATGTATATGCATCAGTACTAAACATATGGTCTTTTTGGAGGGAAAACTGCATATTCCAATCGACAGTTGTCAGATGCAGTATTGAGAGAGATGGACTCCTGACTTACCATTACCTCTGACTGTATCACTTCACAAAACAGTATAAAATATTTTCATTCATTTATTCTGAAGCTGTTCAATATATATTTTATCAAACACATTGTTGTGATGCCATACTGCATTGTGTATGGTTGCACAAATAAGAGTTCTAAAGGGTGCGGACTTCATTTTTTTTATTTGTTTCCAAAGGACTCCAAGTCAAAGAATGCTTGGATCCATTTTTGCCAACGTAAGGATTTTAAGCAATCAATTTATAGTCGTGTTTGTTCAGCTCACTTTGATCGTTCTGTCTTTAGAGCAAGATCCTCAAAAGTTAGCATCTTTTGGGTGGTTAAATGCTAAACCAAAACTCAAGGCAGATGCAGTGCCATCAATATTGTATCCCTCTGCCAAAAATGAGAGAAAGACCCATGCACTACATCGATCAGCATATGTGAAAGGAAGCCGTATTCAGGTATGTCAATAGTTTAGTTACCCTGTGCATATATTTGTCTATGGTGGTGCTTATTGAAATTGATGTGATATGATGTTCTGTTGACTCAGCAATTGGATTTCCTCTTTAAATGCCTGGAACCTGTGTTTTGGAGCATACCCAGGTACTGGATGGTCAGCAAGGAAGAGAGGGATTGAGTGTCTGATGACTGCTCACCTTCTCTTGGTGTGAAGGCAGGGAACTGACCTGGCACTTGCTGAACCCTGCAGAGGCTGCTGGCATGGCAATGCACAGGGTCCCAGTAACTAATGGAGCATGGTGAATGTGGGCATGTGCCTGACGTTAGTGGCATGACACACCCCTGGGGATCAAATGGGAAAAGAGCCCCATGTCCGATGGGATGATGGTTGCCCAGCTCCTGCTGATGTGATACCTCAAGCAGTGCACCAACAATGCCAGCACCTACCGTACTAAAAATTGTGCTGGTTGGCCCACTGGTGCCTTCCCCCTTGGAGAACAGAGACCTGCCCAGCGAAGGCTTACGTCCAGTTTACATGCATTAAGGATGGATGGCAGCGAGGGGCTTTGGATGGCCTGATTGAGAGTCCATCCTTGAGCTGGGGGTATGGAAAAAAAGGGACATGAAAGAGGGGTAGAAGGGGAGAAGAAAAAGGAGGATCAAGGGAACAATGAGGAGGCTGATGGTATGGAACAGGGGAGCACGACAGGCAGGAAGGCGAAGGACATAAATGGGATGATAGTGAGCAGAAAGCCAAGTAGGCAAATGGATAGGATGGATGCATTAGTAAGAAGTGAGGAAAGAGATACACAGAAAGATACTCGGGTGGGAGGGATAAAGAAGTCCAGGACACGGGTACAGGAGGTGACCAGGGACAATAGTGAATGGCTACCTTCAAAACCCAGATGTTGGGAGGTGCGAGGAGCTGGTTGAGGGGAGAATCCAGACAAAGGGATGAGGAAGGTATCTTTAGATACATAGGGAAAAAAGGAATGTAAGGGGGCAGACCAGCAAGATAAGGATAGGGGATGGTTGGGCACAGGAAGTGGGGGAACAGGCAGAACTCTTAAATGAGTACTTTGCTTCAGTTTTTACCAGGGGGATGGAGGGGCTACGTCTTATGAGGGGAGTGGGGGCAAACCAGACCATGGGGTGGGACTGGTAGAGACCAGGGGCCTGGATGGGTCTGGGGAAATGGAGTGGCCACCACAGATCGGTGGTGGCCCAACAGTGCAGGGTGAAAAGGGGGAGAATGTGAATGCTGAAATCCCAGTAAAGAGGGTAAGGGAAGCCCTCAGGTCCCTTTGTACAGAGAAAGCTCCTGGGCCAGATGAGATACATCCCATGGTGCTGAGAAAACTGGTGGATGTCCCGGCAGTCCCTCTATCGGAGCTTTTCAACAACTGTCTGAGGACTGGGTGGGTGCCCCAAGACTGGACAGTGGCCCATGTGGTGTTGATCCACAAGGAGGGATCAAGAGAGGAGGCAGGAAATTACAGGACTGTTAGCCTGACATTGGTGGTCAGGAAGTTGATGGAGTGTATTGTCAAGGAAAGACTATGGGGGTTGCTGGAGCAAAGTGGGTACTTGGATGATTTAAGGCAGCATGTCGTTGTCACAGGAAGATCGTGCCAGACAAATCTTTTTGAGTTCTATCACTGAGTGATGAGGGCCCTGGACTAGGGTAGGCCAGTGGATATCCTCTTTTTGTAGTTGAGCAAGGCATTTGATTCAGTACCCCACAGTGGCCTGTTGGCTAAGCTGACAGAAATGGGGGTAGGGAGACAGTTGTCAAGATGTATAGGAAATTGGCTCTCTGAGCATACTCAGAAGGTGGTGGTTGGAGGGTTAGCCTCATCCCGAAGGTGGGTTACTAGTGGGGTTCCACAAGGATCATTGCTGGGGCAAGTCCTGTTCAACACCTATATCTCAGACATCAGAAGAGGGACCAGGAGTGAGATGAGTCTCTTTGCTGATGACTCAAAGCTGGGTGCAGTGGTGGGTTCTGGAAAGGTGGCCTGAGAAATGGAAACAAAAATGAAATGCGGGGAAGTGTAAGGTTCTGCACCTGGGAGTCAGAAATCCAGGCCCGGGGTATACCCTGGGAGGAAACATGATTCAAGTCATGGAGGGTGAGAGGGGCCTGATGGTAGTGGTAGATGTCAAAATGAACAACTCGGATACCTGTAGGAGGGCAGTGGCAAGGGCAAATAGGATGGGGGGATGCATTGCCAGGGGGATCACCTCCAGAAAGGCTTAAGTGATCCTTCCACTGTACAACTGCTTGCTTAGGCCACACCTCGAGTATTGTGCACAGTTTTGGAGACCACATTTAAAGAGGGACATTACACTCATAGATAGGGTCCAAAGTAGGGCAACCAAAATAATCTGGGGCCTGGGGGAGAGGACCTATGAGGAGAGTCTCAAGGAGCTCGACACATACACCCTGGAGGAGAGGAGGGACGGGGGACATGATACAGATCTTTAAGTACATGAAAGGGTTCAATAAAGGAGGCCCAGTCAGGGTGCTCCAAAGGAAGGAGGGTGGGGCAACAAGAGGTCATGGGTGTAAGCTGGAAGGGGGAAGACTCAGAGGGGAGAGGAGAAGATGTTATTTCACTGAAAGGGTGGTGGAGCCATGGAATGCACTGCCCAGGGAGCTGGTAGAGGTGGAGACTGTGGACAGGTTTAAGAGGGGATGGGACAGGTACAGGGGGAGGGTCAATCTAACCATGCCCAATACAGGTGGAATATCTGGGACTGGGGACAGTATAACGCAATGTGGGGGGGGCACCAAAATCTGCCCTCAGGGTGGGTGCTGAGAATTGAGCAGACTCCAGAGACCGTTAGGCCTATTCTGCTAGCATTTTAGTATTTTAGTATCAAATGGTTTATTATGAAACTGCACAGTAATGTGAATTATGTTGTCATGTTCTACATGGTAGCTGAAGTGTATAGTTCACTGTTGTTTAGTGTAGAATTCCATCCATTTGAAAATGCTGGCATAAAATGATGAGTCCGACGCCGGCCCCGTGTCACTAATGGTTGAGGTGGTGGATGCCAGACCTCGCACCACGGGGGCGAACTGGGTTCGTGGGCATATACGGTGTTGTCATCGGTATCGTTGTGTGGTGATTGTGTGTGCTCATGAACTACACAGCTGATGGGTGGTCTACCTCAACGCTGGTTGCTAGTGAATTCACCCCAGGGCCCTGAGGTGAATTCCAATACTCAACCACAAATTAAGAAATGTAACCTCATTTCTGAAAACACAAAACATGACGCTGTTAATCATGACAGACAGTCATTCAGGAGCAATTATTTTTACATCCACTGTTCAGTAACTGTTTTTCAGAACCAGTCACCTGTACGTCATATTCATACAAAACCATTATTAAGATCCATTTCTTGCCCCACCTGGTAGCGCTGAGGGCTGAGGCACTGGATGCCACACCTCATGCCACTCCATCGACTGTGGTTTGGAAGTGGACTTGTCTACTGTGGATTGCTAGGGGAAGAACAGGATTGAGCATCCGCAGGATGGCTGTTCTCTCCTGGGTGGGTTGAGGGTACATCTCACTGCAGTAGCGGCTGCAAATGGAAAATCGGGAGCTTTGCAGTGTTAGTCATAACATGGGGTTATGGAGTGGCAGACGACCTGTGAGTGCACACGGGAACGTGCGTGTCCACGCTGCTCATCTTTGCGTAGCCAATCCCTATGGTAAACTACATCAGAAACTCCTCCCTGCATCAGCATGAAGATGCTGAGTGTCAACATGGTACAGGGGATCAAAGAAAGCCTGGCAGATTGTGCGAGGACTCTAGGGTGATGTGGTCTCCTCTCCTAGTGCTCCCCTTGCCGTATGGGGTGGGCTATGATCCTCCTATCCTTGGTGTGGTCGTATCAGAGGCTGTCTCCCCAGTCAATTGAGCCACCATGTTAAATGGCTGAAATGGTTTATATTCCCCTATAGCTGCACAGAGAGCAAAAATATGTTTAAAAAAACAAAACAATTGCGGTGCTGCTGACTGTTGACTCAATGGATGGCACACCTGACAACACGCCGTGAAGTCGTGTTGTAAAACATAATCTTTACCGGGAAGGGGAGGGTGCCATATGGGATGAAGGAGATACAAGGTCCTGAAGACATCTCTCTCCAGTCATCTGTTGAATGATTGACTGGCTGTCTCAGTGGGCCCAGGTGTGGACAGAGGACTGCACATTAATGTCAGTGATGTTGGTGTGGTGTCGCAGGACACTGCAGCAGTACATGCGCAGATGTCATTGCACATCCGTGCCACATGTTCAAAACATGTAGTAAGTTCAGGGCTTATACAGACTTGATGGCAGTGCTCAAGTACTGAAGCCTGGACAATGAATGCTGGCCCTGTGTTGACTGGACACATAACCTTATTCCTCAATCATGTTTACGGTTCAATCGGGCGTCAGAGGCTGTGCTGCCTGTATCCTCTACTATCAGCTGGCCTTGCGAGTATCAGACTGAGAGGGACCAATAATTTGGAAAAATATACATAATGTTTTTCTGATGTACCATAGCTAATTCTAAGCCATTTTAATGTGATGCAGGCTATAGTATGGACACATGTCATCAGTTGTCTACCTCAACATTGCTACATGGGTGACTTCACATCAGGGTCCTGAGGTGAATACCAAGAGGCCCCCATTCCTTTAGAAATCCAAATAGTATGTTTGTAGTCCATGTTGATCCGATATGTAGTTTTTTACCTGTTCCCCATATATATCACCATTGTCTGCAGTGATTGACTGCAGATAAAAAACAGTCATCCTAAGTGTATAAAATCAGGAATTATAACCTTTGAAAGTCTGCATTCAAACTGTTAATGTAGTTATGCATAACTTAATGACACCTTTATATTTATTCCCCATTTGTAGTTGTAATTTCACCCAGACATAACACCTGTTTCACAGTTCAGTACTGATATAATCTGCTTTTTATTGTATTTATTGCTAGTATGTTACATGTCAACTGTTGGTCATTTCCATGTAGGCATTACATGATGTTCTTACAAATGTGACTACTTTACACATGCACAGCAATGCTCAGCAACCTTCAACATCATCTGCAACACCTGCTGAAGTTAGCACGACATCTATGAAGGTATCAGCAGTTGGCTGCGTCAACACTACTGAGGTAACTGGTGCAGACGAATATCCTGACCTGTCTGACCATTGTGAGTATGTAGTGGAGGATCCACTCAGCACACAAATGATTATTCCACTGATGGAACAGGAAATTCCACTTGCCTTTCAATCACAGGTCATTCATGTTACATACAGGGACATAATGTGGATTTTGATACCACACATGACTACTGCACAATTGACCTACAGGATGTCAGCTTGTCGGATGTCGGTACTGGTTCCTTCAATGTGTCTGCCACAGAATCGGAAGTCATTGCATCATGTGACAATCTGTCAAAAACACAAACACGTAGTATGAAATGCCTAGCCAATATTAGACTGAAATCTAGATCAAGAGGTACACAAACGGATAAGGCAAGAACAAATTGCTTTTGCACGTTCAACAAGGTAGTGATGTGTGATGCTGAAACACAGTGTAACCTTGATGGTGAGGTGGCTACACAAGTACTTGCTAACACATTGAGTACGGATATTGATGCATCCAGTAGGTCAGAAAGTGAATCTGAGCCACCAGACCGATATTCAGATACTGACTCTGGCTATGTTCCAGACAGTGTTAGTCGTACTACATAGATACATAGATACATAGACAGTGTCTGCAGATAAGGGCCTATGGCCCACCTAGTCTGCCCATTTGAGCTTGTAAGTTCAGTTTGTTTTCCTAGAAGTCTGTTTCCCCTTACCCCTGCCCTCTAGAATTCCTTTATGTCTATCCCATGCATTCTTAAATCCCGTGATTGTTTCAGCCCCCACCACTTCCTCTGGCATAGTGGTCCACTTGTCCACCACCCGTTCTGTGAAGAAATTCTTTCTCATGTTTCCTCTGAATCGCCCTCCTCCAACTTCATCCCATGCCCCTAGTCCTGAAACATCTTTTTCGCTTAAAATAGTGTTTTCCTGCACCCTGTTCCTCCCTGTAAGATACTTGTATGTCTCTATCATATCCTCTCTCCTCCTCTCTCCTCCAGGGAGTACATGTTCAGTTCCTTCAACCTGTCTTCATAGGACTTGTGATGCAACCCATGCACCATCTTTGTTGCCCTCCTCTGAACCTTCTCTACCCGTCTATGTCCTTACATAGGTATGGTCTCCAGAACTGTACACTGTACTCCAGGTGGGGCCTCACTAGTGTCTTGTATAGCGGAATTATGACCTCCCTTTTCCTGCTGGTGATGCCCTGCCTATACATCCCAGCATCCTATTTGCTTTACCTGATGCCTTGTCACACTGTTTCCTCCTTGAGGTCATCAGAGATGACAACCCCAAGATCCCTTTCCTGCTTGGTGCATGCTATATCCTCACCCCCAACTGATATATTGTGCCAGGATTTTGTGCCCCATATGCATTATCTTGCACTTTTGCATTGAATTTCAACTGCCAAACCCTTGACCATTCTTCAAGTTTCTGCAGGTCCTTTCTCATTCTGTCTACACCCTCTGGTGTGTCTACTCTGTTACAGAGCTTTGTGTCATCAGCGAACAGTGAAATTCTGCCTTCTAGATCCTGTGCAATGTCACTGATGAAGATGTTGAATAGGACCGGTCCCAGCACTGATCCCTGTGGTACCCCACTGGTTACTCTTCCCTCTGTGGAGTGACAGCCATTTACCACCAACCTCTGTGTCCTGCCACCCAGCCAGTTACCTACCCACCACACTACTGTCCTGCCCACACCCATATTCCCCAGTTTGTGTAATAGTCTTCTATGTGGCACAGTGTCAAAGGCCTTGCTGAAGTCCAGATAGGCAATGTCCACTGCCCTCCCCTGATCCACCTCCCTAGTCACCCAGTCAAAAAATTCAATGAGGTTGGTCTGACATGACCTCCCCTGGTGAAACCATGCTGCCTTGGGTCCTGTAGTCCATTGACAACCAGATGTTCCACCAATCTCCTTCAGTAGTGCTTCCATGATCTTTCCCACTACTGAGGTGAGGCTGACTGGTCTGTAGTTCCCTGCTTCCTCTTTGTTCCCACTTTGTATAAGGGACTACATCTGCTGTCCTCCAGTCTTTGGGTACCTCCTGTTTCCAGTGATTGGCTGAACAGGATAGCCAGAGGTTCAGCCACCACCTCTTTAGTTCTTTAAGGACCCTGGGGTGCACCCCATCTGGCCCCAATTGCTTTATCAGCTCTTATTACTTCCAGTTCCTTCAGGACCTTTCGGTAAAGGGACTTGTGTCCATTTCTGCACCATTCTCACCCCTTGTACTCCCTTCAGACCCATTACCCCTTTCCTTAGTAAAGACTGAGCAGAAATACCTGTTCAATATGTCAGCTTTATTGTTGTCATCCTCCATGTGGCTCCCATCCTCCCCTTCAGTCTCACTATCCTCCCTTTGTCTTTCTTTTTCACTTATGTACCTGTAAAAGGTTTTGTCCCTTTACCCACTGATTTTGCAATGTGTTCTTCTGTCTGAGCTTGGCTTCCTTACTGACTTCCCTGCCTCCCTTTGTTTCTCCTGGTACTTCTCCCTATCCCCTTCTGCCTGTGTCTTTTTGTATTGCCTGAATGCAATCTTTTTGGCTTTCACTTTCTTTGCTACCTCTTTGGAAAACCATAATGGTCTCTTCCTTTTCCTCTTGCTAACCTGCTTAATGCATAATTCTGTTGTTCTTATAATCCCCATTTTAAATACTGCCCACTGTTCCTCAACCCTGATTCCTGTCCCATTCCCTTAATGCCTCTTTTCAAGTATCTCCCATTTTCTCAAAGTCTGCCCCCTAAAATCCAGGATACGTGTTTTTGTGTGGTTTGGTTCTGCTCTTTCTGTGATTTCAAACCACAATGACTGGTGGTCACTGTTACCCAGGTGCTCCCCCACTGTTACCCCCATCACACTGTCCCTGTTTGTGAGCACAAGGTCCAGTATTGCCTTCTGCAGAGTTGGTTCCGTGACCAGTTGCTTGTGGAAGGCACCCTGAAAGGAGTCCAGGATAAATCTGCTCCTAGTTGATGCTGCTGCTGCTGGGATGCTCCAGTCCACGTCTGGTATATTGAAGTCTCCAACCAGTACTACCTCACCCTTGTCTGCCATCCTTTGGATGGCTAGCATCAGCACCCTATCTGTTTCTTCCTCCTGGGCTGGTGGTCTATAGACCACACCGGTGCGGATGGCTGGCCCCATTTTCCTTTCCAGCTTAACCCACAGTATCTCTCCCCCATTTTGTTCCTCCTGGATCTGTGTGGCCCTTATGTCATTTTTCACATACAGTGCCACTCCTCCTCCCTTCCTGCCTGCTCTGTCTCTTCTGAATATGTTGTAGCCAGGTATGGCCATCTCCCAGTCATGGTTATCATTACACCAGGTTTCAGTGATGGCCACAATGTCCAGGTCTGACCGTATCATGACAGCCTCCAGATCTTCCATCTTGTTGCTAAGGCTCCTGGCATTTGCACACATGGCTTTCCATGATTTGACCTCCCTAGACTGCTTCACTGTTCTACTCCAGCCCCTTCCTTGGTTGTCATTTATCCCTGGTTCTCCTTGCTGTTGCCCTTCTGCTGAATTTTGCCCCTTTTCTGCTTATCCACCTTTTGGACACTAATCTCCATCTTTTGCACACTGCTTTGCAGAGATAGCCACTCCTCTGGTTCACTGGTTCCACTACTAGCTGTGGGGGGTGAGCAAGTAGGTACCGTCCTTGCTGGCCTGCCACCCTCCTTTGCTAGTTTAAATGCTTGTCAATGTAGCATTTAAACTTATCATTGAGTGCTTGGATTCCCTCCAGGATGGATGCAGGCCAGGCTTGAACAACATCCTCCAGGTGGGTCCCCAGTCACCAATGAATCCAAACCCTTCCTCACAGCACCAGTTCTTCAACCATGAGTTAAAGTTCCTGGTGCATGCACTCCTATGCTCTCCCTTGCCTCTCACAGGTAGTACTTCTGAGAAAGTGACAGAAGTAGCTACTTGCTTGAGACCCCTCCCCAGTTTCCTAAACTCTTCCTGAACTTCCTTTGGCTCCCCATTTGCCAAGTCATTAGTCCTAGGTGGATAATGACATCCAGCTCACCCTCCCGCCTTGCCTTCCCAGTGATCCCCAGTATCTTCCTTCCATCCCTCCATGCCGTGGCACCTGGTAGGCATCTCACCTACCTGTCCTCCCCTCCTGTGTTCCTAGCTGGATCCCTCTTACGATGGAGTCCCCACCAGGATTCGCTTCTTCCTCCTCTGGGGTCCACTGCTTTCCCCACTGAGGGTCACCTCCTTGCCTAACCTCCACATCCTTTCCTTCCACTTCCCTGGGTACCTCTATTTGGTTGTCCCTCATTTGCCAGTGTGGCATATGAGTTCTTGAGAGGAATAGGATCTGGGATGTGCCTCTGCCTGACTGCTCTAACCTCCCTGAGCCCACTGTCATCCAAGTGCTCCTCGTTCTCAGCATCCTTTGAGGCAGCTGCATTGGACTGGGTGGTCCCTGGATAGGGGTGATGGTACTCTGACCCAGTTTACTTCCGCTCTGAGTCTGGCTACTCATCCCACAGTCCAGAGAGATGCATGCAGATAGGGCAGCACCTCAGTGTCCAGAAGGTCTGCCTGAATATGGCTGCCCCACAGCCACTGCATTGCACCACTCCCACATTATACTGCAATTCCACTACTTTCTGCTACTGAAGCTCTCTTTAGTTCTCTTTTTATTTATTTACAGTACTAAAATCCTGTAACTGATCGTCAGATATATATATATTTTTTTAAGGAAAAAGAAACCAATAAATAAATAAATAAATGAGTCAAAACACTTGTGCTGAGGGTGGTCTTCTTCCCCCTTATGCCCCTCCTACTTCACACCTCTTACTATACCCTGTGTTTAGCTCCTGTCAATCAGATTTATCAGGGCATATACACCCTTCACCCAGCTACAGGGCAGTCAGACAAGCCAAGATAAAATTTGCCGCAATTAAAGACAGCACAGAATTACACCACCACTATGTTTTAAATTTTCAACAGCCCAAAAACAATTATAAGTAAAGACAACACAGAAAGAAAGTATAGTGTCACTACAAGCCTACAATCTAAGTTTAAAAGAAAAATACCAATTACCAGTTACTCTAAAGCACTGAATTGAATATGTTTCCTTCCTTCACCTTCTGGCTTCTGGTACTCTTTCATGTAAGACGTCATGTTTGCCTAGATTGTCATCTGCGTGTACAGACCCAGCTCAACAGAATTATTATATGGTTTCAGAAAGCAGCTTGGTGTCACTTTTCAAGCAATGTCGTAAATGTTTTTCAAAAGCAACCCCAAAACTAAAGCAGACAGTTGGATCAATGATAGTTGTATCTATTGAGTGCATTAAGGGACACAAATGGAAATGGTGCAGCCAAGAGAGCAACGGGACTATGCCATGGGGGAATATACTGACATGTTCAGCAGTGTTCTGCAGTGGTATTACACCATCACAGTCTTTGTGACTTTTGAAATTCTTGAATATGCCTGAATTATCACTTGTTACATATCATAAGATTCAGAGGTCATACCTAATTCCAGCAGTCTCAAATGTATGGAAGCAGCATCAGGATGACCTGATTGAAGGCATGCAAGGGAAGCCAGTAATTCTTGGAGGTGATGATCGTTGTGATTCCCCAGGTTACTCAGCCAAATATGGGCTGTACACCCTAATGAATCTTGAAAACATGACAGTGGTTTCAATTGACTTGGTGCAGGTTAGTATCATTTCTGTCCAATAATTGATTAAATGTATTTTAGAAAAATGAAACATCTGAAGTTTGACTTTGTTTTACTTTTACAGAGCTCTCAAGTAAAGAATTGGAAGGTTTGAAACATGGTATTCAATTCCTTCAGGATCGTGGTCTAAAAATCTCTACACTAGTGACAGATAGGCATGTTTAGGTTAAGTCATTCATGAAGAAGAGCCACTCAGACATAGCTCATTACTTTGGCATTTGGCATATGTCGAAAGGTATGTGTGTACTATTTCTTTATGTTATTTTTTTGTACGAAAATCTTTCCTTATTGACCCCTATGACGCAGGAGCACTGTTTGGTCCTAAGATGTGTACGCACCAACCTCATTTGACTGCCTTAACGGAATCCTTGGTGGACCCCCATGGAGCCATTCCTGGACCACACAGGCAGAAACAAGGTGTAGCCTGCACATCATGATACAATTCTTGTTTCATTGTGTCCCTCTGGTGGTCAGGCAGGCAGGGGTGATTACGATCTTTGGTGGCACTCCTTCACATCGGTGATCCTGCGTAATTCTTCATTGATCTGAGACCATAGCATGTGCCCTAACATCAAGGCACCTCAACTGATGTCTACCACTCATGACTCCTGTCTCTGTATGCTCTGCACTTGGTGTACCTCTTGCTTCCGCCAAAGGCCAGTCAACTGCTGATGCATCACACCCTGCCCTCACATGAGAGGATAACTATCCTCCGGATGTTCAGTCCTCTCCCTTCCATGGTGACATCCAACAACTGGAGGTCATTCCTGAATACGAAGAAAGTGAAAGAGTTCGCTAACATGTTTTTGTATGTTTAGTTGTTTAGCTACTGTTCTGGTTAGCAGCGGAGGTTGGCAAAGTAATCTCAGATCCGATCACTTATGCAGAGTGGCAGCTCTTCTCTCTTTCTCTCTGTGCTGATGTGTCTTCAGTTGCCTCTACTATCACGGATGTGTTCCAGGGATTACATGTTCAATTCTCCAAACCTTTCATCATACATGTGGCGGAGCACCTTTGCCATGTTTCTTGCTGTCCTCTGAACTCGCGCCAGCCTCCTCACATCCTTTTTGAGGAATGGCATGACTGGACCCTGACCACTTCTCTATCGCACTTCATTTCCACCTTCAGATCCCTTGATATTTGTCACTGACCTTGCACAGTACTGATGTGATGGTCACGGCCCTGGAATTTAGCACCTCATTTCTCCATACCCCGTTATGTATAGGGACCAAATTTGTCTGCAGCCTGTCCTCCAGTACCACTCCAGACGCAAGTGACCTGTTCAACAGGTCAGGGAAGGTTGCTGGCACTATATTTTGCATTTCCTTCAACACCATTCAATACACCCTCATGCAGCCTACCTCCCCTGCAGTCTGTTCTACTTCAAAGGGACTCATATCCACTCTCCCTTCCCCTGCCGGTGCTTCTCCTTCTCATCTGCCAATCCCTTCTTCCTCCCTAGGAAAACACTGATACCAAATAGTTGTGTAGTAGTGTAAGACTGTATTTTATCTTTAATAGAAAGTAACTGTTCTTGTTTTATCCAATTCAGTCATATTCTGAACCCTGGTTTTCGTGCCATATCATGTAATTCATGTATTCCACTATATATATATGTACAAGTCACAGTGTGAAACAATTTTTTTAAACAGGAGTTGGCAAAAAACTGGAGAACAACTCAAAGAAAAAACACTGTGAAGATATTCGCCTATGGATTAAATCAATTACAAACCACACGTTCTGGGCTGCTACAACAAGCCTCAATAATCCAGATTTGATAATTGAGAAGTGGAACAGTGTATTAAATCACATTGCTAATGTACACAGTGGACATGGACATCTGTTCCCTGACTGCTTACATGAACCCATCAGCAAGGAAAAAGAATGGATTGCTAAAGGTAAACTACTATTCATTTGTACTCAATTTGTTGAACTTGTTAAATATCAACAGGTAGTCTGAGATCAATGAAGACATGACTGCCAAATATAAAGGATATTACATGGTCTGCAGCCATTAACAATTGTATGTATGCATATGGCAAGGCTGTCGTGGTGGTTCATCCCCATGTGAACCTCAAGCATCAAACATACAACTGTAAATGATGTCAGACCATACTTTTGTTTTGCAGTGTATGGTGTACCATACAGTGTCAATAAGTATTGCAAAATTATTTTTGTAAGTTTTCTGTGGTGGCCTCACTTTCTGCAGTGTTGGGTAAGTTACTTTTCGTATTACTTTCTATTACCTGTGGGAACTTGTTCCATAAGACTCTGTGCAGTCACTAGCAAGGATGGTCAAGTATTGGGAAAAGTAATACATGTTACAGTTACAATTCATTATGTATTTCTATAGAAAAGCAATACAGAACTGTAACTGACGACATTTATTGGAAACTAACTAGTAACTAACCTGTTACTGTCAAAGAAATGTCATCTGTCATAGTCTTCTATTATTGTTCTATTGTTTTTCTATAAAAAAGCAAAAGTAATTAAGTGTAACTTTCTGGTGTATTACTCTTTGTAGTACTGTCTCCATCCTTGCTAGTGACTGCCCAGAGCTTCCTGAATCAAGTTTGTAAAAGACATATAAAGTAATAGAAAAGGTAAGTTACCAACAATGAATAGCGATACTGTCAAACAGCTCTGTCAAATGTGGTCGATTTCTGCTCAGTGATTGCAGTGTGATGATTATTAGTCACAAATGTGGTCATTATTGTTAAACTGCATTCTCAGCTTAAGTGGAGCATGTGTTCACCTGTGCTATCCCGGTGTATCCAACTGTACCTGCATATCATCCGCCAGTAGCACGTTTGGTGTAAAATGTTTCCCTGTTCTGCTCCCTTTTTTTTCTTTCCCTTGTCTGTTTTCTGAAAGGCCTGCCAACATAGAAACAGAGAGACATAGAAGTTGACGGCAGATAAGTGCCGTAAAACACATCCAATCTTCCCCTTTTCTTTTTCTACCTTGTAAATGTGCCATCGGCCTTTGCTCTGTCAGTGGCCTATCTATTCATAGTCATTTGTATTGCTCCCTTATGCCTATCCCATTCCTGTTTGAAGCTCTGCACTGTATTCATAGGCACCACTTCCTGAGGTAGGCCGCTCCATGCATCCACCACCCTTTCTGTGAAACAATAACTTCCTAACGTCATCCCTTAGTCGGCCGCCCTCTAATCTCATGCTGTGTCCTGTTGTCCTGCTATTTTTCTAATATTGAAACATGTTACAGTCTTTCACCTTGTTAATGCCATGTTTATGAGGAATTGTGAAATGTGTACATTGTATGATACTGTTAAGGAAAGGTATCATTTTAGATGTTAAACTTTATAAAAAGATAAATACACCATTTTTTTACACTCAATTTTAGGAACAAGGCAACACAAGCTGATAACAGATGTTGTTTCAAGTTCGAACTTGCTTCGTGACCTGCATCAGGTTTCACCGCTGCACCAGACCTATGCACTAGAGGTTTTCCACAGTGTAGTACGCCATTTTACTCTGAAGTTCTCTCATTTCTTTTTCCCAGCAATGAACACTGGGCAAGCTACACATAGTACCAGCATGTAGCGTTAATTTGTTAGGTGTTTTATTTGTTGTGTTCATTCCAGTACATTGCAGCCATGGTACACCGCCATGTTACTAACAGCCATTACTCTCTATGTGGAGTATTGCATACTCATATCCTGTCTAGACCTTCACCATTCAAGTTTTGCACCCTGCTGACAGTTTGCAGTAATAACATGTGTGTATCATGTCCCCTCATTACCCTGTGTTTACCAGTGAGTACATCTTCTGCTGTATCAAACTGTAAACATACTATTAAAAGGGTATGATGAATATGCATTTCGGATTGATTGCAAACATTCTAGCAGCACAATATTAACTTTGCAGTAACAGACATGTACAGCATAATCATATGCTGAACAACAATAAGCACTATTTCAGAATGAAATTATCATAATATTGATAAATCACTCCATGTTGTTATGTTATTGATCACTTAATTACTCTGTCGGTGCATTCAACAATTGTCAATGCCTGTGCATCATTACACCAAGAGAGGGTGATTAACACACCACTAACATAATCCCTGTTCATGAGTTATTGCATGCATGGAAGTACAATTCAAACTGCTGTACCTTTAGCATTATCTAACTCCAAGTTCTCTTTAATACATTTTCAGTTATTGTCCCCAGTACTGGAGACAGTAATCCACACTGTGACTCATTATTGGTCTATATCATGTCCACATGAAGTCACCCTTTATAAATATTTTTTTACAGTTAAACTTTTTTATTAATTTTTCATAAGATATACAGACAAACCTCTTACAGTACAGTACAATGTGAGCTTTTTTTAAGAAATTGATGCAGCATATAATAAGAACATTGCTACAATAATACAAGGAGCATTTGGTTTAAAATATAGTTAACAATACAGGTCATGTAATTAGCATATACTTGACATTTGTAGTGAATTTAAAGTGGATAGTATGATTAGATATGGTTTATATTAAAATGTTCATAATTATATATGATGCTGCAAAAGGGAAAAAAGTACATACGTAAAAGGATTGTGGAGTAATAAAGAACGATTGAGAACAGAATATAGGAAAGAAAAGATATATAAGAAGTTAAGAAGAGAGAGAGGGAAACTATAAAAAAGGGGGAAGAAAGCAAGACTACAATGATGTATCAGTAAAAGGGGAAAATCCATATATATTAAGTCCATACATTGGTGCTGGAAGATTTAGTTGATTCCAAAAAATTGAAAAAGCCCTGCCAGCAATTGTTATATAACATGAGACAGTCAGACAAGATATATGTCATACGGTCCAGAGAGGCGTATTGCAATAGTTGGTTAATGATACCGGGAAGGGTAGGGATTATGTTGGATCTCCAATGCATGAGGATTGTGCGTTTAACTTGAAGGAAGAGTATATTTAACCATCTGCTCTGCGAATATGAAATTTTATAAGAACGGTGATTAAAAATACCAAGAATGCAATGTTTAGGGTCCAGTGTAAAAGGAAGACCTACCACTTTCATTGCAAATCTGTGAGTACAGTGCCAAATCTTTTGTATGAGGGGACAGTGCCATAAGATATGCAATAAATCTCCATTGGGGGAATTGCAGCGCCAGCAATTGTTATTGTTCAATAAACCCATTTTTTGTAATACAACAGGAGTTCTGTACAACAAATGAAGGATCTTGGTTTGAATTAGGGAACTGCGTTTATCATTAAAAGATTTGTGGCAGGAGAGTTGGGGGGGTGGGGATGGATGATAGGGGTTTCTGGAGCACAAGGGATGGGAGGGTCTCGGCACCCAACTAAGGATCTAGGTTCGAGCAGACTCGATAGACCATAAGGCCTAATCTGCTGGCAAATAGTATGTTAGTATGTTAGTATGAGAGCCAACATCTGGACCATTGTGCATTGGTGATATTATATTGTAGCAAAGTACTCCATCTGTTTTTAGCATTGACAGTGTAGTCACGAAGGATATCACAAATATATTTGTAAATAGTGCTATTTAAATTGGATGTTGTTTTTATCCATTTAGAGATGTGCTTATCATACAGAGAATTGATAGAGAAGGGTGTGAGGTAAGAGTTGCATGCGGTACGAAGCTGTAGATATTTCCAAAAATCCTGATGGGGAAGATTCCATATGCCTCGTAGGTCGGTATAAGATTTTAACTTTAATGACTTGGATTCAAGTATATCCTGCAAAAGAGAATACCCTTATTTTTCCAGGTATGACAAAAAATGGGGTGATTATCAAGAGATATATGGTGGTTACCCCAGATGGGGGTGTGTGCTAAGGTTTTGGGTTAGATTTAATATGCTTGTGAATGATTTTCCAATAGAATATAGAAGCAGCTATGGTAGGGTGAGACTTTAAAGAAGAGGCAAGGGTGTTATAAAGGAAAGAAGTCACCAGACTACTAGGACATAAGGATGTTTCCATATTGACCCATAAAGGAGACTGGATGTTGGGTTTGTTAAACCATTTAATTGTTTGAGATGTACGGAAAGCCCATAAGTAGGCTTGGAACCAAGGAAGGCCAAAACCACCTTTGACCAATGGAATCTAAGTTTATTATGACTAAATCTAGATATTTTGCCTTCCCAAATTAAGCTGCCGATAATTTTGTCTATTTTGGTAAGAAAACTAGAGGAAAGTATCAAAGGGATATTGGAAAATAGGTATAATATTTTAGGAGTTATAGACATTTTAATGGTGGAAATTTTACCATTAAAAGAAAGTTTAAGTAGCTTCTGTCTATTAAGTATTGTTTGGATACTGGTTCACAGAGGGGAAATATTAGCATCCCATAATTTATTCAATGTCGGGGTGATCCGAATGCCAAGATAAGATATACCTTGGGGGGCCCAACGAAAGCCTAATGAGTTGTTCATGAGGGGACTACAAAGGGTATTCAATGGTAGCGTTTCCAATTTGTTAAGGTTTAGAGCTAGTCCGGAGTGGGAGGTGAAGTCATTCAGTAGTTTAACTAAAGGTTGCCCAGAACTTTCGAGGTTTTCAAGTAAAATAAGGAGATCATCTGCATATGAGAGTGAAGTATAGTGAGAGTAACCAATAGTAATGCCTTTAATTGTACCAGATTGACGTAGGGATGCAGAAATAGGTTCCATGGCAAGTATAAACAATGAAGGCGATAAGGGGCATCCTTATCTGGTGCCTGTTGCTAAGTAAAAGGAGGGGGACAAAATAGAGTTCGTGAGAACTCGAGCTGAAGGGGAAGTATACAATAATTGAATCCAAGCACAAAATTATTTGTAAAGCTAAATGAGATAGCACCTGATATAGATATTCCCAATTGAGAGAGTCAAATGCTTTCTCAGAGTCAATGGCTTGCAGCTGCAGGGTTTTAAGAGTTTTTGCTTTGTGAATTAAATTGAGTAATGAGCGAAGATGATCGGAACTGTTTCTATTTTTGATAAATCCTGATTGAGAAGTATGGATGACTTTAGTCATTAAAGATTCTAAGCAGACAGTTAATAATTTGGCAAAGATTTTTCCGTCAGTATTAAGAAGTGAGATCGGTCTATAGTTTGAAGGAAGAAAAGGGTCTTTGTCTTTTTTTGGTAAGACTGTTATAATGGCTTCGGTCATTGTGCATGGGAGTTTCTTTATTAAGGTTGCTTCTTGGAATACATTGACTAATACAGGACAAAGAGTGTCAGATAGGGTTTTATAAAAATCAATAGGGAACCCATCACTGCCAGGTGCTTTACCGTTTTTTAATGATGATAAAGCAGTTTGGATTTCCTGTAAAGTGATTGGTTTATCAAGCATAGCTTGTCCTGAGGGGATAGGTGGGGTAGATTCAATTTTTCCTGAAAATGTTGTATTAGGTTGGGATTTGTAGTATTAGGTTGTGAGTATAGTTGATGGTAAAAGGATTGCATAATACGATTGATTGAAAGGTTGTCTGTGTGTGTCTGACCTGATGAATCTTTTAGACCTGCTATATGTCTCTGCATCTGTTGAGTTTTAGCTGGTAAGAGAGCAACTTTCCGCATTTATCCCCTTGTTCCCAATAACCGTGTTTAATCCTAAAAAGGGCACGTTCAGCTTTCCTGGATATCAACTCGTTAATTTTAATTCTTAATTGTAGAATTTCTAGATGAAGCTGTGAATTATGATTGGGTTTATTTAATTTATAGTATTGGGTTTCTTTTTCTTTAAGGGATTTTTCTAAATTAGCTAATTGTTGTTCTCTTAATTTCTTTCTATGCACTGCATAACAAATAATTTTACCTCTAATAGTGGCTTTTAATGCTTCCCAGATAGTACCTTGAGACATATCTGGAGTATCGTTAATAGGAAGAAAATCTTGAATCTGGTTTTAATCCAAGGAGTGAATTCAGGGTCTCTGAGTAAAAGTGGGTCTAAACGCCAAGATGGGGATTTAGAAGAAGGTGGACCCCAGACTAAATGCAAACTGATAGGGGAATGATCAGATATAACAATAGGAAGAATTGATGTATCAATATTTTTTTCAGTAATGAGGGGAGAAGAGAACCAATAATCAATCCTACTATATGATTTATGTAAAGATGAATAAATGGTGTAATCTCGTTGTCTGGGATGATGCAATCTCCAAATGTCAGAGAGACCTAAATCTTTCATAAGCATTGATAGAGCATTAATATTACGGGGCTGGGCATCATGTGATGAGTTACTTCTGTCTAAATATGTTTGTAGTGCTAAGTTAAAGTCACCACCAATAAGAATAGGTGAATTATTTTTATTATTAATCATAATTTGTTGGATAGATTATGGAAGAAAATGGGTGAATCAAAGTTGGGTGCATATACATTCACAAACATAAGCGGACCTGCTGTGGTGTTTAATAGAATTATAATCCACCTACCATCCGGGTCTCAAATGATTTTTATGGGGGGCCAATTAAGAGATTTATGTATTAAGATAGTAACCCCATGTTTTTTGGATGGAGAAGATGACGCATATACTTGACCGACCCAATCTCTTTTAAGTCTGTTGACATCCTCTGATAAAAGTTTAGTTTCTTGTAAGAAAGCAATATGTGTTTTATGCTTTTTAAGATAGGTAAGTACTTGCTTACATTTACAAGGTGAGTTGAGTCCCTTGACATTCCATGAATGTAAGATTAGATCACTCATGGTACTAGGATATAAGGTAATTAGTTACAAATAGGAATGAGGGACTCAATATCATTAATTTGGAGGATGTCACAGATTCAAAAGGTAAATATATATAATACACAAATGTATGCAGGGCTCTTAACTTGTATGGGTTCGAGATGATTGAGTATTTGTATTCATTTAGTCTCACAGAGGGAGAGTATAGAGATAGGAATATCAAGTAATTAAACATTAGAACCAACAAACATTAGTATAAACTCAGTAACAAGAATATTAATTTGAAACTTTTATGAAATGCAGAGCAATAAGAGTCGGTAAATATACTGGACTCTCACTCTACACTACTAGGCGGTAGAGTAATTAGTGAATCTCAAGACTGGTTTACCCTATAATCTTAAGATACTAAACTTTATATAACAGTATATTAAAGAAGTGTATTTGAGATTTGTGCTGAGGTGATTAAAGCATTACCCTGGAAAAGACCAAAACATCATTCTACCAAATAAACAAGGATAATTATGTAATACTGTTAAATTCCAAACATAATGAATTAGCTTGGACCTAGCAATAAGTCCAATATTAAATAAAATATGCCAACATGATGGCAGATAATGCTGGAACAGTGTGAGCCAGATAAAAGGATGCCCAATGTGTATTAATCCACATAAGCTAGGCTAGGAAATGCAGTATATACTATAGGTTCATAG
This sequence comes from Neoceratodus forsteri, assembly GCA_016271365.2. Taxonomy (NCBI): domain Eukaryota; kingdom Metazoa; phylum Chordata; order Ceratodontiformes; family Ceratodontidae; genus Neoceratodus; species Neoceratodus forsteri. The sequence goes on along the minus strand of CM057450.1, from coordinate 1,455,634,802 downwards.
TGCATCAGTGTATTGTGGAATCATTTTTATAAGTTCCAATGATTTGGAAGAAAATGGCATGAAGAATAATGTGAAAAGGCAGAAAAACTCAATGTATAGAAATACAATTGGAAGCATATTTTGGTGCAAAATCTGAGAGATATAATGGGAATGCACCTGATGCACTACATACCAGAAGTGATGCAAAATAAATAAGTAAATGATTTTGGAGTATTTGTCTAATCATCCTCCACATTCCAAATGATAGGATTTATGTGGAAAAATGCTATAATAGTAGGGGTTAAGGGCACACTGATATGAAATACAGAACTCTATATATGTATGTATGGGCCTGACCACACGGTGGCTCTGAAGCTTATAAAAACTTAGAATGTAAATAGCAATTATATATACTAATGTCTGGTACCACACAAGGATTAATTATAAGAGATCTTACAAACATTGTAATATTTATTCTTTCTCTTATATTTTTTTTTCTATTGAATACATTGAGAATAACTCCTGCATAGATTAAATATCACCAGTGTCAATTGGCTCACCTCCCACATACAGATACAGGCTTCTCAACAGTGATAGCGATTTACCGCATTTAAGTGCTCCAAACCTGTTGGGTATGATAGAGACTGCACTTTGTGGTAAATGTACCGAGGGAATCGAATGAGGTGGTATGAAGAGGAGGGATTCTGGTGAGAAACTGCTATACCACATCTAATTATGGGCCATAGTATTTATTACAAATTTTTTTTTTTTTTTTAGTGGGAAAAGCCTCAGGTAGCCTTGCTCTTCAATTTTCTTCTCCTTTTCTTTTTGGGTGGTTCAAATGATTTAAAGGGAGAGCTGGACACAAGATCAGCCCAGGAAGAGTCGGGAGAGTCATTACCCATTGAGAGCTTCTTCAGGTCTTGAGTAAATGTGTCGGATACAGTCTGTCTCAGATCCTCCATAGATGAGTGCAGATCTTCTTGGAACAGATCTTCTTGGAGTGGGGAGAATTTGTTAGACAAGGTAAGAGGAGTAGAAAAACTGATGTGACGTTCCACATGGGAAGCTGGAGAGGTGGAAATATTATTTAGACAGCAGGTATTATTATTTAGAGAAGAACCAGATGCTTTTTTTTCTTGTATGCGTGTGGAGCTTCTGGCAGGAGCTACCGTGGCAGATATGATGGCTGCAGATTTCTCAGGGACCTGAAGGACAGTTTCAGCAGGAAGGGTAAGACATTATAATTGCGAAGTGCTTGTGCTGGAGCAGGAATGAGCTGCATTAGTATCGCAAGGCAATGTAAGTGTGGGCTGTGTCCAATTCAGAAATTCAGAGAGAGATTCTGGGGAACTGAAATCTCTGGTAGAATCATTCAAAAAAAGACACATTGTTGCAGGATAACGGAGTGCAAACTTAATTCCACGCTGATGAAGGATCATTTTAATGGGGTTGTAAGCTTTTCGTTTGTTAGGTAATTCTTTAGAATAGTCTCTGAAAATTAGGATTCTGTTTTCTTGCCAAGTAAGTGGACCCAATTGCCTCGCTTTTTGAAGAATCAGTTCAGTATGTGCGTGGTTCACTTGAAATCTGACAATGATGGGCCTGGGTTTCTGGTCGGGTCCAGGCCTCAGATTTAGGGTGCGGTGAGATCTCTCAATGGTTAGGTCTTGGCCAGCTGGTAATTTAAGCAAAGAAGAAAGTACATGAGTTAGAAGAGCACTGGTATCTCCTAGTTCAACACCTTCAGGAAATCTGAGAAATCTAATGTTGTTACGTCTGTTTCTATTTTCAATATCATCTATTTTGTCCTGAAGGTTCCTAATAACTCTGTCCTGCTCCCTAATGGTAGCCTGTGATGTGTTAATGGAATCTTCATTTTGAGATGCTTCAACATCAGTAGCACTGATTTTTTGATCAAGTGCCTGCATATTATTGATATTTTATTGAGATGCAATTTTTAATACATTGATTTCACTTATTAGGTGCTGGAACATTGCCTCCACTCTATTAAGAGAACTGTTGTGTGGAGATTGGTCTGCCATTATTGTAGGCCTTAATAGAGAAATTGAAAAGCTGTAGAAAACTCGTTCAGTAATTATGAGGCAATAAAAATACTGTACCAGAGCTGTTCTGCGATGTACATATAGTAAGATCTCAGATGTTGGTGAAGGTAGGAAGTCTGGAATCTGTAGGATGGATGATGATATTTGGTGCATCCAGGGAGATGAAGAATCAAGCAGCCATCTTCAGCACAGCAGGCCACGCCCCTCACCCTTTATAAATATGACACCTTTGCCAATGCTCTTCAGCACCCAGTTTGCCATTTGTGAGGAAATGTGTCAATATGCTGACAACTTCAGGTTACCACCCTGTTTATGATTTTGAAACATGTTATATAGTACACCAGCTATCTATGTGCAGGATAGTGAATTAAATATGCTGTTAACATCAGCACTAGAGTGACATTCAGTGAGCTAAGGCTTGACCGCCGGATGACTGCCAGAGGCTGTGGGCTCGACAATGCTTGTGGTCCCACTAATGGGGCATGGTAAAGTCAGAGGAGAGGGTCACACACTGTGCAGTGTTACGTCCGTGTTAACATGGGTGGCTGCAACATGGGGTCCTACCTCTCAACCTCTCAGCATTAAAAATCATAGCACTGGCCTTCAAAAATCATAGCAAAGGGCCAGAATGTGTAGCACTTCCTTATTTTAAACAATAATATGTCTACAGATAGTGGGCCCCATATAGTTAGTCATACAGAATGTTTCTATCAACTTAATTCAATGATTTAATAGTTTGTGTGTCAGAAATTGCTCTAACATTATGAGGAACATCAGTAAACCAATGCGGAGCAAGGGTACATTTGAGTGTGAAAATTATAGCACTATGCGAAATTCATAGCAGTTGAGAGGTATGCATGGGGTGATGGGGTTGCTGTTATCTGAGTTAGTGTGTCTACAATTGACATACCAAGGCTTCATAGACATTCCTGCCCGGAGCTGGGTGGAGCCAAAAAAAGAGGCTGTTAACTGTAATGTTGATTTTTGGAAACATGCACATGAACCAAAATGTAATGCACAGTAATACTATTCATCTACATATTTGTATTTGTTGCACACAGACACATGATGGCAGTACTACACTTTAATGAGAATGTTTCACATGGGGTCACTGTCAACTCAGATGGTGAACAAAGGTTTAAAGTTGCTTTTCCAAAATCTAAGAAGGGCGATGAGGCAGTTGTTAAACTAGTGAAGACTGCACCTCCTGTGCTGTAATATTCCCCCACTAGGCAGAATTGCATCCATATTGCTATAAGGACTATAAACATTCATCACTTGAAAAAATATTACTGTATCTCATTCTGTAGTGGAACAGCCACGCTCTCCTCTTACTGTATTCATAATTTTTGGGTATATATATTGACATCGCATTACCAATCATTGACTCACATGTAATGTGTTATGCGTGACATTCATTATGTAATACTTATTTTGACACAGGTTATGTGCGTTCAGTGTTCAAAGATGTGGTTACGTTACAATGTCAATACCCTTCATACCAAAAGGCAGCATGTCTGTATGACAAGACTATTATTCCTTCTCCAGTTGCTTCAAGGTACGGCCACCCAAACAAGATAGACCTTGTTGAGAGACATTGTTCTAGGTTCCAAATGCAGACAGCATGTAGCATCACTGCTCAGGAATAAGGACATAAAGTCATACACCCGTCATGGAGTATACTGTTACTGCTACTTCTGTGCTTGTTTCCTGCTGTGTATATTTAATGTTGCAATTTCTCATTCACTAAAAAATCATTGGATTGCACAGTAATCCATAATATTTTGTTGACCATTTGATTGAGCTACAATATGATTTTGGAAGTGATGTACCGAGGTTCTAGTGGCACCCAACTGTTCAAGTATGCAATGTGTCTACTCTTCAAACAATTAGTAAGCAATACTTTAGGGTCAAGTATGATGTAATGAAAGTTGACCAGTACCCACCATTGTCTGAGCCATTACACAACGTATCCATGTGAAACATGGAATCACAATGACTTCTGAGATAGATCCGAGGTTAACATCTATTTTTCGAAACCGATGTGATTTCGGTAGAAATGATGAAGCATTTGAAAATATGTGATGTTATACTTACATACAACAGACAAACTAACTATTGACAATTTTATTGATAGAATCATACTTTGCCATGACTAAAATAACTCATTATGTAAGGAATACGTTTGCAGTGTGTAATGATTACACATAGCTCAGTGCGTTGATGTTTGCATGCATGTTGTTTTCTTTTTGGATTGTAGTATACAAACAGAGTTCACATGCACTTTGTAGTGCAAGTATTCTGGTAATGGATTAACTGGTTAATGGAACATGTTACACTAAGTAGTTTACCTTTGTTCACATAAGGTAGTTTTTTTGTGAAAAACATGCAGTATATTTTTTATATGTGGAACACTTTTCAGCACAGTCACAAGCCAAATAGGCTGGATTCTTCAGACGGCTGAAAAACTGTCCCACTCATAACAAATATACTGCATGTTTACCAAAACCCTATGAGCGTGGCTACCTTATTTGAAGAAAAGTATGTGGTTGTGGTTCTTACAATGCACCTTGTGTCTGTTGCGGCAGTTATTGTGCCTTTCAGTAATTAACCTGCCACTGTTAATGACTACTTTCTGTCCACAATCCATTCTCTAATATTTGTAATACCACTTGTTAACATTCAAAATTAGTTGATTGCTGGTACCAGTGCTGATGTTCTACCAACAACCAAACAATAAATAGAAATGAATGCCATCCCAAAGAGCCAAAACAATTATCTCAGTAAATGTAATTGCAGTAACACAGCAGCTCAGAGTAAACTTTATGTGACCATTTCTTCAACATTTAAAAGCCGGTTCCTACTGTTGGCATAGCTATTGTCCCTCAGCCCATTTGATTACTTATCGTTTCACTAGCGAGCTACTGAACATTGCCATAAAAATTACAGCTGTACCAAAAGTTATATCTCTTGTACTTTGGTAAATGTGTATTGTGACAAAAAAAAAAGATTGCTTCTCCTGCTCTGAAAAACACACCACCACATCCATCCTGTTTTGTGATGTCAGAAAACTAAGGCTGCGTGACCGCGCCCCACTCAGTTGTATGGGGGTGGTATTTCCAACATATTTGTACCCTGTAGTCATTGGATTTTAGTATATGAAATTGATCAATCCACTAATGATGTCCCGATTAACTGATTGATCACTTCAGTCTAGTAAAATACCAGCACTAAAGGGTATAAATATGTTTGAAAATACCATCCCCATACAACTGAAAGAGGTGCGGTCACTCAGCCTTCATTTTCTGACAACACTAAACAGGGCTGCATGGGTCGACGTTGGGACATGCTTCTCAGTTGTTGTTTTTTTCCACCACACAGATTTACAAAATTATGAGGGATATAATTTTTGATAAAGCTGTGTAATTTTTATGACAAACATAAGCATCCTAGTAATGAAATGGTACTGAATCAAACATGCTGGGGTAGGCAGGTACTATGAAGTTGCTGTTTAATAATATAATACTGGTATTTGAAAAATACAAGTAGGTATACCAAGACTCAATGGTGCTCACAATGTTGTGGATATGCACATACTGTGCGCACGTTATACTGTTAAAAGTACCGTTAATGAAGTGTCATAACTTTATTAAATGTTTCAACTGTTGCTTACAAACAGTAAAAAACTTATATTGTGTAACTGTCCATATGTAAGTCATTACACATTGTCATTATCAGTTTCTTCTGCAAACATCTCTGGATATGGATGCCCAGGTGCAGGTTTGAAGTCAGAATAATGTCCTGATGGGAATGCTGTCCCAATTGCCATCACTACACATGATGGTAGAATTTTTTGGTTCCAGTGACCTAGACAATGCCAAATCATTCGTACAAAATGACGATAGGCTGCATGGCGATATGACCTAAGGGAACAGAAACTGCAAAATCTAAATTTCTCACAGTACTGACATATATGTGCAGTCCTTAAATGTGGTCATTAATGACATTGGTGACATCACAGTATCACAGTAAGATAAGAGTGCCATATTCACAGATGAAACAATACTCCTGCTTAGTTAAACTATTCAGTAAAGTAAATAGATTCACTGGCTACACACAATGATGTGTATGGCAGTATGTAGCCATGCATGGTGTGGTTTGCTCCCCAGTTGGAAAATCTTCACATTACCTACACCCAGTAGTGGTATATTACAAATGTACAGTAATTACAACTAAAGTCATGTTAATGAATGTCCACCCAGTAAGAGAGTCAAACAACAAACATTTCTTGTTACTCAAAAAACATGCATAAATAGAAAAGAAATAGAATTGAAACATGAGGTACAGATAACAGGCCATTAGCAAGCATGCAGCACATCATAGCAACCCTTGCTACATGTAAGTCTGAAACAGTCATTTTCAATTGTTTTTGTTGTACAAAATTGAAGTGATGTTACCTTGACAGTATTTCGTTTTGGGGACATATACAATACATAGAACACAATATGAGTCAGTACGCACAACAATACTATTCTCGACCTCATGGTTACTATGGCAAACCATACACCTCTATAACTTCACTGTCAAGGTCATCCAGGTTGGCATAGTACACACTCAGGTTGATAATATCCTTGTTGTGCATAATCAGTCATACACTATCCTATTTGTCGATAAACAACAGTTATCTCAGCAGGGCACTGTATAATTGGACAAGAAGATATTCTGCTTCCTTTCTCATTTAGTGGAATATCATCATCGAATGGTCCCTCACTTTCATAGTACTCATAGTATGAAACTGTAATTACGTTTCTGTTAAGGCAGTTGTCTTTGAACATATCAAGCTCTGTAATACAAGACACTTCTTCATTCTCAAACTGTGCTCATATCAATGGAATTTCAGTGCAACAAAAGCATTCGACTTCTGATTCCATGACACGGCAACCTCCACATTCACACCTAGGAAAGGGACAAAATTGACAATTGTAAATTGTAACACTGTCTGCCATCATAGGTGATCATATAATAGGTATGCTGAACCAGTCAGAGATGACGCTTGCCATGCATGAAATATGTGCCATGCACGGTTAAAAAAAGAGGACAGCAGTAAAAATTCTGAAATCAGGAAGCCTTAGAACATTGGCATTGAAAAATGCTGCCATTATTGTTTCCTCGCTACGAGCAGTTCTCCCATGGCTGAACCTGCTTGCTCACTCACTTTGCAATCCTCTCTGTGGGAATCTACTTCTATTTATTGCAAAAATGACTTATAAAATAAAAAAAAAATCCTGAGACAACCTGGGGTAAAGTTAGCTCTGCTGAGCAGTCGATGGGGATTTATTGAGGCTGTCATACCCTAGCTTTCACTTCCTGGTTACAGGTCAGTGCCCAAATGTATTTCTAGGTGACATCTGGGACTCCTGGACCCAGGAGTGCTCACTGCTGGCTGTTGCCACTAATCTACCCCAGTCCACCATATTAATCTACCACGGTCCACCATAATGTCACTCGCCATCTTCTACCCCATTACTAACACCTGCATGTCTACACCACCTACCAGCGGTCCTGCTCCTCCTACTCACCCATCGACAACAATGGGTCCCTTTCCACTGACTGTAGATGTATGGCAGGAGAAGTGGCATGATAGTGGTGGCCCTGCTTATGTAAGACACACACAGGTGCTGTGAGGGAGCTCTGCCTGCGAAGTCATGCCTCACATTGCATGCGACTGTTCATTAATTCCCTATAACCACACACACTGTTGTGAGTTAGAGATTACATTAAACCATCAATGCTAGTTGTTTATCGCACTTATAAAACAGGGAACATAAATGTAGAACACAAAAAAAAGTATATTCTTAAAGTCGGCATGATAACTGTTGCTGTACCGAGGCATTAATGAATGGTGAAGTGACACATTATACACAGTGGCAAGTCGTCATTTCATCATTCATTAATGCCTGGCATTCAAAACTGTTGTGACACTGTTGTAGTCATCCCAGTTCCCAACAGTGGATGCTACACAGTCAAGCAATCTACCCAACCCACACCAGGAAAAGAGACCAGTCCCCTGGACGCTAAACAGTTTCCAGCCACTGCCACCCCACCGGGTCACTCTGCTTGCTGCTGGAATCCAAGGCATGACGTCCAGCACCTCAGCATTCAGCAGCACCATGATGGATAAAAATAAATGTTTATAAACAGCAGACATGAAAGAGTACCATAGATCAACGTCTTCGTGACGTGTGCCATCAATACCGTCTTCACCGCTACTCTGTGACTGACTCGATTCTGGGTGGTCGGATTGAACAACATGTCAAGGTGGCTCAAACATGTAAGGCTGTATTGTGAATGCAAAATTTAGATCCATGTCTGGTAGGTCAGCAGCTGATTCAGTAATCTCAATTGAGTGTGCCATGTTTTGAAAAGTAAGAAAGACAGAACCTAACAGAAGACAAAAAATAGAGATGTATATTAGGGTAATTGTACAACATTTGTAATTTTACACATTGTGAAATTCATGGTCGCAAACACAGTAAGGAATCATGGCCCAGATATTCAAACTGCCCCCAAAAAGTGCGAAATAGCAGGAGCAAGCACAAGTCTATTGCGCCCATGCACAAGAGACGCGATATTCAAAAACGGAGCAGGCCAAACTGCGCCTACAGCCGATGACTGAATATTGCACCACCTGCGCCATAGCGCAACTAGGAAGGGGAAGCTGAGCAGATCTGATGTGCCATAGTGCAACAAGGGATGTTCAGCTGAACAGTCCAGAGGCGCCATAGCGCAACCAGGGACGCCCCCCAGCAGCAGAGCAATGCAACTGCACAACCAGGGAGGTAGGGGCCCACCACCCATGCCACAGATGGGCACAGGAACACACAGCATAACAGACATCATCCCCCCACACCCTATGAACTGCACAACTGGGGGAAGGCTGGAATAACCACTGCCCATGGAGACATGCAAACAACCCACAGCTGGGCCATGGTGCCCCATCACACCTACCGGCAAGCTGTGACTGGCACACAAGGAGGGCTGACCACCCCATTCCACACCATCCCCCCCAATGCAGAGCACACTCTGCATTGTGACCCCCAGACATCCTCCCATGAGCAGTGACCACCACTGCAGGAAACCCCATGCATGCCACCACCCCCACTGTGACACTGCAACCCTGTGCACCACAGAACCATGCAAGTCAGCCCCACCACAAGCACCCATCAGTGGGTGGCAGCACACAGCAATGCAACAATGGCAGACACAGTGCCACCATGAACAGTCCCCTCCGAGGTACTGCTGAGAGACCAACCATGCGTCGGCACATGAGGTACCCCACACGGGACAGGGAGTGCCCTGGACACCGCCACCAGTGATACAGCACCCTGCACAGTATTCCAATGACACACCCCGACCCACCACTGGCCACAACAGCCAGCACAGACACCCACAGTGGTGCATGGAAGCATGCACCACACTGGATGCCACACAGTGTATGGACAGACACCCACCCATACCCAAGGGCACAACAACACAGGGATGCTGTGGTGGGGCAACCAAGCCCCCAGTGTGGGCCCATGTAAACTGTTTACACACAACCCACAGTCCTCCATGGCACCGGAGTGCCAGCCACCCTGCGCAGGCACTGTGGACCCGTACACCACCATCATTCACCCGGAGCACAAGTTACAGACAGTGGGGCACATCCCCTGCAACACACACAAGGCACAGCATGGAGATGGGACAACAACTGTGGTGCCCACAGTGCCACCCGAGGCAGACATGCACCACACCAGTGACAGGAGGCAACCCAGCAATGTGACGGGTACAGTGGCTGCCCTGCAGGGACTGCCACCACTGACATACCAGCAGACCATGCAGATCACAAACATGCATGTGTGTCAGCTGCACAGGCCATGGACGGGCCGATGGGTGCACCATGGACACAGAGCATGCACCATGGACCACTGCACACAGTCATCCAGTGCACAGGGCACAACACATACATCACAGACACTGACTGATAGCTACTCCCACACCATAGTCACCTCCACACGGACACACACACATACCCATGTTCGCACCACCCCTGACGCCATGCACACCACTGCAGCTGAGCACCTATAGCCCGCTGCAAATCAGAGACCACCACAGTATTCATATCAAAATTAAATGTATTGAACAAATATATAAAATTCAACTATATACAATATTATATAAACTATATACAAGGTTGGGGAGGGCCACAAACAAGGTGGGGGTGGGTAGAGGCAGGGTGGACCAATGGGATGGGAAAGGAGGGGTGTGAGGGTGGGTCCAGGGGGGTAGGGGAATACTGGGACCAATTGATCCCTAGCGGGAGCGCCTCTCCCCGCTCTGACTCCTCCAGGCTCTGTGCCTCCTCAGGACCTCGGTGTCATCTATTCATCTGAGGATGTCCAGCGATGCCCTTGCCACCAGTAATATCTCCCGCAGCACCTCCCTGATTTCCCATAGATGGTGGATACCTACGACAAGGAAGCACAGTCAATAGGTGTGAATGCACAACCTCATACAGCCTGCCCACTGTGCATGGCATACGGCCATGGGACATACCTCTGTGATGGTGTGTAACCACCCGCAGTGATCATGTCCACATAACCTGCCCACCCAGGTGCATACAACCATGCGGAACGCTGCACACACCCACCGGCCAAGTCACACACAGCACCAACATGGCTGTTTCGTGACATGGCTATGTGGTGCAAAGGCAGTGGCACAACCATGTACCTGGTGCATGCATGGACCACCATTGACGCACTCCCAGACATGCATTGCCGCTGGACAGTGTTGACTGTAACAAGTCGCGTGCATGGCAGTGGTGTCAATGGATGGTGGCCATGCCCCGCTGCCCACCCTGTCACACAGCATGCAATAGTAATCATGGATGTATGGCACTCACCTTCATCGGGCCAGTCCAGTGGGCAGTGAGGGCCCTCGCCCCGTCTTGCTGCACCCTGCTCTTCCTGCCGCCACTCTTCACGGGCACGGCGGCATTCCTCCAGGCCTGTGGGGCAAACATGGAGAGAGGAACATCAGTACAATCCTGTAGCAAAGTCCCCCTGCCCCCAGGTGTGTGCCTCCCACCCAGCCAGACCCACCCACCCACACCCTGTGAACACCACCACAGCCAACCCTGGACAGTCCCTCCCACATGTGCTGGACACATACAACACTGGCCCATATGGAAGATAAAAGTGTGTTGGCGTAACCACTACCTGGCCGTGGCACCATGCCCCTCCTGGCAAGTGCCCGCAGGCGTGCCAGTAGCTCCGGCTCCCTCCGCAGCAGGTCCCCGTATCTGTGGCGGCACTGCTCGGTGCTTCTCCCCCATCCTGTGGCCTCCTCAAGTGCAGTGGCCACCTCCTGCCACACCTGGGTCCTGGCCCTGTCCAGGGGCACCTCCCCGAACAGTGGCCCATGGTGTGGCACCACAATGGCCACTAGGATGGCCAGCTCAATTGCAGACCACTGGGCTGCCCTCCTGAGTGCCATTCTCGCTGCTCTATTAGGCAATATGGCACTCTGCAGCACGGCTCCCCATGTGCAGATGCTGCGCGGTACAGCGCTGCCATTCCCTATTGCGCTGTCACCGAACAGCGCAATAGAGGTGCACCCATGCCTAACGCATGGGGCCTAGGGGGAAAAGGTTGGGCACAGGGTCAAGGGTCTCTAGTGCATGGACACGCAGAGCACCATTGGAACCCAATGCGTGTAGTGCGATTGGCTGCCTGTGTGCCACCACCATTAGCGGCCTACTGCGCAGTTGGCCCAGTGCGCCTATGATGGCCCAGTGCCACAGCGCCAAGTAGTGACCATCACTATAGCACCACTGGCACAATGGTGGCCGTGCCCTGCATTGCCTACCGTGCACAGCACATCATCAGCATGGCAGACGCCTGTGTCAGCAACCCGGGCATGCACAGTGAGGTGTGTACTACGCATGTCACAGAACTGCGCCATTGGCTCAGCACGTTCAATACAATTGCGCAAAGCGCAACAGCGCGATATTCAGCCGTCATATGCAAATCATCTAATCAGCCATTCAATGGTGCAGCACTGCAATTTGCATCTACTTAAAGTTGCGCCTCGCCTCATTTGCATGGGTTGCGTTATAAAAGTGTGACAGTGGGCTGCAGTGGCCATAGTCGGTTACTGCAGTCTATTGGTGAGTTGCATACTGTTTGGGAGTGTGGACTATGGATTTAGGGACATGCATGGGACTGCACAGTCACAGGTAACAACTGCCATTCTTACAGGCTACATAATGACTGAGTACATTGTTGGAGAGGAGGAACACAGTGGTGGGAGGAGAAGGAGGCCTAACTTTACCAAGACCGAAACTGAAGCCCTGTTTGAGGCCTACCTGGATCAGGAGCCACTTCTCAGTGGATGGCGGGGAACGCCTTAAGCCCATGCTGCTGCATGGGAGGAGGTGGCACAGTGTATGAACCTGCATGGCAGCCACCAGCGCCCCATGCAGGAGTCTAAGAAAAAGATGGTCATGGACAGGAGGAGGATAAAGGAGAAGGTGGCTGCCATCAGGGCAGCATGTGCTGCAACATGTGGGGGACAGCCAGAGGTAGTACAGCTGACCCCACAGGAGGAGAGGCTTGCTGGAAACATGCAGCGCAGTGACATTGAGGGTGTTCCGGGTGGTGGCTTCCAGATGGGTGGTGGCCCATCACTGCATGGTAAGTCATGGTCTGTCTATGGGGGGGCAGGGTAGGTCACATGCAGTAATGCGACTTTGCTTTCCCTTACAGATCCTGAGCATCTGCATGGGTCAGCAGTGGTGGGCCTGTCCACTGAGGACAGTCAGCTTGAGATGGAGGAGGGCCCATCCACCTCCATGGGTAATAGTGGATCATTGTGACAGTGGGGCCGCCTGGCTGTCCACATTGATGTCATTGTAACAGGTGTGGAGGAAGCCCTGCCTGTGTCCCAGCGTGCCGGCGTCCACGGATGCCAGCATGCTGTGACTGGGGCCTGTGCAGAGTCTGTCACCGATGATGATGATGCTAACGTCATGGGCAGTGACACATGTGTGCCACGGGATGGCCACACAGCAGGGCACTTCGTGCCCCTGGCTGTGGGTGGTGCTGATGTGGAGGCCTGCGTGTCAGCACAGTCCCAGCCTGTGCCTGTCAGCACCAGTGGGGCAGCACTGGTATCTGTTCCAGACAGTGGGACTGTTGTGGCCACTGCAGCAGCACCAATGAGCCCTGGGGAGCAGCAGCCGGAGGGGCAGCATCAGCAGTCGGCCAATGGGCTTGGGGGAACAGGGTTCAGCAGTGGCATCTGTGCACCACCTGTGGACATGCCCAGACCTGGTCCTGGTGCACAGCACCCACCCTCAAAGGGTGCTGATCATCAGGGCCATGCACACCCTGAGAGACAGGATGCCGAGGAGGCAGATGACCTCTTGGACGAGCACACCCGCCTACTGCAAGCATCAGTCCAGCAGCAGATGCAGCTTGCAACATCTGTGGATGCACTGCGTGTGGCTCTGGAGCAGGCAGAGGAGTGTCACAGCAGGGACACCGCTCTGATCCTGGCAGGGATGGACCATTTGCGGAAGGATGTGACCGCTGCCATTGACAGGCATGCACAGGCATTCACTGCTGTCATGGCCACAATGGGCATACAGTCAGGTGCCCATGCATCGCAGACACCACGCAGTGCACTGTCCACTCCCATTCCCGGCGCCATGCAATCCATCCTGTCGACACCGGGTTCAGCTGTGGGCATCCGAGCACTCCTGGTGCAGGCATGTTCTGGTGCTGCAGACCCCTGCGTGAGCACGGTCGTGTTCACACAGTGGAACCCTTGGGGGACCATCGGTGCCACCCCATGAGGCCAATGGTCAGCCTGTCAGTGCTGGTGGGTCTTGGTGGGGCAGCCCATGCATCTGTGGCAGCCGGGGCACTGTGTCGCGTGACTGACCTCTCTCCCAGTGCAGCTACTGTCTGGTGCTGCCCTGTGTGCATTGTGTGTTTCAGTGGGCAGTGCATGGGTGGGTACCTGGCCCTGCACGCGGACACACAGTCCACCTGCACACCCTCCCAGCTGCTGTCCGCAGTTGTGTGTGCATGATGATGCCTACATTGCGCTCCACACCACTGTGCAATGGTGCTCAGCATCTGACACACGCACATGGACAGGCAGTGGGCATGGTGGCCTGTGGACATGTGTGTTGCTAGGGTTGGCGTACTGGGTCGGTGTGCCTCCTGCCCTCTGTGCACATTTGCTGCATTGTGTGTGTGTGCATGTGTGTGTGTTTGTCTGTCCACGTGGCATGTTAATCCTCACCCATCCCTGGTTGTGTGTGTGCTTCTGTGCCCTGCCACTTCCCTTGACGGCATGCACTCATGGTGTGTGTCCATGCGTGTTTGTGGGTTGTGCCTTAGCCACTGGTGGTTGCACATGGCCCCATGACTTACCTGGGTTGGCTGAAGTGCTCCTCTGTGATGGTGTCCCGGTGTAGCTGTGCCAGCCAGATCGGTCAGGGGTCTCGTCAGCCAAAGGGGGCTGCCCATCACCATCGTCACCGGCATCCTTATCGTCCCTATCACTGTCCCCTCTTCGATCTGTACGGCTATCCCACATTCATTGGCCATGTTGTGCAGGATGCAACAGGCCAGGAATAGCCCACAGGCCTTTGAGGGGCTGTACTGTAGGGCACCGCCAGAGGTGTCCAGGCAATGGAAACGTGCCTTCAGCATCCCGAACACCCTCTCGATGACATTATGTGTGGTGGCGTGGGCCTCACTGTAGCGTTGCTGCGATGGGGTTGTGGGCTACCAGTAGGGTGTGAGCAGCCAGGGACAGAGTGGGTATCCACTGTTGCCTGTGTGTAGAGGGCAGAGGTTAGTTTGGTGATCAGCATCGCCCTGCCCCAGGCCATGTAGGCCACTACCCATGTCACCTCTGGCCATGCCCCCCCAGACCCTATGATTGTCCATGTGGTTTGCATACTCACCCACTATGTGTCCAGTGGGGATGTCCCCACTCTCGAATATGTGGCACAGTGCTGACTGGTGCCAGATGAAGGCATTGTGTGCTCCCCCAGGGTGCGTGGCACAGACATTGATTATGTGCCCCCTGGCATCGCACACCACCTGGCAGTTGATGCTGGCATAGCCCTTGCGATTGATGCATGCGGCCTCGGGCCAGGTGGTGCTCTGTATGGCCATGCATGGGTGCAGTCTATTGCCCCCTAACACAAAAGGCATAATGTAAGCTACCCTGTGGAACTTCTGTTTGTTTGCTGTGAGTTCCTTGTGTGCTGGGAACTGGATGTACTCCGCAGCATGTGGCAGCAGTGCTGAGGAATTGGGTGAGGTGGCTGACGGGCCAACTGGGTTATGCCTGTGGTGTCCCCAGTTGATCTCTGGAAGGTACCCATGGTGAGCAAGCACATGCAGGCTGTTACTTTAGTCTCCACTGACAGGGCATGGCGCTGTCGTGTGGGTGCCTGCATCACATCACTGCACAGCTCACAGAGCTGCCTCAGAATTGCCCTATTCAGGCAGTACCAGCCCACAATCTCAGTATCAGTGTACAGCTCAAAGCTGGTGCAGGCTCAGTACTGCCTGTTGGGGGCATACCGCCGATGGACCCTTCCACGGCCACACCCCCCCCTGCAGCCAGCCTTCTCACCCCCCTCATAACGGCCTCCATCTGGAATGTGGCACTGGCCATGTCCCTGGCTTGTGTTCACCCCCACTGGCAGCTGTTACTGTATTCCCCCCGCTGTCCTCCCTGTTATTTCCCCTGCACCGGGAACACCTGCCTGTGGTGGCCTCTGTACTGTGTGGCACTTCCCCCTTCTGCACTAGCTGTGGCTCCCCACACCTTCCCTGTGCCTGGGTGTTCAGGGTGCCCTTTTCCTGGCCTGCCCTGTTTGTCCCTCCTGCCCTGTCTGTCTGCCTAGAGTTCTGCATCATGTGGCTTCCCTGTAGCGTTCTTGCACCTCTCCCTTGCTCCTTTTTATTTTGGCTCATTTCCGCTATGGCGCAACTTCCGCTTGCTCCCCTTTTGCGCATGGCGCAAGTCGTTGAATATCGCTCTGCACCATTTATGCATGGTTCTTCCCCCTTCAGTTGTGCATGCCTTCATTATCATTGCACTGTTGCTCTGCATGACTTCGGGGGCACAACTGCCTCCTGCTGAATATCGCAGAATGGTGCAATTTCGGACTTGCACAGGCGCAAACCTATTGCGCATGGCTCAACTCTTTTGAATATCTGGGCCCATGTGCCTAAGTACGCCCCTAGGAGTGCGGTTATCACACTGTAAAGCACACCCCATCGTGTCCTATTGCTTACGTAAGTCACACCCTGGAGTGCATAGCCACGAGGGGGTGTGGGTTATCAGGGAATTTACCACAGCTGGAGTTGTTTGCCCACAAGGCACAACCGAGTGGGTAAATCCTCGCCAGCCATGGTAAATTCCCCGATAAGCCACATCCTCTGATTGGCTTATTGCGATTATACAAAAGTAATTTTTTTTTTAATATAATAAAATAAAAATTTTAAAGAGGTTGCTTTGTTTTTTTTTTATTTTTATTATATTTATTCCTGGGCTGCAGATGACCTCCATTAGCATTCACTCATCAGCCACTGGTTTTCAGAGGATTTACACCGTTGGTAAAATGCAAGTCTGACCATTTCATTCGCTGTTCACTTCTGTCCATGGTATAAAATAGCATTATACAATGGTGTGTGAAAATCCTGTAACCTCATTGGTCAAAACATGTCACATGACCATGGGTAAATCCTGCATAACCCACAGCTAAGAAATGACATTTATAAAAAACGTAACTAAACACATTTTAAATTAATTTTACACATGGGTCCATTGTATAATTGCATTAAGGCACTCCAGGATGTGAGTTATTGGGTGATTTACCCACTTCTTGTGTGGTTAAGTCACTCGGCTGTGCCTCATGACCGAACAACACCAGCTGTGGTAAATCCACCAGTATACCCACACCCTGTCAGGGTATATTGCTTTAATAAGGCACTCCAGGATGTGGTATATCATGGGATATCATCACACCTTAGGTGGTTGAGCAAAAGGCCACAGGCCAATTGCGCCCAACCACCCAAGAAGTGATGATATCCCATGTCATACAATGAATCCATGTGTAAAATACATATAGACCACACTTGCACTCATGTGTAGAAAGGGATCAAACATTATGGACATCAGGGATAAGTATGCAGTGACGGATCTATGAAAATAACAATGGGGTGGAGGACAAGGTGGGGGGGCAGTTTGGCACCGGGAAGGGGCAGGAAGAAAAAATGGTCTGTACAGTTGAGGGGGAGATTAAGGAAGGAGGGTGGTGAAAACAGGGTGTGGGGGACAGTCAGGGCAGGGAAAATGATGACACGGACACCACTGTGGGGGGAGCAGAAAGTAGGTGGTCAGAGTCAGCAATGGATGGGGAAAGGGAGGAGTCTTGGCAATCCATGAGCATGGCATGTACTGAAAGGATGGGGGGTGGAGTTGGAAGAGGAGGTGGGGTATCACTGTATGTCAGAGAAGGGATTAAATGTATGTGGGACGAGGGCGAGGAAGGGAGGACAGAGGCACTATGGGTGTATCTACTGCAATTCAAGTGCATAAAACTGAGGATATAAAACAATCTGGAGACATAGTCAGAGAGGTGTGAGCTGCAATTAAATTTGAAAAAGTGCAAGGTTATGCACTTCGGAGCAACAAACACTATGAGGGACTACTGGTTGGATGTATTGAGGATGGGGACCACTGAGGAGGAAACTTGGACAAAAAAGGACTGCACTTCAGTGCTTGATGTGGATGATGCAAGGCAGAGGAAGGCACCTCAAACTGAAGTGCAACAAAACAGCAATGCACAGCACTGTGAAATGCATTCAGTATAGCAGTCCCTTCGGAAAAAGGCAAATCCAGACTTCTGATACGTTTGGAGATCAGAATACCTTATTTATTACTGCACTACAACAAATGCAAATGACAACAGTGACAAAGTACACTGAGGAGGAGAAAGACCTTGGCAGGTTGGTAACAGATAGCATGACCAGCTTGGCCCAATGCAGCACAGCAGTGGCTAAGGCAAACCGGATTTGGGGTGTATCGAGATTGGTTTCTCATACCAGCACAGGGAGGTTAACATGCCCCTCTGCAGATCCTTGTTCAGGCAACATCTGGAGTACTGTGTGCAATACTGGCTGCCATATTCAAAGAGGAATACAACATTTGAGGAGGTGCTGCAAATGAGGGCAACAGACTGCAGGACCTAATTATGTGCATAGGAGAGGAGAGGAGGGATAGGGGGGATATGATTGAAATGGTACAATATTTGAAGGAGGTTAATAAACATAGTACCAAAGCGGTGTTTAAACTGACACATGGTAGGGACATGACGGTGGAGGATGGAACATTTAGGAGGGAGATGAGGAGGCACTACTTCACCAAGAGGGTGGTGTCTGAATGGAATATGCTACCAGAGTGGGTCCAGTGAGGTAAAAAGCAAGAGGGAGGGTAGGGTGGCAGGGGCAGTGACATATAAGACAGGGACAGAGAGGTACAGTGACAGAGTGGGTTTGTGCAGCCGTAACTCAGGAAGACTTTCATAAACCGTTTGGTAGCTTTCTGCTACAGTTTTGTATGCTCATATGAATAAAACTATATCCAAAACAACATGCCAATGAGGTAGCGTAGAGGGTGCAAACAGCTGACATGATTTTTAGTGCACATAGAGATTTTAAGTTAACCGGATGCCGCGGTGTACGCAGCTGGAAAAACAGCATCCTTGCTGTCATATTTGTCACACACACAGCTCTTAACACAGGTACAGTGTATCCAATTTCAGATATAGTATGTTGTAGTACCTCAATCACATAGTGCTTATCCTAACACAGATATCATTATTTAGAGCCTCATAAAGATATGTAACATGGTATACATTCATTATGGGTAAAATAATTGCGAAACTGCCTCATGCATCAAACCTCGTAGCACACTGAGCTGCTGCTCATCACAGTGTAGACCAGTGGTACTCGGTCATGTCTGGCTTGGGAGCCACATGAGTTAAAAACATTTGATAAGGAACCACAACAGTCATACACGTCATATGTGTAATATGAAATATGACACAAGCAAGTCAAAAGTATAAATTAAAACCCATTTTATTTCACTTTCTTGCATTTACTTAAATTAACTTTTAATAACACTTTATTTTACAAAAATGGATTTCATATAATGGCAGTCAGTTAGATATATGGCACTCCTTCTTTGAAACAAATGTTGAGAAGAGAGGAGCGAGCAGGGGGATATAACAGAGACCTTTAAATATCTCAAGTGGTTAACTAAGGTGCAGGAGTGAAGTATTTTTCAGAACAACAAGTGTACAATAACATGGGGTCCTGCTATGAAGTTGTAGGGGTAGATTCAGGAGAGATTCAGTAAATATGTGGGGAAGCACTTTTCATGTAAAGACTGGTGTTTTCCTGGACCACATTACCAGCAGATAGGGTGGGGGTGAAAACAGTGGAGGGGTTCAAGAATGCAAAAGGTAATGTTACTGGGAATGAAGGTAACGAGGAAGAGTTGCACAGCATAGCTTGCACTGTTACTTTCACTCACACTCCTACAACGAATGACTCAGCTTAGCAATGCTATGAAAATCAAAGCAAAATTGCAGTACTCAGTTTGTGTTCTCAAAAGTCTGTGAGTTAAAAGGCAGTTAGAATAGCATATGCAGATAGAAGCTGTTGTTCACTGTACCTTACCCACGCTATTCCTGAGTTTCGAGGTTATCTGCCGATATCAAGCAGCAGCCGATTTCGGCAACAGAATGTCCTTCAAGATAAATAAGCATTGTCCTTCTCGGAAAGCAGTCTAAAAGTTACAGGTAAGTACTGGGGTCTTGGGGCTTCTGTTGCACAAACCTGCATTCAACCTACTGATTTTGTCCGGTAATTACTGTGACCACTGCCGAGATGCCAGTTACAGTGACAAAGTCAGCTTATTGTTAGGACAGAAAGTTTGAGTGAACTTGTTACAGGGCAGGTCATTGAGGCACATAAGACACATTTCTTTTCTTTGGCAGTATTTAGGGCCTAAGCTAAGAGCTTTTGTTTCTAAGACATGATAATTACTGTTGCTTGAAGCACTAAATGGGTAATGTTTCCTGCAGCATCAAAAGAGCTGCAAACACATTAAAATAATAGGTAGTGCTAGCAAGCCGCAACCAAACCTGTACCTATACCGTGGATTAGTTTGTAAGATGGCGCATGTAGGACCGACTAAAGATTTTGTCTCTGAGGCTTTAACATCTTTCCATTTCCACACCACCTTTCAAAATTAGCGCTTCACGAACGATCACTCTAAGTGGTAGCATCGGCCTGGTGACTCCATTTACATCATCACACACTGATGAACCCGATGCAAGGAGACTCTCATCTGCATGCAGGGGTCAAAACAGAAGCAGCATTTCAGAGAAAACAAACCGTGTCTATGGAAAAATAACGTGGAATGGGTACTTTTAAAATGATACGACGGCAGACCAGCACACATATTTTTTAACAAGGACAGCACCGAGTACTCAGCATGATCGTTCTACATGGCAATGCCAGGTAAAAATACAGCAATATGGATATTTTTAACCTATTTAGGTACCCTTTAAATATCTGGTAACATAAGAGCAAAACAAAATTCACTTAAAGAGTTCCAAGCTGCTCCTAAAAATGTTTTGTAGTGACCATGTGTATGCTACAGATTAAGATGGCAGAAAATGTATGTGTGTCTCCTAAGCATATAGCTGAAATGTGTGTTATAATATCTACAGTAGCAGCCGCAGACACTGCAGGCTATTTCCTGAAATTTCAGTGATATTTCCAGAAATATCTCCTGCTTTCTGCATTTCCACAGTAAGGGCAGCAGAGAGAAACTCTTCAGAAATTTCACGAAATATCTGGCAATAGCTGCCAATGTCTGTGGCTACTACTTTGTTGTCTGTACAGTAACATATTTTGTTTGTTATTTGTACCATCATTTGTTATGTATATTTGTATTGTACAGGGCAGTTGTTGAACATAGGGCTTATCCCCAACAAAATGGTCCTGTATAAAGGTAAAATGTTATCATGTCATGTCATGTCATATCATATCATACCTTTCCTGGATCTGTGCAGAGGTCATTAACCTTCTCAAAGCTTGTGATTTTGCCAAGCCTCAGGTTCCCCCAAGGATTTATTGAGATGCAGACACCTAAGTAACATCTGTACTAAGGTCACCAGGGATGCAAAAATCAATTTACTTCACCTACAACAAGATGAACAACCTTAAATCCTCTGATAGGTTCTAGAAGGTTATTCCTTCCCTGCTTGATCCCCCTATGCAGTCTACCTCTCTCATCCTTGAACTATGAAATTCACCTATCTTTGACCCAGCTGAGGTTTTTAACACCTTTAACATATGATCATACGCATCTACCAGTAGAAACAGGCCTTACAGTCTATCAAGTTAGTCTGCTTCAATGCACAGCTAGTACCCTTATATTGCAGCTGCCCCACCCTCCTCTCCTCCTCTCACCTTTATCTCCCCTCACGCCCTGTTCCGTGCTCTTTTAAAACTACCCACTGTGCTACAGGATACCACCTCCTCGGGTAGTGTTTCATTTCTCCACCACCCTCTCAGTGAAATAATGCCTCCTCATCTCTTGCCGATATCTTCCAGCCTCCAACCTGAGACCATGCCCTCTGGTGTCCCTTTCTCTCCTCAGCTTAAATATCCCCTCTGTGCCAGTTTTGTTAATCCTCTTCAAATATTTGAAGGTCTCAATCATATCCCTCAATCCCTCCTCTCCTCCAGGGTGTACATCTCCAGCTCAGTCAGCCTGTCCTCATAGGTTTTGCTCTCCAGCCCCTGGATCATCTTAGTTGCCCTATGCTACACCTTCCTTCCAGCAATCAGATATCCTTCTTCAGAAAGGGACACCAGAACTGCGTGCAATAATCCAAATGTGGCTTGACTAGTGACCTGTACAGTGGCAAGATCACATCCCTTTTTCTGGATGAGATTCTTCTCACAATACACCCCAGCATCTTGTTGGCCTTAGCTGACACCTTCCTGCACCGAGCAGAGTTGTTCATGTTACCTATTATGATCACCCCTAGGTCCTTATCCTCCTTTGTGACCTCTGTCTGAACCCCTCCCAACTGGTAGCTCCTCCCTGGGTTCCTTGGTCCGAAGTGCATAACCTTGTACATCTTCACATTGAAGCTCCATTGCCACTTTTCTGACCACTCATCCAGTTTGAACAGGTCCTCTTGTAACCCCTGCCACCCCTCTATGTTATCCACCACCTCCCCTATCTTGGTATCATCTGTGAACAGACTGATCTTGCTCCTATCACCATGTGAGATATCCAATATTAATAACCCAAACAACACCGGACCCAGAACTGAGCCCTGTGACACCCCACTTGGCACCACCCTTGGGGAAGAGTGTACACCCCACCACCACCACCTGTTGCTGCCTCCCCTTCAGCCAGTTCACAATCCAGTTTACCATCATTGTCCCTGCTCCCACATATTGCAACTTACCCCCCAGATTCCCACGAGGCACTGAAACAAAGGCCTTGCTGAAGTCTAAATACAACACATCTACTTCATGGCCTTTATCCAGTTCCCTCATTACCCAGTCATAGTATTCAATTAGGTTTGTCTGGAAGAATCTTCCAGAGAGAAATCCATGCTGCTGACTGTCCTGGAGTCCATTTTTCTCCAAAATGGTCACCAGCCTCTCTTTCAGGATTGCTTCCATAAGTTTTCCTACAATGGGTGTGAAGCTTACAGGTCTGTAATTGCCTGGTTCATCCTTTTGGTCACTCTTGTGGAGGGGCACCACATGAGCTATCCTCCAATCCTGTGGTACACAACCTGTTTCCAGGGAGGTATTGAATAGGTCCACCAGTGGCCCTGCCAGTACCCCCACCAGTTCTTTCAGCACCCTGGGATGAATGCCATCAGGACCTGGTGCCTTATCCGCCCTTAGTACCTTCAGATACTCTAGCACCCTGCCCTCCGTAATTACCCCATTAACAATTTCTTCACTTCCTGTGTCCTCTCTCTTCTTCCTTCTCATCCTGCCCCTTGTCCCGTCCTGCCTGCCATGTCTTTCCCCAAATGCCCTTCATCTCCTCACCCTCAACACCTGAATCTTCTTCTTTCTCCCCAGCCTCCACAAAGACCACCCTTGCTGCCTTACTCTCTCTTAATTCTGCTGAAGGGCACAGCCCTGATGGTCTGGATACTAATCTTCTCCATATCTCTGCACCAGCCATCACTGCACCACTTGCCTCCCTTTTCAGTCTTCTTTCCAACTTGGATCTGTCCCTGAGTCCTGGGAGCAGATTAAACTACTCACTCTCCTTGAGGGGGGGAACCACTCTTCCCCAGGTAACTGCCAGTACATCTCACTCCTCCCTGCCCTGGTGAAGGTGCAGAAAAGCTTGTTCTCTTCCAGCTTTCCGTCTACCTGGACTCATCTTCTTAACTTTCCCCTTTTTAGTCTGACTGCTTCAAGTACAACGCTACTGTCTACGCCTTTCCTCCTCTGGTGCACATACTTTGTGCTGAAAGGCATGGACCATGGTCGTTTTACTGTAGCAATTTTCATTCACCTTGCAAAGGCTTTTGATACAGTGGAACACCCTCTTCTTTTGGATACATTAGGTGCTGTGAGTCTGTCTGACCTGGTAGTCAGGTGATTCCACTACTACTGCTCAGATCACCTCCAATCAGCCCAGGTTGGTAATGCTATAGTCACCCCTCTGCCCATCACATCTGGAGTCCCTGAGGGTTCCCTCCTTGGACAAATCCTCTTCTCCATCTTCTTAAATGACCTCTCCTGTATCTCTTCCCACATACATATGTATATAGATGATGCAGTTTGATTTGCTTCAGGTGTCAAGGTCTCTGAGCAGGAGTCCTCATTACAGCGTGATCTTGACGGTATCCAGTGATAACAGTGCCAGAATGTGGGTGACCGTCAAAACGGTGACTCCATATTTGGCGCTATTGGAATGGGCTACCCACAAAGGTAGTGACTAGTTCTAGCACAAGGGTAGGGAAAGTGACAGGAAAAGGGGAATGCTGAGGGGAAGGAGAGGGATGGGGAAGAGGGTTATGTACAGAAACTGTCCTGCTGCCGCAGAGCCATCCGTGTGGTGTGGTGTGATGTGGTGTGGTGTGGTGTGGTGGTAAGGCTGGATCTGGCACAGCAGGTACTGGGTTTGGAGCAGGGGATGGGAGGGACAAAATGTTGCCGCAGGCAGCGGCTTCCAGACTTTATTTTTGTGCCCAAATTTGTGCCCCCTCCCCGACATGCACCCCCCTGGAGTTAGGAATCCTAACAGCCCCCCTGCGAAAATGCTTTAGTTTGCTGGGTTTCAGTTCACCGGTAAACGTATATCACTGATTTGCTTTTTGGCGATATACACTCACCATAATAGTGATCGCCATTCGGTGATCACTATTGTGACATAGACCCGATCATTACAATGCCCAGCATTGATTACATGCAAACTAGCTCTCACTAAATGCCACAAAGTCTCACTTACATTTGGCACTAGACAAAGATTAGCAAGGCTCCAACATAGACCTGTTTTCTCAACTCTAGATGGCAACATTCCTGAATAGGTACCCTATTTCAAGTACTTAGGGGGTATGGTGGGATCAGAATCTTAGCTTTTCTACCCATATTGACACCATGTACGAGAAACTTCGGCATAAGCTTGGTATGCTGTACCAAAACAAATCATGCCTTCTTTTCCCGGTCTGCCATGAGATCATCCTTGAGATGATCTTGCCTGCATTTGACAAGCAAATGCAGTCTACAGCACTGCCTCAGAGTCTACACTTGCCAGGCTTGACCCCCTTTTTCATTCCTTCTGCTGGCTTGCCCTTAGTGCTCCATCTCTCACCCATTACTGCTCCCTGTCTGCTAATTTGTCTTTCCCCTCTCTTGAGGTCTGGCATCTCTCACACTGTTTCTCCTTCATGGACAAATAATGGCTTGCCATCACTCCCTCTAACCTCCACTCCTTAGCCCTGACATTCCTTCCTCCTACTCCCTCCATTCCTCTGCTGCTCATTGATTTCATATCCCTCACAGTAAATCTGTAGCAGGCCTGTCTGCTTTCTCCATCCATCTTTCTAGACTTTGGAACAGCCTCTGTCTCCCCATCTGTCTCTCTTCCTCCATCCACTGTCTCAAACCACTCTTAGTGACACACTTCAATAAAGAATCTCCTGCAGATAGACTTCTTCCTCTTCTCTCAATATTACCATAACGCATATCTTATACAAACCCCACCCCTGCTGTTTTATCTTTTTTGCCTAATCAGTTGTATAGCATACATCTCAAAGAACCCAGTAATCTGAATTTGATGCCTTATCGTTTCTATACCAAGTGTTGTCCGGCATTTGTGGCATGTTTCTTTAGCTCTCAACCTGACTATCTCAAAACCAACGTACATATACAAAATAAAGGATGGGGAAGTGTGTGATATGAGAATGTAATGCACACCTGAGGTATGGGATGCTATATAAACCCCGATGGTGAAGCTTGAGGGGTTAATCAAAGCATCCCACACCGAGAGTGTGCATTGAATTGTCCTATGCACACTTTCCCATTTTTTATTTTATATAATTGCTTGTCAGCAATTTTCTCCAGCCCAGCTTCTGTGACCATGTGTCACAGACACACACACACACACACACACACACACAAAACATGGTGTCTGTATGCCTGTCCCTCACTAATTTGTTTCTTGTTTCTTTTCATTATTTTTTACTCATTTGTTTTTCTTTACTTTTTTTTTTTTACATATAGTTAGTTGTCCTAATCGTGGTAGCGATGCCAGTCAAGCCATGGCCCTATTCCCAAAGTGGACAAAGAGCAGGATCAACCAGACAGAGCTTTTTAAAATGTAGATGGCAGGATCAATTAGACACAGTTAAAAAAAAAAAATTAAGGAGAGTTGAGGTTTGTTGTGGCAGCTCCTTGGTAAACAAGAGATGGAGCCACCATGTTTGCGAGAGTCTTCAGCCCACTCACACATGGAACGAAAGCCAGTGAGGGAGTGCTATGATTTGAGTGACAGGGCGCATGAATGCCATAATAACCCATGGGTTATTACAGCAAATATCAACATGATCAGCCCATAGAGAAAAACTGCTGACCAGTAAGTATATACACTTTTTACATTGATTTTGTCTTTTACTGAAATTCATTACTTGTACTATGATTTTATTGTGCATGTTTATACACCTATTGTTTTACTTGGTTATTGTTAGTTCACTTCCTGTTGTATCCCTACCCCCCAGTTGCACCTAGAAACGAGACTCTTGGCTCAGTGTGCCTATCCAGGTCACCAATTTTTTTTTTTTTACCAGCTCCTTTTTCCCCCATCCCCAGGCTTACCCCCTGGGTGGAGCTGCCTGGTGGACCCCCCCAAGGAATTTGGTCTCTAAGCCCTGGTTTGCCTCCCCCAGGGTGGGGCCACAGGAGCAGGACCCCCCCCGGTGGACCTTGGTCTGCAGCGGGAGTGGCAAAGGAGATGAGGGCCATCATTAACGGGTCGGCATTTTTGAGACAGTTTTTTCCTGGTAGGCGGGGACGTGCAATGACTTCAGTGTCTGCCCCGCCTCCCAATGTGTGGCGCCGACCATGATGGTACCCCCAGCCTCTGCCAGAGGTCCACATCATGCTGGACACTCTTCCTCCCTCCCTCCCCCCCTGGAGAAGGAGAGCAGTCCCTGGGATGCTCAGTCCTTCTCCCCCGGCTGGCCCTCCGACTCTCGAGTCCATCACCGAACACAGGATGTCAGTGCTGCAAGCGTATGTCTTGCTGTTGCACTGGCAGGCCAGCTGAAATTTTAAGTAAAGACATTAATTGCTTAACCCTGATACAAATGGATCCCTAGGCAACATTGAGTTAAAGTTAATTCATTACTTGGTCTAGCCCTTGCATGACACCTCATTTTTGTCATACAACCTTGGTCTCTTAATGACATACCAAACAGACATTTCTTCACCTGACTTTGGCTAATGTTGACTCCTACCATGCACATCTGTGCCGTGGAGCTCTTCAATTACTTGCTGATGAGTTACCTGAACATACGGAGTGTTTCTACTGGTTCTGCTGTACTCACATTTGTTTAGCAGACTGCTGCTTTATAGGAGGTGGGCTTCAATGCTGCACAGCTACTACTGGGGTGGGAACTGGCCAGAAAGAGCCTCTGGGCACCTTCTGTGAAAGAAGAACCACCAGTTATCCCTACTGCTTCTACATTGCCTTTTGGAAGGAAATTAGCTGAAACTGCCATCTGCAGAAGCAAGGATTCTCAAATCTTCTCTATGCTGGTTGTGGAGGACTCTCCCCACTCCCAGAAGGGCAAGGAGGGGTGGCAAGTCCCTCTGGCTATTAGTCTTCTCTAAAAAGGTTCAACCTCCTCAGGTACCAGCTGCTAGGCTGAGCTGATCCTCTCCCTATATAGGCAAGGGAGAGGACTGAGCCATGAATATTCATGTCATATCCTCCCTGGTCAAGCCAGAAAGCAGAGAGCAACATCATCCAGACACTGTTCTCAGCTGAGATTCAGCAAGAAACAGCTCTGGGGGACCAGCTTAACCTCTCAGAGTGCTTCTTTTGGTAATCAGCCTTGAACCTGGGAGTCAGAAATTTGTTACACGTTCGAATACCTCCAGAGGTTAAACAAGGTGGACAGTGGGAACTTGTTCAGAATGAGCAGGAACACAAGCACCAGGGGTAACTCCATGATGTTGGTGGGAAGCAAATTTGGGAAGGATACCAGCAAGCATTCTTTCATGAAAAAGGTGGTGTAGTGGTGGAATAAGCTACCAAAAGAGGTAAGTAAGTAAATCAAATTTTTATTCACAGTCATTGTCACATGATATGAACATGGTCAGACCCCAGTTGAGCGAGGCTCATTTCCAATGGGTACCATAAGCAGTAGTCTAGGTTACTAAGTGCAGTACAATACAGTATCAGAGCATCAGTGATTATGGTAGAGACAACACTAGTGGTTTCCAATTACATTTCCAAGCAATGCATAGTTTGGCGTGACAATATAATGCAGGCATGTGCAGTGCATTCGGATTGGCTTCAGCTGTGGTATAGTTGGATTAACTTCAGCAGTTACAGAAATTCATCAGTTACAGATTAGGTACAGTAGGGTGACATCTGTTTACAGTTTTAGGGCAAATAGTTCAGCTGTAACAGGTTGGGTAGCACACTGTATAATGTCAAGATGGTGGGGGCGACGTAGGTTAAGTTCATCATGTGCAGGTACAGGGCTACAAGTAGTATTCTGACAGGCCTTGGTGCAGCAGCAATAACCAGAGGCATTAACCCATGTTGTAGTCTGGGCAACAGATTAGTGGTTTCAAGGCTTCACGTGTTGTTCACTATTTAATTGGGCTAAGTCTTATTGGGTTATTCTTCAGCCTGAGGTGCATAGGCAAGGTGTTCCAGGCTGAGGGTCCCCTGAATAGGAAAGATGACCTGCCAGTGTTTGTTGAACCCCACTGAGTCCTGACCGCCATGCCATCAGCAGATCTCAGGGCAAGCCTGTTATTATGTCTGAGTTCTATTTTGTTTAGGATGTATCCTGGGAGATGTTTTCTGCATATTTTGCACATGAGGTTTAATGTGTGAAGCTGTCTCCTGACTTCTGAGCTTGTCCATGATAGTGCCCTGAATAGTAGACAGTGGTGCCTTGTGCGTGGGCACCCAGTATGTACCTTGTAAATTTGTTATAGAGGACATTGAGTTTATTCAGTTCGGTGTGGGATGCCCTGGCCTCTGTACAGGACATCACCGTAGTCCATCACAGGTAGTACCATAGACTCTACTATTCTAGCTCTGGCTTCCCTTGGTATCTCATTATAAAGTTGGTAGAGCACTCCTAGTTTTTATTTAGGCTTTTGGTCATTTGATCAATCTGGAAATTCCATTTACAGTTTTTGTCTATCCATACTCCCAGGTATCTGTAGGCATTGACCATTTCAGGTTTATTTCCAGCATGTGTTAAAATGTCCATCTCCTCCAGAGATCCCACTGGTTTACATTGTGGCTTAAAGAACATTATTTTTGATTTTTTTTTGCATTAAGTACTAGTTTTTGTCCATACACAAAACCTTGTAGAACATTGAATGCCTCTTGCAGGGCTGCCTGGATTTATCTCAGGGAGTTGACTGACGTGTACATAATGGTGTCATCTGTGTAGAGGTGGTAATCTGTTTGGGGGTTGGAAAATTTCAAGGGGTTCATGTAGATGTTCAAAAGCAGTGGGCCTTAGATAGAGCCTTGGGAGACCCCAAGTACTGATAGCAGCAGGTTTGAGCTGTATTTACTCAGCATGACTTGTTGGAATCTGTCATTAAGGTAACTCCTGAATCATGTTAGAGCCCTTAGGTCTAGCTTGATTTCTTTCAGTTTGTTGATTATAATGGTGTGGCTTAGGGTGTTGAACGCTTTTCTCAGATCTATAAATACTGCACCTATGTATAACCTTTTTTTTAAAGCTTCCTGAACATTGGTAATTACGTTTAGCAAGGCTGTCGTTGTACTGTGTTTCACCCTGAAGCAAGACTGGTATGCATTCCACAGATTATTAAGCTCCATGCAGGCAGTTAGTTGTTTACCGAAATAGGTCTGTAGTTACCTAGGTCTGCTTTTTTCCCCTGATTTAAAGGCTGGGATTACATTTTATATTTTCCAGTCAGATGGTTATTCTCCTATCTGTAGGGACAGGTTAAAGATATATGCTAGAGGTTTTGCCAACACAGGGGAGGCAAATGTTATTAGGTTAGTGGGTATCCCATCAAGCCCTATAGCTTTTTTTGTGTCTAGTCTAAAGAGTTCCCCCATGACAAGTTCTATGCTGATTTTATGGAAGGCAAAACTTTCCACTTTGTCTTCTCCTCAGAGTACGTATTGGACGAGTGAGGTAGTTTTGTTAGTATTCTTAGAGCTTTGGCAGCCGAGCTGGAGAAGAATTTAGTATCAGCTGTTTCCTGGCCTAGAGGAACTTCCTGCTCATCTATCTCAAATGTGTTTAGGAGTTCTGTTCTGATCCTGCAGCTTGCACTGGAGTCCCCAAAAATTGCGGGGATTGGAATTGATATTGTTGGAATGATGCCTTGAAGTAGTTAGCTTTTGCCTTTTTTATCTCACTTATGCATTTATTTCTGGCCTGCCTAAATTGCAACCAGTCCGATGGATTATTGTGTTGTTGTTTTATTGCAGGTTTCCATCATTTGTCTCTGACAAGAGGTGGTCTGTGGGAGATCAGTGGAGGGATTAAAAGTTGGTGGGAGATACACATGGGCTTGAAAAAGACACTGTCAAAAGGGAAAGGGGAGAGGAACAGTGAAGAGCCTCCAGGTCTCAGACATACCAAAATAGACAGGCGGGACTGGGCAAATATGATGGCCAAAAATCCTTTTTCTGCAGGCAACATCTATGTTCCTATGTTTCTGTGGGAAGTGAATCTCATCACTGCTACCTCCACTCTTCTGATAGGCTCCTTTAAACAAGTTTTCCATAGTAAATGCCCATATGAAACATTTGTGAGGGACAAAAATATCTGAGGATGAAAGGACCATTTGCCTGAAGTATGAGTATGGGTCTTTTTTTTTTTCCTTTGTAAGGACGCTGCCTGCCATTTACAAGATTGAGGTAGGCTGTGCAAGTGTTTGAAAAAGGAACTAAGGACTACAAACTATAAACAAAACACCACTGATCTGTGACGGGCCTTTTTGCAGCTGAAAACATAGACTACTCAGTACTGGCTATACAAAAAAACATTTACTCGCTGAACGTGCCTGGTCAAAATCTTTTGTGTTCAGATGGTTTGTTAGTTTATTTAAATGTCTTTAACCAGTAGCAAAAGAATATAAAAAAAAAACACAATGGGCTGTATTTAAAAACAACATACACACACAGCAAGCTATTCCTCATATTACAGTAAAGAAAATTGCGGTATGCAAAACAATGTGTTTATATACCACTTTTTCAGATGGAATACCCAATATTATACTGTAGCTTAATTATTCCGTCGAATACACCCAATAACACACGCAATATTTTTCCCCAAAATTCTATCCCTGTACAATTCCATTCTCATCCTAGCCCAATGACCCCTACACCAGTCTCATAAAAAAGGACTCAAATACTGCTCCATCCCTGGTCATCAATCCTCCTCCTCTCAGAGGTACAGTATACACAGCTGAGACAGACTTCCACCCCTCACCACTTACCCCCCTTCATTAGTGCAAGTCATGGAATTGTTGTTTGTAGAGGGGTGCTTTGAATACATAGATACTTAGTACTTTAAGGTTTTAAGGGACTCAAAGTCTTCCTGAGTGTGGCCAAGTGGTGAGAACACTGACTTGGAAACCAGAAGATTATAGGTTTAAACCCCAGTAGAACTAAAATATTCCCTGTGTAGTCTTGAGAAGGTCACTACACCTCCCAGTGCTCCAGTCCATCTAGTCACAGAACTTGGTAGAACCAAAACCAAAACAATGCCTGCCCAGTGGCGTAGAGGGCTGAGGTATCATGCATTTACCTTTTCCCATGCCAATGAAGTGGGTTTGGGAACAGACGCGGGTCACCGAGTGTTGGCAAGGCTGGGAAAGGATTGAGTGTCTGATGGATTGCTCTTCCTGTCCTGGGCGAGAGTGGCTGCCAACTCAACTGCATGACTGCCACCAGGTGGAGGCCTGGTGAAAGGACAGCCAACAGTGACACATGTGGATGGGTGCTGCGGGACTCTGTGGAATGTGCGTGCCTCCACATGAACACTCTGACATGCACACCCCAACATCAGAGAGAGATGAAAATGGCAAAATAGGAGGACATGCTAAATAAAGCCCTGCCCATCTCCCTGTAGCCCACTTCAACATGTCATGGACTGGAGGCATCTGGATATGCTGTATGTGGGGGAAGAATGGTTTCCCCTCCTAGCATCACCATGGGGGGGTGATCCATGGAAGAGACCCTTGTTGAGAACATGGAGGTGGTGGAAGCCAGCTACAGGTAATGGGGAAAGGGCTGATGAGTTGTTCATCTGACCAGCTGGTAGAAAAACATTTATGGGCTGGCAGTATAGCCTAAAAGTTAGATTAATGATCTGTGAATAAGATTGGTACATTCAGTAAACTTGGATATGATTCCCACAACCTCCATTTACATACTGTGTTACTCTGAGCAAGTCACATAAACACCCCAGTGCTCCCAGGTCACACCA
The DNA here is from genome assembly GCA_016271365.2 of Neoceratodus forsteri. Taxonomy (NCBI): domain Eukaryota; kingdom Metazoa; phylum Chordata; order Ceratodontiformes; family Ceratodontidae; genus Neoceratodus; species Neoceratodus forsteri. The sequence continues at coordinate 1,455,602,384 of CM057450.1, read as the reverse complement.
GAAAACAGGCACTTGTCCCTAGTGGGTTTTGTCCTTTTGCTAAATAATAAAACAAAATTGCTTCTTGTAACAAAAAAAAGGCAGACTGGATGGGCCATGTGACCCTTATCTGCCATCAGCTTCTATGTTTCTATGTTAAGTCCATCAGATCAACCTTCCTGCTTCTTGATAGTAGCCACAGTGCACATCCTAGGATTCCTTGTGCCAACACAGCCATTGGTTACTGGCACTAGGGATGGACTTCAAGTTGGTGGATTCTTAATCTGGCTGGGTCTGGGATTGCAATTTAGGCTAGGATATGGTTGGGGAGTGGATGCTTTCACCAGAGATGCCTTGGAGAAGGTGAATAATTACATTTTCAGTTCAATTTGGGGTATAAGGGCCCTACTAGAATGGGGGAGAAGAAGGTTACTCAAGAATCTATTTCCAGTTTAAAAAATATGAACATTTACTGGAAACATACATTAAGACAGCATTAGTTTTCCTATACCAAGCACAAAAAGTCTGCAAAGTTCAAGAGTTTATATTAATAACTCTAACTGCACCTGCTCTACATAAGCAAAAGTGATAGAATTTCTTGTTTATCTTTTATTTTTGCCACACAGCACTGGGCTTACCTTTGTTGCTGCTTTCCTTCCCGTTTCTTGCCCCAGGCCTCCACATGCAAGATTGGATACCCACCAGCTCCACCATCCACTTCCATCTGGCATGATCCAGGCTAATGCACAGGGTGGGGTCCACTTTCATGCCTGTCTAGGGTTACTTGGGAACACAAATCACAACCACACAGAATCGGGTGTGGGGGGGGCATCCATTCAGTGTGTTCAGTGGATGTGGGAGGAGATTAGGTAGCCACATCATATTCCAGCTAATGCAGGTGTTTTAATCCCTTTAAGTCACTATCAACTCCCTGCAACAATGCATACTTTTGTGATAGCCCTGGCAGTGGCAGGCAGCTTGTAGCCATCCATTCTACCAGTGGCTTCACCTCCACCTCTATCCTAAGTATAGCTTCAACATTTGCACAGTATAGCCACCCACCCCGGTCAGGAGAACATCTTTGTTGGCACATGTCCCAATACTTTTTCTGCAGTCCTGGGTACAGGAAGAGAATCAGAGTCAGCAGCGTGCCTGTGAGCCACATGCTGCCCAGTGCAATGGAGACAGGTTATGGAAGAGGAGTAGATGAGGTGTGTGCACGCATAGGAAGAAATCCACAACCAGCTTCTAAATAGTCAAAACTTTTATTCCCAGGCTTGGAGGTCGCTGAAAGAATTACTTATGTAAGAGGGTATGATAGTACCCTGAGTAACATACAATTTGGTAAAAGATTCCTACCTTTGGCAGAACAGGTACAGTTAGGATTAATTTTTTGAGAACTCTAACTTTTAATTGATTGACTACTTGCACTCTGTAGAGCCTAATGTGATCTTAACATGTTTTTTTGTAAGAAATATCATTAAGAACTACATCTAGCTACAGAAAGCCTGATTGCTCAGCAGTGTCATGTGTGTGGCAAGTTTATACTGGACTAAGTGGCCTTGGCAGTATAATGTGATAATAACGAATGAATTTGCATGTATTCAGTCTTATTAAAGTTTGACAGCTAACTGCATGGAAATTATTATGCATTGTTATTTATTTGTGATAAGCCAGGGGTGAGTGATACCTTAAATCTAATATCTGGTGTGGCACCTAGCTCATTATTGGGTTTCTGGCCTGGACTGGTCTTGGGTTTTATCCAAATGGGCTCCCAACTATGGGCTCCCACTGACAGCAATCCTACTGACAGAATTCCTTTAATTCAGCACCCACTTTCCATGTTATTTATCCTGGTTGTTGTTAAACAACCACAAATCACTATCTGGGTCATGCATTCTACCTACAGTCTATGTAGTCCCAACCTGTGACAGCCTGCCCCACCCCACTTGCAATTGCTTACATTGAGTAGATTGAATGTTATGCTGATGATTATTGTGGGTAAAAGAGAGCATGCTACAGCTAGGATGAAAAACATTGATGGTTGGGGTTATGGTACTGCTGGCAGTGGGAGGTGAGGTTGATGCCCAGATAGGTCATTTTTAATGACCCTCCCCCTTCCCAAACAAGTGGAACAATGGATCTACCTGACCAGGTGTTTGGTGTTTCAGTCATTCCTAGTGATGCACAAATAGATGTTTTAGTTATGAGTTGGTTGTACTGTATTAAATAAAACTGATATAAATACATAAGTCCACATTTGTTATGGTGTACGCCTTTCAGGACCATACCAGGCAGCCTTGTTAATCCTTGGGCACTCATACTGCATTCATCAGGACCAGTCCATTTTTAGTGGGAAGGTAAAGTATTTTGGCAGGCAAAAGATACCTAGAGGTCAAAATGTCTCAGAGAAATAAATGTAAGTAAAAGAGGAATAATGACATTCACTGGTTCAAAACTGAAGCCAGGATTAAATGTAAAGTGTCAGACGCTGGCTTGACATTTTTGAAAGTAAACATTTACTGTATATTTCAAAGAAAAACATACTGGTTTCTTATCACCTCAGTATCCTTGTATGAAAAGACATGAGGCCCGATTCTCAAAGCCCTTAGAAGGATGCAAGGTGCCTGCATCAAACATTTCTGACGCAAGTGGCACCTTGCGTCAAAATATGCACCCATTGCTATTTTAAAAAGCAATTCCTCAGCAATGTCACTGATGAAGATAGTGAAGATGACAGGACCCAGTACAGATCCCTGTGGTACTCCACTGGTCACTCTCTCATCCTCCATGTGACTGCTGTTTGCCACCACCCTCTGCCTTCTGTCTTTCAACCAGTTAGATAACCAGCTGAAAACCTTCTCCCACACCCCAGGTGGTTACTAAGATTCTTTATCAGCCTTCTGTGTGGTACAGTGTCAAAGGCGTTACTGAAGTCCAGATAGGCCATGTTCACGTCCCTTCCCTGATCCACCTCCTTAGTTACCCAGTCAAAGAAATCTATGAGATTTTTTTGACATGACCACCCTCCTGTGAAGACATGCTACTGGATGTCCTGTAGCCCATTTGTCTCCAGGTACTCCACCAGTCTCTCCTCCAGCAGGGACTCCATTATTTTTCCCACCACTGATATGAGATTGGTCTGAATTGCTAGCTTCCTCCCTGCTACCACTCTTGTGCATAGGAACCACATTGTCCCTCCTCCAGTCCTCTAGAGCCACCCCATCTCCAATGAGGTGCTGAATTGGTATTCTTGTATATTATTCTGTATTTTGTTTTCTAGTCTGTACCACTGGGTTGCACCTGGAAACAAGCCTCGGCTCAGTGTGCTTTTCTGGTCACCAAAAATTGAAATAAATAAATAAAGAATAGTGTTGCCAGTGGGGTGGCTAGCACTGTGCTCAGTTCTTTTAGTACCCTTGGGTGATCCCTTCAGGCCCCATCACCTTGTTTTCTTTTAGGGCTTCCAATCCCCAGTAGTCTCTGTCTCTCTTCTGTAAATGGACTTGTGCTTATTCCCGCCTCCCCTTGGACAGCAGGGATTTTTTTTTTAATTAAATGATTGATGTTGGTAACACTAATGGATTATGGGGGATGGGGCATGAATCTGGGGGAGGGAGGGGGCCATTCCTCATACTGGGGCCAGCAATCAGCCAGGGGGTGGGACCACTAGACATTAGGGACATTTATTTTAATTTTTAATTAAAATTCTGGATGGGGGATGGAGGTGAATGTGGATGGGTGTGGGATAGATAACACAGACTCAGCTTTTTAAGTTTTAAAACATATTTGAGTGTGATATTTAGTAAACTCTCAAAAGAGGCAAACAAACTGGATAAATTAAAATATGAAATTAAAATATGCTACAGTCGGTGGCTCTCACAGTTTTAACCTGTCAATACAGGTATGTTTCCTTCTGTGACTGTTCTGGCTACTTCCTTTAGGTAGCTCTGTCCATTACCAAGGCTCCTCTGACTGACCTCACCTTCAAGAGGTGTATATATAGTCCCTAGCTGGGTCACCTGACTAGGTCCTTAATCTAGACATACATTTTACTAGCTCTACATTATCAAAATAGCTCATGGTGACCACTCAACTTAAACAGGTTAAGCAGTTGTATCATAAACCTTTATTTAACATCATAAAAAGACTTTGTGGGCTTTAAAATACTCTGAGAATAGACAATGAGCTTTAATGAGCCTTTAAGCCCCTCCCACAATATTCTTATAAAAATAGGAATTAGAGGGCTCTGTTTCCCCCATAGCTGTGCATTCTCCAGACTCCTGGATCTGAGGAAGGCCTGGCACATGGTATTTTGAGGAACATGGCACAACTGATTCACCTACACAGAGGTAATACCCTTTTTAATTTGTACAAAGGCAAAAATGTGTACAAGAATTACCAAACAAAGGTGTTTTAACTGATAACATTTAAAAAATACAATGCAGGTGAATAAGTAATTGTTTTTGTAGTCTGAAGTAGTTGAATGTAGTTTTATAATTATTTGATAAAGCATTAAAGAAAAAACAACAATATGAAACTGCAGGGTGCTGCACTTTTATATTTCATGCACTTCAATACTGGCTTCTTTTTAGCAGTCCTTCTTTTTTATGATTATTTATAGTTCTGAGGAAGTTGCTGAATGAAGAGGTGGCTGAAATGTTTATTTAAGGTCACAGACAGCCATTTGCTTCTACACAGACTGCAACTCCTTATGTTTTCTTTGCAGTCTTTTACTGCTTCCCAACAGTGCCTAATTACTTTTTATGTTTAATTTCAGAGTCAGAGGGAAAGAACAGCCACTCCCCCCCTTTTTTAGAAGCAGCAGCACAGTAAGCATGGGGTGGCAAACTGAAAGTTACAAAGACATGCTGCCCCTTTTTTTAAACTGCACTTCTGCTGCTGCACAAACTAAGCCTTTCTGGCTTGATGCAACAAATACTGGGAGCAGCATTTGAATCCTATGTCGCTAGCTCTCAACAAACCAAAAGAAAAAAAAATAAAGCTTATGTTCCCCCTTTTTCCTCTCTAGCACAAGGGGTATATTTTCTACAGTTAAATGCTACAGTAGTATAATTTTCTACTGGAGCTGTATAATACTTTGCACAAACATTTTTAACTATGTCATTATTTTTCTACAGCATCAAGCATTTTTAATACAAACCCATACATGCATATTCCTTTAATTTCATCATGGTTTCAGCCTTATCATACTATACAGGCACCATTCATTATATGAGTGCAATCTTTATGTCAATAACTGATTTAGGCATATTCCACATAATGCCTTTACTTTTGGAACATTTTCCATTTGCAGGACCCAACCCAAGGGAAGAAAAGGAAACTGTAAAAATACAAAAGACAGAATAAGTACTAAGGAGGACAGGACAGGGCAGGGCTATGATAGGTAGCCACCCCACCGCAACCTGGAAAAAGATTAGGCAGAGAAAGAGAGTCACTACTGTGCAGTAGATTTAAAGTTTAGAACAAGACTGTATTAGAGACAAAGAATTCCTTGGATCCTATCCTCAAAACCATGGTGGAACACTGGTCCACCATAGTGAATTTTGGCAGGGGGAGGGAATTCTTCATATTGGGCCAGCAATCAGCCAGAGGGGGTGGGACCACTAGACACCAGGGATCATGGGGATTGTAAACATTTATTTTCATGTTGGCAAGGAGTGGGGGAAACACTTATTTTATGTTTAAATATACACGTATTTTCATCCCCTTCAAATGTGGAATTTCACCCGCGGTTGAAGAAATTCCACATTTTGCACCTGCGAAATGTTCAGCAAAATGGGCAAATTTCACGAAATATTTTGCTGGGCGAAATTCCTAATTTTACCAGAATTTCGCCAGCAAAATTAAATTTTGTTGCATCTTTAACAGTGAATCTCCTTGTGATCAGAGTTAGGAGTAACCCCTCCTCTGTCCTTTTAGCAGTCTGGCTGTTTTACAACTGAATGTATGCCAGAGGATCCCGGGTGCCCTCTCTCCATACGAGGGGTGAAAATACAGTCTCAAGTCTGTGTTCCTGGGTGAGAACTCCCTCAGCCATTGCACAATGAACCAGAAAGCCACTGGCGTGTATAGGCCTTGGGGGGGGCCCTATACACACTATTATGTGTCTTTCCCCAGAAATGCAGAGAGCTATTCAACCCCCTCCACACACAGACTCCTCCTGAGATCTTTCATATTTCCTCCCCTCCTTTCATCCATACAGTCCCTTGTGGTACTTTATATCGGTAGTGTTTGGCCCTTAAAGCAGTCACACAGGCATACTATAGTTTGAACAACCCTTTCCCAAAACAACACACACAAAAGACACTGCAGAATTATTTTAAAATAAGCCAAAGGCTTTACTAATTAGTTAATAAATGCAGTAAATAACTTAAACACAAATAATTTTACACATTGGTTACAATATATGGAAAATAAAAGGAAGTATACAAAAAAACTAATCTTTGAAAATTCTAGTTTGAAAGTTCTACCTCAAGTCCTTAGTTCATAGGTTCATAGGTTACTAAGAACTCAGGATGCAAAGATGCCCTTTCAGAGCTCGCCACCAAATGGTGGTGTTTTTATGGTTTACTCATGTATAAGATACTTTCCTTTCACCTATATAAATATCCACATTTATATTAAATAGATCCATGGTATCGCTCATCACTATTTCCCTTGGCAACGCATTCCACTCAGATATAACTCTTTGGTTAAACCAATGACCTCATTTATAAGTTTCAAAATGTTCTCCTTTTAATTTTAAATTATGTGTCCAAGTAGTAATACTAGTAGTGTTTTTAATAAAGCCTAAAGTTTCAAAAAGCAAAGGATCACGGAAAGCTTTGTATGTTAAACACAGGTCACCTTTCAGCTGCCTGTATTCCATTGAAAAGAGATTCATGGCTTTTAATCTATCTTTGTATTCCAAGTTTTTCATGTTATTTATTAGTTTTGTAACCTTTCATTGTATTCCCTCTACCAGTTTTTTTCCTTGAATAGTTGCAGACGCACAAAATTGAGAGCAGTAGTCCAACTGTGATCTAACCAGGCTTGTATAAAGCGGTATAATAACTCTAGAATCTTTACTTTTTAAATGTTTAAAAATACAGTCTATTATTTTTTGGCATTTTTTTACCTTAAATTGAGTGTGAGTATCAAAAGTTAACGTGTTATTCACTATTATTCCCAAATCTTTTTCATTCGAGGTTTCAGTAAGAGGTACATTATTTAATTTATATTTAAAGTTCAAGTTGTTGTAACCTAGATGCATAACTTTACATTTCTGTTCATTAAAGAACATTTTAGTTTCAATAGCCCAGGCATTGATCTTATTTAGTTCAATCTGAAAATCATTAGCTGCCTGTAAATTGTTTATTATACATCCACGTTTGCAGTCATCTGCATACTTGGTCATCCATATAGTGCTAGATGGCTGCACCATTGATACCAGTAAGTTAAAAAGAATGGGACCCAAAACTGACCGCTGCGGTACTCCACTACTGACAGATCTCCACTGAGATTGATGACCTGTAATAACCACTCATTATCATCTATTTTTTAACCATGATGCTACCCAGGAGATAATATTTGAGGGAAAATTAAACTGATGCATGTGTTTTATTACTACCTGATGTGAAACCTTATCAAATGCTTTTGAGAAATCAAGAAAAACGATATCCACAGGAAGTCCTTTGTCAAGGGATACACTAACATTTTCAAAGAAATTCAATAAATTAATTAAACAGGATCTTCCCTTGCAAAAGCCATGCTGTGCTGGATCATAAAGATTATTATTTGTAATATAAACATCCAATTCTTGCTAGTAATAGTTTTTCAAATATTTTACCTGTAACAGAGGTAAGACTTATAGGTCTATAATTGGACACTTCTTTTTTGTTACCAGATTTAAATACTGGGGTAACAAATGCATCTTTCCATACTTAAACAGTTTCTCCTTGATTTAAGGAGGCATTAAACAAATAAGTTAAGGGGCCACTTATAACAATGGTTTCTTTGAGAAATCTAGGGTGTACATTATCGGGTCCAGGAGAAGAATGGATTTTTAAATATTGTATTATTTTTTTAACTTCTTCAATGCTAATTTGCGAGTATTAATTATTTTGTAAGTGAGATGTTTTATTTGCTACAGTTTCTGATGGCATAAATATATTGGTAAAAAATGTATTGAACTCATCAGCCATTTCAGATTCATTACTTATTGTCCCCTCAGAAGTTTCAATTGGGCCAATTGTGGTGGATTTACCTTTTATAAAGCCAATATAGTTATAGAAAGATTTGTGATTATCAGTGGTTTTAGCAGCTAGATTAAGTTCAAAATCTTTTTTAGCTTTTCTTATTTTATTTTTTACAATTTTTGTTTTCTCTTTATATACGATCCAGTTAGTAGTTGTAGGATTCTTTTTACATTTGGTATAATATTTCTTCTTATTTATTGCCCTTTTTATATTTTGATTCCACCATATTGGTATTCTAGGGCCTTTTGTGTATTTTTGTCGATTTGGAACCCAAACATTCATACAAAAGTATATCTTGATCCATAGATGTTCCCAGATTTGTTTTACATTTAGGCTTTGGAATTCTGTTTCCCAGGCCCAATTGGTTAAATATTTAATAATGCTTTTATAATTTGCATTAGCAAAATCTTTTACAACTGTTACACCATTTATTATATCATGACTTATGTTAATGTTGGTTTTGACCATTTTATGGTCACTATCTCCTAGTGGGATGTCTATGATAGGGTCAGACATTGTATCTTCAATATTAGTCAAAATAATATCTAATATTGAGTTTTCTCTAGTGCTACTATTAACAATTTGAGTGAGATTTTGATTTATAGCTAAAGTAACAAAAGCAGATTCAATATGGCCATGGCTTTTGAGTGAAGACCAATCAATTATCTTTTTTTAGTTGCTGAATTTGAGGTGCAAAGTGTTCTTAAAAGTGGTAGATGAAGTCTTGGCTCTTGTGGTCCAGGAGAATGTCTTGAAAAATAAATTATCTCTGCTCTCTAAGCAGACAGGGTCCCAAAATGCAGTCTTTCACACAAAAGCCAAACAGGCAAAAGGTCACATGCAAAAGCACTGATTAAGTCTTGCACTCCTATGGGGTTCTCAAAGGGCAGGTCCAGTGGACAGTGACTTGCCCAGCGATTGGCTAGCATTCTGTCTCTGTGGCTATGCAACCAGCTTTTTAATATTTTATTAAAAAAAATTTTCATTTCTGCAGATAACACAGGGCTTAGAGGCAAGTCATTCTGAACTGGCCTGAATTCCAGGAGCAAATCCAGCCCGCCTCCATGTCAGTAATCAAGCTAAACTGAGCACAGCAATTTCCCCAAATGCTAGTCAATTTAGCTGTAATTAGATTACCTCAGAAAAGTCCTCTCAAGACAAAAGGTCCCCAGACATCCTGGCTCCTCTAGATACTGGGGGCTATTCAGACACAAATGTATTCCTGGCCTTCCAGTCCTACTTAATTATCCCCTTTTGTTTCCTTTTAAATGGTCTAATTAAGTTCTAGACCCTAACTATATGCTAACAGTTTATCTGTCCAGTAACAAGAGATTACATAATTGTAGGGCCCATGGCTTTCTTTGTACCCATGATCCCTTGCAAGTTATACTGGGCCACCATGGTCATCTCTGATGCATTTCTAACATAAAATAACAAGAAATATGATTAGAACAATAAGGTATGGCCTTATCTCGCCACACTGGATACATGATATGTTTAGCTAAAATGTTCTATATGAAGTTTTGAAGCTTAATAACCAGTTAGAAATGCTAGTACATGGTTTACATGGGAAAATATTCAGGAAGGACTGCAATGTGCAAGATGATGGATATGTTCCATGCTGTAGTATAAGTAGCTTGGTAGCAGGAGCTAGAGTGGCCCACATGGCATTGACTTGCTGTTGAGTAAATTCCAACACATTGTAGGAATGCTAGAAAAATTATGAGTCTTAGCTGAGTCTGCTTACTAATGGGGAAATGAAAGGTCTGCTAATGGAAATGGTATAGTGCATTGAGTGAGTCGATTGCATAGTCTTGCATAGTCTTGATGTGGAACTGTTGCGGTGTGAGATTGTGATAAAGAGATAACCAAATTAGTTGTGCATGAGCGGCATGATGGAATGGAGTCTAGACTTGCCCTTTGTGATGGTATTCACTGGAATGAGTATGAGAAAGATAGATACTGTCTGATGGGATCAAAGGACCCTTAGGAAGGTGACGAACATGACTGTTGAATCTTGAAGGGGAGATGCAGATGACTTTGTGAAGTATTAGGATATCCAGAGGCCAAGGAGCAAGATTCAGGATTATGCAAAGATAGCAGGATAACTATGTGTTGGAGATTAACTGGTGCATATTCTGATACACAAGAAGGAGGAAGGATCTTTGAAGAACATCAGATATTCCAGGAAGATATGAGTGGGATGACATGGTCAAATCTGATTAGCTGCTGCCAAGAATTGGGTATGATGGTGCCACTCAAATAACTGCTGGTGCCAAAGCTAATAGGTATGGTATGAAGGACCTCCCTTGAGAAATTATGGACATTGTGCAGGTGAGATATCCCAATAGCTGAGAAAGTTCATGTTTCCATTGCAAGAGGATTGGTTCAAAGAGAATGCCACTAAAGCTTGGAACTCATGGAGTAAATCAGGAGGTAAAGGCTTCCATGTGGTCTGAATCCAATAAGATGTCTGAGGAATGATCCTGTGGAGATGATCGAGAGGTAAGAGCTTCTGTATGATCCAAATCCAATAGGATGCAGAGGAATGACTGTGTACAACATTATCGGGAGGTAATGGTGCTTCCATACTGTCTGAATCAGTTCCATGTCAGCTGCGTGCAAACAAAACTGCCATGGTAGGTTTACATGTGGTCAAATTGCCATTTCCAATTAGCGCACTGCACAATTTTATTAAATACAGTCTCGGTTTTGTGGTGTTCAGTAGTTGTCTCTCTCCTCTCTAGTAGCATAACTACATTGTTAATTTTTCAAATTGCCAGTATTTTGTTTTAAAAATGAATAAAAATGGCAATGAAACCTGGAAGTGGCAGCGCTGTGCATGAATCACATCAGTCAGTGCACAGCACTGTGAGTGGCATATGATCCATACTGTCTCAACCCTGTCTTCTGCAATCAGGACAGTGAGAGTTCTAACTTCTTGGGAACTGTGTCTGTGCCTAGTTAAAAGAAAATTACAGAAGGTAAAAGAAGCAACAGAAGCTCCCTGCTACTGTCCCACTAAAAACCCCACAGAAGCCACAGAAGAAAGATTTTGTATGCAGCCGTGCGCTAAACACATTTTGCGGTAAAACTGTCCTCTCACTGTAAATGTTTGTGCTTTAAACACTGCATGGTAATGCTTGTGCTGTAAATGATATGTGGTATTGATGTGATACTGTCTGAGTCCAAGATGCAATTCAGCTCAAAGGATGTCTCTAGACCAGGGATTTTCTCTTCAGTGAGAGGAACTGATAATTCTTTGAGTGCCAGACAGTAGCAGTAATACCAGCTGTGGGAGGAGAATAAAGCAGAACAATCAGAAAACATAATTGCACAGCTGAAGGAGTGTTGGATGGTGGCAAACATGGAGAATGCCCAAAAGGAAAGATGCTAAAGCAAAAGTGTCTTAGCCCCAGGCTACTGGAGCAGCGGAATGGAAAATGCACCACAACAGAATAGTGGGCCTTCCAGCAGAGGCCATAGAGATGTCAGTGATATGGATGAGCAGGAAGCAGCCCAAAGGCAACTGTGAACTGGGCAGTGAGCCATGAGTCAAGGCCTAAGAACCGCAGGAGCACAAAGGCATCACAGAGACAAGCACAGGGTGCAAAACTGTCAATCGTAGGGAAGCAATCCCAGGGATGGAGGATGACCATGGAGTTGACAAGCTGACAGGGAGATATGGCAGGTCAGAAAATGCCCAAGGAGTGATACTGAGATGACTGATCCAACAGGGAGGAATGGCAGGTGCTGAACAAGACCAAGTAGAAAAAATCCTGTTGGAAAATTACAGCGGGACAGATGAACGACAGCAGATTCCTTCACAGCAGATTGAAGAGTAGGACAGTGGAAAGCACAAGAGAACAATGAGATGCTAGATGGGGGTCCAAATATAATCCAAGGGAGAAGCTGCACAACAATGGAAAGCCAAAGTGACGTGGTGTGGAAGGAGTTCAGAATTGATCCTGATGCAGCAGAGGTGGGAAGTGGGGATGAATGTAGACATAGACAAGTCCTGGACAAAAACTCAGAGGTACAGGAATGTCTGGAGCACCACTGATGGAGAAAGTGGCAGCAGGAGCTGAAGGGACGGAGACTGGAAGAAGCAGATCTAGGAAGCAAGCCACCTCACTACTATAGGATTGCAGGATGGAAATTGGAAGGCAAGCTGAACCATGAAGTCCTGAAAGTCAGATAACAAGGAAGAATCTGAGGATGAACAAGCTGGCAAGGTCCAAGATCCAGAATGAGGGGAGATGAAGGAGCGAGGATAAAGGATATAAATCCAGGGTGCAAGCAGAAACTGAGCACAGGACAACTCTGCAATTAAAGTGCAGCCATGATGCTAGAACAGTCCAATCTTCAAAGGGGAAGTCAAGTCCAAAGTCTGAGGATGGGCTGAAGGAGCAGAGGAATAAGGCCTGGGAAATCCACAGGACTGTCTTCAACGATCTGAGGCATGGTAACAGTTGACTTGGCACAGGTGCAAGAGACTGAAGGTTGATGGGTAGAAGGACCCCATTTCTGGAAGGAGTTGGCGGATCCAAACATGGTCCACAGGATCCACAGAACCAAGAATAAGGCATAGGGGGAGGTGAAAGGCAATTGAACAATGCTGGTATAGACAATGTGAGTAGATGAACAGACTCCAATCCCCGATAGACCAGGCGAACCCACCATCACTCAAATGCCCAAAGCATGAGGTAGGGATGGGTGACCCCCTTTTGCCCTACACCCCAATGGCGAAACACAGAAAAAGACTACTACAGTGACAGTCGCTGTATTGGTTCATTTCCGTGTTTCACTTTTCCCCCGTGTTCTGCCCTTCCCCGGATCAACTCCGACCTGGAGTTGAGAATCCTAAAGTCCGGGGGTGTGTGTGGGGCACAGCTCCCCACAGAAAACACTGAGGGATTGAGTGACACAATACCTGCATGGTATTATGCCGTCGCTGTGCGAGAGGTTGGCAGTTTTACTATCGACCTAAATTGGTGCTTCCAGTAGGAATGGGGGCTGTTGGATTGTAGGTACAGACTGAAGTGGTTGAATGATGGCATAGGATGGAATGATGGTAGAAACTGAAAATGAGGAACAGGCGCCCAACCCCAGTGGACATGGCAAGCCCACTTTCGCTCAGTACCCCAGTAGGCAGAGCTGGGGACAGAGACTGTCAAACAATGGTATACGATGGATTGATGGTAGAAACTAAAAATGACAAACAGAACTCCCATCCTCGGGAGACAGGGTAAGTCTATCATCACTCAATATCTCACTCAGTATCTCACCAGGCATAATTAAGGACAGAGACTGTCAGACTAATGATATAAGTTGTAGACTGATGGAACAGGACTCCCATCCCCGGCAGACAGGGCAAGCCTACCTTCACTCGATACCCCACTAGGTAGAGTTAGGGACAAAAGCTGTGAGACTGCTGGTATAGGCTGAGCAAGGAAAGTGAAACTGGGTGCTGAACAGAAGAAAAGAGGAGCAAATCAGAAAGATGTAGCAGGAGAAAAGGTAAAGCAGCACAGAAGGGAAGACTGGGATACAGCAGGAGGAGGGCAACATGTATGCTGCCGAAGAGGAGGCAAAGGTAAACAAAGACAAACAACACTGAAGCACCACGATGAATTGGGGTGTGTACAGCTTTAAGATACAACAGGACAAACTAAAGGCAGACAACAGAGAAATGCTAGGAGGACAAATATTAGGAGAGTACAGCTTTAAACTGAGAATGAGAGGAGATGAGCACACCACTGGGAAGCAGGATTTGCAGGACTGGACAACAGCAGACAGCATAAGCAGATGGAATAAACTGACAGGGAACAACATTAAAGGAGCACCATTTGAGTCAAGACTGAGGGAACAGAATGAGTGGAGCCAGACAACGTGGTGAATTCAGGTAGGATGACTGAATGATCCTAATCAGTGATGGCTGGAATATTGAATGTGTAAGTGGTACAGCAGTAAACAGTAATATTTAAAATGGTGCAACAATTTTTAGTTAGAGTAGACCAAGCAGAATTCTGAGGCAGTGCTTGGAGCAGAGAGGTGCAGCACTTAATGACAGAACTAGGATGTAAACCATGGTTACAGAGAGCTCTGATTGTGAGCATGAGCAGTAGTGCTATGGAAGTAAGAGCAACCTGGAAGCACTGGTGCAAATGGAGTGGCGGCCCTGAGAAGAGTAACAAAGCCCAAAAACAAAAAAGGGGAAAACAACCACAATTGGGAAACAAGCACAAGGACAAGGTATGGAAGGAATGGGGGGAGGGGACAAGAGCAGTCAGCAAAACAACCAACAGAGAACAAAGCAAGATGAGGGGGATGACAGAGAACAGAAATGGCCATGGGGGTGACACATGAGGAAGCAGCACAACAACCAATGGGGAACAAAGCAAAACCCGGTGAGATGAAAACGAGGAAGAGAAAATGTGAAAGGGAACAGAGGAAGGAGGGTGACAGGCAGGGTGCAAACAAAGAACAGACCAAGCAGAGGGGGAGCAAGAAACAGTAGAGAAGCAGGAAACTAGGAAGAGGCTCAGCCAGAACATCGCAAAAACGTTTCATAACGTACAAAGTAGGGCTGTGCGAATCGACAAATTCTGCCTGATGGGCCAATTTCAAGCCGGGCTGGGCAAAACTTGAAATGGCCCAATTTGGCCCGAAATTAAATGCCAAATTGGTGGACTCCAGCCATATGACCCTAGTTTCTCCACAGCGGCGAGATATGACCCCCCATGCCCAGCCCTAGCCTTGAGTTGGATGTACACACAGAAGGGGACCTGTAAGTGGAACAGAGACAGAAGAATCCTTTTGTCTTATGAGCTGGTTTATTAAATTTAAAAATAACCATCCAAGCTCACTGCTGAATTACCATGCATATAGGTGGTGAGGAGACAGGGTGCATTTTGTGTTCATGTCAGGAAGGGACGGACTGATTGGGACTAACACTGGCAGGCTGGCTGGCAGGAGGGAGAGTGTAAAGTCGGGCCCAGTAGACAGTACCATGCCTCATCTAAAGGGATGCAGTAGAGCAGACACTCCATGGTCTTCAGTTCACATGAAAAAAAAAAGAAATACATACTTCCCTATTTGTTGGGATTCCCAGATTTTCTCCTTGAAGTGAGAGACAATTCCTTGGCGCATTGGCGGTTGTTTCGGGTGACTTGAGCCTAAAATAAAATGCTTGGTGAGTCAGCGGCAAACATGCTGCTGCTTTCCTTCTCTGACTTCCACTCTTCCTCAAGTCTCCACAGCACAGATGCATGACCACTTTACTGAACTGGGAGGGACAGGAGAGATCTGACCAATCAGCAGCTGGCTAAAATATTAAAAAAAAAACACTGCGTTTTGAAAGACACACAATTGTGCTCCCACAGTGCTCCTTTATGTGCAGTGTGTGGGGAAATTGTGGGTCTAAATTTCATGTTTCCATTTCGGGTTTGGCAGTGTGAAACCCAATTCGGACCATTAATTCCGAACACTGCCAAACCTGAATGGCCCGAACCTGTGACCTGACCCAGTGCCCAGTCCTAGTGTTAAGTGACAGCTGCTGGGAGAAGCTGACCTTTTTTTGGAATGTGAGTGGAGCTATTCCCCCACATTGAACCTTCATAATATATAATAGTCATGCACAATTGCATTTATATTTCATTAATTTAATGAATGTATCTTCCTTATTGTGTTATTCTTGAGCATACTTACATGAAAACACGATCCTTGCTTGCCCCTCAGACTTCATCACATCCTCATGCTTTTCCCCTCCACTGGAGTCACACGTCTCCATTAGTGACATCAACATCCGTTACTGCTGAAATGACTATGATCTACCACACTGAGAGTTATGATGTCAAAGTAAGGAAAAACAGGTGAAACATGAGATTCAATTATCCTGTTTTCAAAAATAAGTTGAGTTGTGTCTGAATAGATGTTTCCAGGGGTTCTCAGGGCCAGCTTTAGGGTATATGGTGCCCTAGGCGAACTTGCCAATGGCACCCTATTGAATTTTTTTTTAAATCTTCACCCACACCTTCACCTCCAAGAAACATAACATTCCTAAGGGTAGTTACCTTCTTTAGAAAAAAAAAATTGTAGTTAAAGATCAATGAAAGACACCGATTGACAAACAATACCCTTGTTAGTCGAGTGGTGGCCTTCATTAATCTACAGCTTGCCACCATAATGTGTACAATACTACTAAATAAAATTTCCCATTCATTTCACTGGGGCATGCCCCATACTCTCTATTACTGCACTTCATAATGGGACTGAGCTCAGAAGGGTGGAATCAGTAGGGAAGTGGAAGGGATTGACTGGCCACCTTGTCAGGGCCAAAGTACAATCCCTTCCTGTTAAATAATAGCTGCACTACAAGAATACATTTTTAAATAAGACTGTCACCAGCATCAGCTATAGCTGGTCAGCATCCAAGTTACCCTCCAAAGCTACAAAATCACTGTAAAATAAATATTTCCATTCATAAAGCAGATAGGCAAGATAATTGGTCTTTACTCTTCATTTACAATTCTAACCTAAATGTGCAATCTCTCAAAACACACACAAACACACACACACACACAGCTTTCAACCAATCATGCAGCTACTGATGACTGACTACTGTTCACCCTTCCCCATATTTCACATATGTTCGACAATGTGGACAACCTCCAATGGATTATTTCCACTGGCATATTAGACCAAGGCCCTCACTCTACCCCATACCCAGTAAACACATTTCATCCAGGTTGTGCAAAAACACTACAAGGTCATCACCTTCACTTGGTGCACCTCCGACTTTGTAATCAGGGGGCCCAGTTCGCAGGTGTGGAAATAAGGAATGGTGAACTGCAATCATGGGGAGTGCTGCATAAGTGCTGAACAGCTGAAAGCTACTTTGTGAGTTACCATACTGTTTATGTCAGCCAAGAAAGAAACACACACACACTCATAAATACAGTTTTTGTAAACACCCAAACTGCAAATTGATATTTATTTATTTATTAGGTTTCTGGTAACCAGACAAGTGCACTAGACAATAAAATGCATAGTTTCATTCATAACCCAGGACAGTACTGTCACAAGCACAATGGAGTAATAGTTAAAAATGAATATGGTACTTTGACAACAAATTTAATTCTCATATATAGGACTAACCTACTGTCCCTGTGTTGGTAAGGTACTAGTTGTAGTTGAGACACAAATAGGGTTATTAAGTAAGCAATAATACCTAATGGGGGGGCATTATTGGAAAATACCGGACTGCCCATGGGCGTAATGAGGCCCAACACCTCAGGGAGAGAGCCTTATAGCCCCTGGAAGGTCCAGTATTTCCCAATAATGCCCACCTTGGAGGGTATTATTGCTCTTAGAAAATGGCCATTGTAAAAAAAAAAAAAAACTGTAACAAAATAATGTACATAAACTTGTTTACAATCATTTTTGTAATAAAATAGTTCCTCCACCTGCATGACAATGCTTTTTTTTTTTTTGTGAGGTACCTACCCCCCCCCATTTGTTTGTGGTAGTAGAGAAAAAAGACAAGAACAAAGGACATTACTTATCTCTGGCTCTCGCTTCTCTGGGGTAAAGCAGAGACTGCGATATCTCAACACTGCTACTGTGCATGAGAACACGGTATATTCTTAATTTTCATTTGCAGATGAACACCCTTAATAACAGTATGAAAACCAAAGAGGCTCTGTGTTGTAGATGCTCCGTGGATTGTTTCAGCGATAACAATGTTTCTATGGCAGTACAGCGAGCAGCTTTTACGATCGGACTGAATCATTTAGTACGTAGTGCCATTTAATGGCAAAAGAGTTTTTTTTTTTTTTACCAGGGTCGTGGGAGGAGAGCGGCCGTCAATGCTGAAGGCAGTACTGTTGGGGGCAGCTGTGCTTCTTGTTAAGCGAGAGAAAAAACATGGCGGGTTTTTCAAATTTTCTAGGGTGCTTTCAGCCAATTAGAAAGCAGGCTGGACACCTCTGGAAAATGCTATACTGTAAAGCGGCACTTGGACTGGCTCTTATTTTTAGCTGGGCATTTATTGAAAAATAAATGCCCAGCTTGGAGCCTGTCTGAGCCAATCAGCTTTTACAATTGATTCGTGCCATTTTCTAAAGTAACTTCAGAAGCTCTACATTACTGACAGGACTCTTCAGATAAGGAATGAGATCATGTTACCATAAACTGCCTTATAATACAAATAAAACAGAATGCTCATTATTAACCATAATAATTTAAATTTTAGCCAGGCAACATTTTGCCATGGTGGACATTTGACAATAGGACATGATGTGGGCTTCTGACATTGTATTAGGCAACAGACATGGCAGTAGTTATCCAGCACTCATAAAGACAATGTTGTACAGTGGTTAGTGGTACACATAAAGCTATAGACGAGAATAGCCCAGGTTTGAATCCCACAGGCTTAGTCTCTGTTTTGCTGTGTCACTTCACTTGATTTCCATATGCTGATACAGTAGTATGTCCTTGCAGCTGTATATTTATTATATAGAAGCTCCACTAAGTTAGTGAAGCCACACCAGCAGCATACACTGCACTTTCCTGCTAGCTCCTTTTCTGACCACAGAGGGTCGGGGCTGGGGACTTAAACAAGTCAGCAAGCCAGACCGGACTACTGCCTATACAGTGCACTATAGAGGGGCTTATCACCAAGCCTAGTCTAGCTTACGAATCACTACGCTGAGGATTCATTCCTTTAGTAAGAAGAGGAATCTTGGACATAACTTTAACTGAGACTGTTTCCTTTCAGCATTAGTGTTTAGATTGTAGAACTAGAGCTAAGTCTGATTTTGTCTTCAGCATTACAGTGTTTAGATTGTTTTTTGTCTTTGTCTTAACAGGGGACCACTGAGTCACTCTCACTCGGAGCTGGTACATGTTGTTAAGTGACGGCAGTGTTCCTAAATGAATCGGGGCCTGCAACTCAAGGGCACTTCAACAACAGATCAGGGGGTTTAAAAGCATTCCACAGACACCAACGTGGCGCAGAGTTTGCAAGTGGGCTGAGGCCATACTCGTTCCCTGCTCCGCACTTCCGTGGTCTGCTGCATAGGGCACTACTGATGTTCTACCTAATGGGGCAGCTGAAGGATTGCAGAAACCCTGGTGGCTTCTGAACTACAGCCACACAAGGGAAGCTGACCCTCCCCTTCCCCAAAGTGCCATTCATGTTTAAGAAAAACGCAATGACCTGTGTATAAGCCGCGACCACTTCTTTTAATACACAGTTTGGCACAACATTACAAAAGCTCACCAAAAGCTCACCACATGAATAGTAGCAAAATCAAAATAGCACACCAAAGTAAAGCTTCCATTTTGCAAAATAATAAAGTGAGATAAAGTATAGTCATAAAGTAAAGTTAATGCATTTCATCATCAGGCATAGTCCAATCCAGTTATCATCTGCTCAAGTCCATTACAGTCCGGCACCTCACTCGTTCTGTTCCTCCTCCTCCTCCTCCTCCTGCTCAGCATCAGAAATGCTGAGGACTTCCAGATTTTCAGCTAGTAATTGCTCAGTGAACAGTTTGTCCATGTAGTCATCCACTTCCTCTTCCTGTTGCTCAGGATCAGTGTCCCCCTCGTTATCCTCGAACAGGGCATCATCTTCCATTCCATCCATGTGGTTACTGATACCGCATTTAAGGAATGAACAGTGGATCGTGTCAACAGGGATTAAATCCCAGGCATCAATGATCCACTGGCACACAACATCAGGGTCTGGTTATTTCAGATTTCCTGCTTTTGTTACTGCTGTAGCCCCAGAACACATCTATTCACTCTATTGGCACCTGACATGATCTCTAAATGGCTTGTCCAGACAGACATCCAGTGGCTGTAATATGGATGTCAGCCCCCCAAGAATGACACAGAGGTTGATCTTAGACCTTTTTGCAGTTTGTTTAATCTCCTCTGTCAAATGCGCCCTTTACATATCCAACACCAGTAACAACCTTTTTGAGTGCAGTACCCCCAGGTGAGTGCCACAAACTCTTTGTAGCCAGATTTCAACAAAAGACTCGTCCATCCACCCTTTGGGATGAGGGTACACCAGTACTTCTGGGGGGAATTTCATTGATTTGGGCAAGGTTTTTCTTTTGAACACAATAACGGGTTTTAACTTTGTGCCATGAGCTAAGCAAGAGAGGAGCACAGTGAAGTGACTTTTTTCACATTCTGTGGTTTGAATTAGAACAGTCTTGCTCCCCATAGGATTGACTGTCCAGATGCCAGGAAGATCGAAAGTCATTGGGGTCTCATCCATGTTGCCAATATGGGACAAGTCATGACCATGTTGGTTGCACATTTTTATCACAAATTGGTGAAAACTGTCCACCTTAAGCTCTAGATCTGGTGGCAGTTTCTGTGATATTCTACTATGTTGTCTGAGGGTAAGCCCATGGCACTCCATAAACCGTGACCACCATCCGGATGAGACAAAAATGAATCTGACCCTATGGAGTGATACTTGGCTCCTTAGCCATCCTTAGTGCCTGCATATGGATGGCCACGTGGATGACAACGTAGCTGCTCTGACGGCACTGAAGAACACATTCATTAAGGTCAGACTCCAAGGCACTGAAATCTGGTCGGTCCCCTTGGCAGGCTTTTTTTGTTCTGGGGATCTCGCTGAGAGCCACTCACTGTTTACACCAGTCCCGCACTTGCTTCTCATTTATGCAGAAGTGCCTGGCTACAGCAGAGTTGTTAGATGCCTCCGCATATTCTGCCACTCACAGCTTGAAGGCTGTATCGTAAGCACAACACTTTCTCTTACCAGTGCTCATTTTGGCAAAAATAGAGACACTGTACTGTCTGCTGGATTATATGCCAAAAGGGTGCAGCTAATTGGGGACATGATTGCTAGCACAAGTACCGGTAAATTGAACAATTGGTGATCGCAATCGTGGAGTGACCCACGTATAAGCTGAGATCCCTAATTTGGATGCATCAATTTTATCTCAAAATCTCGGCTTATATGCGAGTATATACAGTATTTCATTCAGACACTGGTGGTCACTGTCTGGTGCCATGCAAGACAAGTCCGGACTCTGGGAATGCAACACCTGGCCTGTGAGTGTCCCAGCAAAACTTCCCTACTTTACTTTGCTGGCCTGGTCTTTTACGACTCCTTTTTCAAATGCCATCTGCCTCCAGGACCAGGACCATGAAACAACAACACCCGACCCATGTCGTGACCCACAGCAGAACAGTCCAACTTGTTGGCTTGCCTGGCTCTTTCCTGCTGGTTGTCTGTGCCTCAGTCTCTTGCTGCTGCCTGGAAAAAGTGATTAATGGCTTCTGGATGTACCTATCTCTGCATGCACCCACTACATTAATTGGCCATTCTGGGACTGGCTCCAAAGGGAATGCTGATTGTTGGGTGTGGAGGAGGGGGTGGCGGAAGCGGCACACACACAGCTGTGTCTTGCGATGCTGCTGCACTGCAGACAAGTCTTCAACCCCACCACCACCACCACCACCTCCCACACAAGATACTTAATTTGGCAATGTGTATTTCACAGTCGTCCTGGTTAGAGTCAATAAAAAAACAGGAACATAATAAACGGAGCTCTTTCACTGCATCCCCTTTGAGGCAGCCACCTTTTTCGCCTATCTTAAAGGCTGGCCCCGGTTGTTTCTCTGGATTCTGGAAAAACAATTTAAGCTTCAAACCAAAAAAAGCTTTACGTTTTGTATCCCATTTGGGTAAGTGAGGATATTGACTATCTACTGTAGCTTTTGATATACTGTAGTTGTGGCTAGGATCAGTGAAATAATGTGTGCCATAACAAGTGCAGAACATTGGTTATATTGATTTGCATTGGGAGTAAATATCTTTATATAGAAAGTGCTCGAAATGTTAATATGAGAGAATGTTTGAGTTCTCTAGAACAGAGACTCAACCTTAGAAACAACTCAAACACTGATATCCATAGGACATGTGGTTCTCCTCAGTTGAGGGTGTCTGATGATAGTCACTCTAACATAATACGGTAAGATCCATCCAAACCTGAAAGTGCATTCTGGGATTTGCAGTTCCTGAGGGACTTGGAACTCAGAGAACACAATTTCAGATGAGAATCTACACTTTCCAAAGCTAAGGTGGGATGACATAGCTTGAAAAATTTCTGGAATATGTCAGAACCAATATCAATAAACCTAGTTATTCTGAAAGTTGCAGTTCCCAAGATGCTGATGTGGGACTTACATTACCACACAATTAAATGGAAATGTATTATGCCCAGAATTACACAAAATATAATAGCTCCCTTTCTCACACAAACATACAAAGAAGCTAGCAGAATTAGGCC
Source organism: Neoceratodus forsteri (assembly GCA_016271365.2). Lineage (NCBI taxonomy): Eukaryota > Metazoa > Chordata > Ceratodontiformes > Ceratodontidae > Neoceratodus > Neoceratodus forsteri. The sequence continues at coordinate 1,455,579,799 of CM057450.1, read as the reverse complement.
ATTCATCCTATCTAGTCTGCTCGTATTGCAGGGTCCTCAGCTTAAGCTACTAACCCTGCCCCCCTCCCCAGACCTCCCTTCCCTTTCATCTGCCCCCACCATGCCCCATTCTTTCCCCTTGTGCCTGTCCCAGCCTTTCTTGAAGCTGCCTACCAATTTCATCGAGACCATTTCCTCCGGCAGTGCATTCCAACTGGCTACCACCCTCTCCAAGAAGAAGTGCCTCCTAACTTCCCTCCTAAACCTCCCCCCTCCCACTTTAGACTGTGTCCCCTAGTGGTTCTGTTGCTACTCAGCTTAAAGAGACCCTCCTTATCCACCCTATGTATCCCTTTAAAGTACTTGAAGTTCTTTATTATGTCCCCCCTTTCCCTCCTGTCTTCCAGGGAGTACATACCTTTCTTCATATGTTTTACTCTGCCGACCTGCAATCATCTTAGTTGCCCTCCTGTGGATTGTCTCCAGCAGGTTGATAACTTCTTAAGGTGTGGGCACCAGTATCTTACTCCATACTCTAGATGTGGCCTCACCAGCAACCTGTACAGGAGCAGTATAACCTCGTTCCACCTACTGCTGATTCCTCTGGCTCTCTCTCTCTCTCTCTCTCTCTCGAACTGATACCAATAAGCCAATTCAAGAAATCAAATTTTTTATACAATACAACACACATATTTTGTAAAAGCAATAGAAAACCACACAAACAAGTTTTAACGTGTTTATTATTATGATAGCAACCTACAAATAGCAATTCCACATTTCACAGACAGCATCAAATATGGAAAACTATAAAAAGTTGAAAATATTAGGTTTTTAGAAAACAACTATTTTTCCAAAGCAACAGCAATATTTTCAAAATTCATGCACTTACACACATTTCGTTACACATGATTGAAAGCCGAAGAAAATAAGAAACAGTTCTTAACCATGGTTTGAAGTTTGTGCCCACCCATTACAGAGCTCGTATTACTAGTCTTAGCTACACACAATAGCCACATATCAATTTAAGGCTAAGTACACATAACATTACAGTGTGGCTGTCAGGCCTGTTTTTATGCACATTATTGTAAGAATTGCACTATTTGATTAGCATCTTATTACGCTTCTTTTTGTAATGCACTTTACTGCACTGATGTAACTCATTTTCTGTCCCAGCTGCCTATAGCTTTCAGTACTATCCGATTTTAGGCATCATCACATCCGTCTCATAACAAAGCACTTAGAAGGAAACATTGAGACAATAGGTTAGCATGCTCACTCTCACCCTAGCTGTTGCTGCATTCAACAGTAAAGCATTTTTTGGTAAGCAAGACATCACAAACTGTGTTTGTTACCTGGTGGTGGTGTGTGCATGAGGTTTGTTGCTTTACACAGTTCTGTTATTACTGGAAGTACCACACCTCACCCTGCAAGTGATCTTTTCTGTTCCGCATAAAACAGAAGAAGCTAACAGCTTCAACATATTTACAGTTACATTGTAAAACTTAAAAAGTTATAGCACAGCCAATAATAAACTTTAACTGTAATGAATTATTTACTCATGTTTAATTAATTGCTTTTTGTTTGTTTATTTTTATTAGTACATTTTTCTGTGGTTGGAGTTACATGTAAATGTAAAGTAAAACTCCTGATATATTGTAAATTGGTCTACAATTCATTAGCAGCTGGGCAGGAAAATCACTAGACATTATGCTCGAAACTCATTGGTATTGCATTTACTGTTGACAATGCATTAACCCCCAATAGCAAGATAGCTACTTTAAAGTTTAATGCTGCCCATTTTGTATACTACCAAACAGAAATGACAGAAATCGGATAAGTAAGGCATCCAGAATACATTTTAGTAATAAACCCTACATAATAAGCATAAATAGCCACAATCCTCATACTCAAAACCTTTGTATACTTTGCAACACTAGTGACACAGATTTGAGACCGAATTTGGGAGTGCCAAATCAGGCTAGCAGGAGGCAGAGAATGCATTGTACAGGGCACTGCCTACCTTTAGAGCTGGAGAGTACCATGTCCCACTGCTATAATGTCCTGTGTTGGCCAAGGGGGACATAGCCATAATGTTTGGCACCAGTTGGTGTACGCTTAGACTGGGGGAGAACATGCCATGCATGCTAGTCCTTTCTCAGCAAGAGAAACAAGCATTTGTCAACGCCGAATGTTGATTGCATTGGTCCATTGTGCTCGCCCACTGGCCCTCTGTCACGCAGATGTTCTGTTTCTCCCAACGCTGCAGGCTGCTCTTTTGTACTGGGCTCCTGCCTGCATTGGCACCTTTTTCTGCTCACAAAGAAATCCACAGCTGTCCTGACAGAGCTCGGTTGAGGTGGCTCACTCCCTCTCTCTCTCTCTCTCTCTCTCTCTCTCTCTCTCACTTGTTCATTCTGTTTCTCCTGGCACTGCAGGCTGCCCTTTTGTATTGGGCTCCTGCATCTGTTGGCATCTTTTTCTGCACACAAAGAAATCCGTAACTGTCCCGACAGAGCTCTGTTGAGGTGGCTCACTCCCCCTCTCTCACTCACTCATTCTGTTTCTCCTGGTGCTGCAGGCTGCCCTTTTGTACTGAGCTCCTGCCTCTGTTGGCAGCTTTTTCTGCCCACAAAGAAATCTGCAGCAGTCCCAACACAGGTCCATTGAGATTGCCTCCCCCCCCCAACTCACTCGTTCCATTTCCGCCAGCACTGCAGGCTGGCCTTTTGTACTGGGCTATTGCCTGCACTGCTACCTTTTTCAGCCCACAGAGAAATCTGCAGCAGTCATGATAGAGCTCCATTGAGCTCGCTCACTCCCCCTCTTTCACTCGCTCATTCTGCTTCTCCTGGTGCTGCAGGCTGCCCTTTTGTACTGGGCTCCTGCCTCTGTTGGTGCCTTTTTCTGTCCACAAAGAAATCTGCAGCAGTCCCAACAGAGCTCAGTTGAGCTCGCGCACTCCCCCCCCACTAGCTCGTTCCGTTTCTGCCGGCACTGCAGGCTGCCCTTTTGTACTGGGCCCCTACATACATTGCTGCCTTTTTCTGCCCACAAAGAAATCTACAGCAGTCCCAACAGACCTCTGTTGAGCTCACTCACTCACTCCCCCTCCCTCACTCGCTCGTTCTGTGTCTCCTGGCGCTGCAGGCTGCCCTTTTGTACTGGGCTCCTGCCTGTATTGGTGCCTTTTCCTGCCCACAAAGAAATCCACAGCAGTCCTGACAGAGCTCAGTTGAGCTCGATCACTTTCCCTCTCTCACGCGCTCAGTCGTAATCTGTTCCAAACACTGATTGCGGACAGCGATTTTGGTATTCTGCGCCGGAAGCACAAAAACACATTTTTACCAGGATGTGAAAAATTACAGCTGTACTTTTCATAAGGAGGTGTGAAAAAATGCCAGTGTTGAAAATCTGGCGTGAAAATATTACTAATTTGCGAAGTTACAAGGGTGTGTGGAAACTGCACAATGAACTCTCGTAACACAGTCATTTTATGGAGTTTTATCACAAAATTTTCAACATAAGCATTTTAGGACCTCTGCTCATGAACAGTGTCACTGTCATTTTCTTAATGTGTCATGAACATTGATTTCCCACAGTGACCACTTTATTCTGTGCCAGAATTGTGAAAACACATTTTGGCCAGGATTTGAAAAACTGACGGCTGTACTGTTCATAAGGAGGGGTGAAAAAATGGCAATGTTGAAAATCTGGAGTGAAAATATTGGAAATTGCTGAAGTTACAAGCGTGTGTAGCATCTTCACAACACACGTGCATAAAACAGTAATTTTTTGATTTTTTCGACCAAATTTGCAACATAGACTTTTTGAGAGCCCACCTCATGAACACCGGCACCGTCGTTTTGTTAATCAGTCCCGAAAGGTGTTTCCATGCAGTGACTGCGAAATCACCTTTCGGGACTGGTTAACACCATGACAGTGCCTGAATTCATGAACTCAATAACCCCATGTTGAAAATTTGGTGCCAAAATTCTAAAAAATGCCTGAGATATGCAAAAAAGTTGAAAAAGCCCTATTTATGCCATTATACAGCTTACTGGCATTTCCTCAGGTCGCAGTCGGCTTTGAAGAATACAGATGTGTTTCGGTCCACAAAGATCGTCATACCAGACTCCGCGAGTAAGTATGGGGTGAGGGAATAATGGGGAGGCAGGGTTCTAAAGGGTGAGCAGCGGGTCATGGGAGGGACTGGGAGATGACAAGGGATCATTTTCTTTCTTTACAGGTTAATAAAAAACATTAGGGACTTCTTTTTACAGGGCCATTTGGCACGCTGTGGTGAGTTATTTTTAGGGGGTGGCTCTAGCAGATGGGGGGTTGGGCACCCCTGTTGGCACAAATGGGGGAGCGCAAGAGCCAAGGGGGCTTCTGCACCCCCTCGGCACAACTGTACTGCTTCTTTGGCAGGGCATTATGCCGATGGGGAGTGGGCTCCCCCATCAGCAAATGAAACTGGGAAAGGGGACATATTGCCAACAGGGAGTGGGCTTCCCCATCAGCAACATGAACATACACAGCTACTGAAGCCGATGGGGATTGGGGCCCCCGTTGGCAAACAAAAACTGTTCTGGGGGGCCCATGCTGCTGAGGGGGATTGGGCACCCCCTCGGCAGTGGGGGTTAATTAATATTGTTTGTGAACATGGAGACAAGCTGCCGCCATGTTCACAAACAATATTACAATTGGCAACATTCCACTCAGCAATGACAGGTTGCTCCCTCATCGCAGCAGAATGCTGACACTGCAATGATGAGGTGGCCCCTGATTGCAGCGGCTGAAACTTTTCGAAGTGGTGGCATGCTGGCTGGACTAGTGTCAGCAGCAGCATGCCACAGCATTGGGGAAAGCAGGCCAAGCCTTTAAAGGCTATGGGGGTCATTGGCCACAACAGTGCCGCATCTCCACAACCTGCTTCTGGCAAGCTGCCGCAATATGTTTCTTGTGCATGAGTGTAATCAGCATAAAATTAAAAATAACAGAACATGCCTCTAATCAGGTTGATACTCTGTCCTACCTCCACAGCAAATGAGGGTCTGCACTGGTGCTCACAGTATCCTCTGTTCTGGTCTGAAATAAGATGTTGGGTGTTTGCCAGCCACAGGAATAGTTTTGCTCAGAGGAACAAACTCTGGGGGAAATATCTGAAGCTAGAAGAATATCAGCAGCCTTGGGACACTGCTACCAAATGAGTTGCTTGGGAGAAGCACAGAGGATAGTGACAGGAGGCTCCAGTTGTTAATGAGTAAGGCAGGACATAAATAGAATGGAAAAAAGTATGAGTATACATAGGATTATACAAGGGTCTCCATATCAACCATCTACTAGAACTTGTACTTCAAATGGAAATACAGAGAAGTATATGTCATACAGCCTCTTTCATCTAGATCAATAGTTCTTAGACTTTGTCACAGTGAGCCTCCCCAAATCCATGGAAAAGATTTTGAGCCTCCCCCAAAACCAAAATAATCTTGGGCCTCCCCAAAGAAATATAACATGCTGTACTTTGCATAGCACACCATGAATAAATTTAAACCCCTTTGCGTACTTGGCTCACATTCAGTTCTCAGTCTTATACTGATGTGGAACCTTTGAAAAAGAGGTCCTGGGCTCAAAGGTGTTATCTGAATAATAAATAAATAAAATAAACAAATATTATTATTCAGCTTATTGTAACTCCCCCTCCCCACAGGCTAGCCTACTTGCTTGCTATTTTCCTTCTTGAACCATTGTTATCCCATGTTGCAGGACCTTCATGGGTCACGCTACTTTCTCAGTTTCCTCTCTACATGAAATAACCTTCCTACATACTTTGCCTCTCCCCTTCCTTCCCTGCTCCTAAGCGACTTTTCTGGGATTACTTTGCTCCTTCCTGCTGTTGCTCTTAGTACTTCTATGCTCAACCCTTGTATTTGGGCTGTTCTGGCATCAGTCTACAAATTGATCAATTACCACCACTCATTATTAGTTTACTGTTCATATTTATTTGCACTATTGTTCATTGTGTATTTCTTGATTGTTTTGCAGTTACTTTTTGAAATGGTATTCATTCCCTCCCGTCCCCGGGTACACCTGAAATGAGCCTTGGCTCATTCACCTTCCCTTGTCACCTATTAGTAAAGAAATACATAAAATTCACCTACTATTATCCTCTTTCAATTTGCTTCATCTCTTCACACAAAATATATAAAACTCAAAATTTAAATACAGTACTTTTTCAGACTTGCTTGAGCCTCCCCTGGAAGAGGTTGGGGCCTCCCCAGGGAGGCTGGCCTCACCATTTGAGAACCCCTGATCTAGATTATATCATGCAGATATGAACTTTCATTTAACCATTAAAAAAATGAACTAGAATGTAAACATTTACAAATGGGCATTGAAGGGGCCCTTATCGTACATAAGGTGCACAAATTAATGTGCTTAAAACTTTGTATTGTCATAACAACCATAAATATACACCAAGCCACACTACAGATAAGTCAAAGCTGATCACCTCTTATGTTGAGGAAATACTACGCATCCCAAGATACAGTGCTTAGTTAGATAGCCTGCTTCATTACACTACCCCTTTGGCATATTAATACATGTTACTGTATAATTCCAATTAATAAAATAAGCAGACATTAAAACTCTCTTTATTGTTTTTTCTTCTAATTTATTTCAATTTATCACATGGAATATCATTTAGAAAAGAGCTATTAATTTTTTCTGAGCGGGGATCATTACTAGATATGGTAAATTTCCAACAATGTGACTTCTAACCAGCTGTAGCTATGGAAAATTTGTATAGATTTAATTGAACATCTGTGCACTTTAATTGATTAATCTAAACACAATGCAGACAAATCAGATTGTTTTCAAATGTATATTTTATTTCATTGATTCATCTGTTTTACCAGTTCCCAAAGATATTTTTGTTGCATGAACTGCTGCTTATTTAATGTGTAAAAATGTATTCCTTGTGTATACCACACAGATAACACACATTTCAAGATTAAACTAATATAAAGGCATTAAATGGAAACAATTAATGAAAAATGCTTTCACAGAACTGTAGAGGAAGCTTATAATCTAATGCATAGCAAAATAGCTGTGTGAAAACAATCTAATAGGATGCTGTAGTTAACTACAAATATCATACTAGCAAACATTGCACTGTGCCAGCAGCACAATGCTCTGCACTGCTTTAAGGGAGCAGACCCATGTTTATGTACAAACCTGACATTTCTGACTTAGGCAACAGAGGGCTGAGCTCTGCAACTTCAAGGATGCCATGCTCAGCTTCTGGGGAGGTATGTCCCATCACTATCCAGTGTGCTAGCACCAGGTGTGTGTGAATACCCACATTTTCAGTAAGCATTCATTTCCAGCATCTCTGCTATTTGGTTATTCACATCCATTATTCATATTTGGTTGCAAACTGTTTGACCAGGCCTAGTCCCACAGCCATCCATTGAGTTACCTCCCACCACCCTGTTCTCCACTCCCCTGACCCTCTTGTAGTGAAAATATAATGTACATCTTCCTGCTTATTCCTCCTCCCACCTGACACCATCTTTATAAATGGCCCCCAACTCTTTCCTGCAATCCCTTATCTTTATGGAGCAAGAGATCCTGTTCAAATATATTGTATCTTACCCTCCAGACCCCTGATGCTTGACTTGGGGGGCATGATCAAGTAAGAACTGGTTACTGTAACTCAGTCAGTAAAATGACCATCTGTCCCTCCAGCATGGCGTATCAACTGACTAGTTAAGCAGCATGATAAGGACATTACTAGTGACTATGCTGGCATTTTGGAAACAAAGTGCTAGTTTAGATAATTGTAGGCAGTCAGAACTCACTGAGCAATGCATCAATGAACTCTGATTGTTAAATTCTTTAATACCGTTTCTGTTCAAGAACATCAGCACAGACACCAGTAACTGCATCTGTGAGAGTGGCATGCAAGACTGAGAATGGTGTATTATTTATTTATTCATTTATTTCAGTCTTGGAATTAATACCTTTGAGCCAAAGGCTTTTTTACGTAGGCTCCACGTCATAGCAAAGAACAGAATAAACAGTACAGTGAGAAAATACATAATGCTCCTAGGAGTAAAGGTAGCAATAAAATAAGCACGTATGGATTTAAGTTACAAAAATAGGTAATTTGCAGACATACAGCAGTTAGTAGTAAGCTTAACTAGCAAAACGGGTGTTAGGATTGGGATCCAGCTACAGGAAGAAAAAGATACAGCCAAGTGGCATTGTCAGAGACAAAATGAGAGGAAAGGCAACAGCTAGGGACATGGTCTTACAAGACAGACAGAAGCTAAGGGCTAGGGCCTAACACTGTTCCAGAGTAGGGATACAGCCAAAGGCATTGTCTGAGTGATGGAGGGGGGGCGTTGCCAGGAGGGGAATGTCAACAGACAAACTTGGGCTGTGTCATTCAGTGTAAGAGTGCACTCCAGTGGGGCAACCAGTGCAGGGACTGATGCTGCCCTCTATGGATCAGCAAGCGTAGTCTGATGCTGGGATTGGTTAATGGGGGCCTCAGGAAGGCAGGCAAGGTATAGGGTAGTAGCAAGGGTAGGATGGCAGGGTGGAGGAAGGGTGGAATAGGGTGTGGGCGAAGGAGAGGAAACAGACCCAAGTTGTTATATGTATGTGATGATGAGCCAGTGTCCATTGTCACAAAAACAAAATATTTTATGATCTTTATATCAACAGTGCTACAACCAAAGAACAGCATCTTGAAATCATGCTGCTTCCCAGGGTCACACTAACACAAACTGTTATTTCTTAGCTACTCGTGGACATATGACAGGATGAAACAAAAGCCTGTAAATATGTTCTAGCTCATTTTGCTGTAAGGAAATATTATGATAAACAAATCAAATGACTTTTTTTGAACACTCAAAAATTACTACAAGACATGCCCCTCTCCTGCAAATTGAAGTACTGTTTATTTTTCTTTAAAGGGTCTTTAAAAATTAATTGTGTGCATAACTCTCTGATATGGATTCAACATTTCAGTGGTTTAGCAGGCTGCACACTCACCTTTTAAGCCAAAAAATCAGAAGGTTGTGGGTTCTAGCCCTGCACCAGGATCCTAGACTAAATTCCAGTACTGACACTGGCAGCATGAGTAGGAGGCTGCACTCCTGAGGTGGCGTCTCTCAGATGAAATGTTAAACAGAGGCACTGTCTGCCTTTTCTGGTGGTTGTTCAGGTGGATGTTAAAGATCCTGGGCCAGATTTTTGGAACCTCACAAATGCACAAGCCCCCAGTGTACCAAACATTTGGCGCAAGCGGCTTGCAGCAGGCTCTGGACGACAATTGGGAATTTCAATCCCTTGCACCCAGTAGAGGTCCTTAGATCACAATTTTGAGGTATTTAATGCACCACTCCTGGGGGAGTAAGTTATGGAGCTTGCGCCAGATATTTGATGCAAGCTGCTGTAAATCAGGGAAACTGTCATAACTGCACCCGGGACTGGAAAATCAGACGCAGTTGCGGCAAAGGGGCTTGTTGCACCACCAAAACCTAAGTCCCTGCACCACCTTCTGAAAATCCTGACCCCCGATACAGAGATGTGTGAAGTTCTGTGAAATCATTTTTTTTTATACAGCTGTTTGGTCCACATCACCTCCTCCTGCCAACTGGCAATGAGGACACATAGGGATTTTACAGGTTTTTCTCCTCAACTCCCCCGAGGCCCCAGCACACAGCCACATGAGCATGTGGAGGCATGCTATGCACCCTGTGGTGCCAGCTCAGCCCCTTCCACCTCTTAGAACTGTTTTACTGCCACCTCTCTGCCTACACTACCACTGGACCACCACCCAGTGGGAGCAGAACTACGGGGGGGGGGCACTAACCCTCCCTCACTACCTTCAGGAAAGGAGAGCTGCCCATCGGCATGCTTGATCCTGCTCCACCCCCCCCCACCACACTGGCACACCAATGACCCAAGGTCGTTCCCTATCCCAGGTTGCCGGCATAGCACAAGGTGTGGCGTCCAGCGCCTCAACCCTCAGCACCACCGGGCCAGCCATTCTGTGAAATAATTTGTGATGTTTGCCAAATTTGTAAAGTGGAAAGTGCCAACTTCACAAAGTTTTTGGAAGGTGAAGTTATGCAGATTCACTGGCGAAGTTGCAATTTCACCTTAACTTTTCCTTAACTTCACCTGACTTTGCCTGCAATACTGCCATTTTCCCAACAAAACTCAGTGCTAAGTGACAACTTGGTGAAGTGGGGAGTTTGCAAAAGTTATTTATGAAGCTGAATTTCACAACTTCACTGGATCTTCACCAGTAAAGTGAAACATCAAAGCATTTCTAATCCCATGGTACTTCTCAAAAAGAGATGGGGAACTTTTTATTTGAAAACTTCATAATAAACATCATAAGAACAGTGTTACATCTCATACAAATAATGCTGAAATAAAATAAAAATGTAAACATAAATAATACAAGGATGTACCCTACATGTCAGATCCTAAAAGAAAATGCAGATTACTCAGCGTTATGACATACTATATCATAAACAAAAGTGGGTGACCATAATTTAGTATTTTCCTGTACATTAAACCCACAGTCTGAGCCATAAAAAATGGAAGCATACCCTTCCCCCCCCCACAAGACTAGGATAAATATATTTTTAAACCATCAACGCATCTGTTGTCAAACTATGTTACATCATGCAAAAAATCATAACAAAAGAAATTAAAACCCTGAATGTCAAGGTATACCCTCTGTACATTAGCTTTTTAAAGAAAATTACCTATAACTTCATAATACTTTACCCTAAATCCTAGAACATATCAAGAGTAGGGGAGTTTTTTTATTAAAATACTTCTAAGCTTTTTTTGTAAAACAGTATTACTTCACACATAAATCAAAGGAAAGCAAGAAACTCCCTAAATACAGTATGCATTAACCCAGCATATCTTCACTTTGTAGACCTAAGGAAAGAAAGGAGAATTTATCAACACACAAAAAAAATGGTGTTTTTTCACACTTAAGTCATACTAAAATAAATAAACATTTCTCAAGCCTCTAAGTCATACCACTAATTATATTATCCAACCAACCCCCTCCCAAACACAAGAAATGTTTTGTAAATACTTTTTAAGCAAGATAACTCATTCTCATTCATCATAGATTGTGTAGAATTTCCTCCATTAATGTGCTACAGGCATACATTCCCCTAAAACAGTAAAGCATAATAGACTATTAAATGTACTGGTCTCATTCTTACAGCATTTAACCAGTTAACATTTTAGGCCACTTTCTCCACCAGAATTCATATGCTGGCTATGGGGTATGGGCTTTTTCCCATGAACAAATCCCCTGCATTTCTGTATTTGGCTTCCCTATTACTCCTGCTAAAGTCATATTTATCTGTCTGAGGACAAACTGGCACTAAGCCTGCCATATAACCCACTTGAGCATAGTCATAACCATCCTTAGTGTTCCCTTATGCGGGTTGGACCATTCCCTTCCAAACTGACCATATACGAGGGTTTCGTACTTCATATTTTTAAACTGCAACATTCCCCATTCCCTTGCAAGTATATGCCAAAACTGATTCATATATGTACACTCAAAATTAGATGGGCCATTGTCTCTATTTAGTTATGGCACTCTGCCCTTACAGACAACCTTTCCATTGTCTCCTTATGATGATGGTTGCCTCTCACATTAAGACGGTCGTGACAGCATAGCCACAGTGCATCCCATACTTTTGGAGGGACCCATGTTTTGACTAGTTGAGCTATGACCTCTTTATCATTGACATGCCTGGGGAGTGTAAAGCATGGGACTGGTTGCATTTCTATAGACAAAATTCTTTATAAGCCTCTTTCCGTGTAGAATGTCTCATATCTTGTAGAGTAAAGTGCCATTTTTTTATTTTTTTTAAAAATCCAACAAATACACATGGACCCTGGGGGTGGATTTCCTATCTGGGAGTCCAGATTTGTGCTTCCCACTACCATAGTAAAGGGGCCATACCTCCTGCACTAAACTGTACCCAGACTAGCTGTTTACCTAAAAGTATCGGTAACAAATTAGATTATATGAATATAAGGAAAAAGAAAATTACAGGGTGCAGCATGTCCAACCTACCTTCTTTAACAGACATATATGTTATTAGTCTTTTTATAGGGTTTAACCGGCTACCCCAGAGCAATCTAAAAACGATGTTATGCATCTTGGTTTGGTAATGGAAATATGGTGCTTACTAACACGAATACGGGAACTATAAAGGTTTTTAAGATATATATCTCCTCTTTTTCCTCATTATTGGGAATAATTTCCATTTTTCTATTTTTTTCTCAGCTTTACCAATACACTCTTCCCAATTGGTTGATGCTGGGTCTAATGTTCCAAATGTGATACCCAGAATTTTTACAGGGGATTTAGTGATTGGTATCCCAGAAATGGAACCAGAAACCCTATTACTGGCCCATGTATTTCTATACCACCACATTTATTTAAATTAAACTTGGACCTTGATAATTCAGAGAACCATGCGACAACCTCTAAGGCCTTTTCCCCATGATTCTTTGTTTACCAACATAATGGTAACATCATCAGTGTACGCCATGACAATAGGAAAGTTCAGATTGTCTGGCCCTAAAATGAGTTGCATTCCTATTGTCATATCCAACTTCCTTAGTAAAGGATCAATGGCAAAGCTGTATAGCAGGGGGCTCGATAAGCACCCCTGACTAACGCCTCTCTTTATTGGAATACGTCTACCCACCCTACCATTTACAATAAGGGCAAGTGGATGCTTGATTGTATAACACTCAAATCCAAAATATAAAGCTATCAGGGATCCCATAATGTTGTAATACCATAAAAAGGTATTCATGTGGCACAGCATCAAATGCTTTGGCTTGGCCTATTGTAAGCAGGATACCAGATGTGTCCTGCTGTAAGAATACTTCTCTGATCACCTTTAAGTTATCTAGCATATTTCACTGTAGAATAGTCCATGCCTACACAGATACAATAACAGTCTGTGCAGCCTGTGCTAGTCTAATACTTAAAATTTTGCATAACAACTTCCAGTCTACGTTTACTAGGCTTATAGGCCTCCAGTTACTGAGTAAGGTTCTATCTCCTTTTTTATGTAAACAAATTAGAAAACTATCTGAAAATGAAGCTGGTAAAAGGACCTCCCCTGTCAAAATCTCATTAAATACAATTACTAAGTGATCTACCAACATTTCTGTTGTCTTTTTGTAGAATTCTCCCGACAAACCTTCTGGGCCTGGGGACACTCCAGTTTTTGCTGTATAAATGTCAGATTGTAATTCAGCTTTGGTAGTGGGCATAGTTAAGGCTTGAATTTCATATTCTGCAATCCCAGGGATATGCAGACCATGTAGAAATTCTGTCAAGGAGGGTGCAGTAGGTGCCACTTGCCCAACCATAGTTTGCACATGCCCATCAACTGTTGTGCTATTTCAGCACCTTTTTTTGTGGTGACCCCGAATGCCATCTGTATTTCCTCCGTAGATTTTGATTCCACCCTCTGACTACAACTATCATACAGGTTGACCTGCTGTGCCTTCCCCTGCGTGCCAAATTTCTATCCTATAAACAGGGATTTTGCCCTGTCATATTGGTATTTACACATTTCTAATTTGATAGCTTGTGTCTGGTCTGAAAAATCTACTCCTGATTCAATAGTCTGAGAAATTAAAAACTGAAGTTTGTCCCTGAATTTTAAGTAATTTAGGTATTGAGTGTTAGAGGCTTGTTTGGCAGTGCGGCTGCAGTAAGAGCATACATCCTTTTTTGTATCCTGCCAGCACACTAAAGGATTATCACATAGCTCAAATACAGTGAGTCTAGCTTGCAATTCCTCTTGTAATCCCCTGAAAAAATCCAGATCCTCCAAAGAGGAGATGTTAAGTCTCCAAATATTATTGGAGAGGGGCTTATTGGGGGGGTCCCCAAAGGACACCAAAATCATTTTGTGATCCATTGTTTCTATAGGGAGTACCCAGAAATTGCTAATCGGCATCCATTGAAAAGCAAAAAAGAAATCTATCTGTGTGGATAGCTGCCCTTTAAAGAAAGTGTGTTCTGGAATACAGTTACTTGTAACAGCACAATCCTTCAATTTTGCTTGTTTATACAATGAATTCAAGAAATTGGTGTCACTATACAGTTTCTGTGTCAGCCCAGTTTTATCTTGTAGTGTCAAAATGCAATTAAATCCCCCCCCCCCCAAACATAATGGATTTAGATGTATCTAGGTATGGCTGAATAAATTTCAAAACTTCAATCCATTTATATTTCATCTGAGAATTGTAAACATTAATAAATCTGAGATGCTGCCCTTTATAACTGGCATCTAGGATCATTACCCTTCCAGGTATTAAACCAATGAGGCATGATACTGATATACCTGTGACTTTAAATAAAATTGGCAAGCCTCCACAGGGTTCCTCTCCTAGTGACCAAAAGGAAGGGCCCGTGAACCATTCCTTAGAGGCCATATTTTGTTCCTTTATTGTACATGGCCTAGTGTTTTGTAAAAAATGCACATTTGCTTTCATGTCTCTCAAGATGGAAAATGTGGTAGATCTACGGTTTGAGTTTTTAATACTGTTGGTAGTGAGTGACCCTAATGACAAGCTCCACGACATGTCCTTTTATGTTGTATGAAGCCCTGCATCCACTGTACCCTCCTCCCTAGTGGACTGTGAGTAGGAGTTTTTGGCTTTTTTCTTCTTTTTAGAGGTTCGAGAGTGCCCAGATGTTAGTTCAGTGTCAGTGTGTAAGTTTGACTGCGAGGAGGCCACCGATGATGAATCTGAGTCGTTATCATCCTCAGTCCACTGTTTACATTTTGATAGAGGAAAATATCTATTCCTAGTTGGTACTACAAAGTCACTGGGTGGCAGCCTGTAGCAGAGTTCCCTTTTTTTGGGAGCAGTTGTGGGTGACTCTCCTAGATTTTTGGCTTGCCCATATCTCCACAAGTGGTGGTGGCATATTAACAGGTGTATCAGAAGTAGAAGGTGTGGGGGAAGACTGAGCACTGGCCAAAACAGCCACCTCCTCTCCTACTGTGTTCATACTAGGCTGGTTGCTATCTCCCTCGATCAGGGTATCCCCTTCTGACAATGCCCCAACTTCTGACCCACTGATGTGTGATAACAAGGGCTGTGGAACTGGAGGTGATCTTGGTGGTTATTTCCCGGGCATTTCTGAGGTGGGTTGGGGCCCATAGGATTTGTTCCTTGTCCTTCCTCCTCATCATTGTCTAGGCTATTATGAAAGGCGAAGGGACAGTTCTTAAAGGAATGGGTCATCTCCTCACACAGGTTGCAACAATCGGGGGTAGGGCAGTTGATGGAAGAGTGCCCTATGCCACCGCAGAGTGAACATTTTAACTAGTCACATACATTGCTCAGGTGGTTATATGCCCCACAATGGAAGCAGGATTTTTGCTGTCCTGCATAAAAGATGAATCCTAGATCCCTTTTGAGGTAAAAACAACTGGCAAGATGTTGAATTTGTCCATTCAGCTGCGGAAGTCCAACTCTAATTCTCCAGCCCCTTGTCCAGATCTTTTCAGTGTCCATTATGGGATCAGGCAGACCCAAAACAGTATATTTCATTCTTAACCAATATAAAATGTCTGCAATATCCACACCCTCATTTTTAAATAGCACAATTATAGTGCAATATGCAGGTTTGGAAAAAGGGATTACTATGAATGGAGCCCATTCGGGTGTCTGCCTTATACCTTGGTAATGTTGCCAAAACAATTCAAGGCCAGCTGCCATTTTGAAGCTGGCATCAAAATTCGGATCACCAGATGTGTGTATTAGCGCATAAATTTCCTGCGCTGCAAAACCCATACTTTCCTTTAATAGTGTCCTGCCCATGCAGATCCTGTCTAGGTATGTCTCTAACCCTCCCCTGTATTTGATTCGTACAGCATTGTGCCATTTTGTAGGCTGTGGTGGTGTGTGAAAAAGTCCAGCAAAACTTCTTATCCTAGTTCCCCTTGGCTGTGGGTCTAGTCTTTTGTTCTCAGAGCTGTCTCTCCTAGGTGGGTGTTCAGTGTGAGAATAGTGTCTAGGCCAACCCCCCAATACACTAAAAATACCACCAAAAGCTCAAACTGATTTATTACTGTATCTCAGTTTACATCTATACCCCCCTCCGATGAGGCTGAAAATTGGCAGAATGGCCTAGCCCACCTTTCCCAGTCAACAACAAAATCTGGTCAGATCCACCATGGCTGCATAATGAAGCTAGTGAAGTTGTGTGGAGTTGTTAAGGAAGCATGGAGAAACAACACAATGATTTGTAAGTAGTAAGATTTGTTTTAGTTTCTGTTCTAAGGAAAGCATACACATTATCAGGGAAATATATGGAGGTGTACATTTTAATGGAAGGAATAGGAAGCTCACAAAAGAACCCCAGAGCAAATGCCACTGATGTATGTCTTATCCCAGATGATATTGGCCAGACAGACACATTTTAAAGAAAACACAATTGCACATAACCCAATAATGCAAAACATCAAGGGAAACATATGCAAATCCCCAAGATGGTACAGAAGGTGGCAGTACATGAAAAAGTAATGGCTGGCATATATTCAGCCTTGGGATTATTTACACATTTGTTTTTATTTTTTTTAAGAGAAACAGGGTTTTTGACCATGAGGTAATGTAAGTTATATTTAAGCAATGTGTTGATGTCAGGAAGTCAGGTGTAATGATGATGGACTGTTAGAGAAAATGTGATGTTAACTTTCAGAGGGGGGCACTTTTGATAAGGGCAAGGTAGTTATGCGAGTGATAATGGGAATATTAGGAATGTATGAGGTCTACGTAGAAGTGGAGTACAAATATGCACAGTTTCATAAGTATGTGCTCAGAGTGCAGGCAAATGTGATATGCAGGTTTGTTTTAGAAATAGATAAAAATAGCGATACATACAATTAATAGAAAGATAATTACATAGGCATGAAGACAGTGAGCGAGAGACACAAACAGACAGGCAGAATAGGAATAGCAGTGAAGTATTGAAGTGACACCAACCCCACCCCCACTCCGCAGACATGGACAGGCATTGGGGTGTGCCTTTGGGTCATTGGCCATAACCATCATGCTATTTCACCTCACCCTACCCTGCAGATACAGACAAGAGTCAAGGTGTGCCTTGGGGTTTTGAAACTTTACACTCACACCATTCCATACAGAAATATGCTGAAATGGGTACAGTATAAGAGAATGGAGTTAACTTTGGGGCTGAAGAGTCAAAGGCACACCTCAATACCTGCCACTGGCTGCAGGGTGGGGGTGGAAAGGTGTGAGCATTACTGCTGACAATCCCAAGTCACACCCTGATGCCTGTCAATCCCTACAGTGCAGGGTGTTATGGTCAGAAACCCTAATGCCCTGGGTATTTCTTGGTATTTTCATTCCAAGTTTTCAGCATGGGCTTGTTGTGACCCCTCCACATGAACAGTGACACTATCAGTTAATTATCTAAAAGGAGATTTTGCACAGTGACTGTGCCATTTGGCATCACAGGTGTAAAAACACATTTTGAACAGGATGTAAAAAATGACAGCTACACATTTCTTGCTTCAGTAACTGCTCAGCACATCTGTTGCATGACCTGCTTATTAACATTTTATATCTGCTATGCAATGTACTGCTTCTGTGGCTGTATGGCTGAGATTGACCTGGGGGTGGTGGTGGATGTCAAGATGAACAACTCAGAAACTTGTAGAAGGGCACCAGCCAAGGCCACGATGTGGGGATGCATTACTAGGGGGATAACTCCAGAAACAGGGAAGTGATACTCCCTCTGTATAACTGCTTGGTGAGGTCACACCTCTAGTACTGCATGCAGTTTTGGAGACCACACTTAAAGAGGGACATTGAACTCCTGGAGAAGGTCCAGCGATAGGCACCCAAAATTATCAAGGGCTTGGGTGAAAGGACCTAAGGGGAGAGGCTCAAAGAGCTGAATATATACACATCGGAAGAGAGAAGGGTTGGGGGGGACAGGATAGAGGTCTTCAAGTACATGAAGAGGATAAACAGAGGTGGCGAAGTTACGTTTCTCCAAAGGAAGGAAGGGGGGGCAACTAGAGTACATGGGTGGAAGCTGGAGGCGGGATACTCAGCGGAGGAAGGAGGAGGTGCTACTTCAGTGAGAGGGTGGTAGAACCATGGAATGCACTGCCCAGGGGACTGGTGTAGGCAGAGACTGTGGAGAGGTTCAAGAGGGGGTGGGTCAGGTACAGGAGAAGGCTTGTGGAAGCAAAGTCCAATGAAGTAGGAATATCCTGGACTGGGAAGGGAGAAGCCCAAGAGGGTGGGGGGGGCAGCAAGGCCAGCTCCCAAAGTGGGGACTGACCAAATGAGCAGACATGAAAGCCCACTAGGCCTATTCTGCTGGCATTTTTGTATGTTAGTATGCTGGTATGCTTACTACATCAACATCATGAACCATATAACAGCTGACTGCCATAACTAGGGAGGCAATCTAGTACAGTGGTTTAAGGCTCTTTACTACAAATCTGGAAATCTAAGTTTGAATCCCACAGCCCCCACAAAAAAAAATGAAAATCTTGTCACAGAGGAAAATTAGCACTAACTGCTAATAGAATGCTGATACCTACGTTTACAATTTAGCAAATACTTGAAATCTAACTGAGTGGGGTCTCTGAAAGAAAACAGCTAGAGTCTGTATTAATTATAGCATTGATGATCTGGGTAGTTTCTGTGCTTTTAAGATTGTGTATAGTTTAAAAAAATTAAAACTTTTAAAATTAAAATACTCCTGCTAGCTAGACCTGATGCACATAGAAAACAAAAACAGTGAATTAGAGCTATTTAGTAGCTGTTTTCTTACAGAAACCCCAGTTAGCTAGCTCTCAGGTATCTGCTAAACTTTACTGTTGATGTGTTTATGACCAGCAAAACTACACTTAAAATCTCACAAATAATTAAAATATCAGAACAACATTTATTTTAGTAGTATCTTCTTTCTTTTTTAGGTGCCCACGACACTAGGTATATATCTAGTTATATCTTTTAACTTCAAAGCACTAAATCTATTCAAATGCAAAAAAACACAACTTTATTCTCTTCACACATTACTATTAAACTTTAGATCCCAGAATGGCGAAGAAACAATTTAGACTTCACTCTTGCATGCCACTGTGATGCCCACTTCTCATGTAAACAGCGTTAACAGAAACCCTTTCATTTCTATGCTATGCACTCTTATTTCTGAGAGACATAAATCTTATAGAACTGCTAAAAAACAAATTTATCAAGACTGAATTTCTGTAAGAAAACAGCTGCTAAATGGCTCTAATTCATTATTTGTGTTTTTGGTGTGTGTCAGGTCTAGCTAGCAGCAGTGTTTTCATTTTAAAATATTATTATTTTATTAAACTACTCACAACAATAAAACACACAAAAATAGTCCCAGATCATCAATGCTGTAAATAGTAAAGACTGTAGCTGATTTCTTACAGAACACCTACTCAGCTTTCAAGTATTTGCTAAACTGTAAATGTAGGTACCATCATTCTACTAGAAGGAACTGGGAGATAGGGCTGATTTTGCTCTGTGACATGATTTTAATTTATTTTATTTTTTGTTTGTGTTTTTGTTACAAATGTAGAGTATCTTTTTAATAATGTATAAAATATGTACACTACCGGTCAAAAAGTTTTAGAACACCCCCATTTTTCCAGTTTTTATTGAAATTTACGCAGGTTAATGTCTCAATGTACTCTGAAATTAAAGCATAGAACAAATAAACAATTGGAGATAAAAAAGAAATCATAGAATCATTTTGTTTAACAAAATTTAATCTAAATTTTTGACTCATCAAAGTAGCTACCTTTTGCAGATATACTGTAACCGCTGAACACACTCGTGGCATTCTTCCTACAATGGACATCAAATATTGTTCGGGAAATTCTTCCCAACACTGTTGCAGAAGTTCCCACAAATGTGTTGCACTTGTAGGTTGCTTTGCTTTCACCCTTCTGTCCAGTTCATCCCAAATCAGCTCGATGAGGTTTAAGTCTGGAGACTGTGCTGGCCATTCCATGATTTAAAGCCTACCATCTTGTTCTTTTCCTCGAAGGTATTTCTGACATAGCCTGGAGGTATGTTTTGGGTCATTATCTTGCTGTAGGATGAACCCCTTACCAACTAGGCATAGACTAGAGGGTATTGCATGGTGCTGCAAAATGCTGTGGTAGCCCTTTTGGTTCAGAATGCAAGTCACTCTGTGCTGTTGTCCTGTGAGCCGCCTATCACGCAAGATGTTGACTCTCAGAAACTTGTCTTCTGATTCTGTTGTGGCTTTGGGTCTGCCAGACCTCTTCCTGTCAGAGTTTCCTCCAATTTCCAAGTGCCTTTTGATGGTGTAGGAAACTGTACTCAATGACACCTTGGCTTTCTTTGCAATTTCTCTACAGCAGTTTTTGCTAATCTAAACTTTTTTTTAACCTCTAGCAGTTTACCGCTTACCTTTGTACCATTTCAGGTTATTCACTGGACTTGAATTGCTTAAATTTCAATAAAAACTGGAAAAATGGGGGTGTTCTAAAACGTTTGACCGGTAGTGTATGTGTGAGTTATTTAGTTTGGAGAATATTTGTTTCATTATTTGAAAAAGTGTGATACACTAAATGTGTAGTGCAGTGAACCATTGTAATATGGAATCAAATGTGTAGCTGAAATAACTGTGTGACTATTGCCATTTATGCTCAATGGATAAGAACTGTTACACAGCTCTGCTGTTGTGAAATTATTTTAAAGCAGTGCACATGCTAAATCCTATTGCCACATTCAAAACACCATCCCCTACCTACTTGCCACATATAAACTCAACTATATTAAAAAAATAATTCTAGGCACTTTTTTACCAGGAGAGACACACTAAGCTGAAAGCTTGTTTACAGGTGTGACCTGGGAGCACAAGGAAGTTAAGTGATTTGCTCAGGGTCACACAGTGTGTAAGTGGGGGCTGTGGGATTCAAACCCAGGTCTCCAGGTTTGTAGCTCAAAGCCTTAAACCACTGTGTTATAATTCCCCCGTAACCTACTTGCCTACTTAACTATTATTCATTCCCCAGTTTATAACACAGTTACACTTATATATAATACATACTTCTCAAACTTGAAAGAAAAAATACACTTTATCATCAAAGTCTGTTTACCAAGTACTGTGCCCATAATTAAAATAATTTGAACCCCTCCCCAAAAAATGTGCCTGACATGAAACTGCATGTTTAACTGTAAAGACAATTAAAATTTTTATTTCTAAATGCATTACTAACACCAATGCTTCATGATTAAAACAATTTCAACCCCCTCCACCCAAAAATGTGCCCTGGCAAATTGCATTCTGGGAAGATTGCTTGGGACAAGATGCAATAAAAAAAACTGAATAACAGGTTTCACGGAGTAAATGTTGAGATCGTGTTTCTAGTGTCCATGATAAAATAAAATTTAAAAAATACAGTTAAGATTTTTTTATGTTAGCACTGATCAGAATAGCTTTTAAAATCACCAATTGTTTTCTTGTTCAATGTTTTCTAATACATCTCAAACTTAAAAGAAAAAACACACTTTATCATCAGTTTGTGTTCACCAAGTAATGAGCCCGTGATTAAAATAATTTGAACCCCATCCCCCAAAAAATATGCCCTGACATGAAACTGCATGTTTAACTGTAAAAACAATTAAAAACTGTATTTCTAAATACCTTACTAACACCAGTGCTTTCAAAGTTTTGAAACTACTAAAGACACATTATATATAAACTATACATAAATAAAATGTATAAGAAAAATATGTGGCTCTTACTGTAAATTAGAATATGTGGTCAGGTCTCCTCTGAGGTCTAGGTGGCTCTGATAATCATTTGTTCCAAAGGACTAAGTCAGTTTGAAGGCATTAATATCTCCTGTCTCCTAGTCCACAAAGGCATTAAGTATCTCTGTCTCTCTACTGCACATACTTGTTCTGTTGGTTGATACAGGTCCCAAACTAGTGTGTCTTGTTACAGCATGATAGAGCCTTCTCATGCCCCTCTCACATGAATCAGAAAAAGGTTTGGGGTGGATCTGTAGGAGCTTCTTGGGTGGATCTTACTCCCCCCAAAAGACCTAATGCTGCCTCCCTCTACTCAGGTTCCAGTTCTTGTACCACCCATTTAAGAGAGAAAATAGTACCCTGTAACCATTGACTAACATGAAAGCATATTTATTTGAGGGTGGAAAATATTGCTTGGACGAGGGCAAGGTGGAAGAGACTATTTACACCTTCAGTTAGTTCCACAGACAGAAAACATGACATCACTCCTTTTGTGCATGCAAAACATCTGCAGACTCCGCCTACTGCAGCTGTAAAAAGTAAATAAATACAAACTAAGTACATTTCTGTGTTCCTCAGCAGACAGTTCAAAAGGAGTTTAC
This sequence comes from Neoceratodus forsteri, assembly GCA_016271365.2. Lineage (NCBI taxonomy): Eukaryota > Metazoa > Chordata > Ceratodontiformes > Ceratodontidae > Neoceratodus > Neoceratodus forsteri. Next base: position 1,455,557,309 of record CM057450.1, on the reverse strand, counting down.
TTGTTACCTGACACTTTTGGCATTTTCCAGTTACTGTAGATAGTCTCTTCTACATTTGCTCAGACTCACACTGTAGGTACTCCCAATTATTTGATTTACATGTGGCACATTTCATTTTAGTGGCAGTTCAACTATGTTATAGGATTCAGTATTCTGTTCACAATTACAGGGATTCATGTCTGTTCATACTTCCTTCTCTAGTAATTACAAACTAGCACAGGTAATTCTGGAGTAAATTCCCAGAGTGCGCAACTCTCATGCCTTACATTAAAATTATACTGTACCTGCCTGCCTACTTTCACATATTGTAGTAAGGTCAGGAGTAAGTAAATGCAAACAGGTGCAAACCTGTCTGTCTAAGAACAATTCTGCTGGACTTCTCTTAGTAACAGAAAGTGGGAAATTTCAATAAATGAACTTACCATCTGTTTAATTTTGAATCTAAGTGAGACTAAAGCCTCCTTAAATGGCCCAGTGATCTACAGTACTTTGGTGAGTAATTTGACTTCTGAACTGAAACAGGACATTGAGTGTGACTGAACCACTATAGCAGGTGCCCCAGTGTTTTGCTCATGTAGAGCGTCATCAGGAGGATGGGAACCTAACTGTAGTGGTAATTCCAATTCATAATTCTAATTTAACTGAAAGGAAGTGAGACTTATCTAAATGTCTTGCACTGTGACATGAAGTAACTTCAACACCTCTGGTACCTATGCCTCCAGCAATTTTATTTCCTCCTTGCAGAGTGCAGGAGTTCCATGTTTCTTGTTTTACATACGAGCATACAAAATTGCCAGCAGAAAAAGGCCCACAGGTCTATCAAGTCTGCCCGATTGTGCAGCTCTTAGTTTCATATTACTTCAGCTGCCCAAGCCCCACCCAAATCCCCCTTCCTCCCCTTTCCTGGTCTTCTCCCCCTTTGTGTTCATGTCTGTACTAATCTTGACCTTGACTCTGTCCCAACCCCACTTAAAGCTATCCATTGTCCTCAGTTTAATTAACTCCTCCAGCAGTGCATTCCACCTCACCACCACTCTCTCTGTAAAGTAGTGCCTCCTCATCTCCCTCCTGAACCTTCCCCTTCCAACTTCAGACTATGCTCCCTAGTGACCCTTCCCCCCTTTAAGTGGAACAATCCTCCTTCTCTGACTTTGTTTATGCCTTTCAAGTACTTAGAGGTCTCTATCATGTCCCCTCTTTCCCTTCTCTCTTCTAGTGAATACATGTTGAGCTCCCTCAATCTTCCTCATATGGCAACTCTCCCAGTTCCATGATCATTTTCATAACCCTGTGCTGCACCCCCTCCAGTAATTTCACATCCTTTTTGAGGTATGGGCACCAGTACTGCACACAGTACTTCAAGTGTGGCCTCACCAGTGATCTATACAATGGCAGGATGATCTCCCCCTTCCTAGAGGTGGTTCCTCTGGTAATGCACCCCAGCATCCTATTTGCCCTTGCTGCTGTGCTCCTACACTGTGCTGATGCCTTCATGTTCCCTGTGATTATTATCCCAAGGTCCCTTTCTTCCTCTGAAGCTGTTACCTGCACTCCCCCTCCCCAGCCAGTAGCTGGTCCTGGGATTTCTTGCTCCGAGGTGCATGACCTTGCACTTCTTAGCATTAACCCCCAACTGCCATTCCTTAGACCAGTGTTTAGCTAGATCCTCCTTGAGTGCCTGCCTCCCTTCCTCATTGTCCACTTTTGCACAAATCTTAGTGTCATCTGCGAACAGGCTGATCTTACTCCTGACCTCCTCTGCAATGTCACCAGTGAAGACATTGAACAAAACAGGGCCCAGCACTGAACCCTGCGGTACCCCCTTGTTACTGGCCTTGGCTTGGAAGTCTCCCCCCTTACAACTACCCTCTGTTGCCTGCCCTGCAACCAGCTCTCAACCCACCACACCAGTTTCTCCCCCACCTCCATGTCCCTCAGCTTGCTCATTAACCTCCCATGGGGCATAGAGTCAAAAGCCTTGCTGAAGTCCAGGCCTGGCAACACCTCCACCAGTTCCTTCAGGACTCTTGGGTGTACACTGTCTGGTCCTGGTGCCTTGTCCACCTGCAAGGCTTTAAGGCCCTTCAGAACTCTGTCCTCTTGGATGACCCCATCTGTTATCTCTGCCCCCGTCATTCTTGCCCCCTTTCCCCTATGGTATTGGGCCATCCTTTTCCTTTGTGATTACCGAGCAGAAGTACTCATTGAATGCCTCTGCCTGTTCTTCCCCTTGTTCTGCCCATTCCCCATCCCTCTTGATTCTAACAATGTCATCTCTACAACTCCTCTTCTCCCTTATGTATTTAAAGAACCCCTTTTCCCCCTCTATGATCCCCTGAGCCAACTTCAGGTCCTTTGCTGCCTTGGCTGCCCTGACTGATCTTGTCACCTCTCTAGATGCCTTTGTGAAAACCTCTCTATCCTCCTCACGCTCCAATTTTTTGAACTTAATGAAGGCCAGTCTTTTTTTCCTCACCTTCTACTCCACTTCCTTGCTAACCCAGCTAGGTTTTTTTGGACCTGGACTGCTTACTCTGAGATTTGGCACACATGTTCATGACCTCATTCAGACCCTTCTGAATGATTGCCCACTTCTGTTCAGCATCCATCGTTGGGTTCATTTTAGCTAAATACCCCTCTAGGATGCTGTCCGTTCTGTAACATCTTCCTTCCTGAAATTCAACACTCTTGTCCTGGTCTTAGCCAACTCCCTCCCTGTGTTGAGGAGGAACCACACTGAGCGGTGGTTGTTTTCTGCTAAAGAGTCCTGTACTACCACATCCTGGACTTGATCACCATTTGTTAGCACCAAATTCAGTATGTTCCCCTCTCTATTAGATTCCATCACCCCTTGTACTAGGTAGCTGTCTTGGATAGCCTCCAGCAGCACCTGTTCCCTGGTGTGTGCTGTAGTTACTGTCTGCCAATCAACCCTAGGTAGGTTGAAGTCTCCCACTATAACTATATTTCCATTACCACTGATGATCTTGATTGGCTCACCCAGCTCCCTGTCCACCTCCTTGCTCTGTGAGGGTGGCCTGTACACCACCCCCATCCTGAGCTTCTTTGGAGCAATACCCATATGGCTTCTGGTCTTCCCTCATACCCTCCTCCCTGGTACACAGTATCCCCACCCTGACATAAATAGCCACCCCTCCAGCCCTTTCCCCCTTCTGGTCCCTGTGGAGCACCTTGTAACTCAGGATAGTAAGATCCCAGTCATGGTATTGGGTGGCCCAGGTCTCTGAGATGGTGGCAATATCTACCACTCCCTCTACCATGATTGCCTGGAACTCTGCCACCTTGTTTGCTAAGCTCCTTGCATTCAAGGATACTACAGTCCAGTTTGTGCCCCGCCCTTCCTCTTCCCATCTCTCCCCCTTCCACTATTTTTGTATACAGGGATTTGCAGACCAACATTGCTGTACCCGGTCTCAGGACCATAAGTATGTATTTTGCCTTGTTACAATTTTTAATGGCCACCTAAGCAACCACCAGAATAGGAAGATTGGACCTCAGTTTAACATCTCATCTGAAAGACTGCACTACCAATAACATCGTGTCCTCCAGACACCATGCTGGGGCATTGGAATGGCTATTTATAGCCATGGGGCACATACCCCCTGAAGAGCTAATAACACTACTTCCTGAGGTAATGGGAATTCATTGGAGGTCTCTCATTCCACTACTTACCAGGCCCAGCCCTACTTAAGTACTCACATGCAGCTGGTTACAACAACATCTAATCCATTTGAAAAGAAGCACAAGCTATTGTTTCAAAGTTCACAAACAACTGAAGTGCAGTCAAGCTAAAAACAAATGGTCGGAGGAGGACTAACCAAGAGAAAGAAAGGGAAACAAGAGTCAAGGGGGGAGGAGACATAGGAAAGGAAGGAGAGGGGAAAACATAAAAAGCATGTTAAAGCGCTTAGAGTAGGTGGCTAGAGCTATCATATATTATTAGTGTTGTTAATTTAAATACACATTCAAAAAATAGTGCAACAAGTCATAGAAAAGTTCACTGGTGCAAAAATTCTGAACATTGCATCATGGTACTGTGCCCAAATTCTTTGTGAGCATGATTCATGGTCAAATACATTACAGAGATAATGTAGCCATCTAAATATAGAGTCTTACCATACAGGCTGGTAATAGAGAAACTTAAATGCATTAAATAGGGCTCAGCTGAAGGGATTCATTTAAGCCAGGTGGGCGATGGACACGTAAAGTGCACTGCCAATACTTTTCCCTTAGTAAGAGGCATTTACCCAGATCCCCCCAGCCCTAGTGTTACTTTCTGCAGAGCCTGGAATTTGATTTGATGGTTAGCACCTTCATTTTTGACATGTAGAGCTACAGCATTTGCTCTCCCTTTTCTAGTCAGAGGGGTGACTGCCTATCAACATTGATCTATTCGAGGAATAAGACTGGTGTTGACAGGCAGTCACACATGTGCTAGTTGCAATTTTTGCAAACACATTAATAAATGCCAGCAATGGTCAAGCACCAGTGTAGACAACACTTTTTGAAATAAAAGAACTGATCGCCTGTAGTACAGAATCAGTTGTCTACCAAGCTACATGTGTCTGTAGCAGTTTCCATGTGGATAAAACCCTGCAACCCTTCAAACAGAGCATTGGAGAGCACCTTAGAGCTACTGAGGCTAGAGATAGACTGGAGAAAGGGAGAACAAATGCTATAGCTCTACATGTCAAAAATGAAGGTGCTAACCATCAAATCAAATTCCAGGCTTTGGAAAAAAACAACCATGGGGCTGAGAGGTGAGTATCTGGATAAATACCTCCATTGCCCACCTGGCCTAAATAAATTCTTTCAGTTGAGCCCCTGTTTAATGACTTTAGAGTTCTGGGTTACTAGTAAAAGGCGGTTGCCCATTTGTGAACTTGCCACCAGTAATTCAGCAGTGGAAGGAAAATTTCCTATCACCCATATAGGAACCCAATCTTTTCTTGAATTGTCCAAAATTGTCTCTATTAAAAACATCTTCTGGAAGTGAATTCCAGATAGGAGGCACTCTCTGGTTAAAAAATCTAGAGTGCTTTGTGGTTTTACAAAGGAAAGTTTTAAGTTTAAAGTTGTGGGATCATGTATTAGTATTTGCCAAACATTTTTCAAGACCAATTGAATTAAACATATATTCATTTTTTAAGGATTTAAAGACATACATTAGGTCACCCCATAAAGCCCTATATTCTAGAGAAAATAATTTTAACGCTTTGAGTCTGGACTCATAATCTTTATCAGACATATTATAAATTTGTTTGGTTACTTTGCGCTGAATCTTTTCAGTCATACTATTAACATTCAATTGAAGTTGGAGCACAAAAGGGAGCACAGTAGTCCAGATGTCGATGTACGAGGCTAGAATATAATGGTAAAATAACTAGGGGATCCCTACTTTTAATATGTTTCAAAATACTACCAAGAATCATATGACATTTTTTAACTGTTTTATTGGTATGTATATTGAATTTTAAATTGTCAGATATTGTAATGCCTAGATCATTTTCTTCTGTAGTAACCAACAAATTAATATTGTTAATTGTGTAGGTGAACCTGGGATTGTTTTTCCCCATGTGCATCACCTTACACTTGACTACATTAAACTTCATTTTATTGTTGGTTGTCCACTTAAATAAGTTATTTAAGTTGTCGTGTAAGATTTTTGCTGACTGTGTGTTGTTAACTATACTACCCAGTTTGCCATCATCAGTGTATTTGTTGGTCCAAGCCTCATTAGATGTTTACGTACTTGAAACTAATATATTGAAAAGGATGGGACCAAGGACAGATCCCTGAGGCACACCACTAGTGACAGGACTCCAATTAGACTCATGTCCACAGATGACCACCCTTTGCTGTCTATTATGTAACCATGATGTGATTTATTTTATTAATTTGATGTCCAAGTTTATATTACACAGTTGGTCAATCAAAATCTTGTGAGATACACTGTCAAAAGCCTTTTCGAAATCCAGAAAGACAATGTCCACTGGCAAACCTTTGTCAAGAGCATCGCTGACTGGTTCATAGAAACTGAAAGATTAGTTAGGCATGATCTGCCAGAAGTAAATCCATGTTGAAAGATGTCTATACAACCTGTATTCCCAATGTGATTTATGATTTTATTTTGTATTAATCTTTCTAAAAGTTTACTAACAAGTGAGATTAAGCTAATGGGCCTGTAATTGCTAGTTGATTGTTTATTACCAACTTTATGAATTGGAGTAATATTAGTCTCTCTCCATGTTTGCAATACATTTCCTTCTTTCACAGATCTATTAAATAAGTGGGTAAGAGGACCAGATAGCTCTTTTGAAAGTTCTTTTAAAAACTTAGGATGTATACAATCAGGACCAGGAGATGTATTACATTTAATTAAATTAATAGCATCCAAAATATCATGTTCAGTAAATATAATAGAGGAGTCAAATTTAGATTGCTTTTTGATAACTATCTCTTCTTTTGGACTGAATATATTTCCAAAATACTGGTTAAGTTCTACTGCTATTTCTTGTTCGTCGGTAATTAGTGAATCATTTATTTTTAAATGTCCAGTTTCTGTCTGGTTTTGTTTAAGGGAACTAATATAGTTATAAAACTTTTTTGTTGTTTTTAACATCATTAGCTAAGTTTTTTCTAGCTTTTGTTTTGCCATTCTTATCAGTTTTTTTTTTTTTGGGTGGGCGGTTGCCTTTTTAGCAAGTATCTTAAATTTGTTCCAGTCGGTATCTTTTTGACTTTTACTATATTTATTGTATGCTCTATTTTTCTTTTTAATAATGCACTTTATTTCCTTAGACCACAACATAGGTGCTCTCTGTTTGTTACTTATATTATATTTGACTCTGTCAGGAACCCAGGTGTGAATACAGTAGTCTATCTTGACTTTATTTTTTTTCCCATATCTGATCTAGATCAAGGTTTTCTAGTTCATTTGCCCAGTTCCATTTAGATAGATACTTTTTAATGTTAATATAATCTGCTTTATAGTAATTTTTAAGTTTGGTTATTCCTTTTTTACTATACACTTGTCTTTGGGTGTTACATGTGATCATTTGATGATCACTATTACCTAGAGGGGATAATATAACAGGTGATGACAGCAGGTTAGTATTATTTGTAAAAATGAGGTCCAGGATGTTATTATACCTAGTAGGGTATGAGACCAATTGCTCCAGACTTAGTTTGAAAGTTGTTTCCAGGAATTTTGGCTCCAAATGACCATTTGTCTCAAGTGTATCCCAGTTAATAATGGGAAAATTAAAGTCTCCTAGTAACATTAAATTTCCAACAACTACATTCTTTTCTAGATGATTTAGAAAAGTTAGATTATCTTCTTGACTTAGGTTTGGGGACCAATAATACAGACCAACTGTTAAAGTCTCTTGTCCTAACTCAATCTTTGTCCATAATATTTCTGTAGAGGTATCATCTAGGAATATCTCATGACTCTTAAATGTATTGGATATATATATATATATATAGAGTGCAAGGTCACCACTTCTATTATTCAACCTTTTTTTGAGGAATTTAGCATAACCTGATATGTCTGTATTCCAGTCATTATCAGAAAACCAAGTTTCAGTAATGCAGCAGATATCTATGTCTTTGCTATCAAGGATATATCTTAATTCATCGAATTTATTTGTTAGACTTCTGGCATTAGTTAACAACATTTTGATTTCCTTTGGGTTATCTGGGGGGACAGAATATCCAGCTAGTGTATTACTATCAACTATTATAGGGATGTTTAGATTGTCCTGTTCTAGATTTGTAATACTTATTTTTTTTCTTTTTGCTTTGTGTCTAATTTTTATGATTTCTCCTTTTAGACACTATTTTATTTAGATTATTTGAGTGTTTATTTAGGGATGAGAAAAATTTTGATTTGAGTATATCCCCCCCCCCCCATGTCTTAGTTTAAATTTCTATCAATGTAATTATTTAACTGCTGACCAAGGAGATAAGTACCAATTTTATTTAAGTGTAGTCCATCACCACTATAAAGATGGCTATTGTGAGCAAATTCTTCCCAGTGGGTTATACATCCAATGCTTTGTTTTTTTTTTTTGCACCACTGTCTGAGCCAATTATTGGTTTCCTTTAGAGTACATTTTTGTTGGTATGTTCCTCTAGAGATGGGGAGGATCTCTGAAAATGCAAGGTCAAAGCCAAAGTGTGAACGTTTATTAGTTATGTTAATTATTTCCTGCTTTATCTGTTGGGGGGATTGACGGAAAACATTATTAGCCCCAGCATGAATAATTACAAGTCTTTTAGCATTTTTTGAGCAAAGAATGTCATTAACCATTTTTGTTATAGTAGATAGTTTAGCTCCACTAAAGCAGGGCAGAGTTCTGTGTGCTTTGTCTTTATCACAGATTACTCTATCAAGTCATTTGACAATAGAGTCCCCTAGGACAAAACTTGTTTCATTTTGTTGGCTACCTCAACTTCCATGTTTATACCTGACATGCAAGGGTTAGCTGGTCCAGAAATGTTGGGTATGGTATCTAATATTATTAATGGTAAATCTGAGAGATGTCTTTAGTCTGGCACCCATATTTTGAGTCAAGTTGTTTACTGTTATGAGTATAGCGGTTATTTGATCTTCAAAAATAGTAGATTCACTCACTATTTCCTCCTGATTGACATCCTGTGCTAATGGGTCAAACATATTAGAAAGATTTAAACTAAAATGATTTGATTTTCTACCTCTCTTCTTTTTTGGATGCTTTAGGTGTTGAACCTGATACAAAGTATCCTCTGGATTTCTGCTATCTTCGTCTTCCCTTCCCTTCCCCTCTTTTTATTTGGTGGAGTAGGGTTTACATCGCTAAGATTACTTTCAGAAGTTATATTACTAACTACTGAATTCTGAATACAAGATGGGTTAGTTTCATTTTGCACTAATTGTGCCTGAAGACGGACCTGAAAGCGATCAGCCTATCCAATTGGCTTTGTTCAATTTCACCAAACCGTTTGTTAAACTGGGCTATAATACTAGACATATCAGTATTTTCAGAATATTTGGAGCAAGTAAATAGTTTAATTGAAGGACGAGTAGGAGATATCATGTAATATTACAGAACAGGCAGGGAATGCCAAACTGTCCATCAATTGTCTCAACAATAGTGTCCATAGTTTATTTACTGTAGCCAGAAGTAACAAAGCGAACTGGGAAAGGGTGTAGTAAATAGAAGAAACTGAAGTTCTTGTAAGAGATTTCAACTAAATGCAAGTAATGGTCTGCATTAACAAGATTACTTATAAATGTGCAGTGTTTCCCCTATGACTCACCTTACTTGCCTGACATGCCTAACACTCATGGATAAGTGTATCTTTGTGTGCAGAGATGCGTGCTATGCTGCACTCACCCTGCTCACTGAGGACTTTGTTATTTAGTAGGTATTGACTCAGAAGTAGAATTCCTGGGTCACAGAACTCCTCGAGAACAAATGTATATAAATTCAATTAAAATAATGACAAAACTGTAGCAAATATGCACATTAGGTGTTAGTATGCTGCAATACAGTTTGCATAAGCCCCAAAAGTAATGTCAAGTGGTTTTGTAGTGGTTTGTAGTTCGTTGTGGTATCAACAGAACTACTCGCTCTCTTCCAGGTTCCTGTATGTAGGAATAGGGCTCCAGACAATTTAAAAGCACAAATATGTACACAAATCAGCAACATAGGTATATTAAAACTAAAACGCACACTAGGACAGCATGTGAGGAGTGCAACTAAATTATTTAGAAGGCCATAGACCACCCTGCTCACCAAGGGCTTTGTTATATAGCAGGTATTGACTCAGAGGTAGAATTCCCAGGTCACAGAACTCCTCAAGAACAAATGTATATAAATTTAATTAAAATAATTCCCAAACTGCAGCAAATATGCATATTAGGTGTTAGTATGCTGCAATACAGTATGTATAAGCCCCAAAATAAATTTCAAATGGTTTTGTAGCATTTTGTAATTTGTCGTGGTATCAACAGAACTACTCGCTCTCTTCCAGGTTCCTATATGTAGGAACAGGGCTCCAGACAATTTAAAAGCACAAATGTATACACAAATCAGCAAAATAAGTATATTTAAACTAAAACACACACTAAGAAAATGTGTGAGGAGTGCAACTAAATTATTTAGAAGGCCATAGCTAGATTACTGCAATATCTCTGTAATGTATCTGACTGTCAGTCATGCTCAAAGAGATTTGGGCACAGTACCATTGTGCAATGTTCAGAATGTTTGCACCAGTGAATTTTTTGCACTGTGTTTGGTGTATGTAGTGATTTATGATAGCTATATCCACCTAGTCTCAGAATGCCATTAATATGCTTTTTATGCTTCCTCCTCTCCTTTCTTCCCTATTTTTCCTACCCCTTGACCCTTGTTTCCCTCGGTTCATCCTCTCCCCACCCATCTCTTCTTTCCCTTGTTCCCTCCCTTCCCCCCGTGTCTCTCCTTTGATATCACATTTCTTTACTGGTCCTTGCCATTTAGTGTCTGTCGACCACTTGCTGGTTTGGCATATTTAGCACATTTATTATTAGCATGGTCGCACTTCAGTTGTTTTTGCCTATTTATTGCACATATATGTACTGTCACTTTCTATTGTCCATTTAATGTGCTCTAACCAGACTGGTAAATAAGCACACATCACTAGATGGCTCTGTTCCTTGACAAAGAGCCAGAGCATCTTGAATTGGTGAAGGAGTGCATGACTGTACATGTAGGATTGCTGTTGTTCCTTTCTGCAACAAAGAAGGACTCTGAAACTTCAAAGGAAGAGTTTAAACTTCTTTCCAACTGAGTTGAGTGTTGTGACCAGCTACATGTAAGTACCTGAAATCTAAAATGATGCCATGGAACCACATCTTAGTTCTGTAGTGACCTTGCCTGTTTGCATTCCAACCCTTATTCACTTTTGAAATCGGATGGTACCAGGCTCCATGGTGGGTAGGCTGCAGGACAGTAGCTCTGTTTGGATGAAAAGGTGCTGCAGCGTGCACCATTATGATTATTCTAGCAAATTGCCATTGTTTTATGGCCAGATCTAGTCCTTGTTACCAAGCATAACTACAAGCAAGTGCTCTTATTTTACAGTACCCCCATGATTTTCATACAGCTTACACAAAAGCTGATTTTAGAAAACTGGTGGAATTTTTATTCCACAAACCAACAATTTTCCCACAGTTAATTCACATTTTCTAGTTATAAAAGCTTAAGAGCATGTTACAGATCTGGAAGTTTTTGAAAACCATAAATGTTAATGTATTTGTAATTATGTATTTACCGGGAAAGGCACACTGAGCTGTAACTGCTCGTTTCCAGATGCAACTTGGAGGTACATAGATACATAGATACATAGATACTGTTGGCAGATAAGGGCCTATGACCAACCCAGTCTGCCCATTTGAGCTCATAAGATCACTTAAAGTTTTTCTAGAAGTCTGTTGCCCCTTACCCCTGACCTCCTGGATTCCCTTATGTCTAGCTCATGCATTCTAAAATCCCATGATTGTAGGTAGGTTACATGGATCTGGTTTTTTTGACAGTACAACCATTCTGGTTATATTTCACACACATTTTGACAGTACATACAATTCTGCTTATATGTCACATTTGCTTTGTATTTACTTGCTCCTGTTGCTATATTTCTTATGACAGCTGCTTAAAATAGGACTCTAGTCCTTCAGATTTCATCTGGTCCTGTTGCCTGTCTATATGTAATCTTCTGTTTAGGAATCATTTTCTATCATAAAGGCACTGTATTCATACTGTAGTCATGAAATTTTATCATCCCAAATGTACTGTAATTCTTAAAGTCTTCTTAATTTGTGCTCACCCTCATTCTTTCTTGGTCAGGGTACGAAAAGCATATAGTACTGCAAGAAACATATACTACTGGATTTTCCTTATCATCTGTCATTTTATGAGGCATTACAACACCCACTCCAACTGATGAGGCATCACAGGTCAAAATTACAGGAAACAAAGCATTACACTGCACTAACACAGAGAATTAGAGAACTGTTTTTTCACCAGCCTAAAAGTTACCTGTATTCTCTTCAACAAGTCCATTTCTGATCTGTCTGTAACAATTGCGTCATATTTTTATTAGGATGGCTAGGTCTAGTATGAACTACCCCCCCCCAAAAAAAAAAACAATGCTGGAAATTGTTAATAGACTTTATTGACACTTTTTATACATGTGATCATTCGCTGCTAATTTAAAGACTTCTAAAATATTGAACCAGTCAAAGGGCTCTGTACTGGTTGCAAAGCTGTCTATCTGACAGGAAGCAGTGTGTCAAGTAAAAGGAATCTGAATCCAAACGAGTTCAGAATGTGTCCCACAAAGCTCCATTTTGGACCATTATTGTTCATTATCTGCATTAATATGGTAGGTTTTTGAATTGATACTAACAAGTAATAGAATTTGCTGTATATACAGATGACGTCATTATCTGTTCTTTGGCTCCTACTTATAAAAAGCTCAAGATCGCCTACAAAACTCCTTTGATCAAATTTGATCCCACTGTATGAACCTAATGCTGCTTCTGAACTAAAAGGAAAGTAGTGTAAATGCATGATTTTTTCTTAGCTCCCATGTTCCTGCCTTTAATGATTCAGATACAGTTTTCATTTCTATTTGATGTGGTGAGTCTCTGGAGCAAAGTATTCACCTACAAGTATCTTGGAATATGGTTAGATACCCTGCTAAACATCAAATTGCATATTGATCACTCTGTTAAGAACTTAAGAGTAGCAATTAGCCTTTTTCTGAACCAGTCTGTACGCAATTGGTGCTGAGCACCTTCTTATCCATCTAGGACTATGAGGATACATTCTGTAATTGTCCTTCCTCTCTTCCTCTTCTAATGCCAAGAGCCTTAGTATCTTCCATCTGAATGCTAGGAGCCTCCTATCTGAACTTAACCTTCTCTCTGTCTGGGTTCATTTACACTCTTCTAATGTCATCTGCATCTCTGACTCCTGACTTTCCTCCAGGACTCCTGACTCTTGCCTGCCCCTTCCTGCTTACCATATTTTCAGGCTGGACAGGGGAAAATGCGGAGGAGGAGTTGCCATCTGTATCCATCGGAGCTTGTCATGTACCTTGGCCTTCAGGGAGGTTATACCTTTCTCCCATTAACTTCTCCTACTCAGGCTTTCATTACCCTCTTCATTATTTACATTCATTGGTGTTGTCTTTGGCTCCCTTATGATCTCACACTTATCCCTAGTTGACTCTCTTTTTCTTCCACCACCTCTCATTCCTCATCTGGTGATCTCATCCCCCTCAGGGATTTCAGTCAAATTGTCTCTCCCCATCATCCAAATTTACCATTCACAGGACTCAGTCCCTTAATTTGTCCCAGGTTATTTCACAACCTACCCGGCTCAATCGCCACTCTACAACCATACCCTGCTGAACTGGGTTCTAATCTCCCAATTCCACCACATTGTTGCTACAGATACCTTGCAGGATTAATTTAATGAAGACTACATGACTTTCTGCATTTGGAAAATCCAGCAGCTCCTTCATCAAAATACATCTAGTCCAGATCTCTCTGTTTGCTAAACATCAGTGCTGTAATGAGTGATCTTGCTGCAACAGACTGGTCAGTCAGCCTCTCTGCCTTTGACATAGTCCTCATACATTTCAATTCAAAATTCTCCTCCATCTGGGACAAGCATGCCCCACTCAGAAAATCCAGAATAATAACTTCCCTTCACCCTGGATTAACACTGAAATCACTAATCTGCACAAGTTCCAAGACCTCTTGTGGGCCCACCTCAAATTATCCCACTCCTCTCCTGATCTTACCTCTTACAGGGCTCTGAGGAACAACTATATGAAGGCTGTATGGGCTGCAAAACAACACTATTTCAAGGCTATCCAGAATAACCTTAACTCCCCAGCTAAATTCTGAAAGGTTATTCTTTCCCTTTTCAAGTCCCCTGCTCAGTCTGCTCCCCCAGTCCTTGTTAATGGTTCATCAGTGTCTGACCCTGCCTCTGTTGCTGCTCACATCAAAAAGTTCTTCACAACCTGCATCTCTCTTCTTCTCCCACTCCAGGCTCCTCTCCTTCCACTCCTGCCCCCCCCCACCAGGCTTCCACTTTCCCTCAGTCACCATTCAGGAAACACTACTTGCCCTTTCCTCCCTTAATCCATTAAAGTTCATCCCTGACAGTCTGGATCCCAAGCTCCTCCACCTCTCAGTTCCCACCATTGCAGTTCTTCTTACTTACATAGTCAAACTTTCTTTTTCCCTTAGTACTGCTCCTCAGTACTGGAAGTTGCACTTCATAAAGGCGGTGACCCTTCTTCCCCTGGCACCTTCTGTCCCATCTACCTCCTCTTTTCCCTCTCTAAATTGCAAGAGAAGCTGGTCCATTCTAGACTTCTCCATGTCCTTTCATTCTTCAACTTCCTGTCACTCTTCCAGTCTGAGTTCCAGAAGCACCACTCCACCATCTCCTCACTGCTGCATGTCACTGATTCCATCTTCATCAGGATGGATTGGGGCTCATTGCAGCTGCTATAGTCATCAATCTGGCCAAAGCATTCTGTTTGGAGTTCCATTCACTCCTCTTGGACAAACTGAGGTCTGTTGCCCTCTCAGCTCCTACTGTTGCCTGGTTCCCTTCCTACTTAACAGGCCAACAACAATCAGTACAGGTTGGAGACATCCTGTCACTTCCCCTACCTATCCAGACTAAAGTACCAAGGGGCTCCATCCTTGGATCCCATCCTTTTTTTTTATCTGTCTTCCTGAATGACCTCCCGTCTGCCTATGCCAACTCACATACACACCTTTATGCAGAAGACAGAGTCATTTTCACCTCTGGTCCCTCCACTGCAACTGTGGAACAACTGCTCCAGCAGGATTTCAACAATGTTCTGCACTGATTCCAATCCAACTAAGTCAGTCAATACTAAAAAAAAAAGTGTCCATAACCTTTAATACCAATCATAAACTGGACAGATTCCGTGCCCCTTCTGTTTTCACCACTCTGGATGGCACACTCTTGAAACAGTTCAGTCTTCCAAGTACCTTAGTGTATTGCTAGATAGCAAGCTTGACTTCCCAGCCCACATTGATGCCATCCATGCAAAACTCCATCCCAAGCTTGGTGTGCTGTACCACAAAAAAGATTGCATACCTCCACATGTCCATGGGGAGCTTGTTACCAAAATGGTGCTCCCTGTCTTTAAATACTCGGATGTGGTCTGTGGCACCACCCCTTCTACTTCCCTTGCCAAAGTGAACACCCTCTGCAACTCCTTCTGCCACTTTGTTGCAAAATCCCCCTTCACAGACACCATTGTTTACTGTATTCATCCCTATCCATATTTCCTCTGCCCTCATGTTGCCAGACTCACTGTATCTCCTTCATATGCAAATACAGGTTTGGTTCCCTTCCCTCTTATGTCTCCTTTCTTGTCTCCCAGCTGTCCCTCCTTCCTGTTCCCTTTGTTTAAGGGACCATGACACTTTTGCCACTCCTCACCTCCACTCCTCTGCTGGGCAATCTGCCTTCTCCTATTGACTTCCCTTACTCTGGAATCAACTCCCCTCCTCCCTCTGGCTCTTTCCATCCCCTGGCTATTTCAGGCACTGGTTGAAACTCCAGCCCCTATCCACCTGCTTCTGTTACCCTTCCTCCTAATAGCCTGTGGACCAAGCCTTAACTATCCTTGTAAGCAGCCAGTTGGATCCCCACTCCTGCCTTGTATCACTGCTATACCGCTTCAATCTCCTTCCTTCAGTGCAATGTCAGACATTAACCCGCCCTTCAGGTTAATCACCTGTTGTCAACAGTGTGGTGTTCAATGAGTATTTGCTGCAACTTCTAAATGTGCACCTATTAAGTGTTCTTTTTAGCTGTACCACACTTTGTTTTCGGCTTATATAAGTTTTGTATTTATTCAGACTTTGTGAAAATTCTTATCTAATGTTGTTCCACAGTTTTCACATGTATACATTGTGCTGCTATTTTCCTATGTTCCCCTCCCCTGGATCAAGCTTGGAAACAAGCTTTGTCTCAGTGTGCCTCTCCAGATTACCAATTTTCAAATAAAAAAATAAACACAGATTCTATAATGCTACTGTGATTCTAGTACCAAGATGCAAAACGTAAATGCACCTTGTCATGCAGCATTAAGACTCTTTATTACTGAAGTGAGTTCTTCACCACCATAACCTATACAAACCTACAAACTTTATCTCCTTAGAGACCAGGATTAAATTACATTAGCATCTTTGTTTAGAGAGCTGTGTGAGTTCATCTCCCATAGACCTCAAACTGCTGTTTGATTGAGCCCTCCAACCACTGTAGTCTTAGATCACCGTCTTGAAAAAATTGTGTAGTTCTGAAAAGTAATTTAAAAGGAGAGTGTGACCGGGTTGTGTGGGTGGGGTAAATGAGTGACACAAGACCACGGTTTAAGGCTTACACACCTTTGCTCGTGGTGATGTTTATTAGTCCTGAGGACTGCATTTTTGTAAAAGATATATACAAAAATAAAAGAACTTCCATAAACAACCTTAAACGATAATAAGTCTTAAACACCAGACAATAAAATAAGAAGAAAATACATAACAAAAGAAAACAGCTCTTCCTTGAGCTCCAGAACTACCCTTCCTTGGTAGTCCTGCCACAGATAAGTTAATTTTTTTAACACAATTTACTACAATCTTCTGTGTTATGAGACAACCTCTCCCTTCTCCTTTCTCACTCCAAGGTTGATCTGCCATTTCTGAGCACTAGGGCAGCTTTTATATTCTTTCCTAGAGTGTCATCAGGTCAACTGATCTGCCCCTAATGTGAATTACCATCATTTCTGCCCCAATACATACAGGTTGGAGGATCATTGGACCATATGCTCAGATTATCATACTGGTATCATTATAAACACTTTTTGTCCTCCTTTTGGCAGTACAGGACAAAATATAAACAAGTACCTACTAATTTCCTGTAATTTGTGTAGCTCCTTCCCCAACTCAAATGGAGTGACAGCTGTCATTTCTTATATAACAGCCTCATCATGGGGCTGCTGGCTCCTAAGGGCTCATTTTTAACAAACTCCCAGCACTCAGGTAGGAACTCACTTTATTTCTTCAAATAGAAAGCAAACATGTATTTAGTTCATATGGCCAATGATTATTCTGTGCACACATACTGTACAATAATACTACCCTTAACACCTTGCAGCAGCTTCTAAACCCAGCGGCTGAAAAGGTAAGCTGTCGGTAAAACATTTCAGTTCAGTCATTTTCTCTGTATCTATTTCACAAGGGGGTTCCTTTTATTTAGCAAGAATAAATTGTTTCTTTAAGGCACGTGTCAAGAAAAGTGACAGCCTTGCACTATCAGGGCACTGAGGTGCTGTGAGCAATCTCCCAGACTGTTTAAACGCAGTCTCTCACTGTTTTACAATGGGGACGCCTTCCTATGCTACAGACTTCTCTCTCTTGGCAGATCTCACTTCTCTGAGATCCTATTCGGCTCCTTTACCCTCTGTAACCAGTGGTAGCTGTTTCTCTCTCACAACAAAGCTAAACATGGCTCCTTTCAAGGAACAGACATCCCTGTCTTTACCAGATCCCCACAGGGGCTGGACTATAGTACAAACATGCATCGGGGCATAATACATAAAGAAAAATATTGCACTCTGTTTTCCTGACTGGAACTTATGCTTTCCACAGAGCACATCGAATAACCAGCTCTTTTTCACTGGTTCTTTCATTTTTAATTTGCAGGCCTAAGGCAGGAATAAACAATAATATATAGAGGGAACAGCCAAGTGAGTTTAAGATACTATAATGGGTGGCCTGCCCATGATAGTAGAAAAAGATATATTCAGAAAAATAGAATAGAAAGAAGTGCTACTGCAGTAGACGTTTGGGGGAAAAGAAATGCCAAAGCCTGCATTCTAAAAGGGGGGTCAAACTACCACAGATAGTCCATGGGTTTGCCCTTTTGATGTGCTACCAAGTCCATTAACTGTATTGTCCCCAGTCCTGGAATGATCATAAAACCAACCTAAGAGTCTCAGCCATCACACCTCTTGTGCAGTTTATAAATAGACTTGTGCTTTATTTCAATTAAATATGTGCTCATTATGGATGTAATGACTACTTTTGCTCTGTCTTCACCAGAGAAGATAGTGGGACCTTGCCAGAGAGTGGCATCAAGCGGTCATTAAGGGGATCCAGGAGATGAGGTGGCCAGTATTTACCAGCAAAAGGTCTAGAAAGGGTTAATAGCCCTTAAGATAGATAAGGACCGAGGACTGGGCGGGATGCATCTGCGTGTGCTCATGGAGTTGGCAGTAGAACTAGCTGAACCCCTGGTAGAGTTATTCAATAGCTCTTTATAGACAGGGGTAGTTCTGAAGGACTGGAGGGTGGTGGTTGTGGTTCTCCCCACTCAAGGGGAGGGACAAGGAGCAAACAGGGAACTACTGACCTGCTAGTCTTACCTTTGTTGTAAGGAAACTGATAGAGTCACCAGTCAAGGAGGACCTAGTGGACTACCTGGAGAGCAATGGCCACCAGGATAGTAAACAGCATGGGTTCATGGCAGAGAGGTCTTGTCAGCATTGCCTAATAGTTTCTTTGATTGCTTGTCGAGGACATTGGAGGATGACCACAACATTGATTTACTCTATTTTGATTTCAGCAAAGCTTTCCACTCAGTGCCTCACAGGCAACTGCTGAAAATGATGGAGGATCTGGAAGCAGCAAGGTAGATAATAAGATTGATAGGAAATTGGCTAGGGGAGAGGCAGCACAGGATTGTTGTCAATGGGGTCAAGTCAGAAGAGACAGAGGTCACATATGGGGTGCCACAGGGATCTATCCTGGGGCCATTTCTCTTCAATATGTTCATCAGTGACATTGGAGAAGGAATCCAGGGCAATTTGTGTCTCTTCACAGTGACACAAAGCAAGGCTCTGTGGGAGAGTGGGCAGAGACAAGGGAATTAGGGAGATGTAGATAGACCTGCATAGACTGGAGAAGTGGTCTATGGTCTGGCAGTTGAAATTCAATGCCAAAAACTGCAAGGTAATGCACCTAAGGATCAAGAACCTGAGGGTGGAGTACTGGATGGGGGGGGGGTAAGCTAAGCATTACAACTGAGGAAAGGAATCTAGAAGTCATTATTAGTGACACCCTCAAACAATGAAGCCAGTGCAATAAGGCCTTTAGTAAGGCAAAGAGGATGTTAGAATGTATCAGGAGGGGTAATGACAGTAGAAAACAAGCATTTGTCAATGCCAAACGTTCACTTGCAGGTATTTGCATTGGCGTTGGCATTTATGCAAGCCCCCCCCCCAGTTGCATCCATGTCTCTTTAGCATCCATATCCCAACAGAGTACCTCTCTGCAACTCCTCTTGCATCTGATCAACATTTCACCCTTATACTTCTTAAGTGTCTGTCTTAGGAATCCTAATGCCTTGGGTGTGCTCACGGGAAAGAGCCTGTGTGGAAACTGCACAACCCACGCTTGTAACACAGTCATTCAGTGGAATTATTTCACCAAATTGTCAACATAGGCATTTTGTCACCTCTGGCCATGAACACTGTCACTATAATTTTCTTACTGTGCACTGAACATTGATTTCCCACAGCGACTGCGCTATTCTGCGTCGGAAGTGTGAAAACACATTTCAGCTAGGATGTAAAAAATGACAGCTGAACTGTTCATAAGGAGGTGTGGGAAAATGCAAATGTTGGAAATCTGGAGTGAAAATATGACACATTTGCGAAGTTACAAGTGCGTGTGGAAACTACACCATGCACGCGCGTAAAACAGTCACTGTTTGGAATTTTTGCACCAAATTTTCAACATAGGCATTTTAGGACGTCTGCTCATGAACAGTGTCACTGTAATTTTCTTACTCTGTACCAAACATGGTTTCCCACAGCAGCCATGCTATTGTACGCCGGAAGTGTGAAAACACATTTTGGCCAGGATATGAAAAATGACAGCTATACTGGTCATAAGGAGACATGGGAAAATGGCAATGTTGAAAATCTGGAGTGGAAGTATTACAAATTCACAAACTTACAAGTGTGTGTAGAAACTGCACAATGCACACTCGTAACACATCCATTTTATGGACTTTTGCCACCAAATTTTCAATATAGGCATTTTAGGATATCTGCTCATGAACAATGTCACTGTGATTGTTTTACTCTGTAGCGAACACTGATTTCCATCAGCAACCGTGATATTTTTTCGCCAGAAGCGTGAAAATACATTTTGGCTAGGATATGAAAATTGCCAGCTGTACTGTTCATAAGGAGGTGTGAAAATAGGCCTACGCTGAAAATCTAGAGTGAAAATATTGCAAATTCGTGAATTTATGAGTGTGTGTGGAAACTGCGCAATGCACACTCGTAAGAAAGTAATTTTTTGGAATTCCTTCACCAAATTTGCAACATTGGCTTTTTGAGAGCCCACCTCATGAACACCAACACTGTCGTTTCATAACTTGGTCCCAAAAGGTGATTCCGCATAGTGACCACGAAATCACCTTCCGGGACCGAATAATGCCATGACAGTGACTGAATTCATGAGAAGGGTTGTCAAAAACCCCATGTTGAAAATTTGGTGCCAAAAGTCAGACAAATGGCTGAGATATCCACCTAAGTTGGAAAAACCCTATTTATGCCATTATACAGCTTACCGGCATTTCCTCAGATCGCAGTTGGCTTTGAAGAGTGCAGACATGTTCCCAGTACACTGAAGATCATTGCGCCGGCCTCCGGAGGTAAGTATGAGGTAGGGGAGTGTGGGGAGGTGGGTGCACAGAGGGTGGGCACAGGTTGGCTGGGGGGGGGCCAAGGACTCACCGAGAGACTGTTTTCTTGTTTTACAGGAATTATGAAAAAAAGACAAAAATGGATGCTTTTGACATGCTGGGGTGGGCTCCCAGCATGCCACCTACCTGTTTGTTGGGGGGAGAGCTGTCGGGGATTGGGCACCCCTGCCAGACATACAGAGTGTGTGTGTTGGGGGGAGAATGAGTGTGCTGGGGTGGGATCCCAGCGTGCCAATATTTTTTTGGGGGGGCTGCAGCTGATGGGGGAATTGGGCACTTTGGCACACAAGGTGGGGGCCAGGGACAAAAGGAGGGAGGGGGAGGACATTAGCAGTGGGAGGAAGTGGGAGGGATTGCCGAGCTGTGCATGACAGCAGTTCAGCTATGTATGTTAATTGCATACATGCTACCACTGCTGATTGCAGCAGACCTTTTCTTTGATGTGAAGACCAACACAGCCGAACTACTGTCATACACAGCTTGGCTTGCATTGAGCCACACTGATCACTGCATTGGGGAAGAGGGTCACACACCTTCAAAACTCATACTGTTGCAAGACCTTCCTTGCGCATGCGCGCAAGCGAACATAAAAAAGAGATAATATTACCTCATTATAGATCAATGGTAAGGCCACACTTGGAGTACTGCACCCAGTTCTGAAGTCCTCACATTAGGGAATATAACAGCAGGCTAGAAGTGGTGAAAGGAAGGGTGACCAGGATGATACAGGGCCAGTAGGAATACCTTACAAGGATTGTCTCAAGACACTAATCATGTACTCACTTGAAACAAGATGGGTGGGGGTGATATGATAAAGACCTATAAATTCCTGAAAAGAATAAATAAGGTGAACTGCAAGGAGTTATTTAGCATAAGTACAAATTCAAGGTCACAGGGGCAGGAGTAGAAACTGGAAAATGGAAGGTTTAAGAGGTATATGAGGAAGTATTATTTTAGAAATAGGGTGGTGGATCCATGGAACAGTCTGCCAACCAAGGTGGCAGGTGCCAAACCATAAATGGCTTCAAGCACGGTTGGGACAAAGCAAAGGCTATTGCGGCTACTCATGGCAACAGAGCAGAAGTAGCAGGGAGGAGAATGGGGGGAGGATAGTGAGGGCTAGTGCCCTAGATAACAATCAGGTCCTGGGGATAGATAGGGAACCTCAGCCAGACTGGATGGACCATTGGTCTTTTTCTTTTGGCATTGTCACGTTTCTATGATTTCTGGTTAATTGTAAACCATTTAGCTGTCTCTATGTTCTTTATGTGTTAATTGCATTGTAAGGCCACAGAGATTTAAATTTCAATGAGTTATTTTACCTTGACAAATAAAGGTTATCATTGCTATTATTGTGACTATTATTTATCTCAGTTAAGTTAAAGTTGGTAATGCAGGAACTTCAGAGATAGCTCTGGGGTTTATTATTTTGTCCATGGAGTGAATACCATTAGCATCAATTCTATGTCCCAAGTACACTTTTTAAGACATAAGGCATGATGGCTGTGGGTTACTGTGAGACAATCCCACCCCGTGTGCCTAACAGCATTGAGCTGATGTGAGTAACCCACCACTATTATGAACCATACTAAGGCAACTTTGCTTCATTTTTTCACTTTTCAAATTAGGAAGAGAAATCTTACATTTGTTCCTATGTGCATTCCCCTGCCTCGAGCAATAGTGGGGCATGGGCAGCCCATGTGGATGTCACGTGTTATTCACGAGTCCCAGCCAATCAAGAAGTTGGAGTCACAAGCTCAGTTTTATTGTACATGTGCATTTTCTTTTCCTTTTCAAGACACTACCACCTACAGTTTTCTGAAAACTGTTTCCGGATTACACAAATGTGACTCGGTACTACTACCTGTAGCTTAAATATTATTACTATACCACATTATACCTGCCAGTCCATGTAATAACTGGCCCACAATCTAATGAAACACAACAAGAGCTTTGACTATTCCAATCAATTAAACTGATGCAAGCCATAGTGCATGATAATGGTGAGGTGAGGAAAGTTTTATATTTTCCAACATGCTAATAATCTTGGGCCAACCATATCTAAGGGTAAGGTACTGGTCCACATCCAGCCAAGGATTTATTGTGACCTTGTATTCCCCACCCCCACTCCTGCCATTCTGATACTCCATCTGCTCAGGAACATACTGTACATACAATGGGTGATATTCATTTGTTCTAAACTATTAAGAAAATTATGCCGTCATGTTCCAATTTGTCAGTTACTGATTTACAGCTTCCTACAGTGCACAGAGCTAGCCCTAACCTGTTACATTTTTGGATCATCCAGTCTGTCCATGATTCCCTATCCTACCATGGTACCTAGTGTCCATCCAGGGTTATTTGCCCACCCTCTGCCTCACCATTCTTCCTGCCTTACTGCCGTCTCCCTGGGTCACTATTAATTTCTGAATTCTGTCCCAACTCTGTTTGAATCCATTGATGGTTTTGGCACCCACCATTCCAGCTGATAGACAGTTCTCCTTTGCTCAACCACTCTCTCAAATAAAATATCATTTGCTCACATCCCTCTTCACTACTCCCCTTCCCCCACAAACTTCCACTCATACCCCTGTGTTCTAGATTTGCTATACCTGGTGAACAGTTCCTCACAGTTTACCTTATTCATGCCTTTCAGGAAGCTGAAGGTCTCCATCATATTGCCCCTCTCCCTTCTGGGGTCCAGTGAGTACATGCTCAGCAACTTAAGCCAGTCATCATAGGAACTGTCCTGCAGGTCATGAATCATTTGTTGTCCTACACTGCATCATTTCCAGCCTGTCCTTGTATTTCCTTAGGTAAAGAATCCAGATCTTGGCACAGTACTCCTAGTGTGGCCTCACCAGTGAACAAAAGAAAGGCAGTAATACCTCTTTCTTCCTTCTATCAAAGCCCTTCCTAATGCAATCCAACATCCTGGTACCTTGCTGTAGGCTTTGCTACATTTATTTATTTATTTATTTAAAATCTTGGAATTACAACCTTTGAGTCAGAGACTCACTTCCAAAGGCTCCTCATCAATACACAATACAGACCTAGGTAAATACAATAAACAGTACGATGCAATATTCAGTGCCAGGGCAGTTTGATGGCAAGGTAACATCATGAAACAGTATACTGGGATGTCTGATGCAGAGTTGAGGCAGTAGACCATGGGCAACACAGTAAACCATATGATATAGAGTACAGTGCCAGGGCACTTTGACTTCCGGTTACAGTATGACCATTTTACAAGGATGTCCTGACCAGTTTACAAGGATGTCTAATACATTGTTTTGGCTGTTGGCAGTGCATAGGATAAATCTGACAGTAAGAGGTCAGTTAGTGGCCAGAGAGTGAATCGGGGAACAGTGCACATGCCTACTATGCTTGGCTGGAGCTGAGTAAACTGGGTAAGTTAGGGGAGGCAGGTAGTGCAAATTCTAGAACAGTCTGTCAGGCGACTTTGTTCGAGTGCCTGAGTAAGAATTGCAGGCCACTGACTGTGAAAGAGGTTGTGTGGCTGTTCTGAGTGGCTGGTGAAGGCACTGGTGGTGATGCAGGTGCAGGTGTGGGTGGCAAGGAGCTGAGTCTTGAGTGCCTTTTTAAAGGAACCAAGTTTTTGATAGTTAGAGACCAATAGCAGGAGGACATTAAAGTAGGAGGGAGCCCCGACCATTAAAGACATCTGGGCAAGTGTGGTTCTAACTCTGGGAATGACCAGTGCAGCTTTGGTCGAGCTGCATGTGTACACTGTGGGGGAAGAGGAGATTAGGGAGGTAGATAAGCCTGGGGGGGGGTCAAGCCAAGCAGGGATTTTTTGGTCAAGAGGCAGGACTGGTAGTGGACCCTCTTGTCAAAGTTCAGGATCTGGCAATGGAATAGAGCATGCATGCATGTGTCATGCGGTCTGCAGCAGTTAACAGCCTGCAGACTTTGTTAATGACCACTTTTATTTTACTGATAGCTGTTGCATCAGTGGCAGCATAAACCAGCAACTCATAGCCGACTAGAGACATTACTGAGTAGGTTATGGCTAGTCTCAGGGCTTCTGGCATAAGGCAGTCCTTATGGCAATAAAGGAGACCAATGCATGCATTGGTAGCAGATGTGAGGTGTTGATGTGTGCGTGGAAGGAGAGGACAGAGTCAAAGATAACCCCTACATATTTATAGGACGAGACCTGCTCCAGGGTGTAGAGTGACTGAGCTTGAATATGCAATTGGGCATTTTTAAATTTGCTTTGGTGATGTGCAAAAAGTAGGGTTTTGATTTTTTTCAGGTTCGTGACTAGTCTATGCTTGGCAAACCAGAGTTCAGCTTGGCTGAATGCATTCTGGAGTGAGGCCTGGAGGTCAGTTGGCTTGGTATGGGAGGCACAGATGATGGCGGCGTCCACGTAGAAGAGGATATTTTTGGGGCAGGCAGTGGGAATTGCATTCAAGAATATGCTAAAAAGCAAGGGCCCTAGAATGGATCCCTGCAGGACTCCCAAGTGGATGGGATGTGAGCAGGAGACTGTGTTATTTATCCACACATACTGGGACATAGAAGATAGGTAACTAGTAGACCAGTCCAAGGGCCCTTGTGAGAACCCCATTAGGAGGACGGAGTTAAGTAGGAAGGGGTGACTGACCTGTCAAAGGCCTTGGATAGGTCTATGAACATGGCCCCTACGATGTGCCCTCTATCAAGAGCAGTATGTATGTAGTTTGATAATTCTAGCAGGGCCGTAATGGTACTATGCCTAGCACAGAACCAATGCTGTTCTTTGCAGAGTAGGTCATGGGTTTTAAGGTAGTCAGTTAGTTGATCAGCCACAACTTTTTCTAGCACTTTGGACAGTGGGGGGGGGATGGAAATTGGTCAGTAGTTTTCTGGTGTTAGGGGGTCACTGCCTTTGTGGATTGGTGTAACAACTGCATTCTTCCAGGCTGTGGGAAACTGACCAAGGCATATGGAGCAGTTCAGGAGGCTGGTGAGTGGGATAATCAGCACGTCCAGTGCCAGACGGAGGAGTTTGATGTCAATTGGGTCATTCAGGGGCTAGTATCATTCAGGGCTTTTGCTAGGTATGGCCTTGCTTCTGTGGTGGAGATAGCCCAGAGATAGAAAGGTGACCGTGGGTGGTGGGGGGGCGGGGGCGGGTACTGGGTCAAAGAAGTTTGGGGGAAGAACGCAGCTTAGGTCTGTAAAGTTGTCATTGAGTGTGTTGGCAATCTCCTTAGGGTCTGTGGTGACCAGTCCCATAGATGCAATTTGGGATGGGGGCAGCTTGTGCGTTTTTCCATTTAGGGACTTTATGTTGTCCCCGAACTTGCGTGATGAGCCCCAGGAGACAGTTAGGGTGGCTCAGTAGTGTTCGGCTTTTGCCTTTTGAATAGTCCAGGTGCTGCTGTTCTGTGCAGTGCTGTATGCCTGCCTGTCAGCAGGTTTGCCTGATTCATTGGCCCTGTGCCAAAGGTTATCATGGATTTTGAGCTGCTGGAGTAGGGATGGAGTTATCCATGGTGTGTTCTGTTTTTTATGCTTGTCTTTTTTATAGGGGCAAAGATGTCACAGGCCAGGGTGAATGAGTCCTGGAAGTAGCTGAGCGCAGCATCGATGCTGTGGGCACAGTATACTGGATACCAGTCCCATTGAGTAAGGTGCTGTTTTTAGTCTGACAGTTTGCCTGGACGCAGTTGGTGTCAGAGTGTTGTGGTTAGGGGTGGTGCAGGTTGCTGGCCTGACCATGAGCAGATTACTGGGAGTGGTCACTGAGGGAGTTTGGTAGGACTTCAATGTCCTTGATTTTGTGGGGCTGGTTGGTGAGGATGACGTCCAGCAAGGTGTGTGGGCCCGTGGCTAGGTTACACCTAGTTGGTTTAGTCACCAGCTGATGTAGGTCAAGGGCTGTGATTGCATCCGAGGTGGACGTGGCTGCTTTGCTGAGCCAGTTTATGTTGAGATCCCCTAGTAGCATGTATTCTGATTTGTGGGGGAAGCTGACAAGGTACTCTGTTAGTGACTGGAGGGCTTGCGTTTGTTTGCGGGGTGAAAGATAGGCCGCAGTGACTATAAGGGATGCCTTTGATGAGTCATGGGAGATTTTCAGTGATAACGCTTGTGCTCCATGTTCTAACACTGGAGGGGGTTAGTGCCTGGGCCAATAGAGTGTGCTTAATGTAAATTGCACACCCGCCACCTCATTTGCCCACTCTGTCAAGTCTAAAGAGTGAGTAGCCTGTGAGAGAATTCAAGAATGCATGGGACAGACATAAGGCAATTTTTGTGGGGGACAGGAAGAAATAGGCTGTTGGTTAAATAGGATCTGCAGCTTATCCTCTAGGTAGGAAAATGGGCAGACTAGGTGGGCCAAGCGGTCCTTCTCTGCCATCAAAGTCTATGTTTCTATGTTAGCCAGGGAAGGAGTCAGCTGAGTTGGGGGTAGACTTGGATAGCCAGGTTTCAACCAGGGTTAGGATGTCCAGTTGGTGCCTTGTAATCCAGCATTGGAGTGCAGTGTTTTTTTTTTTAGTATAGTGCGGATATTCATGGACCTAATGCAGAGGCCAATGGCTTGTGTCTGTTCCTGTGTGTTGTAGGATCTGGGTCCTGGGTCTGGGTGTATGTTTCCAGATAAAAGTAGGAGGAGAGAGATAACCCTAAGGAAATGCCTATGCTTGTTAATGTGTCCAGATGTAGAGTGGTACAGACTGTGTGCGCTCCCCACGCATGGTATGCTGAGTGACCACAGAGCTGCGATGGCGGGGCCAATTGCTTGCCATGCTGAGTTTGTGTGGGGCAGAAGCAGTGGAATATGTTTGGGGGGGAGGGGAGGAGACGATACTGGAGTGGACATTTTGGCGGAGCTGTGGCAGTGGTGTAAGTCTCAGGGCAGCAGTGGGTCTGGTACTTGGGTGGCGTGGGGTGTGTGAGGAGTGGAGCAAGGTAGGATCAGTAGTATTAGTAGTAGTGTTATAAGCATAGTGTGATGGGCAGGGCTAGCCATGGGTAGCGTTGTGCTGGTGTTCGGGGAGTATAAGGGGGAGTGTTTAGCATACATCATGAGAGGGCATCCCCATGGTGAAGTGGTAGGGCTGAAGACTTTGGTGTACAGGGTGCCAGGTTCGAGTCTGGGGGGGAACTCCTAATGTGCAGGCTGGTGAGCATTATTTGACTGGGTGATGTGCCGCTAGACAGGCACAGAAGAACCAATAGGAAGGGAGGAAGCTCTTCCAGAAAAGGAGGGGCAGAAGAATATTTAAAAGAATGTAGAAATTAGTTTGGGGTCAAGGGTACACTCACAGCAGGCTAGGTGTGCCTTCCGAGAGAAGGGGGTGGCTTGAAATGCAGGAGGTGAGATCTCTAAGCTTTCAGGAGTGCAGACATGCCTCTACACTTCTGGGGCCAGTTAGAAAAGACCAGAGGTGGGGTTTTTGAGCATTTAATTAAGGTGGGAGGAGGGAGTGGGTGGGGTGGGTGAAAAAAATGCTTAAAGAGCAGCAGCAGCACACACAGGGCTACACAGGAATCTTGCCAAGTTCAAAATCTGGCCGAGTAGCTTGCTTGGGAAATCGTACCTGCACTTGTGGAATTCAGCGTTGGCTCTGTCGGAAGCTGGGGAGGGCAGGAAGGTTCATTAACCTGCCTTCAGACCCTGCACTTGTGGAATTTGGCATCATCTATGTCGAAAGCTGTGGAGAGCAGGAAGGTTCATTAACCTGCCGACAGACCCTGCACTTGTGGAATTTGTCATTGGTTCTGTCGGAAGCTGGGGAGAGCAGGAAGGTTCATTAACCTGCCTTCAGACCCTGCACTTGTGGAATTCGGTGTCGGCTCTTTCGGAAGCTGGGGAGAGCAGGAAAGTTCATTAACCTGCCTTTAGACCGTGGCAGAACATTGGCTAGATTGTTTAAGTGAGTCACATATGATGACTCCCAGGTCCCTTTCCTCAGTAGTAGTGTCCAGCTTAACTCCTCCCATCTAAACATCCTGGGGTTCTTCTTCTCGGGGTTCTCGTTCCCTATGTGCATCGTTTTGCACTTTGTGACACTGAATTTCAACTACCAAACCTCGGACCACTTCTCTAACCTTTGCATGTCTATCTGTGCCTCCCCTACCTCCTTACCACTCCTTCTCACTGTCTACCCTACCAGAAAGCTTAGTGACATTTGCAAACAGACACATCTTGCCCTGAATTCCTTCTCCTGTGTTGCTGATGAACAGTCAACATACAGAAGAGGACTGGGCCCAGGACTGAACCCTGTGGCACACCCAATTATGACTTCTCTCACCTCAGATTTGACTCATTTTTACTACCCTCTGCTGTTTCCTCTAAAACCAACTACCCACCCATCTAACTACATCCTTAACCTCACCTATATATGCTGGGTTCTTCAGCAACCTGCTATGTGGCACTGAGTGGAATACTTTTGGAAATCAAAGTAGAGTAAATCTGCAAGGATGTAGACAGGATGGAAGCAGTCCAGAGGAGGGCAACTAAAATGATGCAGGGTCTGCATCAGAAACCATATGAAGGGAGACTGAAAGAGCTTAATATGTATACCCTTGATGAAAGAAGGGATGGGGGGACATGATAGAAACATTCAAGTACCTTAAGGGAATCAACAAAGTCCAGGAGGGTAGCATCTTTCAGAAAAAGAGGTGTAAGAAAAAGGGGGCACAATTTAAAGATAGAGGGGGGATAGTTCAGGAGTAATGTGAGGAATTTTTTTTTCACGGAGAGAGTGGTGGGCACATGGAACCACCTTCCTGGAGAGGGCGTGGGGTCTAAAACAGTGGAGGAATTCAAACATGCATGGGACAGACATAAGGAAATTATAGTGGGGGTTTGCAGGAATTAGGCTGTTGGTTAACTAAAATCTGCAGCTTATCCAGTAGGTAGGGAAATGGGCAGACTGGGTGGGCCAAGTGGTCCTTATTTGCAGTCAAAGTCTATGTTTCTATGTTACTGCCCTAGTTAACCAGTTAAAAAATACTGTCAGGTTGGCCTGACAAGACCTCCCTGTCGTGAACCCATGCTGTTTACTGACCTGGAGCCCACTGCTCTCCAAACAGCTAGATCCTACCCACACTTGACACACAACTTATTAAATATAGCTTCACTTTCCCGAATTTGTATTTGTACAGTTTTTAGAAGTAAAATATATGTCTGCACCCATGTCATTTTCAATTCTGATTTTTACACCATTAATGTTTACATCACATAATGGTTTTACAGACTAACACCAGTCTCAATACAGTACAGTCCTGATTTGTCCACTGACTGTTCATTATTGCACTGTTCAGTACTCTAGGAAGGCAAAATCTTGTGTGTGGATATGACAGACAGGACTGAAGTTCTCAAGTAGAATTTTTTTAATGGAATAGCTCAGTGCATTAATCTATGGCTGATCGTGTGATCCAGTCTGCCTATAGACTCCGGCTAGGTGTCTCATCGGTGGTAGATCATGCATTGATGTGAGTTTAACCAGCAGTGATGTAGTAGATGCTTCATCCTGTTGCACCACTAACAGGTAACATTTCAGTGTACTGGTTTGGTATTAAAAAGAATATAAACAATGTTTACATTTTTTATACAATTGTAAATTTGGGCATGTAGGAAGTCTGTTTTATTGCCCACGTGTATTATTTTGTGTTTTTGTTTTGAAATTGTCCTATTTTTTTTTCTTATTTAAGGATCTGTGATAATGCAGACTTTTTCCCACCCAGTAGTCATTATTTTAAATACTAGCAGTTCCTGAACCCAGTGGCATCAGTTGAGCTGAAGTAAAAGACAGTGACATTTGCTGAGCTGTGTCACTGTGTTCCACTTCCTTGTAGTTTTCAGCTTAACTGATGTCATTGGGTTCAGAAACTGCTACTGTACATAATGAAACAACGAATACTAGGAGGGAAAAAGCTGCATTAATATGGAGTCCTGAATAAGGAAAACAATAGGACTATTTCAAAACAAAAACACAAAATAATACACTGGGTTTATAAAACAGATTTCACACATGCCACAATTTAAAATTATATAAAAAATATAAAGAAAATTATTGTTGTTCCTTTGATGAGCATTGTCTTCATCAGCTCCAAGTTATTTGTCGAAACTTGCTTCTGGTGATGAAATTTGTGTAGGCTTTCCTTTTAATTTGAGGCCCCTATCTAGCTCCGTCAAAGCTCATGTTTGATTCTTTGCCAGAACTTGTCATTTTCCCTATCTTGCTTCTGTTCCACCTCATCACCAAATACTGTGCATGAGGAGGAGGGATGGTCCATTCCCGCTAACAATAATTTTATTACTTTTGCGTAAGTCAACAGAACCAAGTACAGAGAACTGCAACTTTAAATCATATTGTGTTTTTTCAATGTCCCAGTAAAACATTGCTATTCCCTTGCTGCATATTGTACAAAAAAAGGACATGGTAAACATTAAATTTAAGGTAAATCCTATCTCGCCTACTGTAGCTAAAAAGCAATAGTTCACTAAACAACTCTAGTTACCTTTTTGCAACCTCTAAAAATATCTTTAAGGCATAACCAAGAGGGGACGTTTCATTGATGTAGTTAGCTAGGACTTACAGTACAGTATCTGACCATGCCATCCCCTATGACACATTGGGGGGGGGGTAAAGATCACAGATAAAGGGGTCCACTTTAGTAAAGCTAGAAGGCTAGAGAAGAGAATTGGAAAGGGGTGATATTTGTAAGAATGGCATGGTGTGTGTGTGTGTGTGTGTGTATGTTTGACAAAAGGCAACATGCTACATTTACACTATAGTGATAGGTTCAAGGAGGGAAGTGGGCGCAGAAGGTGACTTATTGGGTGGACAGTGGCTGTTGGATTAGCCCTGGCTCCCTAGGTAAGGCAATTTGTTGTACCATTTATTTACCCAGGATACTCCAGCTGAGAGACAACCTCTCAGAAATGTTGAATCTTAAAATTGTGCATGTGCTCCAAAACCTGAAAATCCACTGAATATTGAGAGCATTTTAGTACTAGGCTAAATACCTTATTATGTATGCTATTTGATTTTGGTGTTCAGATTCTGTGCCCATACCTAGTTAACAGCCAGTTGCAGGCCACTGGGATCTGTGATGGATGAACCACGCTCAGGAGTGGAAACTACTTTAAGAGTGGAGAGGAGATACTAATATGGGCAACGATTCATGAAGGGGTGGGTTACGCATGGGAAACGGACATAACCTGCCTGTGCAGCTCTGCACCCACGGACAGATGCGTGGTGGCCAGCATTCACAATCGCCAGCCACTGTACACCTCCAATCCATGAACCCTCCCACTGTTCATGCTACTTTGTGGGGGTGGATTGGTGGACACAGGCAGGCAGCCAGCGGGATGCCTACACCCAGTCTGCTAGAGGATCCCCTGCCCTGCATGGTGTAGGAGTTCTTTGGACCTGTGGACTGGATCCACACAGGGGCACCAAACAGGTGCCTGGGCAGCCGCCCCCAGACCCCCCCTATGGTCCATGGTGCTGGGGTGGTATAGAGAAGGGGCCGAGAATACTTTGCCATGGCCAACAGTGACACCAGGAGGGGGACGCAATGGCTATGCCTCTGCCCCCCCCCGTGGAGAGGATGAAACCTCGACTGGCATGCAGTGTCATCATGAATGGCACCACCACAGAGTTCACCCCTGGCATGCCCCTAATCCGCCCCTGGTGTGGTGCCTCATGGCTGGCTGGAGATCCCTTGCTTGGGGCACTAACCATGGGAATGCCTACACACTGCCCTTATGCGGCATGTAGGCATTCATGAATCACGGCCATGGAAAGGACTCTGCTCAGAATGGTTATGAATACATAAACTTAGGAGAAGAAAGAAACACAGAAACATAAAATGTAAGAACAGAAGAAGTCTTTAAATCCATGAAGTCTATACTGAGGCCTTAGTCCATACTACTCATTCTCAGCCTTGCCCATCTCTCACCCCAATACCTTCCCTACAATGTTTACCCTCCTATATTTATTATCCCCTTGAAGTTGTCCCATAATGTTTTGAAACCAGTAATGGTCTGTGCATTAGCCACAATGCTGGACAGGCTGTTCAGTTTGCCCCCACCTGCTCCATGAATAATGGCTTCATAATTACCTTCTTAAATGTCCCCTGCCAGCCTGAGACTATGATTCCTGCTGGTTGAACTGTTTATACACCTGGTAGGGGCACAAGCCGGGCGCAGCGTAGGATGTGCTAGGGCATGGACTGGGCCATATTCAACAGTGCCATGCCATGGCTCAGCACCATTGAATATGGCACTGTGGCCACAAACATTATGCATGGCGCAGTGCCACTGCACCAGCGCAAGTGACCAGAGAGGAGCAGGGAGATGCACTAGCATAAGTACCATTGCGCTAGGCGCATCAACCACGATATTCAGTGGTGGACATGCAAATGGGGCGATAATGCATGCAAGGTGCAGATGGGTTCATTAGCATGTCATTATGGCCCCATTTGCATGCAGGTGCACCGATCCCCGGTGACTTGCGCCTGGCACCCTGCCAGGAAGCAGTCATTGGGGACCGATGCCCCCTGCCCCCACCAGCAATGCGCTCCAACGCGAATTCACATATCTCGACTGTGTAGTATGGTACAGTCTGCACACCCATTGGCCCACGCTGTGGACCAATGGGCATAGAGCCGTACTGTACACAGTCAGTCGGCGGGTGGCCGGGTGGCTTGCGGGTGGGGAGCTGCCACCCACCACTGACTGGGAGGAGCAGCATGGTGGGGCTCAGTGGGTGGGTGGTTAGGGAGGGGGGTACCACTGGACCATCAGGGATGGTTTGGATGTTTACATTTCAATGCCTATGCCCACGATCAGGCTAGAAAGGTCCACTGGACCACCAGGGGTATTGGACATTTTAATTTAATGCTTATGGTTGCGATCAGGCTGGAAGCGGTCCACTGGACCACCAGGGATAATGGACATTTTATATTTATACTTATGCTGGCGATCAGGTATGGGGTGATGCTACCATGACAGACAGTGTCGCCGGAGCTCAGGTGACCACCCT
Source organism: Neoceratodus forsteri (assembly GCA_016271365.2). Lineage (NCBI taxonomy): Eukaryota > Metazoa > Chordata > Ceratodontiformes > Ceratodontidae > Neoceratodus > Neoceratodus forsteri. Next base: position 1,455,523,411 of record CM057450.1, on the reverse strand, counting down.
CAGCTGGCAGCTGCCATATTGCACCCTGTAATACAACAGCTCACCTGAGGGTGGCCAGCTGTGCTCCTGATTTTTTTGGCTCAACTGTCTGTGGCTCAGGTAGGGGTTGCACCTGCATCTGCTGAGCACATCCCGGCCGAATATCGGTATGTGTGGAGTATGCATGGGCAGGCCCCCCTACTTGCACCGCATACATTACTGATGCACCCCAGTGCATCAGGATTTGTGCCACACACTTTCCCCTTTTGAATAACGTGCCTGGGTGCATCAGCGGGTTGCGCATGGCACAACTTTGTTGCACCATGCACAACCCTTCTGAATATCCCACCTCTTATGTAGTTCAGTGTAACCCACCTTATTGTTTCCTCACATGTATTTGCACATGCTTATCATACCCCACCTCCCCCAGTCAGTACAGTACATGTTGAGGTCCTACAGTCTCTCGCATGTCTTACCATGAAAGGCTTGGATCTATTTTGTGCTTTGAATTGTTGCTCACTTGTCGCAGACCTTCTTCAGATTTGGACTCCAAAACTGCACAGAGTACTCAGGGTGCCGTCTACCCAGTGATGTATCTGTACAGTGGCAGAATGACCTCCCTTCTACAACTAGTAAAACCCCCTACTGATGCAACCCCACATTCTGCTGTATGTGAGTTCTCATATGACAGTGAGGGGAGGACTATAGACTGCTACTGATTATTAGCTGTAGGTTCTTTTGCTCTCCTGAGTGCTCTGCCTTTAACCCATTATCCCATACTTCGTCTGTGGATTCCTGCACCAAATGTGAATCCCTTTGCTCTTGTTGGCATTAAATTTCAGTTGCCAAATGCCTGTCCACTTTTTCAAGTTTCAAGTTCAAGTTTATTGCAGGAAAACTCCATTGAGCAAGCTCATTCACAAGAAGGTCCTGTGACATAAACACTTAAAGTACAAACGCAGATGGGTAATAACAGTATATACATGAAATGCACGTTGCATGATACAGGCTGGATATACATACAAGGGTACCACATAGGGTGACCGCAGGTGGTAAACATTGATATGAGACAGGGAAGCGACTTACAAGTTGCATACTGATAAATGAAACATGATAACTGGTGTGTGCAATACATATACAGTATTTTGGCAGCTAGAACAAACAACAGTCTACAACTGATATGGGGGGAGGAGTGATTTGATAGAGTAGCAGTGGAGCGTGAAGCAAAGATAAAGCCAGGAGTAGAAGGGTAAGGAAAGCAGTTAATATGACAAATCAATTATACCTTACCAGTGGATAAATATGGCACACATGGGGAAGGAAGAGACTTAATGACAGTTACAGGTGTCTTTTATTTTGGCTGAACTTAGCGATTTGTAGAAGTTTATTGAAACTGTGCTAGTTAGTTTCAGTACGGTTTGTAATTGGTTCCAAATGGAGGGAAGGGCATATGCAATAGCACGTTTACCAAAGGAAGTCAGCGTCCTTGGTATGTCAAGCATAATAAAGTCATTTTTTCCTAACAAGTATGCACTATGTGAGATACTAATAAGGGAAGAGAGATAGCTTGGCAATTTCTGCAGGAGCAGTTTAAGAGTCCATAGCCCAGCATGGAGCAGGCGTCTAGTAGTAAGGGATGTCCAAACAACAGCTGCATATAAGTCACAGTGGTGTGAACGGTAAGGGGAGTTGGTAATGAACCATAACGCATGGTGATAAAGGATGTCTAGTTTACTTAGATTTGCAAGAGTGGTGGAGGAATAGATTACATCGCCATAGTCGAGTAGGGGGAGAAAAGTGGCCTGTACAAGCTTGTTTCGAGTTTCAAGGGGGAAAAGGGGCCTATTTCTGTAGAAGAAACCTAACCTTGCTTTTAACCTTCTAGAGACATCTTGGACACGGTCACTGAAAGATAATTTATTGTTGATCCAGATACCTAGATATTTAAATTTGGTTACAACTTCCAGAGGCTCGTTTAGTGTGGTGACAATGAAGTCTTGGGCAAGGGTATTGGGGGGGGCCTGAGACAGCACTGAGGGAGAATATCATCACTTTAGTCTTCTTAGCATTGAGCAGAAGCTTTGCCTTTATTAGATTATGCTCAAGTTGTGCGAAGTCCGCTTGAAGCACTCCTTGACTTCAGATAACGATGAGCCAGAAGTATACAACACAGTATCATCTGCAAAAAGTGCAGATTGGACGAGATATGTTAGCATCTAAGTCATTAATGTACAGAGAAAACAAGATAGGGCCTAACATGGATCCTTGGGGACTCCTCTTGCAACTGGCAAGGCAGCAGAAAAAAGCCTTCCGCCTTTACTTTTGGAATCTTCCAGTTAGGTAGCTAGAGAACCATTGGGTGGTATGTATTGGCACCCAACTTTGCAAGGCAATTGACTAATAGTTTGTGATCAACAGTATCAAAAGCTTTGCTGAGGTCCAAAAGACTGCACCAGTTACCTTCTTAGCATCTATAGCAGAGATCCAATCATTGGTTACTTTTGCTAGTGCAGTGATTGTGCTATGATTAGCCCGGAAGCCAGATTGAGCTGGGTTAATGAGAGAGAAGGCTTCCAAGTGAGATTTTAACTGAATATGGATCAGTTTTTCGAGAACTTTAGAAAGGATAGGCAATATGGAGATAGGCCTATAGTTATTTACATCGCATGGGTCACCAGATTTAAATAGAGGGAAGATATGTGCTGATTTCTAGCAGGACGGCACAGTAGCAGATGTAATGCAAAGATTGAAGATGTGGAGAATTGGGGCAGTGAGATGGGCGTAGCCTGACCTTAGGAAAAAGGGTTCCAAGCCAGCGTCCCCTGCGCTTTTTTTGGTGTCTAAGTTAAGAAGAGAATCTTCTACTTCTTTATAAGTTATCTTGCGCAGTTGGAAGTTTTTAGTTTTTAGTCTCTTCACGCTCTTCTTGAGAAGGCCACAAGTCTATTGAGTTCTTCTTTCACTAACACAGTAGGAATACCCTTTCAGCCCCCTGTTCCTGAATGTACTTGTCTACAGCACTTTAAGCTTGAAGGTAAAACAGTGTTGACTAATGCCACTTTTTCAGGAAGTCTATTGCAATTGTTCACCACTGTTCAATGAATTAGTTCTTGCTTGTATTTCCCTTGAATCTAACTCCTCTCAAAAATATTGACTGCCTGATTATCCACTAATTCTTGCATATCCACAAGGGCTGCATTTGGTCTGAAGGTGTTATCCCTTTTAGATGTTTCAAAACTGTATCATATCACCCCTGAGCCTGCGCTCTACTATACAGAACAGTTCCAGTTCTGCCATTTGGCCCTCATAGCTCATTTTTTACAAGCACTCATCTATCCTAGCCACCCGTCGGTGCACCTTCTCAATCCCTTCTATAGCCTTCCTCAGATATGGAAACCAGAACTGTACACTATCCTCAAGATGGGGTCTAACCAATGATCTGTACAGGGGTTTTATGCTATCTCTTGATCTGCTTATAAAATTCTCCTGATGCATGCAATTATTTTATTTGCTGTTTTAGCTACTGCCCCAAACCACTGCTCCCATTTCAAGTTGTTGCTGATAACTACAGTTTCAGCTATCTCTTTGTTGTTCAGGAAGTACTTTTCTTTCATATTTTTTCTGAGCTGCATGCATAACTTCACCTTTTTAAATGTTGAATTTCATCTGCCACTTTCTGCCTATATCCTGATCATCTCTGATTTGTCTGGCCATGTCAATGGCAAAAATGAAACCTATGCTCTTGGGAAGAAAAAAAAACAAAGACAGAATACCAGATAGCAGGGGTTTGAATGGTACAAACTGCAGAAAAGAGGGACTTACAAATAGCAAAGAGCAATAGTCTGAAGTACTTAGCACACTGTAATTGGGTATATAGCAAAGCAGATAGAATGCTGGATTGCATATTGTGGGCCTTCTCGAGTAAGAAGAGGGAAGTGATCCTGCCCCTGAACAAATCACTAGTTAGAGCTCACCTGGAGTACTGTGTCCAGTTTTAGAATCCACTCTTGAGAAAAGATAGGGATTGAATACAATATGCAAAGCAATCTCTATATAACATCTTCTGAAGAAATATAAAATGTACTACCGTAGGGTGGTACAGTAGGCATTTCATTAGACTCTAGGATCTGAAACTTCAGGGTTCAAGAAAACTTTTAGAACTACGATATGTCAGTCCTTTCAGTTTTGTCATTTTTGTATCCAACCCCCACAACCATAACTTTTAATCCCGCAACCCACCCATTACTATACTAGCTGCAGGGGTGAGAACTATGTAACTACTTAGGATTTCCTAGGTCTTTCAAAAGAGATTAATTTGAAAAAAGGGGTATGACTGGGTATTCCCAATACTCCAATGTGGGGACCAATGGTCTTCCTTCTTTCCTGAGCATGTACATGCTGTGTGTGTGTTTTTTGCTTCCCTCTTATAAGAAAAGCTGCTTCCAAGCTCATGGACTGTAGGAGCTTTGAGCAGTCATACCCTTGTGCATTTTGGTTGCAAACCAGTATCTGCCACAAAAAAATAATTGTTAGTGAAAAGAAAGATTATGCTACTGATGTCATTAATTTATACTGAATAAACACTATTTTACTTCCATTTGATTTCAATAAAATAAAAAAGGTACTGCAACTAAAAGCAAAACTTACATTATAGCATATGTATGTGCATTTCAAGCTAAGACCTAACAAAGAACAGCAGTTTATGAGACCAATACTTCCTTACAAGCCTACAGGATTTTTAGAAACTGTTTCAGGATACCCCGAACTTGTAAATATGGTAATTGTTGAAGCTCTGTCTGCTAAAGCTTCAAAAACTGCATTCTCAGTCAGTTTCCAGCTGCTGCTGACACTTCAGTGAAAACAGAAAGAGTCCTTTGAATTATTTGGGGTCAGCAACAAAAAGAATGAAAAGTGATCAACAAAAAAAAGGGAAAAGCGATTAACAGAAAAAGTGAAAGATAGGGAAAGTGAAAAAAGAAAGAACTAAAGAGACACATAAAGAAACAATGGAGAAACATCAAGATAAAACTCTGGCAGGAAAAGACAGAGAGGCTGACAGACAGACAGACAGACAGAGACAGGGATTGGAAATGTGATAGAGGAAGAGTGGGGAAAAGCATCTAGGGCCCAACTATGAAAAAAAGGCCTTGTACATAAAAGGAATGTAAAGTCCTCATAACCCTACATGGTAATGGTAGAACATAATTTCCTCCATATCCCTGTATTAAAGAACCATGAGCAAAGTTGATGAATGGAATAGAACAAATAATAATCTCCCATGTAAGGGATGTGAGAATGCCCATTTTCAGTTTATTAGGACTCTGTCATACATTAGCCTGAATTAATTCTACAACTCTTCTGAAAATAAAATCTCAGCAGATGCACTGCAATATGAAACAGGTACTGCTGTCTAAGAAAGATGTCAGACAAAAGGTCACAGCATTTGTGGGAGGGGCTAGACGAATTACAAAACTGAATGTCAGGAAAATCATTCAGACTAAAATAAATCCTTCCTGCTGCACCAATGTTTTTGTGCTGGATGAACATTATTTGGAAGTGCGTAGGTTTCAGTGTTGTTAATTTGTTGCTGTGGCGGTACATCCAAACAACTCGCTGATCAAGGATCTCCATCCATGGAAGTGATGAGTCCTCTGATGGTAATGACTGAAAATGAGTGACGACAAAAATAGCAACTCATTTTCAGCGCTATCATTTTGGGCTACCCTGCAAGGGTAGCAATGCAATAGTGAGGTACAGCAACCGGAAGGGGAGGGATAGGGAGGAGGAGGGGAGGGGAACAGAAGAGGGTTTAAGTAGAGGGGTGTGTCTGCTGTAGCCAAGCCAGCCATGTGGTGTGGTGGTGGTGAGGGTGGCAGGCTCCAGTGCAGCAGGCAGTGGGTTCAAGACAGAGCAGGGGAAAGAATTTTGCTACTGCTTGCAGCTGCTTTTTTCCTTCTATTCCCAAGAAGGAGTGTTGTCCCTTTCTCGACATGCACCCCCCTGGAGTTGGTACTCCACAATCAGGGGTGTGTGTGGAGGGGTTGGGGTGCTGCCTCCCCCCCGCAAAAGCACTAAGTTTTTCCGGAAGTGTGGTCGCCGAGAAGTGCATATCACCGATTTGCTTTTCAGTGATATGCACTCGCCATAATAGCGAGTGCTGTTTTGTGATCACTATTATGACATGGAACCAGTCCTCTCTACATTGTCATTTATAAAATATTTGGCCTAGAATGGTCCCGTGACCCATTTCTGTGATACTCTACTACTGACTTCCCTCCACTTGGTTAGGCTCCCCAAGACTATTACTCTCTGCTTCCCTTAGCAGGTTTCAGGTCTATATTTCCATTTTCTCCCAATCCTGCACATTCTTACTGTATGTAACTTAATAGTACAGTATGCAATGAGATATGAGACGACAGGCCTTCTTAAAGTCCAGATATACTATATAATACTCACTGTAGTTCCTTTATCATTGGTTGTTATTTCAATGTAGCCCACAACATTAGCCTCCTTTTTTGGAACCATGTCTACCATCTCTTATTAAAGTTTTATATGTGCTGTATTAAATCAAACTATGTTGCCATCATTGCTGTAGTTCCCAGCTGCACTCCCACATGTCCATGCTTGTTTTCCCTCTATTGTGCCCTCCGAAACGTGCTGGATTAAAAGGAAAAAATAAATAATTTGACAGTTCCAAGAATTCATGACCTCCCTCCACCTAAGCATTCTCCTCGCACTCAGTTTATTTTAGACCAGTTAAGAAGCATGTGATCATTGTTCAATCATTTGTTGCTGCCTCCCTGCCCTCATCTTCCAACTCCTGGTTAAGCACAGCCTTTTGATAGGGTTTTCTGTTACTGACTGCAATGCTTTTCCCTTGTTATTAGTACTACTTACTTAAGATTTGCTAACCACTTTATAGCAATTCATGTTTGGGCTTACACTATTAAGAAAAAAAACACATTTTGTATTGGCTGAATACAACTAGAAATGACCCAGGAGGGACCTTAAGGTCAATTTGTATTGAAACAGCCAAGTTGTAGAAAACAGAAAGCTGATGTTTCAAGATTAGTTATTCATTAGAAAGACAAATTAGTACTGGCTACTGACTGCCTCCCTTTGATCTGAAAAGCATGTACTGTACTCTGCATGCTGCCAGCATCTCGACTTGTGTACCTTGGTGAAATTCAGCTGTTGTATCCACCAGCCTAATCCAATGAAGAGAATACAGCTCTTGAAAGCTAGACTTAAACATATTTTAAACTAGCCCAATTAAAAGGTATCACCAACACCAACAACTTTGAATTTTATCTACATCATCCACTAGACATATACAGCTGTCCGATGTATCTCTGGTTCTCTATAAAACTCTTTAAGAGAAAGTTTCTAAAATGTGAGATTATTTTGAAGATATTCAATCTCTACAACCCTAAAATATTTCTTAGATACAGTACATATTCACTTTACCAGACATTTGTGTACCAACATTGTAAAATCAAAAAAAAAAGACAAACACATAGTGCAATTCTCATAGTGTAGGTGAGTTACTGAAAAAAAATTGTTGGAGTTACAGGATAAAACAAGATAACACTTATTGTAACCCTAGAGGTTCATCCAAGACATTTCTGAAATCAGTTTTAGTCTCATGGCAATGATACTTGCACACATTCATTTCATGAGGTAAATAACCATTATAACGTCATAACTATATTAACTCACAGTGCCCTGATATTACATCTGGTAGTGTGCTTCTACGATAAGGGTATGCCATGTGCATTGCTCTCACACATGGCTTGTGTTAAAAGTTAATAAAATTTTAATAAACAAATAATGTGGATGGCAAAACACAAAATTGACAAAAAGTGCAATGGAACAGCATTATAATGTTTTGTGAGCACAAAAAATGGAATGTTTTGGTGGTAGATGGACAGCAAGCATAAGTTGTTAGCTAGCTGGCACAGGTCATGGGTATAGTGCATTTTTATGTTCATCTTGTGCATGCGCAGTGAACATTCTGTCATGAGAGTGAGTTTCGAGAGGTGTGACATTGTCACTCCAATGCAGAGCAATTTGCAAGGGGCTCATCAGTGTCACATCGATCATTAGCATGGCAGATCATGACACTGCTGTGGCTTGCTGAGTGGAAAGTTTGTGTAATTCAAAGAAGGGAGCCAGCCCAATCACAGAGCAGCCCTTTCCTTTGATCTACCTCATGCCTGGCTGTGGTCCCTCTTCCCCCAGTGTCATCCCTGGTGCTGGCTAAAACCCCCTACCCTGCCCATTTTCATTGTGCAACACTGGGGAGCCCAGCCCCAAGTGTCATCAAATGTAAGGACAACCCTCCCTCAATCTCTCCCACCCCTTCCATGTTAAAATTCCAGCAGAGGGTGCCCAATACAATCTCGTGGCTGCTACCCCTATCCTGCCTGTTTTGATTGTGAGACAGCAAGGACCCCACCCCTGCTGCCACCAAACATGACACTAACACTGGGGTGCCAAATCCCCAGTGTTGGTACCTGAAATAAAGAAAACCGTCCCTCAGTGTCTTTGTTTTTTGTTTTTATGTAAAATGTACCCTGTAAAAAGGAAAAACATCTATTGATGTATGTTGCCACCACTGTTACTGTCCTCCCACCCAACCCTCCCACTCAGCACCCATCGCCCCACCCCTCCCAATCCCTTACTTACCTAACGGTGTCCAACACCATAATTCTCTCTGGACTGGAGACACATCTTCACACTTCAATGCTAGGCCATGAACTGAGGAAATCAGGTCTGTAGTTCAGTGTATTGCAGTGCGTTTTGAACTTGTCATCATAACATGGTCATTTTTGAATATTTTTGCCTCACATTTTCAACTTGCCTTTTCAGGGCCCAATCACATGAACAATAACTGTGAAATTAGACAAATCTGTCCTGAAAGGTGATTTCACAATCACTGCATAAAGTCACCTTTTGGGCAGGATTTGAAAATTTTCTCTGCCCTTGTTCATGAGGTGGGGTTATAACAAGGCTATGTTGAAAATTTGGGGTACAAATATTAACCAAAACAACAAAGTTATGAGCCAGTGTTGAAATTTATGAATGCAGGTTTGTAACTTTGGTAATTTTCAATGTTTTGACCCCAAATTCTCAACATACTGTAGCTACAGTATTTCTTCACAGCACTTCATGAATGTGATAGCTGTCATTTTTCAAATTCTGGCCAAAATGTATCATGAGGTGGGGTCATAAGAATGCTATGGGGGATCATAAGAAGGACATGTTGAAAATTTGGGGCAAAAATATGAGAAAACAACAAAATTATGAGCCTACATTGAAATTTTTCAACACATACTCGTAACTGTGATAATTTTCAATATTTTGACCCCAACTTTTCAACATACAGTAGCCATTTTTTCCAACTACCTCATAAATGTGACTGTTGTCATTTTTTAAATTCTGGCCAAGATGTGTTTTCACACTTGTGGTGTGAAATCACATTTGAAGCATGATTAGAACATTTTCTCCTCCCTTGATCATGAGGTGGGGTCGTAAGAATGCTATGTTGAAAATTTGGGGTAAAAATACTAAAAAAACAACAAAGCAGAGCTGACTCCATGACATCAAATGATGGGGTATCACTGTGTCACATTGGCAACCTGGGTTTGCACCCCAAGCCTGAATGTCAGGAGCATAAACCGTTAGGGAGGGAGTTACAGCATCCTTTGGATGCTTCCCTCCTGAGGGGGTGGGCCATACTGGACTGCTTGACAGGTGGCTTCCGGAGGTGGCTAGCGGAAGTGTTCTAGGCAATGTGGGTCTCAACATGCTGCTGAACATCCCTGCCCCCAAGATGCCACTGTGGCCGTATGATTGTGGGAGGTGGAGTGGCCCCAGAAAAGTTGGAAAATTGCCCACCCAGCTGACTGGATGATGGCCCCCACATTCCCCTCACACTACACAGCCTATTTCAGCTCCTTTTGGTCTCCTTAGCCCCCCCCACATTCCTGATCAAGGCAATGGAACTTTCTGTCCCCTCCTTTGTCCACAGTGAGGGGAGCCCCATTGCAGGGATAAGATGGGTCTATCAGAATGTAGAAATGATAGGGGATGGAGATGGTGGTGACAGGAGGACAGCCTAGCAGGTGGGGAGGTGGGGTTAACAATGAGTGGCCTAAAGGAGTGACTGATCAGGGGGCAGGGTAGGAGCAAAAAAATAACAAAAAAACAACAAAGTTATGAGTGCATGTTGAAATTTTTCAATGCACGCTCATAATTGTGGTAATTTTCAGTGTTTTGACCCTAGATTTTTAACACAGTCATTTTTTCACACCACATCATGAATATGACAGCTGTCATATCTCAAACCTACCCAAAACTTGCTTTTTTTTTTTATTTATTGAAATCTTGGATACACCTGTGAGCAGATGCTCGTTTGGAGGTTCCACATTAAATACATTAAATAACAAGGCAAAAAGAAAGCCTGATGACAGTTTACAGATAATATGACAAGAGTACAGCAAACAGATAATGAGAGTATTAAACATAACTAGTACATAAAATCCAGCCAGGAATAGGTAAGCTGTGGCATTATACAAAATATGCCTGCATCAGTAGGAGGAGCAGGAGAAGGAAGGGGGAAAGAGGAGCAGGGTAAGCAGGGAGGTGGTCGGAGGGGAGGTGGTGAAGATGCCCTTGCAGTGTCTCTTGGGTTAGGAGCATTAAAGAAGTCTGCTGGGAGAACACTACTGAGGTCAGTAAATGCCTTATTCAGTGAGTTGGCAATGAGTAGGGGGTCTAAGGTTGGGAATCCCTCAACAGTGAGCATAGCAGGGGATGTTTTTGGATCTTTTCTTGTAATATCCTGCAGGTTTGCCCAGAAGGACTTGTTGCTGTTCCATGAGTCGGTGAGGGCTTCTTTGTAAAATTTACTCTTTGTCTGTCTGATTGCTTTTGTACAGTTGTTGTGAGCCATTTTACATTACTAGATGTTTGTTACAGAGCCCTGTGATTGAGCTTTTAGCCAGTACTGATCTCTTGAATCAAGCAGTCTATTAGATCAGGGGTAATCCAAGGGTTAAGTGTCATTTGGCTTTCCTTGTTTTGACAGGGGTGTGTTTGTCGCAGACAGTATTAAATTTTGCAATAAAGAGGTTGGGTGCCATGTGCACGTCATTATATTCCATGAGGTCTGACCAGTTGAGGAGTTTGAGGTCAGCTTTTAGTTGTGGCAGGTGGCCCTTTAAGAGCAGCCATTTTTTTATTATTCTGGTGGGGAGCTTACAGTAATTGTAGTTCCATAAGCATTTGACAGGGGAGTGGTCACTTAGAGTGTCAGGGAGAATGGTAAGGTCAGAGATATGTGCAGGGCAGTTTGTGAGGACCCAGTCGAGTAGTGTGCTGGAGCTAGTCTTAATAGTTGAGTCTGGTCAGAGTCTCTGCCATTTGGGAGAAATGGATCATGGAAAGGGTATCTTTGATAGCAGAAGATCCAGGTTAGAGCCAGTTGATATTAAAGTCTCCTAATAGTACTATTTCAGTGTTTAGGCTCAGTGTGTTGATATAATCCAGCAGGTTGTTGGTGCCAAGACAGAGATAGTTTTGGCAGAATATAAACTGAGAGTAGGGTGAGCACTCTGTTGTGGGTCCCTAGTAGCAGTTTGATGGCTAGGGCTTGTACGTTGTCACTGCTACATGAACCTGGAGGTGGTCTTTGGTGTAGATGACACAGTCCCTGCCTCTTTTTGATTGTCTGTCCTGTCTGAATAGAATGTAGCCAGGCTGAAAGATGGCCATGTCAGGTATTTTCAAGGATTGCCAGGTTTCCATGACAGATAACACATCTGGATTCCACTGAATGACCTAAGCCTTCAGGCAGTCCAGTTTGGGATGTAAGCTGCAGATGTTTAGTGAGGCAAGCACAAGTCCAGGGTTTTCCATGGATGAGTGCAGTGGTTGGGTGCAGGGCCAGGGTTGAGATTCACATTCCCAGATATCAATAGTAGGAGTAGTATAAGTAGATGGAGGAGATGCTTCTGAAATATTTTTTTATAGAGGAGTCACGGCTTTTGCTGGTCACTTTGGCTTTAGTGCACTCTACATGGATTATGAAACCACTGAGTAGTGGCACCTTGGCCAGATCATACGTTGGGGACTCATTCCATGATCTGCTGGATGGTAGCTGATGAAGGTTGCTGGCACTGAGGTTGTAGTTCCATATACATTTAGAACTACCTTCTCCTGAGTAGTTAGGTAGGATTTGTTGGGCCCACTATAAATGCCTGGGGAGGCAATAATGGTGATTAAAATGAGGCTTTGCAAGGCTCAGGTAGGAGTAGGTGCCATTATTGGAAATACAGTGATACTGTGTATCCGTGTTAGGGTAGGCAGCAGGCAGGGCTTCCTTTCCCGGGTAGGGTTAAGCAGCTCTATCAATGAAGATGGAGATGATAGACTGGAGACCAGCCAGGGAGGTACAAATTAGGAGTAATCATTTGACAAAAAACAGATTCATGTTTCCTGGAATGATAGTGGAGAGCAGAGGCATAAGAGGGGGCTTGCATATTTAAAATCACTCTATGAGAGGGAGGAGGGGGTATTGTACCTTTGAGAGCAATGGGTGTGCCTTTAAGACAGTTGGTGAGAAGGAAAAGTGGGAGGGAACTAGTGAGAAAGTCTATTTAAAAGAGTGTCAGAGCAGAGGTGAGAGGGTGGGCCAAAAAACTGCTGTGAGAAGCAGCTCCAGAGAGATTGGAGAGATTGATTTAAGCTCCAGATCTCCCGCTTCTGCACAGCTTAAAACTTAATTTTATATAAGCTCCAGATCACCAGTTTCAGCAAAGCTTAAAGCTTAACTTTATCCAAGCTCCAGCTCTCCCATTTCTGCAATGCTAAGACTTAATTTTACTTAAAATTAATTGGAAGCAGCCAAACACAAAATTAAGATTACAGCTTAATTTTACTTAAAATTAATTGAAAGCAGCCAAGATACAGTAGTCAGAAATCAATCTCCTGGTTCTGCAAGCAGCCAAATGCAACAGTTAAATGACCGTAGGGAGCAGAGGAGGAAAAGTGCCCATTTTAAAGTCTGTGGGGCAGAGACAATTAGTTTACAATTACAGTCTCCATTTTGCAGTCCAGGGGCAGAAACTGTATTAGGCACAAATTAGGTTCAGGAAGGGGAGATAAATCATTTAACTAAGTTTCAAGGTCTCCCTTAAAAAGTCTGTGGGACCAGAGACTAATAAAGTTAGTTGCTGGAGCCCTCAGGGTTCTTGGAGGAAAAGGCTCCCAGTTTGAACAAGCATTTGTCAATGCCGAATGTTTGCTTGCTGGCATTGGCAGTGGTAGTGTAGAAGTTACAGAGCTGCATAATAGGAATGGCAGTGAAGTATTGAACTGAAGCCAACCCCACCACCACCCTGCAGAGAGTGACAGGCATTGGGGTGTGCCTTTGGGTCGTCAGGCATAACGACCATGCCATTTCACCACACCCCACCCTGCAGACACTGACAGTGTCAGCGGTGTTCTAGGGGTCTTTGGCCCTGCTCGCTTTTCCCATTCCATTAGGAAATATGGTGAGGCAGGTGCGATATAGGAAGAATGGGGTGAACTTTGGGGCGAAGAGTCCAAGGCATACCGATGCCTCTCACTGGCTGCAGGGTGTGAATGGTATGGCATTACAGGCAAGAATCCCAAGTCACACCACTGATGCCTGTCATTCTCTACAGGGTTGGGCATTATGGTTGGAAACCCTAATACCTCAGGCATTCATTGATATTTTCACTCCAAATGTTCAACATGTTTTTTGTGACCCCACCTCACAGACAGGGGACTATCAGTTTGTTAGCGAAAGCTGCTTATACCGCGGCGACTTCTGACATTTAGCACCACAGGTGCAAAAACATTCGAACAGGATGTAAAAATGACACTGTACTGTTCATGGGAAGTGTAAAAGCGGCAATGTTGCAAATCTGCAGTAAAAATATTTAAAAAATGGTGAAGTCACGGCGTACATAGAAACTGTGCAACGCACACCCATAATATAATTAGGATGGGGATTTTTTACAGCAGATTGTCAACTCAGGCATTTTGGTGCCTCCGATCATGAACAGTGTCACTGTGATTTTCTTTATCTGTCCCGAACAATGATTTCCCACAGCGACCACGCATCTCTGCGCTGAAAGTGTGAAAACATCGCTTGCTATGTTGTGAAAATGACAGCTGTACTGTAAATAAGGAGGTGTGGAAAAATGCCACTGGTGAAAATCTGGACTTAAATATTACAAAGTCATGAACTTACGAGGGTGCATGGAAACTCATGCCAATGCTCTACTCGTAACACAGTCATTTTATGGAGTTTTGTCACCAAATTTTCAACATAGCCATTTTAAGACCTCTGCTCATGAATAGTGTAACTGTGATTTTCTTAATCTGTCCTAAACATTGCTTTCACACCAACAGCACCATTGTGTGCTACATGTGAAACACATTTTGGCGGCATATGAAAAATGGCAGCTGTACTGTTCATAAGGAAGTGTAATAAAATGGCAATGTTGAAAATCTGGAGTGAAATATTAAATTCCGAACTTATGAGCATGCATAGGAACTATGCAACACACGCTCGTAAAACAGTCATTTTTAGGAATTTTTTCACCAAATTTTCAACATAGCCATTTTAAGACCTCTGCTCATGAACAGTATCACTGTGATTTTCTTACTGTTTCCCATACATTGATTTCGCACATCGACTGCGCCATTGTGCGCTACATGGGCGGAAACACATTTTGAGCAAGATGTGAAAAATGACAGCTGTAGTACTCATAAGAAGGTATGGTAAAATGGCAATGTTGAAAATCTGGAGTGAAAATATTGAAAATTTGCGAACTTACAGTGCGTAGGAACTGCACAACGTGCGCTCATAAAACAGTCATTTTTGAATTGTTTCACCAAATTTTCAGCATAGCCATTTTAAGACCTGTGCTCATGAACAGTGTCACTGTGATTTCTTAATTTGTCCTGTACATTGATTTTTGCCCACCGACTCGCCATTGTGCGCTACATGGGCGGAAACACATTTTGGGTGAGATGTGAAAAATGACAGCTGTAGTACTCATAAGAAGGTGTAGTAAAATGGCAATGTTGAAAATCTGGAGTGAAATATTGAAAATTTGCAAACTTATGAGCGTGCGTAGGAACTGTACAACGCACGCTTAAAAACAGTCATTTTAGAATTTTTTCACCAAATTTTCAACATAGCCATTTTAAGACCTCTGCTCATGAACAGTGTCACTGTGGTTTTCTTAATTTGTCCTGTACATTGGTTTCGCCTTTTACCCGACTCGTCATTGTCGCTACTTAAGGAAACACGTTTTGGGTGAAATGTGAAAATGACAGCTGTACTACTCATAAGAAGGTGTGGTAAAATGCCAATGTTGAAAATCTGGAGCAAACATGCAAAATTGAATTTACGAGCGTCATGTGAGGAACTGCTAACGCACGCTATAAACAGTTTATTTTTTTTTTCCACCAAATTCCAAAATAGGCTTTGAGAGCCCACCTATGAACACTGGCAGTGTTTTCATTTCTCTAATCAGTCCCGAAGGTGATTTTGTGCAGTGACTGCGAAATCATCCTTCGGGCCCGAATAACGCCATGACAGTGACAGCATTCCTGAGAAGGGGTCCCAAAAAACCCCATGTTGAAAATTTAGTGCAAAAATTCCAAAAAAATGCCTGAGATATGCAACAAAGTTGAAAAAACCCTATGTAGTGCATTATACAGCTTACTGGCATTTCCTCAGTTTGCGGTCAGCTTTGAAGAGTGCAGACGTGTTCCCGGTCCACCGAAGATCGTCTCGCCAGCCTCCCAGAGGTAAGTATGAGGCGTGAGGGGGCGGTGTGGGGAGGCAGGGTGCGCAGGTGGGGTGCGGGTTGTGGGGAGGGGGCAGGAAGACTGCGTGGGACCGTTTTTCTTTGGGGTAAAAAAACTGACACGGGATGTTTGCATGCTGGGGTGGGCCCAGCATGGCAGAAGGATGGCTGGGGGCGTGAAGCTGATGGAAATTGGGCACCCCGTCGGCCATGGCATTTGTTGCCACACTGGGGTGGGCTCCCAGCATAGCACCTGTGCTGGGAGGAGGGACAGTGAAGCTGACAGGGGATTGGGCACCCCATCGGCTATACCATCGAGTTGCCATGCTGGGATGGGCACCCAGCATGGCATTTATAAGGTTTTGGGGGAGGGCGCAGCACAGCCGACGGGATTGACACCCATCGCTATAGAATGTGTGGTGGGGGAGCATGCAGCATGCATGTGCATGTGTGTGTGTGTGTGTGTGTGTGTGCGCGTAGGGGAGCCGCGCATGAGTAGGGTGATATCTTATTGTTGCTCACTGAAGCGTAGTTCTTCAACTGTGTCACTGCATTTTGGAGCTATCGTAGACAGCTCCAGCTTGCATTCGGACAGGGTCGCTGCCAAGCAACACTGACTGAATTGGCAGAGGGGTGACACACCTCTGAAATCTTGATGATGGCATTTATGTTTCTTGCACATGCGCAAGCAAACATAAAATGAACAATGGGTACAGGTGTGGTGTATCAGTGGCATCCTGTGGTAATCGATTTCTGTGTGCAGATGAGCTGTTGGGGAAGTGGCTCTGGGACAGAATGCCCAGCCCCGGCCAGGGGCTAAGGAGAAAGAAGAAGGTGGGCAAGTGAGTTAAAAGGGGTCTGAGAGGGTTCAAGATTACAAGAACAGGCAGTAGGACCAAAAGAGAGGTGGACAAAAGAGAATTGAAAGTGGAGGGGCAGAAGACAGAGAGATACAGCAGACATAGCTGAAATCACTAGGCACTTAAAAATCCTGGCAGTTGTAATATTTAGTAAAACCTCTTAACAAACCTTACAGCTGTAACCTTTAGTAAAAGGCTAGGGGAAGGGGCAGAGAAGATAGAGAGATACAGCAGACAGAGGGCAGAATCACTAGGCACTTTAAAATATAGGCAGTTGTAATATTTAGTAAAAACTCTTAACAGACCTTACAGCTGTAACCTTTAGTAAAACTCTTACAGACCTTTCAGCTGTACCATTTAGAAAATCATGAACAGCAAATCTAAAGACAGCCTAAGTTAACACCATTTAGCAAAAGAAAATTTCCTTGAAACTTGTGTTACAGACTGAAAAAAAAAATCCCGGGGACACAGTTTTGGGACACTTGTGGCACAAAGTGACACTTCAGCCATTGTTTTATAAATTACATCTGTCATACTAAGAAGAAGTGATCCAAAAAGATTATGCTGAAATTTTGGGGTCAAAATGTGAAAAAACAACTAACTTATGAGGAAACGTTGAATTGTTCCAACATTTACTCATAACTATTTTTGCAGATTTTGGCCCCTAATGTTTAACATATCCCTTGTGTTACCCCACCTCCTGGACATAGAAGGTGTAATTTTTCAAGTCCCTCTGAAATTTGCTTCCACAGTTGCACAGCAAAATCACCTTTTGGATGGGATTTTAAAAATTCCACCTATCTTGATCATAACGTCAGGTCATAAAAAGACTTGGATATTAGGGATCAAAATGTGGGAACCCACTTAAAAGTAGATATTGCCTCTCAGCTGCCCTATCATTGGTAATTACAATCTAACAATGTGTAAAAGCAGGACACCACTGAAAATGAGACATTGCACCTCACCTGCGCTATCATGGGTAAATATATAGTAAAAATGTGTACAAGCAAGACCCAGTGTAACAGCAATACCAGCATCGAACATTTGGCATTGACACATGCTTGTTTGTACACGTTGCACTGTTTCATCCTGCCTGACATTGTTCTGTCCTTCATCTTAACCCATCAATGTCCAGTCTTCTGCCTAGGAACCGACTAATGAAAACCTCTGTCATCCTGATCAGATGATGCTACCCAGGACCTCTGATTGGCCCCATCACAGGTGACCCCACTGATTTAACTCACTGTCTTGTTACTTAAATCACAGGTGACCCCACTGATTTAAGTCACTGTCTGTCTTGTTACTTATGGCATTGTAAGTAATATACCATTACCTAGCAATTGTCTTCATTAGTACTTCCAGCTACTGTTACTAGACTCATTATACACCATGAAAGAACTGAACCTCTGTTTCCAAACTGTTCTCCATTTATGACTGTGTTTAACTATTGTATCTCTGTATTGTATAATAATACTGAGGTGTTATGTTGTGACTGTTCATATATTGCATATCCTGTGTTCCTGTGCTAACCAGGTCCATCTTGTAAATGAGCTTTGCTCAATGGTGTTCGCCTGGATAAATAAAGATTCGATTGATTGATAACTCAGCTAGATCTCCACAGAGTACAGGAAAAATATGGCTTACTTGCCTCCTGAGGATGGGGAATTGAGGATGAACATCCCAGTGGAAGCTCCTCATCGTGGCATTAGTGGATACTACTACAGGTAAGTCCGGCTAATCCCTCTCCACCATGATGGTCACTGCCCTTCCCCAGGAATAGCCTGCTTTTGCATACAGAGGCAGTGAGACATCATATTCCTCCCAAATATACACTGTATTTCTAAATCAGTTTCCATTTCTTATATACTGATCGAAAAATGTGCGGAAAGTGTAAACAAAGAGAAGAATAACTCTCAGTCCTGTAGCATACTGGGAAGAGGCAAGCTAAATATATGCAAATTACTGAGAAACAGCAGTACTGCATTACATTGAAAAGACTGTAGTAATAGAGCAAACATAACTGGAAAAATATATACATGTTTAATTTAAAAATAGTGCAAAACATAAATTTATATTGAGATGTGTACCCACTAAAGCTGTATGAAATCTGCACACTTCAGTTTGGCTAATTTTGGGAAATGCAGCAAAAACAAAATGTGAAGTTCATGAATTTCATGAAATTGGTGAAGAAAAAAATACTATGAGTCTGTTCCATAAAGGCTGCAGGTGCCTTACCTGGTTGTAAAGTGGCAGTGCATTAGGGCATCCGTGTCAAAGCCGCAAAAGTCAGCTGGGCCAAAATTCACAGTGAATACTACATGCTGTGTGAACATGAAGTGTGGACAAGTCCATTGTGTGTGGCAGCAAGCCTCATCAAATAGGAGTTCCCAGAAATCTAACATATTATCATTCAGAACCCATGGATGTTTGTCTCAAATACCATGATGCACCACTGGAATTCTGGCCTGCTATACCTGTGGCTGCCCCTACGGTGGCAGCCCCCCTGGTAGCTGCAGCTATGTTTCAACCCACGAGATGCAGCATCGATCATCAGACTCTGCCCTGTCCTCATGGCCACAGTCCAGGGAAGGGTCATAACTGGGATTTGCCAAATGGTGGGCCCCTCTGCAACTCAAGTGACCTCTCTTTCTAGCACAATTGTATCCAGTGCCTCCTCACTAGCCTTGCAATGACAGGTGATAGAGGCCATCAGTACACTTCCACAATGACAGTGACCTGTACATAAGCATACTCAACAAGAGGGGCTCTAACACCTTCCTGTGAACT
Organism: Neoceratodus forsteri; assembly: GCA_016271365.2. NCBI lineage: Eukaryota > Metazoa > Chordata > Ceratodontiformes > Ceratodontidae > Neoceratodus > Neoceratodus forsteri. Next base: position 1,455,503,931 of record CM057450.1, on the reverse strand, counting down.
TCATCCTGGTCCAGGTACCCAAGGTCTTCCACTGTCAGAGTGGCCAACAGCTGCACCCACAGGGCACCACATCAGGCATTGTTGTTTTTCACCTTTGTTTTGCCCATTATACTGGCTGTTGTGTGACACTCACTGAGCACATGGAAATGCACATGGCCCCACCACCTTGATGGCCAATCATCATGGTCATGGCAAACTCACACCAAGCTTTAAAAGGCCACTATCATGCATGGCATCTTTACAGGGGATGCCAGGATACTACAAGTTATTGATCTTGTGTCACCATATGCCTTGCCTGTGTTCCAACACTACTATCATCAAGAACACGGTCACCCTATGACTCTATCCCCTTCTGATCATGTGAAGACCCAGTGACCTGTCGACCATCAGTAGACTAAGCAGGATACAAGTATATGGCATGATGGCAGGCCCAAGACATGATGGCAGGCCCAAGACATACAATAACCTTTCACACCTGTTTGTTAGTAAAGGAATAGTGCCGATGGGGTGGGTGTTATGCTGGGATAACATCTCGCCTCGGGTGATTGGGCCCGAGGCCACAGGCTGAGGGCATCCAACATCTAAGAAGGGATATTATTCCAGCATAACACCCACCCTGGAGGGCATTATTGCTATTATACAGTGACTTGTTGTTTTATACAAAATAAAAAATTTTTTTTAAAGAATGCCTTTGTTAGTGTGTAAAAATATTTTTCTTTCTTAAGAGAAGATGAAAAGATAATGCAATGACAATGCAACACATAATGCAAAAAATTGGCAGGAATGTTATGCCAGCATAACATCCCTATTGTGATGGCCAACTGGTCAATCAGAAGCCATGATTCTTTCTTGCCATTGTATAATATGCAGTGTACATGCCATGACTCCAGGTCATAGTGGACTGCATGTGTGACATAAAGGTGGCATTACGTCCCAGTTCTGGCATAAAAATGGCTACCACAGCAATTTTCCAAGCTCTGGACTATTTTGCCCTGGCCTACTATGGCCCCAAAGTATTCTCAGAGTATACCACCCCCTCTGATTGGAGAACAGTGTTCCATACAGTAAGTACTATAATATACATACAGTATGAAGTACTCTGTTTAGTTACTTATTGTGCTAATGTCAGGGTGTCATACACAGCCCTTGACAAACTCATTGCTCTTCTACTCTCAGATCAAGAATAAGGGCCTCATGATGGGGTTAAATGAGGTGCCCTAGAATAGTCAGGCCATGGCCAGAAACCACTGACCTCTGCTGGAGGATAGCACACACCTCCTGTCCTACCTAAACGTCACTTCTGATGATGATGGGTATAGGAACCCATTTGAAATCCTGTGGGCATCATTTGTAACTACATGGTATGTTTTAGCTATACTGCCATTGTCTGATTTCAGTATGTCCTCCTTGAACACGACTGTGACTGGCACTTACCATGTTTCATTTTATTTATTTTTTTATTTTATTTAGTTATTTAACCAGGAGTAGCACACTAAGCTGAAAGCTTTTTTACAAGAGCGACCTGGGAGCACAGGAAAGTTAAGTGACTTGCTCAGGATCACACAGTATGCAAGTGGAAGCTGTGGGATTCAAACCCAGGTCTGGTCTGCTGGGAGTCACCAGATTTGCAGTTCAGAATCTTAAACCACTGTGCTTTACTGCCTCCCCATGATGATGGTCTACAATCATTTGTGACTTACTGGTGAACAACAAAGCAACCAGGTGTGGATCCTGACACATAAGGAAGAGGCCTAGATGATGGAGTGTCCCTTCGGTGCTCTGCTAACTTCCCCATGACAAAAGGTATTAATTCTGAAACCTCAATAAATAAATAAATAAATAAATAAAATAATTAAACCTGTTGCTGCTGTTCAGCTCCTCATATTTTCCTTTTCCATTCCCTTTTTTATTAAATATTAAGCTGGTCATGTAACATCTAGTAGTATTTGGTATGGCCTCTTGCCTCTTTTATGCAGTGAAGTGTCACGCTATTGTCATTCTGTGGGAGTGGGGCACATTGCATGTCCTCATTAATGTACAGGAGTCATCTGACACTGGCTCGATTGAGGTGAGGTAGAGCTGAGTCTGCTGTGAGGATGCTGGAGGCTGGTGACTTTTTCCCTTGATTTGCACTTTGCAGCAGCTCAGCCTGACACACCTCCCTTTAAGTTTCCTCATGTAGTGGGGGCAGGATCAATGTGTCAAAATCCTACTCCTACCACAACCCCCCCAGCCCGCAGTCCCAGCTGCTAATGGTGTAGTATCTTTATTGGTTTTGTGTCAGTGTGTAGTTACAATACATACATAAATGGGGAGGTCACAGTCATCAGGAAGGTCAACAGTATGCATATCCACTGACATGTCCACCATGAGAGCAGTTTGTTTGAATGCTGCATAAGCCTTTCCTTCATCTTGCACACACTCTGATGGAACAGAAACATAGAAACATAGACTTGTCAATGGTAAAGGACCAGTAGGCCCATCTAGTCTGCCCTATTTTCCCTGCCTGTTACTACACCCTAGACCCTATTTGGTCACACGTGTTCCTCCCTCCGCCCTTTCCTCTACTTATTATGCCCATGTTCCTATTCCATGCATGTTTGAAGCTTCCCACAGTCTTCACCCCAACAGGCTCTTCTGGCAGGCCATTCCGGTGGTCCACTACCCTTTCTCTGTAGAAGTATTTCCTCACATCCTTCTTGAACTTCCCCTCTTCAAGCTTCATAGCATGGCCCTGTGTTCTAGTGTTCCTGTTCCTCTGAAAGAGACTCCCCTCCTTCAACTTGTTCACCCCCATGAAGTACATGAAGTGCCAGTAAGTCTCAATCATGTCCTCTCTCTCTTTCTGTCTCTCTTCTCTTCTCTTCTCTTCTCTTCTCTTCTCTCCTCTCCTCTCCTCTCCTCTCCTCTCCTCTCCTCTCCTCTCCTCCAGGGAGCAGTTGTTGAGCTCCTGTTGCATCTTCTTATATGGTTTCTCATAAACTCCTGCACCATTTTGGTAGCTCTCCTCTGCCCATCTTCCACCTTGTCAATGTCCTTGCAGAGCTGTGGCCTCCAGAACTGGACACAGTATTCCAGGTAGGATCTCACTAATAAGTCATACAGTGGCAGCACCACCTCCTCCCTTCTCCTATTAGAAATCCCCCCTTCCCATGCACCTCCGCATCTGGCTAGCCTTGCTATTGCCTTGTCACACTGCACTGCCACCTTGAGATCATCAGATATGATTACCCCAAGGTGCCTTTCTTGCTTGGTAACTGTAAGTACCTCTCCCCCATCTTATACAGAGCCCCCAGGTTTCCTACCCCAGGTGCATGACTTTGCCTTTTTTGGCATTGAAACCCAGCTGCCACACCCCCAGATCCCTTTGCATTCTCTCCAGCCCTTCTTGATGTCCATCCTGTTGCAGATTTTTGTGTTATCCACAAAGAGACACACAATCCTTTTCCAGGTCCTCAGCAATGTCACTTATGAAGACATTGAAGAAGACAGGTCCCATTACCAATTCCTGTGGTACAGTACTCCACTTGTCACTCCCCCATCCCCTGAGTGACTACTGTTTACCACTACCCTTTGCCTCCTATCCTTCAACCAGTTTGATACCCAGCTTACCATCTTCTCACCCACCCCCAGGTTGCAAAGTTTTTTAATTAACCTCTTGTATGGTAGTGTCAAAGACCTTACTGAAATGCAGATAGGCCACATCCACTTCCTAAACCTTCCTAGTCACCCAGTCAAAGAAATCTATGAGGTTTATTTGACATGACCTCTCACCTGTGAAACTGAGCTGCTGGTGGTCCTGCAGCCCATTTGCTTCCAGGTACAACGTCAGTCTGGCCTTCAGCAGGGTTTCCATTAATTTCCCCACCTCTAATGTGAGACTGACAGGCCTATAATTGCTAGCCTCCACCCTGCTGCTGCTCTTGTGCAGAAGGACCACATTGGCCCTCCTCCAGTCCTCTGGAACTTGCCCCCTCTCCAATAAGGTATTGAATAACGTTGCCAGAAGGGTGGCTTGCACTGTGCGCAGTTCTTTAGTACCATTGGGTGGATCATGTCTGGCCCCATCATCTTGTTTTCTTTTAGGGCACCTAATTCCCTTTGGACTCTATTCTCTGAAAATGGACTGGTGTCCGCCCCGGTGCCAATATAGGTTGGTCCATCTCCTCTCCCTCCACTGTAAAGACTGAGCAGAAATACTCATTTAAAATCTTAGCTTTTTCTTGATCTTCCTCCACACACTCCCCTACTGCTCTCCTTATCCTCACTCTCCCACGCCTTGCTTTCCTCTTTTCACTCAAGTACCTGAAGAAAGTCTTAAACCCCTTTTTTGACCTCCTTGGTGATCCTCTCCTCTGTTTGAGCCTTTGCTGTACTCACACTCCTTCCTACCTCCCTTTGTTTGTCTAGATATACCTCTCTGTCCCCCTCCAGATGGTGACACTACTGGACTGGTAAGCTCCACCTGTCCATTATCCAGTTGGCGGCTTACACCAGTCAATTGCACCAGGCCACCTCCAGTAGACATAGCTGCAGAGTCCTGCATTGTGCATTCAGATTACTTAAATGGGGTGTCAAGGGGCATTCCATGGGTGTGTTGATATTCGTGCAGTTTGGGTTCCTACTATTTATGTGTCACTGTGTACCACCTTGTGGACTTGATGGTCCACACCACTGCCATTGTGAATCTGATTGTTTGCATATATCCTGCATGGTGCATAGATACTGTATATGTGCACTATTTATACAGGTGTTTCCTCATATTATGCACATTTTTGTAGACTGGGCCCTAAGAATGGGATTTGCAGATTTTTATTCCCACAACTTCTGATTTATAGAAAATAATCTGTTCCCATACTTAGAAAGCAAATATGCCAAACATTCAACTGTAATATTTTATTACACAATTCCCCAGCTCCAGAACTTAATCATGAAGAACTACTTCTCAACTTGTACTCTGCTTTTAACATCTTTTAAATATCTTTCAATGTATTATGAAGACTTTTTAATTTAAAACCTTCTAAAAACTAGCCTACCTATTTATGAAGACGTTTTAATGTAAAACCTTCTAAAAACTAACTTTTCTGTATATCTTTCTACATTTTTTAATCTTGTAAGTTTGCAGCCCATATGCTGACACTACTTTGTCTCTTGTTTTCCCTTCATTTAATGTAGTGCTTATATTTTTGGGGTTTGTATTTATAGATGAGCCTCTTCACTGACTGCCACAGGGTCAGTATGTTGTTAGACCTCTATTAATGCCCTACCCATAAATGTATGCGAAATGTGAGTAAAGTGCACATACCATACTGGAACATTAACATCTGAAGCAACAACCCAGCAACCACAATTATGACATGCAGGCATCATGGACATGGGGGCTACAGAGACATGCACTGTGTGAGAGAGAAGACCTTGCAGAATATGTCCATTTCTCACCTTTTGACCACCACCATATAAGGGTTGTCCTAGCTTCCATGTATAGTGTCTGTGGCATGGAAACCATGAATGTTACTGTACATGGTATGGCAGAAGCAAGTGATCATGAATGGAATGAAGAATAGCACATAGGGATGACAGAGACCCCCAAACAATCTGTGGCCTCTGGATCCTCCTACAGGTATAGCTAGGTAAGGGGGTCTGAAGCACACCTGGACCAACAGCATTCCCACCGAAAAGGTGGCCATAGTGGTCATGGAGATCTGTCTTCATTATTGGAAACTATACAGAGCAGGGGCTCCAAAGGTACAGTCTGGCCACAAGCAGTGGGTGTGGGACAGCATACAAAATGTGGTCACGTAGTATGGCAAGGCAGTAAGTACCCTAGTGTGCACAGGCAGTGCATGGCTCTATCTGGTACTTGTCTACAGATTTAACTACAGTAGGGTACATAGCTCCTGAATGGTGTTCCAGTTAAATCTGATCCTATGAAGACATTGTAGTTCTGTGAGGGTGCCTAGATCAAGCTCGATATAGTACACATGTGGACGTTGGTGTCTGTGCCTCTGCAACTCATTCCCACATAGTAAGACATTGAGAAGTATTCTTTTCTTCATACTGACCAAAATTGTTCAGACTTACTGAAGGCTTTTCTTTTGATCAAGATACAAATACATTTAAACACAATTTATTTTGTTTTATCACACCTGACTCAGATTGCTCTTGTTGTAATCTATAGCTTGTTTTAGCTGTAATTCATCATGTTTTTGTAAGTAATTTGTCATTGACGTTTGTAACAAACTAGACATGGCTGTGAATAGGTATTTGATCTAGTCTACTTTCTGGATAAACAAGCAAAATAAAAAATGTTGAAAGCAGACAGCGCATGACTTTGTCCCTGTTGGATGGCACCCACTACTGTACAGCAGTGTGCTATGTTGGTTAATGTCTATATAACCAGTATGGATAGACAGCTGCACTGATGGCTTGTGTCTACTAGTCACAAACTGCACTGTGCACAGAACCTTTAAGGGTTTGGAATGCTGAAGACCATGTTTATTTATTTTTTATTTATTGAAATATTTCACCAGGAAGACATACTGAGCAAATTGCTCAGTTCTAGATGTGCCCTGGAGGACAGGGGAAGGGATGGTTACAGTGCATGGATCGTACCATAAGCAAAAGTGCTGTACATAACAAAATGTAGGGTACACTATACAGCAGAATACGTAACATGTGAACATGCAAGGAGTGGTTACAGTGAGGAACTGACAAGAGACAATCAATTGACAATAACAGTTGTACACTACTAAGTGCTGATTATTAAGTGCAGATAGGTCATACCAAGTCATTGTGGCTGGCAGACTGACTTAGATCATCAAGACATCATGGAGAAGTCAGGAGAATTAGGGGTAGTTGCAAGAGGAGGAGATGAAGGAGCACAGGAGAGAGGACAGGGAGTGAAATGAGGGAGCATTTCGAATGTTGATAGGGCGAGAGTTCCATAGCTTAGGAAAGTGGTGGGAGAAGGATGCCTGACCAGCAGATGAGGACCTCTAGGGAACAGCAAGGGTATGGGTGTCACTACTCTTGAGGGAGCAGGTGAAGGCGGGGGGAGGCAAGAGGGATGACAGCAAGTAGAAGGGAAACACTCCAAACCAGAACTTGCTAATGGAGCAGTGCATCATGCACCTATCATTGAGGGATGGTAGAACCAGGGATTGGTACAGCGAGCAGTGCATCATGCACCAGTTACTGAAGGATAGTAGACCCAGGGATTGGCATAGCGAGCACTGCTGAGTGCAGGGTGGGCAGTTAAGAGCAAAGCGGCAGAAGGAACTGAAGAGGGTGTCCAGTCTGGCTAGGGCCATTTTGGGGGTGGCACTGTAGACTATGTTACCATAATCAAAAGTTGGAAGGATCATTTTCAGAGGAATTACTCTGCAGGCTGGCAGGGGGATACATTCTTGATTCTGGTATAAGGAGCTCAGTTTGGGGAGCGATTTCTTGTGAATAGCATCCATGTGACCATGCATGGGGAAGGGGGCCTTGCATGTGCACAGATGGCCAAAACCTGCACAGATCCCAGAATTTTCAGATAGGTTACACCAAGGTATGCAGATGAAAGGCCTTCCAGGAGACACTATTTGGCACACCACAATAATACCAACTCAGTGGAGTAGACCAAGAGTACCTGATGACAAAGGATTGTAGTGGCAGGTGTTTTACCCTCCGTTAGTAGGTATCAGTGCAGGACTGCCCAGCAGCAGAGTTACTAAATATGTAGCAAAGGAATCACTTAAAGGGGCACTGTCAGCTTTACTCCCTCGTTTTTGTTAATAGCCATGCAGTGAGCCTTCTGGCACACACCGAAGTAATTTGTAATGCAGAATAACCCCATAGACATAAAAGTGCAAAAAAAGTACCTGTTTATAAATATGTAGCATAGTGGTCTTTTAGTTGGGCCGATCCATGATGGAAATGACACGGAAGCATAACCCCATTGAGGGATGCTGCATGTGGGACTGGCGCGAGTCACGGTGGCATTTTATGCAAGCCTACTTTAGTTACATGCTGCCCTTATAAACTACTAAATGCGAATAGCTCCTGGTACTTAAACTTAAATCGAGCCTGTGTCCGTGCAGCTCGTAACCACTTTTAAAAACTGGTTCTGTAATCCCGCATGCCGGTGAGTAAAATGTGGGAGATCCCGCTACGTGCAAGGCGCCGCCATGCTATGCCGATTACAGCACAAGTTTTTAAATGGGGAATTCATAGCCACATAGGCCTTCGGTTTCAAGTTTAAAGTTCCAGGAGCCGTTCGCGATTTAGTAGTTTATAAGGGCAGCATGTAACTAAAGTAGGCTTGGCATAAAATGCCACTTCATGACTGCACTCGGTCCTGGCGCGCATCCTCGATGGGGATTATTCTTCTGGTGTCGGTCGACTTATGGATGGCCCGACTAAAAGACCACTATGCTACATATTTATAAAATAGGTACTTTTTTTGCACTTTTATGTATATGGGGTTATTCTGCATTATAAATTACTTCGGTGTGTGCCAGAAGGCACACTTCATGGCCATTATCAAAAACGAGGGGGTAAAGCTGACAGTGCCGCTTTAATGGCACTGCACCCTTTGAAGGCCGGTGAATAGGGTAACTGTTGGACTTAGTAGACTTTTTTTTCTATGGACTGCCATTACCTGTGCTGTGGTCCCCTTGTCTTTGGAGGGCCAAATGGTATCATGTCTCCAAGCCAGAGTTTGTGCCATGCTGTGATTTGAATAATATGCCATGCTATTCAAGGCAGTTTTCTGTGCCCTCTATTTCTATGCATAAAGATATTTTCAACCACAGACATAAATCTTTCAATCATTATTTTGGTCACCTGTCAGTAGTTTCTGTGTATAGTGCACATTGTGTAAATCATTTTGGGTGGCAGTGAACCACAAGAAGGGTGGGGCAGTTCACACATTGCCATCATTAATAATTTGACCACTGCCAGTGGCAACTCCCACATCCATGTGTGTGCTGATGACACTATACTCTTTGTCTATGCTACCTCGGTCCCTGCTGTGGTAGTGCTGCTTCAGGTGAGTTCAACAATGTCTGACACTGGTTCCAGTCCCACTGACTTATGGTAAATGGCTAAAAGACTGTGTCTATGACCTTTGGCACCAACAGAAATCATGCTAAATGGGCCAGCCCAGTGGAGTTGAGGGCTGAAGCCCTGATGAGCACTTTACCTTGTGCCACACCAAACAGGGGCGGATCCAGGAGTCCTATAGATGGGGGAGCTCAAGTCAGATAAAAAATAAAAATAATAAGCTGGGGGTCTGGTGGACCCCCTAGGCCCCCAGAAATATTTTAACAAGGTGCATTTTGGAGGGTATTTCTAATGCAATTTCTACTCATTTCCTCCCTCTTTTGTTATTTGCACCCTAGCACCATCCCCAGAGTCCCCACATTCCACATGACAGTATGTTGCTCAAAATACCCTCCCACCCCCAAAAAAATAAAAAATACCAAGACTGCAGCTAGGCAGCAGCATATCCAAAACACATAAAAATGAAAAAAGTTGAAAGAGACTTGGTGATAAAAGATAAATTAAATGACAATCCAAGTAAACAAGTTCATAAATGTCACTCACTCAAGCATATTACGACATTACCAAAAAGCCAACCCATCCCAGTTTGTCCTACGGTACAGATTAACGTATTCCCCAACCTTACCTCAGTAAAAAAAAAAAATACAGTAACTATAGAAATATGGGAACAAAGTCACTTTGCTATCTAGTTTCTGAAAATATCATTTCAAGTCCACTTGTTATTTTTGCAAAACTTATTTTATTCTATAGCATAATTTATTCCAAAGAAAAGACATTTTTAAATAAATGAAATATTTTTTATTGTTTTAAAATGGCCTTTACTGGGATAACCCCATGGTATGAGGCATCTCTTTTTTATGATAGGCCCAAGAAGTCAGTAAGCAGACAGAAAAACAGTTTTTAAGCAAACATAAAAATGCATTTTTTTATCAGCAACAGCACTTGCTTGGGTATATCACAACTTGCCCCCTCCCTTAACACATAGAACTAGAAACTAAATATTTGATTCTATCACTTTTTTTCCCCAGTTTTGTAACTGCCTGTGTCAATGAGCCAAACAAGGTCTTATGACTTCTGTTGGAAATTTTGCTCTCCAAGCATGCAGAAACTCCTGCACATGCCATAATATACAGCAGAACACCTTCAAAGTTCCTATGTCTATTAATTCCCTTATGCTCATTCACACTGTACAAACATGACTGAAAAGACAACACAGATTATACATACAGTACATGCTGAAGTTTTTACCTCAGTTCACAGGTCTCATGTACCAGTTTCTGCATCTCCTGGTTCATGCTGTCGGTGAGACCAGACCTGCCCCAGCATTAGTTTTGTACCATTCCCAGCATAGGATTACCATCTGTCCTGAGTTTCACAGGACAGTTCTGATTTGGGCAGCTGTGACTGCAAAAAAACATGAAAAATACTACATGTCCTGACTTTTCAGTAGAAAAAATATTTTCTAACTTTCCACTAAATCTTCTAGAAAACCATAGTACCTTAATTAAAATACATTAAAATGATATGAAACCATAGAAGCAACCAAGAAACTACAATACTTAGCCTTAATTCTGATTATATAGAGAAAACAAGTCTGTTGCACTGGTCAAGGTTATGTACTGTCCTGCGAAAAATCATGTTTCAGTAAGAAATGTCCCACTTTGGGCTTCTTAAAAGGTGGTAACCCTATCCTAGTATGGTACAAGAGGGCACTACTGTCCAACTCCCTCTCCTGCAAATCCAAAGCAAAATCAATTTGCCATATAGGACAAAACTAGCAGTGACCTTAAACAATTTTAATGTCATGAATTTAAGCTCCCCATACTAGAAATTAATAACACTAGTACTACATTTATTACACACCCAGTTTGATGGAACAGTAATGTCCTGTCCAATCCCAGCAGCTGCCCCCTGCTAGTTTAACCAGTATCTTTTAATTAGTGCCATTGACTGCATTGAATTATTTGTGACTTCACCATGGGAAATGAATCTGACTGACCCTGGAGCCAGAACTTAAGTAGGTACGGTACTACTACCGTATTCATTTCTGTAAAGACAGGGACATCATCACTGGACACTCACACCTCAAGATACTTGCAAACAAGTTAAACAACTTAACTTTTCTGGAGGTGTGAGTGAGAGAGAATAGAGAGGATTATCATGGGACACCAGTAAGGTTGTCACCTGTCAGTTTTTTTTACCTGGTGATCAGGTTTTCAGGGTCCCTATCAGGAAATCCGGTTTTGCTCTGTGCCGGTCAGGTTTTTAAACCATTTTGAGTGCTCACATACTTTTGAAACATATTTTGTCATATCATTCATTGTTTCACCTAAATGTCCAGGTTAAAAACAAGTTCCCTTGTCAACGTAGCCCTTTGTTTGTGAAAGTAGTCAACCTGAGAGGTGTAAAGTATGGCAATTAACACCATTAGTACTTACTTAACCTAATCTTTTCCACTGCAACATAGAAACATAGAAACATAGACTTTGACAGCAGAGAAGGACCGCTTGGCCCATCTAGTCTGCCCATTTCCCTCCCTACAGGATAGGCTGCAGATCCTAGTTAACCAACAGCCTATTTCTTCCTACCCCCCACAAGAATTGCCTTATGTCTGTCCCATGCATTCTTGAATTCTCCCACAGTTTTAGACCCCACAACCTCCTCTCAGGAAGGCTGTTCCATGCATCCACTACCTCTCTGTGAAATAATACTTCCCACATTGCCCCTGAACCACCCTCCTTCTATCTTTAAATTGTGTCCCCTTGTTCTTGCATGTCTCTTTTCTGAAGATGCTACCCTCTTGGACTTTGTTGATTCCACTGAGGTACTTAAAAGTTTCTGTCATGTCCCTCTCCCTTCTTTCCTCAAGGGTATACATATTAAGCTCCTTTAGTCTCTCCTCATACGGCTTCTCTTGCAGACCCTGCACCATTTTAGTTGCCCTCCTCTGGACTGCCTCTATCCTGTCTATGTCCTTGCAGAGATGGGGTCTCCAGAACTGGACACAGTACTCCGGATGGAGTCTCACCAACTGTCTGTACAGAGAGATAACAACTTCCTGTTTTCTGCTGCTGATGCCTCTCCCTATACATCCCAGTATACCCCTGCCCTTCCTACTGCCTTCTCACATTGCTTGCTAACCTTAAGTTCATCTGATATGATTACCCCCAGGTCCCTTTCCTTTTTTGTTGTTGTTACTACCTCCCCCCATTGTGTATTCTTCCCCTGGGTTCTTGTTTCCCAGGTGCATTATTTTGCAATTCTTTACATTGAATCCTAGCTGCCATACTTCTGACCATTCCTCCAACTTTGCCAAGTCCCTTTTCATCCTTTCCATGCCTCCTTTGTATCAACCCTGTTGCAGATCTTTGTGTCATCTGCAAAAGGCATACTTTTCCTTCCAGTCCCTCCTGCAATGTCACTGATGAAGACATTAAAAGGACTGAACCCAATACTGAACCCTGCGGTACCCACTAGTAACCCTCTTTCTTCAGAGTGGACTCATTTATAATTACCTTCTGTGTCCTGTTGTGCAGCCAATGTTTCATTAGGCTACCACCCTGGGACCCACTCCCAGGCTGGTTAATTTGACTATTAATCTTTGTGTGGGACTGTGTCAAATGCCTTGTTAAAGTCTAGGTAGGCCATGTCCACAGCCCTCCTGGTCTACTACTTTGGTCACCCAGTCAAAAGAAATCTATTAGATTCATCTAACATGACCTTCCCGCTGTGAACCCATGCTGCCTTGGGTCCTGTGCTCCACTGGCCTCTAGGTGCTCAACTATTCTTTCCTTCAGAAGTGACTTCATCACTTTCCCTACCACAGAGGTCAGACTGACAGGTCTGTAGTTTCCTGCCTCTGTCTTGGTCCCACTTTTGTGAAGGGGAATCACATCCACCTTCCTCCAGTCCTCGGGTACCACACCATCCTCCCATGATTGTTTAAAAAGAGTAGCCAGTGGCTTCACTAGTTCCTCCCTTAATTCTTTTAGAATTCTGGGGTGAATTCCATCAGGACCCATTTCTTTGTCCACCTTCAGTTTTAGGAGTTCTTGCAGAACTCTTTATTCTGTGAAAGGACTGGTATCGACCCCCCTATCAAGAGTGCTTCTGTTAATTGGATTAGGCACTTCCCCCTCCTCTTTTGTGAATACTTAGCAGAAATATTAGTTCAGTATCCTGCTTTTCACTGTCCCCTCTGCCCACCACCATTCATTCTATTCAGCCTCACTATCCCTCCTTTGTCTTTTTCTTCGCCGCTGATGTACCTATAAAGGTTTTATCCCCTTCTTAACTGAGTTGGCTATCTTTTCCTCAGTTTGGGCCTTTGCTATTCTGACTTCCCTCCTGCTTCCTTCTGCCTTAACTGGTACAGCTCTCTGTCCTGCTCCTTCTGTGTTTCCTTATACTTCTAGAATGCTATCTTTTCTTCCTGACTTTCACAGCCACCTCTTTGAGAACCATAGTGGCTTTTTCTTTCATTTGATTTGTTTATTTGCGCCACACAAAGGCTTGTTGCCTCTGTGATGGCAGTTTTGATGATTCCCATTGTTGCTCCACACCTCCTTCTAGCCTGTTTGCTAGTGCTTTTCTGAGGCACTCTCCCATCTTGCCAAAGTCAGCCCTCCTAAAGTCCAGTACCCTCACTTTTGTATGGCTTGACTCTGTAGCTGGGTTTAATGTGAACCACACTGTTTGATGGTCACTTGTCCCCAGATGGCAACCCACTTCTAGATCTGAGATCCTCTCACTGCCCCTGTTTGAGAGTATGAGATCTAAGATTGCTCCCTCATGAGTGGGTTCCGAAACTAGCTGTCTGAGGCCTGCCACCTGTAGGGCATCAAGAATGGCCCTGCTCTTGGATGTGGCTGCAGCAAATGTGCTCCAGTTAACATCTGGTATATTCAGGTCTCCCATCAACTGTATCTCCCCTTTGTCTGCCATTCTAAGAATGCCTTCTATCATATCCTTGTCCATTCCCTCCCCCTGATATGGGGGTCTGTACACAACCCCTGTGCGGATTGTGGTGCCCTTTCCAGTCTCCAAGGTGACCCAGTGCCTCCTCTTCTCCCTGTTTACTCTTTTGTTCAGTTGCTTTTTATCCTTCCTTTACATGAAAGCTACTCCTCCCCTCTTCTCCCTGCCTGTCTCTCCTGTAGGTTAAAAGTACCCTGGTATGTTAACATCCCAGTCATGGTTCTCCGTGTACCATGTTTCTGTGACTACTTCGATATCCAGGCATCCCTCTTCCATCAAGGCCACCAGCTCAGGGAGCTTGTTGCCCAGACTAACGACATTGGTACTCATTACCCTCCATTTCCTGATGGCCTTACTCCCTTTTGCCCCATCCCTGTCCTTCTTGCCTTTGTCACTTTCTCTATTTACCTCTGCCCTTCTCCCTATCGACACCTCTATGTTGGTGTTTGCCGCACTTACTACCGTGATTATTTGGGGGGGCTAGGTTTTCCCTGCTCCTTTCCAGTGTCTCCCCCCTTGGCTAGTGTAAATGTTTGCCAATGAAGCATTTAAACCTATCACCTAGGATCCTGGTTCCCCTCCCAGACAGATGCAGCCCATCATGCCAGTATAGGCTTGCATCACTCCAGGTGGACCCCAGTCCCCAATGAAGCCAAATCCTAGGCTCCACACACAGTTTCTCAACCACTGATTGAATCCCATGGTGTGGAACACCCTAGCCCTCTCCTATGCCATAGATGGGCAGCACCTCCGAGAAGGTTACCGTCCGTGCTACTTGACTAAGCCCCCCAATTCCACAAACTCTTCCTGCACTTCTCTAATCCCTTTCTTAGCCAGGTCATTTATCCCTAGGTGGACAATGACATCCAGCTCCTTCCCCTCTGCAGCTGCTCTGACAATCCTGAGGATTCGCTCCCTGTCCCTCCAAGCCATGGCACCAGGCAGGCACCTTATCTCCCTCTCTCCTTCCTCCCCCAGTTCTACCTTCCTAACAATGGAGTCCCCCCAGGAGTTGTTTCCTTCCCCTGCAGGGTCCCCTGCCACCCTCCTGTGGGTCTCCTTTGTGGAGATTCCCAGCATCCTCCTTGGTCTCCACTGCAGGTGCCTCCATAGAGGAACCACCTTTGCCAGAATGGCATAGGAGTGTGGAGAGGTACAGCTGGAGGATGCACCTCTTTCCACCACCCTCACCCTCCCTGAGCCCACTGTGGTCCAACCGCTCCTCTTTTTTGGCAACCTCTGAGGCAACAGCAGTGGCACTGGTGGTCCCTGGATGGAAGAGGAGGTCCCACAAATCCTGGCCAACTCAGCCTGGAGATGAGCAACCTCCTCCTTCAGCCCAGAGAGGTGCCTGCAGATGGTACAACACTGCATCCTATAGAATATCTCCCGGAAGACTGCTGCTCCACAGCCACTGCACTGCACCACTCCAATCATGTCTTATGTCTGGCCCCTTAACTATTTGCAATCCTTACTCTTTTTTCTGTTTTTTTTTCTCTCTCTCCTTACTTTCTGCCTGTGTGCCCTTTAAGCTCCTGATTGTCCTGTTCTGAGACAAGAATATCCTATATTTCTCAGTAGACCCCTTACTTGCTCAGAGGCAGACCTCCAGCAGCAAGAGGAGGCCAGAGAGCTACTCTTGCCCTTCTAGGATGGTGGGTCTTTGGTGGTTCTGTGATCACTCACTTCCTGCTCCCAAACAGGAATTTCCTGTTGTCAGTCAAATCCTGTGCCTGTAAAAATAGAACTAGCTTTGGTGGGGGGTGGAGGGAAGGGAAGGAGAGCAATATAGTCCCAGTAGAGAAGTTCAGTCACACAGCAGTCCTTTCTCCTGGTGTCTTCTGCCAAGCTATTAGCAGGATCTTTCTAAGGCAGTCTTTAAATGTAGCTTCCTTCTAGCTAGGCCACTCCCCCTACTTACTAGATCTTTCTACAAGTAATTTAAACCTCACAGTTATTAAGTACTTTCAATCACCTGAGATTTACACCTAGGTAACTGTTCAGATTACCATTCAGTTCAGTTAACTCAGGCAAACACACTTTTTTTTTGTTTTGTTTGTTAGTTTTTTTTTTACCCTAAATTAAAGGTCCAAGTACAAGAGTTCTTCTTCTTTAGTCCCAGTAGAGAAGTTCAGTCACACAGCAGTCCTTTCTCCCGGTGTCTTCTGCAACAAAGCTGTTCCCACCTTTTGTAACAGTAACAGAGCCAGTTGTCTTCCACTTTCATTTGCTGGTAAACATTTTCATCTCTAACAACATTTAGGCATTTTTAAATGTTTTAAATCATTTGTTTTCCTCAAGAAGAAAGCATGGGCCCCCAAGGTGCAGGGGCAAGGTTTGCACCTAGCTAAGGCCAGCTCTGCTGGAGGACAGATGAGACCTGTGTGGCTCAGGCAGATTTCATGGAGGCATTAGTGCATACTGGTAAAGAATGCAGCACAGTGTGCTACTAATGGGAAGCTCCATGATGGGGGAGCTACTGCACCCTTAGCCCCCCCCTCTAAATCTGCCTATGCCAATGACCCAAGTTCAGGAATGAGCTTGTGTTGCCAGGGGTTGGAGGGGGTGTGGGCCAGGACTGGGTGTAGCAGCTGTCAGGCAATTCTCCTCTTCCAGATTAGGGAGGCTGCCAAGTGTGATCTTGGCTGCCACCTGGTGGAGGTCTGGTGGCAGTACTGAATGCCCAAGCAGCAGACATATCTGTGTCACGGGGTTAGGGGAGAGCTCCAGGTTCCAGGTTGCATGTGCACATCCTCGTGCATGCAAAACCCATGATGCCTCAGCTCGCATAGGGCAGAAAATAGAAAATGGGACACGAGGGTTAGCTGGTGCACTGCACACCTCTCCAGACTCACACCACCACCTGTACATCTTGACACATTCTAGATGTCCCCCTCCACTCCTGCTGTGGGGTGAGGATCCATGGGGGAATCTGCACTGAGGTAAGTCCAGGTGAGGCAGTAGCTAGTCTGAGGGAGGTGGAGTCAGAGCAGTCAGCAACCAGAGAGGTAAAAGCTGGATGAAAAAAAGCTTGTTAGGCTGTTATCCCCCACTTGAAGTTGTTCTGCCCTTCAAGCAACTTGGTGTGTGACTAGACAAATGCCTGAACTTCTTAACCACTTTTTGTCTGTGGCACAGAGAAGCAGCCAAGGAGAAGAAATGCCAGCGGCCTTTTAGTTAAAGACAGGCGCTACCGCATAAATGTTTTTTCAAACTGCAGGAACTGAACAGTCAATTGTACCCTTTGGGAAAGCAGATCACATTAAAGATCACACTTAGATATCTTCAAGAATAGATGAAAATGTTGGGGTTACTCAGCAGAAGTTGCTGTTGCATAATAATTTAAGATGGTCCCACAACATTAACATAAACTAAAAGGGTGTTACATTTCAGAGGGTACAAGTTCTAGAAGCAGCCCCAATGTGTTCTAATGAAGGGACAAGAAGTCCTGAAACATAAGCAAACACTTGAAGGGAGCAAAAAAAGAGACATTTATAAAATAAACACATTTTAAAAATACAGTGACAAAGAAAAGAAAGAGTTCTGAACTTCCTAACCAACATTGATGCTATTCACAATAAACTCTGCCCCAAACTAAGTGCCCTTTATTGCAACACATCATGCACACCCCTCTCAGACCACCATCAGAGCCTTACTAAGAAGATCCTTCTGGCGTTTGACCGCATGAATACGGTCAGTGGTGCTGCTCCAAATTCTTCTCTTGCCAGACTGTACAATCTTTTCCATGTTTTCTGTCACTTTGCTACAAACTCTATTCCCCTCAATCATCATTTTATCTCCTACCTTAACCTCTCCCTCCTCTTACTTTCCATCATCTCTCACATTGTGCCTCATTTCAATCTAAATACTGGTTCTCCTCCCTACCTCCTTATCTCTCCTCTTTCATTTCCCTATTTCTTTTTCCACTTGCTTGCTGCACTTTTTGTAACTCCATTCCTTTGCTTCTCCCTTTTCAAAACTTCTATTGGTCCCTCTTATTCCAGCTCTGAAACTTGATAGATATGTTGGCACTCTTCTCTTAGTTGAGGTGTAATTATTTTGTTTTACCTGGGTCATAGTTTTTGTACTGCTCATAGTCTGACTCTGTTTATTAACCTCCCCTTTCAAATCCATTGCCAAATTTACACTCCTTTGTATGTGTAGCCCCCATGTTTTTTTCATGATAAATTGTACTATATGCAATTTGTTTTATCAGTCTCACAGTGTTTGCCACCTGCACTATATTGTGTTTATTTGCACTAGTTTTGTAGCCTGTTCTGTTTTTTTTTTGTTGTCTGTTTTTTTTTTACCCCTCATAATCCCTGTTTGTCACACCTGGAAATAAGCCTCAGCTCAGTGTGCCTTTGCTGGTCACTAATTTTTAAATAAATAAATGCATACATACATGCATGAATGAATAAATAAATAAATACATACATACATAAATAAATACATACATACATACATAAATAAATACATGCCATTTTCCTGTGTTCATGAGGGGGCCATGCCAGATGACTTAAGTGTGTGCTGGTTGCATGTCATGAGTACATGGCGGTCAGTGAGTGCCCCTGTCTATGTAACAATGTTGACTTCGCTTGTTACTGCTGTTCAGAGGATGTGCTATATTCTAGTACAGCTCCTTCCATGGCCCAGGCATTCCCTACCATTTACACAACTCTCCATGTGTTCATTGTACTATAAATATGCGTTGCCATGTGACACATTGGCATATGTCTCTCACCGATCACTGCGTGATGTCTGCATGTTTGGAAAGCACCAGGGTGCCTGGACAGCTTCTATGTCCACACACTGGGTGCATTGTGCATATGCCTCCAGGTTATTTACATTATATTGCAGCGAGTCACGCTATGCATATCCACACCATGGCTGTCTCACATGAGTGGTTCCACAGTGCATCAGGCCCCAAGTCCCACAATGTGCACCAGCTTCTCCATCTCATAAATCTTGTTCACTGTGCCCCACCAGTCCACTCAGATTGGAAGAAAAATTTGTAAATACTTTCAAGAGATTTGTTTTCTGACATTATGGGAACAGAAAATATATATTTTTTTGCATTTGAGTTGATTTATCATTCTTACAACCTACCCTGTATCTTCCACCAGCTCCTCACAACATTTTCCAGGCTTACTACAATGATCCTTCACTATATCAAATTTAATCAGGGCCAAGATATTAGTTTGTTACTGCAACCCATTCAGTTAAATGAGTAATAACCAAAAACACAGAGTCAGTGTTTGCATTCACCGTTATTGTAGAAAAATGTTTTTAAATGAAAGAAGTGCCGCATTTATTCAAAGCGAACACTCGTCTGCATAAAATCTGTCATTTTGGTTTGCCTGCTGCCTTTTCTGGTGGCCATGTTATGGGTATAAGAAATAAAGAATGGAGCTGCCAAAGATGGCTAAGCTTTTGGTCCATTAGCTCGAAAGAGTTTTATCTAAGTATACAAGTACAACATAATGTATATGAGCTGATACAAAGACTGCACATTTATTTTGAAAGTCCTATAGGAAGCTAAGTTGGGGTGACCTTGAAAAGAAACTGACAACATAAAGGACCATTTACATAAGGAATGACAAATGTGGTAATGGCATTACTCTGCAATGATCATGTTACATTACAATGTACCACAATGCTGTATGTCCTTATTGCAGTGGAATACAGTCCTATGCAATAGAAAGGGAAAAAGTGCAGCAGTCTGAACAAATGTACGTAAATTATGTAAAAAGAGAATGCAGCAATATGAATGAGTTGACCCTTATAATAATTTGTTTACTTTACCATTTTTTTAACCCATGATAGACCAACAGACATGTAGCATCTTACTGTCAGTGTAGCCCTGTTTCTACAAAATGTTACAAAAAAAATAGCTGGACTGAAGCACAGGGTGGTCAAATAACTTGCTTTAAGGTCACAGTGAGAGTCTGGTCATGGTGCGATTCAAACATGGGCTCTTCTGCTTCACAGTTCCATGTACTAGCCACTGCATTGCATTGCCTTCCCTAATCACAACACACTTCTCCTCTTTATGCAGATGTCTATGGACTACTCTAGCTTATGTTTATGCTAGTCTTTGCTACTTGCACCAATACAGAAGTGTTAGCACTACTGTGCACTGTAGCAATCACTGTCTTTGAATGCTACCAGTTGGCAGCAGCAGTAAGACTGACAGTACTGTTGTCATTTGTTTACCCACAGTTGCCCATGTGAGTCACATAAATTTCTTTAATTTGGGATCAGGTGTCTTTCCAAATGCACAGTTGGGCACACTTAAGCACAAAATGGTCAAGTAACTTGGTCACATTCATAAAATTAGAGAAAGGCTATTCTGGAATTTGAACTCTGATTCTTTTCATGCTATTGCCTGGGACCATGAACCAGCTGTACTGACCACCGATGACTATACCCAGGCTTTCAGGCTGCTTCTTGTCCATGTATTCTCCAATAGGGGCACTAGTCTATTAAAAAGGCTAGCCCTTTGAGCATGTTTCCTCAAGGTGTGTACTGAACAGCTCAGCTACTGTGAGATGCAACATCTCATTTCTAGTGGGATCCTGCTTCTAACCATTTTCACAGCAGGGTGGACTAGAGTGCTGGGAGGTTAAATGACTTGTTCAAGATCACACAGTAAGAATGCGGCTCTAGTGGGCTTTGAACCAGTGATTTCCTGGTTCCCAAGTCAATGCTCTAACCACTAGACCTCATTGCCTGTTGTATGTAAGCACAACGTTATCTGCTGTCTAATTTAATTTAATTTTTACTGAAAATACCTTCAAGTGTCCATATTTTATGGTATATTTTATTAAACATTATTTACCCAGGATTGTCCAGCTGATATGCAACATTTCATTTTCAGTAGGGTCTTCTTTCTACCAATTTCATCAGCTGGATGGACTGGAGCACTGGGAGTTTGAGTGACTTCACTGGGATCCCATAGTGAATATTTGACTTTAGTGGGGTTTGAACCTGTGATCTCATGGTAATGCTGGTACTCTAACCACCTGACCATGGCACCTACCTATTATACCACACTGCCTCTCTACTATAACATACCGCCTCTCTAACTAGACTATGTTACATCTCTAACTAGATCACACTGTCTCTCTAATCAGTTCACAATGCCTGTCTAAGTGGACCACACTGTCTTTCTAACTAGATCACACTGCCCCCCTACTATACCACATTGCCTCTCTAATTAGACCACATTGCCTCTCTAACTATATCACATTGCTTTTCTAACTAGATCACACTGCCTATCTAACTAGAACACACTTCCTAAGTAGATCACACTGCCTCTTTAACTAGACTACACTGCTCTCCTGTCATGAACCCACTCCTGAGGGTCAGGTCCACTGAGCTCACAGTGCCCACCTCTAAGTACAATCTGTGACAAGGAGGGGGAAACAGGGGATATCCTCTTTGAGTCCCTCTATACCTCCCTGGCTTCACAACTGAACACTTGCCACAAATTCCTAGGATCCCTTCTTTACTCTGGATCAGGGTACAATACTAGTCTCGAGTCTCATAGCCAAATGAGAACCCTTTCTTGGTTGTTACACAAAGGGGAAGATCCAGGCATTACAACCTCTTTGGGGTAGCACTGTAGCCCTGATTCTGCCTTCTCCCATGGACATGCAATAACCTGGTTCAAATCCCCACAGACCCTTCTTTGAGACTTTGGTATTCCCCCTATCTTTTATCCAGACTTTCCCTTTCAGACCCTTTATTCAATTTGGTAGCTTATGATGGCCCCCTTAGCAATAACAGTTTAGTCAGAGATTAATACTAAACCTCCCACAATCGCACACACAATTATAGGAAAATTTTGCTCAGGACAGTTTTCTAAATAGCAAAATGTTTTTACTAAATAGTTACTATTTATACAGTTACAACTAAAAAGGTTTAAATAATCCTTTTGGTCACAGCATAGCAAAAGTGGAATTGTACAAAAAAAAATACCACTATGACAGTTATCTAAAGTTCTACCTTAGTTTGTAGTAAATTGAAGTCCGTAATGAGTAAGTGCAAGTCTCTATTTCTTAGTCTCTATGCTGTGGCAGTTTTGCTTCTCTGTGTGTTCAGGAGATAGTCCAGATGAAAGGCATACTACATGCCCTGAGCTGAGGGCTTTAAATACCTTCTGGATCATGTAATGTCATCAGTTATCCCAGTTCTAAAGAAACTGGTCTATTTACCTATCAGGTAAGTCAGAGCAACTACTCTGTTTGGCCAGGAGAGGTCACTGTTCCACTGTTTCAAAAATTCCAAGATTATCAAAAATCAAATCCAGACACATATAATTAACATGGATATGACATTCAGAGTTTAAGCCTTTTGAAGTCCCCGGTAGACAATTTGCACCCATAAGACAAAATTAACGTTAGCCTGTCAGGATGGTCATTTGCTGCTCAGATACTGGCTAACATATCCTGGGCTTTGAACTGGCTTCCTTCAATTAAGTTACAAAAAAGATCATGTAGACTATATGAGCTGATTTTATTACCTCTGGGCCAGCTAGTCAGGAAATGCAATTAGCTTCTTGCCAAGCAAGCTGTTTTGCAGGTTACAGGACTATCAGCCATTACAAAAAAAAAAAAAATTCCCTTCTCTACATATTTGCATTTAAACATACACAGAAATCACATAAAACATAACATTATGTATTTGTACATATATATGTACATATCTCTTGCTCTGCTCCTCCATGCCTTATGCTCATCTACTGCTGGGTCCCCCTTCTCCCCCCCCCCACAGTACTCTTTGTGTCCTTCTTTTTAACCACCTGAAATCTGGACTTGGCTTAGCACCCACCTTCCCCTATTCCCTGCCCTTGCTGCTTTATTCCCCCTAATTAGTTTGTACCACACAACCTTGTATGATGTGGCCTCTCATTCCCATCCCTTATCCCTTCCTATCCACTTCCCCTTCCCCCCTTCCCTCCACTTCTCCCGTACTTACTACATCTTCCTACTATGACCCCTGGGGGATCCAGATGGAACTACCTGGCCCTGGCCTTTACCGGCAACACTGTTTGATTGTACATATCTTCAACACAATTTGTTTTGTGCATATTGATTGACTGTATAATGTTTGTTGTACTTTATCCTGCACTTATATTTGCATCTGTATTTTGCATATGCCTTTTGCTGTTTATGTCCCTGCATTGTATCTGTTGTTCTTTTTATGTGAACTTTTCTTCTTGTACTGTACACCCCAGGTCCACCTCGAAAATGAGCTCTGCTCAACGGTGTTTGCCTGGTTAAATAAAGATTTTGATTGATTGATTGATTGATTAATTGGCTGGCTGGCAGGGGTACAGCTTGCCACACACACTGCCTCTCTAACTAGATCACACTGCCTCTCTAACTAGACTACACTGCCTCCCTACTGTACCACACTGCATCTCTAACTAGACCACACTACCTCCCAACTGGACCACACTGCCTCCCTACTGGACCAAACTGCATTCCTACATTATCACACTGCCTCCCTAACCAGACAGTGCTGCCTCCCTCTTAGACAATACTGCCTCCCTATTAGAGCAGTCACCAAGAGTAGGGCAGTAATTTACTCAGCACACTATGTTATTCAGAAATGTGTATGACATTAACTGTATTTAGAGTTTGTCAGTCACATATAGGATAGTGTATGAGAGCCCATACACCACAACACTATTCTTATACTGAGTGGTTACCATGGTGATCAGGAAATTAAGAGCGAAGCTTGAGAGGTCCCTCTGTCTTCATGGTAACCACGAGGTTTAAGAATAACAATGTTATATATTGGGGCTCTTATACACTATTCTATATAGTATATGGTAAAACAAAAACACACACTCACTTACTTTTTGTTGTTATGTCAGTCAATCTCTGTCATCCACCACCACATTTCACCACCATCCACCCACCAGCCTGCTCGCACGCACAATGCTTCAATGGCCAACTGACCTATGAACACTGCTGCTGGGGACACTTGTATTGTGACGTAGCTACTACAGCAAAACAAAAAGTCATTATGCTGTAGTAGCTATGTCACTACTACAGCAGAATGACTTTTTCAGATGTACTGTATAGATCTCCATACAGAACCGCATTCCTCCATACACTATAACAATATTCAAGAGCACTGTGTGTTTATGCTCTTAAATGTTGTTTTGGGTGACCAACTCCGAATAAATGTCACATGGATTACTGAATAACATGAAGCAGTGTGGTGAGTATTAAGTTACTTCTCTATTCTTGGTGACTTTTCTACTCAGCATTGTTGGGGACAGACTCCTCCCTGTATTGCCTTAGTTTGCAATGCCAGCCATATTGGAGTCCACAGATAATCTCCCCATTTGACCACACTGCCTCCCTGCTAGACTACTGTACCCCCCCAACTAGATCGCACTGCCTCCCTAACCAGATCACACTGCCTCCCTACAAGACTACTCTGCTTCTCTAGTAGATTACTCTGCTCTCTAACTAGACCACTCTGCTTTCCTAACTAGATTTCACTACCTACCTAATTGAACCACACTGTCTCCCTACCAGACAACTCTGCCTCTCTAGTATGTTACTCTGCTCTCTAACTAAACCACACTGCCTCCCTAACTAGATCACATTACCTACATACACACTGCTTCCTTAACTAGACCACACTGCCTCCATCTAGACCACACTGCCTCCGTAACTAGATCACACTGACCCTCTAACTTGACCACATTGCCTCCCTACTATTCCTTATTACTCCCACACTAGATCTCAGTATTTTCTTACTGGATCATGCTGCTTCCCTAAGTAGACCATACTGCCTCCCTAATTGGACCAGAATACTATATTACTAGACCACACTGCCTCCCCAACTAGACCACTCTGCCTCTGAACTAGGCCACACTATTTTCCTAACCAGATCACGCTGCCTTTCAACTAGACCACATTTTCTCCCTAATTAGATCACTCTGCCTCCCAACGAGACCACACTGCCTCCCTAATCAGATCACACTACCTTGATAATAAACTGCACTGCGTTCCCAGCTAGACTACACTGCCTCATGACTAGACCACACTGCCTCCTTAATTAGACCATGCAACCCCCTACATGACCACATTGCATTCCTGCTAGACTACACTTCCTCCCTAACTAGATCACACTGCCTCCCCAGCAAGACCACACTGCCTTCCTGTAATAACACACTGACCCCTTAACTTGAGCACACTGCCTCCCTATATGTCTGGTCTGCCTCACTAACTAGACCACACTGCCTCCCTGCTAGACTGCTCTACCTTCCTTAACTCAATAACACAGCTTCCCTAGCAAGTAAGACCACACAGCCTCCCTAACAGACCATGACCTCCTGCCCTGCCTTCCTTATAAATTCAGTTGCTGGTTATGTCGGTTAAAAGACATGGCTGCAAATAATTATTTCTGTCTCCATAGAACATAGCCCCTTTGTGCATGTTTTCACAAAGCGTGTACTATTTAGCCCCCCAAATGTATTGTTTCCAATTATGAAGCAATGAAAAAATAGGATCGATAGACAATTATGAACACATTTAGATTTTGTAACAGGCTATTCTATACTGTCTGGGTGTACAAAATAAGGAAAGGCAGTATGGTCTTGTGGTTCGAGCACTGCATTGTGAAACAAGAGACCATATGTTCAGAGCCTGCCATAGTCACTGACTAGCTGTATAACTTATAGGAGATCACCTGATCTCCATGTGAACCAGTCCTCCTATCTGTAAAACTAGGTAGAAACTGGGCCCCACTAGAACAAGATGCTGCATCTCAGTTAGGCCACCTTAGGTGCATGCCATAAATTGTTAAAATAACAGGGTGGTTGGCCCAGCTCCAGCATCAGAAGCATTTGCATAATACATGACATGCCCTTTTGCTGGCATTGCAGTGCCAGATATGAAACAAGGTAAGAATATTCTTCTATATATACTTCCGATGTTCAGCTGTTCACAATCTATAGTGTTAACAATTTATCATCAAAGCAGTGACTTGCTGCCAGCTTATCAAAGTGGCCACTGGATGCATATGATCAAGTCTGAGCATCTGGCTCTTCACTGTTCCTGACATTAGCACAGACAACAGAATCAGTGGACTATTGAATGCAATTACAGCAAGCGAGACAGACAATAAAGATTGATAGCGCCTTCTCTTTTTATCACACACAAAACATAGTGGGGGTTAAAGCTTTGCCTTGAGCTGCCTTCATTTAATAATGATTGAAAATATGCAATTGTGTTGGCAAGGCACTGTAGCCTGTGCCACTTCATTTGCTGGACATACTTATCAAATTAAATTAAAAGTACGTTGCCAACAGCATCAGTTATTATATATTAATGTTGAACATTTACGTGTTGCTGTTCACAAATCACAGACAGATCAGAACAACGCCTATCAGTGTCTTTGCATGTCATGCACAAGAAGATCTGACATTCTAACAGTTAAAGTAAAGGTTGTTATTTACTGGAAATAATACTGATGGCTGATTCTGTTCCTTTCTATTACTGTAATTTCCACAAGAAATTAACAAATTTATATATTTCAAAAAAATCTTTTCAATTTTGATAGTCTTTCAAGAAAACATGCATATGACTATATAGTGTTACATGTATCACTGCTTAATATATACTTTACCAGTTAGCATAAATGTATGAAAAGTAACCCTTCCCCTAAATATGCCAAAATGTAGGTTGCCAGCAGCATCAGTTAAGGTATATCAGTGATGAACATTTAAGTGTTACTGTTCACAGATCTCATGTACTTCATGTTTCACAGTCCTGCTTGGTATAAATTAAGCAGCCTGTGTGAGTGTTGATGATTGGGGGTGCTGTAAAGCTGCCTTTTTGAGGTACTGTATTAAGTGCGGCAGATACTGCCTGAGCTATGAGGCTGATACATAAAGGAAAATAAAAAGGAAGCAAATATCCAAGAACAAAAACAAAATCTAAACTCTCACTAATGTTCTCTGGCTCATTATCTAGCTCTCCCTCTCTCAAGAGCTTTTGTCTGGCAGGATGGCATCCCTGGTCCCTGAATTGTTAGGACCTCAGGACCACATGGATAACTGCAAATATTGCCTCCATTAGGAGTCAAGGCTTATTATATTCACACTCATCCTAGTGAATGTTGTTATAGGAGTCTTGGGGGTTTTGCTGTAACCCCTTCCCCACTTTTAGTTATTTTTTAAGCATTATTATGATATGGTGTGTTTTATGTAAACACCGTGAAGTAGAGTCAAAGTTCTGATTTCACAGTCCTGCTTGGTAGAAAACAAACAGCCTTTGTGAGTGTAAGCCAGCACTAGAAGAGGTAACAGAGATGGTGTTTGTCAGGTGTCCACCAGGGGAGGCCAGTGAGCAAAAACCTATACCAGCTTGGTAAGGCTTTCAACTAATTATTCATTTAAACAGTCTCCTCTGATATATTGCCTCCTACACTAACTGATAGTATGGCAATAGTAACAGTTGAGTTACAAGATGGAAATGTAGGAATCCATAGCAAAACCTGTTCACTATTTGAAATATTGATGCCAGTGTAATATCATCTGCTGACATGACTGAGTGCACTACCTGTATTAAAATAAGAGATCTGGAAGTGGAGGTTATGAACCTAAATGAGGGCTCAGAAGAATCCATGAAATACATGCACTAGAGAATTTTATAGATGATATATTTATTTTTTATATATTTTTTATTTATTTAGTTGTTTAACCAGGTATATAAAACATACCATGGGTAATAACACAGTCAGTAAATGAAAGAGAATTGTTTCATAGTCTGGAGGGAGTACAAAATAATGGTTAGGCAAGAGAAGAATTTACAGGGAGTATAATGATGTCGGGGATGATACTGATTGGGCTCTAGTGAGGCATAGTAGAAACACCAAAAGAGGTTGGAGGGCAGGTCCATATTTTCCAGCAATCGAAAGTCAAAGCTGGGGCCAGCCCGTTAGTGCAGTGTTAGGGCTACAGCTCACTACATCAGCGATCAGGGTTCAGGTATGAGTTAGGTTCATTGAGCACCAGCCGGGGGGGGAGGAGGACTGAGTGACCCAGCAGATGCTCTCCACTGGGGAGGGAAGGAGACAGTAGTTGCCATGGAAGCAACATCTGGGTGACAACAGGTGGAGCCACTGTTGGCACTGTGAGAGGGCATGGTGACGTTGGCTGGTGCCATGCTAAGCATGCTACAATGCCCACATACTGTATACACACCCTTACCATTGATGTCCTTGGTGAATGGGTTGAGAGCAAGGAAACACCCTAACTGATCAAGATAAAGTTGACCTCCCCCTAGGCACTGCATGAGTGATCTAGTTACCTCCTCTGCTGGATCTGTTTCTCTGAAGGGGCTTGGAGAACCCTGATGTTTTTGCTATAGGACAGGATAAACCATGAAGGACTGAGATGGGGTAACAGGGACAGAATTTAATTAATAGGGGATAAAACAACCACAAAGGAATTATTTAACTACAAAAATTCAATGCATAGTTGTAACAGTAAAGTAGTAACAGTAAGGTAGGACTACTAAAATTAAGTAACAGAAAGAACTTCTCAGAGGAGAAGATGACAGAAACATTCACTACCTATACATATGTCTGTGCCTTCTACAAACACAAACATCAGTTAAATACTCTGGGACAACTAATGCAGATACACTTGGGAGGGTATATGTCAGCCCTTGACCTGCCAATGAGGTAGTAGTGCTCCTTCTCGTGGTACAATTGACCAGGTTGAAAAACGAGACTGGATCATTGGATGGCCATTGGGGGAGGGGTACTTAGCATCTCACAGGATGCTTTCCCCCTCTAGAGAGGAAGGGGGGTTCACTGTTACTGCGTGACCGCCACCTGAGTGAGCATGGGTGGTGGTGCAGGTGAAGTGCAGCTGAGGGATAGGACAGATGCATGCCTCAGCCAGGATCCCTGGGGGGAGGAGGGTAGTGTAGGAGAAAAAGGAAAAACAGCCTTGCAACACAACAGCTCCATATGGCCTGCAGACCCCGGCACCACACCGATCCAGGCTCACTCTTGCAGTCCCACAATGCTGCTTTCTGAGGGAAATAGCTCAGCCCAAGGACCTACATCAGTGGGTGGGACACCACAGGATTCCACTCCAGGAGGCAGGTAAGTCCTATGGGATGCTTGGGGGGATGGGGTTGGGGCAGCACAGGGCTCCAAGATGGACTAAGACCAGTTGAGAGGGGAGCAATAAACAGAAAGTAAAATAAATAAAATGTTCAAGAAAGAGGAAGTATGCAAACACCAGAAAGCATTAGATATTAACAAATCTCAAAGCCATTGCAATACTCCCCCCCCCAAGAATGTTGACAAAGCTGCCAGTCCATATGGTCTGTAGGGTCTTTTAGTATAGAAATGGTGCTATGTGACTGGTGAATGGCAAATGTAGTCCCATTCATAACAAGCATTTGTCAATGCTGAATGTTTGCTTGCTGGCATTGGCATTGGTAGTGCAGGAGTTACAGAGCTGCATAATAGGAATGGCAGTGAAGTATTGAACTGAAGCCAACCTCACCACCTCCCTGCAGAGACTGACAGGCATTGGGGTGTGCCTTTGGGTCATCAGGCATAGCGGCCACGCCTTTTCACCACACCCTACCCTGCAGACACTGACAAGTGTCACGTGTGCCTTGGGGTCTTTGGCCCTTATGCACACGCCATTCCATCAGGAAATACGGTGAGATGGGTGCGGTATAGGAGAATAGGGTGAACTTTGGGGCCCAAGAGTCCAAGGCATACCTCGATGCCTCTCACTGACTGCAGGGTGTGGAACGGTAGAGTATTACAGGCGAGAATCCCAAGTCACACCCCGATGCCTGTCATTCTCTACAGGGTGGGGCGTTATGGTTGGAAACCCTAAAGCCTCAGGCATTCGTTGGTATTTTCACTCCAAATTTTCAACATGTTTTTTTTTGTGACCCCCACCTCATGAACAGTGGCAATATCAGTTTGCTAGCCAAAAACTGCTTTTGCACAGTGACAACAGCGTTTAGCACCACAGGTGCAAAAGCACATTCCGAACAGGATGTGAAAAATGACAGCTGTACTGCTCATAAGGAGGTGTGATAAAATGGCAATGCTGAAAATCCGGAGTGCAAATATAAAAAATTTGTGAACTTATGAGCGTGCGTAGGAACTGCACAATGCACACTCGTAAAACAGTCATTTTTAGGAATTATTTCACCAAATTTGCAACATAAGCTTTTGAGAGCCCACCTTATGAACACTGGCACTGTCATTTTGTTAATTGGTCCTGAAAGGTGATTTCACACAGTGACTGCAAAATCACCCCTTGGGCCCGATTAACACCATGACAGTTCAAGAATTCATGAGGAGGGGTCCCAAAAACCCCATGTTGAAAATATGGTGCAAAAATCCAAAAAATGCCTGAGATATGCATTAAAGGTGAAAAAACCCTATTTATTGCATTATACAGCTTACCGGCATTTCCTCAGTTCGCAGTCGGCTTTGAAGAGTACAGACGTGTTCCTGGTCCACCGAAGATCATCATACCAGACTCCGGAGGTAAGTATGGGGCGAGGGTGTGTGTGGGGAGGTAGGGTGTGCAATGGGTGGGTGTAGGTTGGGGGGGCCGGGAGACTACGAGGGACAGTTTTTTTTTATAGGCTTAAAAAGAAATTTAAAAACCATCTCGGGATGGTTTTCCCATTACAGGGGCGTTGGGCACGCTGGGGTGAGCTCCCAGTGTACCACCTGACTGTTTCTTGGGGTGTAGCCAATGGGATTGGGCACCCCCGGCACAAAAGCGGGGGAAAGAGCTGAGGGGATTGGGCACCTCAGCACAAATTTACTTTTGTTTTCGGGTGCATTCTGCCAATGGGGAGGGGTCCCCATCAGCAAATCAAACTGGAGGGTCATGATGCCGACAGAGAGTGGACTCCCCATCAGCAACTTTACATTGGAGGGACTGAAGCCAACAGGGTTGGGGCCCCCGTTTAAAACTTTACTGCTGTGGTGGAGGCACATGCTACGAGGATTGGCCACCCCTCGGCTCAGAGCAACTTAATATTGTTTGTGAACAGGCGGCAAGCCGCCCACCATGTTCACAAACAATATCACAGTCAGCAAGTTCTGCCCAGCAATGATGGGTCGTTTCCTCATTGCAACAGAATCATTGATGCTGCAATGACGAGGCAGCCCCTGATTGCTGCAGCAAAAACGTTGCAACTTGGTGCAACTTTTGGAAGCCAGTGTCATCAGCACACTGTGCCTCCATTGGCCCACCACTGCCAAGCCCCCAAATGCTGTGCCTCCCTTGGCTGCTACAGTGCCACGCCTCCACAACCTGCTTCTCTACTAAGCTGTCACATAATGTTTCTTGCGCATGTGCGCAAGCAAACATAAAAAAGTGAACTGGGCCATGCTGGGAAACTATACCAATTTTGTCTTATTCCAATTCTCAAAAAAAAATGAAAGAAACAAGCTTAAGAGCTATAATCAATGACCTCATTGTTTGGCTGGACAATATGGACAAACTACAGCATGAATTAACTCCTGCCTGACTAATATTCTGTTTTTTTTTTGTTTTGTTTTTTTTCCAGCAAGTCAGTGAAGCTTTGGACAAAAGCATTCCAATGGACATGGATGTTGTGTTTTCAGACTTTAGAAAATCTTTTGATACAGTGATGCATCAAGGGTAATAGAAAAACTATCTAAAACAGGAATTTTCAGGGAGATTTTCACATGGGTAGATTGTTGGCTGATTAACCAACCATGGGCCAGATTCACAAAAAATTTCAAAGTACAGCACAAAAGTTTTGCGATTGTGCAGGTATCCAAGTTTGCTGTTCATAGTCGGATGGCACACCATGCTATCTTACTGTGAATAGGGCTAGGTTGAGGTAGCAGTAACCCCATTACCACTAACCCCAACTCTAGTAGGGCCACCCCAACATGTAGCCAGAAGCATGGCCCCACAGTGAATAGTGCAGGTGCACTACTCCCAATTCACAAAAGCAGCCATGTAAATGAGCCCATTGGGCATGCAAGGCACTAGGTGGCCACTTGCATGCCCATTATGGTCCCTTTTGTATAAGCTGTGGGGAGCTTAGCACTTCCTCCCCAGCCCCTGGCCGATACATGGCAGCAGTCCCTGGTGGCTAGTGGTCCACCCACTGATTACCAGCCTGAGATGTAAAAGGACTTATCCCTGGTGGTAGTGACCCTCCACCATAATCGCTGGCCCAAGTATGAAAAAATAAGTTACCCTGGTGTCCAGTGGTCCCTCACCCCACCCGTACCCATGCCTACTCTAGAAATAATATTTCCCTGGTGCTAATGGCCCCCCCCATGTAATCACTGCCCAAGTATAAAAAAGTAAGTTACCATGGTGTCCAGTGGTCCCTCCCCCCACCTGTACACATGCCTGTTCCAGAAATAAAGTATCCCTGGTTTCTAGTGGTCCCTCTCCCCACCTACACACATGCCTGTTCTATGAATAAAGTCTTCCTGGTGTCTAGTGGTCCCCCCAACTGTTTCCCTCTCCCAACATCTAAATCAGTATTCCCTGGTGGTCTTGTGGTCCCCCCCTCACTGATCACTGGCCCAATATTAACAAAGAGTATCCTTGGTGGTTTAGTCCCCCCCCCCAATGCCAATTGCTTGCCTGATGAAAACAATGTATTTTCCTGGTGTCTAGTGGTCCCCTCCTCACCAATCGCTGGCCTGATATATAATCAAGATTAGCCCTGGTAGTCTAGCAGTCTCCCCTCCCTATCCCCAATACCTCCCTGCCCAGGCTCCCTGCCATACCTTGAATGTTTCTCTGGTGGTCTGGTGGACACCCCTCCCCATCCTCAATCTGCCCGTACACTACAAGACAAAGTTTTCCATGGCATCTAGACTGACCCACAACACCCACCCCAACCCCAGCAACTAATGTCCTACCACTCTGCTTCTCCCCCATCCTGAACCCGAGCCAGTGACCAGCACAGCCCTCCTCTCTCCACCATGGCCAGCTGACAACTGAGCTGTCACTGAGCATGTACTGTAAAGGTTAACTTTCCATTCGCAAAGTTATGCAGACTGAGAGCCTGAGACAAAAAATAAAATTGTCTATTTAAAACTGAGAGTTTTTAGCCACTAAATTATTGCAATGAAGAAAGACAAAGAATATCAGAGCTGTAGCACAATTTGGTTTTATATAATGACTTTCATACACATTGTATTCCAAGGTGTTTTACAAGGCACATGGGTTCCATACTAGTAGCACAGAGGAGGTAGAATGGAACAGAATTTCTGGTGACCAGCCCAGCCCATCAGGGGCCTGATACATCTGGTGCCTAACCCAACCTTTCAGGGAATAAAACAAATCTGTCTCCTTCTCCCAACAAACACAAACTGAGAGCTCCAGTGTTCAACCTGACTCATCAGAGAATAAAGAAAATCTGCCCCCCCCCACCCACCTACCTGACTGGTCTGATGATACCCAACCCAGCTCATTAGGAAATACAAAAATATGCTGCTGTCTCACAAACTGCCTGTTAGGTCTGGTGTACAACCCATCCTGCTGGAATAAAACACTATATGCCCCATTCCCCCAACAACTTGACTGATTCAGTGCCCAATATGTCCCATCAAGGAATAAACTAAAACTGTCCCCCTTCCCCAAACTACCTGACAGGTCCAGTGCCCAGCCTGGGCTATCAAGGAATAAAAAACGAACTGCCCCACCCAACAACCATTGTTCATCCTGGCCAGTCAGGGAATAAAAAAAAAATATATCTGACCACATCCTAATGGATCAGGTGCCCAACCCTACCTGTGTTGTACTTAAAAAATCATTCTGTCCCCACCCCCCAAGTATCTTACCAGTCCAGGGCCCAATCGGCTTATCAAGAAATAAAAAAATCTGTGCCACTCCCTCCCACTGCCTGATGGTTCCTTTGTCCACCCTAGCCCATGCACTAAACCAATCTGGGATAAGGAGGAGCAGCAGCAAAGTAGTGAACAGAATGTAGAATATTCAGGGCAGTAAAACACTGCTACACATGTCCACTGACTGGTCACAGTGAGGGTCTCAATACTGGTCT
Source organism: Neoceratodus forsteri (assembly GCA_016271365.2). NCBI lineage: Eukaryota > Metazoa > Chordata > Ceratodontiformes > Ceratodontidae > Neoceratodus > Neoceratodus forsteri. Next base: position 1,455,469,813 of record CM057450.1, on the reverse strand, counting down.
GTTCAGGCTACCTCCGCACTATGGTGGTAAACTGGACCAAGACTGTAACCACAAGTATCAGATGTCCTGGCTCCAGTGGCTGACTCTCCCTCTCTAGCCCTTCCCTTCTCTGAGTGCTCAATCTCAGCACTCTCTTTTTTTTGTTAACCAGGAGAGACACACTAAGCTGAAAGCTTGTTTACAGGTGCGACCTGGGAGCACAAGGAAGTTAAGTGACTTGCTCAGGGTCACACAGTGTGCAAGTGGGGGCCGTGGGATTCAAAGCCAGGTCTCCAGGTTTGCAGCTCAGAGCCTTGAACTACTGCACTATACTGCCTCCCAAACACAAACATAGGGATCCCACTGCCATATAGGCTATAACCTAGCATGTTGTACGGCAGAATGTCTGGTGCCCAACCTGATCCATCAGAAAATAAAAAAAAAATATGTCCCTGTCCCACAAACTACCTGATAGGTCCAGTGCCCAAAACCAGCTCATCAGGGAATAAAAAAAATATTTCCCAATCCCCAACTACCTAGCAGGTCAAGTGCACAACACAATCTGTAAGAGCATAAAAACAATCTGTCCCTACTCCTCCAACAAACTACCTGATGAGTCCTGGGCCAAAACCAAGCCACCAGGGAATAAAAAAAGTCCCCCCCCCACCTCCCCTAAACTACCTTATGGGCCTGATACCTATCCTGGCCCATCAGTGAATAAAAAGTAATCTGGGCCTCTACCTTCAAGTACCTGATGGATCTGGTGTCTAACCTGAACCATCAGAGAATTAAAAAAACTGGTGATATGGGGGGCTATAAGTGAGTATGGTGCTGGGGGAATGAAAGCAATTGCCTGGTGTTGGGTAGACCTGAACCACCGTGTACAGTGTTGGGATCATAACTGAAGAGCAGTGCCACTGTGTCAAACCCCTACCTTTAGGCAGTGTTTATAAAAAATCTTTAAAACTGGTGTTGGATATAATCCTTATATAATTACAACTGTAACAGTAAGACTGGTGAGACAGTAAAGCCTACAACAAAACTAAATAGTGATAATAACATCAAAAAAGCAAGACCAGCCTTGCTATCAACAACCAAACTGTGTACTTTTTTGATTTTCAGCACCAGTCTGTTGATAATGAAATAGTAATAAACCAGGTTAACATCATACTGTGATGTGCCCACTATTGTGACAACATCCTGGCTTCAAAAAAGTTTGCAGTAAAAGTATTATCAGCATACATCTTTACACTTGCCTTGTTAGAGACTTATAGAAGTTTGCTAGTAAATAATGAAAAGAGAAGGATCCCGGCATGATCCTAAGAGGGCACCATAGGATACCATTAGTGTGGCAGAGGCAGTATTTCTGAATCACAGCATGAATAGATTGTCCAGTGACCTGCAGGGGAAGATAAGGAAGAAAAAGAGGGCATATGATAAATGGAAGGATTTCAGCATCAGGGCCAGGGAACTACAGAACAAGTCATTATAGAGGGAAAGCAGGGCTATGATTGCAAAGGCCAAGGCTGGACAGGAAGACAGCATTGGGCAGGGGATCAAGCAGATTAATGAGCAGTGCTGGACATCTCGGGTGGGTTTTACACCTGTGTGAGGGAGACAGATGAGGCAGTGGAGGCCTGTGCTGTAATAGGTGTGTGACTCCACTGTGCCATGTATGCTCCCTGGCCTTTTCTCCAGGTATGCCATGGTTTAACTGTGAGTTAAAGCAGTTGAAGACCAGGGCCCAGAAGTTGGAGTACTGTTGGAGAAAGTCCAAGGCTCTGAAAGGCAAACTGGCTCAGAGTATTCACTTTTAGGAATATCAGAGGGCATTGGCAATCACCCAGAAGTCAGCATGTTTGTCTAGTGAGATTACTGCTGGGAAAAATTGACAAGTTCAGCTTTTCTGGACCATTTATTGGCTTTTACACATAGCCTGTCAAGAGTCTGGAAGGGCTTCGTCATCTGCCAAATTTAAGGCGTTTGCTTGTTTTTTCTCAGACAGGTTGTCTTCCATTTGAGCCAAGATTTCTCCAAGTGAGCTGTGGAGGGCAGGCAGTGTTCAGTCTGGTCATCTCAACAGTCTCCACCTTGCCGGAGGAGAGTTAAATCTATTTACGGTGGACGAGATATGTGGGGTGATTTTGGAGCTGTGATCCATGTTTTGTAAACTGGAACAGGGCCCAATGAGGCTACTTATGAGCTGCAAGCGGTGTTTAGGTCTGGTGTTTGCCAGGACTGTTCAGTGCACCTTGTTGGAGGGGATGTCCCCAAATCCATTGAAAAATGCACTGATGAGACCCCTCCTGAAGAAACTATCTTTGGACTGGTAGCTCTTGGCAAATTATAGACCTGTCTCTAACCTGCCCTTTCTGGGAAAAATTACAGAGAAAATCATAACGTTGCAGCTAGAAGCACACCTCATGGACTTTGACATCTTGAGCCCCTCTACTCCAGATTTAGGTCATGTATAGCACTGAAACCACATTAGTCAGGGTACACAATGACCTGCTCAGGGTCAGAGATAAAGTTGAGTATTTAATTTTCATTCTCCTCAATCTCTCCTCATTGATTGATACTGTGGACCATGGCTTGCTGCTGGACTGACTGAGGGAGCATGTAGGGCTCAATTGCAATGTCATCTGTTGATTTGAGTCCTTCCTCAGGGTTAGGAAACAGAGGTTTGTGTTGGGAAATTTCTCCTTGCATCCCTTGCTCCTGCTCTGTTGTGTACCCCAGTGGTCAGTGCTATCACCCATGTTGTTTGCAGTATATATGCTGTCCCTGGATAGGATCATTAGGTGGTACAGTCTGGGCTTTCAGTGATATGTAGATGACACCCGGTTGTACCCTGGACACAGTATATGGTGACAGTGCTTGATAACTGCTTGGCCAAGATACAGGACTGGGTGGCATTGAGCTGGCTGATCCTTAATGTGGCCTTGATGGAGGTAGTGGTGATTGATTCAAGACTAGGGAGGGGAGTGGAAGTGGCCAAAGAGGTTACAGGGCAAAATCTTGGAGCCTCAAGGCCAAGTGACTCTGCAAAGGTGTTAAATCTGGGGCCATTTAAACTAGCCAAGGGTGTAGGCACCGGAAAGGAGCAGGGAAATCCTAGCCCCCCCCCAAAAAAAAAAATCAGGGTAGTAAGTGAGGTAAACACCAAGCTAGAGATGTTGATAGGGAGAAGGGCAGGAGTAAATGGAGAAAATGACAAAGGCAATAAGGACAGGGATGGGGCAAAAAGGGGTAAGGCCATCAAGAAATGGAGGGTAATGAGTACCAATGCCTGTAGTCTGGGCAACAAACTCCCTGAACTGGTGGCCTTGATGGAAGAGGGATGCCTGGATATTGTAGCAGTCACAGAAACATGGTACACAGAGAACCATGACTGGGATGTTAACATACCAGGGTACACAACCTACAGGAGAGACAGGAAAAGGAGAAGAGAGGGAGGAGTAGCTCTCTATGTAAGGGAAGGGATAAAAGCAACGGAACAAAAGAGTAAACAGGGATGAGAGGAGGCACTGTGAGTCATCTTAGACACTGGAAATGTCATCACAATCTGCACAGGGGTTGTATACAGACCCTCATGTCAGGGGGAGGGAATGGGCAAGGATACGATAGAAGGCATCCTTAGGATGGCAGAGAAAGGGGAGATACTGTTGATGGGGGACCTGAATATGCCAGATGTTAACTGGAGCATCTTTGCTGCAGCCACATCCAAGAGCAGGGCCATTCTCGATGCCCTATAGGTGGCATGATTCAGACAGCTAGTTTTGGAACCCACTCATGAGGGAGCAATCTTAGACCGTGTACTCTCAAATGGGGACAGTGAGAAGATCTCAGATCTAGAAGTGAATAGCCATCTAGGAACAAGTGACCACCAAACAGTGTGGTTCATGATAAACTCAGCTACAGAGTCAAGCCATACAAAAGTGAGGGTACTGGACTTCAGGAGGGCTGACTTTGGCAAGATGGGAGAGTGCCTTAGAAAAGCAGTAGCAAACAGGCTAGAAGGAGGAGTGGAGCAACAATGGGGAGTGATCAAAACAGCCATCACAGAGGCAACAAGCCTTTGTGTGAAGCAAATAAACAAATCAAAATGAAAGAAAAAGCCACTGTGGTTCTCAAAAGAGGTGGTGGGGAAGGTTGGGGAGAAAAATACAGCATTTAGGAAGTGTAAGGAAACACAGACGGAGCGGGAAAGAGAACTGTGCCAGTTAAGGCAGAAATAAGCAGGGAGGGAAGTCAGAATAGCAAAGGTACAAACTGAGGAAAAGATAGCCAACTCGGTTAAGAAGGGGAATAAAACCTTTTATAGGTATATCAGGGAGTGTAGAAAGACAAAGGGAGGGGTAGTGAGGCTGAATAGAATGGACAGTGGGTGGGCAGAGAGGGACAGTGAAAAAGCAGGGATACTGAACAATTACTTCTGCTCAGTATTCACAAAAGAGGAGGAGGGGGAGGTGCCTAATCCAATTAACAGAAGCACTCTGGATAGAGGGGTCGATCCCAATCCTTTCACAGAAGAAAGGGTTCTGAAAGAACTCCTAAAACTGAAGGTGGATAAAGCAATGAGGCCTGTCGGAATTCACCCCAGAATTCTAAAAGAATTAAGGGGAGAACTAGTGACACCAATGACTACCCCCCCTTTTTTTTCAAATTCTATTTTTTTCTCCTTCCCTTTTTTAACCCCTCTGAACTCTGTCCAGCGACCACCCTTCCAGGACTCTACTCGCTGTGACTAACTGAACCTCTCCCCGGCATCAGGCATCCCCGGGTCTACCTGGGGAAGGACCGCCCCCACCCAGGGCGCTCTTTCTTATAGGGTTGAGACTGGGCCGGGAGGAGGAGATGGGAAGGAGACAGCCGTGCCCGTCCACAGGAGTGTGGTCCTTGGGTAGGAGGCACCATCGCCTATCGGTGGGAGGTATTTTTTCTTAATTTACACCCCCTGTGGAGCCTGGCTGCCAAGGCAATGCACACCACAGCTCCACCCCCGTGGCATACACCACAATGCTCTTTCAGCTACCCCCGAGTCTCCACCAGAGGTTGCTCATTGAGCGGTCATTCTCCAAGCCTTCCCCGGGGAAGAGAGAGCAGTCCTCTGGACACTCAATCTCTCCCCCCCGGGTGACCACCGACCATCTGAGTCCATTCCCGAACCCCGGTCTTCGGCATGGCATGAGGTGTGGCATCCAGCGCCTCAACCCTCAGTGCCACCGGGCTGGTCACTGACTACCCTTTTTAACAAATCATGGGAGGATGGTGTGGTACCTGAGGACTGGAGGAAGGCAGATGTGATTCCCCTTCACAAAAGTGGGAGCAAGACAGAGGCAGGAAACTACAAACTAGTCAGTTTGACCTCTGTGGTAGGGAAAGTGATGGAATCACTTCTGAAGGAAAGAATTGTTGAGTACCTAGGGGCCAGTGAGGCACAGGACCCAAGGCAGCATGGGTTCACAGCGGGAAGGTCATGTCAGATAAATCTAATTGATTTCTTTGACTGGGTGACCAAAGTAGCAGACCAGGGAGGGGCTGTGGACATGACCTACCTAGGCTTTAGCAAGGCATTTGACATAGTCCCACACAAAAGATTAATAATCAAATTAACCAGCCTGGGAGTGGGTCCCAGGGTGGTAGCCTGGGTAAAACATTGGCTGGACAACAGGACACAGAAGGTAATTGTAAATGGAGTCCACTCTGAAGAAAGAGGGGTTACTAGTGGGGTACCGCAGGGTTCAGTACTGGGTCCAGTCCTTTTTAATGTCTTTATAAGTGACATTGCAGGGGGACTGGAAGGAAAATATGTCTCTTTGCAGAGGACACAAAGGTCTGCAACAGGGTTGATACACAAGGAGGCGTGGAAAGGATGAGAAGGGACTTGCCAAGGTTGGAGGAATGGTCAGAAATATGGCAACTTGGATTCAATGCAAAGAAGTGCAAAATAATGCACCTGGGAAACAAAAATCCAGGGGAAGATTACACAATGGGGGGAGGTAGTAACAACAACAAAATGGAACGGGACCTGGGGTAATCATATCAGATGACCTTAAGGTTAGCAAGCAATGTGAGAAGGCAGTAGGGAGGGCAGGGGGGATACTTGGATGTATAGGGAGAGGCATCACCAGCAGAAAACAGGAAGTTGTTATCCCTCTGTACAGACAGTTGGTGATACCCCATCTGGAGTAATGTGTCCAGTTCTGGAGACCCCATCTCCACAAGGACATTGACAGGATGGAGGCAGTCTGGAGAAGGGCAACTAAAATGGTGTAGGGTCTGCAAGAGAAGCCATACGAGGACAAACTAAAGGAGCGTAATATGTATACCCTGGAGGAAAGGAGGAAGGGGGGGACATGAAAGAAACTTTTAAGTACCTCAGTGGAATCAACAAAGTCCAAAAGAGTAGCATCTTTCAGAAAAAGAGATGTGCAAGAACAAGGGGACACAATTTGAAGATAGAGGGGGGATGGCTCAGGGGCAATGTGAGGAAGTATTTTTTCACAGAGAAGGTGGTGGACTCGATGGAACAGCCTTCCTGAGGAGATTGTGGGATCTAAAACTGTGGGACAATTCAAGAATGCATGGGACAGACATAAGGCAATTCTTGTGAGGGGTAGGAAGAAATATGCTGTTGGTTAACTAGGATCTGCAGTTTATCCTGTAGGTAGGGAAATGGGCAGACTAGGTGGGCCAAGTGGCTCTTATCTGCCGTCAAAGTCTATGTTTCAGTGTTTCTATGTCATTCTGGAGTAAGCTGACATTTGTGGCTCAGGTGTCAGCAATTGTTCACAGTGGCTTTTACCATCTAAGAACTTAAGCTGAAGTAAACCTTTTGAAGCCCTGACTACAGTGGTGAATGCTTTTGTGACATCCAGACTTGACTACTGCAACACTCTATGCCTCAGGGTAAATGGAGGTTTGCTAGGTTACCTGCATCTGGTGCAGAATGCTCTAGCTTGGTTACTGACAGCCTACCTAAGTCATGTCATGCAACCCTGTGCTGTGTGAGCTGCACTGACTGTCAGTCAGGTGGTGTTTAACCTTCAAAGTTGGTTTGGTAACCTATAAAGCCATATGTGGTGTGGGCTCTGACTACCTGGTTAAACTCCTGTACCCCACTTCTCATTGTCACCCTCTCTGCTCTGTCAACATGGGCCTCCTGAAGATACCTAGGGCTTACTTGAAATCTTTGGCCAACTAGGCATTCATGGTGGTAGCCCTGGCACTTTGTAATGTACTTCCTAGAGCTCTAAGAGAGGCCCCGTCAGCAGAGGCCTTTAGAAGGTGCCTCAAATACTATCTGATTCACAAGGCCTTTGACAACACTTAAGGGGTGTTCTACTGAATATATACATCACTGTCATTTTCTGCTGGCTGTTTTATGTTGTACTTTAAGATGTTGCTGTTATTTTTGTATTGTTTTATTTATTGTATGGACCCCTGAGATTATGGGAAAGGGAACCCCATCACCTTATGAAATAAAATCTACTACTACTTACAGTACTAATAAATACAGTACATAGGGGAAAAAAGAAGGATCGTGGACAAGGTGGGGCTCCTGATAATTGTGGGGGGGGGGTGGATGTTGAGGGAGGCAGAGGTGAATGGCAGAGGCATGGAACTACTTTGTTATAGTTTTCACCCAGGAAATCAGGGGAAATGGACAGCAGGGGTAGACATGGGAGATAAGCAGGCTGAGCAAAAGGCAGTGCTGATCATGCCTGAAATAAGAAGTATCTATCGGATGTTAAAATGAGAAAATCCCAGGGTTTACATGGTATTCACTTATATTAGACGATACATTAATAGGGGTTCCGACTGTGCTCCTTGCTTGTCTGTATCTTTTAATACTCCTTTCAGACAGTGATAGTGCCAGAAGACTGGATGAAGACCAAAGTTGTCTCCACATTCAAGACAGGAAGAGGTTTAACTCTAGGGGAATCTCTCAGAACTCTGCTCGAAATCTGTCCTTGGTTCCAGCCAAGTACCTGTATACCGCGGGACCATATCACTGTAGTGCCAGGACCCATGTACAGGGAGGAGGATGAGTGAAACTAATAGTATGGTACATGCTCCCCTGGCCAAATATGGGATATTCCCAACTTGACACAGTATAGCCCACTTTAAGGAGAGGAACAAAAAGACGACATACAAAAACTTTTTTATTATCAAGGAGTGCAGTGTGCATACTGTATATGTTTGAAACACAGTTTTAGAAGTGAGAAAGAAATAAGTGCCCCAGCTGGAATTTGAACCCAGATCTGCTTGGAATACTGTTCTACTGCAAAAACGTTTTGAAATGTACCCCCGGAGCCATCCCTTGACAATTCTGGTAAAATATACTGTACATAAGCCTATGTTTTTTCTCCTTCTGTCACATGCTAAATACAATATCTAGTAGGCAATAGAATGCCCTTCAATACACATGCAGTATTCAGCTAAAACATTTCTCAGTAGAATATTTATTTTATGTATTTGTTTATTTATGTATTTGTTGATCTGGTAAGTACACTGGTCCAGTGGACCTTTTTCAGGTACAACATGGGTCATCTAGATGGCACACAGTAGAGAGATAATAAACATTTCAATTACAATAACAGTTCCACATAGGTTACAGAGAACACAGATATGATTACAGACTTAGACATTTTGCCCCAGACAGTGGGATGACAGTAAAAATATACAGCGCACACATTTGACCAGTTTACACTCAGGTAACAAATACATGAAAGTGCCAAACAAATGGTTTCTGTAGCAGTACTAGTTACGTTGGCTGCTAAAACATTCTTGTATTGCTGTTTGAAAGCTGGTGGGGAGTCCAATCATTGAAGTACTTCTAGAAGCATGTTCCAAAACCTAGATGCTGCCCAGGAAAAGGCCCTCTGCCCCATGACAGTAGATAATCTCGGGCATTCCAGGGTTTGAATTATGGAGAACCTAAGCTGGTGGGACACGTGATTAGTGATAAGCATACTCGAGAATGGTGATTTGGCACCATCTTGTAGTGTTTTATAAATAAATGTGCCGTAAAAAAGATCCCCGCATGCCTGGGAAGTAGCCAGACTAATAATTGATAAAGGGTGCAGTGCTGGGTGTTATAAGGAGCCAGAGTGACAAGCCCAGATATGCTGTTGCAGGCTGTGTTCAGTCTGTTTCTTAGTTTTGACAAGATGGAGCGTAAAGATAGGAGAGCTACCTGCTGGGTCAAAATGTTGCACTCTCTACAGCGCACGACATGACCGCAAGGTAGGAACAGCATCTTAGGTAAGAGCAAGAGGGTGCAAAACAGCGAAAGGAAGTATACACGGTAGTGCACCCTCTCACTCTTCCCAGTACAGGATAAGAATCCTGCTGGGACAGGGGTCTGCTTAGCAGTTGCCTTGGCTCAATGGGATGATCCTTTGGCAGCAAGGGAGGCAGGCAGTGCATTTGGGGATCGGGTTTCGATTTCCGGTCCCAGACACATGGAATGTTTTCTTATTTCACACTTTGTGCGATATTAAGTGTTAACCCTCCACCCCCCCAGAGTTTATTATATTAGTTGGGGGGGTTCAGGGGCGCAGTCCCCTGTAATGGGGTGTGCAGGGGGTGGAGCCCCCTGCAAAAACAAGAATGATACTGTTTGCAATATATCGCGCTGTATTGGCAGTGTGGTATATAGCTACAGCATAATGTCTTGCGACAGGGTACACAATCTACAGAAGGGACAGGGAGCGTAAAAGAGGAGGTGGAGTAGCTCTCTACATAAGGGAAGGGATCAAAGCTACAGAACTAAAAAGTAAAGTGGAGGACAAGAGGCACTCTGGGTCACCTTGGAGACAGGAAATGGCATCACAATACGCACAGGGGTTGTATATAGACCCCCTCGTCTCAAGGGGAGGAAATGGACAAGAAAATGATAGAGGACATTCTCAAAATGGCTGAAAAAGGGGAGATACTGTTGATGGGGGACCTGAATATGCCACATGTTAACTGGACGACATGGACTGCAGCCACATCCAAAAGCAAGGTCATTCTCAATGCCCTACAGGGGGCATGTCTAAGAGAGCTAGTGGTGGAACCCACTCGGGAGGGAGCAATATTAGACCTGGTACTCTCAAATGGAGAGAGGATCACAAATTTAGAAGTCAGCAGACATCTGGGAACAAGCAACTACTGCACAGAGTGCTTCACAATAAACACAACCATGGAGACAAGCCATACAAAGACAAGGATACTGGACTTTAGAAGGGCTGACTTTGGCATAATGGGTGAATACCTGAGGAATGCATTAGCAAATGGCCAGAAAGGAGGGGTGGAAGAACAATGGAGAAAAATCAAAACTGCCATCATGGAGGCAACAAGCCTTTGTGTGAAACAAATAAAGAAAACAAAGCGGAATAAAAAACCACTATGGTTCTCAAAAGAGGTGTCAGGGAAGGTTAAGGTGAAAAAGGTTGCATTCAAAAATTATAAGGAATCAGAGAAGAAGCACGACAGGGAACTGTATCAATTAAAGCAGAAAGAGTGTGGAAGGCAGTCAGAAAAGCAAAGGCCCAAACCAAGGAAAAGATAGCCAACTCAATTAAGAAGGGGGATAAAACCTTTTATAGGTATATTAGGGAGCATAGAAAGGTTAAGGGAGGGATAGTGAAGAATAATAAAGGAGAGGGGAGGTGGGCAGAGGGAGACAGTGAAAAGGCAGAGATACTGAATGAATACTTTTGCTCAGTATTCACAAAAGAAGAAGAGGAGGAGATACCTAAACCAAACAATAGAAGCACTCTGGGTAGTGGGGTTGACGCCCGTCCATTTACAGAAGAATGAGTCCTGAAAGAACTCCTAAAACACCAGGTGGACAAAGCAATGGGGCCTGACGGGATTCACCCTAGAATCCTAAAAGAGCTAAGGGAGGACCTAGTGACACCACTAACCACACTTTTTAACAAATCATGGGAAGATGGTGTGGTACCTGAGGACTGGAGGAGGGCAGATGTGATTCCCCTTCACAAAAGTGGGAGCAAGGCAGAAGCAGGAAACTACAAACCTGTTAGTTTGACCTCAGTGGTGGGGAAAATGATGAAATCACTTCTGAAAGAAAGAATTGTTCAGTACCTAGAGGCCAGCAGGGCACAGGACCCAAAGCAGCATGGATTCACAGCAGGAAGGTCATGTCAGACAAATCTAAGATTTCTTTGACTGGGTGACCAAAGTAATAGACCAGGGAGGGGCTGTGGATATGGCCTACCTAGACTTTTTGACACAGTCCCACCCAAAAGATTAATAATCAAGTTAGCCAGCCTGGGAGTGGGTCCCAGGGTGGTAGCCTGGGTAGCAAACTGGCTGCACAACAGGACACAGAAGGTAATAGTGAATGGAACACATTCTGAAGAAAGGGGGGTTACTAGTGGAGTACCTCTGGACTTAGTACTGGGTCCAGTCCTCTTTAACATCTTTATAGGTGACATTGCAGAGGGTCTGGAAGGAAAGGTATACCTCTTTGCAGATGACACAAAGATCTGTAACAGAGTTGATACAAAAGGGGGGGTAGAAAGGATGAGAAGGGACTTGGCAAGGTTGGAGGAATGGTCAGACATATGGCAACTTAGATTTAATGCAAAGAAGTGCAAAGTAATGCACTTGGGAAATAAAAATCCAGGAGAAGAGTACACAATAGCAGGAGAGGTACTAACAATAACAATAATGGAAAGGGATCTGGGTGTAGTCATATCAGATGACCTAAAGGTGAGTAAGCAATGTGAGAAGTCAGTAAGGAGAGCCAGGGGGATACTGGGATGCATAGGGAGGGGCATCACAAGTAGAAAAAGGGAAGTGGTTATCCCTCTGTACAGACAGTTGGTGAGACCCCATCTGGAGTACTGCATGCAGTTTTGGAGACCTCATCTATGCAAGGACATAGACAGGATGGAAGCAGTCCAGAGGAGAACAACTAAAATGGTGCAGGGTCTACATCAGAAACCATATGAAGAGAGACTGAGAGAGCTTAATATGTATACCCTTGATGAAAGGAGGGACAGGGGGACATGATAGAAACTTTTAAGTACCTCAAGGGAATCAACAAAGTCCAGTAGGGTAGCATCTTTCAGAAAAAGAGATGTGTAAGAACAAGGGGGCACAATTTAAAGTTAGAAGGGGGACTGCTCAGCGGTAATGTGAGGAAATTCTTTTTCATGGAGAGAGTGGTGGACTCATGGAACCGCCTTCCTGGAGAGGTTGTGGGGTCTAAAACAGTGGTGGAATTCAAACATGCATGGGCATACCTCTCAACCTTTTGTCACTGAAATGAGGGACATGGACATTTTTGGACACTCAAAATGAGGGACAATGAGGGACACAGACACTCAGAATGAGGGACACATCCTCAAACATGGAGATACAAGTTCAGAACACTGTGAAAACCATAGTGTTTACTTGTACAAGGTTTATTTTGGGTTTAGTATTTCAGAATATTTAGAGTTTCTGCTTTAAAATCTGAATATACAGCACATTCTCTCTGTGGGCAGCACCTTTTCCATGAGGGACGGATGAGGGACAGGCAATTTTAAGTGGCAAAATGAGGGATGTCCCTCGTAATGAGGGACACTTGAGAGGTATGTGCATGGGACAGACATAAGGCAATTATAGTGGGGGGTTGCAGAAAGTAGGCTGTTGGTTAACTAGAATCTGCAGCTTATCCAATAGGTAGGGAAATGGGCAGACTGGGTGGGCCAAGTGGACCTTATCTGCCGTCAAAGTCTATGTTTCTATGTTTCTATTATGACCCTGTGCCAGAGAGCAATACTCCAGGATTGGAAGAATGGTGTTTTGTCCTATAGCCAGCCTTGCCTCAGGTGACAACAGGTGCTTCAGATGGCAGCAGACTCCCATACTCTGGTTTATCCTTTTGACAAGCGGCCCTACAGCATGTAAGAGTCAAAGCAAAGTGAGGGGTCTAAGTTTACCCCTAGGTATTTGAAGTTGTCATCCTCTTTCAGAGTGGACTGCTGTAAACTATCTCAAATGAAAAACATTTCTCTCCCAAAGGAAACCACACTAGCTTTGAGAACTCGCAGGCCCTCACATACTCAGATTTGAGAACTCAGACTCTACCTAATCCAAGTATATCTCTAGACAGGGAATTTCCTGACCAGAATTAAGGCCTGATCCACAAATGATCTAGGTGAGCTATGCAGTTACACAATCAAAATGCATAGGCACCTGCACAGAAAAACAGCATTGTTTAACCAAAACGCATAGTGACAGTACACAGTTCTCCTGTTGCTAGCCTTGCTTGTAGAGCAGAAAGCAGCTAACTAAAAGAAGCTACATTTTCTTATTAATTTAAAACTTATATCTCAGCAGGAGTCATTGTCTGTTAAGATTAAGTAGACAGAAAACTTTATTAGAAGTAGAAGGGGTCTTATTTAGGGTTAAAAAAAAGAAAGAAAGTCAGTGTGTGTTCTGTGCTGAGAAGGGTTCTGTATCAGCTGACTTTGCTAAACCAGCAGGAGGAAAGAGAGCTTATTTGAGGGTGTGGTTTAGACACTATGAAAGCAGGTGAGTCAAATTACAACTTCATGTTGCTAGCATTTTTTCTTACTAATTGCCCTCCATCCCACCCAAACCCAGTTCTACTTTTATAGCCACTGGATTTGACTGTCAACAGGAACTTCCTGTTTGGCAGTAGGAAGGAATGGATCATAGAGAAACATTGGTTTTGTCAACCCTAAAGGAAAAAAGTAGCTCACTCTCCCCCTCTAGCTGCTGGTGGTCTGATATTGAGCAAGGAAGAAGGAGGCTACTGAAGAAGACAGGAAGTTGCTGTCCCAGAACAGGAAGGGTGAGAGTTGTAAGGAGAGGAGAGAGTAAGCATCCAGAGAAACAGTAGAGGGGACACAAAATGAGACATGTTAGGAGTGGTGCAGTGCAATGGCTGTGGGGCAGCAGTGTTCCGGGAGACATTCTGGAGGCTGCGATGCTGCCCTATTTGCAGGCACCTTCTGGTCTGAGAGAGAGGTTGTCTGTCTCCAGGCTGACCTCGATAGGATTTAGAAACCTCCTCCCCACCCAGGGACCACCAGGGCCAATGCCACTACCTCAGAGGTTGCCAAGAAGAGGAGAGGCTGGACCAGGGTGGGCTCAGGAGGAGAGGGTTGAAACAGAGTTGCATCCCTCCAGCTGTACCTCTCCACAATTCATTCACTCTTCTGGTGGATAGTGGTTCATCTATGGAGGCACCTGCAGTGGAGACCAAGGAGGATGCTGGGAACCTTCACAAAGGAGACCCACAGGAGGGTGGCATGGGACCCCACAGGGGAAGGAAACAACTCCTGGTGGGGGACTCAGTCATTGGGGGTAGAAATGGGGGAGGAAGGGAAAGGGAGGTAAGGTGCCTTCCTGGTGCCACGGCTTGGAGGGACAGGAAGCAAATCCTCAGGATCATGGGAGGAGCTGCACAAGGGAGGGAGCTGGATGACATTGTCCACCTAGGGACAAATGGCCTGGCTAGGAATGGGATCAGAGCAGTGCAAGAGGAGTTTGTAGAGTTGGGAAGGGGCCTTAGACAAGTAGCGCATATGGTAACCTTCTCGGAGGTGCTGCCTGTCTATGGCAAAGGGAGATGCTAGGGCACTCCTCACCAGGAAATTCAATGAGTGGTTGAAAAACTGGTGTGGAGCTCAGGGTTTTGGCTTCATTGGGGACTGGGGAGCCACCTGGAGGGATGCAGACCTATACTGGTGCAATGGTCTGCATCTGTCTGGGGGGGGAACCAGGATCCTAGGTGAGAGGTTTAAATGCTTCATTGGCAAGCATTTAAACTAGCCAAGGGGGGAGGCACTGAAAAGGAGCAGGGAAATCCCAGCCTCCACCCACACAACATGATGATTAGTGAGGTAAACACCAAGGTACAGAAGTTATTAGGGGGAGCAGAACAGATTTAAATATAAAAAAAGGCAAAGGCAGTAAGGACAGAAATGGGGCTAAAAGGGGTAAGGCTATCAAAAAGTGGAGGGTGATGAGTACCAGTGCCCGTAGTCTGTGTAACAAGCTCCCTGAACTAGTGGCCTTGATGGAAGAGGGTTGCCTGGATATTGTGGCAGTCACAGAAACATGGTACACAGAGAACCATGACTGGGATGTCAACATACCAGGATACACAATCTACAGGAGGGACAGGGAGGGTAAAAGAGGAGGAGGAGTAGCTCTCTATGTAAAGGAAGGGATCAAAGCAACAGAACTAAAGAGTAAACAGGGAGCAGATGAGGCACTTTGGGTCACCCTGGAGACAGAAAATGGCACCACAATCCGCATGGGGGTTGTATATAGACCGCCATGTCAGGAGGAGGGAATGGACAAGGAAATGATAGAAGGCTTTCTTAGAATGTCAGAAAAATGGGATATATTGTTGATGGGGGACCTGAATATGCCAGATGTTAACTGGAGCACCTTTGCTGCAGGCACATCCAAGAGCAGGGTCATTCTTGATGCCCTACAGGGGGCATGCCTCAGACAGCTAGTATTGGAACCCACTCAGGAGGGAGCAGTCTTAGACCTGGTACTCTCACATGGGGACGGAGAAAGAATCTCAGATTTAGAAGTGGGTAGCCATCTGGGAACAAGTGACCACCAAACAGTGTGGTTCACGACAAACATAGCCATACAATCAAGCCATACAAAAACAAGGGTACTGGACTTGCGGAGGGCTGACTTTGGGAAAATGAGAGAGTGCCTCAGAAAGGCACTAGCAAACAGGCAAGAAGGAGGGGTGGAGAAACAATGGGGAGTGATCAAAACAGCCATCACAGAGGCAACAAGCCTTTTTGTAAAGTAAATCAATAAAACACAACGAAGGAAAAAAACTGCTATGGTTCTCAAAAGAGGTGGCAGGGAAGGTTAAGGAGAAAAGGACAGCATTCAGAAAATATAAGGAAACACAGAAGGAGCAGGACAGAGAACTTTATCAGTTAAAGCAGAAAGAGGCTGGGAAGGCAGTCAGAATAGCAAAGGCCCAAACCGAGGAAAGGATAGCCAATTCCGTTAAGAAGGGGGATAAGACCTTTTATAGGTACATTAGAGAGTGAAGAAAGACCAAAGGAGGGATACTGAAGCTTAATAAAGGGAAGGGAATGTGGGTAGAGGGTGACAGTGAAAAAGCAGGGATACTGAACGAATATTTCTGCTCAGTATTCACAAAGGAAGAGGAGGGGGAGTTACCTAAACCAAACAAGAGAAACACTCTGAAGACGGGTCGATACCAGTCCATTTACAGAAGAAAGGGTTCTGAAAGAACTAATAAAATTGAAGGAGGACAAAGCAATGGGGCCTGATGGGATTCACCCAAGAATTCTAAAAGAACTAAGGGTAGAACTAGTGACACCGCTGACTACTCTCTTTTACAAATCATGGGAGGATGGGGTGGTACCCGAGGACTGGAGGAGGGCAGATGTGATTCCTCTTCACAAAAGAGGGAGCAGGACAGAGGCAGGAAACTACAGACCAGTTAGTTTGACCTCAGTGGTAGGGAAAATGATGGAATCACTTCTGAAGGAAAGAATTGTTGAGTACCTAGAGGCCAGTGGGGCACAGGACCCAAGGCAGCATGGGTTCACGATGGGAAGGTCGTGTCAGGCAGATCTAATAGATTTCTTTGACTGGGTGACCAAAGTAGTAGACCAGGGAGGGCTATGGACATAGCCTACCTAGATTTTAGCAAGGCATTTGATACAGTCTCACACAAAGATTAATACACAAGATAGCCAGCCGGTGGGTCCCAAGGTGGTAGCCTGGATAAAAAATTGGCTAGACAACAGGATGCAAAGGGTAGTAGTAAATGGAGTACACAGTGAAGAAAGGAGGGTTACTAGCGGGGTACCGCAGGGTTCAGTACTGGGACCGGTCCTTTTTTAATGTCTTTATAAGTGACATTGCAGAGGAACTGGAAGGAAAAGTATGTCTCTTTGCAGATGACACAAAGATCTGCAACAGGATTGATACACAAGATGGAGTGGAAAGGATGAGAAGGGACTTGGCAAGGTTGGAGGAATGGTCAAATGTATGGCAGCTCAGATTCAATGCAAAGAAGTGCAAGGTAATGCACCTGGGAAACAAAAACCCAGGGTAAGCGTACACGATGGGGGTGAGATACTGACAACAGTAAAAATAGAAAGGGACCTGGGGGTAATTATATCAGATGACCTAAAGGTGGGCAAGCAAGTGAGAAGACAGTAAGGAAGGCTGGGGGGGATACTGGGATGCATAGGAAGAGGCATCAATAGTAGAAAACAGGAAGTTGTTATCCCTCTGTACAGACAGTTGGTGAGACCCCAACTGGAGTACTGTGTGCAGTTCTGGAGACCCTATCTCTGCAAAGATATAGACAGAGTGGAGGCTGTCCAGAGGAGGGCAACCAAAATGATGCAGGGTCTGCACCAGAAGACATACGAAGAAAGACTAAAGGAGCTTAATATGTATACCCTTGAGGAAAGAAGGGAGAGTGGGGACATGATAGAAACTTTCAAGTACCTCAAGGGATCAACAAAGTCCAAGAGGGTAGCATCTTCCAGAAAAGAGTGTGTAAGAACAAGGGGCTACATTTGAGAGAGAGGGACGGCTCAAAGGTAATGTGAGGAAGTATTTTTTCACAGAGAGGGTTGTGGATGCATGGAACAGCCTCCCTGAGGAGGTCGTGGAGTCAAGAACAGTGGGGGAATTCAAGAATGCATGGGACAGGCATAAGGCAGTCCTAGTGGGGGGTAGGAGGAAGTAAGCTGTTGGTTAACTAGGATCTGCAGCTTATCTGTTAGGTAGGAAAATGGGCAGACTAGGTGGGCCAAGCGGTCCTTATCTGCCGTCAAATTCTATGTTTCTATGTTTCTACACATAGCGTGGAAGTGCCTTGTGTACACATCTGCACATCAACAACCCAGAGTGCCATCTGAGAGTGTAGCTAGATATATTGACAATTCTTGAATGCTGAAGCCAACCCACAGCACTAGTTTGCACATGAAGATCTTGGTGCCTGGAACTCTGCCTTCCTCCCCCACCTTGGGACTAGAGTAGTATTGGCATATTCCTTAAACACCAGTAAATAGAAACATAGAAACATAGACTTTGTCGGCAGATATGGACCGCTTGGCCCACCTAGTCTGCCCATTTCTGTACCTACTGGATAAGCTGCAGATCCTGGTTAACCAACAGCATATTTCTTCCTACCCGCCCCCAAGAATTGCTTTATATCTGTCCCATGCATTCTTGAATTCCCCCACTGTTTCTGACCCCACTACCTCCTCAGGAAAGCCATTCCATGCGTCCACCACCCTCTCTGTGAAAAAATATTTCCTCACATTGCCCCTGAGTTGCCCCCCCCCCATCTTCAGATTGTGTCCCCTTGTTCTTGCACATCTCTTTTTCTGAAAGATGCTACCCTCTTGGACTTTGTTGATTCCCTTGAGGTACTTAAAAGTTTCTACCATGTCACCCCTCTCCCTCCTTTCCTCCAGGGTATACATATTAAGCTCCTTTAGCATCTCCTCATGTGGTTTCTGTTGCAGACCCTGCACCATTTTAGTTGCCCTCCTCTGGACTGCCTCCATCCTGTCTATGTCCTTGCAGAGATGGGGTTTCCAGAACTGGACACAGCACTCCAGATGGGGTTTCACCAACTGTCTGTGCAGAGGGATAACAACTTCTTGTTTTCTACTGGTGATGCCTCTCCTTATACATCCCAGTATCCCCACGGCCATCTCTACTGCCTTCTCATATTGCTTGCTAACCTTTAGGTCATCTAATATAATTACCCCCAGGTCTCTTTCTATTTTTGTTGTTGTTGCTACCTCCCCCCTATTGTGTACTCTTCTCCTGGGTTTTTGTTTCCCAGGTGCATTACTTTGCACTTCTTTGCACTGAATCCAAGCTGCCATACTTCAAACCATTTCTCCAACCTTGCCAAGTCCCTTCTCATCCTTTCCACCCCCCTTGTGTATTAACCCTGTTGTAGATCTTTGTGTCATCTGCGAAGACGCATACTTTTCCTTTCAGTCCCTCTGCAATGTCACTCATAAAGACATTAAAAAAAGACCGGACCCAGAACTGAACACTGTGGTACCTCACTAGTAACCCCCCTTTCCTCAGAGTAGTCTCTGTTTACTATTACCTTCTGTTTCCTGTTGTCCAGCCAATGCTTTAGCCAGGCTACTACCCTGAGACCCACTCCCAGACTCGCTAATTTGTTTATTAATCTTTTGTGTGGGACTGTGTCAAATGCCTTGCTGAAGTCTAGGTAGGCCATGTCCACAGCCCCTCCCTGGTCTACTACATTGGTCACCCAGTCAAAGAATTTGATTAGATTTATCTGACATGACCTTCCTGCTGTGAATCCATACTGCCTTGTGTCATGTGCCCCACTGGCCTCTAGGTATTCAACAATTCTATCCTTCAGAAGTGTTTCCATCATTTTCCCTACCACTGAGGACAAACTGACAGGTCTGTAGTTTCCGGCATCTGTCTTGCTCCTACTTTTGTGAAGGGGAATCACATCCACCCTCCTCCAGTCCTCAGGTACCACACCATTCTCCCATGATTTGTTAAAAAGTGTAGTCAGTGGTGTCACTAGTTCTCCCCTTAATTCTTTTAGCATTCTTGGGTGAATCCCATCAGGCCCCATTGCTTTGTCCACCTTCAGTTTTAGGAGTTCTTTCAGAACCCTTTCTTCTGTGAATGTACGGGGATTGACCCCTCTATCCAGAGTGCTTTTATTGATTGAATTAGGTACCTCCCCCTCCTCTTCTTTTGTGAATACTGAGCAGAAGTATTTGTTCAGTACCCCTTCTTTTTCACTGTCTCTCTCTGCCCACCCATCATCCCCTTTATTCAGCCTCACTATCCCTCCCTTTGTCTTTCTTTGCTTCCTAATGTACCTATAAAAGGTTTTATTCCCCTTCTTAACCGAGTTGGCTATCTTTTCCTCAGTTTGGGCCTTTGCTATTCTGACTGCCTTTCCTGCTTCCTTCTGCTTTAACTGGTACAGTTCTCTGTCCTGCTCCTTCTGTGTTTCCTTATACTTCCTAAATGCTGTCTTTTTCTCCCTAACCTTCCCCGCCACCTCTTTTGAGAACCATACTGTTTTTTCTTTCATTTGGATTTGTTTATTTACTTCACACAAAGGCTTGTTGCCTCTCTGATGGCAGTTTTGATGTTTCCACATTGTTCCTCCACCCATCCGTCTTGCCTGTTTGCTAATGCTTTTCTGAGGTACTCTCCCATTTTGACAAAGTCAGCCCTCCTGAGGTCCAATACTCTCACTTTTGAATTCCTTGACTCAACAGCTGAGTTTATCATGAACACACTGTTTGGTGCTCACATGTTCTCAGATGGCTACCCACTTCTAGATCTGAGATCCTCTTTCTGTCCCATTTGAGAGTATGAGGTCTAAGATTGCTCCCTCCTTAGTGGGTTCCAACACTAGCTGTCTGAGGCATGCCCCTGTAGGGCATTAAGAATGGCCCTGCTCTTGGATGTGGCTGCAGCAAAAGTGCTCCAGTTAACATCTGGCATATTCAGGTCCCCCATCAACAATATCTCCCCTTTCTCTGCCATCCTAAGGATGCTGTCTATCATTTCCTTGTCCATTTCCTCCCCCTGAGAAAGGGGTCTGTATTCAACCTGTGTGGATTGTGGTGCCATTTCCAGTCTCCAGGGTGAACTACAGTGCCTCCTCCTCTCTCTGTTTACCCTTTTGTTCCATTGCTTTGATCCCTTCCCTTACATAGAGAGCTCCTGCTCCTGCTCTTCTACCCTACCTGCCTCTCCTGTAGATTGTGTACCCTGGTATGCTGACATCCCAGTCATGGTTCTCTGTGTACCATGTTTCTGTGACTGCCACGATATCCAGGCATCCCTCTTCAATCAAGGCCACCAGTTCAGGGAGCTTGTACCTAGACTACGGGCATTGGTACTCATTATCCTCCATTTTTTGATGGCCTTATCACTTTTTGCCCCATCCCTGTCCTTACTGCCTTTGTCTTTTTCTCCATTTACCCTTGCCCTTCTCCTTATTGATGTCTCTATCTTGGTGTTTACCTCACTAACTACCCTGACTTTTGGTGGGGGGCTAGGATTTCCCCACTCCTTATCAGTGTCTCCCCCCATTGGCTTGTTTAAATGCTTGCCAATGAAGCATCTAAACCTATCGCCCAGGATCCTGGTTCCCCTCCTGGACAGATGCAGACCATCACACCAGTATAGGTCTGCATCCCTCCAGGTTGAACCCCAGTCCCAATGAAGCTAAAACCCTAAGCTCTGCACCAGTTTTTCAACCATTGGTTGAATCCCATGGTGCGGAGCACCCTAGCCTCACCCATGCCTTAGGCAGCACCTCCAAGAAAGTCACCGTGCGTGCTACTTGTCTAAGGCCCCCTCCCCCAACTCCACAAACTCCTCCTCCACTGTTCTGATCCCTTTCCCAGCCAGATCACTTGCCTCTATGTGGAAAATGACATCCAGCTTCCTCCCCCGTGCAGCTGCTCCCACTATCCTGAGGATTTGCTCCCTGTCCCTCCAAGCCATGGCGCCAGGCAGGCACCTTACCTCCCTCTCCCAGTTCTACCCTCCTAACAATGGAGTTCCCCACCAGGAGTTGTTTCCTTCCCCCGTGGGGTCCCATGCCACCCTCCTGTGGGTTTTCTTTGTGGAGGTTCCCAGCATCCTCCTTGGTCTCCACTGCAGGTGCCTCCATAGAGAAACCACAATCTGCCAGAACAGCATATGAATTGTGGAGAGGTACAACTGGAGGGATGCACCACTCTTCCACCACCCTCACCCTCCCTGAGCCCACTATTGTCCAACTGCTCCTCTTTCTTGGCAACCTCTGACGCAGTGGCGGTGGCCCTGGTGGTCCCTGGGTGGGAGAGAAGGTCCACTGAATCCTGGCCAACTCAGCCTAGAGATGAGTAACCTCCTCCCTCAACTCAGAGAGGTGCCTGCAGATGGGACAGCACCGCATCCTCCAGAATATCTTCCAGAAGACTGCACCACTCCCATCATATCTTATTTGTGGACCCTTAACTGTTGTTTTGTATACTTACTCTTTCCTCTCCCTGTTTATTTTTTTTTTATATATATAATTTTTTTTCTCCCTACTTTCCTACTGCCTCCATGCCAGTAAAGCTCCTGAGCTTCCTGTTCTGGGACAGGAAGTTCCTATATTCCTTAGTAGTCACCTTCTTACTTGCTCAGACTCAGACCTCCAGCAGCTGGGGGGATAAAGAGCTACTCTTTTCCTTCTAGGATGGTGAGTCTTGTGTGCCTCTGTGATCACTCCCTTCCTGCTCCCAAACAGGAATTTCCTGTTGTCAGTCAAATCCTGTGCCTATAAAGTAGAACTGGCTAAGGGTGGGGGTGGGGTGGAGGGAGGGAGGGAGGAGGCTGTATAGTCCTAGTAGAGCAGTAAAGTTCTAACAGCACATCCTTCCTCTTGCTGTTCTCTGCCAAAAGCTATCTAGGGCAGTTTTTAAATCCAAAACACCTGGCTTCCTTCTGCCTAAGCCACTCCCCTAATTCACAGTTTCCTTCTTCACCTAGCTAACTGCACAGATAATAATTCACAATTTCCTTCTTCACCTAGCTAACTGCACAGATAACAATTCACTTTACCCAACTCAGACAAACACACTAACTCTTTTTTTTGTTTGTTTTTACCCAAATTGAAGGTCCCGGTAGTAGAATTGTAGTTCTTTATCCCAGAAGAGTAGTAGAGTTCTAACAGCACCTCCTTCCTCTTGCTGGCATATCCCCATAACAGTAGTGAATTATTTTGATAATTTCATCTATTGTTCTATTTTAGATTTGTGACTCTTTCATACTATCTCCTTGCGGGATAGAATCATTCAAAATACAGGGTCTTCCACATAAATTCCTAGCAGTTCTAATGAAACACTGCTATCCCACATTGCTTTTGCTAACAAAAAAGTTGATAAAATTACTATTTGACCAATATTATTAAAACTAGAATGTCTATGGCTCAATTTAATGAACTTATACACTGTACCTTCCAAGTAGTATCAATGTTCTCAAACAAAAGTCTAATCAACTTAAAGAGTGACTCAGGTGTTTCATTTTGTTTCTTTATTAGCCCGTGTATAATTAGTATTTCTTCTCCTCTGTTAAACACAACTTAATGAAATTTTTCTCTTTGACCTGTTGCTTATTGAATTTTTTTACATTTTTGAGATTTGTGAGATTCTCCTTAAGAATAACTAGTCTGAGCTTTATACTTACGCTTATGTAACCCCCCCCATAAGGGGAAGGGGTGGTTATTATGCAGTCTACTATATCTGCAATTCATAGTTGCACTTAGGGATACATGTTCTAACCCTGGACTCAAATGTGATTGTATGTTTCCTGTTTCCTATTTCTCAGCCACAGCAACAGGGAGCTGTCAGTTGCTGAGCATATCTTGTACTCATTGGATCCTGCACTTTCTCTGATTTTTTTGCTGCGTGCTCACTCGAGGTAAAAATATGGCACCCCAGTATTATCTTAAAGAGAATTAAGGGGAATTCCAGGGAGAGTCTATAGGTTTGAGTCCATCAGCTCAGGTGGTATGAGCTGGAGGAGCTCAGTTACATGTGGGATGCAAAGTGGCTCTGGTTGTGACCTGCCAGGGGACCCACAGGCATGTGGTGATGGCAGGGTACTGTGTTTTGTGTGGCACTGGCTTCATCTGGTTGGGTTTCCAGAGGCTTGGATCTTGACAAGGGTTCAAGAAGGGAAAGTGAGGACATGTTGGAAGTCCACACTCAAGGAGGGCTGCCTGATGGGGATCACAACAGCTGTCACAGGGTCCATAAGTTAACCTGCAGCTATTCCCTATTGTTTCAGCCTGGCTCCCAATTGTGGAATGTGTCCAAGGCTGAATGCAGATGCCAGAGGAGTGCTACTGAGACACTGAGGCCTGAGGGTTGGTTAAGATGCAGTGAGCATGTTTCTACATCACTTTACATAGGGCCCATGCCCAGGTGCTATATTAAGTACAGTAGCTAGAAGAGTATATCCTTCCCCTTGCTGTTAGAAAGGCAGAGTTACTGTGTATAACTGTGCGGTCTGGGTCAAAGATAAATCCCATCTCAATCCAGTTTCCTCACAGCTTTAATTGGGCAGTTTGAAATTAAATCTGCTGTGCTGCTGCTAACTGTGGGCCCTGTTGCCTATGGGCCGGGAACTTGTAAATGCTGATTTTCTAGGCCCTGAGCATGGGTTGTGGTAGGGGCACTGGCTGTGTAGTCTCCCTGTTCTTTCTAATTTGTGCATGGTTAGTGTAAATAAATTGTTGTTGTAAACTGATAAGTAGCTGACTCAGGTGTGGCAGTTGGTATTCTATGTCATTGCTTTAAATAAATAAGGGACCAAAGAGTGCTGCCCAAAGTCTGCCTGAATCATTTATTAGCTAAGCTAAATCTACTGGTAACCTGTGTGTCTTGCAGGGACCTGTATGTAGTGGTATATAAAATGGCTGTTTTTGACCGACTCTTAGATGACTCTGATGAGTAATTTATGCTGTAGGGCCTGTACAATGAGGAAATAAGGAAAATGAGTTAGAGAGGGCCAAACTGGTATGTGGGGAGCCAGAAATGTTGAAGAGGTAAAGCGGAGGGTGAACTAGTGGAACCTGCCTGAAAGCGACTCTTGAAGTTGTTTCAAAATTTAAGTACCTGGGTGTCTGGCTAGACAGGAAGCTAACTTTCTCCATTCATATAGATGAACTTGCAAAGAAGCTCAAGCAGAGACTCGGCATTTTCTTTCAGATCAAACACCTACTCTCTGCACAAGCAAAAATTAGTCTTGTCCAATCGACCTTTCTCTCCTTACTGGACTATGCTAACCTTCTCTATGGTCGAGGCACTCGCTCAGCATTGTATAAACTTGACATCCCTATACCATAGGGCCCTAAGATTTATAACTGGTGCCCTGTGCTCCACATACCATTGTGATTTATACAGACTAGTAGGCTGGACATCCCTAAGTCTTAGACGGGGAAAACAAACTCAGATCTCTGGACCTTCCATGCCATTACTGGGCTGCTTCCCTCCTACATCTCTGACTGCTTCCGCATTTGTGCTCCCGGAAGCTACAGGCCAAGAAGTCTCTCCTACATATCCCTTATTATTCCTAAAGTCAGAACTCACTTTGGATCATCTGCCTTCAGTCACTACTTACCGTCCTTATGGAATAAGTTGCAAAAATCTCTCTGAGTCTCTGACAGAATTAAAGTATCCTCCTTCAGAACCCTGCTGTCCCAGGCTTTTCCTGAATTCTGTACTTGCAAAGCTTAACGCACTACACTCAGCACCCCTATCTGCCTCCGCTATATATCTGTAACTCTCCACTCTTTTACTCCTACCTCTTTTGCACAACTACTGTATGCCCTCACTCCTTACACTTTCATGCTTTACTTGTAAATTCCTCCAGCTATCCTCCTACTAGGTTCCATAAGTGGTATATTTTTGTCGGCTATGTCAACTGCTATCACTGCTATGTGCACAATGTATTATGTGGTGTGCTTTGTCTATATTGTAAATATTGTACTTGTGTTGTGCATGCACTTATATGTGATACTGTTATCCTTTTTAGTTGCAATATGCAGGTCCATCTTATAAATGAGTTCTTCTCAATGATATTATACCTGGATAAATAAAGACTTGATTGATTGAGCAGTGAATAATGGTGACCATGCTCATTTGGGATGGCACAGAGACTTACAATATGTAGGTGGTGCCATTGCAGTTATATGACTTGAAAAGAAGGCAGTCAGAACCAGGACTGTTTGCAGAGGTTATCTCCTGATGAGATGCTATCAAGCCTATACCCCTAGACAAAGGCATCACCCCTGAGCTATGGCTTCCCCCTCTCAAAGGTGCAGTGTAAGGGAGGTAAAGGTGAACCAAAGAGTGTTGTCAAAACGTTTCTTTAGTAATGGTACTGTGAGTCATACTTTGTTTGGACCATAATCTTCCTTGCATATTGTTATTATTTTTTTTTCCTTTTCCTCCTTTTTTCTGACTTGTAAGTTTCAAGTCTATTAAAAACTGTTGCTTTCCCTCTTTCAAAGGCAATTAACCTGACATTCCTACACTCTCTATCTCATTCTGTTCCTGTTTTCCTTTCTCCATATATCATTCTTCTTGTTCAGTATACTATTTATATTATGAGTCCTACATTTCCCACTCTATATTCCAAATCATCATCTCCTGTAAGGCAAAAGAATCTCTGAAAATTAAAATGTCATCTATGTAAAGGAATGATCATTCAAGTAACAAAACGTTAGCCATATGTTGCTTTTTTTAAAACATTAATCCTTTTTCCAGTCAAGATTGGTTGGGTAAGTTTTAACAAAATCATCAGGATTCATTATAGGATTATCCTAAGGATCATAGTCTGCAAAGGAACTACATTTTATCACCTGTAAACAAGATTTTCTGTCAGGTTTACATTGATATTCTGTGGGTGTTGACATCTAATTTTGATTATTCTGTTCCAAACTATTTTAATTTGCTTCAAGTAATGTTTTTAAACCATTCAATGTTTTATTCAGGTTTATAATACTAAGACTTAAAGATTCAGTGTTATGTCTGGGCCAGATATTCAGAAATGTGCCAAATGGCGGCACACATCCAGCGCAGTGCAACTCCAATGCACCATGGCGCAATGAGTGTGATATTCAAAGGCTGCGCATGGTGACATGTGCCAGTGCAACATGGCTGAATATCACAGGGATGCACCATGGTGCACCCAGAGGTGTGCCAGTGAGCAACTAGACCTGCACCATAGCGTAACCAGAGATGCGCCAGTGCGCAAAGCAACAAACACCAAGGCACACAAGGAGCAGCCCCAGTCAATGGTAGGAGCACAGCAGCAGAGGGAATGCATGGGGCAGGCATAGGAACACAGCTGGGGACAGTGCCAGGGAGGCACAGTGGCTGGCCACAGGTGACCACCAACAGCAGGGTGCAGACAGGCATCCAGCCCCCTTCAGCACCATGGCACAGGGTGCAGGGAACAGGTGACACCAATGGCCAAGGGAGGGTCACCACTGGAACACCCCACTGCATGCCATGCCCCCACCTACCCAAACCATGGCCAGCCACACCCTGGACCATGGCACCCATCACACATGCCACACATCCTGGACAGTCAGCCCATGGCCACCCCAAAGGCACAGCCACCAACCAAGGAGCAGGACATCATCATGCATGGCCCGCACAATGACACAGGCATACCATACAGACACCCACCATGCCACTGCAGCATGACTCCTCACGCCAGCTGCAAAGCAGACACGGACACAGGCAGTTAAGCTGGAAAACTATATTAAACACAACTATATACAATGGAATGGGGTGGGAAAGGGTAGAAGAGCTAGGGAAGGGGCAGAGAACAGGAACTGTACAGTGGGATGGGATGGGGATGGAAGGGTAAGGGATGGCAGGGGTAAAAGGGAAAAGTGGCCAACCAGATTTCTGTCCTGGTCTGCTGCAGGGGGTCCTGGCTAAACACCCAGGTGCATGTGTCTGCACATGGGCCACAAGGTTGACCAGCTCCAGATCAGACCAGTTGTGGGCATGTTGCACACCTCGCCATCCTCTTCTGCAAGGTGCTGCTTCTAAATGGTGGCCAGTAGTGCAATGTCCTCAACGTGCACAGGATGCGTGCTTTGTGTTGGCATGCACCGCATCTGCCAATCGCGCATCACTGTGTATGCATGGAGTGGGTGTGGCCCAACTGGCACTTGGTGGTGTAGTCCCAAGGGTCAAAGGGTCATAACAGGGGAGTCAGGGATCACCTGGCACACAGTGTAGAAACAGCCGTATAGGCGTAGCAGTGCGGCCATGGCCCCTACTGCACTCTGGAGCACACAGTGCAATAATAGGCTGTAGCACAGGCCCTGACGCATGTGTACTGTGGGCCAGTGCACTGTGCATATCACGGCATTGTGCCTCGACATGTGCTGGAGCAATTCCATTGTACACGGAGCAAGTGCATGATATTCAGCCACCACATGCTAATGAGCTCATCAGCCAATACATGGTGCACTGGGGAAATTAGCATGTCATTACCGCTGCACCACAGCTCATTTGCATGTGATGCGCTATAAAGGCGCCGCAAAACAGCACAGGCCAGGGACTGTTATTGCAACCATCTGAGGTAAGTTGTGCCTGCTGTGGGACCAGCCAGCACAGCAGGGTGGATGGGGTGGGCAGCTGCAGTCACTGACACACATGTCCTTGTCCACAGGTAGCACCATGTCCGAGCGCGAGGAGAACGAGGAGCGCGGGCCTACCCACACACGCAGGTCCAACTTTATGAAGGCAGAGGACAATGCCCTATTTGAGGCCTACCTCAACAGGGAGCAACTGCTGAGTGGTGCCACAGGCTCACCACAGGCCAGGGCTGTGGCCTGGGTGGAGGAGGCAGCATCTGTGAACCAGCAGGGCAGCCACCAGTGGTCTGTGCAGGAGTGCAGGAAGAAGGAGGGCACTGATAAATGCCGCATAAAAGAGAAGGTGATGGCCATATGGGCAGCCAGGACAGCCACTGGTGGGAACCAAGCTGATGTGCCACAGCTCACAGTGCAGGAGAAGCTGGTGGTGACCACCATGCATTGCAGCACCATTGAGGGTGTGCCGGGTGGTAGTTTCCAGACAGGTGGGAGCACATCATTGATGGTACATATACCATGCCCAGGGGGGCCTGGGGGGGCCTGGGGGGGCCTGCTGGAATTGCAGCACTAACACATCTGTTTTCTCTTAAAGCACCGGCACGCCAGCATGCAGTGGAAGGGGCACCAGTGGCAGCCGAGGGGGCAGACTCAGCCTGGGAGGACCAGCCATCCACCTCCATGGGCATCCAGGGGCTAGATCAGCTGCAGCACACCACCACCATCCAGCCGGATGTCCTGGGCTTGGTGTTGGATGAGGCCCTGGCTGTGTTCCAGCAGGATGTCAGCCATGGTGTACTCTGCATGGAGACACAGACTGGGGTGGGGTCTGACACTGATGACGACATAACTATCATCCTGGACAGCATGGGTGGTGTTGTGGGGGAGACAGCCATACCTACTACCTTCACTGGCAGCATGGCCAGTGGCCTGTTGGTGGTGAAACAGCTGCCCGCTGCCTCTGCTGGTTCTGCTGTGTGCACAGCCATGGCAGTGCCATGTGGTGGTGGTGGTGATGCATCCGCTCAGACACTGGCCAGTGTAGAGGGGCCAGAGGGGCAGCAGCGGCAGACAGCTGGGGGCATTGGGTGGCTGGATGAAGTGCCCACTACCAGGTTGCCAGACAGTGACGTACCCCATGGGGACCCCGCTGTGCAGCATCCACCTGAGTGGGGGGCTGTGCAGCGCGGCGTACACCATCGGTGGGATGGCGACAAGCCCAGGCTCCCCTGGTTACTGACCCATTGTCAGAGCACACCCGATTGCTGTGGGCCTCCGTGGAGCAACAGGTTCTGCTTGTAGCTGGGGTGCTTGCACTTCGCACAGAGTTGTGCCAGGCAGCCAAGCTGTGTGAGAGGGGCACCATGCAGGTCCTGGAGGCTATTTAGAGCCTGCAAGAGGACACGACTGCATCCCTGGATCGCATTGCCAATGCAATCTTGGTTGGTCTTGCACTGCTGGCTGCTACAGGGTGTGGCCACCAGCCACATACACCATGGAGTGCACTGTCCACCCCATGGACCCGGCGGTGAGCAACACCTTCCCTGTCGATGCCGGGCTCTGCTGTTGGCATCCCAGACATGCCGGGGGGGCATGTTTGGGTGCCTATGCACTCCTGCATGAACCCGGTCACGTTTCCACAGTACAACCTCTGGGGGGACAATTGCATACACCCCCTGTGGCCATTGAGCAGCCAGTGGCTGTAGATCAGCCTCGGCATGACTGCTTCCATGTCTGTGGTAGCCATGGTTCCGCACGGCAGACCTGATGTGCGTGCAGCCCTGTCTGTCGTCTTCTGTCACTGCCCTGTGTGCACATGGGCATCATGGCAACTGTGTGTCATGCTGCATGCTACCTGTGTGTACATCTACCCTTCCACTGGCCCATGTGGCACATGTGTGATGAGAGCAGAACTGCACTGGTTGCACCTGTGCACTGGTGCCCTGCATCTGATCCATGCCACGTGCTGGCGCCTGAGTACGTGTTTGTGTGTGTGTGTGTGTGTTGCTGTACAGTGCTGCGTGCTGTCGTCTGTGGCTGTGTGGCACTGCCACCCCAACCCCTGCACCACGCCTCTGTGTGTGCATGCCCGTTGCCATGCCTGCCCATGCCCACGTGCTGTACCCTTGTGTTTGGCCACTGCATGAGTGTTGCTCCACCTACTTGCATGCACCATAATGCTCCTGTGCAATTGTGTCCCAGTGCTGGTGTGCCATCCCTTGGAGACGGGGATCCCTCCACCTGGGGGGGGCAGCTCGCCACCCCCCGGCCCATTGCCCTTATCGTCCCCACTGCTGCCCCCCCTCTTTGGCCTCAACAGCTATCCCACAGTCAATGCCTATGTTGTGCAGTATGCAGCAGGCCAGGAATAAACCACAGGCTTTCGAGGGGCTGTACTGTAGGGCACTGCCAGACCTGTGAAGGCAATGGAATCATGCCTTCAGCATCCCAAACACATGCTTAATGATGTTCCGTGTGCTGATGTGTGCCTCATTATAATGATCCTCTGCTGGGGATGATGGGCACCAGTAGGGGGTGAGCAGCCAGGGCCTGAGTGGGTAGCCACTGTCACCTGTGTGGAAAAGTACATGGTTAGTCTAGTGTCCTATGTTGCTGTGCCCCTTGCTCATCCCTGGTGCCTCCACCAGTGCACCCACCCTGCCTGCCCCCATCCCATGCCCTGCTGTTCCCAGCTCCCCATGGCCATCCCATACTCACCCACTAGGTGGCCCTTGGGGATGTCCCACACTCAAACCTGTGGTACAGTGCAGAGCTGTGCCAGATGAATGTATCATGTGCACTCCCCGGGTGTGTGGCACAGGCATTAGTTATGCTCCCCCTGGCATCGCACACCACCTGGCAGTTGACACTGGGGTAGCCCTTCCTGTTGACGTATGCTATGTCCTCAGGGCCAGGTGGCATGTGGATGCTGACATGGGTGCAGTCAATGGCTCCAAGCACACCAGGCATCTGTGCTACTCTGTGGAAGTCCTGCATGGTTATTGTACTCTCTGCCTGTGTGCTGGGGAACTGGATGTATTCCACAGCATGTGGCAGCAGGGCATTAAGGAATTGTGTGAGGAGGCATGACGTGGCCGACTGGGTCATGCCTGTGGTGTCCTCTGTTAGTCTCTGGAAGGTACCCGTGGCAAGCAGGCATATGACGGCTGTCACCTTCATCTCCACTGACAGGGCGTGGCTCCATCTACTGGGTGCCTGCATCTCCTCACTGCATAGCTCATAGAGCTGCCTCAGAATCATCCGGTTCAAGTGATACTGGCCTACAATCTCTGTATCAGAGTAGTTCTTGAAGGTGATGTGGGCACGGTACCACCTGTTCCAGGTGTACCACCGATGGGCCCTTCCATGGCCAAGTCACTCTTTCTCCTGCCTCCTCACACCCCTCATTATGGCCTCCATCTGGAAGGTTATGCTGGCCATGGCCCTTGCTGTCCTGCCTCCCCCTGGGTGGTCAGCTTCTTTGGTCTGCTTGCCACCGTGGGGCAGTGCCTTTCTCTCTGCCTGGCTCCCCCTGTTGTTTCCTCTGCCCCTGGCCTGCACTCCACTGCTACCTCTGTCCCACACTCCTGTGGCTGCCTGTTCCACTCCCTCAGTCCCTCACAGGCTCTGTCTCCCTTCTTCCTTCTGTTCCCTCTCTCCACAGTCTGGTTGCTTGCTCTCTCTCTCTCTCTCTCTCTCTCTCTCTCTCCCTCCACTGGTGCAAGTGCTGTCCCCGTACTTATGCCCTTTATTTATAGGCTCAAGTCTGCTTGGGGCATCTGGACATTGCTCCGCACTTGCACCATGGGTTGGGGGTTGAATATCACACTGTGCCACATATTCATGGGCATGCCTCCTACCCTTGCTCATGCATTCATTAGGGTTGTACATTGGCGCACTGCAACTTGCACTGCACACTGGCTCCCGCTGGATATCGCTCTTTGGCACATTTCCACAGTTGTGCCATGCACAACTGCTTTGAATATTCTGCCCTCTGTATTTCTAGTTATTGAGGTCTGAGAATCATTTTTGTATTCCATCTAGTGCTTCAATTTGAATTATTATTCCAAAAATTGAGTCGTTAATATGGCTCTCAAGCAAATGTACATTACCTAAATCTACTTCTTTATTGACCAGGAAGGATTCAATTCCTTCTCTAAAAGGGTTTGGTTTTAGTTTTGGTATTGAGGTACTGTATATACAGATTCATAAGTTACTCTTTGGTCATTTAGAGGGATATTTTCCTTTTTCTCTAGACTATTTTTTGTTCTACACTTTTCAGATTTTTCTTACTTTTACCCCCTTTTTTCAGGGTGACACATCAAAATTGTCCCCCTTTTCCATTCTTTCACTCTGATTATTATTATTTTTTTGGCAACTTCTTTGCCACTCCCTGCCCTAGTAGGGGCCATTCTTAGTTCAGAGAGACAATAAGCAATATAAGTAAATATACAAAAAATACACAAGCAATAATCAATTTGATAATTAGTCAAATCAACAAATTGACATTTGTTATTAAAGCTAATGCTGCTGTTAGATTTTTTCCAAGTCTTGAAAATAAATATTATATTTGACAATTACAGTATATTTACTGATGAAAATACAAAAAAGGGAGTGTGGCTAGCAATCAGAGCAAGATAATGCATTCTTCAGTGCTTCAGAGCTCCTGCTGCAGAAGTTTACCAGTTTCATTAAAGAAACCTCTTTGACAGCCTCAAATGTTTATAAACATGGCTACAAGACTTATCTGAACTACCAGATTGACTTTGGCGATGGGGGGGCGTCAGGCAGCACAAGCACAGGTAACCGATTACTTCAAGCCTAAGTCAGGGACTGCTGGTGCTACAAAACTAGACCCCCACAGCATCCCCAATTACTGACACACAAGAATTGAGGTGCAGCACATTTAGAATACCTTCAAAAACATCAAAGCAGCACTTCAAATGCTAGAAAAAATGTTTGGAGCTTTTACAACCTGGTTAGCGCTTGCAGAACAAACAGTTACTAGACTTTTAGATACCAGAAATACTTTCAAATGAAGCGAAGGGTGCAACAGGGGACTGCAGAGAGGACCATGGCAGCCTTTTCTACCTTCATACAGAGAACTAACAACTGAAATTAAGTTTGAAAACAGTGGAAAACCATCAATGGGAAGGAAATGTATACTTGACTGGACCACCTGAAAACACTGAAGGCTCTGAAAGACCCTGATGCGTGGGGCTTTCTCGAACAATGGTTGTCACATCTTTTGGATTGACCTGACCCTCCAGCCCAGTGGTACAGTATGTCGACAAGGCATGCTCATACTGAATATTCCCCCATCAAGCAGCTGCCAATGCAACCTATGCTTCAAGGACTGTCCTGATTGTTTTTACCAGGTCGGGGCTACAAGATGTGGTGTTACATTTGACCAGACAAAAAAGACCTGTTGGCAGATGAGATCATGGGCTATGAGATGTGGTGTTACATTTAACAAGACAAAAATAAATGTTGGCATGCGATGCCATGCTACATTTTTACCCAGACCTGCCCTTTGCCATGTGGCTGCACTGCAAGGAGTCTGAGGCCACAAAACACTGCTTTAGAGCTTTAGCTATACCATTTGCTTTTTTATTCTCAACCACGCTTCAGGCCACAGTTAGCTTGAAGACATATTCCAACATGCAGAAAGCAGACAGACTCGTGTAGAAACCTGAAGTCACTCTGGTAAACCTGGATGTGGACAGCCCAGCAAACAGAGAGAAGAACTTGGAGGGTAGTTTGCTGAAGACCTCCATTCCAATATGGGGCTTAGCGCCGGCTGCCCCACAGCCCCTACCACCACCCTTGGTCGGCTCTGGCTCTTATAGTGCATGCCAAATGACTCCAGAACCAAGCAGCCCTCTTTCCCTTTAGCAGGTTATATACTTTCTCCACCAGGGGCAACCTCCATAGCACAAGTTGGTAACAGCTGGTAAGATGCTACTTCTAACTCTATTCACTATCTACTTACTTCCAACCCTGACGTCCCTTCCAACCTCCTCCTTCCCTGAACCACAACATAATGGCAGGATAATTAGCTCCTTGGCGGGTCCAACCCCCTACCGCACAACCTCTACTATGGAGCTTCCCCCACCATTTATCCAGCTTAATTGGGTTCTTGGATCTGACATTCTTCCCCCCTCCTTTCATGCTGGGCTGACAGCCTTAAGTGTCTCCCTTCCAAGGATTCCTCCACTAACCCCTCAGCATCCTCCTGCCTCACGGAAGCAACAATGGGCCATGCTCATAACCAAACAACTTATGGTCCTTCTACTCCTCCTTGCCAGAGATGTTGAGCTAAACCCTGGTCCAAACCCCCCCACCTGCCACCCACCCCTACCCAATATCCCACAATTACCACAGGGTCTCAAATTAGTGCATCTCAATATATGCAGCATCCTGAACAAAATCACGGCTCTACAACCTACCATCCTTTCTCTGAATCCTGACATTCTAATCATCACTGAAACATGGCTGAAACCCCACAACAAGGATGCTGAATTCTCTGTTCCTGACTACTCTATCATTAGGCAGGACAGCCCAGGCAAAACAAGGGTGGGGGCATTGCCATGTTCATCTCCTCTAAATTCCAATTTACCCCACTCAGGCTCTCCATGTCCACGCCGTTCATAGGCTCCCTACTAATTAATATTGCGCTCCCACACTCTACTCTCACATATTTAGCGGGGTCCTATTGCCCCTCAGATACCCCACTACCCCTCATCCTTGATCACCTGGGCACCCTAAAATCCCTAACGTCTAGTGGTGAACTTCATATCCTTGGGGACTTTAACCTGAATTGGCTCTCCAATACTAGTACCAAACTCCAGAGTCAAGTACACACGCTAAACCTGTCCCAACAAATAGTAGAACCCACTCACCTGAATCATAAATCACAAAACCATTCACTGTTAGACTGGGCCCTTACCTCCAACCCCCACCATATACTTGATGCTGGACTACTACCGGACTCACT
Source organism: Neoceratodus forsteri (assembly GCA_016271365.2). Taxonomy (NCBI): domain Eukaryota; kingdom Metazoa; phylum Chordata; order Ceratodontiformes; family Ceratodontidae; genus Neoceratodus; species Neoceratodus forsteri. The sequence goes on along the minus strand of CM057450.1, from coordinate 1,455,434,642 downwards.
CAGTGATCACCACATGATTTATATGGTACGGAAAGTATTCAGACCTAAGGCACCTCCCCCTCGTACAGTTTGCACCAGGTTCTACAAATCCCTTGACCTCTCAGTGCTCTTAGCAGACCTGACTAATGTGGACTGGTCTCCCATACCACAGGCATCTTCCATAGATGCCGCCCTACAGTCTTTTAAGTCGACTTTCCTTGCTATCTGGGATCACTATGCACCACTCAGAAGGACTCGGGTAAGGAGTGCCCACCTGCCTTGGGTCACCGCAGAGCTCGTAGATCAACTTTGGGCCAGGGACCAGGCCCGGAAAGCTCTTAAAGCTGCTGGAACACAAGCAGCACTCCTGCACTACCACTCACTATGCAATGCATGCACTAGGCTTACCTGGCAGGCAAAATCTAACTTTTTCAAGGCCTCCTTCCACTCCTACCTTAACCACCCAAGCAAGTTCTGGAAAACAATCAAATCCCTCTTCTCCCCCCTGGCCCAACCCCCTACACCTGCCCTGAATGTAGCAGGTTCTATTGTCACTGACCCTAGCACAGTGGCCACTGAATTTAACACCTTTATTACAAGCTTCGTGTCCTCCCTCCTGGCCACTCTCCCACACCTCCCCATGCAGACACCACCCTCCATCCCTTCATCCCCACCCCCCTCCACCTCCTATTTCTTTTTCACCCAGTCACCCCTACTGAAGTACAGAAAGCCCTGCAGTCCCTCAATCCCTCTAAAGGCAAATGCCCCTCAGATCTGGACTCCAAAATGCTCCTCCACTCTGCCCCAGCCATTGCCAGCCCACTGGCCAACGTCTTTAACCTCTCCTTCACTGTATCATCAATCCCATCAAAATGGAAGCATGCCACTGTCATCCCCCTCCCAAAAGGTGGCGACCCCTCCTCCCCAGGCAACTACCGACCAATCCTCCTTCTCCCCATCCTAGCCAAAATACAGGAGCGCCTCATTCTCTCCCAGCTCTCCCCCTTTTTAGACTCCTCCTCCTTCTTCACTCCATATCAGGCAGGATTTAGGAAATCACACTCTACCATCACCTCCCTACTAAGACTCACCGACACCATCCTTTCAGATATGGACAAAGGACACATCACCTCAACTATCTTCATTGACCTCGCAAAGGCTTTTGACACAGTCTCACATGCCTTGCTACTCTCCAAACTCTCCCAAGCTGGACTGTCTGTAGGTGTCACTAGCTGGTTCCACTCCTACCTGGGTGTAAGGTCCCAAACAGTCAAGATTGGCTCTTCCCCATCTGCCACCCTCCCTATCGATACAAGGGTCCCCCAAGGTTCGGTCCTTGGCCCAATTTTGTTTTCCATCTTCCTCAATGAACTGCCCTTGGCCTGTCCCCACACTTCCATCCACATGTATGCGGATGATACAGTACTGTATGCCTCTGGACCATCCCCCTCTGAGGTGGTTAACAGACTTCAGTGAGATTTCAACAGTGTACAGAACTGGTTTCGCACAAATCAGCTGTTCTTCAACCCCAAGAAAACAGTCTCCCTAATGTCTGGTACGTGACAAAAACTTACCTTTCTTCCCTCCACCCCCATTCTCCACACTATTGATGGGACCCCCCTGGAGGCCTGTACCTCCTGCAGATACCTTGGGGTTTGGTTGGACCAGCACCTTAGCTTCAGTGTGCACATGGATGCTACCCTCAAGAAACTGCATCCCATGCTGGGCGCTTTATACAGCAACAGGAGTTGCGTCCCCCTGCCACCCGCAAGGTAATTCTACAAAAAATGATCCTCCCTATACTGGACTATGGGGATGTAGTCTATAGTGCTGCTCTCACATCCTCCTTAGGCAGGTTTGATCAACCCTTTCACTCTTTCTGTCATTTCACCCTTGACTGCCCTCCTACAACCCATCACTGCTATCTCTACAGGACCTTAGCACTCCCATCTCTCCAGGATCGGAGACTGTCCCACTGTGCCAGAATTACTGCAAAATTCTGGGCACAGGATCTCCCCCCTTACCTTGTAGCCTCCCTGGCAGCTCTACCCCCACCCGCATACTCGCTTCGGAACTTCGACTCCTGGCTTCTCTATATCCCACACAAGTCCACTGCCTCAGGCCAGGCTGCCTTTAGTTACTGTATGCCTAAAATATGGAACTCCCTACTAACTGACATTAGGCATGCCACTTGTACCCAGCAACTGTACTCTCTCCTCAAGACTCATCTCTCATTCCCCTGCATCTATATCTAGCAACACAAAAGACCCGGTACTTCTGTACTATCCAATCCAAATCCACCCATCCCTAGTGTGATGGACTAGGCACCTTATTTATTGGCCCCAGACCACTACCCACTTGCTATTGCTGCAGATCATAATAATAGGTTTATGCTTATTTAGGTTGTTATCATATGCTGTTGTAAATACCACTGGAATTTCTTATCCTATTGTATAAGTGCTACTTGTATATTCAATGTACTGTCTAGTGTATGTCTCCTCTCCCTACTCCCCCAGGCCGCGTCTGGAATCGAGCAGTACTCTGCTCAGTAAGCCTGCCTGGTAAAACTCTTAAATAAATAAATAAACAAATAAAAAGATCTGAAACTCTCTCAGTATGCTGTGATCATGGTGGGTAGGTTTTCTTTCCTCCTCACTGACTGCAACAGCCTTGGTAAATGGGACTTGCCATGGACATCTACTTTACTAGTTTATGTGTTTGACTATTTACATAAAGGATATTCTGCTACTCTTACTGCTATTTCGGTCTCATGTTTCTACACCTGTTGCATTCTCTATGTTATACACTGTATATGCGGTAATAGAAATATTATGTGGCCATGGCCTAGTATAAAATTATAACTTTCAACTTTACATTGTAAGATGTTTTTTTCTCATATGGTTCTGTAGTGGCTCAATAACATATAATGGAGGCATACCTCTCAACTGCTATGAATTTCGCATAGCGCTGAGTTTTTGCATGCAAATTTGCCCTTGCTCCCACAAAGGTATACTAATGTTTTTAACAATGTTTGCACAATTTCTGAACACACAAACTATTAAATTATTGAACTAATTTGATAGAAGCATTCCTTAGCACTAAATATATGGCTCCCACTATTTGTAGGCATATTATTCTTTAAAATAAGATAGTGCTTCATATTCTGACTATTTGCTCTACATTTTGAAGGCCAGTGCTATGAATTTTTAATGCTGAGAGGCTGAAAGGTATGAATGGAGGATGGCAAATTTTATTTCTCTTCCTTTTCAACTTTAAGGGCAATTTGCTTCCTCACGTTATGGATGTCTCTTTCTAGTGGGCGCCTTATTTCTCATTTTACTCTAAGCTTTCTCAGATATACAATATATGCAGACTTCATGACTTTTTATGCTATGGTACAAATGTGTAGGACTTTATCTATTTGGAGTTTTACAAACGTTTTAAAGTAGGTCTACTTCCTTCATTGCAGTGGGCTGAATTCTGGTGCATGTGTGTGTGTGTGTGTGTGTGTGTGTGTGTGTGTGTGTAGATACAGATCTGCTAATGAACTAGTTAGGGTTGAAGCGATGAAAGTAGGGAAATGTAGCATTAGGGTTTCTAGCCCTAACATCCCACCCACACCCTGCAGGGAGCAACAGTCATGGGGTTTGCCTTGGGGCTGTCAAACCTAATGCTCACCCCATTCTCATATACTGTACCCATCTCAGCTTTCTTACTCATGAAATGGGGTGAGCATTAGGACTGACAACCCCAAGGCACACCTCATGCCTGTTGGGTGGGGTGTTAGGATTGGAAACTCTAAAACCACATTTCCCTACCTTTGTCACTTCAACTCTAACTAGTGCATTAATTAAGTTTTTGCAAATAATTGTCTTACTTTTTGAGATAGTTTAAGTGTATCCTCATTTATTTGTGGGATCACAGGGCCCTCTGGGCCCTGCACTCCCATCCCTCCTTAGATGTGTATGTGCCCTGCGCCTACATCTGAAGCAAAACTGGAATGAAATTGTCAGCAAAGCCTTCTTATCACTCTACCTCATGAACCTAGCAATGAAAATGTTGAAATCTCCACCAAAATATGATTCCACACCACTGCAACGCTATTACACGCCACAGGTGCAAAAACACAGTTTGACCAGGGTTTTAAAAATGACAGCTGTCACATTCATGAAGTGGTGTAAAAAGATGGTTATGTTAAAAATTTTGAGTCAAAATATTTGAAATTGCCAAAGTTATGAGGGGGTGTAGAACAATTTCAATGCATATACTTAACTTTTTTAAATTGAATACACTTTATTAGGATTTTCCAACAATTACAATATAACAATAAACACCTTAAAACAATGAATAATGATAACCCCTTAATACCCCATACCAAAAAGAAAGAAAACATCATAAAAAAATAAACAGAGAAAACACACAAATCCACCATACCCAAAAAAAACCCACCCCATACTCCAGAGATATACCAATGTAGTGTCAAATAAACATACATGAGGGAAGAAACCACATTAGTCAAAGTAGAAACAAAAAGAGAAAGGCAGCTTAGGCTATGCCCCGAGGGGACCCCATAACAGTATGCCCCAAACCATCCCCTTCCTGGGATGTCACGAAGGGCCACATGTCCATTATGTAGAAAATAGAACATACAGAGGTTCCCATATTTTCTAATAAGATGCAAATTGATTGGACAAACTGGCAATCACTCTCTCCACATGCAATGTGAATAGAATCTCCTGATACCATTCCAGATATGTGGGAGTAAGCTGATCACACCAATGTCTAAGAATAACTTTTTTAGTACAGGCTGAAATCAAGGCCATATGATAACACTGATTACCTATCAGGGAGTCCTGAAAGAGGCCCAAGAAACAAGCTTCTGGAGAGAATGCTGAATTTAATCCCATGAGGGGGTCAAGCCAATGTTGAATGGAGTCCCAGAGAGGCACAGCCCTATCACATTCCCATAAAATATGATACAAGTTACTCAGCACCTTGCCCCATTTTGTATACCTGTCATGCAAAATCTTGCCCATTCTATGCAGTTTGACAAGGGTATAATAAAGATTAAGAATTATCTGGAATTGCATATAACGGCATCTATCCCACTTGAGAAACTTACAGTATATGTTAACTCATAAACCTGACCAATCATATGGTTTTCTGGCAGGGGGGAGGTCTTTATCCTAATATGAATCAGTGCCTTTCGATGTAGGAAAGAGAAGGTCACAAAAACTAATATATAGAGAGGATGTAGCATGGGATGCACAGGTTTGAGGTACTAGACTAAGAATAGTTGAGCTGTACTGATTAGTCCATGGTTGTCTACCAAAACATTTGTATAATAAATGGGCTAATTGAAAAAATTTAAAACAGTATCACAAGCAAATGCTAAAATGCTGCTGGGCTTTTTGAAACATCAGCAAGGTACTGTCATTAAGGAGGTCTTCCACTAAGTAAGCATCTGGGTAAGGCCAGTGAGCAGAGTGTAAAATCTGTGACCCAATTTTAAGATTAAGGTTCTCCAACAATGACTGCATGACATACTTCCTCAGAGTGAGCTGAAAAAGGGCACACAATTGTATATTTACTCAGAGGGAAGTGGCAAGGGGAGTGTCATGCAGGGGAAGTGGATGTTGACAGTGGGAGATATGCAATAAGGCTTTAATGTTAATATGTAATTGAGTGCAATAATATCACTCAATCTCAAACCAATGAGGGACATACCCGGGCCGAATTCCTTCTGAGGAGAGACCATACCATTGTAAAAACTGGATGGCATGAATTGCTAAATAATACATAAAAATTAGGAAGATGGAGGCCCCCATCCTGCTTAGACATCACTAGTTTACTAAGGGCTGTCCTGGAGGTTTACCTTGCCAGAGAAAAGAGGATATTATACGGTACACTGTTTCAAACCAAAGCTGCAGCATAACAATATTAAGCATAATGAGGGGAAATAGAACTCTAGGTAAGACATTAATTTTGATAATAGTCATATGTCCCCAAAAGGAGATAGGTAGTAGGGACCACATAGTCAAATCAAGTTTAAGCCATTCAAGCCAGGGGTGTAGATTATATAATTTCAGTTAGTCAGGGGAGGTACTTACATATATACCTAAATACTTTTCAGCTTGTCCTTAACTCAAACAAATCCTAGACTTTCAAATTTGGCTTTATTCATCAGATCATTTAGAGGTATGATCTCAGTTTTATTTAGGTTTAACTTGTAATCGGAAAATGCTCCCAAGTCAGCAATGAGTTTCAAAGCAGCAGGGAGGGAGGTGGTAGGGTGGGTAAGATGGAGTAAAATATCATCTGCGTAAACTGACATTTTATATTGATGTATACCCACTTGTATGTCACTAACCAAGGGGGGGGCTATTAAGTTTCCTGATTAAGGGTTCCAAAAAAGATTGAAAAGGAGGAGGAATAAGGAACATCTCTGCCTAGTGCCCTGCTTTAGATAAATAGGGTTTGTACCATTACATAACACCCAATTGGATGGATTAAAGGACTTTCACCCAGTGGACAAATTCAGATGGGATCCCATACCAAGGAAGCAAAATTAAATAGAAAAGTCCAGGGGACCCTATCAAAAGTTTTCTTGGCATCCAGGGAGACCAATGCCACCAGTGTAAGTGATTCCCCGGATGTGGAGAGCAGATACAAGAGTTTCTGAAGGTGGTTTGCAGAGACTCTATCGGATACAAATCCTATCTGTTCCCAGCTGAGGAGGATATCCCAAACTGATTTAATCTTGAGACCAAAATTTTAGATAATATTTTGAGGTCTAAATTAATAGGAGAGATAGACCAGTAACTACTTACTTTCAAGGGATCTTTCCCAGGCTTTAACAACATGGCAATCAGAGCTTCTGTCAAGGAGAAATTGGACAGCCCATGTTCATAAATGTAATTAAAAGTGTCTAACAATAAAGAGGCTAATAAATCCTTAACTGCCTTATAAAACTTTGGCATATAGCCATCTGGGCTGCATACTTTATCTGATGAGAGAGAGCCAATAGCAAGCTTGACTTACGGTAGAGTTAACGGAGACCTCAGGAACTCCATCTGGTCTTCTTGGAACAAAGGTAAGTCTAACTCATGGTAAAAAGACTTAAGGTGAGAGGGGGAGGGTGCCTCTGACTCTGGAGTATATAAAGATTGATAATATTTCCTAAATTGGGATACTACATCCCGAGGAGAGGAATAAACCTGACCAGAATCAATGCATATAGAGGCAATCATCTCATACATAGCTTGAGCTTTTAGGCGAAGAGTAAGAAGCTTGCCCACCCTCTCACCTTGGTCAAAATATCGAGCCTTAGAGTGCAACAACAGATGTTTGACCTTTTCACTAAAAAGCTCATTATACTTGGCCCTGATAGTTTCAAGCTGCACTCAGAGCTGCTCAGGGGACTCTGGAGAGAGCTGACCTTCTAACCCTTTAATCTGATTTAATAAATCATTGATGGCTTGAGTGTGCAGCTTTTTCCATTTACTGGAAAGGCAAATAATCACCCACTGGAGAGTGCATTTTAAAGCTCCCCACAATAAATCACCCCTGGGCATGGAGGGTGAATTAATCTCCAGAAAGGACCGGATAATATTCCTGAGGTGTTAAAATATCTCAGCAGATTTCAATAACTGATTATTAAAGCACCAGGATTTATCCAGGTGCACCGGCACATAGAAATTAAGTTGAATAACACCAGGTGATGATCTGAAATGACTGAGACTGTATATTGACAAAGATGAATACCCTGCAGGTGCCCAGCCCCCAAAAGAAGAAAAACTATTTGAGAAAACAAATTATGTGGGGATGAATAAACCGAGTATTCTCATTTAGCAGGGTTAAGGACCCTCCATGGATCCATCAGACCAATAGAGTCCATCAAATCTCTAAGGGCCAACTGGCTCAGCATTAAGGATGAATATCTCAACCCCAATCTATCCAGAACACTGTTGAATACAGTATTCCAATCTCTCGCAAGTAAGATGGGGAGATTAATCCAAGATAACAGGAGGTTCAGTAAATTCCCCAAAAAAGCCTGGTTCTTCAATTGTAGTACCATATATATTCCCTAGAACCACCTTGGTATCACAAAGTAGAGCTCTGAGTAAGATATAGCACCCTTGGTGATCAGATACCTCCTGAAGTAAGTGAAAAGGAACCCTATGGGCTACAAGGACCACAACACACCCTTTATGGGTGTCTAACCCTGCACTAGAAACCTGACCCACCCAAGATCTGCAGAATAAAAGAATCTGAGATGTGGGCACATGCGTTTCCTGAAGGAAAGCAATGTCGGTTTGTAACCTATTCAAATGAAATAAAACCTTACTTCTTGTCACTGGAGACTGGTCACCTTTAATATTCCATGAACTAAAATGAAAAGTTTGTAACACCATTTGTTAAACAATTCTTTAACACACTGGTTCCATCCTCCCATGTAAGCCTAGAAGCCTCTAGAATAACAGCCACAAATGTCCTTCTCCGGAGTACCCCATCCCACCTACCGAGCCCACCCCCAACCCTAAACTAATAGAAAAGAAATAACCTTACCCCACCCCAATCCCACACGCATCACCTACCGCATGATGAACCCCAGATTCACCAAATTATACTGCTCCAACCCCCCACCCCACCCCATAAAAAAACAGCAAATTATAGAAGGAACTGTGGTCAGAAAAAAACAGTAACCATAGATTACCAAAGCATAATTGTGAGGGCTTATATAGGAAAAAAAAATAACACTGACAGCATTACAGATACTGTTGCAATGACTAGAAACATTGAGCCAAATGGGGACCATAAAAGGAAAAAAAGTCTTATCTAACCCCAAAATACTAGGGAAAGCAAATGAATAGCCCTATATCTCTAACCAAATCTTAAAATAGTACAAACCAAATAGAGAGATGCCAAGTATTATGCATTCATTACACCCTAAAACCATCACATATAACAAAAACCAAGGAACCCAAGAGATAAGCTTAACAACTAATGAATGCAGGCTAGAGAAATTAAAACATTTAATCACTGTCTCCAGTTAAACATAGAGACTAATAAGAATAATAGTCCATAGTATAACAGATTATAATTCCACCCTTGTAAAGACTCCACCCTTATTAAATCCTTGCAGAAAATAAGGCAGATGTGTCCGACCATAAAAATAAACTAAATATTGTATAAATATACTCCAAACTGGGTAATCAGAACCCGTAATAAAAAGTTCAGAAGTCTTCCAAAAAAAACTGTTGAAACGACTGTAGCAAAAGAAAATACTGTACTCAAGGACACAGTATAAGAAGCCTCCAAAATGTACTGGTAACAGTGTGCGATCAAGGATCGAAGGTCGTAGTAGCTCCAGAAATAACACAGGTGCCAAAATACTCCCACTGGTCAGCAGCCAGAAAGAATACAGACCATCCATATGGGGTATAACTAATAATAATTAGAAAATGGCCTTTTTATTTCCTGATCTCCGATTGGCTGGTACCCTTGCCGGGGGGTACATTAACTTTCAACAGACGACCAGGAAATAAAAAGTGCCATTCCCAGTGCCCTTTTACTCCCTCAGACATCCCTGTGCCAACCCTGCTTCCTCATTGGCTAAAAATACCCAGTTCAATCTTAAATCACCACCATTTTTTTCTCTCCCTTAGCGAGAGATACTGGCTCCCAGTTCCAGCGAGGCAGCCCCCTCCAGAGAAGATATCCCCCAGTATGCCTTACTGTTAGTAAGTCTGACTTAGCCATACACACATAACAGAAGACAAGCCATCACAGCAATCAGCTTCGCAGAACAGCCTATTGTCATTTTCAAACGTCAGCGCGAGACTCCTTACAGTAGCTAATATTAGATCTGCTGATAAGTCCCCTGTTCAGCCACACTGTTTTCACCACAAGAAACAAACAATGAAAAAAAGGCAAACTTTTTATAACATATTAAGTTCACTTTCATGAACAGATTGCACCCACCTGCTCCACCCCTCCATCTGCAAGCTGACTCAGATCGCACAAAGCACAAAGCATTTCTCCCTTGGTTCTCCATTTTCTTCCCTGGCTCTGCCTTCTCCCATGAAACTCACCATCGGTTCAAATTAAAATCCCAAATAAGTTTGCCACAGTAGTGGTACCACTCTGCTGTCATCCTAAATTATTCCTTGCAATGGTTCTCCTGCTGACAAGTAAGCTCTTTTGCGGTTCCTCTGGTTCGGCAGCTGTAAGCACCACTTCGGCTGACTTGCTCTTCAAAGGTGCTCTCTTCACTGTCCGGTCCTCAGGGTAGGCAGCGAGGACCGGGAACCATAAAATATAAACAAATAAAAAATAACAGTCCCAATACTCAAAGCAGGCAGCGAGAATTGGGAAAATGATATAAAAAAGAAAGGTGACTTTAAATCCCCACAGCAGGAATCAGGGACCGGGGGGGAAACAGTCTGATTTGGGCCCAGTCCTCTGGGCAGGCAGCGAGGACTGGGAGAATGTAAACAAACAAGGAAGAAAAAACAACAAAAATGAAGCAGGACAGGCAGTGAGCAAGAAGTCATCACTGCACTAATACATAATAACTCCTCTAGTGGCCACTAGCAAATGAACTGTTGCCAGCAGTATTGGGACTACTTTACCAAAAAAGAGAGAAAATGTCATTTTGTAGGGAATTACTTTATTTTTTGTAATCCTATAAAACAATGACAATTGGCCCATTTTCTAAGTGCAATAATACCCTCCAGGGTGGGCGGTATTGGGCAATACTGGATCGCCCAGGCGCTATAAGGCCCTCTGCCTGTGGCGTTAGGCCTCACTACACCCCTGGGTGGTCCAGTATTGCCCAATACTGCCCACCCTGTCAGGTATTGTTGCTTGCTTAGTTACTGCAAAACACAGAAAATAAACTCCCATGAAAACGTATATGGGACCCAGAAATGCTTAAGCCCATCCCGAGGAGAAAGCAATTCCGAAAGTCCCATAAAGTGACCTTACCTCAATCAGGGAAAGAAGGAAGATAAAAAAAAAACAAACAAAAAAAACGCCAGGATCATTGGGAACCCCCACCTAATAAAAACACTGCAGATCTCTGGAACATCTGCTAATACACCAAACAGAGGGGACAAACACTAGTCAGTAGCAAAAATAACTTAATCATCAGAGGAGCCATAAGGAGTGTTCCAGGCTGCCTTGTATCGTATGCTAATGACAGACTGATACGGGGAAGAAACGTAGATTGAAAAAGTCCCACTACATAGACAAACATGCCCGGTGTAAGAATCTCAAAATAAATGTACAGGAGGTCCCTTATTTATGCGTAGAAAAGCATAACAATATAAATTCATAAACACAAGGTCCGATCAAGGAATAAGGTCGAACCAGGTTGCATGCCCATACAGAAGGAAACACTGTGCTGCAATTCATAGCGCCGAATCCCTGATCAGAGAAGAATGCAGTGTTGAAGTTGAGAAATCCAGGTGGAAGATAAAGCCTCCAGGGATCCATCACTGAATCGAACTATTGACATCCTCACCCCAGCGAACCTGAGAATTGAAGACCATGTGCAAAAGACACATAGGAGGGTCCTCAGAATGAGTAAGTTAGACCGATACTCCTAAATACAACCGGGGTCGCCCAAACAAACAGCATAAATCGGTGAGGCAACCCATTGGAATTCAGAATAATAAATCAGAGTAGAATTGGAGGTCAGATAAAGGATCGATCCTAATATGTGGGGACAGCCACCCCTTGTACTAGTAGTTGCAGAAAGGGATAAATTCCACATAGGGCCATAAAACCTGCTGAGTCATCCAAACCAGTACTGATGGCATAGGGTCCCAATGTGACAGTGGATTATACATCGAAGTGAAATTTCAAATCTGAGGTAAAATCCAATAAAGATTTAAGTTCCAATGTGAGCTCCTGCAAGGATTCTTTGAAAGAAGTAAACTCTGTAAGGTAGCGCTCCTCCGTCAATGCTGTCAACATCATACAAGCTGTAGTGGAGGAGCGACCATAGCCACAGCTCTGGGCCTTTGGACTTTTTATAGACTTATCTAGCATGTACGGCGGAGTATACTTTGGAGGAGCAGCTCTCATCTTTGCTTCAATTTTCAAGCTGCAACAACAGAGATACAGCAGCAAGGATGTCCAAGGTCCACTGCCAGAGTAAGTAGATTGAAAACAAACAAGAATTTACTAGGATAATTGCTGTTTTTCAGGGTAGGAATGGGAGCAATATAGAAGAGCTACCGATCAGGCTGGAGCATTAAGTGACTTCCATATGTGCATAACTTTGGCATTTTTACATATTTTGATCCCAACATTTCAACATAGCATTTTTATGACCCCACCTGATGAACCAGGGTGGTTAAAATTTTCGAATCCTGCGATGAAAGGTTCTTTCACCCAGGAACTGAAAAATCACCTTTCTGACTGGATTTGCTTAATTCCACTGACATTGTTCATGAGGTGACATCACAGAAAGGTCATGTCGAAAATTTGAGCTCAAAATATGAATAAATGGCAAAGCTATGTCACAAAGTTGAAAACCCCATTGAAATACATTGAACTGCATTTATCTTCATTTCTCATATTGCACTCCGCGGTTCCAGCAGCAAACATGTCTTCAATTGAAGACTGGACATTAGGTAGGGTTGCCAACAGTCCCTTATTTTAAGGGACATTCTTTATTTTAGGATGAAATTGCCTGTCCCTTATAAAATCCATAAGGGACACCTGTTGTCACTTATTTTTAGGTTGGCTGCTAATCCTGCTAGTAAAAACTGCAAGTCCCAGTCTCCCTAGCATCTGAAGCTAGCAGCAACACAGTGCACATGTGCGGAACCAGCTAGCAAAATGGGAGACGATGTCACATCAAAGCAGGAGAAGCCTGGTGATGAGAACGAGCATGCTGCCGTGTTGTCAATGAGGAGAGGAGAGGAGAGTGCCGAGCTAGTTAAATTTGTTGAATTGTCATCTGTCGTGGAGGGTGGTGTCTGCACTATAAAGTGCAGAAGTGCTCTAATTTGCAATCGCAGGCAAGGCAGAAGAAAAGCGTAATCTATTATTCGGCTGGCTGCAAAGCAAAATTAGTTTCCACTGACCTGACTGAGACTGAGGCTGAGCTGTGAGTTGTGACTCCAGGAACTGCCAGCGCCACTGTCTGCATGTGAAAGTCCTCACCGGCAGTAGCTACAAGTACCAGAGAGCAGAAAGGCTAATTAAAATAAAATATAGTTTTTGAGTAGTTAGGTAATCCTTTACAGAGTCCTAGGTACTTTGTTATCGGTGATGTGAATACATTCTGGAATGATTGGGGAGGGGTTTGTTCCCAAGTGAGTTTTGGTTTGTGTATTTCCCTTCAGTTTCCACAAAGATATGTTAGCCTTTTTATTCTGTGACATCAGTGTTTGAACGAAAACAGAGGCTGCTTAACACAGGAGTGTACTAGTCAAACCATGCTTTACCAAACTAGAAAAAAAATGCAGATGAACTCCATAATAACAGCATGTGTTAGGAAAGGAATTCCCTCACCAGGGAATTCAATAAATGGTTGAAAAACTGGTGTGGACTCAGGGTTTTGGCTTCACTGGGGACTGGGGAGCCAGCTGGAGGGATGCAGACCTATACTGGTGCGATGGTCTGCATCTGTCCAGGGGGGAACCAGGATCCTAGGTGAGAGGTTTAAATTCTTCATTGGCAAGCATTTAAACTAGCCAAGGGGGGAGGCACTGAAAAGGAGCAGGGAAATCCCAGCCTCCCCCCACAAAACACGGTAATTAGTGAGGTAAACACCAAGGTAGAGAAGTCATTAGGGAGAAGGACAGAGGTAAATGTGAAAAAGGCAAAGGCAGTAAGGACAGGAATTGGGCTAAAAGGGGTAAGGCCATCAAAAAGTGGAGGGTGATGAGTACCAATGCCCATAGTCTGTGTACCAAGCTCCCTGAACTAGTGGCCTTGATGGAAGAGGGTTGCCTGGATATTGCGGCAGTCACAGAAATATGGTACACAGAGAACCATGACTGGGATGTTAACATACCAGGATACACAATCTACAGTAGGGACAGGGAGGGTAAAAGAGGAGGAGGAGGAGTAGCTCTCTATGTAAAGGAAGGGATCAAAGCAACAGAACTAAAGAGTAAACAGGGAGCAGATGAGGCACTCTGGGTCACCCTGGAGACAGGAAATGGAAGCACAATCCGCATAGGGGTTGCATAGAGACCCCCATCTCAGGGGGAGGGAATGGATAAGGAAATGATAGAAGGCTTCCTTAGAATGGCAGAAAAAGGGGAGATATTGTTGATGGGGGACCTGAATATGCCAGATGTTAACTGGAGCACCTTTGCTGCAGGCACATCCAAGAGCATGGTCATTCTTGATGCCTTACAGGGGGCATGCCTCAAACAGCTAGTATTGGAACCCACTCGGGAGGGAGCAATCTTAGACCTGGTACTCTCAAATGGGGATGGAGAAAGAATCTCAGATTTAGAAGTGGGTAGCCATCTGGGAACAAGCGACCACCAAACAGTGTGGTTCACGATAAACACAGCCATACAATCAAGCCATACAAAAGCAAGAGTACTGGACTTTCGGAGGGCTGACTTTGGGAAAATGAGAGAGTGCCTCAGAAAAGCACTAGCAAATAGGCAAGAAAGAGGGGTGGAGGAACAATGGAGAGTAATCAAAACAGCCATCACAGAGGCATCAAGCCTTTGTGTAAATCAAATCAACAAAACACAACGAAGGAAAAAAAGCTATGGTTCTCAAAAGAGGTGGCAGGGAAGGTTAAGGAGAAAAGGATAGTATTCAGGAAATATAAGGAAACACAGAAGGAGCAGGACAGAGAACTTTATCAGTTAAAGCAGAAAAAGACTGGGAAGGCAGTCAGAATAGCAAAGGCCCAAACCGAGGAAAGGATAGCCAACTCTGTTAAGAAGGGGGATAAGACTTTTTATAGGTACATTAGGGAGCAAAGAAAGACCAAAGGAGGGATACTGAGGCTTAATAATGGGGAGGGAATGTGGGTAGAGGGTGATAGTGAAAAAGCAGGGATACTGAACGAATATTTCTGCTCAGTATTCACAAAGGAAGAGGAGGGGGTGGTACCTAAACCAAACAAGAGGAACACTCTGAAGATGAGGGTCTATACCAGTCCATTTACAGAAGAAAGGGTTCTGAAAGAACTAATAAAATGGAAGGTGGATTAAGCAATGGGGCCTGATGGGATTCACCCAAGAATTCTAAAGGAACTAAGGGCAGAATTAGCGGCACCGCTGACTACTCTCTTTAACAAATGATGGGAGGATGGGGTGGTACCTGAGGACTGGAGGAGGGTGGATGTGAGTCCTCTTCACAAACGTGGAAGCAGGAAAGAGGCAGGAAACTACAGACCAGTAAGTTTGACCTCAGTGGTAGGGAAAATGATGTAATCACTTCTAAAGGAAAGAATTGTTCAGTACCTAGAGGCCAGTGGGACACAGGACCCAAGGCAGCATGGATTCACGATGGGAAGGTCATGTCAGATTAATCTAATAGGTTTCTTTAACTGGGTGACCAAAGTAGTAGACCAGGGAGGGGATGTGGAAATGGCCTACGTAGATTTTAGCAAGGCATTTGATACAGTCCCACACAAAAGATTAATACACAAGTTAGCCAGCCTCGGAGTGGGTCCTAAGGTGGTAGCCTGGATAAAAAATTGGCTAGACAACAGGACGCAAAGGGTAGTAGTAAATGGAGTCCACAGTGAAGAAAGGAGGGTTACTAGTGGGGTACCACAGGGCTCAGTACTAGGACCGGTCCTTTTTAATGTCTTTATAAGTGACATTGCAAGGAACTGGAAGGAAAAATATGCCTCTTTGCAGATGACACAAAGATCTGCAACAGGGTTGATGCACAAGATGGAGTGGAAAGGATGAGAAGGGACTTGGCAAGGTTGGAGGAATGGTCAGATGTATGGCAGCTCAGATTCAATGCAAAGAAGTGCAAGGTAATGCACCTGGGAAACAAAAACCCAGGGGAAGAGTACACAATGGGGGGGGGAGATACTGACAACAGTAAAAATGGAAAGGGACCTTGGGGTAATTATATCAGATGACCTAAAGGTGGGCAAGCAATGTGAGAAGGCTGTAAGGAAGGCTGGGGTGATACTGGGAAGCACAGGGAGAGGCATCAATAGTAGAGAACAGGAAGTTGTTATCCCTTTGTACAGACAGTTGGTGAGACCCCATCTGGAGTGCTGTGTGCAGTTCTGGAGACCTCACCTCCGCAAAGACATAGACAGAGTGGAGGCTGTCCAGAGGAGGGCAACCAAAATGGTGCAGGGACTGCGCCAGAAGACATACGAAGAAAGACGAAAGGAGCTTAATATGTATACCCTTGAGGAAAGAAGGGAGAGAGGGGACATGATAGAAACTTTCAAGTACCTCAAGGGAATCAACAAAGTCCAAGAGGGTAGCATCTTTCAGAAAAAGAGATGTGCAAGAACAAGGGGGCACAATTTGAAGATAGAGGGGAGAGGTCAGAGGTAATGTGAGGAAGTATTTTTTCACAGAGAGGGTTGTGGATGCATGGAACAGCCTCCCTGAGGAGGTCATGGAGTCAAGAACAGTGGGGGAATTCAAGAATGCATGGGACAGACATAAGGTAGTCCTAGTGGGGGGTAGGAGGAAGTAAGCTGTTGGTTAACTAGGATCTGCAGCTTATCTGTTAGGTAGGAAAATGGGCAGACTAGGTGGGCCAAGCGGTGCTTATCTGCCATCGCATTCTATGTTTCTATGTTTCTAAAGAGCAACAAAATGTTCTGATATGATTATATTATTATTATTTATTTTAGTTTTTTACTACTTGGCTTTTTTTTTACATGTCATGCCTTATAGAGTGGGTGGATGATTGAGCTTTGGAGGGGAACACCACTCACATAC
The DNA here is from genome assembly GCA_016271365.2 of Neoceratodus forsteri. Taxonomy (NCBI): domain Eukaryota; kingdom Metazoa; phylum Chordata; order Ceratodontiformes; family Ceratodontidae; genus Neoceratodus; species Neoceratodus forsteri. The sequence goes on along the minus strand of CM057450.1, from coordinate 1,455,417,747 downwards.
TTCTTCTGTATACTTCACTTTAAATAGGCTTACCACAGCAGCTCCACAAATACAGTTCACAGTTCAAATTTGCTAATACTTGTGTTTTATTAATCCAGAAGGCAGCAGCTCAGTCTGCTAGCACTGATTGCACTAACAAGAAAATGGCAATGTACTATATGCTATCTTGGACCTTTTATTATTTGAGCTGTTGCCTTTTGGAGGATTAATAAAATAAAAGTATGAACACGTTTAAATTGCAAGCTGTATTTGTGGAGCTGCTGTGGTAAATGTATTTAAAGTGAAGTTTAGAGCACTGACAGCATGCCTAACCCTATCCTGAGCATTTGGCACACCACCATGTCAGCCTGGGAAGTGGAGGGAGTGTCTTAGAAAGCTGTCCCTTATTTTTGAGATACAATGTTGGCAACCTTACTTCATCCTGTCACCTGTTCAGGTGAGTGAGGGTGTGTGGTGGTAGGTACTCAGTTGGAGGTCGAGTTGGGGGGATCAGATCAGCAAGGGATTGTTTTTTTTTTTACAGGCTTAAAAAAAGACATTGAGGGATCATTTTCTTTATTTCAGGCATTATCAGAGGGTGGGGGGGTGCCACTAGACACCAGCCAAGTAAGATTAAAGACATTGAGGGACCATTTTCTTTATTGCAGGCATTATTCAAGGGTGGAGGGTGCCACTAGGCACTAAGGAAAGAATACAACTAAACGGGGATGGGATCGGAGGAAGGGGGTGCCACTAGACACCAAGGAAATAAGAATAAAGACATCAAGGGACTGTTTTCTTTATTGCAGGCATCATCATAGGGTGTGGGGTGCCACTAGACACCAGGAAAAGAATACAAGTAAACAGGGATGGGATTAGAGGGTGGGAGGTGCCACTAGACACCAGGGAAATAATGAAGAATGCAGGCATGGGGTGGGGGTGCCAGTAGACACCAGGGAAAAAATAAAGAATATTGAGACAGTGATTGGTATGCACGGGGTGCCACTAGACACCAGGGAAGAAACCAAAAATAATAGGATGGTGATCAGTGAGTGGGAACACCACTAGACACCAGGGAAATAATAAAGAATATGGGAATTGTGACTGGTGCATGGGGGCATCACTAGACACCAGGGAGGAAAGAAGTGCTTCCTGAATATGCTCGGAAGCCTAAACTTTAAAATGTAATAACTTTGGAATGGAGCAATATTTTTTCACAAAACCAGCAAAAGGCACACGTGTGAGCCAGCCCCTTTCTACCCTGAAAACATCAGACCAAAATACCAAACCATCTAGGCACTAGGACTCTCTGAAAAAATAGCAAAAACACACTGAGTTTTTCATTCATACAACATGTTTCATATAAACATCAAATAAAACATGCAGCAGTGAGTCACAAAAATAATTTAAAATATAAAAATAAACACACTTCATAGAGATTTGTCCTACAGTTAACTATAAAGTAGACTTAACATAGTCCAGATGAGCAACATAGATGTGTTGGTGTCCCTCCAGCATGTCATTTTTGTGGGTTTTAAAATTGAATTTTTTAGGAAAACATGACAACAATATGGCAGCAAAGAAAACAATGAATTTCCTCTTATGAAAAAGGATGATGTTAAAATGAAAAACATTTTTTTCATTTCATACAGCTATTTTTTTCACTTTATCTTTTTATTAAGTTTTCAAAAAGGTTAAACTTACAAAGCACATAGATCTAAAGCATCCGCCATATGATGATCAAAAGAAAAAGGAAAAGAAACAAATTGTACATGACAATATACCTGCTTTAAAAAAGAAGGGTCCTGGTGATTAATCTAAGTTCAGGCTATTACCAAAAAAAGGAGAAAAGAGACAATGATGCCAATGGGTAGTAAGGAATTACTACAAAACTGTATAAATACAATGTTAGTGGTATCCATCATGTATAAAGCCAATACTAGGCAATATGTAAGGTTTGTTAGATAATAATAGTATAAGACTGACTCAAGAAAGGGTACAATTAATAAGCTATAGAGAGAGAATATAATTGTAAAAATGAAAATAACATTGAGAAAATGATAAAAGAGAGCAGAAAGAAGAGAAAAATAAAGGTAGGAAAGAAGAAAGGAGAGAGAGAGAGAGAGAGACGTAACAGTAAAGGATATCTGTGCATGATTATGTTGCACCCCCAAATCAAAGATAAAAAGGTGAAAAGAAAATCTGGATAGTTATATATTAGGGCTTAGAAGAATTAGAGAGGTTAATGTACTTGAAATAATCCTGCCAACAACCATCATATACTTTGAGTCAGTCATGTGTGAGGTGGGATAATAGATCTAGAGACGCATATTGGATTAGGTTTTGAAGGACATCTGCTAATGATGGAATGTGTACTGATCTCCAGTTCATTAGAATTAAATGTTTGACAAGAAGGAAAAGTATATTTAGCCATCTAAAGTGCGCATGTGAGAGGGTGATGTTACTAGGGATTAGAATACTTAGCAAGAAGAGTTTAGGGTCTAAAGAGATTTGTTGTCCAATAACTTTGGAGGCAAAAGCATGAACCCTATGCCAAAGCCTATTAACAGGAGTGCATGTCCATACAATATGAAAATTATCACCATATGGTGTAAAACAGAGGGGGTTCTGTACCAAAGGTGTAAGATTTTAATTTGTATTAAAGAGCTATGGGCATCTTTAAATATAAAATGAGAAAGTTGCCAGTAATTGCGCCACTGTACGTCATTGATATTATAATTAAGAAGAGTACTCCACCTAGTTTTAGTGGAAAAAGTTTGATCAGGTAAATTGTCTATAATATCTCTATAAATGGAGCTATTCCACTTTGATGATAGGTTAATCCAATACGAAATGTGATGATCCTGTAATGTGGAATTATGGGAATAACAAGAAAAAGAACTATAAGCATCTCAAATCTGCAAGTACTTCCAAAAGTCTTGCTTGGAAAGGTTCTAGATATTTAGCAGGTCTGAGAAGGTTTTAAGAGTTATTGAGTTCAGATCTAGGATATCCCCAAAGAAGAAAATACCTTTATTTTTCCATGATTGGCAAAAAATTGTTTGGTTCTATATAGCAATTAATGGATTACTCCATGGGGGGCATAGAACCAGGGGATTGGGTTTGATTTTAAAAATTCGTGAATTCACTTTCAATAAAAGACTGAGGCTGAAATAGTGGGATGTGATTTAAGTTTGGGTGAGAGAGGGTTAAAGATGAAGGATGTAGGGATTCCACCAGGACAGGATGCAGATTCCATTGTAACCCATAGCGGAGTATGAGATGAGGGTTTATGAAACCATTTAATGGTTTGGGCGGTCCGGAATGCCCATAAATAACCTTGAACCCAAGGGAGTCCGAAACCTCCTTTCTTCCAGTGAGAATGAAGCTTATTATGACTAAATCTCGGTGGTTTACCATCCCATATGAAGTGTCCAATAAGTTTGTCGAGTTTAGATAAAAAGTGGGTGGGTAAAATTAAGGGTATATTGGAAAATAAGTAGAGAATCTTAGGTGAGATGGATATCTTAATGGCAGCTACTTTTCCCATAAAAGAGAGATTAAGGAGTTTCCATTGGTCCAGATTGGTTCTAATATTGTCAAACAGGGGGTTAAAGTTTATGTCCCACATTTTCCCCAAGTTACTAGTTATTTTGATTCCTAGATAGCTAATACCATTTGTACACTATCGGAAACCAAGGGAGGAGTTCATAAATGGTCTGCAGTGGGCATTGAGGGGTAATATTTCTGATTTTCCATAGTTCAAAGCCAAGCCAGAAATATTAGTAAATTTGTTAAGTAGTTTCATCAACAAGGGTCCTGCCTCTTTTAGATTTTCAAGTAGAATTAAAAGATTGTCAATGTAGGAGAGAGAAATGTATCTAGAAGTGCCAATAGGTATGCCCTTAATATTGATGGATTGGCGTAGACTAGCAGATAAGGGTTCCATGTCAAGGATGATTAAGAATGGTGACAGGGGGCAACCTTGTCTGGTTCCTCTCTCCAACTGGAAGGAAGAAGAAAGAGTGGAGTTAGTATGAATTTTTGAGGTAGGTGAAGTATATAATAGTTTGATCCAAGAACAAAATGTATGAGAGAAACCAAAATAAGACAGAACTTGCTAGAGATAGTGCCAGTTTAAGGAATCGAACGCCTTTTCAAAATCTATAGCTATGGCCGCTGCAGGGGAATTAAGAGATTTGGCTTTCTGAATTGAATTTAATAAGGAACGTAAGTGATCTGAGCCATATCTGTTCTTAATAAAACCAGCTTGGGAACAGTGAGATAGTTTAGGAATCATGGGTTCAAGGTGTGATGATAATATTTTGGTGAATATTTTTCCATCAGTGTTTAAGAGAGATATTGGTCTGTAACTAGCAGGAAGTGAGGGATCTTTATCTTTCTTGAGAATTAAGGTTATAATTGCCTCAGTGCATGTAGGTGGGAGCATAACTTGATTCAAAGCTTGTTGGAAGACTTTAAAAAGGATGGGACAAAGGGTGTCAGACATTGCTTTGTAAAAGTCTACAGGAAAGCTGTCTCCACCCAGGGACATACCAGACTTCAAGGAGGACAGGGCTTATTGAATTTCTTTAAGGGAAAAGGGTTTGTCTAAGTAATTAGCTTTGGAGGTGGAAAGATGGGGTAGATGCAAACTGCTTAGAAATTGCTGAATCTGAGAGGTAGGAGAGGAATTAGAATATAATTTCTGATAGAATGTTTTCATAATATGATTTATAGAGGGGCTATCCATGTGAAATGTGCCTTGTTGGTCTTTAAGACCTGAAATGTGCCGTTCCATTTGTTGCACCTTAAGCTGGTAGGAAAGGAGTTTCCCATTTTCGTCTCCTTGTTCCTAATATCTGTGTTTCAATTTAAACAGAGCTAACTCAGTTTTACAGGAGATTAATTTGTCTATCTTGGTTCTTTTTTTTTTTAAACTTCTTTATTAATTTTCAAAACTTTAGACAGACAAACATATACCTGGTCAGGCCAGGGTACACAGCCCCAAACTAACTGTGAAAACTATATACAAAACACCTATATACACACACACAGCACAGGAGACCACCCTCTAACATGCTTATATACTTTTATAGCATCTTTATGATAGAGTAACAGGATCAATAAATGAATTTAATCAAGAGGAAAGTAACCCCTATAACCCAACTCCTGTTTCTCTAAAGAGGGCCTCAAGCCATATTCTTCTTCTTAGATGCCATCCCTCCAAGTGGTGGCTTCCTGCTGTGCCCACTGGAAAGAGAGAGAGTCCCCATCCCCTCACCTATCCTAGTAGACCAAGACCATCAATCTAATACCCTTATGCTTGCGTTACAACCCTTCCAAAAAAAAAAAAAGAGCAGTTCACCTGACCATTCAGACCAAAATCATTCTAATCATATCAATATCATGTTCCAGCATATCCTTCTCTTGCTAATCACAACCTGACAAACAGGCCTGTGTCTGTGTACCTTTACCCTGCAGCGAGTAAATCGCTTCCAGTGTTGACCATCTTTTAGCATATAGCCCTTTTTTACCCTCCAAGCCGAGATGCCTCTGTATTCTACCTAAATCCCCAATAAGATCTCTCACCCACTGATCATATGTATACATCTGGTCATCTTTTCAATGTTGCAGCAGAGAAGATTTGACAATTGCAGTCATCAAGGAAAGATGATATTTGGGTGTAGTACCTGAGATTTACGAAAAATCACCTAAAATACAAATCTCCGGTGTTATAAATTCTGAATAATCCAGCAATGGGTCCATACGCAGTTTGATTTCAACCCAAGAGGCACTATTTTACTACATTCCCACAACACGTGTAGGAGGTCCTCTATTCCCGTCTCACATCTAAAGCACAGGTCTGTCTGTCTGAGATGTCTATTACATAGTTTCACATGGGTAAAATTGTTTATCTTAATTCTTAATTGAAGAATTTCAAGATGTAATTGAGAAGAGGGGTTATGTGTATTAGCTTTAAAGTACATAGTTTCTTTAGACTTAAGGGTTTTTTCTAGATCTGCTAATTGTTGCTCTCTTGATTTCTTCCTGTGAGCAGCATAGCTGACTATTTTCCCACAGATTGTGGCTTTTAGTGCTTCCCATACAGTACACATAGAAGTGTCCACAGGATTATTAAAACAGAGGAATTCTTTAATCTGAGAGATGATCATGGGGAGGAAGTCAGGATCTTTAAGAAGGAGAAAGTTGAGACACAGGAAAGGGGATTTTGGTTGTGGGGGACCCCACAAAAGTTGTAACTTAACTGGGGAGTGGTCCGAGATGACTATGGGTAAGATAGACTAATCAATGGTCTTTTCCACTATAACGGGGGAGGTAAACTAATAGTCGGTTCAACTATATGATTTATGCAATGAGGAATAGAAGGTGAAATCTCGGTCCCGAGGATGGAAGAATCGCCAGATATCAGATCAGCCTAAATCTTTCATTAGTAACGAAAGGGCCTTAATACATCTGGGGTGGGCATCCATGGAATGGTTACTTTTTATCAACGCTGGGGTCTAGAGCTAAGTTGACCTCTCCTGCTAGAATTATTGGGCTGTTGTCTGGGTTGGTAGAAAATATCTGATGTGCTAGATTAGGAAAGAACTCTGGAGAGTCTGAGTTGACAGCTTAGACATTAACAAGTATGAGGCGGCAGGAAGGGGTGTTTAATTTAATGTTTATCCGTCTACCTTTCATATCCAAGATGGAGCTTATGAGAGACCATTTGAGATTTTTATGAATAAGTACAGCTACTCCTCGTTTTTTTTTTTGAGGAAAAAGATGAATCATAAATTTGACCAACCCAGTCTTTTTTAAGTCTTACTACATCCTCAGTTAATAATTTGGTTTCTGGAAGGAAAGCAATATGGGCTTTATGTTTTTTAAGGTGAGGAAGGATTTGCTCTCACTTACATGGAGAGTTAAGTCCCTTCACATTCCAAGTATATAAAAGTAGATTGTTCATGGTTATGGTACAGAAAAAGGAATACCATTGTTGGAATAGTGAGGGACATGGTGATGGGTTTGAGGATGAAAAGGAGGGTGATAAAGAAACAACTTGTACATGATGGGGGGGCGGGGTCATTCAAGTTAGCAAAATAAAGTGTAAAAGATGTGATCAGCACAGATAGCTTTATGAGAAGAGGGTAGATAGAGCAAAAAGAGAGATACTTTAAATATCAACCACAATGTTAACACACTAATAAACTAGCAAAAAAATGTTCTAAGTAAGCAGCAAGATGAGAGTCAGCTAATCTGCCAAGAGACTCTCTCGCTACACACCAGGGCATCCAAAAGATGGAAAGGACCTAGAAAGACCAACTAAACTAGTGTTGGTCAAATACCAGGGTCTTAACCTAATAATAATGCAGAAAAATTGTAACAAACCAACTAGATCAGAAACAAGCTATACCATATAAGGCAGAGAGCTGTAGAAACCTCAGCTTTATATAAAAACTAGTCTAATGTAAGAAGAACAGTCTTATACCAGGACTAAATATTTAAGGTGAGTAGCAACAGTGTTAAAAAAAGTGCCAACTTCTTATAACAAGAAGTTTGTGATCGGTATAAGAGAAACCAAAATTTACCCCCAAAGAAAGAGAAGGTAAGTTGATGGAGCAGGGTACTTTGAAAATAAAATTACATATTTGAGAGCAAATAGTAATTGATACACTTAGCAAGCTGTGAAGCCTGAAAACCTAATAAATATTATGAACAAGGTGGAGAGTATGGTTTTAGAGCAGGTATTGTGGATTGAAATTGAAGTGAAAGGGAGTAAACAATTGAATCCTCTACTCCATAAGCCAAATAAGAACAGAGGTTAGATAGAGTGGGTCTGGCTTCAGAGTTAACTGTAGTTAAGGGAGGGTCTGAGAATGAACAGCGAGAAAAGTAGCAAGGGTATCAGGACAGCTAAAGTCCTTAAACAAGGAACCAGAAAAAAGATGCATTACAAATGGGTAATGCAGGTGAAGTATTTGCTTTAGGGGATTGTACCCTTTCCTTCTCGCTGACAGTTCTTTGGAAAAATCCCTGTATATGAAAATGTTATGGTCTTGCCTCATTAATGCTCCCACCTCTCTGGCACGCTTCAGAATTAGTTTGGTATGGGAGTAGTTCAGAAAATGAGCAATAATGGGTCTAGGCCTCTGATCTTGTTGTGGCCTGGGCCCTAGAGTACGATGGGATCTTTCAGTCTTCAGTACTAGATCTGGTGATAGCTTGAGCATTGCCGATAAAGCATGTAGAAAGAGTGCAGATGTGTCCCCCATCTCACTACCCTCGGGAAAGCCAAAAAAGCGTAGATTATTCCTCCTAGTCCAGTTTTCAATGTCGCCAATTTTAGATTGCAGAGATTTAATTGTTCGGTCCTGGTTCCGGATCGTGGCTTGAAGGGCATGAAAGGAGGTCATATTTAGTGTAGTCGAGTTCTCTGTTATAGCCATTCTATGCCTCACAGATTCCAGCATAGCTACATTTTGGTTAGTGGTGACTTTTAAATCATTTATGTCTGTCATTAGTTTAGAGAACATCTCCTCTACTCTTACGAGAGAATTAAAATGTATATTTTGGTCTGCCATGATGTTGAATAACAAGGCCTGAGACAGATTTTGTTGAAATGGCCAGGTAAAGTAGGCTGAAATTCAAAATGACTTACAAAATATAGCAGGTTGACAACTTACAGGATGACCATGAGAGCTGGCACCAAAAAAGGAGACTGGTTAAGGCTGGATGAGGTTAGATTACATCTTCCTCTGCAAAGAGATTGAATTATGCTGCCATCTTCTGCCTAGCTAGGCCACGCCCCCCCATACAGCTATTTTAAGTCATTACTGAGCATGCTCAGAACCCATTCTTAAAAATTTTAAGATAAATAACTTTGGAACAAATTAATATTTTTCACCAAACAAGCAAAAGGCAGCTGGCCCAGTGGCACTGAGGGTTGAGGTGCTTGATGCAACACCTCGCGTCATGCCAGTGACCAAGGTTCAGAAACAGACTTGGGCCACTGGGGGTCAGCTGGGGAAGGAGAGGATTCAGCATCCGGAGGACAGCTCTCCTCTCCCAGGGTGGGTTCTGGGCTCTGCTTGGCTCCTTAGTGGCCCCCTAATGGAGATCAGGGGGTCCTACAGGAGCCGGCATAAAAAGGGATGAAGCAGCAGTGGACGTCAGCAGCATGCCTGTGCAGATGTCATTGCATGTCTGCACTCCAGAGGAAACATCAAATATGGCAAAAGTCCTGACCTTCGGTAGGCAATGATGGGTCCAGGGGCCAACCTCCATGCCCAGCACTGGTTCCTCAGCCAGCATTAAGTGCTCCCTTCATTCTGCGGAAACCTGTCTAGATTCCAGAACGGTCATCAGGAGGAGTCAGCAGTCCCGCCCAAGGGGGCTTAGATCTGGGGGGCCGGAGGGACATAGGAGCAAAGTGGGGGTTCCCCACCACTGAAAGGCAAAGCTGGTACATCAGGCAGGTGGGACAAAGTCACACCAAGTGTTCTCACTGGACAGAGTCCAAGGGTCAGTGAGGGAGGGAGGTGCAATGAAGAGAATTAGAAATCAAAAAAACAAGCAAAAGGCACATCTGTGGTCCAGCACCCTTCTACCCTGAAAATGTTACACCAAAATTCCAAATGATCTGGGTGGTAGCCAAATTCAAAGAACTACCACTCAAACTGATGGAAAAAAACTATGAAAAATTCACTTTTTTCACTAGCCAGATCGTGGTAACCACATATCTGACCAGAACGAAACACGGCACATCCAGAGATCTACCACATGACACCGCACATGCACATTTTCATGCAAATCTGTTCAACAGTTCAAAGATATTAAAGTGCAAATTTTCGGGTTTAACATAGAAAGTCTTGATCAACCCTAACTATAGTGGAGCTACCATGCCACTATAATATTTTTTTTTTTCTCCCCAACCTGACCAGCTCACTTCTGCTGGTTTCTGCAGCCTCATCACCCCAGCGTCTTCCAGGGCTTACTTTGTCCCACATCTACTCAAAGAGCTTTCTCCCCACCCCCCATGAGGTCCTCAGGTTTCCCCAATCCCACCAGTGATTGAAATCTGGTTTTGCTGGACAGGGCCAGATAACCAGGTGTGGGGCTTGCGAGGGACCAGTGTAATCCTGCCAGTCAGATGTTTTCCCTGTTCTCAGGAGGAGGTATGGATATGCAGTGCCATCATGATTCATGTTGCATGTTCCTGCACAATGTGTGTCAATGGCCTCCACACCTCTATGCATATCTGGTGGCCTCAGACTGCCTACCCCCTAGCCTCTGCTAGGGGTCAGGTGCATGCTGGACTGCATATCACCCTACCCTTGGAGGAGGAGAGCAGTCCTTCAGGTGCTCTATCTTCCTCCCCCTGGCAACCTCCCAATGCCCCAGGCTTGCTTCCAAACCTGAGTCATTGGTGCCACAAGCAGTAGCACTACTGCTGTGCCAGTGGACTGACTGATGTGTCTTTGTATTACTCTGTGGTTTTCCTCCTTAATGAGGCTTCTATCGAGTATGGGTTTTAAAATCCTTGTATAAAATAATGCTGCAATGCTACCTTGTATTGTATGGCTTTTATCTAGATAATGCTGTAAGAAAAGTGGATTGATTTCTTTGAAACTCAATAAACAAAAGGTTTTAAAAAAATACAAAAATTGTCCCTTAGAGTTCCTTATATTGTGTACGATTTCTCAGTTCTTTCCTGGAGCAGAATTTTCCTTCCGTTTACTTTTCCAAATCAGCATGGTTTCTAACTTTAACGAGACTCGCAGGTGTTTATACTATACAGAAAGTCCTTCCAAAGGTCAAACAGGGTGAGGGCACTCTTTGGCTTGGTGGTGGTCAACTTAGACATACTGTTCTTCCAATGGCCCTTGTCTTCCAAGCACTTGAGTTTGGAACAGTTGGATTCCATCTCAGTATTTTCCTCAAATTGTTAATTTGATCAGACCAATCTTTTCCAATACTGGTATCTTCAAAGCAGTCATTTTTTTGAAAAGAAAAGCACCATGCTGTCCCCAAATAACCAGCAGGAATGAATGCTATTGTGCATTGTTTTTGTAAATTAGAAGCGCAGCCAAAATAGTAGAATAAATAGTGCTGGATTTACCTCTTGCGGAGAGGTGTATTCTGCTAAAATACTGGCTACCACCTCACAGCCACAAATATTTCATCAATGACTCAATGCTGCATCATTAACAAGGAATATAGCTTCTTACCATGAAGTCTTAAACACTTCTCGTGTTCATACAAACTACCTTCAAATGGCTAGGTGTACCAAACCTCACATGACTGACTACGCTTCCCCATCCTCATATCTCTATCCCCACTATGCATCCTCCCGTTTGCCTGCCCCATGTTGCTGGTCATACTCTGTCCTTCTACACTAGTTTGGGAAGTGCCAGCAAGGCCTTCCACACCACAGACACCACTTGGGTCCACCCTAACACTAGCATCTCCCTCACCAGTTTAAATTCCCTGTAATAAATGCATCATCTCTCTCATTCAATATGTTGTCCCTCTCCTCACCATGGTGGAGGATGCCCCCCCTTTAACAATTTCCAATCTCTCTAAAATGTTTCCTAGTCCCCCACAAAGTAGAAATTCTTCTCCTTACTGTACACACATTTTTGACCATCTGTTGAACTGAAAAATCTTCAGTTTCCTACAGTTATTTTATGGCTCTATCAATGGCCAGACCTCTGAAAAGTCACTACGTAAACTAGCTCTCTCAGCTTCATACCTAGTGCATAAAAGCTGTCCTGAACTTTTGCTTACATACTATTTGCCTGGTCATCCATCCCTAGGTGGACCAACACTTCTGGATTCTTTTCCCCTCCCAGTCCCTTAGCCAGCTTATCCACTCTGGGTATAACCCTTTCTGCCATAAAACCCAATATGCAGTGTATCACCCTGTACCCCTCCCGGTGGCACAGACTAGCCTCTCAGTCACTCTTGTCATTGAATTCCCCATTACTAATATCTTCCTCCTGTTTCTCCTAGAATGGGAACTGCCTCCCCCTATGGGGTTTCCTGGTGTGGCAACTTTTTGAACTCCAGAAACAACCTGCTCTGTCCTCGCATTGGGAGTAACTGACTGGAGAGCTTCACATATGGGTGTGAAATGGTTCCTGGTTGTAACTTCAGGAATTCCAGTCCCCTTCAGGGAACCTCTTTTCCCTCTCACCCATGCTCACAACTCTCCATCCTCCTTTGTAAACCCCTGGTGGTGACTGCAGAAGAGGCATGGCAATAGGTGTCCTCATCTCCCACTCCTCTCTGTTCCATTATAGTCATATTTTGGCCCTCACTACAGCTTGTTCCAAAGTGAGTGCTGTGAACCTTTATAAATGGGGCAGCAGCTGTACCTCCAGAGCAACCACTGACAGATGATTGTACCATGACCCCTACAGCTGACTAAGTCCTCCCAACCTGATGGCTGTGCATACTAACTATTCCATTTTTTGCTAACGTTACACTAAATTAAAAAGCTCCACCCCTTTACCATGCTTACAGTATCCAATCAAGTGTTGATAGCTCCACATCTCACTTCACATTTATAGCTCCTTAAACCCTCAGACAGTATGGCTTACCTGCCACAGAACCATTACCATGGAGCTTCTTGCTGTTTCAGGGACCCTAGACAGTGTCAGCTCAGAATACCCACACAGTTTACAATACCACAGTTCACACTGCTGCAGTATCACTGTTCACAGCATCACACTATTGCAGTTCACTATAGCATACTGTAGAATAACAGTTCACAATAGCACAGCATCACAGTTCACAAAAACACAGTATCATAGTTCACCTTTATACCTTGAAAACCCAAAATGCATCATCCAGGTAAATTGTAGCTCTGCTCACCCCCACAAAATCATTACCATACAGCTTCTAGCTGTTTCAGGGTACCTTAGATAAGGTTAGCTCAGTAATTCCAAATGGCTCTGTCTTGATAAGATACTGTATATACCTGCAAGCCCCAACTGTGTGCCCTAGTTATTATACCATTTAGCCAATCCATGCAGCACCGTCCCAATGTGTTAATGAACTAGTAGTTCCAAAAGGAGCAGGCAGAAAATGTAAATAAGTTTTAAAGGTAGCCAGTTTCAACTTTGTATTCTGATGCCTTTTTCCATACTATTCCTTATCACTCAGTTTGGCTACCCCATAACCAACATACATGTCCACTTTTTACATTGTTTTTGTCTTTCTCTGGAATTCGTTACCTGTTCTGTGACTTTATTATACATGGTCATTAATCTGTTATGGTCACTTTATTGTTTCACTCCCTGTTGTATCCCTTCCCCCAGGGCACACCTGGAAATGAACCTCGAGTGTGCCTATCCCAGTCACCAAATTTTAAATAAATAAATGTGCTCTTTAGAAGGCTTTCAATCTGTTAGTTTTAACTGTTGTGTGAAGAGCAGTTCTTCACCTAGAGATGGACATACTGTACCTACTTTTAATCCTGTTTGTATCTCAACAGCAATGTGATCTCACTTATTGTAACATCACAGGTGACCAATCTGGCAACAGTATATTATCTCTTCTTGGTCAGTTATGATGTCACAGTCAGTGAGATCACAAGGCTGATGAGGTATGAAGAGAAATCAGTTTGTCAGTCCACAGGTAGAAATGAGCAAAGCTGCCAAAATTTGCTTCATGAGATAATTTGCAAAGTTTGCAAAATACACAAAGTGTGGATTGCTGAAGTGGATGAAATTCACCCACAAGTGGCTGGAATTTGCCCATGAAGTGGCCAAGCCCCTTACTTAGTGGAGAAACCCTCAATGTCCTGGGGACTCCTATGATCTAAGAGACAAATGCGTTTCATATTAACAAGTACTTCCAGACTCCATCAATTATCCTATGGCAGCGGCTAGTGTGACTTCACCAATGTTCACCGATCAGTCCCTCAGTGCTAGCTAATTCCTTGCACCAGACAGTCACATTCTTGTACTCAGGCAGGCACACACTAAGCAGGGTGTGAAAACATCCTACAAATCCTTGCAGATCTGTTCCACAGCATCTGCCTGAGTCCAACACATTTTGAAACACCAATTCACCACCTCTGTTATCCTTCCCAGCCAGACCTTATTTAATGTTTCACTGATCCCATCAACTTGGTAACATACAGGGTACTCCCACCCTGGGGAGGGGACCAGCCAGGGTTCCTCAGTGCCAAGGAGATATTTTGGGTGGGCACATGTTGTGTGGTCCCAAGAGCTGGTGGGGTTGGAGTGTCAGAATGCAAAGTCAGTTATCACAATGTCCACAACCACATACAGAGTTCTTAAGCAAACCTTCAATACTCACAGATAACAGTATGTTTCTTCATTTCATGACAGTCCATTATTTCCCCACAGCCATAGCAATTGAAAAGCTTCAGCTCCTTCAGTGACTCCATTCTACCTCCCTGAGGCAAGTCGAGACATGTGGTCTCAGCAGGCAATTAATACATCCTGTGCATATCATTCAGACACATGCTAAACAAATCTCAGCCATGGCCATGCCGGACATGTAGTTCAGTTCAATTCAATTCAGTTCAGTTCTAGCTGCAGACAACAAAAGCTACCACTGGAGATGAAGGTGCCACCAGTAAACACTACAGATGGGAGAACAACAAACCGGGAACACTAAAGGACAAAACTAACACACTTGCAGCTAAGAATGAAATGCTGTGCATATTTATTGAAACAAGATGAGGGTGCCCCCCCCCCCAAACACTCACTGTTTCACAATACAGCTTTCTCAAGAGTGCTGGGCACCACCTAGAGTGAAGATTAAATATCATGCACTTAAAGGTGCAGCCACAGAATAAAACATGAGTGCAATGAAAGTGCCAGTGCTCAATACAAAGACATACAAACTTACAAAAAATGTAAAAGTTGATTAAATATAATGTTGAAGCATAAATCAAGAGATAATAACACTGTACAAAAACTGATGTAAAGCTCAGAATTCAGCTGAAAGTGCATTATTTTTGCCCTTTAGAGTGCCCAGTTTGTTGTTGTTTTGCTGTCAGCTCAGTTCTGTTCATCACCCAATCCTGTGCCAAAATTCTCAATCCTAGTTTACTTCTCAGAAGTTCACATGATAGCAGGTTCTTTTGTGCAGCACAACCCAGTTCCAAAAGACACCATACAAGCTCTGTCCTGGATCCAATGGACCCCTCTCAGATGGCAATAATCTGAACCCATTCGGTTTCCCTCTCCCTTAACTTCCTGAAATTAATCTCTGAGTTTTATATCCTCCATGTCTTACTTCTCCTTCAGAGATGTAACATGTGTTGACAGCCTTTGTTACTTCAGTTAGTTCTTCAGTACTGTACCATAATCACAGACTGGTTCAGGAATTGGGAGTGGGTGCCACAAGGGTCAGGTTCAGGGGCCCCTTCTCCTCTTAAATAAGAGAACAAATGACGAGAAGGAGACAAGAGGAAATTATGTTCCAGCTGGAAAAATGTTATCCTCCAGAAATCTCACCCTCCTCCACCTCACTATGGTATCTCCATAACAGTGCAGTGGCCAGGAGACAGAATGTTCTGTGGTTACCCAAAATGTCCAGTGCCACCCCAACTATCCATAGGAGGTACTCAAATGCCATGAGGGCCTACAGCAGCCATATGGTGTCAGTGAGAGCTACCTCTGTAGCATCCTTCAGACTTCACCAGGCCAGTCCTGTGGGATGGGCTTGCACGCTGCTCAAGAGTCACTCACATGGGTGTGCGGAGCATTCTGCTGATGTCACTGAACTGGGATAAGTGTCCAGTATCACCGTAAATCCCTACAGGATCATCTTTTATAGTTTGTTTTATGTTTCAAATGAGAGCTTTCCTTTAGAAGAACTTAAAAATAACTTACATTAAATTATAAAAAAACCTGCCATATGGGCAGTCTCAGTGGCGTGGTGTGCATGCTGAGGCTGGCGGTGGGTCAGGCATGTTGCAGCGGTGAAGCATTCAGCTCCTGGGAAGGGGGCACATTGGCTGCCCAGCATCCATACACCCCCTGGTGACTGATCACGCAGTGGCACTGAAGATAAATATGAAGGCAACTGCTCACCCACCCTCCCAGTCTGAGGGAAAATGCAGCTAGGGATGTCCTCCAAAATCATGGTGGGGCAAGGTTATCCATATGGCAAAAAAAGGGGGGAACTTGACTAATAAAAATACTAAAAGATGTGTTATATGTTCATATTGCTTTGTTACTGCCCTGTTTCATTATCATATAGCTCTTAAATGAACTAAAATCATAATACTGACTGCACAGAAATTGAACCTCTAGGCAATATCAACTCTTAACAAAGCCTGTCAGTAACACACCAGAAAACAATACTAATTTACACAGCTCTTGGACCAGGTTTTATCACAAGGATGATGGTTTCTTGTAATTTATATGCTTCCATGGATTGTCTTTCCTTATCTACTAGAAGATTATATCATTGGTATACATTTGTGAATTTCCATGTAGTTGATTTAATTCTGAAAAAGGATACTGAATACCAACTGCACTCCTATGTCCTTTTTCCCCGTTTATATTTCTTAATTTTGTACTAAGGCTGCATCTTCACCTCTTCTATAGTCTCTCCTGTATTCCTGGTTGCAGATTCAGAGGACTGCTAAATTTTGAACAATACTGCCTATAATTTAAAGCATTATTTTTGTTTATTATACAAGCATTTTGATTGCTATACAGGAAATATGTTTTTATGCTACGTTTGTATATTTCATTGTGTATGTAATCTTGCTGTATATTGTTAATGGTTGCAATTATAAAAGGGTTTTCACTTAATCTGCTTACTAGATATTCCTGAAAAGGGAGGTTGACATCATCTTAGTGGATCCAGTCATTTGGTCAGACCACTGTATTGTGAGGGTCAATCTTAGGGCCCCCATTAACCCACCTCCAACTCCAGAGGTGATATTTTATTACTCTTAGTGGGACTTAGATCCAGATAGCTTTATGGGTCTCCTGGACATCTTGAGTCTGGCAGAGGCCTCTTCCAGGGAATCCACTGCTACTGTTGAGGCCCATAATACCGCCCTGGATTTGCCTATCAACTCTCTGGTTCAGTCTGTTTGCACTCCATTACTTTACATCAAATTCTACTCTGATTTACCAAGGAGCTTTTTTAGTTTGAAAGTATGAGATCACTGTTTAGAGGACAGGTGGAGGAGATCTTGGGTAGATGTCAACAAATGTGTCCTGATGGCTCATAATAAAACCTATAGGGAACCTATGAGGGCCAAGAGATCTAAATGTACTCTCTGTCCTCATAGCAGCTGGTAAGAACAGACTGGCTGCCAGTTTCTACACAGTGGACATGATTTTAAATCATTCTTGTCTGCAGAATAAGGAAGATCTTCCATAGAGAAGAGTGACTGTTTTAATCTGTTCTTCAAGACCAAAGTAGTTGACATTCAGGGACAAGTTTCTCCACAGCTCATGGCTGGAGTGTCATGAAGCCAGTAGTGAGGGTACTAAATAGTCTGAATAGAGTGAGTTCAGTCAGGCGGATGTGGAAGATGTTGCATGGGTGATTTCTGGACTGCACTACATCACCTCTAAGTTAGATCTTGCCCTATTCCAGCTTGTAAAGACGGAGTGGTGGAACTGGTCCCAGCCATAGCAGGCATCATTAATGCTTCACTGGGCTAGGGGTCTTTCTAACTGCCTTGAAGAGGGTGATCATGAGCCCTCTGCTCAAGAAGCAGTCTTAAGATCCTGAATTTCTGTTTAATTGTCAGCCCGTTTCCAATCTGTTGTTTCTTGCTAAAGCTGTTGAGAAGGTGGTAGCTATGCAGTTATTTATTTATTTATTCATTGAAATGTTTTACCAGGAAGGGACACTGAACAACAAGTTACTCATCTCCCGGTGCAACCTGGGGGGAAGGGAATGGGGGAACATACAATAATAAAACAGACAACAAAAGTGAAAACTCCTAATACAGTAGCACTAACATGAATTAATGATCCACTACATATTGCAATAAAAAAATACCAGGATAATTGTGGTAAACAATAAAACAAATAGAAAGTGCCTTAGAATTGTGTGGGTACACGGGGACCTGCAGATAATGATAAGTCAATAGATTGGTGCCATTAAAGTGGAACAACACTATAGATAAAAGCAGTACTAGCTAGAAGGGTGAAGAGAGGAAAGAGGGAGTGGGGATTGTTAGGATTGGGAGAAACAGGTACAATCAGATGAAAGGAAGTTGTGAAGGGCAGAGGAGAGGGAGTGGAAGAAGGAGAAATGGTGGATTTGATGAGGAAGGGAATTCCAGATTTTGGGGAAAGGGTGGATGAACACTGATTGTCCTGCATGCCTAGTACAGCAGGGGATCATGATGGTGCAGGAGTCAGTGGATCTAAGGGAGTGATCAGGAGTGGGGGGAGCAGAGAGGGTAGAGGACAAATAGGAGGGTAGGGAGCTAAACCAGTTTTTAGAGATAAGTTTAGTACAGTGGGAGGGATGACGGTTAGTGAGGGAAGGGGAAGAGAGTGATAGAGATCACAGGGGTGAGTTCTTATAGAAGAGTCCAGAGCAAAGCAGCACAAGGAGTTGAAAAGGGGGTCCAATCAGGATAAGGTGGAATTGGAAGCAGCACTGTAGACTATATCTCAGTAGTCAAAGATAGGAAGAATCATCTTCTGTACAATCGCATGCCTAGCCGTAAGAGGGATGCTATTATGGTTCCTGTATAGGGTGCTTAGATTGGGGTGCAGTTTTTTCAGGATAGCATTGATATGCCCAGAGAAGTTTAGTTGTGGATCCAGTCATACACCAAGGTATCTGAAGGAGGAGGTGTCCTCAAGCGTAGCCCCATCCAGGGTGTGGAAGGTGGGGAGAACAGATAGCTTAGCAAGTCTCTGCCTCATGCTGAATGTCAAGGAGACTGTGTTCTTGTCATTTAGAAACAGTGATGGGAGATAAGCCAGTGCTGGAGCTTAGTGACATCGAGCTGAAGTCTGATTTCCATATCATAAGGGGATTGATTGGAGGTGAACAGGACTGTATCGTCAATGTACATGTGTATGGAGGTGATGAAACAGACTGATGGTAAGTCATTTAGAAAAATGGAGAAGAGTAGGGGACCCAGCACTGAGCCATGGGGAACACAATTGTGGATTTGGAGAGGAGGGGAGCAGGACTCTGCAGTTCTAACCAATTGTGTCCTACCTGTGAGGTAGGCCCAGCACCAGTTAGTTGCCACTGGAGACAGTCCAGCTGAAGCAAGGGATTGGAGAAGGAGGGAGTGGGAAACCATGTCGAAGGCCTTGGCTAGGTTGACAAAGATGGGCAGAGGTAATCAAGCTGTGATCCATTCCAGTTAGAACTGAGTCAGTGAGCCTGAGCAGGGTGGTGGTGGTAGTAGAATGTTTTTTCCTAAATCCAGATTGGAACAGGGTAAAGAAATTAGAGTCGGAGAGAAAGGAGGAGATTTTGGTGAGGACTAGATGCTCCTAGAGTTTGGTGAGGGTGGGGAGCAAGGAAATAGGGCAGTAATTACCCGGAGAAGAAGTGTCATCCCTTTTTGGGAGGGGGATGATGACAGCATGCTTCCATGGTGAGAGGAATGTAGCAATAAAGAAGGAGAGGTTCAGGATTAATGAGAGAGGGAGAGCGATGACTGGGGCCAAGAGGTAGAGAAGCTTGGGGTCAAGTTCGTTGGGAGAACTGCCTTTTGATGGGTTGAGGGACAGCAGGGCGGCGAGGGTGTCAGCAGGTGAAGCCACCAAGAAGAAGAAAGGGTAGTGGTCTGGAGCAAGGTTAGGATTGCAGGTAGTGCTTTTGGAGGGGGATACCATATGTCAGCAGGACAGGAGGGGGGCTAGCAAGGCAGAAGCACATGAGTAGAAGTAGGCATTGAATTCCTCAGCCACATAAGAATGGTCTGCAGCGAGCGCATTGTTTATATTAAGGACAGGGGAATGGGTGGGGGAGGGGAGAAAAGAAGGGGTGGATGAATTTCCAGAATTTGGAAGGTGAATTTAAATTAGAATGGAAGGTCGAAGAGAAGTATTCAGTCTCGGCTAGTCTAGTTGCTTTCATGCATGCATTGAGGAGTTTGAAGTAAGTTATGAAATCACTTGGTAAGTTGGTTTACTTATGTTTTCTCCAGGCCTGGTCATGTGCTCTGAGGCAGGCCAGGAGCTCCAGGGTGACCCAAGGAACAAGGTTGCCACAAACTCTGCTACACTTGTAAGGGACATATAGGTTCCAGAAAGAGAGGAATTTATCTTTAAAGTAAGTTAGAGCAACATCCATGTGAGGAGCAATAGTTAACGGGCTCCAGTCAATGTTAGCAAGGTCTTAGAGGATGGGATTAATGTCGAGGGATTTGTGTGAGCGTGCTGATAGAATCTTATGAGGAGGTTTAGGCCTGTGGACCTTCTGTACCAGATAAATCAAATGATGGTCGCTTAAGGTGTCAGGAAGGATGCCCGACTTGATAACCCAATGAGAGTGGGAGGTAAGAGCCCAGTCTATCAGAGTATGATTTGGGGGGGTTTATGTTTATGCGGGTTGGTTTATTAATGAACTGGTTTAAGTTTTGTGAGGATATGTTGTTACGGACTTTATTGTTGGAGGGTGTCAACCAGTTGAAGTTAAAGTCCCCATGATGAACAGTTCACCAGACCGGAAGTGTGAGACAATGGTGGTCGTGAGGTCTGCAGCAACTGATGCTGGTAGGCTATGGTGACAGTACATGCCTGCTATGAAAATTGGGATGGTAAAGGGCAGTGAAACCTGGATGACGAGGGCCTCATAGTTAGCAGGTATAATGGTTCAGAAGGTGATAGCATACTGTAAGGAGGAGGAGATATACATGGTCACCCCACCTCTTCAGTCTAGTCTGTCTTGCCTTGCTAGGGAATAGCCAGGGATGATAATGGTATGGTCAGAAATTTTAGTATTCAGCCAAGTTTAAGATAGGATGAGGATGTCTGTGGACAGTGAGACAACCATGGCTTGCAAGAGGTCTAACTTAGGCAGGAGGCTACATATGTTTAGGTGTAGTAGCTTTAGACCACTAGGTAGAGTAAAGGGATTAGTGGTGTTTTGCCCATGGAAGATTAGGGATGGGCAAGATGGAGCGTTAGAAGGTGGACCTGGGTTAGGGTGGAAGTTACCTGATTAAAGAAGAAAAAGGGCTACAATCAGGTAGTGAAGTTTGGGATTTTTAAGGAATTGTTGAGACTTAAACAGTTTTAGGCTGGAGGGTTCCAGATTTGGGGGAGATGAGGTATTTAGTAGTAGTCTGATAACTGCAATGGTGGTAGATGCAGAAAAAAGCCTGGTAGCAGGGGCCAGTCAGAAAAAGCACTGTTTGTGTGTAAAGGGAGTAGAGGTAATAGTATGGCACTTTGTAAAGATAGTGGATGTTGTGAAAGGTGCCAGAGTGGAATTGTCTTGGATAGGGCAGGGAGGGGGGATGGGGAGGGGGAGAAAAGCTAATAGCAGTAGAGGGGTTAGTGGAGACATTTGCAAGGTAAAGAGGTAGAGCATGGCAAGAACAGGGATGGATTTGTAACAGAGACTGAACAGACAGAGAAAGAATAGGAGAGAGAGAGCTCGAGCGAGAGAGGGTTCTTAAGCAGAGGTACTCAGTGAGTGACCAGTTGGGTTGGGGGTGTGGTTCAGTGGCTGCGGGAGCATGTAAAGAGTTCTGGGGTGGTGATGAGTGGGTGGGAGAAGATTTAAAAAAGTTGAGAACTGCAGCTTAAAGGTGACTAACCAATGGTGCACAGCACCTAGTGTGAACTGGCCAATGTTAGTTTGCGGAGACGGCAGAAAAACCAATGGAGTGGATGGCTTAGGAGGCTAAGGTTGCCAGTGGAAAGTTCAGTCTGTACCTGGTTGCTGGTGGTGGGGCAGGTTCAACACAGCGTGTGACTACGAGTGCAAGCCACAGCTGCTGACAGGTGCGGGAGCCCGGTCAAGGGCTACAACCTGCAAAAGGGAGAAGGACACAATGTTAGTGAGGTATATTGGCCATTGTGAATGGCCTCAAGCTGATCAGTGGGAGGGAAGAGAAAGAAGGAAGTGGATAAAACAGTGGAGTCTAGGAGAGGGTGTCAGCACCTTATCGCCAAGCACAAGAAGGTTGGTGGGGAGGATGAGGAGGAGGCAGGGGAAAAAAAAGTAATTAGCACAATCAATGGGAGAATCAGGGAAATTTGAGTCGGATTAAGGCAAAGTTCAAGTTTGGAGTGAAGAAGAGAAACAGGTTAAAGTTCAAATTGGAGCGAAGGAGAAGACGGGTTAAAGTCACAAGGGAAGTAGACAGGGAAAGCAGCAGAGCAGTGAGATTTAAATATAATTCTTTAGCATACACAAAAAATTCCTAGCGTAGCTGGTACAGACTTCAACTTTAGAATGCTAGTAATTTATACAGTGGTAGGAGAGGGAGAATATACAGAAAAATGTAGCAAATATTTATTTTCTGTTCTATCCTTCCAATTAAAGTTATAGCAATTTAGTCAGATATAACATCAACAACAACACATCATGCTAATTTCCAAAATTCAAACAGTAAGTGGGTGCAGCTTGCAAGCAAAAGTTGAGAACTGAAGCTTAAAGACATCTACCCAATGGCACAAAGCATCTAGTGTGAGCCGGCCAATTGCAGTGTCCAGAGACAGCAGAAAAGCCAATAGAGACAAGTAGCACACACAGTATCCTTCTCTGAGGTGCTGCCTGCCAATGGCATGAGTGAGGCGAGGGTACTTTGCACCATGCAGTTTAATAAATGGTTGAAAAAATGGTGTGGAGCACAGGGGTTTGGCTTCATTGGGGACTAGGGTTCCACCTGGAGGGACACCAGCCTATACTGGCAGGATGGTCTGCATCTGTCCAGGAAGGGAACAAGTCTTTTGAGCAATCGGTTGAAATGCTTCATTGGCAAGCTTTTAAACTAGTCAAGGGGGCAGGCACTGATAAGCAGCAGGAAAATCCCAGCCTCTCCCTACAAAACAGGGTACTAAATGAGAAAAAGACCGAGGTAGAAAGGTCAGTGGGGGATGCTGCAAAAGAAGGTAAAGTCATCAAAAAATGGAGAGCAATGAGTACCAATGCCCGTAGTCTGAGTAACAAACTTCCTGAATTAGTGGCCTTGATGGAGGAGGAACATTTGGATATCGTGGCAGTCACAGAAACATGGTACACACAAAACCATGACTGGGACGTAAACATACCGGGATACACTATCTACAGGAGGGACAGGGAGGGTAAAAGAGGAGGAGGAGTAGCTCTTTACATAAGGGAAGGAATCAAAGCAACAGAACAAAAGGGAAAACAGGGAGGAGAAGAAACACTGTTGGTAAATTTGGAGACTGGCAATGGCATCACAATCCACACAGGGGTTGTATACAGACCCCCTTCTCAGAGGGAAGAAATGGACAAGGAAATGATAGAAAGTATACTTAGAATGGCAGAAAAAGGGGAGATATTGCTGATGGGTAATATGAATATGCCAGATGTTAATTGGAGTGCAGTTGCAGAAGCCACTTCGAAGAGTGGGGTTATTCAAGATGCCCTACAGGGGGCATGACTTAGACAACTAGTATTGGAGCCCACTCAAGAGGGAGCAATCTTAGACCTAGTTCTCTCAAATGGAGATGAAGAGAGAATCATAGATGTAGAAGTGGGTAGCCATCTGGGAACTAGCGACCATCCAACAGTATGGTTCACAATAAACACAGCAGTAGAGTCAAGCCATACAAAGGCAAAAGTACTGGACTTTAGGAGGGCTGACTTTGCCAAAATGGGTGAGTGCCTAAGGAATGCACTAGCAAATGGGCAGGAAGGAGGGGTAGAAGAACAATGGGGAATAATAAAAACTGCCATCACAGAGGTAACAAGCCTTTGTGTGAAGCAAATAAACAAAATGAAACGATGTAAAAACCACTATGGTTCTCAAAGGAAGTGGCAGTGAAGGTTCAAGAGAAAAAGCATTCAGGAAGTACAAGGAATCACAGAAGGAGCAGGACAGAGAACTGTATCAGTTAAAGCAAAAGGAAGCTGAGAAGGCAGTCAGAACAGCAAAGGCCCAAACCGAGGAAAAGATAGCCAACTCAGTTAAGAAGGGGAACAAAACCTTTTATAGGTACATCAGGGAGCGAAGGAAGACCAAGGGAGGGATAGTGAGGCTTAATAAAGGGGAGTGAGGGTGGGCAGAGGGTGACTGTGAAAAGGCAGAGATACTAAATAAATATTTTTGCTCAGTATTTACAAAGGAAGAAGGGGAGGTACCTAAAACAAACAGTAGAAACACTCTGAATACAGAAGTTGATACCAGCCAATTTACAGAAGAAAGGGTTCTGAAAGAACTCTTAAAACTGAAGGTGGACAAAGCAATGGGGCCTGATGGGATTCATCCCAGAATTCTAAAAGAACTAAGGGTAGAACTAGTGACACCACTGACTACCCTCTGTAACAAATCATGGGAGGATGGCGTGGTACACGAGGACTGGAGGAGGGTGGATGTGATTCCCCTTCACAAAAGTGGGAGCAAGGCAGAAGCAGGAAACTACAGACCTGTTCGTTTAACCTCAGTGGTAGGGAAAATGATGGAATCACTTCTGAAGGAAAGAATTGTCGAGTATCTAGAGGCCAGAGGGGCACAGGACCCAAGGCAGCATGGATTCACAGTGGGAAGGTCGTGCCAGACAAATATGATAGATTTCTTTGACTGGGTGACCAAAGTAGTAGATCAGGGAGGGCTGTGGACATGGCCTACCTAGACTTTAGCAAGGCATTTGACACAGTCCCACACAAAGATTAATATACAGTTAGCCAACCTGGGAGTGGGTCCCAAGATGACAGCCTGGGTAAGAATTGGCTGGTGAATAGGACACAGAGAGTAATAGTAAATGGAGTCCACTCTGAAGAAAGGGGGGTTACTAGTGGGGTACTGCAGGGTTCAGTATTAGGACCGGTCCTCTTCAATGTCTTTATAAGCGACATTGCAGAGGGACTGGAAGGAAAAGTATGTCTCTTTGCAGATGAAACAAAGATCTGCAACAGAGTTGATGCACAAGGTGGGGTGGAAAGGATGAGAAGGCTTGGCAAGGTTAGAGGAATGGTCAAATGTATGGCAGCTTAGATTCAATGCTAAGAAGTGCAAGGTAATGTACCTGGGAAACAAAAACTCAGGGGAAGAGTACACAATGGGGGGGTGAGATACTAACAACAACCAAAATGGAAAGGGACCTGGGGTAGTCAAATCAGATGACCTAAAGGTGGTCAAGCAATGTGAGAGGGCAGAAAGGAGGGCTGGGGGGATACTGGGATGCATAGGGAGAGGCATCACCAGTAGAAATCAGGAAGTTATTACCCCTCTGTACAGACTGCTGGTGAGACCCCATCTGGAGTACTGCATGCAGTTCTGGAGACCCAGTCTCCGCAAAGACATAGACAGGATGGAAGCTGTCCAGAAGAGGGCAACTAAAATGGTGCAGGGTCTGCACTGGAAGACATATGAAGAGAGACTTAAGGAGCTTAATATGTATAGCCTCAAGGAAAGGAGGAGAGGGGGACATGATAGAAACTTTCAAGTACCTCAAGGAATCAACAAAGTCCAAGAGGGTAGCATCTTTCAAAAAAGAGTGTGCAAGAACAAGGGGGCAATTTGAAGATGGGGGCAGCTCAGAGGTAATTTAAGGAAGTATTTCTTCACAGAGAGGGTTGTGGATGCATGGAATGGCCTTCCGGAGGAGGTTGTGGAGTCAAAAACAGTGGTGGAATTCAAGCATGCATGGGACAGTCATAAGGCAATTCTAGGAGGTGGGGTAGGAAGAAGTAGGCTGCTGGTTAACTAGGATCTGCAGCTTATCCATTAGGAAGGGAAATGGGCAGACTTGGTGGGCCAAGCGGTCCTTATCTGCCATCAAATTCTATGTTTCTATGTTTCTATGAGTGGATGGCTTAGGAGGCCGAGGTAGCCGGCGGAAAGTTAGTCACATGGAGAAAAATAATATCCCTGAGCTATTTCAGTCCAGTATGCCACAGTACAGAGATCTCCTTGATAGGGTGTGTAAGAATTTTCTCCTAGCAAGGGATCACAGTGGGGTGTCAGTGGGGATCCTCTTCAATCTCTATCTCCATGGGGTGTTAGTAGATAGACTCTGTGAGCATGCAGGGTCCAGGACTGTGCTTTTATGATTTTGTTATTTCCTTGTGGATCAAGAGAAGTCAGTAATGATGGGTTGATTCCTGATGCAGCCAGTTGCTCTTGACTGTAGGGTTCCACAGGGGGTTGGTTCCTTCCCCAGTGATCTTGCCATGTATATGATACCATTAGGGGAGATCTTAAGTAAGAACAGTGTTGGTTATCATTATTATGTAGCTGGTATCCAGCTGTGCCTCTCCTTCTTGCCAATCGAGATTAGGGCATTAGCTCTCTATGGCTATCAGAATGTTGCCTGGTGCAGATTTAGGACTGGATCGCCTCCAACTGGCTGAATTAAAGTCTTAGTAAAACAGAGCTGTTACTGGTGAGTGTCTGCTGTGAAAAGTTGCCTCAGGCTTCTTGCCTATGGTAATGTTTAGCTTGAGACTGGGAAGGTCATCAAAAATGTGGGAGTAGCCCATGAGGAATGGTAGAACTTAGAGTTCCAGATATTGTCCATAGACAAGGACTGCTTTTACCAGCTGTAGAATATTGCCAGGCTGAATCTCTTAGAAGAACCTTTTATTTATTTCAGTTCAGTCTTTATTTATATACTGGAAAGGCATGTGAGCAGAAATGCTCATTTTCACAAATGTCCAGTGTGAAGTACAAGAAAGCATAAAGATAAATGAGAACAATACAGGTTCAAGGATTGCATAGTACAGCAGGTAAATAACAATATAGAAACAATAAGATATGAAGGTTTATTAATACAACATGGTAAAAATATATAACATAAGGACTAAACCTGCTGATCTGAAGACACTGGTACAGGTACTTGTTTCCTCATGCCTTGACTACTGTAATGCACTTTATAATATCCTCCCATGTGATCAGATCCAGTGTCTGTAGCTAGTGTAGAATGCAGCAGGACAGTTCCTGAGCTCCATTAAGAGGTCAGAAAACTACACCTGCATGAGCTACTTTGACAGCCACTAAGGCAGAGGATTGACTAAGGGTTTCTTACAGTGTGTTGGCAGTGGCATTCAGGCCCTGACTAGACTGAGTTCCACCTAATTTTGCAAACTTCTGACCATCCACTGCCCTGATAGAGCCCTCTGTTCCAGAGATCTATGGTTGCTAGGTGTCCCCCACTCCTGATTAAAACTTGTGGGGGACAGGGCATTTTCTATTGTGGCCCCAAGTCTCTGGAACTTTCTTCCTCCACACGTCTTAGTGATAACTTTGGAGAGTCGCTACAGGGCAGAGGACCTCCTCTGGCCCAATAGCATAATCAGCATACTTTCTTTTCTTTAATGTGCAATTATTCCTGTTTTTACAATTTGGTTTTATTAATGGTTGACCTATTTATTTATGTATTTGTTGGTGGTTGTGTTGTACTGTGTTTTGAGATGTTGAAGGATGCTTTAAAATAAAATCCAAATCCAAATGTTTTAAAATGGTAGGACTGTGATATTTTGATAACATCCTTAGTCCAGGCAATCCCTACAAATGTTTTAAACAATGCATTAAAACAGCAAATGTAGGCAACAAGTATCTTTTAAAATAGTTACTGCACATATGGTTGTCACAACATATTGCATTGGAACTTGAATAAAGTTGTGAAAGCAAAACATAATGGGAAAAAAAACATAATGTTAAATAGCACAATTTTTTTGCTTTCAGCTGCTGCTGGTATCTTACCAAGGGGCCAGTGTTACATTGATCAGAAAACAAAACTGAAAGGGCATTCCTGGGGGAAGCTATTAGTCATGTGGAATTCTCAGTATATAATAAATGTTTTTTTTCAGAATAATATGCATGTTTCAGTATGTGGTATATATATTTCATTATTTGGCATGCTATGTATGTGGTGTGTGTGTTTCAGTATGCAGTACATGTATTGCAGTAGGTAGTACATGTGTGTTAATATATAATGTATATCTTTCTGTATATGATCTATGTATTACTTTATAAATAGTGCAGGAGTTTCAATATATAATGTGTGGCTTTATATGTGGTGCAGCATACAGTATTTGTTGTGATAAAGTGAACTAGATTTTC
This sequence comes from Neoceratodus forsteri, assembly GCA_016271365.2. Classification (NCBI taxonomy): domain Eukaryota; kingdom Metazoa; phylum Chordata; order Ceratodontiformes; family Ceratodontidae; genus Neoceratodus; species Neoceratodus forsteri. The sequence goes on along the minus strand of CM057450.1, from coordinate 1,455,389,567 downwards.
AGAGAATTGCACCACTTTTGCAATGCACTTGTACTACTTACTGTATGGCAAACCTGTTAGACCACATAGACGGAAATCTAGTGTCTTGTCACAAGAGCAAGCAGAACATGAAAAATTATGAATGCATCAAATAAATGATGCCTATAATGTTTTACCACAAATTAAAGAAACTGTTGCAAATGTGTACAAACATTAGAAAATCAAACACAAATGTTTGTGCACATTTTGAGTGCCACAGTTGTAGCAAAATAAATGCCAGAAATCCTTGGGCAGAACAATTAAAAATCCTGCCCAGAACATCTTAGTTTCAGTATAAAGTATATGGGCTGGATTTTCAAACAGTGCACTACAGGAAATTCGGCCACTTCTGTGGTACCATAGCTGCGTGCCCTATTTTTGGAAGTGACGCATTTATGACACATTTACCTCCTTGTGATAAAAAATTATACATGCATCAATTTTGTTCTTTGACTAACTTTTCTGTGGTCTAATAATTCTGCTGCAATTTACAGCAATATGGCTGTTTTTGGCCACAACTGGCTAAAAACCCAGTCCTACATGTTTCAGTATGAGATGTATGTGTTTCAGTATTTGGTGTGTGCATTCTAAAAATAGTATATGAATAGATTTTATTACATAATGTATGCATTTCACCATAAAATACATGCATTTTGGTATAGAATGTACACTGTAAGTATACAGTACAGTACGATAGATGTATTTCACTATATAGTAATTCACTGCAGAAAAACTATATTAGTGCACAGGTTAGAGATCATCATAAAAGCCACACGAGGTTTGTTGAAACCTGACTCTGCCACCACATCCACCACCCCCATGAAATCCACTAGATCAAATGCTAAAGCACAACCCAGGTTTCAAACATATGTTTTTAACATCATACATAAATAACATAGTATGGGGATACAGTTATACCCCATGACAAACACAGCACTCGTATGTTGTGAGACACAGGGCCACAGGATACTGTCCTGGGGCACAGTTTTTGTGTGTGTGCCACTTGTAAAGCAGCTACATCATGACATACATCACACCACACCTATAGCGGACATTGCAAGGGGCCCAAATCAAGTGCAACGTAAAGCATATTGTCCCAGACTTGTAGCAGACTTCATGAGTTGTCATGGTCTCATTCATTGCGTCAGACCTGTAGCAGACCTTGCTGATGGCCCAGCAGACCACTCACAAAGCAGCTGATTATAGCACATGTTGTGCCAGACCAGTAGCAGACCTTGCTGATGGCCCAGCAGACCACTCACAAAGCAGCTGATTGTAGCACATGTTGTGCCAGACCAGTAGCAGACCTTGCTGGTAGCCCAGTGGACCACTCACAAAGCAGCTGATTGTAGCACATGTTGTGCCAGACCAGTAGCAGACCTTGCTGGTGGCCCAGTGGACCACTCACAAAGCAGCTGCAATAACACACACACATTGTGCCAGACCAGCAGCAGACTTTGCAAGTGACCTTGAAGTAGATGCACAGTCACAGACATTGCAGCAGACCTGTAACGGCCTTTGCCAAGCAGCTGCATCATGACACACACTGTGACTTCACCTCCTGTCATGCCAGTGACCTATCTTCAGAACAGAAGCAGATCATTGGGGAGCTCACCGGGGAGGGAGGCTTGAGCATCTCCAGGATAGCTCTCCTCCCTTGGTGGGGGAGGTGTGTCCTGCTAGGCAGTTGACACCTAGAGAGCTGGGGTGGCAGCATAGCAGGACACCAGGGAAGGTGTCCTGCCATTTGATGTCAGGAGGCATCTCCATGGAGGCAGAACTCACACAACATGTCTGCTGAAGCCACGGGCCCATGGAGAAAACTGGAGGAAAACCTCTAACCATGGCAGGATGAAGGCCCAGTTCCCTGCAGATCCCACATCAGTGACTGGGCTCTCCAGGATTCTCTGGCAAAGGATGGATGGCAACAACACTAGGTAAGTGTCAGAGAAGCCAGGTAATTGGCTAGAAGGACCAGAATGGGTCCAGTCAGCAGTACAAGACATTAAATACTAATTAAAAAAAAAATCCTTATACAATATTATCAGTGATGGAGTCCAATTTCTCACATAGCCTGTTATTTTCTTCCAGCAGTATATATGGACTTTGCTAAGGCAAATTATGGACTCTTTATACATGCTATATTTTGTCTGTTACTCTGTATATCTTTGCACTCATTGTTTTGCATTTGTTGTTGGTTGTCTCTGTATGTGTTGGTTGTTTTTAACAAAATAAAAATGATTAACCATGAAAAATTAATGTACATCAATTTTGAAAACATAAACAGTTTTGAAACATTTGTGAAAAAATTAACTGTGCATGGACAAAAAGGCAATTTATTTTCTTAATAGTATAAAATCTGCAAATTTCTCAGTAAAACTACATTGCAAACAATCATCCATGGGCTAAACTCTAACTACCCTGAAAGTTTCATGTTTTGGCTCTCTGCCTTTTTTTTGTACTATCAGTGTGCAATACGATATCTTAAAAAAATATTTTTATGTATTTTCAGCTAACTTTCAAACTGCCTGACTAACAATTACTAAATTTAAGAGATCCAGAGTTCCTGGAATTGACTATGCAGATGAACAATTTCAGGTTATTCTGTGCAGGAACAACCACAGTATTAAGGTACCAAAATAGAGGTTTAACAGAGGTATTAAGGTATTTATAACCTTACCTATAGGGATTATTTATCTGTATACACACTTATACATACATACATACATGCAGATATATATTAGCACAGTAGTGCCATTACAGTTAGGCTTCAGCAGGGGATTCTATGTAAACCCCACATTTTGCACTTTAATAGCTGTGCAGCCATTCAACAGATTTGCATAAAATTTTGCTTACATACAGTAGTTTCAAGGGAAAGATCTCTTTCCATGCCTAGTTTCATTCCAGTCAGATGTACGAATTGCGAGACAGCAAAAAAGTGACAAAATCAGTTTTTTTTTTGCCATCACCTAGCTCCCATACAGTTTGGAATTTTGTTCTGAACTTTTCAGAGTAGAAAGGGATTGGGCCGCAGTGGTCACTTTTGCTAGTTTGGTGAAAACATATGAATCTGTTCCAAAGTTATGAGAATTAGAAATTTTGATTCTGAGCATGCTCAGTAGGGTTTTTTTTTGGATAGCTGCTTGGAACAAAAAAAAAAAATCTGGTCCATATGAAAAAATATCCTTTTTCAATTGGAGGTAGTCTTTTTTCATGAGAAGAAATAATTTTTTTATATGGTCACCATATTGTTTCCATTTAAAAAAAATTTGAAAACCCAGAAAAATTAGATCCTGCAGAGACACAACACATGTATCTTGCTAACTGGGACTCTGTTAGGTGGATTCTGGAGGTACTTTTTGGAAACATTACCCAGAAATGTGTATTTTATACATTTTTAAATCTTTTTTTGTAACTCAATTTTCTTTTTTGATATGGCCATATGAAAAAGGAATTGAGCCATGTGAAAAAGGATCCCTTCATACGAAAATAGAATTTGTGCTTAGAGTTTCTTCACATTCTTTTTTCATAGGAAGGCATTCTTTTTCATATGAACAAAACAAGCTCACAAAAATGTATTCCTTCATATGAAAAATGAGTCTGAAAAAAAAAACAAAGTCCAAATTCTTTTTTCATATGAAGGCATCCTTTTTTGAGAGGTTTTTTCATTCATACAAAAAGATGCCTTCATATGGAAAAGAATTTGAACTTACTTACTAGATTCTTTTTCATATGAAGGACATTTTATTAGTTTTTTAATTCATATGAAAAGGATACATTCATAAGACAAAAGAATTTGGACTTCGTTTTTTTTTTCAGATTCTTTTTTCATATGAAGGGATCCTTTTTCATATGAATGAAAAAAACCTAATGAAAAAGGATCCCTTGCAGTTAAGGGGCAATCTATATATCAAAACAAAGGTCATAAAGAGTACTACATGAATAACACATACAGCATTTACGGGCCATATAAAAAACTAATTAAAAAATCTAAATTCCCACAGGATAATTTTAGAAATTTAACAAAGCATATAACCAAGCAAATAAATTGCTTCTTGGGAGAAATGGAAGTGCAGGACCAAGATGGTGAACATGAATCTATGTTCACAAATGAGGGTTCGAATATACTATCTCAAAGACTAAGGAAATTCTTTGCAAAAAAAACTTTGTTAGTGCACCAGTTAGGGCTGAGATTAAACTGACAAAAGTAGGGAAATGTGGTGTTAGAATTCCCAACTCTGCCGTCCACCTCCTCTTTGCAGGCAGCAAAAGGAAAAACCATTATGGTTTGCTATATCCTGAATCTTCGCAAATGAGGCATGGGTGTCCCTTGGGGTTGTCAACCCTAATTCTCACCCCATTGTCATATAGTCTGCAAATCTCAGCCTCTTTACTGATAGAATGGGGTGAGTGTTAGGGCTGACAATTCCAAGGAACAACCCATGCCTGATTTGTGAAGACTCAGGAGAGGGGAAACTAGTTGGAAAATGTGCCATTAGGGTTTCTAACCCAAACCCCCCCTCAAGCAGCAAAAGGACAAGATCATGCAAGCAACCATAAACGGCCATTACCAAGTAAGATGAACAATGTACAGCTGTTTCCAAATGACACAAATACGGTACCACTGATATGCTACCTTCATGGACTTGAATCTGCAGTGTGCACACTGCAGGGTATACATACCCACTGTTGGCTGCAGATAGAAATCTACAATACTCAAATCACAACACTATTTCTGTCTGCAGAAGCACATGCAAGTGAAACCCCAGATAAAAATCCGTGATACCCAAAATTCAACAGTTCTTCTGTCTACATTAGCACAGTCTCCTGTGAGGGCAGAGTGTCTGTAGCCACAGATACACATGCAGAGTGTAAGACATACAGACCATCTTCTGGCTGCAGAATACCTGGCCCCTGCCTGGCTTGTGCTTGTGCAGCTGAAGACACAAATCCAAGTTACCCAAATAGCACTACATCTGTTTGTAGAAGTGCAGTCCCCTTTAGGCCAGCACTTCTGCAGCCACAGGTTCACATGTACACTGTAAGACATACATACCCACTTCTAGCTGCAGATATAAATCCACACTACCCAAATTACTGCACTACATCTGTTTGCAATAGCACAATACCCTTCATGGCCAATGCTTCTGCAGGCACAGATACACATGCCACATGCAAGACATCCTCAGCCATTTCTGGCTGAAGATACAAATCCACAAAGGCAGCACATCAAAGCTGCTGCATTTGTGTAATCTGTAAACCATTATATGTTGTTTGTCTTACCTGATGATGACTGTCTGTGGTTGCTTGTGCAGTATTGTCCTTTCATTGCTTGGAGGAGTGGAAAGGTAAGGTTGGAAACCCTAATGCCACATTGACTTACTTTTGTGGCATTGAGTTGAACCCTAACTGAAGCAATAATGCAGATTTCTGCAAAGAATTCTTTTCCTTTTTATGATAGTGGAATCATTTCCTCATTCACGTAGGTCACTTCAGGACCTGCATGAACAAATTGTAATTTGTATTTTATTTATGATTATCCAGGATATGGTCACTAGGCAAGCCTGTTTTCAAGACCATCCTGCTTGAAGACTTTTTAATTACAATACACACAATCCATACAAGACAACATTCACAGATGCAAACATTACATAAATAACATATTCAGATGAACAAAGGGAACAGTCCACCTGCCTGTGGAAGAAAATAATTTGTGGGGCTGTCTGGGGCACTGCAGAAGCACAGGATCCTTCTGGACCCTTTGCCAAAAGAAGACTTCTCTTCACTATATTGTTACTTATTGCCTGAGTGGCCAACACTGCACTGTCCCTCACCAGGATGGGGGCAGCACCACATAGCAGTGCTGTCCCCCCAGCCTCAGCCCATCCATCTGCCTCACTGAGCATACCTCTGAAATTAGTTCACTGGCATAGGATCACAGCACACTATCCACTGGGTGAAACACCAACCCTGCAAACAACATTTCTTCACAACTTTTTTTGACATCTTGACTCTTAATTTTCAACGCAGTCATTTTATGACTCCCTCTTATAAAAATGACAAGTGGCATCAGTAAAATACTGGCCAAAACATAATTTTGTGGCACAAGTATGAAGACACATTTTACATAGTTACAGAGTAGTTGTCAGCAGAAAAGGACCTCTGGTCCATCTAGTCTGCCTTAGTTTAGTTTTCTGTTATGTCTGACCATTTTGGGCAGGATCAGAAAAATGACACCTGTTGCATTCATGAGGTGATGTGAAAAAATGACTATGCTGAAAATTTTGAGTCAGAATATTGAAAATTATCAAAGTTATGAGCAAGCATTGAAAAATTTCAACATACATATGTGACTGAATATAGACATTGTATGTATATGTAATATATCTATTTTGTAAATTTACATTACATGTATATGCTATTTATCTATTTTTGTAACTGTACATTATATTGTATTGGTATATGCCTTGCTTTATTGCCTGCTGTACCCTAAGTACCACAAGCACTCCGTTTGATTTTGTGTGCACTGTATAATCATGTTTGTATAATCCTTGTTTGTATTTCCCCTGTATCCCCAGGGCACATCTGGAATCAAGCAGTAGTCTGCTCAGCATGCCTTCCTGGTAAAACCTTTAAATAAATAAATAACATTGTTGTTTTTTAATATTTTGACCCCAAATTGTGAACATAGTGTTCTTATGACCCCACCTCATGAATCCAGTAAGTTAAAAGTTTCAAATTCCACCTGAAGGAGATTTAGTGGAATGACTGAGAAATCACCTTTTGGGACAGATTTGAAAACATCCACCAACCTTGTTCATGAGGAGGGGCACCACAAAGGTCATACTGAATGTTTGGTGGAAAAAAAAGTTAAAAAATGACAAACTTATGAGTAAAAGATAAAAATGCACTGAAAATACTTTTTTTTTATTACTAGGATAAGTGGACAAAAGGGGGAAGTTAGCCCATCTAGATTGTCCCCTACATGTGTGGGCCATGCTTATACCATTCGATGTTTAGAGTAAAATACTCTAGCCAGTGTATTTTTGTACTCCAAGAAACTGGTTGCTTCAACTGCTTCCTTGGGCAGTCTATTCTAAGTCTTAATAGTCCTTACAGTAAAGTAGTTGTCCCTTTTAGATGCTACAGCCCTTGGGACAACTAGTTTCCTGCTGTAAGAACTCAGAGAGTCTCTAGTATTACTAGATACAAGGTTACATTGGCTACTTAATTCTGGGGACAGTAACAACTTGTATAAAAGCAAAAGATCTCCTCTTTGATGTCTTTGTTGCAGTGAAAACAAACTGGTTTATTTCAGTCTATTGTTATAACACAGAATTAATCTTGTAACTGATCTTTGCACACCTTCGATCATATTTATGCCTTTCAGTAAATGTGGTGACCAAGCTGGGGATCCATAATCAAGTATTGGTCTGACATAACTGTTATAAAGGTTAATGATACACTGTTCGGATTTACAGATAAATGTACAATTTATTTTTCTAACAAGACCCCTGGCTTTGCTTGTTACAAGACTACAATGGTCTGATGATGTAAGCATATTATTAATTTCAACCCCAAGATCAGTTTCAGATGTGACATTACGCAAAATGGAATTACTTAAGATATAATTGTAATTTTGATTTTTAGCACTGTAGTGCATTACTACACATTTTTTTGCGTTAAACTACATACCGTTTCGTTCAGACCATTCCATTATCTTGTTTAGATCATTTACAGTTGTCAGGTGCTTATTAAATGTGTCAACCTCACCACTTAGTTTTAAGTCATCTGCAGATTTGGCCATATTAATTGTGATGCCATTTTGTATGTCACTAATAAATATACCAAACAATGTTGGGCCCAGTATTGAGCCCTGTGGGACTACACTAGTAATCTCCTGTTTATTTGATGCACATCCATCAACTTTTATACTCTACAGTCAATCTTTCAACCAGTTATTGATCCAATACACTAATGAGGGTCTGAAACCTAATGCAAGCAGCTTATTAACTAAGACCATGTGCGGAACCTTATCAAAGGCCTTAGAGAAGTCCAAGAGTATAACATCTGAGGGATATCCTCTGCCAAGGCTCTGGCTGACCTGCTCATAGAAGGTCACCAGATTTGTTGTGCATGATACTCCTTGCTTAAACCCATGTTAACATACTAACATACTAACATACCATTTGCCAGCAGATTAGGCCTTACAGTCTATCAAGTCTGCTTGAACCTCAGATCCCTAGTTGGGTGCCAAGGCCCTCCACCCCTTGTGTTCCAGAAACCCCTATCATCCATCCCCACCCCCCCGGGACAGGCCATCATCTGATACATCCACTTTCTCTGTCTGTCCCACCCTCTCTTGAAGCCCTCCACTGTGGATCTCTGAACCAGCTCACCAGGCAGTGCATTCCAAGGGTCCACCACCCTCTCAGTGAAAAATCTCCTCCTCTTTTCCCCCCTCACCCTTCCGCCTTCCGCCTTCCAACCTCAAACCATGCCCTCTGGTGATACCTCCCTGCTTTAGTCTAAAGATCCTCTCCATGTTTACCCTAGTTATTCTTTTGAGGTACTTGAAGACCTCAATCATGTTCCCCCTGCCTCTCCTCTTCTCCAATGAAAACAGGTAGAGCTCCTCAAGTCTGTCCTTATATGTCAAATCCACTAGCCCTCGTATCATCTTAGTTGCCCTCCTCTGTACCCTCTCCAGGAGCTGTATGTCCCTCTTCAAGTGTGGTCTCCAGTACTGTACACAGTACTCAAGATGTGGTCTAACCAGTCCATTGTACAGTGGCAGAATCACTTCCTTGCTCCTAGAGGTGATCCCCCTTAAGATGCATCCCAACATCCTGTTTACCTTGCTAGCCACTCTCCTGCACTGCTCAGAGTTATTCATACATGCATCCACCATGACCCCTAGGTCTTTTTCCCCTATTGAGGCCTCCAGCACCTCCTCTCCCAGGGTGTACCTGTGTTTAGGGTTTCCCCGCCCAAGATGTAACACCTTGCACTTGGTGATATTGAAATTTAATTTCCAGGTGTGAGCCCAGCTTTCCAGGGAGTCCAGATCCCCTTGCAGGGCCAACCTCCCCTCTTCTCCCTCAACTACTGCTCCCATCTTGGAGTCATCAGTGAAGAGACTCATTTCACACCCTATACCCTCTCTGATGTCTGATATGTATGCATTACACAGGATCGGACCCAGGACCGAGCCCTGCGGTACCCCACTACCAACCTCTCTAGGGTTCGAGAGCTCCCCACAGACAACTACTCTCTGGGTGCATCCAGCTAGCCAGTTTTCAATCCACCTGACCATCAAAGGGCCTACTCCCAACCTCATCAGTTTCTCCACCAGACCATTGTGGGGGACAGAGTCAAATGCCTTGCTGAAGTCCAAGAATAATACATCCACAGGCTTTCCCTGTCCAGTTCTGATGTTACCCATTCATAGAACTCCACAAGATTGGTTTGACATGATCTACCTGGCACAAACCCTGTTGCCGACTATCCAGACCTCCACACTCCTCCAAGTACACCCCAATCGTTCCTTTAGTATACTCTCCATTAATTTTCCCACCACCGAGGTCAAACTGATGGGTCTATAGTTACCTGGTACTTCCCTCGACCCCCCTTTATGGATTGGCACCACATGTGCCTCTCGTCAATCCCTAGGTACCCTCCCTGTCTCAAGTGACCTGTTGAAGAGCCCTGCCGGGGTGCAGCCAGTATATAGATATGTTGGAGCTTATCTACAGTATTTAGGCTAACGACTTCACTTTCCAGTCTGGTCTTAAGTAGTTTTTCCATTATTTTGCAAAGGATAGATGTTAGGCTAATCGGCCTATAGTTCTCAACTTTAACTGTATCTCCCTTTTTAAAAATGGGAGTCACACTGGCAGCTCTCTAATTATATGGAACCACCCCACTCTCAAGGGATTTATTAAAAATAAGTGTTAAGGGGCGTGCAATTATATGTGATGCAGCCTTGAGTAGTCTTGGATGCATATTGTGTGGTCCAGGACTGCTGGAAGTTTTAATTCTCTGCAATTTCAATTCCTCTTCCTCCAGGAAAAACTTGTGGATGCTACCATTATCAGTGACTATAATGTCTGGATTAACAGCCTTTAGTGCAAAAAATGAACAGAAATAGTTGTTTAAAGAATTTGCTACTTTAGTGTGGTCACTTATGATATTACCAATGTGATAGATATGTCCTATACGCTGGGCTGATGATTTATTGCAGTTAATGTAAGAATGAAGTAATTTGATATCTTTGCTGTAAGCTATTTTAAATTTGGTATTATATCTTGCCCTTTTTAATCATATTTTTTTAATAATTTAAGTGCTTTCATATAGCTTGTCTTATTTGTTACTGATGGATTTTGTTTGAATTTCCTATGTGCTTTAAGCTTAAGTTTTAATTATTTTTTAATTCTTGATGTCATCCAATTTGGTACTTTACCCTCTTTATTATACTGTATAGCAGGTTAAATTCATGGTCCCCACTATTTGCGGAGTATAGCCTGCATGTTTAATCACATCAGCTAGAATTAGCGGTACACGTTTGTTACAAAATATGGTATCTCACATAGAGGACACTAGTTAAATGGGAGCACTGATTCATCTCTTGCTCACTCTCACTCTCTGCCAAAATGCCGCACGTTGCTGTCAGTCATGTCTCTACTATGCTGGATTAAAGGAACAAAGCGAAAGTACTCTCTGGAAGCAAGCGATATGGACAGCGATGCACTTGCTGCAAGCTCTGGTGCAGGGTGATGGCGGCTGTGCAGTATCACCTAGCACTGTCAAGTAGTGTGATTAATGAGAGTACAGTGTGAAAATTTAAGAGTGACTACCAGACTACTGTTAACAAAGCTGGTGACCCTACAAACATGTCCCCTTTTCTGTCTTGGAAGCCACGTGGCAGACCCACACACCTAGAATATGATATTGAAGAACAGCTTAGAAAATAGTGAGGTCAATGAGGGGTGAAGGAATGGTGGTAAATGCTTGTGCACAAGAGCTAATCCCCCTGATTTGGTTATCAATGTTGAGGAAACAGGAGTCACCATGGTCCCTGTTTCTAAGTGGACCATGGAGGCCACTGGCTCGAAACAGGTATCCCTGGCTGGATTGGGTGACAAGTGACAGGTTTCTGTTGTCTTAGCTTGCACTCTCTCCAGCAACATGCTCACCCCACAGGTGATGTACAAGGGCAAGACAGGGTTGTGCACCCCTACTCACAAATTTCGACCACTATCGACTTTATCAATAAGATTCTAGTGCCATATTTTGAATGTCTAGCCCCCCCCGTCACCATAATGCACGCTATATGTGTTGCGTCACAAAAACACACTGACAAGTATGCTTTCAGTCTCAGCATGTCTTGGCAAGTTGCGAGCGGACCACTAGCCAAGTTGGAATACCACAAAACTTCATCCTGTGCTATGTCCTGAGATAAAGCAGGTCATAGAGAACATTAATTACAGTACTTGGTACAGTATAGTAACTTGAATTATGTTTATGCCATTTGTACCGTTACATCGTGGCAAATGTGGTAGTAGTCAGCACAGGGTACAATTGCAGTTAATTATCGTGTTCAGGTAGATTTCATGGATAGAATTCAAATAGCGAATATAGCAAAAATTTTCAGAACGCTAAAATTACCTGCTATACAGTATTTATTTTTTAGTGGAACTAATTTACTCACTATAGAGTTTATAGTTCCCTTGAAACTGATGCAAGCCTCTCCAGGTTCTAAATCATTTAGTAACTGATCCCAGTTTATAACTTCCAGTTGTTTTACAATACAGTTTATGTTAGTACTATTATAACATCTTATTTCTGTATTGTTTTGATGGGTTTATTATGTGTTTTTAATATACAAGTGATCATGTTATGGTTGCTATTTCCTAGTTGAGGTAAAATGGAAACATTGTTTATGATGTCACTGTCATTTGTTAGTATTAAATCCAAGGTATTATCACCTCTAGTTGGCTCACTGACCAACTGTTCTAAGCCACAATTTATAGACATGTGGATTTTCAAAACTGCCTCACAGTGGCTTATTAACTGCATGGAGAGAAAGAAATAGGAAGTAATTTGAGTCTTGAGAAACTGGCTAGTTGCTGTTTCACAACACCATGAAAGGAATGTGTGTGTTTCAAGGGAAACCTCAGGAAGCTTAATGATTTGGGGCTCCTATGGTTCAAGTGGTTAAGAGCATTCCACAGAATGGCAAGAGCCCTGGGTTCAAATCTTGGTAGGAGTCACACTTTTCCTTTCATTTCTACAATTGGATAGACATGTCCAGGAATTTATATTCTTGTTCAGATTTAGTTCTTAGATTCTCCCAGTTAGTTCCTGGGAAGCAGAAATCTCCCATGATGACTGTGTTGCCCAACTCAGATGCTTGAGCCATTTCTTGAAACAAAGCATTGGTGTCATCTGCACAACATCCTGGAGACCTATAACAATTTCCCAATAGTATAGATGGTCAACATGGAAGTTCAGACTTAACCCAAATTGTTTCTAGGTTGTTTGTTGACTCCTCAAGTAGCTGCACTGTATAGGAGGAGATCGAGTTTGATACATAAATGCATACACCACCTCCTGTCCTATGTTCCTTATCCTTATTATATAACTTGAAACCAGGTATGTCCCTCATCCAGTCTGATGCATTGAACACACTTGTCTTGTTTCCTCAGTTCACAGTCATGGTTGCAGGAGGATGACATCGATCATTGCAGAGAGTGGATTACAGCATTGGACATTCAGTAGTTGAATGAGGGTGTGAGGGGCAGTGTGGGTGGCAGGTGCTGAGTGGAGGGTTGGATGAGGTGAGACAGGGAAGGGGAAGACCACAAAAGACATTGATGAATGTTTTTTTTTTTTGTTTCAGGACTTAAAAAAAGAAACATGGTGAGGGACATTTTTTTTTTCCTACAGGTACAGAGGTAGGCCGTTCAGTAACAGTGAGGCTGGGCACCCTGGTGTCAACATAGGGCGGGTACACAGGGGTCAGTACAGAGCCATTCAAAGCTAAACAAGACCTGCACACATAAAAAGGATAGAGACAAGATTGCACTGAGATACAAACAACAAGTTGCCTTTTACATCTTCAAAATATAAAAATGAGATACCAGAACAAGATACTGTAGACTGCCACAGAGCAAGAGGCAAATCAGAAACCTCGATAATTAAAATATGTTAACATGAAATTTATTTAGGAAATTGGAATTACAACCCTTTGAGTCATAGACTCATTTCCAAAGGCTCCATGTCAGAAAAAAACATAGACATTCATACAGTGCATACATAGAATAAATGTGGGTGAGCAATTTTATAGAGTATAAGTACAATGAGCACTGGTTAATGCCTATACATTTGGCAGCTAAAACAGGGCAGCGCTATCGACATATTCACCTAATGAGTGGTTAGGACCTATACAATTGGTAGCTTAAGCGATGCATGATATGAGTTGATAGTAAGCCACCTCAGGGAGGCCTTGTCTTATGCATAATACAATGCATTCATAGTCCAGTGCAACTATATGGTAATCAAGGGAGGTGAGGAGCCTGTAGGCTAGAAATAGAAATAACAAATATGTGTCAGTGTATGGTAAACTAAATCAGTCGCTGTCTGTAAGTAAACAGCTGAGCAGCTGCAATCATTTCAAATGTCTGTTCTCACACTTTTTAGTGCAGCATGAGGCACACAGCATTCTGTATCTCCAAAGAAAGTCAGAAGGTTTTCTTGCTTATCTGGGTGACTCGCTCTCTATTGTTAAAGAGAACTGCAGTGCATGAATTTTAAGGTTAACATGTCAACTTAGATACAGTATCATGTCATTAATGATTAAAGGAACCTTAACTTACAAAATAAAGTAACAGGAATTGGCAAATGTAAATACACAGCTGCTCTTTAAGCTGTTTCTAATGCTGTCACCTGTCCAAACTAAGTGGCAGCAACACAAGAGTCTGTATACTGTAGCACACTCAGAAGTGCAGTACGAGTTCATGACCCAGAAATTGCCTCCCTCGTTAATCTGTGTACTTAAGATTTCTGGTGTGCCCAGAACAGGTATTTTTGGGCATATTTTCAAAATAAACAAATACTAGAATCTATCCAAGCAGTTCCCATTTACCTAGGTTCAGTTGGTTGTTTTTTGAAGAAACATAATTTGTATGCATTTTCCACCTTTTTTATTAAAAAAATAAGATGGTGGCTGTCACAACCTAAATAATTTGTCTCATGGCTCAAAAACACAGTTAGTTGTGACCTAAAACTGGTGTGCAGAAGAAGAATTTTTGAGTTGTATCAGAGGGTCATCTCAAAAACCTTACTGAACATGCTCAAAAGCCAAATATCAAAACTAGTGTTGCTCGGATTGTGCCTTTGTGGATTCGATTGTGATCCATCAGATAGTGCCAGTATCTGACCTGGGATCCAACCTGGGGTCCGACCTAAGATCCTTGTGTATCTTACATTATCTGAGGTCAGATCCAGGGATCCACAGTCAGATCCTGGGATCCATGGTCAGATCCAGCATCGGATCCAGGGATCTGACAGCAGATCTGGGGGATCAGGCCTGGATCCAGGATGGTTGGATCCACGGTCATATAGCACTATTATCCAACCGGATACTCTTTCTGACCAGACGTCAGGTATCTGGTGGTATCCTAATTCATAGGATACTATCTGAGCAACACTAGTCAAAACCTTATAATTCTGGAATGGATTAATATTTGTTCATGAAACCTTTGAAATATATGCCCTTGGCACAAGCCCTCTCAGTTCTGAACATTTTGGAATAACATTTTAGATTGTCTTGGATATAGCTGAAAGCAAAACATGACCAAAATGGTGCTTTTTATATATTTTTGACTGTTTTGCATCTCAGAATCCAGTTAAGCACCCATCATGAGACTTCTGTATCTTAAGAACTTGCCACCCAGACCACATATGTCAATGTCATGCAGTTTTGTAGACTCCCACCATAGTTACTAAGGTGCAAAGAGTAGGGCTTATCATTGAACATTTGCTCAACCCTAATATACATGTGCAATCCCACATGTATAATATTCATAACCATTTTGTTCCACAAGTGAGCAAAAAAAATGGCACAAAGTGCATTTTGACAGGCTTTTTAAATTTCCAGATCTCAGAATTCAGGTGAGTGATGGTCATGAAACTTCACAACTCTTAAACACTTGGCACCCTGACTCAGCATGCAAAATTTCATGCAATTTTGTCTAATGGTACAAATGTTATTAAGATGCAAACATCAGGGTTTACCTTTAAAGTGCCAACTCCATCTATGCTCAGACACTACCTTTCTAAAACCTTAAAACTCAAAACTGATAAATATGTCCTCATATAAAGTCTTTGAAAGGCACTTCTTTGGGCTGAGCCACTTTTACCCTGAAAATGTTGGAACAAAATTTGAAACCCATTTTTACTCTAGACATAAGGAAAAATGGCTTACAAAGAGAGTTTTATTTTTACTGCTATAATCCCTTGGTCTTTGAATCCAGAGACGTGATGGTCATGAAACTTGTTAAATCATAGGAACCTGGCACCCTGACCTTGCATACAATATGTCATGCAATTTCATCAAATGGCACCAAAGCTATTAAGGGTCAAACTCAAGAAAGTAACATTTTTTCTCACGAAAGTGAAACACGTTTTCTCATGAAAATAAAACAGCTCAAGAAAGTAGGTTTTTTCTTTTGTATCAGAGGCGTACCTCAAAAATCCTACTGAGCATGCTCAGAAGCCACATTTCAAAACCTTATGTCTCAGTAAGTAACCAATTAATGTTTTTTCATGAAACCTTCGAAAGGCATACCCATTGCACAAGTCCCTTCAGCCATGAAAGTTGAAGAAAAAAATTCCATATCATCTTGGCAGCAGATGAGAGCAAAAAACAGCCACAAGAGGTGCTTTATATGTAATTTTGACATTTCTAGATCTCAGAATTCACTAAGTGCCCATCATGAACTTGCTAACCAGAACACATATGGTAAATTTTGTGCAATTTCATTGAATGCCATCATAGTTATTAAGGTGCAAAGTTTGTAGTTTCACACTGACCATTCTGCTCAATCTTAATATACTGTACGTGCATTACTGTGCATGTATATAATACACATAAGAACAAAAAAACAAAGTGTTGTGTTAGCATGTGGTCTGAAAACAAAACAAAATGGTAATATTAAATGAAAATAGAGTAAGAATCATTGTTTCAACCATAGGTCTTCTTCAGCAGTTATCGGAAAGATGCTTTTTTCTCTTTTAGATAATTGCAGAAGAAGGTGTACAATCAAAACATTGATTCTTACTCTATTTTCAATTTTCAGCATGCATTTAATATTACCATTTTGTTTTGTTATAATATATATATACTATATCAGTGCATGATATATACATTTGATTATATAGCGTGTGCATTTCACTCTGCTGTATGATTTGCAAAATTATTAAATGCATTTCAATATATATCGCACATATGTAATAAAATAAGTTTTTAGTAAGCAAATATACATGAGGGACATGGCAATTTGTGAAGGGCATTACGCACCGTGACAGCTCACTCAGGGCTATGAGCTCCCCGAACAGTTTGCTCCTGATTTGTGAGCCCCTGGAGTTATTTTCTATTATATTTATGCTGGAGACAAATTGCTTGTTCAGGGGCACAGTTTATGCCGGAACTCACAGGACAGAGCACTGTGTCATGGACCTGATTGACCGGCACAAATTGTGGTGTAGCCATACACACTTGGGCCATTGGCCTATTGAGTGTTTGATGCACAGTATGTCTTTCACTATATAGTGTAAGCATTTTAGTATATACTGCAATTTAATTAAGGTATTTTAATATGTAGTACCGTATGTTTTACTTTATGCTGTTCTATATGTGATTCAACATTTAGTGTATCCTTTTCATTATATTGTGTATGTGTTTCACTATACAATATAGTATACAGTAAGTGCTTCATTTTATAATGTATGTACCCAGAAAGTATGCATTCTGGACCTTATTGACAACCTGCATAGCATGATATGCCCAATGTATCCACTCTTTGTACATCCCTACACATGAAACATGCACACAGACCACCTATGCAGGATGCACAGCCATGCCATGCAGTGTGCATAGGCATGGTGGCACACACCAGACAGAAGGGCCATGTGGATGTTCATGAGGGGGTGTCATATGGATACACACTGCATGTTCAGCATAACGCATATGTACAATGATGTTTATGCCAAAAAGTAAAGTGCATATGCTGTGGCATTGTTACACCAGGCAGACCCTTGCCATAAACAATGGAGCAGACCTCCGGCAGCCACCATCCCACAGGGATATTCCCAATCACAAACTGCACGTGTTCCCTGCCCCAGGACTTGGCACACATATCACAGAGGTGTAGGGATGTGAGGGATAGACCCGTACCGGACAATGGTCCTGGAGATAGTGCCATGGTTGATGTCCTCTGAGAGAGGGAGTGACTGGAATGGGACACAATGTGATGTAGCAGCAGCAGCAGACTCTGTCAGTTCCCCATAGTACAATGTGTCCCCGATGTAGGTCATTTAATTATTTTATTTTGCTTTGATAACCGGGTAGATGCACTAGACATAGAAATGCTTATTTGCAGGTGCAACCCGAGAGAGAACAAGTCAAATACAGTACATCAATAGTGGACAGTAAGTACAGGGTGGTACAAGAAAAATACAGTACATCAACAGTGAGCAGTAAATACAGTACATTAAATGTGAACATTAAATACAAGGTGGTACAATAAAAATACAAATAACAAGCAAGTAACAAGTGCATTTTTACATAAGAGCATTGGTCACAAGCAGCAGCAATAGCATTAAGTACCTAAATGGAGAAAATAATATTGAGAGACATAGGATTGCAACACTTCAAAGGAGAAAAAGCCATCAATACAAAATAGGAATGAGCAGTTGGATAACAAATACAGAAGCAGGAATTATAATATAACCAGATAGACATCCTGTTAGTATGACTTTAACATTTTGGCCTATGTTGAGGAAAGGAAGTAGTGGTGGTAAATCCTAGGAGTTAGGCAGGCAGAGAGTGTAATGGAGCAGTAAGGCAAAGAGAGTAGAGAAGGATACATTAGGTAGGGGGGTGAGGTGAAGGTTAAACAGAGTGCAAGAGGGAGCAGAGTAAGTGAGGAAGGGTAGAAGTGACAACAGTGTCACGGATGCAAGGAGAGGGGTTCAAGGTGAATTAAAGCATGTACAGGGAGTCGATTCAATTAGGTGATCATGAAGTTGCCTTTTAAAGTAAGTACAAGTAGGACAAGCCAGATGTCTAGGGGAAGAGAGTTCCAATATTGTAGGGCTATGTGGAAGAAGGCACAGACTCCCTTGGAGGTTTTACACATAGGGATGTGGAGGAGAGTTTCGTCAACAGATCTAAGGCCATATGAAAAATTTTGCAGGTGGAAGTGTCCCCAGTACCCAGTGTTGTACCCTGGGGTGCTTAGTGGTAGGCTGTGGATGTGCTTGGGCATCCAATGGTCCTGGGTATGTGTCCCACAACTCCATATACATACTGAGTGACCCAGGGTACATCATGGGGCCCCAATGCATCAGGTGACACCTGTGCCACACAGCGTAGTACACAGTGTATATGAATGACACATGTGTACCCTATTCAGAACCCTATGGTTCTGTCACCTGGAGTTACATCTCCATGACAGTATACATAACACATAATCCCCAGTCACATCCTACCACCTATGTCCCCCAAAGATAGTGCCCCTATATGTAGATGCCCTAAGGGCCTGGCCAATCCCATTCACACATACAAAATCAGTTGACACAGTAGTTTCCAAACAGTGCTGTATTGTATGACAACAGGAGGCCCCAGAAAGGCCATACAAACAGTGGTGCACACACACCCTAAAGGGAGAAAAATATATGTGATAGTGATAGGCCAATTGCAATAATATGTCATTGCTATGTATTGCTGTTGTCACAACAGGGAAGGTATCCTTAATGGTCTATCTATGGGTTATAATTTAAACAAATGTTCCCGAATAGGCATGGGGGCCCTTTTGCAATAGGGACCCTCCACAATGTATCCCTTCACATTATCATGTGTGTGCCACATGTGTTCTGGATGTCACTGATCACTTTGGCCACCTCCAATGGGGTGCTTCTGTTCCCTGATTGCTGGCTAGAAGTAGTATCGGGGGTCCAGTTTGCTGCAGGGTTCACTGAAGGAGTCTATGGCTTCCTTTGCATACCACATTCTGCTGCCCTTGATGTACCAGTGCAGTACATAATGTTTCATGATGGTCAGTCCTTTGTAAACAGTGTCCATGAGGGATCTGGCATGCACTCAGGACTCCAGGAAATGCAAACGTGAACTAATCTTCTCAGTCCTTGCTTTGAATGGATAGGGACAGGTGTGTGGGGTACTCCTGCTTTATCTGACAGCACATCATCCTTTACACCTGGCAGTCTTAGGCCATGCAGCTCTTGATTTCTGATATAGACAAAGAAGAGAAATGAATGCATCTGATTCTGAGGCAAGTTTTTTTTCCCCTTTGGGAGTACTGCCTTAACCTAATTAGGAAAGAATTTGAGGCCCACTCATTTTAATAATTCTGCTTTATTTCCTGTGACCACAGTATTCATTTTGGTATCCTGAGGTATTTCCACATAATCAAAAAGATTTAAGTATGCCTGAAATGCAGTATAGTGAGAAAGTAAAACAGTATTAAGGATATACAGTAGAAATGATACATACAATTTAGGTCACTCTTGTTTACCATGAGTGAATCATTACAGAATTCTTACAAAGCAGTAAATAACTTAGAACTATAGCTTGTTTGTATCCCATGGAAGAATACCTTCATATAATTCACTTAAAGGTATAAATCAAAATAAACACAAGCTTAAGAAAAGCACTTGTAAGCATCCTGTCTGATAACCATTAATGTAAGTAATCTCCAGGGGAAAAACTGTCCCAGTGACTATAAATATCAAGCTACAGATAGAAGGTCTTTGAACAAATTACTTGCATTTTAACAGCATAACACTAGAAATTCAAAATAGGACACTTGTCGCTATATCTGTTGATAAGCCTCATGCTACACATATACTGCACACTAGTATAGCTACTCTGCAGGAAAGACAGAATGGTCACTCAAGGACAAAGCATGTGCTGGTAATATTGGCTGACTTTTTGGAGATCTTCAATTTTGTTCTGTAAATATGAGAAGGGTAAATTATTAAAGCCAGCAGAAAAACATTGTTCCAAAATGGGAGTATTTATTACTATTTTTATTGCCTATACTTATTGCATTGATTTTTACAGCAGTGTATTTAGTATTAAACTTGCACTGGTCTCATCAATAAAAAATGCATTTTAGTAAGTTTAAAAAATGCTTTATTATTTTCAGTTATTTGTGGTGTGTTTTCTTTCCCTCAGTGGTATTACTGTAATAAGTCAGTCATTATTTCTTTATGTGTTCCTGCTTTCTTTGGTATTTCATTTCCCTTTACAGCACATCTCATGATATCAAAAACAACAGGAAAAAATGTATTTCTTTTAACAGTTGCAATTGCTGCAAGTGCTTTAACTGTCATTTAATTTGATTCCTCTCTTCAGTCTGTAGAGAAATATGTTTAATGTACTGGAAATTATGTTAATAAGAAAAAGCATTATCTGATTTAATGAAATAAATATACACATATTTCAAAATAAAATAAAGAGGCAATTTTCATAGAGGAAATGTCTCTTATGGTTTTCATAAAATAAACAAACGGGAATGTGTATGAATACATTGACATATAATAACAAAAATTATGCCTAAGCTTCATAGGCAAAAAGATTGCATGATGCTGGAATTGCACAGTTCCTAATCAAATACTTTTATAATAAACACAGAAGCAAAAAAATGGAATATATGGACATAAATGATGCCATTTATCTTAAAGTCTCCTTTAAAACAAACATTTATATTTCTCACAAACATTATGCTGTACTGCAAAGGCTTTTATTTACATCGTTTGTAGAATCTGTCATAACATGTTGAAAAAAAAATGTCTGCCAGCTTGCAGTTGCTTCAGTCCACACTTATATATGTTCCTACAGTATTTCAAACATCAAAATGTTTTTTTTTTTTATGCAGCCTACTTTATTTCAGGGTAATGGTTTTATTTCTACAGCTGATGGAGTCCATAATCTTTTTAACTGCTGTGCCTTGAAAGGGGATCTTTCTTACACAGAGGTTAACAAATAAATGGTTCAAGCAAAGCTTGTAGCAATTATAAGATATAAGTAACCATGACTATTACAACGGAAACATGTAATTGGTAATTTAATTACATTCATCAGAACTAACCAAAGTAGTCAATAGAACTATCTCCCTTGTGATAAATAATTGATTCCATTCTAGCGCTGCTAGTATACCAGAATAAATAAAATCCTTTCGTTAATTGATTATCTACTGAAAATTCATCTCCTCCTTTATCTTGACCAAGTATTTTCTGCCTAACAATCTTATGTATTTTTTTATTTACCAGGAAAACTTGTATGAGATACCAGCATCTCATGTTCTGTAAACATCTTGGGAGAGACATAGACTGCAGTAGCAGTTCATACATATATTACAATGTGTACCACCGTCCATACAGTACAAGAGTTTAAAGACAATAGTTAGAGAGAAGTATAGCAAGTGCAGTTTCTAATGGCTCTGCCATTTGCTAGTAAGACTGATGTCTGACCTCACTATAAAATAATTTGTAATGACAGACACAACACATTTTGTATACACAGCAGAGAAAGGGGATCATGTTGCTAGTGTAAAATATACACTAGATGATTTTCTTAAGAATATAAATTATTAAAAATAATAGAAACTATTACCCCCAACAGATTTTTAAACAGCACATATTTTTTTTTACATTATGTAGGTTTTCCTCCTGTTTTTCTTCCCATCCCTGCCCGCGCATGTCTGGGGCACTGACTTACATGTATGGAGGCATGCACACACCAGGCACTGCAGAGTGACCAACTCTTCTAGCTGCCCCTTCCCTCCTGTTCCACCACCGAACCTCCACCTGGGGGTGATGGGACTATGGGAGAGGCATTGTTCACCCCAGGAGAGGAGAGCTGCCAATAGGTGGCTCAATCCTGTTCCTACCCCCCCCCACCAGCTCCCCAATGATCCAAGGTTGTTCCAGAACCCGGGTCGCTGGCATGATGCGAGGTAAGGCTAGATGCCTCAACCCTCTGCACCACTGGGCCAGCTTGAACGGCATATTTTTTAACACCTGGCATAACTGTGGAATTTTTTTTTTATTTTGCTGCAGTTGAGCAATTAGCAAAACAAATGGAATAAAAAAAGGTTCAGCAGCATTTTTAGACTAGATGACTCCTTTGTCATTTTGCATCTTGGTATGACCTTTTGCAGGAAACTTCCCCCAGACATCCAGGAAGCGGCTAGTATCAATGTGATTGAGATCATTCTATTAGAATCATTCACATGTAGTAGTAGTAAAACATTTTATTCATTATATGAATTGGATACTCAATTGATTAGAACTCATTTTCAATGAAATGCAGAAGAAAGTGTGCAGACTTAGGCCATTTGACTTCACTATTGCAACACTGCAGTCTTTTATATAGACACTTATGCTTATGCTTATGCTTTTTACCCAGACAGCCATAAACCTTGAAAAGAGCTATACCTAACATTAAAAAAAATTATTTTAATATTCCTATTAATTATGTGCCTAACACGTTATAGTCATAATTGGAATATAAAAATAATGCTGTGTTTTAAAATACTGCAAGTAAATGAACATAGTCAATCCCATAGAACTGATATTAAAGTTGCACTTCTCTCATTCCAAAAGACTACACACTCTTGCCCAGCTCTCCTATCTCATCTACCTCTGCTTACTCTCTTATGTCTGCTATGCTCTTCAAAACATGGTCTATTAGCTGTCCCTCCCCATCCCCTTCTGTGTTACCAGAGGTGGGGCTATATTTTGTTATGCACCTGTTCTCCGTAGCACATCACCTAATAATCTATGCTTTATTTTATCCCTGAGCCACTAACAATGTCTTACCAAAATTAATCTCTGCAATGTAGCATTGTGGTATTAGGTCATGTTCCTCAGAAAATGTAATGCCTTTTATCACACACAATTCCAAAAGTTAGAGCACTCAAGGGAAACATACAATATAAATAGTTGCCACTCAGCTTTACCTTTCACTTAGACCCGGTCAGGGGATCTGATGCATCTGGTTGAGAAAGACATCATGGAGATTACATACTGGATGAGTGCAAACTGGCTGAGACTCAATCCCAGCAAAACTGAATTGCTTCTGTTGGGCTCATACCAGTTGGTGTCTGCAGTAAAGGAAAATCTCAATCTCTGCATATGTGATGGAGAGTTACTGCAGACTGAGGAGGAGATCTGCAGTCTGGGAGTAATATTTGGCAGTTAATTGGATTTTACATCTCAAATTACTATTGTCATCAGAAGTGGTTTTTACTACCTAAAACTGTAACCAGATTGCATCCTTTCCTTGACCACTGTAATCTGCACACACTAGTACAAGCTTTTGTTACCTCTTAAATTGACTACTGCAATGCACTGCACTATGGCCTACCAGCTACCCGGCTACCTTACTGCAGAAGTCAGCTGCCAGACTGTTAACTAGTGTATGCAGATTCAATCACTTTGCTCCTGCTTTGAGGAGTTACATTAACTCCCAATTAGATGGTAATCTGAATCTAAAATTCGTTTGCCAGTTCATAAGGCCATTAATGGACTGGGCACCCTCTACATTCATGAAATGCTGGCAGCCCATTAGAAGGATTACCAGGGCACCTGACTACTCTTCTCATATACAGTACTCAGGGGCTTTTGTTAGTCCCACCAGCAAAACTAAAATCTTCTGGGGACAGAGCGTATTCTGTAGCTGCACTGAAACTCTGGAATGTTGCCCCCAAATACATCCATTTTGCCCCCTCAGTGGAACATTTTAAATCACAACTAATGACCAGGCTGTTTAGACAGGCCTTCTTAGGAGACTTATAAGCTCCACCAACTCTGTGAAATATGTTACATGTCTAATTTATCATTTTTAATTGGGACTTACTGCTTGTTGTTATCTATTATTTGTAAACTAAATCTCTGATACAGAGGGAGAATGAGAGAGAAGAAGAAAGATTTTAGGGGCTGTAATTTTTAAAGCTTCAGATTTACCTGCCATGGAGAGATGGAGCAGCTTCCATCACTCCAGTTCAGTTTTCACTTCCATTAGGAAGGGGCTAAAATTAATATCACACAGTTGGGCGAGATTAGTGGAAATTGTTAGACCCAGGTAAGTGTTATGTGCAGATGCCTATCAAAAGCCCAAAGCTTTGAATACACCAGGAGAACAGTGAGAGTTCACAGGAAAAACCTTCATTTTCCTTTGGTTAATATGCAAGCCAGAGGCCCTTGCAAAGGCTTGTAAAAGACTCATAAGGGGATGGATAATGGTGGGAGCTTGATCTTAAAGCACTAGTAAATCATCAGTGTATAAGGTTTTATATTGAATGTCTCCTACCTCTGCTGGCCAAGAATATCCTTGGCAGAGTGAATTGTCACCACTAATAGCTTGATAGCTAACAGAAAGAGAAGTGGGGATAGGGGACAATCCTGTCACATTCCCTGACCCAAGGAATAACAAGTTGTTAGTAAGTATCTGAGCCTTAGGAGCCAAATACATACTGCAGATGTTGTGAAGAAACCTGTCCCCAAAGCCCATTTTTTTTTTCAAGACTATGAAGGTACCCCCACTCCACTGAATCAAACATTTTTTAAAGTCAGTAGTGATGGCAGCTTGTGCAGAGGGGGTACCCTTAGTTAAATGGATCAGACTGACTAAAGTGCAAATGTGGTCCATGCTGAGTCATGTATGAACAAAACTGACATGTGAGGGAAGAATAAGACATGGAAGAAAAGGTTCAAGACAGTTGGCAAGAACCTTTGCATAAATTTTACTGTCAATGGTATTAAGTGAAATAGGGAAATAACTGGCAGAAGTGATTGGGTCTTTTCCTTTCTTAGGTAACACAGTAATAGTGGCAGTGGCCATGATTGGTAGGAGGGTACTGGAAGACCATAATTCTTGAAAAAGATGTTTCAGTACTGAACTGAGCAAAGAAGAAGAAAGAAGATGATAGATCTCCATAGGGAGACCATATCCCCCAGCTGCTTTACTTGATTTAAGAGATTTAATAGCTTTTTCAATTTATTGAACAGTATAAGGAGCATCCAAAGTAGCAACTTGATCCACAGTAAGAGGTGGGAAGGAAAGATTAGTGAGGACAGCCTCAAGCAGTGATTAGTGAGATGAAAGGGTAGAACTGTAGGGCTGTGAATAGAAGGTCTTCATGCAAGCATTGATGTCCTCAGGCTGTGTACACAGAGGGACTTGTGAGGCATGAAGAGCAGAAATATGTCTCTCAGCCTGACACTTATGGAGGCAATATGACAATAGTTTGCTGCACTTTTCAACACTCTCCCAAAATTTATGTCAAAGGCAGAAGATTGCAAGTTCCACCTGTCAGTTTGTGAGTGTCCTAATTTCTATGTGAAGATGCAAAATTTCTTTGTGTAATGGGAAATTAACAGCCTAGGAAGAGTTTCTCCTTCACTCAGAAATAGGTCTCAAGAGCAGAGAGTTGTTTTCTCTCTCTCTCTCTCTCTCTCTCTCTCTCCTTATATCTATGAGATGCCAAGCTATTTATACAACCATGGAGCATTGCCTTACATGCCTCCCAAAGAGTAGCAGTAGAAAAATCACCTGTGTCATTGTACTAAAAATACTCTTTGGCTTCCTGAGAATTCTGAAGAAGGAGGGCGGTCTAACCACCATGTAGTAGAGTGCTTAGGATATGGCCCAGTTGGACTGGGGCACTGTCTGAAATAATGTAAGAATTGATGGAAACTGCAATGATACAAGAAAGAAGATGCTGAGAGGCTAGCCAGAAGTCGGTGTGACTATACAATCCATGAAATTGAGAATAATAAGAACAGTCTCTAACACAAGGGTTATGAAGGTGCCAGATATCAGTGAGGGCCTGATCATGGATCCATGATTCTACAGCTTGGAGAGCTTTGATGTGTGATTCTTGTTTCCCATTGCTACAGTCAAGAGTGGGATTCAAAGTAAGATTAAAGTCCCCACCATCAAGAAAGGCAGCTTGAGTAGCATTTAAAGACAAGATTGTATCTGCCAATTAATTCGTGTCAGCTAAATGTTTAGACAGTGTCCAATGCATGTTAAGGTGGACCATAAAGAGACCCCATGCTTTTTTGCCACCACTGCAGTCTGAACTTTGATAGCGACCCATCCCCTACCAAGATTTTGAGCCTCTTTTTCTATTCATTTTGTTTCTTTTAAATGTATCAGTTGTGAATGGAGGTGATGTAAGTGCACCAATACTTGCTTCTGCTTCACTGGACAGTTGAGGCCCCTGACATTCCAGGTACAGTGTCTAAGATCTGTCATAATAGTTGAAAGAGGTGAAAAAGAAAAATTGGATGAAGACTAGTGAAACAAAGGACAGGGGCATGTCTCTCAGTGGCGTGGAGGCATAGAAAGTTGTCAGAGAAAAATAAATTATCAAAAGAGAAAGAAGATAAGGGGGAGAAAGAAGGTGAAGTAAGTGATCTGGACATTGAAATAGCATAAAAAAGCTTGAACTCTTGGAAAAATACATACTTATATATGAGAGCAAGCCAACAGTGGCAAAAAACAAATCACACATACAAGTAGAAATCATCTAGATAATCAGTATACCAGCAGGAGAATCCAGGCCCGAGCTGGATGAATATGAAAGTTCACTCAATGCTCACCTGGAAACCCCAAGGGGAAAGGATCCAGCTGTCAAAACCAGATTGTGTTACGAGGTCAGTCAGAATGAGAAGCACTGAGGAAGAAGATGAAGTTCATATAACAAACTTCTCTGTCCCTCCCCCACAAACATCGCTAGATAAACTAACGTACTTCCAGGTACTTCATGCCCAGTAACCGATTAAAACCCTGATATAGTATGGGGAGCCTATTTTTTTTTTTTGCTTATTGAAACATTAGTTTATGATACAGTCAAAACAAACTGCAAGATAAGACGCAAGGGGAAAAGAGGTACAAGAGGAGATTGTGGAAGGCTGCAAGATAAGATAGAAAACAGAGATAAGATATAAGCAGAGAAATAGGTAAATCACAAAGGGAAAAAGGCCAGTGGAGAAAGTGGTAAACACAGTCCGAAGCCCCAATGTTAAAAAAAAAAAACAACCTCTAAACATTATCTGAAAGTAAAGAGGAAGGGTGAGAATGCACCAAGAAAGGAAAGACAGAGAAGGAGCAGAAAGATAGAGAGGCAAAAAGAGAGGGACTCTAGTAAATGATCTGCCATACAAGCAGCCCTGAGGGCCAAATGTGTTCATGAACATAAAAGCATGTAGAGCTGGGCAAGTAAACCCAACTGGGGCTACTGGGGGTAAGTTGGGTTAAGGAAAGGTAGTTTAGAGAGCTGAGCCAGGGTTAACCAAACATCAGAAGTTCAAAGTCCACTCATAGGCCATAAAAAGGCAAGGGGAGGTGAAGGAAATGAAATGGTGAGGGTCTGCTCAAAAGAACTTAAAAGGATATATCAAGGTACAATCATACTACCCCGAAGCACCAACTTATGAGAGACATAAAGGAGGCATATAAAATGAAGTGACTGTATACAATGAAAGTAATGCTGTGTAAGGGCTACTGGTCCTGAAGAAATAGTGTTATCTTGCCCAACAATTTTTAGAGTAGAGACCAACTAGAGCTGTAGGGACAGCATGAAGAGTATGCTTTAACAAAGATAACAAGTTTTGTCAGATCCACCCCGGCTGCATAATGAAGTTTGTGAGGAAAATGGGCAGACTAGGATGGCCCCTGTGGTCCTTACCTAGTGTCAAATTGTATGTTTATGAGGGTAATATAGTCAGTTGCTGTGGAAAATATGGAGTGTTAATACACCAAGAGCTATGTTTTCTGTGTCATATTGCCAATTCTGATGGTAAATTCTGTTTAAATTACACCAAGACTAGATGTAATTCAATATATTGTTACAAAACTAGGGCACTTAACATCACCTGCTGAAAGGCAGGAGATTAGCTGGGGATAAATAATGGTGTGCTAAAGACTCATACTTAGTCCATTGTGTGATCCCTACCATTGCACTGCTAGGTTCAAGATCTTAAGGAGCCGTTAATCACACCAGGGCATCTGGAACAATGGCAAACATTAAAAGAAATTAACATGCTCAATTATTCCAGAGAACACTTGCACTGCTATGAAATCCCTTCTCTGCACTTACTGCCCCCCTTACTAAGTATCTTATTCTAGCAAAATCCTGAGTTGATACTGTCAGTTTGTAAGATTTGCTCTGGTTTGTGGTAATCTGTTCGGTATTTTTAAGCCTTGTCCCTCATTTTTGTCTCAGAGAGACCAGAGTGTACCTCTCTACACCCCAACCCCACCCCAATTCACATATCAGGGACAAGAATTAAAAAAAAAATACTCAGTGACAAATTACCCAAACTATAATGTCAGAGTAATTGATTTGAGTGGGGGGCAAAGACGCATTTTTTCCTGAAGAAGAACTAGGCAGAAGGCAATACTGGACCTTGTGCTCACAAACAGGGACAGTGTGATGGGGGTAACAGTGGGGGAGCACCTGGGGAACAGTGACCACCAGTCATTGTGGTTTGAAATCACAGAAAGAGCAGAACCAAACCACACAAAAACATGTATCCTGGATTTTAGGGGGGCAGACTTTGGGAAAATGGGGAGATACTTGAAAAAGGCATTAAGGGGAATGGGACAGGAATCAGGGTTGAGGAACAGTGGGCAGTATTTAAAATGGGGATTACAAGAACAACAGAATTATGCATTAAGCAGGTTAGCAAGAGGAAAAGGAAGGGAGACCATCATGGTTTTCCAAAGAGGTAGCAAAGAAAGTGAAAGCCAAAAGATTGCATTCAGGCAATACAAAAAGACACAGGCAGAAGGGATCGGGAGAAGTACCAGGAGAAGCAAAGGGAGGCAGGGAGGTCAGTAAGGGAAGCCAAAGCTCAGACAGAAGAACACATTGCAAAATCAGTGGATAGAAGGGACAAAACCTTTTACAGGTACATAAGTGAAAAAAGAAAGACAAAGGGAGGGATAGTGAGACTGAAGGGGGAGGATGGGTGCCACGTGGAGGATGACAACAGTAAAGCTGAAATATTGAACAGGTATTTCTGCTCAGTCTTAACTGAGGAAGAGGAGGGTAATGGATCTGAAGGGAGTACAAGGGGTGAGAATGGTGCAGAAATGGACACAAGTCACTTTACAGAAAGGATCCTGAAGGAACAGTAATAAGAGTTGATAAAGCAATGGGGCCAGATGGGGTGCACTCCAGGGTCCTTAAAGAACTAAGGAGGTGGTGGCTGAACCTCTGGCTATCCTGTTTTAGCTGATCACTGGAAACAGGAGGTACCCAAAGACTGGAGGACAGCAGATGTAGTCCCCTTATACAAAAGTGGGAACAAAGAGGAAGCAGGGAACTACAGACCAGTCAGCCTCACCTCGGTAGTGGGAAGATCATGGAAGCACTACTGAAGGAGAGCTTGGTGGAACATCTGGTTGTCAATGGACTACAGGACCCAAGGCAGCATGGTTTCACCAGGGGGAGGTCATGTCAGACCAACCTCATTGAATTTTTTGACTGGGTGACTAGGGAGGTGGATCGGGGAGGGCAGTGGACATGGCCTATCTTTACTTCAGCAAGGCCTTTGACACTGTGCCACATAGAATACTATTACAAAAACTGGGGAATATGGGTGTGGGCAGGACAGTAGTCTGGTGGGTAGGTGACTGGCTGGGTGGCAGGACACAGAGGGTGGTGGTAAATGGCTGTCACTCCACAGAGGGAAGAGTGACCAGGGGGGTACCACAGGGATCAGTGCTGGGACCAGTCCTATTCAACATCTTCATCAGTGACATTGCGCAGGACCTAGAAGGCAGAATTTCACTGTTGCTGATGACACAAAGCTCTGTAACAGAGTAGACACACAGAGGTGTAGACAGAATGAGAAGGGACCTGCAGAAACTTGAAGAATGGTCATGGGTTTGGCAGTTGAAATTCAATGCAAGGAAGTGCAAGATGATGCATATGGGGCACAAAACCCTGGCACAATATATCAGTTGAGGGTGAGGATATAGCATGCACCAAGCAGGAAAGGGATCTTGGGGTTATCATCTCTGATGACCTCAAGGTAGAAACAGTGTGACAAGGCAGCAGGTAAAGCAAATAGGATGCTGGGATGTAAAGGCAGGGGCATCACCAGCAGGAAAAGGGAGGTCATAATTCTGCTATACAAGACACTAGAGAGGCCCCACGTGGAGTACAGTGTACAGTTCTGGAGACCATACCTACATAAGGACATAGACAGGGTAGAGAAGGTTCAGAGGAGGGCAACAAAGATGGTGCATGGATTGCATCACAAGTCCTATGAAGACAGGTTGAAGGAACTGAATATGTACTCCCTGGAGGAGAGGAAGGAGAGTGGGAATATGATAGAGACATACAAGTATCTTACAGGGAGAAACAGGGTGCAGGAATACACTATTTTTAAGCAAAAAAGATGTTCCAGGACTAGAGGGCATGGGATGAAGTTGGAGGGAGGACGATTCAGAGGAAACATGAGGAAGAATTTCTTCACAGAACGGGTGGTGGACAAGTGGAGCACCCTGCCAGAGGAAGTGGTAGGGGCTGAAACAATCACGGGATTTAAGAATGCATGGGATAGACATAAAGGAATTCTGGAGGTCAGGGGTAAGGGGCAACAGACTTCTAGGAAAACATAAACTGAACTTACAAGCTCAAATGGGCAGACTGGGTGGGCCATAGGCCCTTATCTGATGACACTGTCTATGTATCTATGTATCTAGTATATAGCTTACTTCAAATCCCTTCACAACCGTCAGATAACAGCACCAGTTTTTGGAAGGGCAGAAGAAAATGCTGAAGAAAAAGTATCCCTGACAATATTGTGCAAGTTATGCCAATTAAAACTATGTTTGCAGTCGTTCAAGATATGCATATTAAAAAGTAGGTTTGCAGGCGGCCAGTGAAGTGGAAGACGTGTCGCAGCAGGAAGTTACTTTGCCATAGCCCCAGGGACTGAAGCTTTAATCTGCTTGTAAAGACCGTGCCTGGCCAGGGTGTTGGTAGGCTGGAGGTGGAAGCATCTACCACCTGGTGTGTATGTTGTGGGAAAGGAGTGGTATGAAAAAAAGTTTCACTCGATAGTGGCAGCAATGTCGTGAGAGGGTTTGCATTGCATGGCAGCAAAAAGGAGAGAGGCGAGCTCTGCCGATCCAGAGCCAGCCGCCAATCCCAAGAAACACCCCCTGCTCCCCTGTGACAATCGATCACACACACACACCCACACACACCAAGAGAGGGACCCACTGACTGACTGTCTGCCGGAAGAGTGGAAATGGAGAACCGGCTTCTTTTGTATAAAAATGTCCCCTCGTCAATGAGACATGGATATTAGATCCCCCTTACACCTATACATGGAGTGCAAAGATCAAAGTGAGCACTGAAGTGGCCAGAGCCGCTGCCAAGAAGAAGCAGAAGGGGGGACTTTTGCAAAGTGCAGCAACAAGGGGGGTATTCTTCCACAGGGGTAGACCTGCTCTTCTCTTGACTCCTTTACAGAATGGATTGCTTTTTTTTTCTGTACGACAGACTTGCCGTGATTTTGCACTGCTGGGAGGAGATGGAGGATCACTGCTGGATGCTTATCTCACTGCCTTCTCTCAAAGCCACGGACAAGGCTGGTTGTTGTTTGCGAGTCACATTGAAGCTGTCTGGAGGTCAGCCTTTGCATGACACATCAGAAGGTGCCCGAGGTGCCACCCGAGGTAGAGAACGAGGGGCTGCTGGTGCCTGACTGACAGAGAGCCAGGGCTGGCAGCACTCGGCGACTACTGGACTTGACTATGGAAGTTGCACTTTTTTCCCCTGTGGGAATTAGAAAGTCATATCTGAGTTTATAGCACTGAGGAGCTATATCCCCTCGCTATGTTTCCTCCCGGCTGCTTAAGTGGAACTCTTAAAATGCAAAGAGAACACCTACAGGGAATTTTTTTCTACTAAAATTCCAATCCACAGATATAAGACTCAGTCAATTTCTTTTGAGGCAGATCTAGGCAGTCTTTTTTAAAAAAGAGGATAAAAACATCTGTAAAGAAAGTTATGTTGCCAGTATAGGTCGTTGGACAAAACAGCTTGTTGTTATATTTGGGATACTGCTGAAATAAGAAGTCAAAGAAGTCAAAACATTTTTTAGGTTCTTTTTGGCACCCGGTGCTTGAAGTGAAAGCTCAGCCTTAATTGATCCAACATTGGCTGTTCTTGTTTCTGGGGGGAGGACGTAATCCTGGATTTAAAATGAGCCAAGTTGCTGTGACCATCCTGCTGTGCCTGGTGGCTGTCTTCCTTGGGGTCAGTGACAGTACCCCAGCCCCCAGGGTCAAGCTGAGCCTCCCCCAGGAGACATGTGCATCCTGCGGTGGGAGGCAGCATGAGAAGCCGCTGGCCTGCCAGCTGGACACTGACTTTCTGGAGGCAGTAAAGTGGCACATCCTGAACTGACTGCAGATGAGTGAGAGGCCCAACATCACCCACCTGATCCCCAAGGCGGCCATGGTGATGGCGCTCTGCAAGCTGCATGTTGGCAAAGTGCGGGAGGATGGCCAAGTGGAGATCCCCAATCTGGATGGCCATGCCACGTCCAGTCAGGAAGTGCAGGAATAGAGCTCGGAGATCATTAGCTTCACAGAGACAGGTGAGCAGTCACTGTACTATATTAATAATATTGGTTATAATCAGGAAATTAATGGTCACTTAATAGAAGAAAGAGTGTTTGTTGTTGGGGCACTGGAGAAGAGCAAGCCCTGCAGCAGCCATGGGTTTTTATTTTACTGTTTCCTTGCTGTTAAGGGGAGGGGACAGAAATGGCAGGGATGCAGAAAAAATGCCCATAAAAAAAAGAAAATGCCCACTGTGATATACTGCAGTGCTGCAGTCCATAGGGACAACATGGGCGGATTGCTTCTTGGGGGAGGGTCAGGCAGAGGCAAAACAGTTCCACTGATGGAAAACATGACGTAAGCCCTTTTCTACATGCAAAACATCTGCATGCAGCCGTAAAAAGGAGCCCTGTGTACGGAAGACAAACAGAGAATGAATAGGGGAGACAGAAAGAATAAAAAGTGAGAAATAAGTGTAGTTGAATAGTAGACCTCCATAGGGTGACTTTACTAGCAAGGAAAGGTCATCCAAAGAAACAAATGGGAAAAATGAGATAAGCCATGAAGCAGAGGATTAGGTAGATATGAAGGGGAATATCTAAGAAAAACAGAGGAGACAGAAAAGGAGAATCTGTTCCGCTGGTCAGGGTAAAATTATAGAACAAAACCCAAAGGAAATGAAAAACACAATAGAAATAAATAACTTGGTGGGGCTAGCTTACCATATAATTCCCTCTGCTTCTTGAACATCTCAAAATCCAGCCCTGATGGTATCCACCCTAAATTTTTGTGTATATCTGCATCTGCAATTCCTGTTCCCTTCACTTACCTACTAAACTTGTCCTTCTCGTCTGGCAATGTCCGCCAAGCTTGGAAACTTGCTTATGTCATCCCTCTCTACAAGGGTGGTGACCCCTTGTTCCTGGAAACTACTGACCAATCTCCCTCCTCCCCACTGTTGCCAAACTGCAAGAAGCTCTTGTTCAGTCTAGACTAGAATAACTTTCTCACGTCCACAAATTTCCTCTCCCCATATCAGTCTGGGT
Source organism: Neoceratodus forsteri (assembly GCA_016271365.2). Lineage (NCBI taxonomy): Eukaryota > Metazoa > Chordata > Ceratodontiformes > Ceratodontidae > Neoceratodus > Neoceratodus forsteri. The sequence goes on along the minus strand of CM057450.1, from coordinate 1,455,355,598 downwards.
TCAAAAAGCACCCCTGCACCATAACCTCCCTCCTTCACATCACTGGACGCATCCAATCCATCACTGACCAAGGCAAACTAACTGCTGCAATCTTCGTTGATCTGGCAAAGGCCTTCAATTCTGCTTCCCAGACCCTGGTACTTGACAAACTCAAGGTAACCAGACTCACCCCTCCTGCAATTCAGTGGTTCAGATTGTACCTTGAAAATAGGATCCAGTTAGTCAGGGCTGTAAACTCCACTTCCCCCTTCTCCCCATACTAGCTGGTGTCCCCCAGGGCTTGATTCTAGGCCCCATTCTGTTCTCTCTATTTATTAACAACCTCCCATCTGTCTATTCAAGATCCCTCATCCACATGTACACAGACAACCATCCTTTTCACATCTGGCCCAGTTCTAAGCGACATTCAATCACAACTGCAGCACAATTATCTCAACATGTAGTCTTGGTTTCATGCAAACTATCTCAAAATAAACTCACACAAAACTGTTTCCATTACTTTTGGGTCTGCTCGAAAACAAATGAGAATATCCTTTCCACTTGCTATCACCTCCCTAGATGGGACCCCAATAAACACTGTCTCTATGTAGAAATATCTAGGAGTATGGCTCAACCCCCCAGTTAAACTTCTCAAATCATATCGATGCCATCACATTGAAGTTCTGCCCTAAGCTAGGCTTACTATACAGAAATCATGATGTCCTCCCACTACCCGTTAGATGCATATTATTAACAAAAATGATTACTCCCATCTTCGACTACACTGTTATCCAGGCTTGACTCCCTCCTCTATGCTTTCTGTTGCTTTGCCACAAATTCTCTTCAGAAGCCACCACTGCACTCTCCTTTCATCCCTCAGGATACCTCCCCTATCCCATCGTTGCTTCAGCCACTCCATCTCCTTCATTATCCAGGCTCAACTCCCACCTCTATGCTTTCTGCCACTTTGCCACAAATTCCCCTTTCAGAACCCACCACTGCACTCTCCTTTCTTCCCTCGGGATACCACCCCTTTCCCATCGTTGCTTCAGCCACTTCATCTCCTTCATATCCCAGTTCTGGTTTGACCTGCTCCCCCTTACATGGCAGAGAGACTAATACCAGCTGCCATTTCACCATACTCACTATGCTCAAGGGACTCCCATTCTTTCTTCCTCCCCAAACCTTCCTCGTCCACTGGCAAATCTGCCTTCACCTACTAACTCCCCTCTTTATGGAACCAACTTCCACCTCTCCTAAGAAACTCACCCTTTCACATCTGCTTCAAATACCAATTCCAACAACTTTTCCACCCCCCCCCCCACCTGCACCTGCTCCTAGTCACTCACAGGCCCAGCCTCATGCCAAATGTTTTTGTGGATAGTAATCTAATCCTCAGAATTGTATGATACTGTTTGTAAATAGTCCATCTGAATGTACAATACTTCGCTGTATAACTTATCAACTGTATATTTATCTCATGTATCTATTATGTATTTTCTGCTTTAGATCCCTTCTCCTTCCCCAGGTTGCACCCCGGAAACAAGCCTCGGCTCAGTGTGCTTTTCCTGGTTATCAAATGTTTAAAGAAATAATTAATTAAATATAAATATACAGAAATCAGAGCAAACAGAGTTTAATAAAGAAAAGCTAATAGAAAAATGTCAAACCATGGAGATACTGACAGTGGATTGAAAGAGGCAGGGTGACACTGTGGCTAGAGCAAGTAAGAAAGAGAAAGAAAACCAGTTAGAAATGAATAAAAATGTAGGCAGAGTGAGAGGAGAAATGGATGAGAATAGCTTGGATAGTGAGTGATTTTACAGTCGCAGAACAAGTGATGTGGTAATAAGTAATTTTTTTTGCAGTAGGAGAGAGAAATTGAAGATAACACAGCAACTTTGGGGAAAGTTGTTTCATGTCATAAATTGTCTTCCTTACCAAAGCACGCATATCGGTGATACATAGGAAAAGCAGTTCCAAGGGGGTCTTGTATCTAAAAAAATCCATCAGTTTATTGAGGGTCTTTTGCAGCATCAGGTGGAGGAAAGAAGAATAGGCTGTGATTCTGAGATGGCTGGGATAAAGGTGGGTGAGACTTGCAAGAGAGCAGAGGAATGAAGAGTGGCAACTTGATCAGGCAACTGCAGAGCAGATCCAACTGATGTAGATTAAACAGGCAGGAAAATAGGCACAGAGGTTTGCAACAGACCATCCCATATAGGGCACAAAGTAACTGGGGGCAAGACAGATTTCTAAAGAGCAACTGAAGTAGGAACCAGAGAATAAGTTTGCAGGGGTGTAAATTGGTTGGAATGGGGCAATACGAGTCCCTCATCTGCAGCTTGAGAGGGTGCAATTCTGTCACTTTGACTCCGGGAATATTAACAGGCTGCAATGTTAACATGATTACTGCTTACTCTCTGGTTATGGTGTTTCAGCTTGGGTGACAGCTCCCAAGAGTCCTCTTCAGGTGGATGGTGAGAAGAGCAGTCAAGAGCAGAGGGTGTGAGCTGCCCAGTGTCTATGGCTTCTGGAGGGGTCAAGCTGTGGAAAGGATTGGAGAGGGAGATCAGGTGTTCAGAAAAGCTGGCAAGTGTGTAGTGATATATTGCATGGCTGCCTCCAGGGAGTAAAATATTTTGGGGATGCCATTATGTACTATTCGCAGGTGGGCAGTGTAGTGCAAGGAGAATGGGGCTCCTGCACAGTGGCGTGCATAGCAGGCCTCAGTGTAGGCCCTGCATTTTGCAACAAGCTCCCAGGAATAGTTGGGAAAAATTGGAATTGTATATCTTTGCCAGCTTAACTGTCACAATTCATAGGCATTTTGCAGGATCTGCTGAGTGTCCTGATAATGAACAGAGTGGGCAATAATAAGAAGAGGTTTACTACCTTGCTTCAGTGGTGGAATGAGTGATCAGTGAGCCCAATCAACTTCAAAGTAAGAATCCCTGGAGAGTTTTAGATGGGAGAGTAAAACCCATTGTAAAAAACCTACAGTGTCTTGCATTTCAAACTGCTCCAGGAAGCTAAGAAACCACAGATTATTGTAGTGGCCCCAGTTTTCCAAACTGTCAATTTTTTCAGTGAGGCTTTAAATCTGCCATTCTTGCTCACATACCCTAGCCATAAGATCTGTGTATTGGTCCTCTGTCCTTGCTATTTTTTCTTCAGTAAGTTGTAGCCAGGTGCCCAAAGGAGAGCTCTCCTGAGAATTGGCCATGGATATCAATTTCATTTCTTTTATTTCTTTTAATAGTTCAGTAAACATAGCCTCCACTCAATCAGACATTGAAGAACATGTCATTTTAATAAGAGCCACATTGGAGGATCCTGCACACCGTCGGCACTGAAACCGCCAAAAATATAGAAACCGGTAAGTCAGATTTGCAAACAAATGGTTTGGAAATGGTAGCTAGGTAGCACTACACAAAATCAGCAATTTTTATTTATTTATTTATTTACTTATTTTATTTGTTTAGGGATTCGGATCATACCTTTGAGCTCAGAGCTCTTTTACAAAGGTTCCACATCAAACAGTGACACTGACAACAATAACAAACGGTTTATATACAATACTCGAATAGTAGGTAGCTAGTCTATAATAAGGTTACAATGGTATTCATAGTACCAATGGTGATAGCACAGCATCAAGAGCATTTGACTAGGGTAAAGGACACTGTTTATATGTAGTGAAGGAGATAAAGAGGTGTGACACCAAATGTGAGAGTCTGATGAGGAGTCAAGGTGAGGGGGAGGTGAGACCTGGGGGGGGGAGTGGGCGGCCAAAAGAAGTGGCTTTGTCTAGGAGGTTTGGAGGTAGTGGTAGTTGGTTGGTTTTAAGGTTGATCCAGTGTGGGAAAAGGCACAGGGGGAAGAGGAAGATAGAGGGATAGGGCAAAGGGGAAGAGTGGGGTTAAAAGGAAGAGGAGGGAGAGTGTGGGTGAGTGGGCATTATGGGTGTTAGAGTCCTAGTGGAGGTCATAAACTGTCCTAGTAAGAAGGTGTTGCCTTAGACCATTTTTGAATTGCAAGATGCATTGGGAGTTTAGAATGTGCACTGGGATTTCATTGAGCCATTGGGGGGCCCTATAGCTTAAAGCATGCTGTCCCTGCACAGTTCAATGGAAAGGTGTTGATAGGGTTTCCCTCATCCTGCCTCTGGTGGTATAGCTGGTAGCACTTGGTGTTAAGATGCTAGAAATGCATGGGGGTTACCCATTAGCTCCTTTTTTTCCAAGGAGACATGTTTGGAATATAATCCTGTTCTTTGGTGGCAGCCATTTGGTCTCCTGGTATAAGGAGCAGGTGTGGGTATTTTGATCTGCAGCCATTGTGAGCCTACATGCCTTACTGAGGGCAATGTGAATCCTTTTTAGTGCAGTGTCTGTTGCTGCACCATAGACCACCAATCCATAGTCGATGGCAGAAAGGATGGAGCTGGCGACTGAGAGGGGAAGGGCCTCTGCAGTAAGATACTGTTTATGCCTATAGAGTACACTGAGCTTGGTGTTCACTGCCTTTACCACTGTGTTGATGTGTTGGGTGAAGGTGAGGGAGTCATCAATGGTGACCCCCAGGTACCTGAAAGAGTGAACTTGTTCTAGCGGCTCACTGACTTTATTGGAGATGGTGAGGGGGGGGAGCTTTTTTTGAGTTGTGGGCTGGCTGTGAGCATCACCTTGGTCTTTTTGTAGTTTAATAGAAGTTTATTGCTACAGAACCAGTCTTCCAGCTTGTAGAAGGATGCCTGCAGCTTGGAGTGGAGGGTGACTATTGATGAACTGCTGCTGAGAAGTACAGCGTCATCTGCATAAAGTATCAGTTTAGTGTCACAGGCTTCAGGAAGATTATTTAGGAAGAGGCTGAATAGTAAGGGCCCAAGTATTGACCCCTGTGGGATCCCTAAAGATACCTCGTTGGAGCTAGATACTGTGTGCCCAATCTTTTCACGTTGGTTTCTGTGTGTTAGGTAGTAGTCCTTGAACCAGCAGACAGCAGTGGTTGCAACCCCCAGCTTATGTAGTTGAGTCAGGAGGAGAAAGTGATTGACAGTGTCGAAGGCTTTGGTATGGTCTATGAAGACTGATCCCACCAGTTTTCCTTCGTCTAGTGCCCTGTGCGAGAAGTCAGTGTAGTCCAGCAAGGCAGTGGAGGTACTATGATTCTACCTGAAGTCATGTTGGTTGGGACATAACAGGTTGTATTTGTTGAGGTAATCTGTGAGTTGGGCGGCCACAATCATTTCCAGGGCTTTAGATAAGGGAGAGAGGATGGATATTGGCCTATAATTGGCGGTGCATGTCATATCACCGTTCTTGTACACCTGTGTCACAAGAGTCTGTTTCCAGAGCCAAGGGAATTGTGCAAGAGCCAGCGATTTGTTAAATAGTTTTGTAACTGCAATGATGATGATATCCAGTGTTAGGGATAGGAGTTTCATATTAACTCCATCACTCCCCATTCTGGTCTTGCCTAGTATTTTTTTATGTGTTTGTAAGCCTTCTTCACTGACACTTTTGCGAAGTAGAAGAAGTAGAAGGCAATAAATCGGGGTACCAAGGAAGTAAAAATATAGATGGTAAACAAGAGTGGGAGCAGAGGAAAAAGGGTTAGGATGCCATCTTCAATGCGTGCAGACCATGTACCCCAATTTTTGAGATTTTGACTTCACATTTTCCAAATAGCCTTTTATCCTCCACCTCATGAATATGACAGGCATACATTTTCAAATACTGCCCAAAACATGTTTTCACAGTTGTGCCCCCAAATGATGTTTTGGGCAGGATTTTACAAATGACACCTGTCATGTTCATAAGATGGGGTAATAAAAAGACTATGTTGAACATTTTGGGTCAAAATCTTAAACAAACAACAAAGTTATGAAGAAACATTGAAATTTTGTAACATTTACTCATAACTTTTTGTTTATTTGATATATTTGAACAGTTTCATCAGGAGAGCACACTGTGCAGTAATTGCTCATTTCCAGATGTATCATGGGGAAGGGGGGAAGGGGGTGTCAAGCAACAATTATAGCAAGATCAACAAATAAAGGTAAACAAATACAGAGAGCAAATAGTTAACAGTATTTCACAACATTTGGTACAGTATTATACATTTTTAAGTATGAATTTGTTAGGGAGTCTGACACTACCGAGAGTGGATTTTCATAGGACAACTGAGAGGATAGTGAGGGATAAGGGGATTAAAAGTAGCTGCAAGTGGAGGATAAGAAATTACATAGGAGGGAGGAAAGGGCAGGTGGAGAGGTGGCATGGTGGATGGAGAGGGGAAGGGAATTCCACAGTTTAGGGAAATGGTGAGTAAATGCAGCCTGGCTAGCAGTGGTGGATCTAGGAGGGACAGCCAGGATTCGAGAGTCATACTTTGAAAGGAATGGTGGGATGGGAGAGAAAGAGCAGAGGAGAGGTAGGAAGGGAGAGAGCCAAATCAGAATTTAGATAATAAATTGGCACAGTGGGAATGGCATCTGTCACCAACAGAAGGGAAAGAGAGAGCTTAATATAGAGCACAGTGGCAGGTCTGAGGAGGGCAGTCAAGGGCGAACTGACAGAAGGAATTAAAGAGAGTGTCCAGTCTGGCTAGGGAAATCTTGGGAGCAGCACTGTAGACTACATAACCATAGTCAAAAACTGATAGGATCATTTTCTGGACTAGGTCACAATGGGCAGAGCAGTGGAATGTGCATTCTGAATTTCTATACAGGGCACCTAACTTGGGGTGCAGTTTTCGAGCATGGCATCCGTGTCCAGAAAAGTTCAGGTGCTGGTCAAGACAGACCCCAAGGTATCTAAAGGAGCTGGTGTCCCCTAGTGGAGTCCTATCTAGTGTGTGGAAAGAGGGAAGGGAGGGGAGCTGAGAGAGTCACTGCCTTGTGCCAAAGGTCACGGAAACGGTCTTCTTGACATTCAGGAACAATTGATTTGTGCGTAACCAGAGCTGAACCTTGTCAAAGTCATGCTGTAGTTTGGACGCCACATCAGGAGGGGAGGGGTCAAAGGTATACAGAACAGTATCATCTGCATATATGTGGATAGAGGCAGTGGAGCAGACAGTGGGAAGGTCATTGAGAAAGATAGAGAATAGAAGGGGGCCTCGTGCAGAGCCCTGGGGGACTCCAATATTGATGGGGAGAGAAGGTGATACAGAGTCAACAGTCTGAACAGATTGAGTCCTTCCCACTATGTAGGCACTGAACTAATTTGTGGCAGTGTCTGAGAGCCCAGTTGCAGATAATTTGGCTAGAGGAAGGGGATGGGAGGCAGTGTTGAAGACTTTAGCGAGGTCAACAAAGATGGCAGCAGAGGTGATGTGGCCACAATTCATCCCAGTAAGGATGGAATCGGTGAGCCTGAGGAGGGAGGTGGTAGTGGAGTGGTGCTTCCTGAATCCAGACTGGAAAGGGGTGAAGAAGTAGGAGGAGTCAAGGTAGGAGGAGAGTTAGGATAACATCAAGTATTCCTGGAGCTTAGCAAGGATGGGACGAAACAATACAGGCCAGCAGTTACCTGAAGTAGAGGGAGGGGTAGGACAGTGGCATGCTTCCAGGCACCCATGACTGAGGCAAGGGAGAATGAGAGATTCAAGAGAGAGGAAAGGAAGGAGGAGGAGATAGCAGGGGCAGACAGAAAAAGCAGCTTTGAGTCTAGACCATCAGGTTATTTACTTTTGGATGGGTTTAGGACAAGGAGAGCCTTCAGAGTGACAGAGGGGAGATAAAGGGGCGAAGAAGAAAGAGGAGGACTGGAGTGATGAATCAGATGAGAAAGAGGGTAAGGGATGTGAGGGAAAGGGGGGAGGGAAGAGAGAAGGACAGAGGCTCAAGAAGTAAAGTAGGAATTGAACTCCACGGCCACCGCAAGGGGGTCCACCACTGTGGACTCATCAACTCAGAGGACAGGAACAGGGGACTTGGTTGATGGGGAGAATGGGGCATGAACTACCTTCCAGAATTTGGTATGATGGTTTATATTTGTTTGGAAGGTAGTCTGGAAATAATCAGCCCTGGCGAGCCTGACTGCTCTAGTGCATGCATTACTTAGTGTATGGTACTGTTGGTAATCCACAGGGGACCTGGAGATTTTGTGTGCCTTCCAGGCCAGGTCACAAGCACATAAGCATGCCAATAGTTCAGGGGTGATCATGGGGAGGTGGTTTCCATGCACCCTAGTGCACCTGGGGGGCTTAGTGATTCCAGATGGTGAGGAATTTTGCTTATAAATAGTCTAAAGCTTGATCAAAAGAGTTGGCAGCAGGGATGGGAGACCAGTCTGTGTGTGACAAGTCCTCTAGAAGATGAGCAAGGTCCAGAGATTTGCATGATCGGGTCAATAAGAGCCTGGGAGGCAGGGGATTTGGTCCAGTGGATTTTACGTACTAGGTGGATAAAGTGGTGATCACTTAGGGCATCTGGCAGGATGCTGGCTACAACTATTCAATGCGGGTGAGAGGTGAGAGCCCAGTCAATGAGTGATTGGTTTTGTGATTTAGTTCTTAATTGGGTAGGTTCATTTATTATCTGGGACAAGTTTAGGGAAGAGATGTTGCTATGGGTATTAGAGTATACAGAGGACAGTCAATTCACATTAAAGTTACCCATTATGTGCAGTTCACCTGAGGAGGTATGGGACAAAAGTGTGGGCACAAGGTCAGTGGTGGTGGAGGAGGAGAGGCCGGGGTGGCAGTAGACCCATGCAACAAAGATGAGGAGGGAGAAAGAGAAAGAGAGCTTTATCAGGAGAAGCTCATTAGCTGCCAGGAGGGAGGTAGATAGAATAGTGGTAAACTGGATTGATGAGGAGATATAGATGGCCACACTGCTTCCTCTACTAGACCAGTCTTGATGGACCAAGGAGTAGCCAGGGATGGAGATACTGCTGTCAGAAATCTTAGAGTTAAGCCATGATTCAGAGAAGATTAGCAAATCAGGAGCTAAGGTTAAGAAGAGAGGTTGAAGTAAGGAAATTTTGGCGAGCAGGCTCCTAATAGATAGAAAACATAGAAGTTGACGGCAGATAAGGACCGCAAGGCCCATCCAGTCTGCCCATTTCTTTTTCTACCTTATAAATGTGCCATCGGCCTTTGCTCTGTCAGTGACCTATCTATTCATAGTCATTTGTATTGCTCCCTTATGCCTATCCCATGCCTGTTTGAAGCCCTGCACTGTATTCATAGCCACCACTTCTTGTGGTAAGCCATTCCATGCATCTACCACCCTTTCTGTGAAAAGAATTTCCTCACATTCCCCCTTAATCGGCCTCCCTGTAATCTCATGCTGTGTCCTCTTGTCCTGCTATTTTTCTTATATTTAAACATGTTAGACTCTTTCACCTTGTTTATGCCTTAAGGTGTTTGAATGTCTCGATCATATCACCTCTCTCCCTCCTTTGCTCAAGGGTATACATATTGAGCTCCGTTAATCTGTCCTCATATGTCTTCTGATGCAGTCCCTGCACATTTTGGTTGCCCTTCTCTGGACTGCCTCAATTTAGTTAATGTCCTTGTGAAGGTGTGGCCTCAATACTGCCGCAGTACTCCAGATGGGGCCTAACCAATGTCTTGTACAGAGGGATTATTACCTCCCTCTAATGACTTGGATACCCTACTAATACACCCTAACACCCCCTAGCCTTACCTACTGCTTTAGAGGTCTGCTTGGATGATTTTAGGTCATCAGTGATGATGATGCCCAAGTCTCTTTCTTCCTTTGTGACTGCTAGCAACTCCTCCCAGCCTATAAGTGGCTTCAGGGTTTCTCTTCCTATGTGCATGATTTTGCACTTCTTTGCATTAAATCCAGTTGCCACTCTTCTGACCATTTTGCTAGTTTATCCAGATCTCTTCTCATTCTGCCCACCCCATCTGGATCATCCACTCTGTTGCAGATCTTGGTGTCATCTGCCAAACAGACAAGCCTTACCCTCTAGTCCATCTGGGGTCACTAATGAAGATGTTGAATAGGACTGGCCCCGGACTGATCCCTGAGGTATACCTTGTGACTTGCATCTCTTCTGACTGTATACCATTTACCACCACTCTCTGTTTTCTGCCAGTCAACCAGTTTGCCACCCAGTTGACCAACTTCTGACCCACCCCGAGCCTACCTAACTTATTTATCAATCTTCTATGTGGAACAGTGTCAAAAGCTTTGCTGAAGTCAAGGTAGGTGACATCAACTGCTCCCCCTTCGTCCACCACTCTGGTTACCCAGTCAAAGAAATCTATGAGATTAGTTTGACAGGACCTTCCTTTTGTAAACCCATGCTGTCTTGGATCCTGTGCTCCTATGGATTCCAGGTGTTGCACTATCCTTTCCTTAAGGAGTGCCTCCATAATCTTGCCCACTACTGAGGTAAGACTGACTGGTCTGTAGTTCCCGCCTCCTCCCTGCTACCACTCTTGTGGAGCGGGATCACGTGAGCCCTTCTCCAGTCTTCTGGGACCTCTCCTGTGCTCAGAGACTCACTAAACAATTCTGCTAATGGCTCTGCTAGTTCCTCCTTTAGCTTCTTAAGTACCCTGGGATGTATGCCATCAGGTCCCATTGCCTTATCCACCCTGAGCTTAGCAAGCTCTTGTAGGACCCTTTCTTTTGTGAAGGAGTAGTGCTCACCTCCCTCCCCTGTCCATGATGCTGAGCTGTGGGCCCTGCCCTACCTTCTCTTCAGTAAATACTGAGCAAAAGTATCTATTTAGGATAGATGCCTTTACAGGGTCCTCCTTCTCACATGCTCCCTTTTCTCCATTAAGCTTAGCAATACCCCCTCTGGACTTTCTCCTTTCACTAATGTATCTATAGAAAGTCTTGTCACCTTGTTTTACTGTTCGTGCTAATGTTTTCTCACTTTGGGACTTTGCCTGCCTTACTGCCTTCCCTGCTTCCCTTAGGGCAGTTTGGTATGCCTCCCTATCTTCATCCCGCTGTGTTCCCTTATATTTCCTGAAGGCCAGCCTTTTGGCTCTGACCTTTTCTGCTACTGTATTTGAGAACCAAAGTGGTTTCCTTCTTCTTTTGCACTTCCTTTTCTGTCTAACACAATGGGATGTTGCTTCAAGTATTGCATCCTAATGCTTGCCCACTTTGCCTGTACCTCCTCACCTGTGTTTCTTTTTGCCAGGGCTAGCTTAACTCTGTTGGCCATCTTATCAAAGTCAGCTCCTCTGAAGTCCCATATTTTTGCCTTGGAATGGGATGATTTAGATGTAGTAGCCAAATTGAACCATACCATGTGATGGTCACTGGCCCCCAGGTGACCTTCTACCTGGAGATCTGTGATCCCTTCTTTGTTAGTCAGTACTAGATCTAGGATATATAATGCTGTGGATGAGGGGAGGTCAGGACATAGCATATGAACTGAGATGGGGGTTCGATATGAGGGGAGTAGGTTAGGAAGCAGGAGGGAAAGATGTAATGGGCAAGAGGAGATGGAGGAGACAAAGGGCACTTAGGAACATGAGAAATGGTGGGTGACTGAAGGTGACAGGTACAGCCAAGGGGGGGGGCACAGGGAAAATGGCTGAGTCACCTAATATGCCTATTGATCACACAAAGTATGACGGAAGGGCTGGGAAGGGGGTACAGAACCCAGTTGAGAAGGAAACTTGTAGGCTGGAAGATGGTCTGGCTTCCTGTGTAATTAGTGAAGCTAATAGAACTAGGGTACCTGAGGAATAGTGAGATTGGATTAGGGGTTTTAAAAGGCCATGGGGGGAAGGGGACAGCAGAATGATACAAACAAGCAGCTCACAACAAGGGAGGGTTATGGGGGGGGTAGTTGAAGTCAGGGCTGGTTCAAGGAATGAGACAAGCAGGAGAGGAGGGATTTGGTTGACTTAAGTTGCACCAGCAAAAAGGGGGGGATTGAAAGTGAGCTGATTAGTTCTGAGTGGACTCAGAACAATATTGAAACAGCAACACCTTTAGTGGGCAGGAGGGAGGGAAGCCCAGCACTCTGGAGCACTCCTGACTGCCGACTCTGTGTACCTGGTGTGTCTTGACCTGCTGGAGAGGGTTTCAGAGGTTGTACCCTCACAACCCAACTTTATAGTTTCTTTACATTTTGAACATATGGTAGTTTTTCCTAAAATCCACATCATGAAAATGGCAGGTGTCATATTTTTCAAATTCCCCACCCAAACCGATATTTATGGTAATTCTGCAAAATCACATTTTGGGTATTACTTGATAAATGTCACCTGTCATGTTTATATGCTGGGTTAATAAAAATACTGTCTTGAAACTTTAGGCTAATAATCTAAGAAAACAACACTATGGGCTGGATTTTGAAAGGTCCAAGACTGATGCAAGGACCTTGCGTCACAAGAAAGTGACACAAGGGGCACCTTGCATCAGACTTCATGGCACATGGGATTTTCAAAGGAGGCTCACGGCAGCCCGGGGGCCCTCTGTGCCAGACCACCTTGTGCCATCCTTGTGACAGCCACATGGCTAAGTCATGGCAGTAGGGGGCTTGCGCCATGTCTGGGCTGCCACATCTCCTAAATTGCCATTCCAGAACCCCCCAAAGTCCACCAGGGCCACTGGAGTTACACCAGCCAGAAGCTGGTCTAATGGTCCATGCACCATTCCAAGGGCCATGGCAGGGTGGGAGGTGGACCATGCCCCAATTGTGGCTGCTGCCAGTAGACTTCTGCAGCCTCTCTGCACCTGACCAAGTATGCAGGCAGTAGTGGAGCCACAGCTGATGGCATCCAGGGCTCCCACCACCACCACTAGTCAGACAACTGCCCCCCCATCCCTGCCACTGTAGCAGCCATGCCCTTCCAGTTCAGGGTCCATCACCATCCCCCACCCCCAAGCCTTGGGAGGCCAGTCATCCATGGGCCCTGCCAGCCATTTGATGCATGGCTGGCGGGTCCCTACCACAGCTGCCACTGCTGCCCAAAAGTGCCCTGGCTTCCAGCACGCCCCTCCCATGCCCTAGTTGTGCAGCACAGAAGAAAGCTGGTGGAAAACCTGGGAGGTGTGATACCAGGACCACAATTTTTGCACAATCAGGTGCAGAGTCCCTGGCACACACAAGTTTGCTGCAGTTGGACTTTTGGTGCATGCTGCACCAATCTTGGGGGGAGGGGGGTTAAAATTAGGACCTATGTGTGCACCTCTTTATTTCCCAATCGTTGCATTTTTACTATTAAAACAGGTGTTCTTCATTTGTTAATTTTAACTATTATACTATCTACGCCCAACAACTAAATAGTAAATACAAACAAGCAAACATAATTGGAATAATCAAATGCTTGTTTATAATGCTATTAACAATGCATTTGCAATGCAGGTATGCTGTGAAATGTCAAAATTATCAATTCATGTAGAACTGGTATGCTAATTGTAAAATAATGCAGTTTAGTTCTTTTGTACGTAAATATACCATAAAGAGATCAAACAATTCAGCATTAGGATACTGACAACAAATATTTTATGATCAAGGTGTAGTATTAAATCACGCACAAGTTTAAAACCACTGGGTTTATGAAAATAACCCTTTTTCTGGCCATATATCTCTTTGCACATATGTGGTGCATGTGCATCCATGAGACTCACTGTCTCAGCTTAATTAGCTTATTACTCACTATTCCAAACAGACAGTACAGCTTATAGCTCACATTGCTTTTCATACTCCATCTACACAAATGTAAAATCCCACACTGATCCCTAGCATTCAGCAAGTTCTTCCCACCCCATGTGCAGCATACACTCCAACCACAAAAAAAGTATAAATCTATGCAATCAGTAAATTACTGTAAGTTGCGGACTGCAGGGGAACGAGGTCCAAGGTAGAGCCAAGGCTCATGAGCTCAGAAGGAAAATGAGCTTAAAAAACCCCAGAAAACAGATTAGCCCTCATCTAGAGTTATCCCATCCAACTACAGAAGGGCTAACCAATCTAACCTCATTTAATACATATTTATGACTAATCATTTCCATTCTGTTAATCCATCTAGCTTCATGTAAATGAAGACGCTTTTCCCAATCTCCCCTCTTTATGACATTTTTACTTGCTCTATGCCAGAAAATCTCAACTGTGGTATTACATGGGCTCTTTCCAGAAAATGTCTCACCACAGGAGAAGTTCATATTTTCTCTGAATACAACTCTTATGTTCAAAAATTCTTATATTTAATTTACGAGTTGTCATTCCTATGTAACTTAAATCACAAGGACATTTTATTACATGTACCACATGTGTTGTCTGGCATGTTATTAAGTCTTTAATAATAACAGTTTCATTTTAGCCACATTTCTGAATTCTTTAATCGTTTTAGTATTTGAACACTGCATGTAGTTCCCACATGGGGAACTGCCTTTATTATCTGACTTCAGACAATCCGTGCCAGATTCCACACTGGGTATCTTATGATCAGATTTACACAGTCTATCCCTCAAGCTCCTAACTGTCTTAGAGACAACTATGGGTTTTGACTGAATGCTTTCTCACCTTCTGCATTGCCCACTACTATACTGTATGTCAATGTCCCCATAACAACATTCTAATTAAAAATATATAATAATCAGCGTGCTAGAATCAGCTTCTCTCTGTTTTCATCATTATGTTTTTTGGTCAACAAATCTTTTCTGTCCGTTTTATCCACTTGTTCCTCTGCTTGTTTTAAAAGTTGTGAATTATATCCTGTCTGTATGAATCTGTCAAAAAGATTATTTTTTTCCCAACTTCATAGTCTTTTTTCAACTTCATAATCCATGTCTAATGTAGTATTTTCTTGCATTCTCATATATTCTCTTTTTGGGATATTATTTATCATAAACCTAGGATTATAGCTCAAAGATAGTAACAGAGTATTTTTGTCTATAGATTTCCCGAATATATTCACTTTTAGTTTCTCTATTTTACTAATCTCCATATCTAAAATATAAATGTTATCCTTACTGTAACTCAGAGCAAATCTTATGAATGATGTACAAGATTCCATGCAGAGTGGAGTGCTGGCAAAATGGCAGATCATACCTGAGATGCTGTTGCGTGTGAAGAATGCTAAGGCATTAAATTATTAAACTTGAAATGATTTCTTATAGGTATACCATTTTAGCTGATCTTAGCTGATGGGATTATATTGCTTGACTAAACTTATGTTATTGTATGGATACTACTTTGATTTGAGTTATTTGTGTCCCTAGAAACCACCTGTTCATCTGTGCAGCTCACGACATTAGAGTTTGGCTGATTCAGAGAACTCTGCCAGAGTTGGTGTTGGGTGTTGCGTAGAGATCTTGCTAGAATAGCTACATGAGAAGCTGAGTTTTTACCTTTGTTACTAAAGCTGAAGAGAGCGTGGAGAACTGAGGCGCACAGAAAGCATAAAATGGAGAAGCAGGAGAAATGGGAGAAAAAGCAGAAACAGTAGAGAATATTTTAGAATTGCTCCTGAGACTTATTTGGAAAGAATGCAGCTAGACATTTATTCTTTGATTTGGGGCTTCCATCCTATTCTTAATAATACCTACATTTTAAATACAGAGAGAATTTCACTTATGGTTGTGCATCAGGGAAGGCAGTGGGTGGGTAGTTTGGTGGCCGGATTAGTTGTGCTTTGAGAGATAGTTGCCTGATATACTACTTTTTTTGGGGGGGTATAAGAACATATATATATATATATATATATATATAAAAGCATGGTTACTCTGATAACAGATTAAATGGCTCCCCCCATCTTGTACTCTTAGGGGGAGATTGTCAAGGTTAAGCATGTGGAACGGGGTTCCCTTGTTTAGGATTTGTATTTGTGCTTTTTTTTTGCTTCTTGTTTGTGGGGCTTGACTGATTCTTTTCCTTTTTTTACTGGATATTTAACATTTTTGAATATTGGATTTTATGCCATATACTTGCACATGCTCTTTACTCATGTGACCACATACAGGTCACTGATCTTGAGGGAATTAAAAGCATGAGCCCATTCCAGCTCAGTCAACATCTGGGTTTTGTGCCAGCAATCATCTATGAGAGCTCATGCTTATGTTCTTCTAGGCGTTTCTCTTTTAATGAGCGTTAGCAAAACTACAAAGTAAGTTAGATTACAAATTTTTTATGTTGCTTAAATAATTGTTGTAATATTCTTTATAGGGTGTAAAGGAAATAATTTCTTTTTGACAGCTACTTTGAGCCCTTTTGTAGTTTTCTATTTTTAGTTCAATTATCCAGAGCAAGGTCATTTTACAGAAGTTGATATTTGTGATTCTTCAGTTAAGAAGAAATAATTAAAAGCTATAATTAGCCTCAACACAAAGTAAGCCTTAAACTGAGTTTTTCTTTGCCTTTTAGAAAGAGCTCCTCTTATCCTGGATGATAATAGCTGCTATACTAATTTTATACATTTTTATAGCTTTTTAAAACATGTTTTAGATAAAATTACATTATTTATAGTACTATTTTTAAGGCAGCTATTCTATTTAATCTCTTCTAGGCCTAATAAACTTTATACCTATGAGTGGCTTGTTTTTAAATTTTTCTGAGAGAAGCACACTAGGAATGGTAGGCAACTAATTGATTTAAAGTAGGTAAAAAAGAATAAAATGCTCAAAAAGTCAAACTGTCCCCAAGAGCAGTTACCTACAAGTACACTTAAAACTTCAATGCCAATAGTTAAATATAGCAAAGGAAATATGGAGGGAAACTCCTTAAGCACACGGTCCTCAGGGAAGGAAGGAAGGAAGTTGTGACATTAACACCAGAAGATTTGGCTTGTTTCATGGGAGAGGAACTACCACATCCAGAACAGTTAGTACCTGTCACACAGGAACTGGAGATAGTACATCCAGATTGTGTGAGCAAGTGAGAATGAAAATATAGATAAAATCAAGAGAAGTTCATACTTTTGATCAATACTAACAAAAAGACATTATCCAAAAAATATGGGAGAGGTATTTTTTTTTTTTAAACTGACCTTTATAAGAACCTATTATGACTTTTCTGTATTGGAATATGGATCGGACTAAAAACCAAAAGAAAAGTAATCCTGGGGAAATCCAAGTGCATGTCCATGAGGATAATTTAGGGAGGTCTTTGGATATGATTGAATTACATTCCTCAGTATTAACAATCTGTGAAACTATACCTAAGAATACAGCTACAAATACGACAAACAGCAGATTAGACATGTTCATTTCACTTAGTATAGACACAGTGTGGACATAATGCAGAAACAAGCAGAGGAAACAAATGAAACAATAGAATCAATTAATCTGCAAAAATCATTCTAAAGAATTACTTAGTCATTCAGGACAAGTCTTTTCAAGATTGTTTAATGTATGGCAAAGAGATACAGCAGACAAGAATGTTAAGGGCTTTACCCCACCAGAAATCCCAAGTAATGTACCCTCTCAGTCTAACCAAAGGGGGACCATGTATTAGTCCCCTTTGCTGGGAATTATTAATGAATTAACATCTGAATTAGTGGAGGTTAAATTGGTTTTATCCCAACAGACATATGAATTAAATGTGGCACATCAAAACCAGGAACAACCACAGAAAAGGATATTTCTGTTTCTGATATTATAATCCCAGGTACACCTTAAAATCAGAAAAAAAGGGCTTGACATCAAATAAGTAAAAAAAAAGAGAGTGAAAAACAAATAAGGAAGGGAAATTACATACAGTTAAATCTTGTCTTAGTGAAACAAATAAAGACACTTGTAATAATCAAGAGATAATTTGTATAGATAAATAGGATCACACGCAACAGAACTCTAAAGGTCCTGGAACATATGCAATAGAATTTATGCCAGGTCAGAATACCAGAGAACCTTCAAAAAATGAAACCTGCAAGTACAGTATAAGGAGGACTTTGAACAATTTATCCAGAAAGATGAAACTCAGAAACCTCTAGGAGAGGGTCCAACAAATAGTAATGAAGGCTTCCATTTAAGTAGGAATGAAATGATACTGAGGATAACAGGAACATATAAGAAATACTATGAAAATCCAGATTATCATAAGAATTTAATTTACCATTTTATTGTTGTTGAACTGGGCCTTCAATGTGTAAGTAGCAGGCAATAGTATATGTATTCAGAGCTCTTAATGCCTCAGATGTGCCAGTGTGTGCATTGAGCAAGGATTTTGATTAGGTGAAATCTATTTGGGCCTCTTCCAAAAGGTTAAGAGAGGTAGAACTAATTATTGCTTCCCCAATATCTATGGCAATCTATGATATGAAAGAGAAATGTTTTGTCTGTTATAACAAAAACATAATTGTTAATTTCATATATTCATTTGATTGGAAACGAGTAAGGCCCTCTGACTGCAAGGATTATTCTAACAAAAATGGTTATATATTGGCACTGTTTGGCCTTGATCCATCACAGAATGAGAATGAATTATTATTTCAGACAGTGATATTATTAATTACAAAATTCTTGGAAGTAGATCTTGGGTCAGAAGATAATCATGATGCAAAGGCCAATGGAGGAATAGTGGAGTTTTCAGATTATTATATGGGTGAAAGATCTTTCAGTAGCAAATCAGATACTCCCAAACACTGAGTCCTTGGATCAATTTGGTTTACATTTTGTTGACATAGATCATCATTTTGGAGAAATGCCTTATACATAAAATCAAAATAATGCTGGAAGCCTTTTGAGTATATTTATTTTTTATTTTATTTTTGAAAGTCGGATTTACAACTTTTGAGTCATGGACTCATTTACAAAAGCACCTCATCGCAGGGAGGGTAGTCATGGTTACAGTGTGAGATATAACAGTGGTAACATATAGGTGCAATACAGATAACAAAAAGAACACAATATAACAGTGGTTTATGGGATAAAGTTACATGCAGTAAATAGCAATTGTATAAAGTATAACAATAGTAGAAGTCACACCCCAGGTCGTAGCAGGGAAATACCTAAGTGAAAGGGTGGAGGGGGAACAGGGGTGAGGAAAAGAGAAAAACAAGGGGGGGGAGTAGTCCAACGGACATTGTCAAGGCTATGGGCAAGAAATGGGGAGGGACCCCAACATTAGGATGATTAAGGGTAACTACAGCTTCTGGTGCCAAAGAGGTGGTTATGGAGAGTGACTTTAAAGGGACCAATTTTGGTAGACTTAGTGACAGAGAGCAGGAGGGGGGTGAACCATGTGGGGGTGCGGTAGTGGAAGGACCTTTGGGCTAGGAAGGTCTTGGTACTGGGCACCAGAAAGGTGGCCTTAACTGAGCTATAGGTGGCAGTGGATGGGGATGCAAGCCACAGGGATGTGGTGACCCCTGGGGGAGAATCCAAACAGGAATTTTTTGGCAAGTAAGCAGGTTTGGTAGTGCAGGCACTCCTCCAAGGTGAGCAGGTTGGTGGTGGAATAGAGCAGGCAAGTATGGGTGTGGAGGGATGCACCAGTCAGAATCCTGCAGGCCTTGTTTATCTAGGTATGGATTCTGGTGAGGGTGGTATTGTTGGCCTCAGCATAGATAGGTAGGCCGTAGTCCACTATGGACTGGACGGAGGAGTTGATGGCCAGTAGGAGAGTGGTTTGGGGGAGGCAATCTCTGTGGAGATAGAGAAGGCCAATCTGAGAGTTTATGGCTGAGGACAGGGTATTGATGTTGGTGTGGAATGTAAGAGCCGAGTTGAAGGTGATGCCCAGGTACTTGTAGGATGACACCTGCTCGAGAGGGTGAGCATTACTGTGAAGAATGCAGAGGGGGGCATTTTTGGCCTTATTCTGATGATGCGAAAAAAGCATAGATTTGTTTTTTTTTTAAGTTAATGATCAGCCGGTGGTCAAGGAACCACTTTTTAGCTTGGTTGAATGTGTGCTGCAGGGATTCCTGTAGAGATGCAGGGTCAGGGTGGGAGGCAAGGGGAACCGCATCATCGGCATAGAGTACCATATTGCCTGAGCAGGAGCTGGGGAGGATATTGAGAAATAGGCTAAACAGAACAGGGCCCAGGATGGAACCCTGGGGGACCCCCGAGTGAACGGGCAGGGTATTGGACAGGGTGCTATTTACCTTCATGCACTGTGATCTGGCAGAGAGGTAACTGGTGAACCAAGCCAGTGGGCCAGGGGAGAAGCCAAGTTGGTGGAGGGAGTCAAATAGGAGGGGGTGACAGACAGTGTCAAAGGCCTTGGAGAGGTCAATGAACACTGCACCTGCAACATGACCAGAGTCGACAGCAGAGTGGAGGTGCTGGGAGAACTCCAGGAGGGCTGTAGTGGTGCTGTGTCCAGGGTGGAATCCATGTTGTTCCAGACACAGCAGGTCATATTTGGCCAGATACTCAGAGAGCTGAAAGGCCACTATTTTTTCTAGTGCTTTGGAGAGGGGGGGAGAATGGAGATGGGCCTGAAATTGATAGGGGAGGTCCTATCTCCACTCTTATGGATAGGGGTGATTTCTGCAATTTTCCAAGCACTGGGAAATTGAACAAGACATAGTGACTGGTTTAAAAGGTTGGTGAGAGGGACTAGTACAGTATCTAGGACTAATAGGAGAATCCTGGAGTCCAGGGGATCACAGCTGGGGTTGTTTCTAGCTTAGGCTTTTTGCAGATGAGGCCTGGCTTCAAGGGGTGATATGGCACACAGGTAGAAAGGGGGGAAATCTGAGGTGGGGTGGAGGCAGGGATAGGGTTGAAAAAGTAGTTGGGGAGGACAGAGCTTAAATCTGAGAAAGCCATATTGAGGCGCTCAGCTATGCGGGGAGGATCAGTAGTGACGGTACCATCTATGGAGAGTAGTGATGATGGGGGGAGTGGATCTTTCCATTGAGCTCTTTCATATTGTCCCAGAAGGCATGGGATGAGCCCCAAGTGGATTCAAGGGTGGCTTGATAATATTTGGCCTTAGCCCGCCTTATAGCCCAGGTGCACTTGCTATGTGCTGCATTATAGGCTTGTCTGTCAGCCAGTTTGCATGTCTTGACAGCAATATGCCAGAGATTATCTCTTTGTTTCAGTGTTTGGATGAGGGATGGGGAGATCCATGGGGTGTTGTGTTTCTTGGTACAGATTCTGGTCAGGTGAGCAAAACGTTTGCAGGCCTTGCTGAAGGCACTGGAGAAATAGGCTAGGGCAGAGTCAATATACATTGTGAGTAGGATTGGGGACCAGTCAAGCTGGGCTACATGCATTTTTAGCTTTCTGAGACCCACAGGGTGAAAGCACCAGCACAAGGTGACCTGGGACACTGATTTTGGTGTGGGGAATGACCAGAGGCAGAGGACAGGAGAGTGGTCACTAAGAGAGTCTGGTAGTACAGTAATATCCTTGATTTTATGGGGGCAGTTTGACAGAATTACATCTAGGAGGGTGCTGGAGCTGCCTGACTGGTTAAATCTAGTGGTTGAGGTAACTAGTTGGGTCATATCTAGGGCAGCGAAGGAGTCCCTGATATGGGGGGCAGTGGTACTCAGCCAATTGACATTAAGGTCACCTAGGATGAGCTGCTCCACCTTGTGTAGGAGTGTGGTGAGTTAATCAATGAGGGAGTGGACAGCTGGTCCCTGGTCCCTCGGTGGTATGTAAGAGACTGTGAGAAAAAGAGGGCCCCTGGCTGGGTCAGGGGTAACTTTGAGGGTGAGGGCTTGGGCACTAAAACTGAGCTTGGGAGCAGGAACAGTATGGCCTAAAAAAGTGTCACACATAAAGACTGCACACCTGCCTCCACATTTGCCTATACGGTCTTCCTTGAACAGAGTGTAGCCAGGGAGGGAGATAACTGAATCAGGAGTTTTTCTCGACAGCCAGGTTTCGACTAGTGCTATAACATCAGGATGGTGTTGTACACCCCAGCAATGGAGAGCAGCAGATTTTTTTAGGAGGCTGCAAATATTCATGGATGCAATGCTGAGGCCAGTACTAGAGTGGGGTGTGGGGTGGCTAGTTGACAATGGCCCGGGGTTGGGGTGTATGTTCCCGGAGAGCTAAAGGAATAGAGCAATTAATCTGATGCCCAGTCTGTGGTGACTAGGACCCTTAGCCAGGTACTGATGTTAAGTCCTACTAGTGGGGGCACAAGGGATGAGTAGGGTGCGGAGGGTAGGGGTGGGCCCAGGGTGTCCCAGGGAGGTATTGCTTGGAGGTGGGTGCTGTGGAACAATAGGGGTGTCCAGGGTGGGGGGGTTGGCTGCTGTGGGGTGGTATAGGGGGTGGGGCTCAGGGTGGAGGGTAGGTGAGCAGGATGGGATGTGGACAGAGCAAGAAAGGTAACCATGAGTAGGCCGAATGTGATAGCTGTGGTGCCCATTGCTATTTCTATTGGAGGGGTAAGGGGAATAACTGACCTTCAGTGAGTGTGACTGCCACTGTGGAGTAGTTTTTATTTTCTTCAGAGTACAATATGTTAAAAGTGAGAACAAAGCAGTGGATAACAGTGATTAGAACAGGAAAAGGCAGAGGCAAGGTTGGAGGATTAATAGGAAAAATAAGATGCCTCTAGTGGCAGATCAGTATAAACTGCAAATAGGAAAATGGGGTTGTAGTTCACTACACTAACAATTCAAATTCAGCAGTGGGCACAAAGGCACATCACAGATTTAGTTGCAGAGGTTAGGAAAAAATAAATTTAGGCAGCAGACAGATGAGCTCCAGGGGACTGTGCCAAGCAGTTCAAATCTCCAGAAGCTGAAGCCAGTCAGGGAGAGACAAAGTACTGAATCTGCCTATAATTTCAGGCACCATCCACCAACTGGGTCCATGACTAACAAGCTGGACTGGAGCTGCTTTCATGAAGCATACCTGGAATCTTGCTCTTGAGGGCAGGCTGGGGAGCACCCTGTGACTGGCTGTGTTCAGCACCAGACCGCTAGTGCAGAAGTTGGAATCCCCCTCAGGGAATCCTGGAATCTTGCTCTTGAGGGCAGGTGGGGGAGCACCCTGCGGCCGGCTGCGTTCAGCACCAGACTGCTAGTGCAGAAGATGGAATTCCCTCAGGGAATCCTGGAATCTTGCTCTTGAGGGCAGGCTGGGGAGTACCCTGCAGCTGGCTGTGCTCAGCACCAGACCGCTAGTGCAGAAGATGGAATACCCCTCAGGGAATCTTGCTCTTGAGGGCAGGCTGGGGAGCACCCTGCAGTTGGCTGCACTCAGCACCAGACCGCTAGTGCAGAAGATGGAATCCCCCTCAGGGAATCCTGGAATCTTGCTCTTGAGAGCAGGCTGGGGAGCACCCTGTGGTTGGCTGCACTCAGCACCAGACCGCTAGTGCAGAAGATGGAATCCCCCTCAGGGAATCCTGGAATCTTGCTCTTGAGGGCAGGCTGGGGAGCACCCTGTGGTTGGCTGCACTCAGCACCAGACCGCTAGTGCAGAAGATGGAATCCCCCTCAGGGAATCCTGGAATCTTGCTCTTGAGAGCAGGCTGGGGAGCACCCTGTGACTGGCTGCATTCAGCACCAGACTGCTAGTGCAGAAGATGGATTCCCCCTCAGGGAATCCTGGAATCTTGCTCTTGAGAGCAGGCTGGGGAGCACCCTGCGACTGGTTGTGTTCAGCACCAGACTGCTAGTGCAGAAGATGGAATCCCCCTCTTGGAATTCTGGAATCTTGCTCTTGAGGGAAGGCTGGGGAGCACCCTGCAGCTGGCTGCACTCACATCCATCTTTGGATAGTGAAACTGACCCATTAAATAATAGAATCAGTTCATATAAAAGTAATTTGCTAAATACTGTATGTGACTAACTGATAATTGTACACAAGCTGTACCTTGCACATTGAATACTACTTGTGATAGCCAGTTTAGTATAATCACATATATATATATATAAAAAAATAATAAAATGTATTTAATTTAGTGCCTTTCAAATTTTCAAGGCACTGTACAGTTCATAAAACCAAGCAACAAATACAATAAAACAAAACAGCAATTTGAACAAATAAAACCAATTACAATATGGGTGAAAAGGCCTTATTCCATAAAAAGGACTTTAAAGCCCTTTTAAAAATATCCACTGTTGTACTCTCTCAGAGCGGACGGGGTAGAGAATTCCAAAGGGATGGAGCCACAAAGCCAAAAGCACGGGCTCCAGAAGACTTCAAATTAACCTCGACACTCCAGCAACCCGTCAGCTGTGCGAAGCTGTCTCAAAGGGGTGTGAGGCACCAAAAGCTCTTTCAAGTAGTCAGGACCATACCCATGTAGGGCTTTGTAGGTCAAAAGACCTACTTTAAAGGTGATCCGCCACTGTATAGGCAGCCAGTGCAGAGAGCGCAACACAGGGGTAATATGAGATCTTGAAACCCCAGATAACAAACATGCTGCTGCATTCTGCATTAGCTGCAAGCGGCAGATATCAACCCCAGCAAGCCCTAGGTACAGGGAGTTACAGTAGTCCAAGCGAGATGTCACAAAGGCGTGGACCAAAACCGGCAGATCACCAGGGGGAACCAGGTGCCTAATCCTGGAGATGTTTCTCAGATGTAAAAATGCAGTCCTGACAACAGAGGACACCTGATAATGAAGGGTCAACTCTGTGTCAAGCTCTACACCCAGGTTACACACCCATTCAGAAATGGGGATCTGGACGCCCCCTAGAACTCTTCCAGAGGGGAACCCCACTCCCAAACCCCCAACCCTGTGGCCGGGGTCCACAACCATAACCTCAGTCTTTCCCGGATTCAACTTTAAACTGCTGGAATTCATCCAGTCTTGGATATCTACAAGGCACTTATTCAACACCGAGACAGCAATAACCTGGTCGGGTGCAAAAGACAGGTAGAGCTGGGTATCATCAGCATAGCAGTGAAACCTCAGCTTATACCATCTTACAATGTCTCCGAGGGGTAGCATATATACTGCGAATAACATGGGGGAAAGCACCGAACCCTGTGGAACCCCACAGGGAAGAGAGAAAGCCCCGGAATAATGTAATCCCAAAACCACTCTCTGCGTTCTCCCCTCGAGGTAAGATGAAAACCATCTGAGGACCATTCCTGAAAGTCCACAGATGGACCCCAGACGTTCGAGCAAAACCCCATGATCCACAGTATCAAAGGCTGATGACAAATCAAGGAGAACAAGAATAGAACATGTCTCCGATCTCTCACCATCAGGAGATCATTGAGCACCCGAACCAGAGCAGTCTCAGTGCTATGCCTTTTATGAAAACCAGACTGGAAGGGTTCGTATAGACTATGGATGGTCAAATGGTTGTCTAATTGAGTCGTCACAACTTTTTCAATAACCTTCCCTACAAAGGGGAAGTTAGAGATCAAGGCGATGATAGCTAGGTCATCCGGGTCAAGGAAGTTTTCTTCAGAAGGGAGTCACCACCCCTTCCTTCACAAACTAGGGAAAACTCCCGTCTCAAGGAGCACCGGATAATCCGAGCAAGGATCGGGCCGATAACCTCACTACATCCCAAAATCAGGGAAGTAGGACCCGGATCCAACCTACAGCACATTGGGCGCATCTCACAGGCAATCCTCATAGTGTCTACGAAATCCGGCAGGTCAAAAGTACTCCAGGAAATTCCAGGTGCCACAACAAAACACTGGTCGACTGCAACAACCTTAGAGTGAGGTCGGGGACACTGCCTCCGGATGTCTTCCACCCTATTAACGAAGAACCGAGCGATCTCTTCACAGTCAGTCTGTGTAAAAACTCGACAGATCTGCTGACAGACTGGGTTGCACAGTCTGTCAACAGTTCTGAAGAGCTGAGCCGGTCGATTCCGAGCTGCAGAAATTTCCCTGGACAGGAATTCTGCCTTCTTACAGGAAATTTCTGTTTGATAGAGCTTATAATGCTCTAACAAAATAAGATGGTCGGCATCCAAGGCAGTCTTCCTTCAACGATGCTCCAACCTATGCCTCAACCTCCGGAGCCCCCTCAACGCCTTGTCAAACCAAGGAGCGACGGGACGATGCAGAAGGGGGCGAACACGGGCAGGTGCAATCTGATCGAGGGCAGCCGAGATGGTCTCACTATAGGCCACCACAAGCCACTCAGGATCAGAGCACAAATTATCAAACAGCGAGAAGTCAAGGACCTCCATCAGGTCTTCAGGGACAACATCCCACAATGGGCGGTACTTGACCATCTCCACAGGGGCCGACCTACCCAGGGGGGCCTCAAAATTGAACCCAACTGAGTAATGATCAGACCAACCGACTGGTTCCACCACCAAGTCAGACACCTTGATCCCCAGGAGAAAAACAAGATCAAGAGAGTGACCACCTTTATGGGTGGCTGTGGAAACAACCTGTGTGAAGCCCAGCGATGTCATCATCTGGAGGAAATGTTGACCAAAAAGTGAGGATTGTTGTCGACGACGCATTGAAATCACCCAGTACCATCAATCTGGGTGATTCCAGCCATGTCGGTGGCAAAGTCTGCTATTTCCTGCAGGAAAAGCTTCTCATCCCCTGGTGGATGGTAAATGAGAGCAATCCTGCACCCCACACCAGCCACCACAGTACACTCAAATGATCTTGCCTCCTCAACTGGGTTGTCTATTAAAATGTCCGATACAGAATGGCAAAACTAACTATCTAGGTTTGAAGTAATTGCTTTATAAGAAACTTGGCAATAGAAGACTATTAGCTGAATGGATATCGAGGTTGTTCTTCTCTGGCAAGGATAGGTGTTAAAAATAGTAGACCAATTGGAGGTTTAGTTACTTGGATCAGACTTTTACCTGAGTTGACGGAGGTTAAACTAAAGAAGCAAAACTCAAACTTATAGTTAATTAAAATTGTTTTACAGGCGGGGTCATATATTATACTTAATGCATATACACCTCCAAAGAGTTCTAAATATTATTATGAGGATGTTTGGACAGAACTGGAAGAATATATTTCTGAGTCCCTGGACTATAATCTAGATGCTAAATGTTTATGCATGGAGGACTTTAATGCTCATCTAGGACAATACAATAATATAGAAAATCTTAATTTAAGTTCCCTGAACTTAAATATATACAAGAAATAAGGACAACACTATAAATTAAAAAGGCTCTAAACTCATCAATATCTTGCACTCCTGTAACCTAGTAGTTATCAATGGATGTACATTTTCAGACTTGGATGGGAAAAAACAATTTTTTTTCAGATTATGGCAAGAGCACTATTGATTTTGTAATTATGCATTACTAGGATTTAGATATAATAAAAGACTTAAAAATCACCCTATGTCCAGAAAGTCCATGCATTTTTAACCTTAATGGTCAATACTCTTTATAATAATGTTGTCATAGACAAAATGCACATAAAGTATCAACATTTTGAATTGATGAAACAAAAACTTCAGTTAGATCAGTCCTACAAAACCTTGCTTCTCTTCTCTTTTCACAAGAGCACCTAGTTTTACTAGGTAATATAAAAATTGAAAAGTCGCTGTTACAAGTATATGATTTATTAATGACACTGTCTGACAGATTAACTTCTGTATTGTACAAAGACAAACAGGTAAACACTAATAAAAACACATCTTGATTTATCCGTGGCTGTAAGGTTGAGAAAAGAGCATTGCAGAGGCTTGATAAACTTACTAGAAATAATCCGTCTAGGTCAAATTTATAAATCTTGAACAAGGCTATAAGAAATACAAGGTAAATTATTTGAGGAAAGAAATAAGTATTACCGAGATCTCTGGACTCAAATGTATAAGGCAATTGCTAATAGAGATAATCAACTCTTCTGGATAGTGGTTGCAAAAGGGACAAATAATTATGCCTCTAATCCAGCAGCAGCAGTCCCAGCAAATAATTGGATTGCTTTTTTTTCTAGTATATTTTATGATCTTGATAGTCCAAAACTTTCCCACGGTTGGAAGACATTCTTTGAATAATCATTACTCCTATATCTTTCACATTCACTGAAGCTGAAGATACCATTTTAGCATCCAAACTAAATAAAGCCTAAGGTATCGATAGAATACCTCTGGACATATACTGTATATAGAGAATCTTGACACATAGGTCAATTCCTCAACTGACAAATCTTCATAACAAATGCCTCAGAGTTTTTCTTTTATTCCTGCTAGTTGGAAAAATAATATTATAGTTCCTATTTAAAAAATGGTACTCCAAACTGCACCCAAATTACAGGCATATTAGCTTGATTGACACAGTGGCAAAAATATTTTCTAGGATTTTGCTTAACAGATTAAATATATGTGTCAAGAATAATCAGATCTCACTGTTTCTTCATTACAAGCCAGCTTTAGAAATGGATTCTATGCTATTGATCATATATATACGCTTGTGTCCATGTAACTGAGAAATATGTGGTTAGGAAAAATATATAATTGTAAGCAGACTATATAGATTTTAATGCAGCATTTGATACAATAGACAGAAAGATATTATGGGATAAGCTTGTGAAATTGCAACTGGCAGCTAATCTTTTTCTTCCTATCTTACAGTTATATACTGATAATAAGACCTATTTAAGATTTGACACTCAGGGCGATTTAACAGATCATTTTGACTCCAACCAAAGGTTGAAGCAAGGGTGCCTTTTAGCCCCTGTACTATTTAAAATCTGTGTTAATGAGATTATGCAAAGTATTGCTTCTACAATATTTTATTCCTCTAATATTATGAATTCTGTGTGTCCTGATCTCACTTATGCCGATTATATGAAATTATTTTCTTTATCACAAACAGGACTTCAACAAATGTTAAACTCATTTTATGAGTTATGTACTTCACATAAACTAGGCATTAATTGCGAAAAATCAAAGGTCACGATTCTTGGTGGTAGGAAATTTTGTAGTTTGTACTTAATCAGAAGTTGGAACTGGTAATGTAAATGAATATTGCTACTTAGGTGTTACATTCTCATCTAATGCAAAGTGGATTGAACATACAATAATCACAAACAAAAAAGTTAAAACAAAATCTACAGCCCATTAAAAAGTTAAATATTATATATGGAGCAGAAGCATCCTTGTGGTCTAGAAGGCCATGGAGCCAAAACTTATTCCCATAATACTATATGGCACCATACCTCTCAACTGTCCCTGATTTTCAGGGACATGATTTGTCTAAAAAATTTACTCTGCCCTCCTAAAATTGTGTTTCTGTGACTAAACAGTGGGGTTATAAGTACAAAATAATATCAAACATAAAAAGTTACAGACTTGTTCTTTCTTAGTTGATTTTTTTAACCCTTGTCCCTGATTTATGAGGGGAGGTTGAGAGGTATGTATGGCACAGAAGTGGTTTTTTTTTTTTGATTGTTTTCTCATTCTGTGGAAACACCTTTCTCCAATATCTATCATAGCTGATTAAGAATAAATAAATCTTGGTCTGAACAGTTAGTCAGAGCAGAACTGGGAAGGGTTTCATTAAGTGCACTAGTTCAATGTCAGTTTGCCAGTGGCTACATATTTTAAACAATGTTGTAAATCAGTGGCCAAAACTTTGTTTAAATGAAAAAAAAATCAAATGGATGCAATCTTCAAAAAAATTGTTATGGCTTACAAATCTTCAGTCTATACTTAAACAGATTAATTCATGGCATTTATGTCAAGACTCATTACAATAAATTTTGATATCATTAAGCTACAAAAATTTAATTAAAAGCAGAATATTCGATGTTCCATATAAGAGGGACATTGATTATATTGCTTCTAAACAATTGACTCGTTATCCTATTCTTATGCAGTTTCATGGTCCAGAATATTATCTGACGTTACCATTGAATCAGGAGAGTTATAAAATTATCAAGATTTGAATTGCTTCCTATTAAGAGATTAGAAGCAAGACATGGGAAGTGAGACAAGAGTAACCTGGAATGTTTTTGTTAAAAAGCTCCTGAAGAAAATTTATACTGTACCACATTTTATGTGTTTGTTCTTTGTACCAGAAATGGTGCACAAAATACTTGTTGGATTTTAATAATAGATATGATGGAGCACTTTTGAACTGTATGGAAGTGCTTCTTAAGCCAGTTCACATAAAAGAAATAAAAACATACGTCCAATTCATTCAGGTTATGTTGATACACAGGTCTAAGATTGTTGCTTTGTACTGAACTCATATCTCTTTACTGACGTGCGCAGCTACTCTGTATAGTGTGCATGCAGATGAACTATATATATTTTAATTTAATGGTTAGTATTTGTAATATTTTTGTAATGCCCACCAGCCTATCAAAGAAAGAATTGACTGAATGAAGACTCCATGTACTCTTTGAACTGTAACTGTTCTTCCTCCTTTCCTGTCCAGAAAATTAGCACATCATCAAAAAAACAATGCCAAAAGCACATTTTATCCTTAAATACTAACATACTATTTGCCAGCAGATTAGGCCTTACGGTCTATCGAGTCTGCTCGAACCTCAGATCCCTAGCTGGGTGCTGAGGCCCTCCCTTCCCTTGTGTTCCAGAAACCCCTATCATCCATCCCAACCCCCCCCGGGACAGGCCATCATCTGATACATCCACTTTCTGTGTCTGTTCCACCCTCTCTTGAAGCCTTCCACTGTGGATCTCTGAACCAGCTTGCCAGGCAGTGCATTCCAAGGGTCCACCACCCTCTCAGTGAAAAACCTCCTCCTCTTTTCCCCCCTCACCCTTCCTCCTTCCACTTCAAACCATGCCCTCTGGTAATACCTCCCTGCTTTAGTCTAAAGATCCCCTCCATGTTTAACCTATTTATTCCCTTGAGGTACTTGAAGACCTCAATCATGTCCCCCCATCTCTCCTCTCCTCCAATGAAAACAGGCAGAGCTCCTCAAGTCTGTCCTCATACGTCAAATCCCCTAGCCATCGTATCATCTTAGTTGCCCTCCTCTGTACCCTCTCCAGGAGCTGTATGTCCCTCTTCAAGTGTGGTCTCCAGTACTGCACACAGTACTCAAGGTGTGGTCTAACCAGTCCATTGTACAGTGGCAAAATCACTTCCTTGCTCCTAGAGGTGATCCCCCTTACGATGCATCCCAACATCCTGTTTGCCTTGCTAGCCACTCTCTTGCACTGCTCAGAGTTATTCATACATGCATCCACCATGACCCCTAGGTCTTTTTCCCCTATTGAGGCCTCCAGTGCCTCCCCTCCCAGGGTGTACCTGTGTTTAGGGTTTCTCCACCCACGATGCAACACCTTGCAGTTGGTGATATTGAAATTTAATTTCCATATGTGAGCCCAGCTTTCCAGGGTGTCCAGGTCCCCTTGCAGGGTCAACCTCCCCTCTTCTCCCTCAACTACTGCTCCCATCTTGGAGTCATCAGTGAAGAGACTCATTTCACACCCTATACCCTCCCTGATGTCAGATATGTATGCATTAAACAGGATCGGACCCGGGACCGAGCCATGCGGTACCCCACTACCAACCTCTCTAGGGTTCGAGAGCTCCCCACAGACCACTACTCTCTGGGTGTGTCCAGCTAAATAAGTTGTTATCTGAATAGATGTACTGTTCTTCAAACATCCCCATTGTAAAATTGTCATAAGTGGGGACCACTGTGGGCCCAGTTGCAGCTCCCCTCTCCTGTGTATTAGAAATATCTTCAAACTTGAAATAATCTCTTCTAATACTAACTGAGCTAGCTGTAATAGGAAAGCATTGGAGGGAGTGTTATTGTCCATTCTCTGTTCTAAATAATATTTCAAAGCTAATAAGCCTTCAGTATGTGGTTTCGATGTGTGCAGATCTTTAACATCCATACTTACCAAAAACAAATCCTCTCCATTCACTTTGAAATTTTCAACTATACAGTCAGGCCTAGTTAATCCACGATTTATTAGTCCAGAAATCTGGGTTTCTGATTGGTTTTAAGTGCAAATCGATTTGCTTCCACTTTAAATGCCTCAATAATCTGAATGTCTCTGCATCTGAATCCATTTGCCAGTGCTTAAACAAAACAGTATACTTCAATGGCTTTCAGTCTCTTTAATCCATTTCTCTGTGGGTGCGCTTAAGAAGGTGTTAAAGAGTCTCCCCTGCTATGTGAGATACGGTGACATTGTGCTTCAAATGTGTCAATTACTTAAGTGAATTCCACTACGGAGCCAGCAGCTCTCACACAGGGCAATAAACGAGCTGTCAAAAGTTAATTATTTGGCCAATCATGATAAAAGCTCAGTTCTTACAAAGATTAGTAGCGTTGTTGAGTAAACATAATGGCAACTAAGCAGAGCCAATCTGAGTTCTCTATTTCCCAAAAAAGATAACTATGTATGTGAAAGGAAGCCCATCCAGAATCCACATATAGGGACATGGCAGCTTATGCATTAAGCTATTTTGGGATCATGCCTGGCTCGTCGACATGCTCAGATATTTGGAGGGCAAAATAAAAATGGCTTATAGCTTCCTCTGACTCTACTGCACTGACAAGGGTGCAACCTGGAAAGCACAAGGAAGTTGAAATGGCACTGAACTTATGGGTGTCTGAGATGAATTCAAAGGGTGCCTTTGTGTCAGATGCCATGGTTATAGAGAAGGTGACATTTTTTGGTGTACAAATGGGAGGGGAGAATTTCTCTTACTCATGAGAATGGATACAGGGGTTAAAGAAAATACATGCTCTCACCAGTAAAACGCTGCACGGTGAGTCTGCCAGTGCTGACATGAATGCTGTTATGTCTGGGTGATTACAGTTAAAGGATGTTTTAAATGGGTATAGCCCTAGAGACATTTACAACCTGGACAAAACAGGTCTTTTTTTATAGACTGGGTCCTACAGCAACACTATCATCTGCCCCTGTGTCTGACACTAAGCAATCAAAGGACATGTTAACTGTTGCATTGTGCACAAATGCTGATGGCTCACACAAAGTCAGACCTTTTGTCATTGGAAAGTCAAAGAAGCCGCGTTGCTTCAGAAGTGACTTTGACCCTAAGCTTTATGCACAATATCATGTTAATAGTAAGGCACGGGTGACTGGTGATGAAATTTAAGGATTGGTTGGTCGATTTTAACAGAACAATGAAGTTACAGCATATGCATGTGATTCTGCTTCTGGATATTGCTACAAGTCATTCAGCCACAAGAAACCTCTTCAATGTAAACATTCATTTCATCCCTCCAAACACAATGGCCCACATTCAGCCAATGGACACTGGAATAATCAAGAATTTCAAATGATTTTATAAAAAAGAACTGTGTAGACACTTCATTGCATGTGCAGAGTCAGAAGAAGAAATGAAAATCTCTGTGCACCAAGCATTACTTTTCATACACAGTTCATGGAGAGCGGTACCCGACCAAACAATTAGAAATTGCTGGAGGCATGTCCAGATACTGTCTCACCCTGACTATGAAATCAGGGGCAGTACTGCTGAAAGTAATCCAACTGATCCACCCACTGACCCTACTGAGCCAACAATCGAGCTTATGGAACTGCAGGTCCTGATACCATGCCTCCCTGACATTTTGCTACAGAAATTAACAGCAAATCTATTTGTGGCAGCTGAGGATACCCTAGAAACATGTCCACCTTTAACTGATGATGACATAATGGACATTGTCTGCCACAAAGAGAGCCCAGACCTAGATGAAGACAGTCAAGACTCACAATGTGACCCCCCACCACACCACGAGTCTCTGCTTCAGAAGCTTGCACTAGCCTGAGTAATGGTCTGCTGTACCTGGAGCAGCACAGCACAGCACAGCACAGCAGAAACTGGCAAGCATATAGACAATCTCCTTGATATTAAAAAGTTCATCATAGCACAATCAGCTGCTAACACACACCAAGCCCATATCCAGGACTACTTTAAAAACTGACCTTAGAGACCTTATCCTGAGTTATCGTGTGTGCGTGTGCGCGCACGTGCTCGCGTGTGAGCGTGTGTGTGTGTGTGTGCTCGCAAGTGCAAGCAAGTCTGCATGTGTGTGTGTAATCCATCAGAATGGTACTGTAATTTGTGCAATATGGAATGTCTATGGCAATGTTATGGTATTTTTACTGTTTTTTTGCTGTTTTTTCGTGTTTGATATTGACTAATAAATCAGATATTGATTTTAAAGGGGTTGTGACAAGTTTCTCCCATAGGAGCCATGATGACTTATTAATCTGTTGATTTTTTTCCGGACAGAAAAGGCCACGTACAAACAGTTCTGGATTAATCAGGTCTGACTGTATTAACAATATCAGTTGAATCATTCACATAAAACCTGAGATTATTTTAATTTTTTTTATATTATGATACAAATAAGTGTAGAAAGGTTCAAGTACAGAGCCAATCCCAGTACCCATAGGGTGTCCAGGTGGTGATTCCACATTTTTATGTATTTTGGGTAGTGTATAAAAGGCTAGCATTATCAGAAATTTCTGACACCAAAGATTAAACTCCAATTCAGTAATCTATTTTCTTTCTGCCCGTTCTTCCAGTGTCAAATGCACTTTTCCTTGTATTTCCACTAGGGGACTAGTGTAAAGTCTTAAATATATACTACTATCATGTAACTATCTTAGACATTCCAATTTGCAAGTTAAATAGTCTTGGAAGACAATCGTCCCTCTATCAGCTTTTTTGATAATGTTTTCATCATTTTCTAAATTACTTAAAGCTACAAATTGTGAAGCAGACAAATTACATTTATTTTCTCTATTCACTGTACTCTTTCTCTTAATCAAGTTTTCCGAGTCTTTTTCTACTAGTTTTTGATACATTTCAAGATTTGCTGAAATGGGTCCTGTAGGAATAAACTTTGTTTCACCTTTTACTGCGAACTGTATCCCCCTTCTCCATTTTTTGCTCTCTCAAGTCAGTTTGAGTATTTCCCTCTTCAGTCCTATTCTCAAAATACTAACTTATGCATAGTTTCCTAAAAAAAATCTGTAAATCTAAGACCATACCCATCTATACGTTTGTGGGTGCAAAAAGTAAGTCCTTTTCTAGTACTTCTGTTTCCTCCTTTGTGAGAATACTTTTAGATAAATTATAAACAACTATTTCCCCCTCAGTCTGTTGCCTTGTGGTGACCACTGTTTCTATACCCCTTTTCTCTTTGGCCCTTTTGCTTACTACTACTACTACTTCTTTTTCTTCCTCTTCTTCTTCCTTTTCCTCTTCCTTGTCTTCATCTTCTTCTTCTCCCAGACAGTAGCTCTCCTCCTTCTTCCCCCTTGAACCCTGCCTCCACCCCTTCGTCCTCTCACTCCTGCCTTCTATTAAGCTAATCTTTCCCTGTATGCTCTGTACTACTGTATGTCACAGATGAACATACTGTATTGCAGAATTGCAAAGGAAAGAAAATATTGGCACCTGTAAATGCCATTTTTTCACATGGAATGTTGACTCCCAGGTATGCACACTGAGACCTGGAATGGCTCATCAATTTAATTTCCTTCTTTACGTGGTTTAGGGTAAAAGCAGTCAAGCAATGCAGTCCCAACACATATACAATAAGCATTTGTCAATGCCGAATGTTTGCTTGCTGGCATTGGCATTGGTAGTGTAGGAGTTACAGAGCTGCATACTAGGAATGGCAGTGAAGTATTGAACTGAAGCCAAGCACGTCACCACCCTGCAGATAGTGACAGGCATTGGGGTGTGCCTTTGGGTCATCAGGCATAACGGCCATGCCATTTCACCACACCATACCCTGCAGACACCAAGTGTCATGGTGTGCCTTGGGGTCTTTGGCCCTTATGTGCACCCCATTCCATCAGGAAATATGGCGAGATGGGTGCGGTATAGGAGAATGGCGTGAACTTTGGGGCTGAAGAGTCCAAGGCACACCTCAATGCCTCTCACTGGCTGCAGGGTGTGGATGGGGGTGGAATGGTATGAGCACTGCAGGCAACAATCCGAAGTCACAGCCCTGATGCCTGTCATTCTGTACAGGGTGGGATGTTATGGTCAGAAACCCTAATGCCTCAGGCATTCATTGGTATTTTCACTCCAAATTTTCAACATGGTTTTCTTGTGAAACCCACCTCATGAACAGTGGCAATATCAGTTTGTTAGCGGAAAGCTGCTTTTGCACAGTGACTACGGCATTTGGCACCACAGGTGTAAAAACACATTCCGAACAGGATGTGAAAAATGACAGTGGTACTGTTCATGGGGAGGTGTAAAAAATGACCATGTTGAAAATCTGCAGTGAAAATATTAAAAAAACTGGTGAAGTCATGAGCGTGCATAGAAACTGTGCAATGCACACCCGTAATGTAACTAGTTTGGGGATTTTTTACAGCAGATTGTTAACACAGGCATTTTGGGACCTCTGACCATGAACAGTGTCACTGTGATTTTCTTTATCTGTCCCAAACAATGATTTCCCACAGCGACCATGCATTTCTGCATTGAAAGTGTGAAAACACATTTCGGCCACATTGTGAAAAATGACAGCTCTACTGTCCATAAGGAAGTGTGGAAAAATGCCACTGGTGAAAACCTGGACTGAAAATATTACAAATTCATGAACTTATGAGGGTGCATGAAAACTGCACAATGTTCACTCATAACACAGTCATTTTATGGAGTTTTGTTGCCAAATTTTCAACATAGCCATTTTAAGACCTCTGCTCATGACCAATGTCACTGTGAATTTCTTAATCTGTCCCAAACTTTGTTTTCGCACACCGACTGCACCATTGTGTGCTACATGCACGGAAACACATTTTGGGTGACATGTGAAAAATGACAGCTGTACTACTCATAAGGAGGTGTGGTAAAATGGCAATGTTGAAAATCTAGAGTGCAAATATTAAAAATTCACAAACTTATTAGCGTGCGTAGGAAGTGCGCAACGCACGCTCGTAAAACAGTCATTTTTAGGAATTTTTTCACCAAATTTTCAACATAGCCATTTTAACACCTCTGCTCATGAACACTGTCACTGTGATTTTCTTAATGTGTCCCATACATTGATTTCACACACTGACTGTGCCATTGTGCGCTACATGCGTGGAAACACATTTTGTGCGTGATGTGAAAAATGACAGCTGTACTGCTCATAAGGAGATGTGTTAAAATGGTAATGTGGAAAACCCAGAGAGTGAATATTAAAAATTCAGGAACTTATGAGCTGCGTAGGAACTGCACAACGCACGCTCGTAAAACAATCATTTTTAGGAATTTTTACACCAAATTTTCAACATAGGCTTTTTGAGAGCCCACCTCATGAACACTGACACTGTCATTATGTTAATCAGTCCTGAAAGGTGATTCTGTGCAGTGACTGTGAAATCACCCTTCGGGCCCGATTAACGCCATGACAGTGACAGAATTCATGAGGAGGGGTCCCAAAAACCCCATGTTGAAAATTTGGTGTAATAATTCCAAAAAATGCCTGTGATATGCATCAAAGTTTAAAAAACCCTATCTATTACATTATACAGCTTACTGGCATTTTCCTCAGTTCGTGGTCTGCTTTGAAGAGTGAAGACGTGTTCCCGGTTCACCGAAGATCATCGCTCCGGACTCCGGTGGTAAGTATGGGGTGAGTGGGGTGTGGGGAGGCAGGGTGCACAGTGGGTGGGCGTGGGTGGGGAAGGGTCAACAGACTGTGAGTGACCATTTTTCATTTCAGGGACTTTTTTAAGGAGGATGACACGGGACATTTGCCACACTAGGGCTGGCTCCCAGCATAACATCAGGAAGGCTGCTTGGGGGGGCTGGAGCTGACGGGGGATTGGGCACCCCTGTCAGCCATTACAGTTTATGTCATGCTGGGGTGAGCTCCCAGCATGGCTACTGGAAACATTTTGGGGGGAGGCCTGGAGATGTGGAGCCGACGGGGGATTTGGCACTCCCGTCGGCCATTACATTGTTTGTCACACTGGGGTGGGCTCCCAGCGTGACACCAGGAAGCTTGTTTTGGGGGCCTGGAGCCGACGGGATTTGGCACCCCGTCGCCATATAGTGTTTGCATCGGAGTGCATGAGCATGAGCATGCAAAATGCAGTACTTGCATGCCTGCATGCATGGGGGGGGGGAGCTCACTGAAGCAGAGCTCTCCCTTTCAACTGTATGCCACTGCATCCAGTATCTTGGATGACGGCACTATATTTCTTGCACATGCACTCAAGCAAACATGACAAATGTGCAAAATAATTGTTCCAAAGTTCCACAGACCAAAACAGTGTGATAATCCCAAGTCCAGGGGAACAATACTTGCCCTAACATGTTTCACTCAATAGTGAGCTTTTTTCAGCCTTTTGGGACTTGGGGTTATCACATTGTTTTGGTCTGTGGAACTCTGGAACAATTATTTTGCAAATGGTTTGCATATGCGTATAAGAGGATTGAGTATTTAGGAATTAAAATTTCAACCCCCTGGGCAGATGTGTTAACATAAGTGTTATACCCCTGATTGAGGAGCTAGAGATGGACTGTCAGAGATGGCTTAAAATAAACCTGGCACCCTCCTGTCCAGACTCAAACTAGCTGGATTAACAGAGGGGGTAGTGGACTGGTTTAAATCCTATTTAATAGGAAAGCAACAATTAGTAGCCTTGAATAACATTGAGTCTAATCTGGCCGCTACAGTTTCAGGAGTCCCGCAGGGCTCAATATTGGGAATGATCCTTGTCAGTATTTACCTGAATAATTTCACACTTTCAAACACTTTAATAAATTACCACTTATATGCAAACAATGCAGTTATTTATGTAGAAGAACATCAATAACTCAGATTGAATCTATGCTGCAAGAAGCATTTGATGAAATGCAAAATTATTTTACTCAGTCAAAGATGGTCCTTACCCTAAAAAGCTCAAGTAATGTTATTTAGTACGGATAAGGTTACAAGATTACAAAAACAACTTACGTATTGAAACCTTTGATCATACAGTCCTTGAACAACTACATAGTTGTAAATACTTGGAATTATGGTTGGATGATAAAATTAAATGGAATACACATATTGATCATGTAACAAAAATGTAGGAAAGAGACTAGGAACTTTACATAGAGTCAGACACTGCATGTCTACAGAAGTTAGAAAACAAGTAATAAATGCACTAGTGTTACCTTTATTTGATTACAGTGACCTAATGTTTGCTGGGGCATCTGTGTTGGAACTGAATAAGTTAGACACACTTTACAGTACACTGGCTAGATTCATTTTAAATGTGCTTCGAAGAACCCACAGATGTGATCTATACATAACTTTGGATTGGCTACACCTCAGCAATAGACAATCTTATCATATCTTTAGCACATATGTTTAAGTGCTACAAAGCACAAGTACCAGATTATATACTGGAGTATCTGCATTATGGAAATATAAAGAATAGTCTTAGGCTGTGGGAGGGGTGGAATTAAAATTATCGAAGAATAGAACAGAATTAGATCAGTCACATATTTTTAACATAGGCCCACACTTGTGGAACTTGATGCCTCTCTCTTTAACACCGCTAAATAGTACTATCCATTTTTGGTGCAATAAAAAAATGGTTTACTGCATGGATAACACAGAAATCCTCCTGCTGTCCAGATTTGTATACCACCTGATGCACTGTACGGACAGAAGTACACTAATATTACAAAAATGTTAACACTGTGGATTAGGGAATTATATTGCTCCTGATAATAATGTGTATTGATGTGTGGAGGTCCTAGTTTTTTTTCCTCGACCCTGCAAATGTCCCTGTACTTTGTATTTAAATAATTAATTATCTTGTAATGTACAGGATGTCATTTGAAACTTCCTGTGGTTTCTTGTACTACAAGGAACTCATTGGAAATGAGCTTGTCTCAAAAGAGTTTCCTATTCATTTTTTTTAACCCTTTATTTATGCTCCCATCTTACCTCCTCTCTCCACTCTCTCAGACATCCTTGCTACTGCGTCTCGATCCGGTCACAGTCTGCCCTTGAGTGCATGGTCCACTAGTCCTAGGTACCTGGATTACCCCCTGGGCAGGATGAAGAGGGACCCCGATTCCTCACCCGAACCAATCTTTCTCTTGTCATGGTGCCAGCACAGCGGAGTCTGCTGCAGCCATCTGGGATTCACTGCTAGGTGTCATTGCCTAGGAGAGAGAGAGAGGGTTTTTTCCTCTTTTTACATTCTCCCCAGATGTCAGCATACAGTGGGTGCCAATGAGCTCTGCCCCTTGCTGACTTCTACCCAATGTTCTTGCTGCTGCCCCCCATCTACCGCACCTTCTACCCGGGATCCCCTAGGTGGTGGTATTGAGGCAGGTGCATGCTGTAATCCCCACAGGAGAAGGAGAGCTGCCATTGGGCACTCCATATTTCTCCTCCCTGGCTGACCCCCGGCAACCATGCTCACTCCCAAACCACCCGGGTCACGGTGTGGAGCAAGGTAAGGCGTCCAGCGCCTCAACCCTCAGCGCCACCGGGTCGGCATGTAGTTTTCTATTCATTTTTGATGAATAAAATATTTACTACTTACTGCTACTACATAGATAGGTAAGATAGAGGTCATAGAAAGGTAAGGCATATGAAGAGAGACTGAGGGCACTGAACATGCACTCCCTGGAAGACAGGAGAGAGAGAGAGGGGACATGATTGGGACCTTCAAGTACTTGAAAAGGATAAATAAGGTTGATAAGGAGAGTCTCTTTAAGCTT
This sequence comes from Neoceratodus forsteri, assembly GCA_016271365.2. Taxonomy (NCBI): domain Eukaryota; kingdom Metazoa; phylum Chordata; order Ceratodontiformes; family Ceratodontidae; genus Neoceratodus; species Neoceratodus forsteri. The sequence goes on along the minus strand of CM057450.1, from coordinate 1,455,315,182 downwards.
AGTGGCAACCATAACACTAGGGGACACAGTCTTAAGCTGGAGGGTAGGAGGTTTAGGAGGGAAGGTCAGGAAGCACTTCTTCACAGAGAGGGTGGTGACCACTTGGCATGCACTGCCGCTACTGTGGTGGCAATGGTTTCATGGTGTGTCCAGGGCTCTGGTGTACTACACTGTATTGCACGCAGGTCTCATATCCCAGAATCCACTACATGTGTGCCGTGTGCACCACCTATGCCTGCCCATGTGTCACTTTTGCTCATGGTGCCCTTTGTGTGTTGGACACCACCGCCCAGGGTGAACGTGTGTGTTGCTCCTGTGTTGCACCATTGTGCACTACCACCACAAGCTATAGTATTGCCACCATAAACACCTTATCCAGCAGCAGCACACCCCACACCCAGCAGTGACCCCAAGCATCCTGCATCACTGTCACAATACATGGCCATATACTCTGTATGTCTGTGACCCACTTTCACACCAACAACAGCCCACCCCAACCACTACCATCAGCCCCCCCACCCCATTCACGTCACATTAATGGTACTGTGGGTATGGTGGGCCTACCTGTGCCTCTCTGCAGTTTTGTTGTGTCCAGGTCTGTGTCCCCATGCACACTGTGCATGCTGAGGAATGCCAGCATGCATTGTTCATGGGCACTGGGGGTGTTTTCTTCACTTGGCCCACCACCTGTTGCCAAAACACTGTGTTTGTTTTGTGCTTCCTTTTCCTTTGCACACCGCTTGAGGTAATTTATGCATTTCTACAGGTCCCTCATGATGTACCGTGCATTGGCTACTGCATTTACCTTCCTGGCAACTGCATTCCAGGCATCCTTGTGCTCCTTGTGCAATTCTCTCTCCCCACCTCTGCCCAGCAGCAGTTTTGCATTGGCCTCCACCTCATTGAGGAGGACATCTGTCTCCTCATTTGTGAAGTTCTTTTTCCGTTTTCTCTGTCCTGCGGCTTGCAATGCCACCCCACTAGTGTTTTGGGCCATTGCCACTTGCCTACATCTTCCTTCTGCCTTTGCATCAACACTGCATTTTGTGGCCTTTTTATTGGCATTTCTTTGTGACATGCATAACTGTTTCTGTCTGCTCTGTGATTTGCACCATCATTTTATGGCATATCTTGTGACATGTGCAATTACAGTGGTTTTTGACATATGTCGTCCATGTTCTGGAATATGGCGCCAGGCGCAAGTTGCATATCACAGTGTTTCAGGCGCAATTGTACACCAAGGCATACTTTGTGATATGTGCTTGGGGATCTTTCGGAATTGGGCCCTCTGGGTTTTCAGAAGAAGGTGATTTGAATCTATTCAAGTCTTTAAAAAACTGTATTGAATGCAGATGCAGATGTATTGGGATCAGATATTATTTGGCCATTGGGATTTATATCATGAGTGGGTGTGCTGGGCCATCCTTTTAGTTGGGTATTTATCTGAGCCCAAAAATTGTGATCAGATAGGTTTTTGCCATGGATGTCCTTTAGATATTTCCTTTTGGTGCTTTTAAGATTAGCTTTACAGACATTTCTTAGGCTCCTGTAGGCATGCCAGTCAGACATTAGACCAAGTATTTTGTATTGCTACCAGGTTTTGTGCCTCTGTCTCATGGTATTGCAGAGATTACTACCCATCCACCTAGTACAGTGACCTTTAGCCCTTCACTGCTTTATGGGGACATGCAGATTGACAACACTGATAAAGTTGTTGTTGAAGAGCTCGTGGGCACTGTTGACATTAGGCAGATCAATTATGGGCCCCATCTTATATCCTTAAGGCTAGCAAGGAAGGAGTTTTCCTCAAAATTTGAGAGGTCTCTGGCCTAGATGATTTTTAGGGGTGTATTGGGGCATTATTTTCCAGACACAGAACACTGGAGTGATCACTGAGAGAGTCTGGAAGGATTCCAGCCACTCTGATCCTGTCTCATCTATTTACTAAAATCCAGTCCAGGAGTGAGTGGTTGCCAGTTCTAGCATTACTCCTGGTGGTTTCTCCAATAATCTATGTGTGATACAAATCCAATAGAGCTCATTTATTCCATTTGTGATCATTACTCATCCAATTGATATTATAGTCTCATACTAGAATTAATTCACCTGTGGACTGGTCACTTAGGAGCATTTGGCAGGAAGTGCAACACTTGGGGGATTGCAGATGCATCCAATGTGGGTAGTTTTAGCCCCTCCCAGGGTTAGGGACACAAAGATGGCTAAACAGGGTGAGTGGTCCAGGGCAGGGAAGGTGACATTGTGGGCATTCATGGAAAACCTCATGTACAGAAGTACCACACCACCTTTTTCCCCTTTCTGTGCTACCTGGAAACAATATAATCTGGGAGATCAACTTTGTGGGTTTGTGGCCCTTCCAGCCAACCATGCTCCGGTCCAATTGCTCCCATCAATAGGGTGCAAATGTTCAAAATTCACTGCCCCTTCCCCGAGGTCTGCAATCCTCCCCCTGGAGTTAGAATAATTAGTTAGGGGGTATGGGGGGCACAGCCCCCCTTATTAACACTGGGAGGTGAAGTAAAATCCTTAGTGCCCTAATGATGGGCACACTCAGATGGGCATGATCCAATGGTGGAACCTGTTAGGGCAGTCGGTTAAAGATTTCAGAAATACGTAATGTGTAAGGGGAGTACAGGATGGTCCAGTCTTCAAGCTCATGAATTTTGGACCATAGACTGTTTGCATTCATGTGAACTATTGTGAAGCCCTGGCCTTGATGCTAGTCCAGCAAGAGTCCTTAGAGGAGGAGGACACCCTGGTGTTGCAGGAGTTAGGACCAGGATTGATATCAAAGTCACTGAGTAGCATTGAGAGTGTTAAAAGCTGTAGCCAAGGTATCAGGGCTGGTGGCACAGGCCATTTTAACACATTGTGTCACTGTAACCCCCAAATAAGTTTGAAACATTTACTGTTTTTGCTCAGGCCATGTAATAGTAGGATGGCTTAAGTAAAGTCATCTACTGTGGGAAGAACCAGAATAGAGTGTTTACTTCTTTAGGTGAGTGCATCAAGGGGTCAGTATTCGTATAACGACATTATCCATGCAGACAGAAAGTATAATATACACTGAGGCTATGGCTATTCCTTTAAGGGCCATGTTTAAGAATCTAACAGCCATCATAGGGAGAAACCAAATAAGGTGGCAATCTAATGCAGTCATTGAGGAGGGGTGTACCTACCTAATTTGGGTGAAGAAATAGCAGACAATTAATAGACTGAACTAAATAGGACTTGGACTTGGAAGGTTGTATCTAATGTTTCAAATGAGGCCTTGAGGACACCACCCCCCTCCCAAGTTGAAACCATGAACCCAGGTCACATTTTGCTGGTGAAGAAATAATGCAGAAGTAATAGTTATCATCTAGGAGTGCAGTTACAAGAATAGACATTGAGTACCACTGCTATTAGAGAGAGCCATATGTTCATGAGGGCAATTTGAGTCAGTCAACACAGGGGCTACTGAGATGTGAGTGTGAAATAGTTTTATCAGGAATAAACAGTAGATATGTCAAATCACAGGGGTAACTAGGCACTACGTAATTCTCAAGTCTGTATTTTCTTGTTGTGTTGTATTTTTTCTTTAATCTGTTAGTCATTCTATTTTGTATTATTACTGTAAATGTTGCTTGGCATTTTACTACCTGTCTACACATACTCTTAAGCTATATCAATTTCAAAAATTTAATAAACAGTATTTGTAAAAAAAAATATAACCTCTCTACCCCTCACCTGCCCTCCTACAATCACATGTAAAAATGTTTCCAGTTCCTGGCACTGAGGCAAGAACTGACACCATCTTTTAAAGTCTCCCAAACCCAACCCTTCCATTACAGATGGAGTGGAGCAATTGTCTATTTGATTATGCCAGTCAGAGAGTGTCATCAAAGACATTGGTGTTTCTCCCCATCCCTCCTGCTCATGCACCCACTTCCTCCTGAGAATGCTATTAATAATAATAATAATAATGACTTGTATTTGTTATAGTGCCTTTCATGCTTTAAAGTGCTGTACAGTCAGAATAAAATCAGCATACAATAAAATACAATAAAATCAGGACAATACAGAATATACTTTCCCCCACGAGAAAGTCTTAAGAGCCCACTTAAAATACCCCACCATCCCACACTCCCTAAGCTGAAGTGGCAGAGAATTCCAGAGGGTAGGTGCCACAAACCCAAAAGCACATGCACCAGATGATTTTAAGCTAACCCTCGAAATCTCTAGCAACCCCTCGTTAGCCAAGCGGAACTGTCGCAGAGGGGAGTAGGGCACCAGAAGCTCTTTCAAGTGACCGGGGCCCTGTCCTTGTAGGGCTCTGTAAGTCAATAGACCTACCTTAAAGGTGATTCACCACTGAATAGGCAGCCAGTGCAGATCGTGCAGCACAGGGGTAATATGAGTTCTTCTTGATACCCCAGTCAACAAACATGCTGCCACATTCTGCACTAGCTGCAAGTGATGGATATCAACTCCAGGAAGCCCTAAGTAAAGGGAGTTACAGTAATCAAGGTGTGATGTCACAAAGGCATGGACCAAAACAGTAAGGTCGCTAGGCGAAATCAGGTGCCTAATCCTATTAATGTTCCTAAGATGATAAAAGGCCAGCTTGACGACTGCCGACACCTGATGATAATGAAGTAAAGAGGGTGCCTGGGAAGGGAAGTGACTGAGTTAGCCTGGAATCTTGTACACTCCCCCCCCCAAAAAAAAAGTGTGGCTCAGGGGAGCAAGAAGGGAGGCCACAATATTTTTCTTTATTTATTAAAATTTCAGAATTACAACCATAATATCTGAATTCATGTACTTTGGTATCTTGATGGGGTGGGTTAGAGAAGGGAGATCAACGTATCATACTACCAGTTCTCTGCTCAATGCAAGGGAGGTGGCAAGATCTTTTTTAAGTTGAATGGAAGGGAGGGGTATTACTTAATTAGTCTGGTTTGGTTGTTCCCTCAATGGAAAATAATGGATTGAGATCAGTGTGGGGACTCAAATCTTGGACTGGGGGACAGTGTGAGGGATAACTGTCAAATTTATTTCTTATTTTAGTCTTCGGTAACCAGATATGGTCCACTAGGTGCAAGTGCCTGTTTTCAGGGGTGACCTGGGAGCACTGGGTGGTTAAGTGACTTGCTCAAAGTCACACAGTATACAAGAGGAGGTTGTGAGAATCAAACACAGGTCTGGGCTGCTGGATGTGCCAAGCTCATTCATAGCTCATTACTCTAACATCTAGGCTATACTGTCACAATTAAACTTGTTTTGGGGCTTGGGGGGCTCAGGCTTTGGAGGGGTGATTCAAAGATGGTGTTGGTTCATGGCTTAGTGCTAGGCAAATGCAACTTGTTTTTAGTGTTGGAGAGGAAGGGGACAGGGAAGAGGGTGATCAATGGACTAGCACTGGCCACCCATGGAGGGCTGGGCATGTGAAGTAAAGAAATGTTTGACCGTGTGAACTGTGAATCATTTTTACTGTAGTAGTGAACTTTGCCTGGTTTGAAGCTCCAAGTTCACATGGTCAAACTTGGGATGGTTTGCACAACATTAAAAAAGGTATTTACAAAATTGAAATAAAAATTCTAGTAATTTCATTGACCAAGAGCTGTCAGCTGACTGTACATTAAATCTCTATAAATGCATGATCAGTTGCTGAATCTCATTATCCACCTCCCAAAAACCTCCTTACTGAACAGTATCACCAAGACTTATAATAGAAATTAAAAAAAATCCGGTGGCTGCCACATTGAAAATCTCACCCTTTACTATGCTGAAGTTTAAATATTATTAATCATAAACTTGTCAAAATCTAAAACAAAAATGCTGCACTGCCACACTCGCAGCACAAGACAAGACATATCCAACAACCTTAATAAAACTGTTTACAAGCCAGTTGATTAAAATAAACTGTTTAGCTTGTTCACAAAAAAGTAGTGACTCTACCCATTCCACCGCTAATGGACAACACACAGACCAATCCAACATGTACGGGAAAAAACATTTAATCTCTGTTTTACTAAGGAAAATTAGTTACATTTTCTCTTTAAAGTCCTGTTCCTCACCTCTCCCCTTCTTCTATCCAGAGCAAGGGTGCTTGTGCCTGGGTAGTTCAGGAAAGAGGTAATGTAGTGGGCCAGCCAGCCCAAGCCTAACGATGCAAAAACAAGAAGCTTCAGAACTCACACAGGAAATTCACAAACCACTGTTTAAGTAAATTTTATTAAATGTATTGCTCACTTTGCTAGTATTCTAAACTGGAACAGAAATTATTGTGAGCCACACTAGTATGCCAGGTGTCCCAGCACTTCAGTCTATCAAGCTTCATCGGTGGCGAGATCCTGGTGTAAATGCCACCTTGTTATACCCCGCACCTAATGGGACAGCCAATCATGGTGACTAAGTTGGACCGGCTACCAGATCCTCCTATTATTAACATAAAATAAAAGTGACAATAGGGGTGATCGCAACCATGGTCACCTCAGTTATTTGGAAGTACTATAAGAAGAACATCTTCATGCTTTTTCTTCACTATTTTGTGTTATGAATTTATGAATTGACGATTGATGTAAAGTGAGTCTAATAATAGTGGAGAATGTAAACTTGAAATCTATTACATTATCAGATGTTTTACTCTTATATTTTTTTACTTTGGCATTTCCTCTATGTAAAAACTTTTCATGTGTTTTGCCATTGATCTGAACCTAATTGTTCTGATTTATGTTGTGTTTTAAATAATTTCTAAATATGAGATTCAACTCCCACCTTCTACCTCTATACCTAATAGTAATTGCTGCAAGGGATTAGCCACCATGACTGGCTCTCCCTCTAGGTGTGGGGTATAAAATGATGGCATTAACACCAGGCGCCTGACACTAATGAAGCTCTATAGACTGAAGTGCTGCAGCAGCTGGCATACTAGTGTGGCTCCCAATCATTTCTGTTCCAGTTTAGAATACCAGCCAATTGGGATTGCCTGTCTCCAGGAGATGCATCTTTGGTGAGAAGATACATAGATACATAGACAGTGCTGGCAGATAAGGACCTATGGCCCACCCAGTCTGCCCAAGATGTCAGTTTACTTTCCAAAACCTGGGTAAGACAAGCATACAGTGCAGGGAAGTCTATGTGTAGTGGGACAGTAGCAATACTAATAAATAAAAAAAATCCCTTTTAAGGTTAATAGGGAAATTTGGGACTTTAATGGTAGATATATCATTTTTTATTGAATATTAGAAATGTAGCAAATTATTTTAGGGGCTGTATATGGCCCAAATTGTGAGTCCCCTCATTTTTTCACACATCTGCTGGGTTTATTGACTGTTAATCTGCCTGTCCTAACCATACTGGGGGTAACTGGAACATTGTACCATACTCACCCATAGATGGATCTGATTCCCAAAAGGAAGGCCTATCCCCTTCACAAGTTGCTCTACATGACCTTCCAACAGGAGCTGATCTTTTGGATGTGTGGAGGGTACTAAACCCTGGAGAACGTCAATATACCTTTTTTTCACCCCCAAATAAATGTCTTCCCACATTGATTTCCTCCTTTTCAGTTCCTTCTCCCTCCCTGGAGTAATAAATGCAGATATACATACGAGGGTCATATCAGACCACTCTCCCATTTCTCTTACATATCTCATTGGGCCAGGTATTAGAAGGGATGCTCTCTGGAGATTGAACAATCAGTTGCTCCAAAAACCTGACTCCCTGCAGCACATTAAAAATGTCCTTTCTAATTTCCTACTTAACAACAGAAACTCAGTCCCTAAAATAGATGTGATCTGGACAGCCCTGAAATGCTCCCTTAGGGAGGAGTGTCTCCAGTTGTTTGCTACAAAATCTCGACAATTCCAATCTCAGCAGAAAATTTTGCTTCATGCTATTCACTGATTGGAGCAAACCCTTAACCGGCAATCCCCAGATGCCAATTGGGCAGATTTATATAATTTGCAAGCCCAATACTCAGCCCTCAAGTATCAAAAAGCAGAACTTGCATTGAAACGTACCAAAATGAAGTATCTCAATACAGGGGAGAAAGCTGGAAAATTACTTGTCATTCGGCTTCGGCAATCTATGGCTTCCTGTGTTATTCCATGTATCAAATCTGATACAGATGGCCAATTGGTTACTGCACCTAGAGAAATTGTTGAGCTTTTAAGAACATATTACCAGAAACTGTACTCTGAAGACCAAACTGATAGTCCTGCAGCTGCAGCTGTTTCTAGTTATCTTAAGTCTATTGATCTCCCCAACATATCACATCAACAAGTAGCTTCACTTGGCAACTTGATTAGCACAAATAAAGTCATTGCTGCAGTTGAACAGCTTTCCCTAGATAAATCCCTTGGACCAGATGGGCTCTCTAATAACTTATTTAAAGCATGTATACAGGAACTTGCTCCCCTTCTAATGGATATATATAACTATTGGTTTTCTGAGTGTATGTCAGAATCAAATTTCCTTAATGCATTAATCACCCTTATTCCCAAACCTGGTAAGGATCCCACATATCCAGAAAGCTACTGACCCATTTCATTGATTAATACTGATGTTACGATGCTAGCCAAGATGCTGGCCACTAGATTGGGACCTGTGCCACCCAATCTCATTGGAAGGGAGCAAACTGGTTTTCTGACAGGCAGATCATCAGTGGACCATATGCGTAAATTAATGTATATTCTCTCAGCATCCAGGGATTCAGATCTCCCTGCAGCACTGATATCCCTGGATGCCAAGAAAGCTTTTGATATGGTCTCTTGGGATTTCCTTTTTGCAACTCTGACCCACATTGGTCTCCCTTCGAGTTTCCTCAGGTGAGTTAGATTACTATATTCCTCCCTGTCTGCCCAGATCTGTTGCAATGGCATACTGTTAGACTCCCTTTCACTTCAAAGAGGGACCAGACAGGGTTGCCCCCTTTCCCCACTATTGTTTAACCTCTATCTAGAACCCCTGATCCAGATATTGATAGCCTCCCCAAAACTTCAGGGAATTAGGTTAGGGGACCAACATTACACCCTATCTGCTTATGCAGATGACCTTCTCTTACATCTTCAAAACCCCTTAATAGGTATTCCTGCTCTTATTGATGAGATTGACCACTTTTCAGCAGTCTCTCACTATAAGCTTAACAAGTCTAAAACTAAAGTTTTTCCCTTGAATAATAAAACCCCTCTGTCAGTGCTGAACAATACTAATATTCTGTGGGAACCCAAGTCTATCACTTATCTTGGATTTCAAGTTACCAGAGAGATGCCTACCATGCTTAAATTGAATCTTACAGATTTAGTGACCACAATCAATGCTGACCTGGACAGATGGGGAGACCTTCCTCTTTCTTTATGGGGATGAATAAATATGGTAACGATGAATGTTTTGACCCATGTACTGTACCCCCTTGGGATGTCGGGTTTGTTTCTTCCTAAAAAAATGGTTCTCTAAGCTGCAAGCCATGCTAACAACATTCCTATGGAAGGGCAAGAGTGTTAGACATTCTTACTTGAAACTCTATGTGCCAAAACTGCAGGGGGGTTATCTATACCCTCTTTTTTCTCTTATTATTATGCCCACCATCTCAATAAATTGTCATATTGGTCAAAGGAGATGTTAGATAGTGATTTGCAGACTTACTCCCCCTTGTGGCTTGATATTGAATGATTCCTAGCAGCTCAGCATCATTGTTCCCTCCTTGCCCTCCTATATGTTATTCCTAGAGTGCTTCCTAGGACTCTTCGGAATACTCTATTAGATTGGTCAATTAGAGCCTTACAGCAGTTGCAAACATATCTTTCACATACCTGGCACCTTTCATTGGATCAACCTATCATGGGAAATCCCCATTTTAAAATCGGGCATAAACTTATCCCTTTGACCTTTTGTCCTCCTTTGACCAATAAGAAGGTCTCTGACCTATATTCTGAAGGTAAAATACTCCCCTTTTCCCTCTTCAGACTTAGATTTAAAGTGCCTGTAACAGCTTTTTTCAAATATAAACAGCTTAGAGAAACCATTTTAGCCCATATGGGTGGCAGAGAGATACACTTAAAGTCCCCTGATATTTTTAACAGACTCCTGCAGGTAGCAAGAGAACCCCATGCAGTGTCTGCAATTTATGAAGAAACCCAATCAGTGGATCCTGCTTTATCTCAGGGGTTTTGTTACTATTGGTCTCAAGTGCTCTCTTTTAATACTGAACCTGAACTCTGGAGGGAATTATGGCAATCACTATATAAATTTGTAAAACAAGACTGATTGCATTTGATACATTTTAATATTATACTCAATTTATATTTTACGCCACTTAAACCTTTCAGATTGGGTCATCTGTCTTCCCCTAATTGTGCTCGATGTGTCAATTCCACCGGAACTTTATATCATATGTTATGGGCCTATTCAGTGGTCCAGACCTTTTGTCAATCCATTAGACAAATACTAGACCCTTTTTTGGGTCTCAACTCATTTTTCACTCCAGAGATCTGTTTATTATATATCTTTCCAAAGGGTACTCTCAACTTTAGAAAAGCACACTTGGCTCTGATTTCTGCCACAGCCAAGTTAATTATCATGAGACACTGGACAGATAATGCAGTTTTGTCAGTGACAGAATGGCATAAAGAATTGTTATTTGCCCTCCAATTAGAGAAGTACACCTTTGTTATGAATATTCGGTCACATATTTATCATCTTAGGTGGGGTCCACTAGATGCCCTACTTACTGCCTGGGAAACCATAACCGATCAACTCATAATAAGTTTTGCATATGTATATTTAACTGATTAAAGATGCACACACTTGATTGGGGTGGGTGAGGGAGGTTGTAGGGGATTAAAGAGGGTGGTGTAGGAGGGAGGGAGGGGAAGGAGGTTTACCTCAGATCTGTATATTATTCCATTATTGTACTTCTAGATTGATACATTGCATTTGGGGTACTCCTCCTGAGTGTCCTACTGCTACCCACATGTCTGTCAATGATTGTTATAATAATCATAAGAAAAAAAGATAAAGAAAGCTTATTGAATTAAAAAAAAAAAAAGAATACCAGCAAAGTGAGCAATAAATTTAATAACATTTTCTTGAACAGTGGTTTGTGAGTTTTCTTCCCTTCTGCTGCCTGTGGTGGGTGATGTTAGGTGGGAGAGAGCCATGGAACTGTGGGAAACCAGACAAAAACCTGCAGGGTGGTTGGAGGAGTGCAGCAGTCCTTATCCTTGTGCAGCTCTGGCCACAAGTAAATCCTTTGCTTCTGAGCTCCCCAGCTGCATTTGTAGACTTTTTGGGGCTGGGAGAACAACTCACTGATCATATCCTGCTGGGGGAGGGTCTGATTAAAGATGCAGCTCCTGCCACGAGTGCTGATCAGCTGCTCCTCCTGTACTCTCCAGCTCCATTTGTGTAGTTTCTGAGGACTGGAAGAGTGAGTGAGAGTGGTGTCACTTAGTTTGGGGGGGGGGGGAAACGTAGCAGTCCATGTCTTCGTGCAGCTCTGACTGCAAGTAAATCCACTGCTCCTGAGCTCCCCAGTCACAGTTGTAGACATTGTAGAGTTGAGAGAGCAACTCACTGATCATCATGTGGGGGGTGTCCGATTAAAGATTGGGCTCATTGCTGTGAGCACTGACCAACTGCTCCTCCTGTGCTCCATGGCCCCATTTGTGTAGTTCCTGAAGTTTGAAAGAGTTAGTAAGAGTGCTATCACTAAGTTGTTGGGGGGGGGGAACACAGCAGTCTGAGTCTTCATGTGGCTCTGGCAAACTGCCCCTCCTGTGGTCCTCAGCCCCATTTGTGCAAGTTTCTGATGAAAGGGAGGGCAAGTGATAGCACTGTCACTTAGTTCAGACTAGGACTTTGTGTAAGGTCCATCAGTTTGTTGGATCCAAAAATTGTGGCCTGGGAGAGCAAGGTAGGTAGGTAGATAATTTTATTGATCAACAAATGTCTTTACAAACTTATATAAAATTTCAATAATAGTACACATGTATAAAGATATTGCACATTGAAAAATTTTTTTTACATAAATCATCAACTAATTTTACTACGCTAAAAAGACGGTTGTTGCATTATTAAAAAAGCATCACTATCAGTAGACAGTGCAATTGGCATCTAGAAAACAGCCAGAAATTAATATCCTTTCTTCGTCACATTTCAAGGGAATGTAGAAATTTATACAGTAATGAAAGAATATGTGTATCGCTGGAATTGGGAGAGCAAAGGGTGAAACACCAAATAAGGAGACTGGAAGACCACAAACACAAAAAAAATGTGAGGTGGGAGATATCAAGTAAGCACTAGGCTGGAAGACCATAAACACACACACACACACACATATGCATGCACGCATGTGCACATACACACACACACACACACACAAAACAACTTACTGTACCATCTGTTTCCATTGCTGTCTACTACAAAGCAATCTGCTCTCTGCCTTAGCTCCACTCCTGCTATTCATGGGGTGGGGGTGCCTAACTGAGCACTCAGAAAAGAAATAGAGCAGATTAATTGCAAAAGCAAAAAATAAAAGGGACTCCATATACAAGTGAAGCCCTCCAGGATTAAACCCAATTCTGCAGCATTCTGCAGCATGCTACAGCAGAGTTACTGCAATAAACAATGCAATTTCAATGGGAATTAGTCCCTTTTGTCATGCAGGAAACTGTGACACTGTGCTTCATCCTGCAGTGTCACAGTTTCCTGCATGACAAAATGGACTAATTCCCATTGAAATTACATTGTTTACTGTAGTAATGCTGCAGAACTGGGTTTAATTATGGTGAGCTTCACTTATATATTTAGAAAAGATTTTTTACTTGGAAATAAACTAATATTTTTTAACAGTACTTATTGATAGATATTTTCTTGCCATTTTGTAAGTGTGATAAGCCACTCTAGGGTGAGCATTAAAGGATTTTAATTCACTTCCCAGGGGGTGTGGACACTCAGCCTGCAGCCTCTTTCCTTACCATGCCCTGGATGTGCATTAAAATCCATTAGTGCATACCCTGTTGTGGCTTTATTACTTACATATAATTAAGCATGGACAAATAAAAATAGATAATGAGGATTTGGTGAAACTACAGTAAATGAGAGAACTCAAGGGTATGATACTAAATTGGTTGCACAGGGTTTTAAGCTGTATCTGAAGAAGCATTTTTTCAATAAAAGGGTTGTCAGGCTGCGGAATAAAGTACTTCACTGGCAAGTGCAATACTTACAGAGACATCGCCTGTTCTCAAGACAGCGATGGACACCACTTTTTTATTCTGTTTGTCTATTTGTTAACTGGGTAAGCACATTGGGTACAGTGTCTTGTTTCAGGAATGAACCAGGCCGTATGGCTAAACAAAAAGTACAACATATGCAAAAACATCGACCACTGTGAATAAAAGAGTGCAACCATACTGGATTCAAGAATACAATATTAGACAGCATATCAAAAACATGTACAGGCAGATTTTTCTTTTAAGTTGCTATGTAAGTTTTTGTTTTTTTTGTTACACATAAGGTGACTGGGACAGTGCTCATAGATAGACACCAGCAGGTTGTTCCAAAATATAGCAGCAATATGTCAAAAGGCCTAGACCAGTATAACCACCCCCACCCAGGAGGTGTGAGACTATACCTGTCCGATAATACCTGGGCACAGTCTATAAAGCCTTCAGGTAAATGGTGCCTAGGCTCATTTGGTATTGGAGGTAATAAAGTTACGTGGTGCCTCCACTTATGGGGATCTTTTTAACATAAGGCTGCCGGGGTGCTACCCCACAGGAAATGAATGCATCCCCCACCCTTGTAACAAGGAAACTTTATACTTATACACAACTCCCTCTAATGTATACAGTACACCAAGCATGGAAAACAAGGAAATACAAGAAAATGCATGACACAATAAATTGTAATACAAAAACAAGGGATATTTTTTAGGGGGAAAGAACAAGCTCTTGGTGGGGAAAGGAATGGATTAAATGCAATGAAACAATAGTTCACAGATTACTTCCCCAAAACCTGCCACTCTCGTGAGTTCCCACACAGTATTCATTGTTTCCCCCCTTCAGTACTGGTGTACCAGTACCCCCAAAGTCCCTTAGGAGTTTCCAAAACAGACTTTTAAATGTATGCACACATCAGGCAGTTGCAAGCGTGATACTGGACCACAGTGCAGAACTGGCTGATGGTTGAGGATCCCAAACAAATTATTCAGCACAAATGCTAGTTGCATCTGGCTGTTGAAGTTCTATAAATGAGCTTTGTATAAAAGTCATGCAGAAATGCCCAGCAATTACTTTTACCTAGACCTGCCTAGCAGAAACATTTGAGAGGTATTGACTGAGTACTCACAACCTTAGCAGACTCTGCAGGTTGGCTCTGTCGGGATGTCACCCTCAGGGTTGCAGATGCAGGTGATGGTACAGGTGCAGTGGACCCAGCACACGTGCCAGTAGTAAGTGTTGCTGCTTTCCAATATCCTCTGTTGTCCTTGTCACCCCACAAGGGAACCTGGCTTCACACAACTCCAAGAGGTACGCAATCACTCAGGGTCTCAGGTAACTCAGGCCCTCTAGTCCTGACAGATCACTAAAGCCCAGGTCATGCACTTTGGTGTTGTACCTGGAAGGAATAAAAGCCTTTTACAAATTTATTTTCTTCCAACCTGTTGATTGACTGCTATATTCACTTATAGGTCTTTCTCCTTCACTCTCCCAGATGAAGCTGTTTAGTCTTTTAAGTGTTTTCCATGTGCAGAAATCCAGGGATCAATTATCATTGGCTGGTATCTCATGCATTATTTATTATGCTAAACCCCTTGTTCTCAGTGGCTGGCAGTTTCCTGGGAAAAGCATGAATACAAGACATCTTCAAGCAGAGCCAGCTTGCAATTTAGCTGCTTTTTGCAGAACTGAGCTATTCTTTAAATTGTGTGTCAGTTTTAGAGGGATAGGATGCACTAAAACCTGAACTAGACTGCAGCTTGCTAGCTGTGCACAGCTAAGCACAGGCTTACCCAAAGTTCCCAGGCAGGCTGTGTTGTCATCTGACCACTTTCCAGTAGTCATGGGACTAGAGAAATTACAAACGTAGCTGCTCCTTCAGTCTTTGACCCTATCTTTTATTTTAAACATGTTGCTACCCTTGGCGTGGCTTCTGGTCATCAGGATGAATACTTCTTAGTCCCTGCTGCCATCCAGTGGGACTGGAGGATGAACTGCTGGCAGACAAGCACCAATAAGTGTCCTCAATGTACATGTTCCCATGGGAGAAGTGCTTTGTAATTGCAACAGTTTTAACTTGTGCAGCTTTGAGAGCTGCTTGGAACTGAGCAACCTCTTTTCTGTGGCCTCCCCTACCCTGAAGGCAGTCCAGTGCATCAGGAGAGTAGTCTTTGGGCAGCATAGGCCACTGGTGTCCATGACATGGCGGCACTGAAGAAAAGGACTGCTACTGGAGTGGCTTCCTGGCCACACTGCCACCAAAGCTCCACACCCTGCAGGGTCTTAGTGTGCTTAGAAAATAGAGTGAAGGCCTGCCTATCAGTGCAGCAGTTGGATATCTGCTTGCAACACCAGTGACCCAGGTTCGGGAACAGACCAGCGGCACTGGAGGGCTGGCCGGGGGGGAGAAGGCTCGAGCATCTGAAGACTGCTCACTTTCTTCCAGGGGAAAGGCAGGGATGCCGCCCGGCACCTGCTGACTCCTGGCATAGGCCGGAAGCATAGCAGTGGTGGGGCTCTGATGACTAGAGCAGCGTGGCGGACATCGGTATGTGCCTAGACATCAGACTGCCATGCCCTTGGGGAGAAAAGCAAGGAGGAAAATACAGCCCTGGGGCAACCAGATGATGGCTCCCCCACTGGCATGGAAAGCCTCAGCAAGCCATTCCCATCTCAGCAGCACCCCAGGGCCAATTGTAGAATGCACTGGCCGCCCCACCAGTGCCTTCCCCCCTCGGAGGAGGGGGACCCATCCGGTGAAGGGATACGCCGGGTAACTCTGGGGCTGGCTGCAATGTGAGGTGGAGATTGGGGAGTAGGGTGCCGGTGGAGGACTAGGAAGGCCCGAAGGAGTGGTCGGACCAGAGCAGGTAGGAGCAAAAAAAAAAAAAAAAAGATAATGAAGTGAGCAAATAAAAAAATCAAAAAATCTCTAAAAGATTCAAAAGACACAAAAATATAATTAAATATTTCCTAGAAAATGTCCAGTAATAAAGTTGACAGTGAAGTGTACACCCCATCCCCTAAAGGTGCAGCAGAATGTTTGAACAGCCAAACTGTATAACAAAAAAAGGGACACACTGATGGAGCCCCTCCCAGGTGATACATAGGGGTGTTCCTGCTCTGTTTCAAGAGGCAATCCAGCTTTGTTTAAACCTCAGCTCTGTTTGTGTGTGCCACTGTTTTTTTTTTGGGGGGGGGTAATGTTAAATAGTCCCTCCACATATGGTTTCCTGTTGTGAGTCATATGTCTTTCTAAACAGTCGAGAGAAGGTGTGCTTCTTTACCATGGAATATAAGAATTCAAATAAAAATAAGAAATCTTGCCAGCTTCATAGCAATGAGTCAGATGCTTTGTAAAAGTCAATTGCCCCCTCCCTAACTAACCCTCACCAAAACCCCCAAAGTGCCTTACTTATATATATATATGTAAGAATTCAATATTCTGCAGTATTCTAGCATGGTATACAGTCAAGTGGGTACAGGAAACAGCGTGGGAATGTGGGCGAAGCAGTTAGGGTGAAGCTGATTTGGCCGCATGGGATTTTGATGCACCCACCACCATGGCGTCGGGAACGTGGAGCCCCCTAACTGTGCCCCCCCCATTGTGCACCAGGTGGGGAATGTTTATATTTGTTTGTGTGGGTCGGAGGGGTGAAGCCCCCATAACAGGGCCTACATGCGGTATGGTAAGCAAAGTGTGCAGTGCAATTCCGTGTTGCATGCCTTACTGTTGCCCTTTTTCCCGCATCCACTTGCCCTCAGCAAAATTGTTTTCGCCCTATTGTGGCTGACCCTTGTAGTAGAATGCTTACTCCACCCCATACAAACACACAGACATGGAATGTTAGCATGGAATGTACGCATTCAAAATTCTGCAGTATTCTACTGTGACACACTCACATAAACACACACAGGCCTCATTTGCAGCCAGAGTTTTAGTTTTATCTTTGGCAGAGTTAGCAGCAGAGGATTCACTATCAGGCTGTATAGGATATAACGACGATTCTTCATGCTCATCAAAGAGGCACCAGAAATGAAAACTCTGAATACTGCTTGATTATATGTGTAAGGAGAATATCATGAGTGGAAATACATGTTCAATTGTTTATTTATTTTTCGATTAAGGGACTTTTATTTTTAGGACCTTGTTAAAGTTGTTATGTAAGAGTAAAGGTAGCAGTCGTATTTATGATGGAAATCAAGACTAAGTAAAGTAGCTCCCGAAGTCTGTATGTGATTTGCCAAAATTCCAGCTCACATGGTTTGGCCTTTTTCTTTACAGGATGGTATGCAAGCAACAATACACAAGTGGGTAGGGGTGTTGGGCTACACCCAGCTGCCCAGGGGCATAGTAAGGCCTGACACCATAGGCGGAGGGCCTTACAGTCCCTGGAAAGGTGAGTATAGTCCAACCTAGAGTGTATTATTGTGCTTAGAAAGTGGGTATCTGTTTACCATATTAAATAAAATGTTTAAAAAGGTAAAAACATGTAAAAATGAATTAAAAACATTTTCTGTAAAGTAATCCTTCCACTGGTAGAATTGCCAGTAGAGGGCCGTGATGTTTTACTGAGAAACATTTTTTTTTTCCAAGTCAAATTTTATTAACAGAATTTTCCGCAACATTAGAGGCAGTTAACATGAGAAATAAAACAAGAGTACAGTAACATATTCTACTAAAACAGCCACTCCCACCCTCCCCCCCTGTACAGCAGTATTGTGCCACTTTACAGCATAAGTTCTAAGACATTATTCATAAGTATACAGGGCTACCTACTGAGAAACAGTACTTATATCCGGGTAGCAATTATTAAGGAGTGAAGGGGATCCCATATATGTGTGTAGATGGGTAATCTATTGTGGAGGCTGGATATAGCTTTCTCTGTACGTAGGTTAGCAAGGATTTCGTTCACCCACTCCTGTAATGTCAGAGTGATCTTATCCTTCCAATGGCGTAAAATGAGTTTTTTTGACAGATAATGCAATCATGAAGATATGAAACCTCCTTACCTTGACCCTGATGGAGGACAGGTCCCCTAGGAGACAAATGTCAGGTGTAAAACACTCCTGCAGACCCAGTAAGGGGTCCTGAAAAGCTCTGATAGAGTCCCACAAAAAATATATTTTAGGACACGACCAAAATATATGAAGGAGTGTTCCCTCTCCCTGGGAACATCTAACACATATGTTTAAGTCAAGGAGACCCCATTTCACTAACTTAATAGAGGTATGGTACATGTTGTGCAGAATGTGGTATTGCATAAGGCGCAATCTATCCTGGGACACATATCTATGACAGGACCTCCACAAGGCCTGCCAGTTGGGAGAATATTGGGGAAATATAGAACTCCAGAAGCTGGTCAGTCCGGGGGAGTCCCCATACCGTCTATGAAACAAGTCTTGATATAATTTAGAAACGACACCCGAGGACCCTAGTAGGGAAGAGGATTCTGGGATCAGGGCCCCGACCACTTGGTATGGGGGGGGTGTTGCCCATCACTGTTGTAAGTAAGTGCTTTAATTGCACCACTTTGAAGTGTGAGTATACCGGAATAGTAAATTTCCGAATAAGATAATCTGCTGAAAGCCATTTTCCCTCATCATCCAGGAAGGAGGATACTATCCCATCACCCAATTGGGACAGCCATGTGCGAGGAATCCACTGCTTATTCATGGTGAAGGATGGAGAGTTCCAGATGGATTGGGCCCGGTCAAACTGGGGGATATAGCGCAAAAAAGAGCAAAGCTGTGCATATGCTTTTAAGGAAATCATAAAAGTGGGACATTTCACGTCACCTTGTAACTGGGACACTTTTACATAAAACAAGGTTAGGGGATCCGTATTCATAGAATGGATTAAATCCAACTCTATTTTGAGCCATGTCGGTTGTAGATTTTCGGGTCACGGACATACCCATTTCAGGCATTTCGCCAGATGGCTAACCCAATAATATATAGCCAAGTGAGGAATCCACAATCCCCCATCAAGTTTAGAGGCGGCCAACTTATGGTATGCCAGTCGGGGGTTTTTGTCATACCAGATAAACTTGGTGAAGATACTGTACATTTTCTGAAACCAGCATAAAGGAATAAATGAATTAAGAAGAGAGAGGGGGGAGAAAATTATTGGGAAGATATTCATCTTGATTATATTAATCCAGCCCCATAATGAAACCGGGAGTTTAGACCATCTATCCAGGTCTTGAATTATAAGCTGGGAAAGAGGCTCCAGATTTTCCATGAACCATGCTGAGGGATTACGCATTAATTTGATGCCCAGGTATTTCAGTATCCTGGGAGCCCAACACAAACCAAAGGGAGTAATGTCAGTCTTAAAGATCTTATGATTCAGGGAGAAAAAGGAGGATTAATTAGCATTTAATTTATAGTTTGAGAGGACACTGAATTTATCAATTTCACCCAACAAGACTGGAACAGAGGACAACGGGTGGGATAAGTAAAGAAGGAGATCATCCGCGTATGCAGTAATCTTAACCTCATGGCACCCCACCCAGATGCCCTGTATCCCCACATTGCTGAGGATATTTTGAATGAGAGGTTCCAGATACAGGTTAAATAGAAGAGGAGAGAGGGGACAACCCTGTCTAGTGCCTGAATATAGTGAGAAAGACTTAGAAAATGCACTGTTTCCTGAAATCTTTGCTGAGGGGGCTTTATATAATGCTCGGATCCAGGCTATAAAAACAGTAGGAAACTGGAAGGCCTTGAGGACCTGGAACTAAAAGTTCCAGTTCACATGGTCAAATGCCTTCTCGGCATCCAGGGAGACCAGCCCAGCAGGAAAAACGGCATCCCTGGACACCGAGAAGACATGTGAAAGGGTGCCCAGATGATCTGAGGATGAACGTCCCTTCATGAACCCAACCTGAGCCATACCTATTAGGTCCGGAAGGACCACAGTTAACCTATTGGCCAATCTCTTCGAAAGAATTTTGATGTCTTGATTTAAAAGGGATATGGGCCTGTAACTTTGGACTAACACGGGGTCTTTGTCCAGTTTGGGGAGAAGAACAATCAGGGCTTCGAACAGGTAAGCATCCACCTCCACCCTGGACAAAATATGCTGAAATAGCCGGTAAAGCACTGGCAGTAAAAGTTCTTGAAAAGCTTTGTAAAATAATGAGGAGAACCCATCTGGCCCCATGACCTTGTCTGACGGCAAGGCTCCTATAACCTCCGAGATCTCCTCCTGGGATATTGGAGAGGCCAAAAAACTCTTGTGTTGTTCTGTTAGGGAGGGCAGATGGGAGTCCTTTAAATACTTCTCCAGAATCTCCGGACAAGGAGGGCTCTCCATGTCCCTATATAATTGTTCGTAATATAGTGCAAACTCTTGCACTATCTCAGAAGGGAATACTCTCAGAGACCCATCTGCCAGTGCCTGAATTGGGGGGATGAATCTTGCAGATTCCTGTTGTTTTAATTGCAATGCGAGCAAACGCCCCGCTTTCTCTCCCTGGTCCATATAACTGGCTCTGGTTCGGATAATAGCTAACTCTGCCTTTTCCCTTAACAAATCTAGGTATCTGTCCTTGGCCACCAGAAGCTTCTTTCTGTTCTCACTGGAAGTGCTGACAGAGAGGTTAGCCTCGAGGGACCGAATTTGGGACAATAACCGAGAAACATTTTTTATTTTCTGGCAGTCACTTTCATTTGTGGTTTGCTCCCCATGGTGAGTCACATTTGTTCACAAGCTGGGTTTGTTTTAGCAGTTGGGAAGAGAATGAGAGGGATGGAAGCAAGGGTGTGGTGCAATCGGGAAAGAGTGCCAGCGCACTCAAGGAATCTATTGTGAGTGTCTCCAGTACTGACAATGTAAAATTGTGTCTACTGTCACAAGCTCTGCAGTGTTGTGGATCAAGAAAAATAAAATAAAACAAAAGTGGTGTGGGAGGGGTGGACAGAATTAAACAAAATCAATAAATGTTGTGGCTACAAGAGGTAGCAGTCAAGTGACTAAAGTCAAGTGTGACTGTGCAAAGTGAATGACCCACAGGAAAAAAAATGGCATCCAGTTCAAAACTTAACATTCCATGACCAACTCATGGATATATTTGGTTTATGGGGCAACTTGGTACCGGGTCTTGTTTTTTAGTGGTCACTCTTGAAAAATAAATGCATGGCTGGAGAAAAGGATTAGCCATTCAGAGTTCAGGATTTCACCTACCATTTCTAATGTAATATAAGCAATTCAAGGGCAGCTTAAAAAACATATTTTTTGGTGGTTACCATGCCGCAGTTATTGTGTTAAGTCCTTGCATTTTGTGGTTGCCCATCCATATTGCTGCTGTTTTAGAACCCTAATAAACTGATGTTTTAGCAATTCTGCAGAATTCCACCATAGTTGTTATTAATTATTTCTGAGTTATTTTCTTGTCTTGCAGGAAAACAGAAAACTTAACAAAGGAACATAGAATTTGATGGCAAATGAGGACTGATTGGCCCACCCAGTCTGCTCATTTTTCCCTACCTACATTATCACCTCAGGCACTACTTGATCTACAGCTCTTTCTCCCTCACCACTTCCTTTCTGCTATGATTATCCGGTATCTATCCCATGTATTCTTGAACCCCACCACTGTTTTGGCCCCCACCACCTCCACTGGAAGGTTGTTCCACTCTCTCTCTTTCTGTGATGAAGTACTTCTTCACATCTTTCCTGCAGGTATCCTGTGATGAGAGTGACCACGACTTAGCACTTTCAAAAAGAGTGACTCAATAATGGCACCTGTTCACAGGGCTACTGGACAGGGAGGGTGACTGGATGGGGGTGTCGGCGAATATAGCGACATTCGCTATATGTACAAGCACGTGGGGGGGTGAGCACACCGTTTGGGTGGAAGGAGAGGGAGGGTTTGTGAGGTGTTACACAGCAGTGGCTGCTGAGCTGGATGTGTGGCATGGTGGGATGGTGGCAGACTAGAGTTGGGAGGGTGCAGGGTTCAATTCTGGGCATGTTTGTTTTTTTGCGCCGGTCTGGGATTTTCTTTTTTTTTTTTTTGTTTTGCACTCCCTCTCAACATGCACCCCCCTGGAGTTGAGAATCCTTTATTAAGGGAGTCTTGAAGTGCAGCCATGCATAAACAAAAAATCGATGTCTCCGGCACCCTTTTGCTTATGCTGCCGTGAGTGTACATTGCCAAAATTGATTTTCAGCGATGTATGCTCTCCATGACTGCTATTGCCTTTCTGCAATTGCCGTCATGACTTGGAACCCTCCTGAATCTACCCTCTTCCAGTTTTGCAGCTTGTTTTCTTGCTCTTGAGCACTTTTTTTTCAGAAAAATACTTCTCTACTTTACCTTATTTACCCTATGAGGTATTTAAAGGTCTCTGTCATACCTATCCTTACCCTCCTCTCTTTCAGGGTATACATATTGTGGTCCTTTAGTCTCCTCTCGCAGGGCTTTTGATGCAGACCCTGCACCATTTTAGTTGCTTTCCTCTGGACTGCCTCCACTCTGTCTATGTCCTTCTGGAGATGTGGTCTCCAGAAAATCACAGAACTCAAGATGGGCCCTTAGCAGCAATCTATACAGAGGCAACACCACTTCCCTCTTTCTGCTAATGATACCCCTCCCTATGCACCCAAGCATCCCACTAGCCCTCCCGACTGCCTTGTCACAATGCCTGGCCACCTTTTGAGGTCATCAGAAGTCTTTTTCCTGCTTGGTAGTTGTCAATACCACGCTACCCATTTTGTACTCTCTCCCTTGGTTAGGTCCATGTACTTATCCCAGGCTCTTTTGAAGTTGTCTACTGTATCCACTCCCACCACCTATTCTGGCAGACTGTTCCATGGCCATACCACTCTCTCAGTAAAGAATCTCCCCCTGATGTCCCCTCTAAATCTACCTCCCTCTAGTTTGTAGGCATGCCCTCTAGTGGAATTGTTCATACTCATTTGGAAGATGGTGTGGACCCTCACTCTGTTTATGCCCTTCAAGTACTTGAATGGTTCCACCATATCCCCTCTCTCTCTCCGTCCTCTCCTCCAGCATGTACAGGCCCAGCTCCCCCAGTCTCTCCTCACATGACTTCCGCTATAACCCTCACACCATTTTGGTTGCTCTTTTCTGGACTCTTTCCAACCTGTCCCTGTTCCCTTGCAGATATGGCCTCCAGAACTGGACCCCATATTCCATGTGTGATCTGACCATGGTTTTGTATAGTGGCAGAATCACCTCCCTCCTTCTGCTTGTGAATCCCCTCCCTATGCATGCCAGCATTCTGAGTGCCTTTCCTGCTGCTCTGTCACACTGACTCCGGACTTTCAGTTGTCTGAAATAGTGAATCCCAGGTCTTTTTCCTGTTCTGTTACCTCCAGCTCCACCTCCTCAAGCCGGTACTTTGCCCTTGGGTTATTGCGCCCCCTAAGCATAATTTTGCACTTTTTTGTTTTGAACTGCAACTGCCACCTTTCTGACCACTCCTCTAGCCTAGCCAAATCCTCCCTCATAGCCTCCACCCCCTTCCATCGTATCAACCCTATTACTGCGTATCTTCATATCATCAGCAAACAGACACACCTTTCCCTGTAGACCCTCCGTGATGTCCCCAGTGTATATGTTGAAAAGCATGGGTCTCAACACAGACCCCTGGGGAACCCCACTCATCACCTTTTCTTCCTTTAAGTGTACCCCATTCACCACAACCCTTTGTGTCCTCCCCTCCAACCAATGTTCTACCCAGTTTGTGAGCTTGCTTCTCACTCCTAAGCTGTCTACTTGCCTACCAGCCTCCTGAGGGGGGCAGAGTCAAATGCCTTCCTGAAGTCCAGGTAGGCCATGTCCACCACCTCACCCTGGTCCCATATCTCTGTCACTCTGTCAAAGAATCTAATCAGGTTGGTCTGCATGAGCTTCCACCTGTGCATCCTTGTTGATTGTCATTTAGGAGGCCCCCCCAGATATTTTATCAGCCTTTCCTTAATAAGTGCCTCCATTAGTTTACCAAGCACGGAGATCAGGCTAACTAAGCAGTAGTTTCCTGGCTTCTCCTTTCCTCCCCCTTTATGTAGGGGTACTACCTCAGCCCTTTTCCTGTCCCTTGGAGACAAGTGGCTCATGGGGCCTGGACAATCTGGGCATGCTGATGTCTGTGAAAAGAAACTGAGAGTATCTTCACATGAGTATAAATCATGTCTTTACAGAGTACCAAAAATAGATCATTTTAAAATTCTTAAGACATATAGCTTTAGTAGATGCTTTAATTTTAGAGTTTTTTTCAGCACAGGCAGTGGGAGCTGTAGGGATAAAAAGCAATTTCAAATGCAAAGGTGTGGTTTGCACATTTATGGAATTCAAGCACACAGAAAAGAAAAAATAATCAGTGCCTTAGCTGGGATTTGAACCCAGGCCACCCAGAATACTGTTTCGGTTGCACTACCAGCTGTACGAAAAAGCAGCCTACTGATACTTAACAGGTGAAGGTAATTTATGGTATTGTATGGTGTCAAGGTTATGCTTGTGAATAATTCCACTATAGCTAAGCCTATGGACTGGTAAGTTAACATGCTGACGAGGAGATTCCCCTGGCAACAGACGGACTTTGCCCATTCTGAGTCTGAAACTTTGCTTTCTGTACCCATTTTGCTTCAGATGACAAGATTCTGATGCCCATAATTCAGTTGCTTGGTTTTATTTTTGAAGGTTACAGTACTAATTGTTCTTCTCAGACACAAAAGGGAAGTAAACTTAAACTCCTTTTGAATTCTCTGGTAGGCATTCAAATATTAAAAATAGTTCTTTACATTTGTCGCATAATAATTTTAGTGATGAGCTCTAATGTGGTTGCATAGCTATTTAATCACTTAGTGACATGCACAGACAGTAACTTAATTTCTTTTGGGTAGTAGGAACTTTAGCCTTTCCAATCCTTTTTCAAACTTTGAATTTCTGTATTCTAAAGCCTTGGACTAAGTTTAATATCGACAGTATATACTATTTTATTTATTTTTGCACTGCTGCATACCCCTGTTGAGAAGAGACTTTGAGGGCTACTGAATGGCCCAGCTGTTGTGCCTGTGCCAGCTCATGAACAGACTCAGGAGCTAGTGGGGAGGCACTGCTGGGCAACAGGGTCACTAGCCAAGGAGAGGTGGTAACAGGTTTCAACACCACAGTGACACCTGTGGAGGACTGGGAGCTGGTTTCCCAAAAGTATGTTGTCAGTGTGCATCTAGAGTCAACTGTGGTCACTATCAGGCATCACAAAGAGGTGGGAGGAGAAAAAGCAAGGGAAAAACATGCTCTCCAAATGTGGGCCTCCCCTTGCAAGGTAGTGGAGTTGGCAGTGAAAGGGCTGGAAGTGTCAATCAATCAATCAATCAATCAATATCTTTATTTATCCAGGTGGGCACCATTGAGCAAGCTCATTTACAAGGTGGACCTGCGGTCCTACAGTAATAATACAGAAAGACAAGTTACAATAGTACAAACAGTAAAAATAGCTGCTATTATAGTAAAAATGCACATTTACAGGTAATATATATTAGAACTACAAGGAGTCATGGATAATGAACTTGTGCTGGATCCAAGCCCCAAACTGTGCATTTTGTAGTGGGAAATGTTAGGAGAGGGTAGGCATACCAGATAGAAGATATCAAGTGCATAATGTAGGGAGAGGTGGGGAATAGGGGCACAAGCAAAGAGGACCCAATTGTTAGAGCAGAGTGAGGGACTGGGAGGGTGGAGGACCGTACAAAAGGCGATGAAGCAATTTTTGCCCCAAAACGCAGTGACATATGGAGGAGAAAAGCTGTCATTGTACTAAGTGCAAGAGGAGGAATATAATAGCAGGGGCATAACTGGGAGGGTCATGGAGGTTGGAGCAGAGGGAGGTGTTGGATGGATGAGGGACCGAATATTTTTGGGGGTGAAAGACAATAATTATCCCCAAGTACGGTAGCATGTGCTAGAATCAGGCTGCAGCTGTTCAGAGCGTCAAAGAATAAGATATGGGAGTTCGGCAATAAATCCTGTGGATCTGTTGGTGGGCATGCTAGAGGCAGAGGCATGCATTTCAGCTGGGGAGCCACCGTTTTCGGGCCACCATTTGAGGGAGGGAGGGAGGTTAGTTAGTGTCTAGTAAATCAGTTGCAAAGTTCCGTAATGCCATCACAGTAAAGTCTTTTGAAAAAAGGGTACTTACTGGGGTTTTCAGCTTAAGTATTTTTTGAGTGTCACCACTCACCAAAAGGATATGCCCCAGGCCCAAGAACTCTGACTCTAGGAAACATGCAATAGTTAAAACCCTGTTTTGTTATCACACTCTAAATGCTCCTTCCCATTTCTGGTAATTAGTGAAATAGCCAAGACTCTGCGTGAGCTTCAACATCATAGTCTAGTACCATAAACAGTGATTGACCGATGTTAACAGTGTGGGCTCGCTGGGACAGTACGCCTTTTACGGGAGTGACCCAGACACTGAGTTACAAGACACTACACAGTACCATGAAGAGAGCACACAAGGAATGAACAATAAGTCATAAACATTTACACATGGAGAGCAATGACAAATATTATTTGAGTCTTAAAAGAGCCACCAACACTTTGAGAAGAACTTTGAAAAACAATATTTGGACACAAAGCAGCTATTATTTCTCATTAGCTCTGGATGCGTTTTAGTGGCCACACATTCTGGAAATGTTCTCATGAAATGATAAGGCCTGTTTGGGGTGCAGATCTGGACGAGGCTCTTCGAGTATCACTATTTGTACTGCTATCAAAGGTAAGTATTTTTTTTTCCTTTTTTACTTTTGACAGAGGTATAAATAGTGTCTTTTTCACCATCTTTTGTTCCCGTTTCTCTTTTTTTTAGGTATTTTTCACTCAGGTGATGAAATCCTGTTGTGACATAGGTCTGGCCTGAAACTGGTTAATTAATTGAGATGATAAGATATTAGAAGAATAGTTAGATGCCATACAAATACTGGATGATGGACATTGAGCAGTGTGTCCTACCAGGGCAGGTACATATTTCATTTATTTATGTTATTCACATGTCAATATCTAACTGTTTTCTGCTCCCGTGTCTCTTGATTTGAGGCATTTTTCAGCTGGAATGGAGAATGGAGACTCAGGCAGCAGCATCAGCTTGATAACTGGTATTTATGCTGGATACTGAGGACTGGTTGACTTCAGTAAGACCATGCACAGTGGTGAAGAAGCTGGTGGAGGAGGTCCGAGCATCAGGCACCAGAATCTCTTTTGTTTTTCATTGGTATTTACAATAAGTACAGGGGACTGGTTGACTGTAATAAGGCCATGCTGCCAGAGGAGGAGACATACATGACAGGATCGAAAGAGACCTGTGAATACAAGAGAGGACTTTTTTTTTCATTCAATATACTTTATTATTCTTTATCACAGGCAGCATATAAGAGCAAGAATACAGTCGTATGGCTACAGATGGAAGTAATGCAAGTACAATAAGGAATCATACATCACTAAACAAAACACATACACTACAAACTACCCTCCCAAAACCCCCACCTCCCTCCACCTCCCTTCCCCCCACTGTGCAGCATGAGTACTAAAATGGCTTATCAAGTGGGGAATCAGCTTTGCCTATGGTTTTCATAGTGCCA
The DNA here is from genome assembly GCA_016271365.2 of Neoceratodus forsteri. Classification (NCBI taxonomy): domain Eukaryota; kingdom Metazoa; phylum Chordata; order Ceratodontiformes; family Ceratodontidae; genus Neoceratodus; species Neoceratodus forsteri. The sequence goes on along the minus strand of CM057450.1, from coordinate 1,455,287,342 downwards.
GCAGAGTCATCAAGGGTTCCCAGACCTTCCAGTATGTCTGGGGCCTATGTCGTATATTGGAGATGTGTTTCTCCAATTGTATGGACAGAAGAATTTCTCGGTACCATTCCATAATCTTACACTTTTACTATACCTGTCACCTGTGAAGAGAAAGAGAACTAATTTTTCTGGCCTCTGTGTCACTGTGTACCTAAGAAAAGAAACTTAAAAAAAAAAAAAAACATGTAATGATAATTACTAGGGCTGTGCATGGTCCAAATAGTATTTCCCAAATACCACGAGTAGTAGGCTTGCCGAATATTCGGATGGACATTCCGAATAGTTCACTATTCGGCTACTATTCAGGACGTACTATTCAGTGGGTGAGATTTCAAAATCTCACAGAGCTTCACTGACCAATCAAAGGCTGTTTTTAGAGCTCAGAGCCAGGAACACCATGTGATCTCCTCACTCTGAGTGTGTAGATGAGAGGAGACAGTTGTTTCTCAGAGAGCTAGCTCTGTTTAGTTTACCACTTGTAACTTTTCTAACTGTTTAAAAATGTTTTGTGTGTGATCCAGTTTTTACATTTGATCACCTTGTGACTGCATCTGACTGCAGTTTTGTTTTTCATCCTTGAAACTGGGCTCAGTTTCATGGAAAAGGAGAGTCTGTGTGTGAGTGAATCTGTGTGTGTGCTGCTGCATGCTGACTCCCCTCCCCCACTGCTTACAGTTTCACAGCTCAGCTGAAGCAGTGTGGTTTGATTTTTGGCTTAAGAACCAACTAGTTCTTATCAGGATTTTTTTTTTGTCAACAAAGTCCAGTTTGGCTTTTGTATGTAGTGGGTAACTGTTACTGGGCTCGGTAACAGTGAGTGGCTCAAGCTATTGCTGACTGCCCCATTCCCACTGCTGTGCTTGCTTAACTTTTTGTTCCAAATCCACAGACAACCCTCGTGGGATTTTCTATTTCTTTTGTGAAGGAAATTGGTATTTTGCTGTAATCAGGTTCCAGGCTCAGTTCCCTGCTTAAATGAGGTGTGATTATCATATGACTCCCTCTTATCTGTGTTGCAGGTTACCGCGGTGCATACATCATCCGTGTATGCGTTGTATTGTTCTTGTAATCTGTGTCCTGCAAGTGCATGCACAGTTGTCTGCACACATTTTTTTTCTGATATATAAAGCAGCCTATTTTTTTCTCACTGGGTCAGGCTTGGCCCATTGAATTGTTACTGACTGTAGTCTGGTGCTTGGCTCAGTTCCCTGTACAACTGAGTAAGGAGGGTATTGCAGGTGACTCCTCCCTCCACAGCTCACTGCACCTGAGTGGCCTCCTGTGCATGTGAGTTTTTTCTTTTTTGTGTATCTTCGCCCACTGTTTGTGCACTACTGCGAGCATACCTCTCAACCTTTTGTCCCCGAAATGTGGAACATTGCCTGTCAAAATGTGGAACAAATGGGCAAAATGTGGAACACTTAATCAAATCTTTATCTAACAAGCTCAAAACACTGTTAAAATGTTGCATTTATGTTCAGAAAGTCTGTTATTAATTGAATAATATATTTGTTGCATCATTTATTATGGATTTTTGCTTTAAAATGTTGACTTTGAATGTGGAACGAGTCCTCACAATGTGGAACAGACAGCTTTTGTGAAGTAAAATGAGGAACGTTCCTCGTAATGTGGTACAGTTGAGAGGTATGACTGTGAGAGTGTGTACACGTACATTTTCTGTGAAATGTTTTAGTATTTCTGTGTGTGTCAGGCATGACTCACTGGGTTCTGTATGTTGTAAGTTGTTTGGTGCACCTTCAAAGCTTGAATTGCAGTACTGTATGACTGCACAACTGACACCGTACAAGTATGAAGTTGTTTGCTGACTCCACCTCTTTCTAGTATCAGCTTGACTTTATTAGCTGCTACATAAGCGGTGTTGCTATTGTTGTTTTCTGCAAGAAGCACCAACATAAACAAAGGCACTAATCACAAATAATATACACAGTAAGTTACGGACCATGTCTCATCAATCCCGTAAACGTGCATGGTCCAGCCCAAGCAGGTCATCTTCACCACCAGTCGTAAGTGGTGAGGCACAGGGTGAGAGAAGGTCTGTTCATATTCTCCACTCTACAATAGTTTTCTCCCCTGATAAGCCTTCAGGTCCTGGTGTCAGTAAGACTGGGGGTAGTACTAGTACTACTATAGCTTCAACGGCTGCCACTACTATTACTAGTACTGCATTTGCAGCGCCATCATTTTATAAATGTAGGAGGGCTTTACAGCTGACATCTCCAGTTATACAAGAACAAGAACCCACCCCTACTACCAGTGGTAGTACTATTCACACAACTTCCCCATAGAGGTAACATCATCTATCAGTGTGCTCCTCCCCACCGCCACCAGTGCCGTGATTTCAGCAACCAGAGCAAATCCTTTTTGTGCTGCTGACACCACCACTGCCATAACAGTGTGCACTGTTATTTGTGCTCCTTGCACAGCCACTGTCACCACAACCTTTGCTTCCATTAGTAGTCCTGAGTGTTCTGCTGTCACCATGACTACTGCTGCCAGTATTACAACTAGCTGTAATATGATGCCCGGTTTCTTTGACTGTAACTCCTGATTGTAATTCTGGCACCAGGACTATTATCGACAGTGCTACTACCTTGCCAACTGTACCCATGACCATAGGAACTGTGACTAGTACTGACCATGAGACTGTTACAATGACTGCACCAATTGTGTTGGCAAAATGTACTGTTGCTCAGCCTCGCAAGTTTCCTCTCACCACATTTCCTTTTGCTGATGTGGAGGATTCTGAAGAAGAGCATTCATCAGGTTCTGAATATTTACCAGAGCCTCAAGATTTGCTAAGTACATCATCTGACAGTGATACCCACCTAAGCAAATTTGGCGATGAGGCCGAATATGCGGCATATCTGTGTGAGAAGCATGAATGTGCAGCTGCCAAAAAATGCAATACTTCTTGTCATGGCAAGCAGTCTGGTCAGGGTCACCCTCCTCCTCCCATAAGAAAAACAAACAGTCCACCCTGTCCTTTTCTTTTTTTTTTTATTATTTAAAAGCTTTATTAATATTTCAGCACCAGGTAAACAATATCAAGTAAACTCATACATCTGAGAACATCAGGCGCATATTTTATATTAAAGAAAAAGAAAAGGTAAAAGAAAACCCACCTACCACCATCCAACCCCCCAGACTACGCACTATTATTACCATTAGAACCGCAGATGTACTGCGGCCTTTCGTTAGGATTTCCATATCGCAGGATAGCTTCTAAGCTTCCCCACAGTGAGGTAAAAGTTTTGCCTCTATTTCGTACAAGTGCTATATGTCTTTCCAACTGCAAAGCCAAAACACATTCCCTAAACCATTCTAATATTAGAGGTGGATTTTCAGCAATCCAGTGCCTCATTATTGTTAACTTGGCAGTTGCTGTGACAAAAGTCATATGCGCTTTCCTACTTTTTGGAGCATCCACTGGGAAATAATTTATTAGACAAACTTCGGGTGTAAACAGTTCCCTCAAGCCAAGGATAGGGTCTAAAGAGTTATTAATGGATTGCCAAAATGTCTTAATATGTGGACACAACCACAACATGTGATAAAGGGATCCTATATCCGCCTTGCACCTGTTACATGTTGGTGCGTGCAAGGATCCAAATCTACAGAGACTGGCTGGTGTCAAATACATATTATGCATACTATTGTAGTGAACTAATCTGAGTCTATCTTGCTTGATAAACTTATACAATGATATCCAAAGTTTCTTCCACACATTAACATCCTCAGGAAGGCCTAATTCCCTTACCCAATAAAAGCAAACTCCTGAGGGTAGTCTATGATCCCAATCCTGAAGAGTTTTGTACAGATTTGACACTTTATGTGGCTGGGAAGCAACCTGGAGAAGTGCACTAGGATCTTTTTCCCCTATATCTATTAATGGGGAAAGCCTGGAGAACGTGGATAGGGCCTTGCTGACTTGGAGGTGTTTAAAGGATTCATTACTAACAGCACCAACAGAGTCGCATAATTGAACCAGGGTAACCACTTTTCCACCCCTCCATATCTCTGAGACTTTACATCAACTCAACCAAGGCCAAAAGGCACAAGGTATTGGTACACCACCAATTTTGAAGTGTGGGTTATCAACAATTGGTTGGTCAGAGGACTGGCTCCACTTAACTGCAAGGTATATTTGGGCCTGATGAGAGGCTTTCATCGACCAGCCCATAGGATTGTTTCTGAGGGACTTGGGTACTCTGTCCTTTTCAAAGAGTTGTGTGAAGTTCAACTCCATCTGATACACAAAGTAGTTTTACAACTATATCTGTTGCGGAGAAAGAAAGGGGTAGAACAACTGCATCCACTGCACCCAGGTCTGATAAGGGGAAAGGGGCAACACAAGTCCATGGACATCCTATTGGGGCCTGTACTTCCACTGTCAGTGCAAGGAAAAGTGTGGTGTGGCTGTACTTTAGTGTTGTAAAAGATGATCCAACAAAGACAGTAGGCTGTGTGTGTGACTGTACTATAAGTCATGGTAAAAACCTTTCAAATCTTACAACAACATCAATGATGAACCACCTCCGAATGAAACATCCCAGTGCACTTCAATGATCCACAGCTTTTCCTCCTCCTCCACAACATGTGCCTGTCAGCCCCTCTTCTAGCACTGGTCCAGTAGATGCACAAAGTATTGTTAATGATTCTATTACTGAGACAGACAGTGTGCCCTCAACTCCCCCTACACCACTTACAGTGCACCCCTGTACAGGAGCATCACCCATTCTGCCTTCTTCTGCTCAATTGTCTATTATTGTAGCACCTTCCACCATGGGTTCAAAGTCAAAATCAATGCGATGTGGTGCCGCTTTGACTACACCCATCATGCAAGTCTTCCATGTCCACATCAAATACCAGGCATCACACCCTACAGCACAGCAGATCACCATTTTAACTGATGAGATGATGGCCTTGGATCTGCAGTCATTTTCCATTGTGGAAAACACAGGTTTCCATAGGCTGCTGCAGCATTTGCACCCTAGGTATAATATACCATCACGGACCACATCTTCACATACTGTAGTACCCAACATTTACCATGATTTGAGAAAAGAAGTTGCAATACAACTAGCACAGGCTGTTGGTGGAGTTTTTCACTGCACAACTGACATATGGACCAGCATGAATTCAAATCATGCATATATGTCACTGACAGCACACTGGTGTGTTGCAGATGTGGTAGTCACTGGTGGTGATAGTGGTACTAGTGCTGGTTCTGTCTCTTCCCCCTCTCCCTGCAGGTCTGTTTTTCTAAATGTCAGTGTTATGGAAAAAGGAACACCGGGCTATAAACATATTGTCATTCCTGCAAGAGATGTTGAGCCCATGGATTGATGGCAACAATTTGCAGGTAGAGTTTGTGGTCACAGACAATGCCACAAATATGATAAAAGCACTTAGAGATGACAATTTTGATGGGAAATGCTGCTTTGCTGATACACTAAATTTGGTGATGACAAAGGCTTTGGCAAACACAGCAGAGGCAGCTCACATAGTCATAGTAGCCAGAAGCATATGCAGCCACTTCCATCACTCTGTGAAAGCCACAAACTATCTGCATCAGCTACAAGAGCATCTTCAAATGCCGCAGCATCATCTCATCCAGGATGTACAGACCCAGTGGAATTCCACCTACTACATGCTGCAAAGGCTTCTGGAGCAAAATCAGGCCCTTCGTGAGATGAGCACGGAAACTGACAAAGGGAGAGTCCTCGGACATCAGGACTGGGCTTGGTAAAGGTTTTAGCCCCATTTGAAAGGAGCACTCGTGACCTTAGCTCTGATTCTGCACTGCTAAGTCAGGCAATTCCTGCTGTACAGATCCTGAAGAAAGCCATTAGGAGAGTCAGTGAAAATGCTGAGAAAGATCCAAACCAGACACCAGGAACAGTGATATCCCTTGTGGAAAACCTCACCACAGAACTAGAAGTTAGATTTTCTGATCTCTGTTCCAATAAAAAGCACATATTTGCCACTATGTTGGATCCATGTTTCAAGTGTGAGGTACTACACCTTATAATGCCCACTCACAGGGTTACAGACATTCAGAAGCAGATGTGCTCAGTACTTAGTTTCTGCATCCTTGGGTCAATGAAACCAGCAGGTAACCCTATTGCTGAGCCAGTCTCAGAATCACAAACAGAAAGCAGTATGGAAAACCTTGAGAAGGAGGGTGACTGTTGGGCTGAACTCAGCTCATCACTACAGGCTGAGCAGCGGAAGAGAACAGAACAGCAGCCACAGTCAGCACCCAATCTGCTGAACAGTTATTTCAATGAGCCTCTGGAGTCATTCTCCATAAATCCAGTGGAGTACTGGATGAAAAGGATGAAAGCATCTCCGCACTTGGCACAGTTGGCCCTTAAATATATCTGTTGCCCCCCTACCAGGGTACCATCTGAATGAATGTTCAGCACTGCTGGGGATGTGGTGGAACCTCACTGATCCTCACTTGACCCAGCACATGTGGAACAACTTGTGTTTATAAAAATAAATCTACCTCACCTTGGGTACACATATGGCCACTAACAATTGCATTAAATAATTGTCTTGTACTGGATACAACATTTGTGTGTTGTAGCATTGACCCATACACAAGCCATTCTGTGTTAACCATCATTGTTCTGTTAGCAAATAGGCACATGTTAACATTCATATTCAAAGTCATACTAACACAAATCTGTGACCAGCACCCTTTTCCTTTATTACTTCCACTGTCATGATGTATTCTTTTGAACGAGCATGCCCTGCAGTTCCCAGTTTCTAAAACTGCCACCCACCTATTGATTGCTATTCCCAATACAAAATCCTCAACTGGTGTTGTTACATCTCTCATCCCCTGTGTTGCTCGTGCCCATATTCCATCAATCCCTTTAACAGTTTTCCAGGTGCTAGTAACCAGTGTGGCATCACCAGTCTCAAGTATTTCATGTACATAAAATATGGCAGCTAATAGTGTGTCATCTCCAGTCTCAGTGTTTCCAATGCCTGAAATATGGCAGCTACAAGTGTGGCATCTCCAGTCTCAGTGTTTCCCATGCCTGAAATATGGCAGTTATAAGTGTGGCATCTCCAGTCTCAGTATTTCCCATGCCTGAAATATGGCAGTTAACAGTGTGGTATCTCCAGTCTCAAGTATTTCACATGACTGAAATATTCCAGTTACCAGTATAGCATCACATGTCTCAAGTATTTCACATGATTGAAATGTTCTGATTACCTGTATGGCATCACCATTCTCAAGTATTTCACATGCCTGAAATATTCCAGTTACCAGTATGGCATCTCCAGTCTCCAGTATTTCACATGACTGAAATATTGTAGTTACCAGTGTGGCATCACCAGTCCCAAGTATTTCTCATGCCTGAAATTTTCCGGTTACCAGTGTGGCATCACCAGTCCCAAGTATTTCACATGCCTGAAATATTACAGTTACCAGTATGGCATCACCAGTCTCAATTATTTTCCATGCCTGCAAAATTATTGCAAAGTGCTGCAGTATGCTGCAAGGAGCAGTGTAATTCAATGGCAGTTAATCTCTAGTCATCCAATATTTTGTGACAGCATTTACTGCAAAGTACTGAATTGCATCTTGTGTTGCTTCACTGTATACTACTGATACATAATACAATTCCAGAGAAGGTGGTGAGGTAGACTACATGGATGATGACAGACAAGTGTCTCTTTATCAAATGGTCTCAAATATTTATCTCCTCAAGCAAGCCTTTTAGTTCTTGTAGCATTGGGAATAGTACTACTACTAATACCACTGGCAGAACTATTACTACTGCTAGTGTCACCATTTGTTCCATCTATACATTCACTGTCACATCCTTTTGTGCAGTAGTAGGAGGGCATTAGTGCATACATGCTTTGTGCAGAAAGCAGCAGACACCACCACCAGTGTTCCCACTGCTATCACTATGGCTGCTACATCTACAGTCAGTGTGCTTCCCACCACCACCGGTGCCATTCATGCAGCAGCCACCCTTTCAGCTGTCACCATTATGGCAGCCACTGTTACCACTATTCTTATGCCCATGGCCAAAGCATCATATACCTTGTGTGTGTGGATTTATGTGATAACCACGAAAGCGCAATCGCGACTGGTGGTAGGGGAAATATATATCACTGAAAATCTATTTCAGTGATATGCCCCACCAATGCACAGGAAAACAGTGCCAGGGACTTAAATTATTTTGATTGTTCATGCAGTGGGCTGTATCCCTTGCATTGCCCCGCACCCCCCCCACTAAAGAATTCTTAACTCCAGGGGGGTGCATGTTGGGGGGATGCAAAATCTGGAGAAAAAAAAATTGGGGGCCGGGCACACAAAAATGTAGGCATGCCCGGACCTGAAACTGGAACCCTTGCACCTTTAGGCTGACAACCAACAACTATGCTAGGGGGCCAGCTTGGCAGCCCCATACCATCCACACCAGGTCAACCTCCTCCTCCCTTCCATCATGCTGGACCCCCCACACACACTTACATATATAGTGATGCCCTGTCGCTATATGCACCGACCTCCCCCATCCGGTCACCCTTCCTCAGCGGTAGCCTCTTCGACATGCACCAGGATTGAGTTGCCGTTATTGCAAGCACTCAACCGCCGATGCACATGTCATGGGCTACCATGTTTGTGACCGTGAACACCCTCCAGTGCTGACCCAATGCTTGATATCTTTTTCGGAGTGCTATATGTGTGGTCTGGTAGATCAAGTGTGCCGCATGTAGCTTGTGTTGCATTAATGAGAGCTCAGCGTTGGTGGCTGAAGTCTCATTGAGGTGTATATGCTACACCAGGTTTAATGGATGATTAATGGTGTTGTTAGAGTGCTTTTTTAAATTTTCCTTAAAAAAACACCTTTTCTGGCCGAATAATGAATACCTAATACCTAGGACCCGAGTACTGAATATTCGGCCGAATATTTGGGAAAAGGTATTCGCACAACCCTAATAATTACCATCAAATTAGTGAGGGCCATGCCATGTCTGATATGATGGTGCCACTAAGAGAGATGGTGGAATAAGAGGCAACCTAGAGGAGAACTATCAGCAGAGCTGAAACTCCAACTGCTTCACCTCTCAGATCCCCCCTACAGGCACCATACTAAATTAACAGTTTTAGTATCAGAATACTCATAAAAATTACGCAAACCTCCCATGACCTGGCATGTTTAAGTATGGCACCCCCCACAATCGTGCTGGTAACATTGCAAGAAAATGACACAGCACTGCCCTTTTCTTAATAGTGCCCTTATGTACAGAGATTTTATAATGTCTGTGTCTCCGTTGCCCAGTGCTATTTTTACAGAATTTGCCTAAATCCCATGGATTTGCCTGCCATACACATGATATTTAGGCAGATTCTGTAAAAATAAGTCTGGGCATTGGAGATACAGACATTATAAAATCTCCTCACATAAGGGCACTATTAAGGAAGAGGCAGTGCTGCGTCATTTTCTCGTGATGTTACCAGTGCAATCATGGGGGGTTGAGAAGTTAAACATGGCAGGTCCATGGGAGATTTAGGCAATTTTTACAAGTATTCAGGTAATAAAACTGTTAATTTAATATGGTGCTTGCAGGGGGGGATCTGAGAGGTGAAGCTGCAATTTGTGCAGCAGTCGGGGCTTCACCCCTACCCACAGAACTCCTTTAAGCCTGTTCCTTGAGGTCTGTCTGGCTTTGAGACTTGCTCGTCAGTATCCCTTTGAATGGTCAAACCTACAGTGAGTGGTAGACAAAATGAAAGAAACACATGTTAATGTCTGGCAAGCAATAAGGTGGAAACCCATTTTTAATATAATTATTACTGATTTTTCAATATGCATGAAAAACAGCTTGGATAAAAAACTTCCCTTAATGTAGACAAACATTATAAATGCAGTTTCATCATAGACAGGATGGACTACTTCCATCCTGTCTATGTCCTTCGCAAGGACATAGATAGGATGGAAGCAGTCCAGAGGAGGGCAACGAAAATGGTGCAGGGTCTGCAGCAGAAACCACATGAAGAGAGACTGAGAGAGTTTAATATGTATACTCTTGATGAAAGGAGGGACAGAGGGGACATGATAGAAACTTTCAAGTAGCTCAAGGGAATCAACAAAGTCCAGGAGGGTAGCATCTTTCAGAAAAAGAGATGTGTAAGAACAATGGGGCACAATTTAAAGATAGAGGGGGGACAGCTCAGGGGTAATGTGAGGACATTTTTTTTCACAGAGAGAGAGTGGTGGATACATGGAACCGCCTTCCTGAGGAGGTTGTTGGGTCTAAACAGTGGGAGAATTCAAACATTCATGGGACAGACATAAGGCAATTATAGTTGGGGGTTGCAGGAAGTAGGCTGTTGGTTAACTAGAATGTGCAGCTTATCCAGTAGGTAGGGAAATGGGCAGACTGGGTGGGCCAAGTGGTCCTTATCTGCCGTCAAAGTCTATGTTTCTATGAGATGAAAACCTTCTCAAAACACATGTAGAAAATTGATCTATGAATAGCATAATAATTTGTATAACATGGAATAGAGGACCGATAATAGAATGAACCAAATACAGTTCTATATTGTTCATAGACTTTATTACCCCCATTTTCGAAATAAATTCAATGTTGATAGCTCCCTGTACTGTAACAGAGGATGCAGGGAAAAAGCAAATTCTGCCCATGTATTTGTTCTATGTCCTTATATAAAGGTATTTTGGATGCAGGTTTTGAACCACTAAATGCAATATGGGGCACTTTGATTGCATTCGAGCCTAAATTGTGTATCTTTACTACTTCTTCAGTACAAACTATTCCTGAAGATCAGAAAACATTCCTACTGTATATAGCCTTTTTAAATGCAGAAAGATGTATTATTTGAATGAGGAAGGATCCAGCAATTTCTAGCACTGTACTGAGTTGTGGAAAAATTTATTTTAGACTGTATAAGACTGGAAAAAAACATGCTGTCTTACTAAAAAATAGATCCTATAATATTGGGAACTATGGGGCCCAGTACAAAAAGTGATTGTGGAAGGTAGATTCTGGCCAATTTAGGGGGGAAGGTAGAAAGGGGCTTATATATTTATAGGAGCATAAACATTATTTATAAGGTCCAGCAATGCTTTTCCATTTTAAACATTTTCTTCCTATTGCATGGAACTTAATGTATCGCTGCTTCATATCTTGGTACTCTGTATTGCAATCTATTTTCTAGAGGTGGAAGTCCCTCCTGTGTGAAGAATCACCAGCACCAGTGAAGGATGAGGAGTGTCAACAATAGTGAAAGTCACTTACCATCACAGCAGATAAAGGTAGGTCTTGCTGGACTGGAGGTCTTGCACCCTTGATGAGCTGGATGGCTGGGGAGTCAGCTTGTGGTCAGGCTGGCTGGCAGTGCAACTTAAGATAGATTAAGAGTCCAGGTTTGTCAGTCTGGATGCATGTAGAGGAGGTCCATGATGTTTGTTGATGTGCAGGACACGAGCAGGCCAGGGGAGGGGGAGGAGGAGGAGGAAGAGGAGGAGGAAGAGGAGGAGGCAGTGTCTTGCTGCTGAAGGAGAAATGGTCTGCCAGGCTGGTAATGGCATTTACGTTCAATTAAAAGTCCAGGTTTGTCAGTCTGGATGCATGTGGTGGAAGTGGTAGTGGCACTTGTTGTTTGTGGATATGAAGTACACAGGCAGAACAAAGAAGGGGGAGGAGGCAGTGTCCTGCTTGCTGTAGGATACATGGTCTGCCAGGTTGGCAGTGCCATTTACCCTGGCTTAAGAGTTCAGGTTTGTTAGTTGGGATGCATGTAGTGGAGGCAGTGGTAGCCAATGTTATTGTTTACATTTAATTATGCCGTGTTCAGTGATTTTTCTAGTTTGTCTGTAGGCACCACATAGGAGCGGGAGGAAGCAAATAGCCAGATGGATGCAGAGAACAGCAGCTCAACTTGTGGAAAAGTAAAGTGACATAAAAATGTGAATTATAATTAAAATGCTTCAACAAATGAGGAGGAAAGGATGGACATAATTTCTAGATTTGTATGCTTCCTCATCATCAAGGAAGCAGCCCTCACAGTCTTCTAGAATGAAGTTATCCCCACATGGGAATTCTTTCTCCATCCATGCTTCATCTAACTCAGCAGAAGACAATTTGCCAATGTCGACAATCTCAGGCTATTCAGGTTCGTCTTTACCACCACTGCCAACTTCATGTGGTAGGAACAGTGGCACAACTGTCTTGCATGGAATGTTCACAGCATTCATTTTAATAACTGTCAGCATGCCAACGTTTCTAGCTGACAGATTTGTACACCTGTCCCACACAGTGACCCCTGCAAAACTAAATAGTCACTCCACACTGACACGAGAGAGGACAGCTTAGGTATTTGATTACTACAAAGGTCAGTGCTGGCAAATCAGTGACCTTGCTACTTCAGTATAACAAAGGCTCATTCATGCTGCTAAGGTGCCTGGTGTTTACCAAATATGCATCCAGCATGCATTGCGTTGTCTGCAATCCTTTCTGGAAAGGCAAAGGGAAAGTTGACACAGATGTGATGGTCCACATTTGACAGGGACTTGATATCAGAATATAATAGAAACTCCTGCACAAAGAGATTAAGATAGTGTGCAGGCATTGCACCCTGAGAACCCTCCCATCACTGATACATTTTATTACTTTCAAGTCATTATCACTCACAATGAAGCAAAACTTGCTTGCAGTGAATGGGGGTGCAGCCACTCATCATCGGTCTTGGTCAGGAGACAGTCTAGCATTTTCATACCCATATATGATCCAGTAATACTCTTCACTGTCAGCATGGCATGTTGCTGAATACCCAGAGTGTTGCTGCCACCACAGTTCAGCTAAGTACTATTATTCTTCTCCCAGTCACATTGAAAGCCTACCCCAGGTACATGTGCCAAATATGCTGTAATGCACAGATAAGAGCTACCAGCTGTTTGACCACTGGTCCACATATCAGTACTGAGATGTATGTATGGTGATGCTGAATGCAGCAGGGCATGGGTTTGTCTTACGGAGTTTGTTAGAATTTGTGAAGTCTATGCTCTTAAAGTTGTAAGATTAATGGGAAAGTCTCACAAATGAGTTACACAAAAACTAGTGCAATTGATGAGAGACAGAGATAGGGCTTGGGAGGTTTATTGAGTCAACTGGGATCATAGAGCACTAGTGAAATACCTGGAACTACAGAACAGGTGTAGTGAGCTAAACCATGGTTGCAAATCATTATTTCTCTGAAATAAAGTCTTCAACAATTAAAGGCTCATGTAATTTTTGGAAATGATTAAATATTGTGAAGTCTTAGAAGTTCAGATTGCAATTGGCCAGATTAAAAAACTTTTTATAGTGTGTTGTGCTTTCACACACCCCAAAGTTAGTAAGGAAGATTTACAGGAATTCTCAGATTTGATATCCCTTAGCTCTGTGGGTGAAATCATTGTGTTGGGGGCTTTCAATTCCAGTTGGAAGGGGGATGAGATCCCTAGGCTTGGTGATGTTCTTGCTCAAACAAATCTGCAGCAACTTATCACTTTACCTACCAGGTTAAATTTAAAAAGTAAGAAGCATACAGTACTTGATTGTTTTTTATCAAATAGGGTCAACCATGTTCAGAATTGTGGATTAATTGCTGATTCCCTCAGTGACCACCTTACTGTGTTCTGTATTTAGAGACATCGTAATGAGCAAAAAGCTGTCCCAAAATAGCAGATTTTAGAAACTTTTCAAGGTTTGATGCTGCTGGTTTCAGAAATAGTTTATAGAGTATAGATTGGTCCTATATGGGAATAATACTGGACATTAATTGTGTATTAGATCATTTTATTGAGGAATTTGCAGAAGTTCTGCATGTATATGCACCTGTTATGAAAAGATGTATCCGAGGTGTTGATTCCAAATGGTTAAGCCCCCCCCACACACACACACACTGCTTAAAGCAAGATGGCAGCCACGCTGGGCTAGCTATCAGCAGGGAGCAGCAGAGCAATTCCTTTTAAAATTGTTCTTAGACTGGCATTATATCGAGTTTTTACTTTGAAGACTTTTAAGTGCTTTAATAAGCTTAGCGGCAGCTAGAGAGGGTTTTAAGTGAGGTGAAAAGGCTAGGCTATTTTCAGATTCAGGGTTCAGAAAATACAAATTTGAAGTCACTAATATTATTTCATTATTAAGTGGTGGAGTCTGGACTGATGTGGATTACCTAATTGCTTGGGATCACCTTATCAAGTAATTGTAGACTACGGCACACTGTGGAGCAGGGTATTTTGATTTGCCTGAGCATTGTTGGGCAGAGAAAGTATCCCGGGAGTTCAAGGAGGATTGTACCAGACTGTGCTAATTTTTTGGGGGGGGAGTCGAAGTTGGTTTATGGTCCACTGAATCTGACTTGCAAGGAACTGTCAGCTTTCGAGGCTTGTTTGATCGACAGACTGTAACCGGGATTTGCTTCCATTTTTTTTCTTCAGCCTATCTGAATCGTTGTTCCCAAAAAGGTTTTTGGACTCCTGTGTCAGGGAATTTGACTGGCGATCTTGGTGCTGTGGAGCGGGGGCCTTTCCAGTCGACCATGATGGATCCTGGCTGGATTCGTGTGCCCCTCAGGAGGTGGGGACTGGGCCTGCTGAAGAGCATTGCAGTGTTCCCAGTTCTATTATGCCATCTAGAAGGCTGGCTGGTGGGCTGGTGGTGATAGCGGCGGAAGAGGGTTGCACAATATTCTCAGCGGGGTCTCCTGCAGGGATGTGCTACCTGCATTTCTGCCATGAGGAAAAATCATCTACTCAGGATTAATAATCCATTAAATCATCTAAACTTGCAGTGGTACATCAAGGAGGTTCCTACCTGGACCAAAATTGAATGGTCAGACCTTCCCTTGTCTTATACGTTTTGGACCCAAACTGTATAGGGTATGAGAGCGCTCATAATTTTAACTCTTTCATTGTAATTCTGTTGGTCTTTCCTAAGTCTACGTGAGAGGCAGTACTTAGAAGACATCTGTGGTTTTATTTTCTGAAGAGGTGGGAGATCTTCAGATCCAAATTACTGACATTCTGATCCATCAGTGACTGCTCATTTTCAGTTGATTTTCTTGCTTGCTGCTGAATATATTGGTTATTATATATCAGGGATTGGGGTGGTGGGGATTGTGATATTTTACTTCAGTGTAGTAATTTATATAGTTTTTTGTGAGTTATTGGTTGTTTATGTTTTAAGGATTGAATGGGAAAGTGGTTACTGTGTGGGAGTATTTTCTGAGTGAGTTGTTAAGTGAGATTGATTTTTGTGTGATTTTGATTGTCTCTGCCTTATGAAATGTGCTGGGAGAGCTATAAGATAGTCAGGCACTATTACCCCTCCAGACTCCCCTTCACCCCTTTGTCTGTACCCTTTTGTCATTTGAGGCATATACAAGATGTCATGCCCTGGGAATAGAAAGAAAGAAAGAAAGAGGAGAAGGGGGGGGGGTCTGGGCCTGGGGGGAATGGAAAAGAGCAGTTGGATTGGGTAGTGGGGACAAGGAGACACCCTGGGGTGAAATGGGATCAGAACAGGGGTCCTCCCTGTCTGATTCCCATACCCAAGGGTACTGCAGAATGCAGGCAGGTGGTGAGGTCTTCCTCAACTGCTCATCCCACTTGGATGGTGTTATGCAATGCCAGGTCTATTTGAAACAAGACTGCTATTATAGCAGATCTTGTTGGGACATAAGACCTGGTGTGCATCACCGAGACCTGGCTGGATGATAATGCTGGTCCAGTGTTGGCCTCAGCTGTTCCAGCTGGCTACTCAGTAATACACCATCTGAGGATGGTTCATAGAGTTGGGGGTGTAGCCATCTGTTTTAGACCAGAACTGGGCCTTATTGAGGTGCCAGTAAGATGCACTAGATCCTTGGAGTGTATTACATAGAAACATAGAATTTGACGGCAGATAAGGACCGCTTGGCCCACCCAGTCTGCCCATTTCCCTACCTAATGGATAAGCTGCAGATCCTAGTTAACCAGCAGCCTACTTCTTCCTACCCCAACCCCCTAGAATTGCCTTATGACTGTCCCATGCATGCTTGAATTCCACCACTGTTTTTGACTCCACAACCTCCTCTGGAAGGCCGTTCCATGCGTCCACAACCCTCTCTGTGAAAAAATACTTCCTTAAATTACCTCTGAGCCACCCCCATCTTCAAATTGTGCCCCTTGTTCTTGCACACCTCTTTTTTTGAAAGATGCTACCTCTTGGACTTTGTTGATTCCCTTGAGGTACTTGAAAGTTTCTATCATGTCCCCCCCTCTCCCTCCTTTCCTCGAGGCTATACATATTAAACTTCTTTAATCTCTCTTCATATGTCTTCCAGTGCAGACCCTGCACCATTTTAGTTGTTCTCCTCTGGACAGCTTCCATCCTGTCTATGTCTTTGTGGAGATTGGGTCTCCAGAACTGCACGCAGTACTCCAGATAGGGTCTCACCAGCTGTCTGTACAGAGGGATAATAACTTGTTATTTTCTACTGGTGATGCCTCTACCTATGCATCCCACTATCCCCCCCAGCCCTCCTTGCTGCCCTCTCACATTGCTTTCCCACCTTTAGGTCATCTGATATGACTGCCCCAGGTCCCTTTCCATTTTTGTTGCTGTTAGTATCTCACCCCCCATTGTGTACTCTTCCCCTGGGTTTTTGTTTCCCAGGTGCATTACCTTGCACTTCTTAGCATTGAATCTAAGCTGCCATACATATGACCATTCCTCTAACCTTGCCAAGTCCCTTCTCATCCTTTCCACCCCACCTTGTGCATCAACTCTGTTGCAGATCTTTGTGTCATCTGCAAAGAGACATACTTGAGGGTGCAGGTGTGGGGTGCAGGATAGTTCTCATCTACCATCCACCCAGAGATGGGAAAGAATTCCTGCAGGAAGTCACAGGCTTCATTGTAGATATGGTATTGGGATTCAAAGTCTGTGTTTCCCTAGATGGTTGATTCTGGGGGATTTCAATGCCTGAGTCAACGATAAACTCTCACAACTTGGTTGTGACTTCCTTCAACTAATGACATTGTTGGGCCACACACAGGTTGTTATCTCTGCTACCCACATTAAAGGTCACTCACTGGACCTGGTGTTCCTCAGGGGGATGGAGGCATCCAATTTGGTGGTGAACCAGTAGGATGGGATGACCATCACACCATAAGGTTCAGTTTGTGGGGTTCCCCCTAATGAGCCTGCCCCATGGAGATGTCCAGTACTGCCCTTTGCAGGGCATGACCCCTGTTAGCCTAATAGTGGTGCTGGACCTATCAAGCTTGCTGAGGGAATGCATGGATCCAGGGGACCTGGAGCTTGTCTATAATAAGGCAGTAACAGAGGCCCTGGATTCCATTGCTCCTGTTCATGTTAGCACCCTCACCCACCATTCAAGGTCTCTATGGTTTGATGGGACCTTGAAGGAGTTGAGGAGAGTGGGGTGAAGGCTGTAGAGGGCCTGGCAGAAATTGGGCATGGAGGGAGACAGGCTTATATTGATGGAACATTATATGATCTATCAATTGACAATCATCTGTAAGAAAGCAGAATTCCTGTCCAGGGAGATTGATGCTGCACAAAATCAACCAGCTCAGCTCTTCCAGACTGTGGACAGATTGTGCAATCCAACTTGCCTCAGTCTGAGGAAGCTTTTTCACAAGGGAAGTGTGGTGAGTGTGCTCAATTTTTTGCAGATAAGGTTGCGCCATCAGTTCTGAGATTGGCCAGTCCACCTCCAAAGGGTGCTGCAATGGTCAGCGGGACATCACAAGTGCCCGGTTTGTCTAGACAGATTTCAGCCAGCTAGAATTCATTGACATCATGAGGATCATCCAGACCCTGCGGCCAACCTGCTGTAGTTTGGATCTGGGCCCCATGCGACTCCTAGTGGGTTGTGTGGCTGAGATTGGCTCAATCCTTGCAGAGATGGTCTGGAGCTCATTGGAGAGGGGGATCTTTCCTGATCTCCTAAAAGAGATGGTCATGCAACCTCTCCTGAAAAAACCTTGCTTGACCTGGGTTGTCCTGCTAACTACAGACCTGTCTCTAACCTGCCCTTTGTAGATAAGGTTATTGAGAAGGTGGTTGCACTGCAGCTGGATGATGATCTTACCATCCATGATGTCTATGATTCTCTCCAGTCCAGATTTAGGAAGAGACATAGAACCAAGACAGCTCTTGTCCAGGTGTTTAATGATCTCCAAATAGTGAGAGATCGGAGATCTCATTCCATCTTGGTTCTCCTTGATCTCTCTGCAGCATTTGACACTGTGGACCATGGTGTGCTAATGGAATGCCTGCAGTACATCTGTGGACTGTCAGGTATGGTCCTCAGATGGTTTAGATCTTTCCTCCAGGGTAGGACTCAGAGAGTGGTTACTGGGATTTATTCCTCTGATGCTCTCTCCCCCCTTCCTGCGGGATTCTGCAGGGTTCCATTTTGGCACCCATGTTGTTCGCAGTGTACATGCTACCATTGGGAGACATTATTAGACAGTATGGCTTGAGTTTGCACTGCTATGTAGATGATACTCAGCTGTACCTGTCCTTTGTACCCAGGCAGGATGATGCAATTGCAATCTTGGTATTTAATAACAGTCTTTCTGAGATTCAGGACTGGATGAGTCCCAGCTGGCTGAGACTAAATCCAGATAAGACTGAGGTGTTAGTGGTGGACCCAGATTGTTGGGCAGTGGGTATGCTGGTGGGGCAGTTACCTGGGCTTTGGCTCACTGATGCTCTGCTAGCTGCTTCACATCAGGTGCATAACTTGGGCGTAATTTTTGACAATGAGCTGACCCTGAAATCTCAGGTGTCGGCAGTTGTCAAGACCTCGTTTTTTCATCTGAGGAACATTGCCCCAGTAAAGCACTTGGTTCTTCCAGATGATCTTTCTACCTTGGTCCACACCTTTGTGACTACCCACCTTGACTATTGCAATGCCTTGTACCTAAGGCTTCCTAGGGCTGATATCCGTCACTTGCAGCTGGTGCAAAATGCAGCAGCCAGGCTTGTGACTGGTGCTTTTAGGATCAGTCCCATTATTCCTGTGCTTCACTGACTGCACTGGCTGCTACAGTGATGGATCACCTTCAAGGTCAGATTACTGACCTATAAAGCCCTACTTGACCAGGGACCTCACTGCCTGAAAGATCTCATTCGCCTCTACTGTCCCTCCTGCCCAATTCTATCCGCCAACGAGGGTTTGCTAGAAATTCCCAGGGTGTGTTTTGAAGACATCAGGGGCTCAGTCTTTTTCTTATGTAGCCCCTACCCTGTGGAATTCTCTATCCTGTCGGGTGAGAAAGTGCCTGACCATCCAAAGTTTTAAGTCGGCCCTTAAAACCTATCTATTCAGGCTAGCGCTCCCTGATAGTGTTTAGCTGATAGTTCTAGCATTGACGTTATGCTGCTGTTTGGAGTTCATTATGGATAAATGTTTTAACTGGATTTTATGGAATGATAATGTTGTATTTGATGCTTTTTATTTTGTACAGGGCCTTGGTTTTGAAAGGCACTTTATAAATACAATTATTATTATTATTAAACTGATGAAAGAAAGAGACAAGGCCTGGAAACTGTATAGGAGAAATCAATCAATAGTGAATATGCAGAACTACAGGTGTTTCAGAAATAAATATAAGGCTGAAATTAAAAGAGCAAAGGTTGATTACATAAGACAGCAACAAATAGAAGGACTGACAAATAACAAAAGGTTTTGGAGTACAATTAATAGTCTAGTTAACCCTAGGGCCAATCTTAAAGTAAAGATGTTGAAAGGAAATGGCAAATTGAATGATTCTGTAGATATTGCCAATGAATTTAATAGAATATTTACTGACTTGGATGCTTATAGAACTGACCCTGGTGTAAATACTGTAGGCCTGTAAAAGGAAAAAATGGACCCTTTGGTAGACCCACATTTTATCTTAGGGCAGTTACTAGTTCTGAAGTGTTTAAGCATTTGAAACAACTCAAAGTTGATACATCTAGTGGATTTGATGGGCTGTCTCCAAAAATGTTGAAATTAGCATCAGCTGAAATAGTGTATCCAGTAAGTATTATTTTAAATCTTTTTGTCTGGGGGAGGTACCTGATTTGTAGAAGCACTCATTTGTTGTACCAATACATAAAACAGGACCTACTGGTACTTTTTCTAATTATAGGCTTATATCTATATTGTTGGCTTTATCTAAAATACAGGAAAAATTAGTATATGGTCAGTTGATTAAATATGTTGAAACTCATGATTTGCTGTCACAAAGTCAGCATGATTTTCAGAAAGGGTGACATACAGAGACTGCCTTGGTCAAGTTCATGAGTGTGGTCCATGAGGGCATGGAAGGTGGTTTCCTGACTGGGCCACATTCATGGACTTGACCAAGGCATTTGATTTGGTTGCTCATACCTTTTTAATAGAGAATTTGGAGCAGATTAGGGTAGGAGAACCAATACTAAGATGGTTTGCAGCCTCTTGTCGGAAAGATATCAGATGGTTAAATTTTGGGGGGGGGGTTCTGAGAAGGCATTGGTAAAAATGTGGGTCCCACAGGGCTCCATATTAGGACCTATTTTGTTTTCTATCTTTTTTTGATTCTGTTACATCATTTATTAAGAATACAAGACTTATACTATACACAGATGATGCCGTGATGTACTATCAGAGTACATCAGTATCAGATGTAAATACAATTTTAACAGTGGAACTAAACTTAATGCAAGATTAGTTAATAAGAAATAAAATGGTGTTGAATAAGCAGAAAACTAAGATATGTTATTTGGGACATTGGCAAAGATAAAAAAGAATAGTAATGAATTGCAAATGAAATCATTGGATGGTACAATGTTTGAGAATGTGAACAAGATCAAATATTTGGGAGTTATATTGGATTCTATTCTCATGTACAAATGATTACATCTAAAATTCATGCAAAAATTGCCTTATTATATAGACTTCGCAGCTATTTAGCGTATGATGCACGTTTACCAATTACAAATCAATGTTTGTTTCCTTCACTACAATATGCCTCAATAGTAGTTGTTAATGCTCCTGATCGTACAGTACAGCAGAAAGCTGTGTTATTAAATAAGATAAGAAGATCTGCTTTATTAGCACCAAATACTGCACACCATTGTGACATTATTAGTGAACTGTGGTGATTAACTATTAAACAGTCATATAAATTTAGTCTGGCTAAGTTTCTATTTAAAATATAACAATTAGGTATACCCATTAGTCTGAAAAGCCAACTTGTGACATCACAGAATGAAATTCATACCAGATCAACATGTGATTCAACATTGTTAAGCGTTCCATACAGGCATACCTCAAGTGGGCAGTGCACTTTTGGATACACTGCGCCTATAATTTGGAGCAATATCCCCACTGAAATTAGAAGTATATGAAGTTATGATTTATTTGTAAAAACCTTAAAATCACATTTTAGAATCTTGAATAGTTGTAACTGCCTTTTAAAATGAATGTCTTTATGATGTGGAATTTTCATTCCTATTTATATGCTTTATTGTTTGCTGTTAGTTGTATTTTGTAATTGTGTGAAATGTGTATGTTACTGTGTATCTTGTGAACATAACTGTAATTTTTTATGGACCACGGGTCACACCTGTAAAAGGGATTGTATCCCAGTGTACTAACCCATTTACAAATAAAATAAAATTTGCTAGGGAAAAAAATCACCAAACTACTACCTCCAGTTCAGTTAAACAGAATGCTTTGTTCCAATCCTTCATTAATTTTTGATGTCTTTAATAAGTCCCTTACTTGTGAAGTTGGAAAACTGACTGCTAATATCCCTTCATGTGATAGTAATTGGTTGGAATCTCTTCGTTTTCAAGAGAATAGACATTGTCAGTTATTTTATTTTAGAGTTATTATATAAGTATGTACAATTAAGTTAAAAACTTGATATGGACCTGATCAGATAGCTATGATGTTGTCAGATGTTGCATTGGATGAATTGGCTATTCCCATTACCAACTTATGTAATCATTCACTTGTAAACAAGGAAATTCCTTCCATTTGGAAGCTTGCATATGTCTGACTTTTTATTAAAAGTGGTGATAGGATGTTTCAAACTATCAACCAATTTTTATACTTTCCCCACTAACAAAGCCTTAGAACATACACTGCATGATTAAATAATGGATTAGTTGTTGAAATATAACATACTTAACAACAACATTGATTTAGGAAGAAATATTGTACAACTACAGTGCTTGCTTGTTTAACAAACTTTATACACGAGGCCTTGGATAGTGGTAAAAGTTTTAGGTTCTATTTATACTGATTTTTCAAAGACATTCGATCTTGTTCACCATTCTTTAGTGTTAAAAGTTTAGGTCACTTATGTTTTTCTTCTCATATTTTGCAATGGTTCGGTGACTGTCTCACCTTGTATGACAAGAAAAATTTCAGAACATTTATTCTTCTTCTCTTCCAGTTACCTTGGGAACCCCCCCCAAGGGTTAATCTTGGGCCCATTATTATTCAGTTTATTCTTAAATGATCTCCCTTTATCTATAAAAACATCAAACATATTGTTGTATGTAGCTGACACAGTGAATTATGCAAAAGATAAAAACATTCAGAGATTAACTTGTACACATCAATCCAACTTTGGTGGAGAGGACAGGAGGGTGAATCTTGGAGATAGTCAGGGAAGAGGGGTAGGGAGGGTGCTGGATATTGTTTTTCATCTGGATATGAATGATTTGGCAAGGGAAGCTGTAAGGGTAGCAAAGGATAGGTTAAGGGTGCTGGGGAGGGGCCTTGAGCAGGTAGCTCACACAGTGGCCTTCACTGAGGTGCTATCTGTTCATGGTTGGGAGAAGGTTAGGGAACTGTGCACCAGGTCCTTCAAAGAGTAGTTGAAGGCATAATGCAGGGAGGAGGGCTTTTGCTACATTGGTGACTGGGGTAACACATGGGAGGGGTGGAGGCCTGTACAAGGGAACCAGCTTCCATCCATCTAGGAAGGGAACAGCAGTCTTGGCTGGAAGGTTTAAATATTACTTTGATGAGCATTTAAACTAGCCACGGGGAAGGCAGAAAGACTAAGGAAGGAAGAACTTGCCCACCCCTAGAGACTAGTGCAACAGGGAAGATTAACCCAAGGAAATGAAATTACCCGGAGATGGATGGAAGCAAAGCGAAGGGTAGGGAAAGCAAGTCTGGAGGAGGAACATCAGTGAGAAAAGAGAAGAAGGAGGGAAGGCAGGAAGCCAGTGTAACAGGGGAGGGTAAGACTGGGATAACAGAGGGGCAAAGGGAGAGTAGGAAGGGGAGGCAAGGTAAAAGGAGAGAGGGACAAAGAGAATGGAGTGCCATGTGTGCCAATGCAAGATGTTTGGGAAACAAAATTCCTGACATAGAGGCAATCATTATGAGGTAGACCTGGATGTGGTGGTCATAACAGAATCTTGGTGCATGGACAACAACAGTTGGGAAGTTGCCATCTATGGCTGCACCATGTTCTAGAAGCAGAGGTCAGGAAGGAAAGGCAAAGCGGTTGTTTTATATATGAAGGAGAGTATAAGGGCCACTAAGATACAGGGGCAAAAGGGAGACAATTAAGGGTCGGAGTTTACTATAGGTAAGCCTAGAGTCAGGATCAGGGGCTGTTATTTACATGGGGTGGGGTACAGGCCTCTGACATGGGAGGGGGGTTTAGAAAGAGCCCTGGGAGAAGCCATTAGCAAAATGGCCAGCAAGGGAGAAGTTTTTATAATGGGGGACTTTACTTTTCTGGATGTATATTTGGGCATTCTGGCCATAGCTAATGTACATCAAGAGGCAGGGCCATCCTTGACTCCATACAAAGGGCATTTCTCAGGCAGCTGGCTTTGGAACCCACTAGGGATAGGACAGTGCTGGACCTGGCACTTAGAAACAGAGACAGCATTGCTGACATCACGATGGGTAGACCCCTGGGTATAAGTGGTCATCTTACTATGTGATTTTGCATATGGATAGGACAGGAAAAAACACACTAAGATGAGGATCCTGGACTTCAAGTGGGCAGATTATAAAGAAATGGGAAACTACCTCAGAGAATACCTCAAAAGAGGGGGAAGGCAGAGGGAGAGTGGAGGCTCAATTGAGGAAGATTAATGAGGGTATAGCCCAGACAATGGCATCCTGTTTGAAGGAAGTGAACAAAGGAAGGAAGGGGAAGAGGCCACTGTGGTTCTCCAAGGAGGTGACAAAGGCAGTGAAGGAGAAGAAAATGACATTTAGAAAGTACAAGGAGACCCAGAAGGATGTAAACAGGGATGTATATCTGGCAAAAGAAAGGGAAGCAGGAAGGAGGGCAAGGACAGCTAAATCAGTAACAGAGGAGAAAATAGCTAAAGAGATCAAAAAAGGAGAGAAGACCTTCTTCAGGTATGTGGGGAAAAGAGGAAGACAAGAGGAGGAATAGTGAGAATCAGGAGGGCAGGTGGCACTGCACAGAAGATCAAGAGAAAGCAGAAATACAACATGATTACTTCTGTTTAGTTTTCACAGTACAAAGTGAGTGGTGGGGGGACAGTCCTGCATGCTGCAGTAAGCACCAGGGAGGGGGTGGGTGGACACAAGTCCATTCTTAATGAAGAGGGTCCAGAAAGAACTGGAAGCCTTAAAGGAAAATAAGACGATGGGGCCAGATGGGATTCATCAAAGTGTCCTAAAGAAACTGAGCACGATGGCGGACGTGCCTCTGGTGATGCTTTTTAGCACCTCGGTGGAGATGGGGCAAAGTTCCAGAGGATTGGTGAAGGGTTGATGTGGTCCCTTTGCACATAAGCAGCCAAAGGGAGGATGCTTGCAACTACAGGCCAGTCATTCTCACATCAGTGGTGGGGACATTAATGGAGACACTACTAAAGGAGCGGCTCATGAAGTATCTGGGTGCAAAAGGGCTGCAGGATCACCAGCAGCAAGATTTCACAGAGGTCATGTCAAACTAATCTCACAGATTTATTTGATTGGGTTACCAGGGAGGTGGATAAAGGGAGAGCAGTGGACATGGCTATCTGGACTTCAGTGAGGCTTTTGACACTGCTGCACAGGAGGCCAGTTAAGGAACTAAGCAGCCTAGGAGTGGGGCAGAAGTGACAAGCTGGATATCAAACTGGGTAAGGATAGGAGTCAAAGAGTGGTGGTAAATGGTAGCCACTCATTTGGTAGGAGAGTGACTAGTGGGGCATCACAGGGTTGGTTCTGGGACTGGTCCTCTTCAATGTCTTCATAGGTAACATAGCGGAGGAGCTTGAGGGGAAGGTGTGTCTGTTTGGGATGATATAAAAATCTGCAACAGGGTTGACACTCAGGAAGGGGTAGAGAGAATGTAAAGGGATCTGAGGAAACTAGAGGAATGGTCTAGGGGGTGGCAACTGGGTTTCACTGCCAAAAAGTGCAAGGTTATGCACTTAAGGCTGCAGAACCAGGGCTGTGTAGATGAGAGAGCTTACAGTTACCAAGCAGAAGAAAAAGACCGAGGGGTCATCATATCTGATGATCTCAAGGTGGCTGGGCAGTGTGACAAAGCATTCAGTAAGGCTAGCAGGATGTTGGGGTGCACTGGTAGAGGGATTTCTAGCAAGGGGGGAGGTGGTGTTGCCATTGTATCACTCACTGGTGAGGCCCTACCTGGAGTACTGTGTCCAGTTTTGGAGGCTGCACCTCTGCAAGGATATTGAAAGGTTGGAGGTGGTACAGAGGAGGGCAACCAACATGGTGAGGGGGTTGCATGAGAAGCCATACAAAGAAAGAAACTCAGCATGTACTCCATAGAAGAGAGGAGAACAAGAGGGGACATGTTTGAAACCTACTAGTACCTCACAGGAGTGAACACAGTGTAAGAGGAGGGTCTATTTCAGAGAATAAAAGCCACTAGAACAAGGGGGCATGCACTGAAGCTAAGAGGGGGAAGTTTAGGAGAAATGTGCAGAAATACTTCACAGAAAGGGCAGTGGATGACTGGAACAGCTTGTCTAAGGAGGCAGTGGGAGCAAAGGCTGTGAGGAGTTTTAAGCATATATGTGATAGGCACAGGGGCATATTAGGCAGAGGAACAGTGGAAGCAGTGACACCTATGGCCAACTAGGGTCCGTGGTGATGGAATAGATAGGGACAAGAGGCAGCCTGGAGAATCCAAGGGTGATTTTCTGCTGACAATATCTATGTTTCTATGTTTGGTTCAAGACAGCCCCATGGTTTATTAATCACAGACTGTGCCTTAACACAAAGAAGACCAAAGGGTAACACTTTATTTTAAGTGTCACTAACCACACTGTAACTACTGTATAACTACATTGTAACTGTACTGTAAATGCTGTGCAGTTACATGTAACTACTATGTAGTTGTCAACTAGTTTCACAATTGCGTGTTGAGCACTCAAACAATTTGCATAAAGAAATGTCTCCCTTTTGGCACAAATCAATTCATTCTGACAAGTGTAACTACACATTAAATAGCTGTTGCAAAGTGTAATGGGAAATCTATTGTGCAACTACCACTGTATCTGTTCTGGCATTCTGTGACTTTGCAAGGGCAACTACTCATATAACAGCTATTGCAAATGTAACACTATTGTGTAATGATTATGTTACTACCTGTGGCATTATTACATTTGTACTTACAAGTGTAACAACATATGAATGCAGGTCTGTGTCTGTCTGACATTTATTTAAAAGGTAATTACCTAGAAAAACTTAAAAGTGTAATCAGAATGGTAACTAAAATATGATTACAATGAAATTTCAGTCTGCTACACTTGAATGCATTGACTGGCAAGTCTTTAGGTGATGTTACATGTCTGTATTCCAGTTTTTCGTGAACTTACAAGTTAATAAACATGCAGTCTAATATTGTGAATTGATATATAACTGTACACAAGAATATTTCTTTGCATAATTACTAATTGGCACAGTAACAAATATTGTGGCTAAGAGATAATGGTATTGTTTTCACAGTTAATGCCTAGGTAACATGTATTTGCGAGTGCGCACACTTACATTTACCAAATGTTAGTACTGTACATTTGATGTAAGTTCTCATTCAGAAATCAGTTAATAATGAACTTACTGCTTACTAAACATGCAATCTAATATTGGACCCTATTCACGTAGGTGGCAGAGAATGTGTCAAATGTGCATACTCAGGCCTGGCTATCAAGAGCAGTCATCCAATTGGATAGACTGCCACCAGCAGAATGGATCCTGCACTCTGTGTGGAGTGGGGAATTGTGAGATATGGCTGGTCCTCCCAGTACTGCTGTACCCCCAGCTCTCATGGTATAATCAGAGGGCTAGGTAGCTTGGTGTGAAGGATTGTGCCATAACCACCACCCCATTCAGCTAGTGGGAAGTGCATGTAAAGGCTAAGGAAGGGTCCCTGCCTGTGTATCTGGCACCACCCACCATGACTCCACACAGCAGACTGAGGATAAAGCATGGCATGTAGCCAAGCCCCACCCACAGCAACCCACCTAGGCATCAGCAGGACAGGGGTGTGGGTGCAGAAGAGGTGGGGGTCAATGCCACAGAAGCAGTGCATTTCTTAGTAACTACAGCACTGTTACATGCCAGTAAGTAATTATGTAAATTATTGATTTTTATTGTATAAGTAAACAATTTAATTGTATAATAATTAACAATGGGGCCTATTCATGAAGGGGTGGGAATTAACAGTCAAAAGTGCGTATACCGCCTGCATATCTCTGTACCCCGGGAGAGTTGCATAGTGGCCATATTCATGATGACTGGCCACCGCACAGTTCCCCTCCTTGACCCCGCCCCCATGCATGCAGGATCATGGGGGCCGATGTGTGTGGAGCATTGGACCCTGGTGGGCAGCCAATCAGCTCCCTGACCTGGGTCTCAGCAGTGGATCCCTTGCACCCACAGGGCACCATACTGGTAGCTGGCTTGCAGTGCACTGATAGCAGTGTAGAGGACAAGAGCCCGGTCAGCCAACCCCAACCCTCCATGTGTGCCCTGGTGGCTGGTGCGGCCTGTTGGGAGGGTCCACTGAGCCCTGCCATTACTGCTGCAGCTGGCAACAGCAGCCTGGGGGGAGCACAGAACTGGCCACAAAGGTTTGCAGCTGCCCTGGAATAGTGTAGCTGGCTACCCCCCGCACACAGCACTCCACACTTTCATACATGCCATGGAATGCAGGCACACACACCAACACTGCCTCTCAGCCTGGCCCTGTGCAGAGCTCTGTGGTCGGGGGACTCTGGTGCTTAGGGGTCATGTATTGGTGTCATGAATACCCCACAGGGGCGCAATGGGTAGGGGGCTGTGTGGGGTGGCTACATGCCATATTTATGCTTTGCATAGCCACTCTGCACCACAGTGCATAGGTCCCAATATTGGACTGCATGTTTATTAAGCAGTAAGTTCACGAGGGAATGATTTCTGAAGGAGAATATACATCAGAACTACATCATTTACAGTTGATCAATGTAAATGCATAGTAGTTATCAGCAATTACAGTGTAGTCATAACTTAATTATCCTTCTTCTTGCACTTTATTTTACGTGACAGTTTCAGCATACTTACTGTGCAAATACATGTTAGTTAGGCATTAACTGTGGAAACATTGCCACAGAAGCAGAACATTCCTTAGTAACTACAGCACTGTTTCAAGCCAGTAAGTAACCATGTTAGTGATTAATTTGTTTGTATAAGTAAACAATGTAGTGTATAGTGGTTAACAATATTAGATTACATGTTTATATTCATTAATTTTTTGTCACACAATATACAAGTGGTGGCTCTGGGATTCAAACTCAGTATTCCTAACCACTAAGCTATACTTCAGTAAGTTAATGAGTGATTGACTTCTGAAGAATAACATACATCAGAACTACAGCATTGACATTTGATCAGTGTAAGAGTAGTTATCGGCAATTACAATGTAGTCATAACATAGTTACCCTTCTTACACTTTAAGTGTCAGTTTCTGTGTACTTACTTTGGAAATACATAGAGGATATGTGTGGAATACACTATTTATCTGCATGAGTGCACACTGACCTCTTTCACGAGTGGCAGAGTGTAGCGGAGCCAAGAGTGATGTTGAGGTCAATGTATACGAGTGTAGATGAATAGTGTATCCCACCAACTGCCCAACACATATTCGGGTCATACAATGGGGTGAAAGGATATGGCATTGAAATGTGTTGTATTGTTGCTTTTTGTGATGTGCTTTCAGTGTGTTTAGTATTTATTTTCCTGTGTATTATATTTTTTTAGAAGTTTCCATTAGTCGAAATGTTTTTCTCCATGGTAGTTTAAAGTTCTGCATTTTGTTTCTTCGTGATGCTTCTCTTTCTGCTGTTGGTCTGTATCTGTTTGCTTGGGTTTTGCTTTTGGTTCTTAGGTGTACAGTAGCTCTTTGTTGAAATATGCTTTCTGTGCTATTCTGCACAGGTGTGTTGTATTTGGTTTGGGGGGCTTCAGGTGTTTTGAGATTTGCTGCTTTCTTTTGACATACAGTAGCTACTATGTAGACAAGCATTTGTCAATGCTGAACGTTGGTTGCTTGTTAAACATTTTTTGGGTGGGGGTCAAAATATTGAAAATTGGCAATGTTACGAGCCTGCATTCACAGATTTCAATGCAGGCTCATAAATTTGTTGTTTGTAAATATTTTTGCCCCACATTTCATCGTATCCTTCTTATGACCCCACCTCATGAAGAAGTGCAGGCAAAAATTTCAACTTCTGCCCTAAAGATGATTTTGCACAGCAACTGCTAAATCACCTTTCGGGATGCAAAAAAAAACCCATTTTGGCCAGGATCTGAAAAATTACAGCTGACACATTCATGAGGTGCTGTGAAGAAATGGCTATGTTGAAAATTTGGGGTCAGAATATTGAAAATTGCCAAAGTTACAAACTTGCGTTCACAAATTTCAACACAGGCTCGTAACTCTGTTGTTTTTTAATACTTTACACCAAATTTTGAATATAGTCTTCTTTTGACCCCACCTCATGAACAAAGGTGGAGAAAATTTTCAACTCCAGCCCGAAAGGTGATTTCATGCAGCGACTTCAAAATTTCCTTTTGGGACAGAATTGCCTACTGTCACTTAATTGTTCACAAGGTGGGGTCCCAAAAAAAGGTATGTTAAAAATGTGGGGCAAAAATGTTAAAAAATGGCAAAGTTATGCCACTAAGTTGAAAACCCCATTGAAATACATTGAAACTGAAAACCCCATTGAAATACATTGAAGCACTTACCTCAGTTTGCAGTTGGGCTTTGATGAATGAAGACATGTCTGCGGTTCAAGAAGGATTATGGCGAAAGACCTCCTGTAGGTAAGTATGGTGTAGGGAGTGAGGAGTGGTGGGTCCTTGGTGGGAGGGTTGTGTGGGGGGTGGGTAACGGTGCAGCAGACAATGATGGATGGTTTTATTTTTTTCAGGTTAAAAAAACAAAACGACAAAGTACTAGCCAGAAGGGCATCAATTATTGGTGATTTGGAGAACCCTGGACATATTGCGCATACAAGATTACTTACGGTAATTAAGTAACCAGGTTATCCTTAGAGCTGTGTGTCATTTGTCACTTCCCAGACTGAATGCTTTTAGTCAAGGAGACTGTGGCAGGCTTATCAGTCCCCAGTCTGTGCTGATGATCGGCTCATTCAGTGCAACATGTTCAAGATTCTCCACACTCCACATCAGTGCTGTCCAGTACTGGAGATGCACGGGACTTCAGTTCTCCTTACAACCCCCCCCAAAAAAATGTATTTGCTTACCGCAGGCTCTTTAGGCATCCATTTCAGTTGGGGGGCTCCACCCTCCAAACACCCCCACTCACATGACAGTCCCACACATCCATTGCAAACCTTATTATTTAAAATCATCACTGTTTGATGCCAAAACAGTAAAATGGTGATTGTGGAGAATCCTGCGAAAGTTTGAGTTCCAGCTATCAGGGAACCAGGTGGTGT
Organism: Neoceratodus forsteri; assembly: GCA_016271365.2. Classification (NCBI taxonomy): domain Eukaryota; kingdom Metazoa; phylum Chordata; order Ceratodontiformes; family Ceratodontidae; genus Neoceratodus; species Neoceratodus forsteri. The sequence continues at coordinate 1,455,256,283 of CM057450.1, read as the reverse complement.
AGGGGGCAGAGAGACCCCCAACATAATACCTAGTAGTATAATACTTGTGAGTGATGGTAGGAGGAGTTGTGCTCCTCACTTGCAGCCTCCCAGCCACAGCTTTCAGTGAGGAGCTGTAACCAGTGGCAGAGAGAGAGAGAGAGAGAAAGACACAGGGATGGTGTGAGCGAGTGAGTGATCCAGGTATTTTGCAGTGCGACATAAGCAATGAGATCCCCGGCAGCACTGAGGCAGAATTGGGAGGGCTGAGAGAGACCTCAAGAGATTCAGCAGGAGGAACATGACAGGAAAGAGTAACTCCTGGACAGGCAACAGATTGTACCTACTCCCCCCCCTCCATATTCAGAGCAGTGAGGCAGGAGCCTGGGGGTCCCTGCTGAGAGGTGTCCCTCCCCCTCAGGACAAAGAGATAGACATATACGGTCCCCCATGAAATGCCAAAAGGGATCTAAGCCACACCCGCAAAATTGTGAAGCAACAAACTCGTCACTCTCCTCCATCCTACCTCAAAACTAAGGCATCCGCTCAATAATATTGCACAGAACTATATTTGCAAGCCAATCAGCTGTTTGCTACTGGCTTCATACAAATCAAAGGACTGAAGCCCTCTCAGATTGGAGCCGCTTCGGTCTTTTGAAGTGCATGACCGTTCAGCCCACCAAGCAGTGAGTTGCATCAGGACCACACAGCATGATCATTGGTGTAGACTGCCGAGCCCCTGCTTCTGTGAACTGCAATGGGCTCGGCAGTGACTCACACCCCAAAATCCCATATTGCCACAATACGTCGGTGTGAGCAAACACAAGCAATGTAATAAATGCAGCTACTGTGGAAATAAATGCTGTTTATTCCACTGTAGCTAGATTTATCTCATGGTAGGTCTGCTAAGCATGAATCGCTCCTTTTTATCTTGTTACTATGGTGGATATGCTGTTTTATCCCACAGCATATCCTTTCAACCCTATTGTATAAATGTTAGTTAGGCATTAACTGTGGAAACAATGCCACAAAAGCAGCACATTCCTTAGAAACTACAGTACTGTTATAATCCAATAAGCAATTATATAAATGAATGATTTTTACTGTGTAAGTAAACAATATAGTTTTATAGCAATTAACAATATTAGATTGCATGTTTATTTTTATTTTTTTTGGGGGGGGTTACACTGTATACAAGTGGTGGCTCTGGGTTCCAAACCCAGTTCTCTAGGTTTGCAGCTCACTGCTCTTAACCACTATGCTATATTGCGGTAAGTTCATGAGGGAATGATTTCAGAAGATAACATACATCAGAACTACAGCATTGACATTTGATCAGTGTAAGTATAGTTACCAGCAATTACAGTGCAGGCATGACATAGTTAGCCTTCTCCTTACACTTCTGAGAGCTAGGAGCATAGTGGAGAACAAAGGCATATTAGTAGATTCCCATAATGGAAACAGCAGTACTGGAAGGACTAGCCATATCCCACAATTCCCCACTCCAAACAGAGTACAGGATCCAGTCTGCTGGTGAAGGGGCCATCTGATTGGATGGCTGCTGTTAATCACCAGGCTTAGGTATGCACATTTAGCACATTTCCAACCACTTATGTGAATACGGTCCAATATTGGATTGCATTTTTGTTAAGCAGTAAGTTTATGAGGGACTGATTTCTTAAGGAGAACTTACATCACAACTACAATATTGCCATTTGATATATGTAAATGTGTACACTTGCAGATACATGTAACATAGGCATTACCTGTAAAAACAATACCATATTTCTTAGCCACAATATTGTTACAATGCAAATTAGTAATTATGCAAATTAAATATATCTGTGTACACTTACATATCAAGTTGCAGTATTTTTTTTAATTGAATAAACTTTATTCATTTTATACCATTACAGTACATCTTAACAAGCATACAGCTTTCCAGCAGTACTTACATTGGTACAATGGCATGAGTCATCAACAAAACATATATAACACTTTGAAATCTCTACCATATGTTAATTATTTGGAAACAGCCTAATCTACACATGCCTTCCAATCAATGGGAAACTACTTCCCCCGGATCTCCCCCCCTCCCAAAGCAACTCCCCCACCATTCCCCCCAGAGCCATATTCACCTTCCCCAATGGTGCAATTTACGACTACTAGATAACACCACAAACCCCTTTGTCTATAATGCCTGAAGTGAAGGACTCATCTGTATGAGCATTTCTAGATTAAAGGCATCTAACGACACCTTATGGAGTGGCCATATAGTATATTGTTATTTACCTAGCCATTCTAATCTTGTAACTTGGTTTCCTAAAAAGCAGGGGGGAGGGACCAGAGCGTGAGAAGCTTCTCCCTTCTGGATTTGTACAGGGCTAGTTTACCACACAGGCTCGCAATTGCCTTTTCTATTCTTAAATTGTGTAGGAGTTCCTTTACCCACTCAAGGTAAGAAATCACATGTTGGTTCTTCCAATAGTGAAGGACAAGCCTCTTAACCGACAGAGAAATAATGGCCATGTGGTGCCTCCTCTCCTTGAAGGGGACAGTGGTGTAATCCCCTAGTATACAAACCTGTGGTGAGAAGTATTCCTGCAGCTCCAACAATGGGTCGGCCCTTTCCCAAATGGTTCTCCAGAGACCACCTACTTTGGGGCAATCCCATAATATGTGGAGTAGTGTCCCTGGTTCCTGTACACACCTAAAGCAAGCTTGATTTTGCATTTTACCCATTCCATACAATTTAGTTGGAGTGTAATAAATATTGTGCAATATATAAAACTGTGTTAGTCTTAATTGGTCATTGGCAATATATAGACAAACACCTTCCCAGATTTTATCCCATGAAAAATTAACATGTGGGAAATTATGCATCCAGTACTTAGATTGACCTGATACTTCCAGATTAAGTTTCTCATATAACAATGAAACCAGCTGAGATACAGCATGTGATTGATTAGCACATTTCAGAAGTTCCTGAAAAGGAGGCACCTGTTGTATATTCCATGTTCCCGAGCCAAACCAACTTATCAACATGTGCCTAATTTGGAGCACAAAAAAGGAGTATTTATTGGGAAGTTGGAGGAAAGCCAATATTTCTGACATTCCCCCTAATTTACTATCGACCACCAAGTGACCTACTTTGATTTTAAGATCAGAACATTCTTTGAAAACAGCAATTTTTTGATCCCCTACCTTAAAATTGGGGTTATAAAACACTGGTTGTGATAGGTCCAGTTGGTTATTGTATCTAACTGATTTACAAAACTGTGAATGTACCTTTAATGAAATATATATAACCGAGCCTCGTAAATTACTGGGCAATTTACCCGGGGCTATAAATAAAAGGCTGTCTGGAGCTAACCCGGCTAATAAGTACTGTTCCACCTGTAACCAAATGGGAAGTTTGGCAACCTTATCTGTGTCCGAAGGGATATCTCTCCAACGCATATACTTAACCATGTGGCTAGCTAAATAATAGGGGTAAAAGTTAGGGAGTTTAAGACCCCCCAGTTGTTTTGGGGCACTTAAACGAGTGTATGCTCTATGTGGGGGTTTATTTCTCCATATGAATTTAGAGATGATGCTATGGAATCTACGGAACCAATTCAGGGGGAGATAGACATTAAGCATATTAAGTGGATAGAATACCCTCGGCAAAATATTCATTTTAATTACACTAACCCTCGCTTGGAGGGACAAGTGCATAGAGTTCCATCTATTCAGATCCAATTGAATTTCCTTTACTAAATTATCTAAATTCAACTTTTTCATCAGGGACACTGATGTAGATAAAGTTATACCTAAGTACTTAAGACGGGTGGTCCAGGCCTTGGATAGCGAGGTAATGTCTTCACTAGGAAGCAATGGATTCAAAGGCATCACTTCTGATTTACTAATATTAAGTTTATAATTTGAAACCCTACTAAACCTTTGGAGTATTTGGAGGGTGGCTTGGATAGATTTGTAAGGAAGTTGCAGTATAAGACTGCATGTTTATTAACCTGTAAGTTCACGAGCAATTAGAGTACAGACATAGATCATCATCTAAAGAGCTGCCAGTCAGTACATTTAAGTGTAGCAGTCACTGTCACTCAGTGGGCTTGTACTGAATACAGTACACTGCTCATTGAGTGCTCAGTTGACAGCTGCCCATGGTGGTAAGTGGTGGGCTGTGCCAGTTGTCAGCTCGGTTTGGGGATGGGGGAGCAGGGTGGTGGAACACTGTCTGTCAGGGTGGGGGGATAGGAGTCCACTATACCATTAATGATGTATTATTATTTCATAACTGGGGACTAGGGCATGGGGGAGGCCACTAGGCCACCAGGCAATTCTACATATATTTCAATGGACCTATGCTACCAGAGTAGTGGTGTGCTTGTGCAGCTTTGATAACTATGATGACTGTTTGGCCATTCGTACTCTCTATTACATGGGGGAATTACCACCCTGTAGGGTTACCAAAGACAAAGTACTCTTGAATAATGTTCCACCCCTAGAGGGGCCGCATGAAAGATTCCCTTGGCTAAAGTTACCTTAGGAGCCCTTCAAGGAGAGAGACGTGCCACTGGAGAAGGAGGGGAGGATGGTGGGACAAACAAAAAGTGTTTCAGAAGGAGGCTGGGAAGAACTGCTTATATAGCTCAGGATGGGCATGTGGCTGGTTGCTCACTCCATTGAACTACAGGCATAGCCTTTCAATTCAATGGGCCTACACAACCAGAATATTGTTATGCTTGTGCAACTGTGATAACTGTTTGGCTGTTCGCACTCTCTGTTCCATGGGGAATTACCACCCTGTAGGGGTACTGAAGGCAAGGAATCCTTGAAGAGGGTTCCACCCCTAGAGGTGCTGAGGGAAAGATTCCCATGGCTAAAGGTACCTTAGGAAGGAGCCCAAAAAGAATATTGAGCAGTGAAGTTTGACTACAAGTTAGAGAAGCAGATTGACAGTAATGAGACAGCTTGATGAAACACAACAAGATGTACAGGTTGTCAGGACTGGACTGATAAAATGGATTACACTGATGACATCGGGGGGCTTCATAAGGAGAGAGGGAACAGTGAGTAGGGCCACCATCCATCTCCATCCAACAGCAGAAACCCACCTAAGAAAACTAGGGAGTATACTCTAAACTAACTACATATTATGACCTTTGGCATGGAGGAGAGGAGAAAACCTCTGGGGATCCAAGGTCTAGAATGCCTACCATCCAGGCTAGGGGGTATTTTATTCAGTGACAGTCCAGCAACTTCAGTTTGGAAACCCTAATTTCAGGGGGGCTTTCAATTTGGAGGAAGGCTCTTGATCTATCCCTCTATTGGAAATACTAGGTGTGGCTATGAAGATAGCTCTGCAGCAAAGGGAGACTCCTGTACAGGAGGCCCTCACACAAGGAGGGAGGGAGGGAGGAGGAGAGCAACAACTGCTGGAAGACACTCGCCTGACCTCGATGCGGGGACCTAAGGTGGAAGAAGACATCCAAGGGGCTTCCCTGAGGACTATCTGACAATTGAGCTGGGCAGGGAAGGGAAGGTGGAGGAGGCAGTCATAGGGAGAATAGCTTTCAAAGGTGCCACAGTGAAGCCATAGCCAAAGGAGCACTCTTGGGCTTGAAGGCCCCACCCCTTGGCAGCTGAAGTCTTAAATTCTAAATCAAGAGGTGCTGCCATTGAGTTAGATAACTGAAGCTGTGCCCAGAATGAGGACATTCCTGCTATGGGTCAGATGAGAAGGACCCACCCCGAGTTTCACATATTCAATATGTAGGCTTCACTGGTGCAGAGCAAGACTATCGGCTACAGGGCAAGCCCTGAGCCAGAAGAGGTAATGGTCATGGTTGGCATGCCTCCGATTCATGAGTGAGAGCATGAATCAACTGAGATATGTTAGGAAGAGGCCGGCAAAGCCGGTGGCTGTAGATTAAGTAGCAGGTTATGATGAGAAGGCCAGGTGAAGCCAACAGCTGTAGATATTGATGAGGAGACTGGCCTTGAAATGTTGTGAGCAAACTCTGTAACAATGAGAACTACCAAGGCAGGACCTGGGTGAGGTAGGAGACTGCAGTGCGAGCCAATGTTTGGTGGTTTGATAGTAACAACAACCAGTGGAAAACAAGCCAATCAAATCCATTGCAGAAGCTGACTTGATGGTGACATAGAAGGTAGGTGTTTAGGCACTGAGAGGCTATGATGCCAGTGATTGAATTAATGAGAGCGGCATTGACTCGATGAGGTTTAGCATATGATTGCTATGGTTTCAGCATGAATAGTGAATTGATATAATTGGCATGAATACCTTTAATGCCAGTAAGGCAGAGTTAGGTTATGCCACTAGGGAACATTTACAGGCAGTAAGTACTTGCAATGCTGTCATGAAAAGCAATGAATATCTGAAGCCATGTATGCTGCAAGACAGATGTATTGAAGCATGATAACTGAAAGGCATGAAGGCAAAGGAGAAGGGCAAATATATAGCTTACATAACAGCATGTTTATGCTACTTGGAGCCATGATACCCTTCTGTGGCATCACAGTCCCCGACCATAGGAATAACAGGGATGTCACAAACTGAGCACCATGAGACATAAAGCAACTGTAATGTTGGTAGGATAGGAACCCAGCATTTGTCTGAGTTGAGCTAGCACTGAGTGAATTAAGAGCAGATCTGTAGAACAGGGAGTGGTAGCTGGCCGAGAAGTATGAGCTTGGACCAGGTGCAGACAATTAAGGTGGAAGCACAGGAGACAGCAGAAAAACAGCAGTGTGAGCTAAGGCATGCAGGTTTGCAAAATATAGTGAGTAAATGGGAGCCTGAGAGCACAGGCACAGAGCAGAAAAGCCCAAAAGAAACAAAAGCAAACACAAGTACACGACCAGGCATGAAACAAGCACACAAGGAAGCATGTAACAGCTGGAGGCAAAGCAATACTAACCAAAGCAGGAGAAACACAACAAACAGAAATCCAGCACAAACCAAGCAGGCACAAGCACAAGCAATGCTGGGAGAGGCAAAGCCCCAGCAGGTCCCAAGGGAGAAGACAGACCAACAGAGCCTCTGGCTGGCAAAGAAAAAGTGCTTTATAAGGAGGCTGGAAGGAACTGCCTATGTAGCTCAAGAAGGGGGTGTGGCTGGTTGCTCACCTCATTGAACTAGAGGTATAGCCTTTCAAAAATGTACTAGTTACATCAGGGATCGGGCATGGGGTCCACTAGATCACCAAGGAATAATAATATTTATTCACTGGGGACACTGGGGATGAAGAGGGGGTCTGCTAGTCTACCAGAGATGTGTAATTTAGGTAACAGGGGGTTGGGGCTTGGGAGGGGGGACCATGGCACTTTGGTGCACTGTGCTAAACCTCTCCCAGATAGATATTTCTAAGTACACTGAGACCAGCCCTGGCTGGTCTCAGGGTACTTAGAAATTCTCCCTCTGGGAGAGTTTTGAGAATCTGACATTTGGGGACGTGGCAGCTTGCATCTGCCTTATGACCCTTGCACCATGCTGCAGCATATTCTGTGGTGTGTGAGCAGTGCAAGCCCTGTTTGGGGCAGGCAGTCTGAAGTTGATGCAGGCTGCCTTTGAGAATCACTCACGATGCGTCATTTTGCTCAAGGGGCACTTGGCACTACTCATTGTGATGCAAGTCCCTTGCGCTGCACTGGAGCTTTGGGAATCAGGCCCCTGATCTTTCTGGGCTGACTTGCTAGCTGAATACACCTCCCCTTCCCCCACAGCTTTTCTTAAATACAGACAAAATAAACCCACTACTTTAACTAAATAAGCAGCAACAACAGAAACAAACAGCACAAATCTTGCAGCACAAGGCCCTCTAGAACAATCTGTGAGAAATTTGGTTTCAAAGGGCTCTGTTTTTCAGACAGATTTTATTTTATTTATTTATTTTTTTGCTCAGACAAGCAGGGAATTTTTAACTCTCTCTTTGGAAGATTGCACTGAAGACAGCCTCCTCATAACATACAACTCATTTCAGTACCATGTGACCGCCAATCCCATAGTACATTGCAAACTTTGTCTGTGGGCCCCACTTCACCAGTGACGTTTCTAAATTCCCCAATTCACAAATTGGCCTTATATTGCAAATTGACACTTTGCAAGGCATATTAACTTCATGAATTGCAAGGAATTCACAAATTAGTTTACAAAGCAAACTTCACACACCACTGTTCACCACTTGACCTCTATCCTTCCCTTCACCATCTGTGCTCCCCCTAAATCACTGCCATTCTTTGTATTCTTTAGCCTTTCTTTGGCACTGCCTGTCTTTCCCCTCACCGATCTTCCACCCCCATTTCTCATCTCCCCACATATTACCATTCTATGTATACATCACATGCTCTCTGGGAGTTGCTCTCTCCACTCCTCCCTGATCCCCCCCCCACCACCACCTCCTGTCATTTCCCATGCTTTACAGTACCTGATCTATGCCACTGCTTCTCTTCCTCTACCATCTGTGCCCTCATCCTACCACTTTCAACACTACTTCACATTATTCTCTGTTTCTGTTCCTATCTCTTTCCTCCTCCATCTCTACCTTCAACTCTAAAATGCTGCTTTTATCACTATACATTAACTTAGACTGTTAGTGCTGCTTCTTGTTTGCAGTGTGCCTGGAACTGTTAAGACCCCTACTCTCAAGAGCTCAATTTTTTGTGAGGACAAGATATTGGTGAAAAGAAACTGATAAAAAGTGTTTCAATCTAGGTCTACTAAATAAATACAGCACCTGGTCTGTTTTATCTTATACTGATATTGTACATGAATTCCTCCACAAAGCACCACAGTGACCAGGACGCTACATTTTGCCAGGAAAAAGACTGGTCAATGTGACCAGTCTGTTAAGAGTAGTTGTTCTGGCTCACACTGCAACAGTGAGCATCACTTCTTGTTTTACTTTCTGAACACTCATTTTAAACATAGTCATTTTCTTACACTATCTCATGAACATGGTAGAAGTCATTTTCAAATCCCCCTCCAAAACCTGTTTTCACAGTTGTTCCACAAAATCACATTTCTGGTGGCATTTGATAAATGACACATGGCATGTTCAGATGCTGGGATAATAAAAATACTGTTTTGACAATTAAGGGTCACAGTCTAAGAAAACAATCTCTTCATTTACCAATCATCAAAATGTCATTATTATCTCATGTTATTTGTTAGTTATTTTTAACTGCTGCACTATCTATGCCCAACAACTGCACAACAAGTACAAGCAAGCGAATATCTGGCATTGACCAATGCTTGCTTATTTCTGAGGAAGCTCCCAACCCCCCACCTCTGCATACAAGAAACTATCCTTTATTTAAATTGCAGAATATGGGCCTCTTGTATTCTAATGTGTGTTGGAGGTGTGGGGGGGGTGCCAGGGTCATTGAGTCATATCCTATGTGAGTGTGCTTAGGTAAAGGAGTGGTGGAATTCATGTACTGCTACAACAGAGGAGGTCTTAGACCTATGGCTGCCTCACTCTCCTCATTGGTCAATCCTGGGGGACTTTTCTTTATTAGATAAGGCAGTCTTTAAGTTTAGGGACTTTATTTATGGGGCTGCCCTAGAAGGTAAAAGGTTGTTTTTACATAACTGGTGCACTAGTACATTCCCCTCAGTTGTCCAGTGGTCAGAGCAGTCTCAACAACTGCTTCCTATTTACAGGTGCTACACTGGAAAAGGAAATCACGTTCTAAGTTCCATCAAATATGGGATCCCTGGCTACATTACATTGGGGTGATGCAGTGAAGTGATGTAGTCTGTTTGTTTCATAAATTGATTTTTACATAGTAGGGAGATTCTCCTGTGCCAATCCTGGAGGGAGGAGTTAGATTCATGATGGCATCTTGAGTGAGCTACTGGGTGTAGCTTGGTGCTTCTCTCCCTTCCATGCATTGGTAACACTGCAGCAGCCAGCTTCGGAAGTTAATTTTGAGATTACCCTGCATCAAGATGGACCCAACTAAGACTAGCACTGCTGCTTCTGAGCTTTCCGACCATGAAAGAAAGAGTGCCAAAACTTTGCAGCCATTTGGTTTGCAAATGATACCTAAGAAGGCTCAAAACATGGGTCATTTAGTAATCCCAAGAAAAAAGTTGTCAAAAGCTATAAAGCATTAAGATATGCAAACCTGCCTAAAAGTGGGTAGAAGTAAATTAAACCCCACTGAAGGCTCTTCAGCTAAAACAGCTTCTTTCTCTCTCTCCCAAAAGTCTGGGGAACATGGAAACTGAGCAGCAACCCATTCTGACTGCTCTGATTTTCTTTTTTAAAAGTCAGCAAAGTATGTCAGATGCTAAAAAAATGCCTGAGTCCATGAGCACCTACCCGGACAAAGAAAAGAAAAAGAGATGAGGTACGACCTGAAGGAATAACAGTAATGACTATTTCACTTGGGCCAGGGCTCAAAACACACCATTGCAGGATGCCAACACAAGCCCTCAAGCCATGGAATGCATCTCATCTGCAAATTCTGAATCAAAAACTATCCCAGGTACTGTTATTTTAAATTCTTCTGGTACAACTTCAACTCAAATTATTTTGAATCAGTTACTATCTGCCTAACATAATCAGGAGCTTCAATTGAATGTTCAGGGTCAATCTGGCCAAAGCCAACAGACTGTGAGCATATCTGCTTTTTCTGAAAATCAAAAGGGATAACATAAACAAGCATTTGTCAATGCCGAATGTTATCGTGCTGGCATTGACTTTGGTAGTGCAGTGCAGGAAAACATTTTGGACAGGATGTGAAAAATGACAGCTGTACAGTTCATAAGGAGGTGTAAAAAAATGCCAGTGCTGAAAATGTGGCATGTAAATATTGCAAATTTGCGAAGTTACAAGGGTGCATGGGAAATGCACAATGCACGCTTGTAACACAGTCATTTTATGGACATTTCGCACCAAATTTTCAACACAGGCATTTTAGCACCTCTGCTCATTCACAGTGTCACTGTTTTTTCCTCAAACTGTCCCAAAAAGTAATTAATCACAACAACTGCGCTATTCTGCGCTGGACCTGCGAAAACACATTTTGGGCAGGATATGTGAAATGACAGCTGTACTGTTCATCTAGAGGTGTGGAAAAATGCCAATGGTGAAAATCCAGAGTGAAAATATTACAAATGTACGATGTTATGAGCGTGCATGCAAACTACCAACGCACGCTCTTAACACAGTCATTTTATGGAGTAGTGTCACCAAATTTTCTGCATAGGCATTTTAGGACCTCTGCTCATGAACAGTGTCACTGTCATTTTTATAATGTGGCCTGAACACTGATTTCCCACAGCGACTGTGCTATTGTGTGCCAGAAGTGCGGAAACACATTTCGGCCAGGATGTGAAAAATCACAGCTGTGCTGTTCGCAAGGAGGTGTACAAAAATGACAGTGCTGAAAATCTGGCATGAAAATATTGTGAATTCATGAAAGTCTGAGCCTGCGTAGTAGCTGTGCAACACACACTTGTAAAACAGCCATTTTTTTGGATTTTGTCCACCAAATTTGCAACATAGGCTTTTTGAGAGCCAACCTCATGAACAGTGGCACTGTCATCTCATTAATTAGTCCCAAAAGATGATTCCATGCAGTAACTGCAAAATCACCTTTCGGGACTGATTAACAATATGACAGTGCAAGCATTCATGAGGAAGGGTCGCAAAAACCCCATGTTGAAAATTTGGTGTAAAAATTCCCAAAAATGCCCGATATATGCATGAAAGTTGAAAAACTCCTGTTTATTCCATTATACAGCTTACTGGCATTTCCTCAGTTATCAGTCAGCTTTGAAGAGTGCAGATGTGTTCCCAGTCCACTTAAGTTCATCGCGCCGGACTCCAGAGGTGAGTATGGGGTGAGGGCAGTGTGGGGAGGCAGGGTGCACAGTGGGTGGGTGAGGGTTGTGGGAGGGCAGGCTGGAAGACTATGATGGACCGTTTTTGCTTTATAGATTAAAAATAAAAAATAAAAGACATTGGGGGACCATTTTCATTTTCATAGGTGCTTTGGCATGCTGGGGTTTTGCTCCCAGCATGCCACCTGAGTGTGTATGGGTGGGTGGGTGCTTTAGCCTACAGGGGATTGGGCACCCCCTGTTGGCAAACAAGAAAGGGGGGTGCAGGAGCCGAGGTGGATTGGGCACCCCCTCGGCAAGCAAAAAAATGTGGGTTGCCGGGGCAGGAGAACACATTATGCTGATGGGGAGTGGACTCCCCCATTGGCAAAATTCAAGGGGAGGGAGGGATACATGCCAATGGGGATTGGGCCCCTGTCAGCAAAGAAAAACTGTTGGGGGGGCACATGGTGCCAAGGGAGGATTGGGCACCCCCTCAGGAATGAAAAAAAGGGGGGTTACATTATGCCAAAGGGGACTGGGCACCCCCATAGGCACACAATAAAGGGGGGGTTGACAGGCAACAGTGGAAGTCACTGCTGCCATGTTGCCTGCACATAAAGGGAGGCGTGTTGTGGTCACGCTGCATGACAGCTTCGCTCTCATTGCAGCACACCTTTTCTCTGATCTCTTCACCTTATTAGCTAGGCAGGGTGTTGGCCCCTGCTGCTGGCTGATTGGGGAATGCGGGACGCACCTACTGGTGCATGCCCTGCATTCGCCCAACAGTGACCGCACCTCCAAATCTGCACTACCGCAAGATGTTGGCTGCGCAAGCACGCCAACATAAAAATGGGGACTCTGGTTTGGGGATACCAGAATGGGCAACCCAACTCTTGGAAAACCTAGAAAAGATAGAAGCCAAAATTGAAAAAATGGTAGAGACTGAACAGAAAATAGACCATTTCCATTCAGTCACACAAGAGCTTTTGAAGGAAAGCCATGAGATAAAAATAGACTTAATGCAAGCACAGCAACGTATATCAAGTCTAGAGAATAGTATTCTCCCTATAAAACAATAGGTGGAAGTTCTGCAAAAGCCCAAATGGAATCTCAAAATAAATTAACTGACTTTGAAACTAGAGCATGCAGGAGGAACATTCACTTAATTGGGGTCCCAGAAACCTGGAATTCACAGAGGACACTACGGGAAACATAAAATCAAGTTGCAGCAGCTTTCCTAGAGTCTGACCCTGCAAAAGTCAATATCGATGTAGATCGTATCCACAGAGGCTGTAGATTGTAGAACAAATGCAGGGACAGGTCCTCCCAGACCTATAATAGGCAAGCTTTTCAAATCTGATGACAAAGATTTGCATATGTCAACCATTTATATAAAAAAGCATGGCACCATACTGGGTGTAACTATCTCAATTTTTCATGATTTCCCTCCAGAAGTTTCCTCACTCAGGAAAAGTTTTGATTTCATCAGAAAAAAAACTTTGGGAAAAATAACATTAAAGTTTCCATTCTCCCACCTGCTAGACTACAAGTTCTTATTGATGGAGTCAGCTAGATTTTTGGTACTCCAGAAGGTGCTTTAAAAATATTAAGAGTTAAACTTCCTGATCTTTTCAAAGCTTAGATTTATATTTGAAAGGCTATAACTCTGAGGTGCTATGGATCAGAGAGCAAAAAGGGGAAAAGGGAAAAGGGAAAAGAAAGAAGGAGAAAGGAAAAAAAGAGAAAGGGGAAAAAGTATTAATATCATACATTCTTTTTAAAGTTCATTACAATTCTAAGCAATACATTGTAACTCTATGATGCCAAGTATACATTTAACACAGTATAGTTGATGCCTAATGAGTTAACCAATTGTGGCTGGGGGTGTGTGAATTAACTGGATTTCTTTGATGTACCTGAGAGGACTTTTTGATTTCTTTGAAGCATAAAAATATATTGGAAGAATACAATTTTAAGGACTGTAGGGTCAGTTAGGGAAAAGGTAGAAGGAAGTGTGTTGCTATTATATTTTCTTCTTAAAAACGTAGTATATGGATACTGGCAATCTGACTGGGGCTGTCTTTATTGACCTCACAAAGGCTTTTGACCTTGTTGATCGCACTTTGCTTCTCTCCTCGCTTCGACACCTGCATTTCTCCTCCTCTGTTGTTGACTGGTATGAAAACTACCTGACAAATAGAACTCAAGTGGTGAAATTTACTTCCTCTCTATTGAACAGTACCACCATTAACTTTGGTGTACCTCAGGGCTCCATCCTAGGGCCCCTCCTATTCTCTCTTTATATAAATAACATTGGAGCTGCTCTAAAATCCTGCTCTGCTATTCTATATGCTGATGATCTTGTCGTCTATACAAGTTCTACTAACATAGACACTATCAATACAACCCTTTCCTCTGACTTTAACAATATCCAAAACTGGCTATATGACCACAAACTGGCTGTCAACACTAGCAAAACTAAAGCCATGCTGCTTGGATTGGCCCCAAAGCTCCGGGCTTGCACAACAGCACTGACGGTGCAGGACTTAGAAGGTCAATTACTGGAATGAGTGACCTCTTTCAAGTACCTGGGCATCCTGCTAGATCAATCTCTTGATCTTAATCTTCATGTACAGTCTGTTTGCAGAGCTGTCAACTCCAAACTGGGTGTTGCATATAAGACTAGTTATATGCTCATGCCATCAGCTAAAATGGCCATTGCGAGGGGGATTCTGCTCCCCACCCTAACCTATAGGGCTTCCTTATTTGGGGCTGCTCTAAAACTGACCTACTCAGATGGGATATTACGTATAACAACATATGTCGCTATGCCTCTTCTGCTCCGCGGCTTAAACACCACTGTCAGCTTTATAATGATCTTGGTTGGCTGTCTCCGTTAGCTAGTAGGAAATACTATTTTGGATCTCTTATTGATTCAATAATTTGAAATCAAACCCCTAGGTGTCTTGCAGCTATGCTTGTTCCTCAGGACACACTCCATGGTCTAGGGTCAGCTGACAAATCCTTTCTGAATTTGCTGAGGTGCCACACGAGGAAAGAAACTGTTGCATTTGAACATGCAGCTCCACAGCTGTGGAATTCCCTTCCCCTCTACATTAGACTTTCTAGCTCCCACACATGCTTTAAGAGAAAACTGCGCTCGAATCTGCTGATTGCTGATACCTGTTCCTGCTTTCACCCTACCTAATGACTGATGTCTCTGGCCATACAATAGTATTTCCTCACCTCTATATAGCCCTCTTACTGCCTCAGCCTGTCCAGGCTCCCTTTCCCTGCCCATATACAATCTTGCACTGCAGGCATCTCCCTTACACTTACATACACTCATATAATCTAATTTCATGGCTTCCTCCCCTCTTCCTCACTTACCAACCTTTTCCTTAATGACACCCCCTGCTCTCAATGGTTATTTCTTCCTTTTGTATTACCTGTTTTGGTTTTTGTGTACCTTATTTCTGTTTGTATGATGTGCCACCTGAAAATTTATTGTCCAAGGTCCTCTCTATTCATTGCATAGATAGGTACCTATGAACTTATGAATGGTCTACTCTGTATGTCTCTGATATATTGTATCCACTTTAACTCATTGTATGTAAAGCGCTTTACTTTGTATGTTCAGATATATTGTATCCTCTCTAACTCATTGTATGTAAAGCACTTACAATTTGTTATCCTGTTAAGTTTCTGCATGTCTGTACTCTCCCGGGTCGTGCCTGAAAATAGTCATTTTATGGCTAGTGCACTTACCCGGTTTACAAAAGCTAAATAAATAAAAATATTTCTAAAGCATATACTGTTACTCTCTGAGGTAAAAGTTGACGTTTAACATAGCATAGATGACCCTTATGCTTGTCTGGTAATAATGGATGGGGGGCTTAAAAATGAAATGACAGCAGGGATATTCAAACTTATTTGTTTATATGCGGACACATAATTGCTTTTCAGAACACCTAAATGAATTGGATGGGTCTATGTTCAAGGTTTTTTTTTAGGTTTTCTGGCTTCTGTAAGGAAGGGGAGATGGTTTTCACAATATGCTGGGTGTATTTAGTGTTCCAGTAGGAACACGGGGGGGGGGGGCTTGAAGTTTCAGGCTGCCTGATTCTTTTGAAGGAATGGAAATGCCTAACACTACAATGTCTTCATAGAGATCTCTTTTGTTCCTATTGCTGGTTTAAAGTAGGGGGGGCTGGAGGGTAAAAAAGTAGTGAAATACATAAGTTTGTTGTCATTAAAAATCGATTATAAAGGATTGAGTAAGCATGGAATTTAAAAGGGTTCTATGATTATGCTTACTTTAAATTGCAAGTTATTTTTTAATATAGGATTTTAATTTGTTCTTAAATGAACCAAGACTTTGGATAGATAAAAGATTGCAGTTTAACAATGGCATATCATAATTTCTTTACATGTGCCACCTGGAATGTAAATGGTTTAAGCTCTCCCCAAAAATGGGCACATATTTTAACATATTTAAACAAACAAAAAATAGGCATTTTTGCATTGCAGGACTTCCATCTACTAATTTCAGACCTTAAAACATTAAATAGAAATTGGGTATTGCATATATTTTCTTCTGCGGGTACTAAAAAATCATGTGGGGGTAACTATACTATTCAGGAAAAATTTTAAATTTCAGCTTACTGAAAAATGGACAGACAGGGAGGGGAGAATACTTATTGTCAAGGGTACTATTTTTGGCAATCTTAACATCATGGTAGGGTCCATATATGGTCCTTTTCAGCAATATTCCTCATTCCTAGCAAAAATTACCAAAGCAATAGTTCATATTCAAGCTCCAAACCTTATTTTAATGGATAACTTTAATGCTATAAATAACCCAACCTGGATAAAAATAAGAATATTACTAATGCTAACATCAGAATTTTGAAACAACTAAGTTCTTTTTTATAAGAAAATTATTTAACAGATGCCTGGAGATTAAAACCTCCTAAATTTAAGACTTTCACTTTTCGTGATAATAAAAATCAAGATTATTCTAGATTAGATTACATACTTGTATTAAACTGTTTAGTTGCTTTAGTCAGTGATCCCCATATTGACGCAATTCACCTTTCTGATCATGCATTGGTGAAATTAGCTATTAAAATGCAGAATGCCACATACAAAACATGCACTTGGAGTTTTAGTAATGAGCTGTTAAATGATGAAAACTTCCTTAGAAAAATTACACCAACTATCAAGGACTTTTGGTCAACAAATCTGACAGGTGATAAGACTGGTTCTCAATAATGGGAGGTAATGAAAGTTGTTCTGCATGGAGTATGTATCTCGGCTCAAGCCTATATAAATAAAAATAAGATAAAAAAAACAAAGAATTCCAAGTAGACTTTTCAAACTCAATAAACTAATTTTAGAAGATTATCAGAAATATATGCAGGAATGGCAGGATTATAAAGTAAAATGGCAAGAGCTTATAAATAATGAGAGTGAAAGGAATATTTGGAAAGTCAAAAATGATAAATATTTAAATGGGACAAAATGGGGAAAATATTGGCTCATTTGCTTAAAAAAAGGAAAGAGGCAAATATTATTGCTGGTTTAAGAAATGCCCATAACCATATGAAAACAGACTGGTTGGACATTGCATTGATTATGTCAACTCATTATATTCACACTTATAAAAAAATTCTTATAAATGACTTTGACCTAATGAAAACTTTTATACAAAATAGTGAAATTAAACTACCAGTGAAACAAATTACCTTAGAAGAGGTTACACAAGCAATCCAGAACCTCCCCAATAGAAAAGCTCCAGGTATAGATAGATTCACTAATGAATCTCAAAAAACCTTTTCTGAATTATTAGCTCCATGGTTACTGGAATTACTTCTGGAGTGGGTGAATGTTGAGGGGCAAATCCCACCTTCAATGTTGCAAGCAAAGATCATGAAGATCCATAAAGAGGATAAGCCAAAAGATCTACCAGGCAGTTACAGACCAATTGCTCTTTTGAACAGTGACTACAGAATTATTGCTAAAATTGTAGCTTCTAAATTACTTGAAGAGCTGCCCCTACACATCCACCCAGACCAGAAAGGCTTCATTCCAGGTAGGACAGCATCCACTGCAATTAAAATAGTCCAATTATGTTTTGAATATGTTCAAAGTTGTAATAAACCTTATTATGCTTTAGCCCTAGATGCCTCTAAGGCTTTTGATTTAGTTAATTGAACCAGTATGTTTTATATTTTGGAAAAAAAAATGGAACATCCCTCCAGACTTATTTCGAATTATTAAAATTATTTATAGTAACCCCACAATTAACATTCTGATTAATGGTGAATTACTAGCAGAACTTAATATGGATGCCGGGGTGATGCTGGGCTGCCCCTTCTCCCCCATAATCTTCATCTTATGTCTCAAACATTTATTGAATAATATCAGGAAATCTAATGACATTCAGGGTCTGATTATTTATAAAGTTGAACATAAGCTTAGTATATATGCTGATGAAATTCTCCTAATTTTCACAGACTTAAAAAATCAGTAGCAGCCTAATTGAAAATTATAGATTCTTTTTCCTCATGCACTGGGTATCAGCTAAATCAACAAAAATCCATGATTTTACCTTTATTGAAAGAGAATAATGACCAAGAATTTACCTCACTCATAAACTTCAGTAAAGTCCAGGAATTAACTTTTTTTAGGAATTACATTAACAAATAATGCTAATGAAACAATTAAACAGAATTATGAGAGGGCAGAAGAAAAGATTTTGGAAAAATTGCAACAATGGAACAACTTATCCTTATCCCTATGGGGATGTATACAGGCTATCAAAATGATGGTTCTTCCTTTTTAATTTTTTTTCTACAGTCTTTAATTAGGATTCCCAATGCTAAATGTTTCAATGATATAAGAAGAATTTTTAAAATATTTTTATGAAGGGACAGTAAAACCAGAAATGCATGGTCTCTACTTATATTATTTGTTGGGGGGGGGTGTCCAGACCCATCTAGTTACTTACCTGCACAAACTCATGCTGTATTATGGAGTTGGTTTGATTCACCTCAAGAAGATGCTGTTATTAGGTAGGAAATTATTAGAAGGAAAATTCCTTACTTTAAAATTCAAGCTTTGTTATTTTTCTATAACTTTATAATACTGAAAGACTTTGAATTGATATATACTATGCTAGTGCAGCTATCTATGTCAAAAAAAGTTATATCTCACATGACTCAGTGGTTACACTTACCTGTAATTATTTCACCCATAACCCCAAACCGTAATTTATGTAAAATAGGACATATGCTACAGAAACAAGATATGATTCAGTAGTGTTTCTTTACTGAGAATGACACATTTATTACTTATACTGAATATAGAGGCCTATTTAGAAATCAGAGTATTCAAAATGATATCTCATACTTAAATCTTTTTTCACATTTAAAAAATTGCTTAAAAAATAGGATTGAATTGGACAATCTCCTCAGAAAATGGGAAAATGAAGAAAGAACAATTATTCTAGCAAAAAATAAAAGATTATCATTATTTTATAATCAAATCATCAAGCCACAAAAATATGTAAAAACAAAACAATACAGTGTATAAAGTGGGAGAAAGACTTACAGTAGGTGCTACTTTACAAATAAATCAATGGAGAGCAATTAGAATAGCAGCTAATACTAAAATTATTTATGCAAAAAATAAAAGTATTCAACACAAAATCATTGGCATGGATGTACTGTTGAAGGAACATTAGTTCATAATTTATGGAATCTTCCAGTTATTAAAACTCAGTGGCAAGATGTAGCAAAATAACTCTCAAATAGTCTAGGAATAAATATCCCATTTTCACCTATCATACTTCTCTTAAACCTATATGATTCATTACAGATTACTCAAACACAAGAGAATATAATCAGTTTAGCTGCTCTAGCCTTAAAAAGAGTAATCTTAAAAAAACTGGAATGCTCACCTCCCCCCCACCCCAATATGGAGGTCAAAAATGAGTGGTGGTACACATTTAAAGATACTCTACTTTCCAAAAAACTGGGTTATATTATTGAAGACTTGGTTAATAAAGATATGGGCATTAACTCGTGGAAGGAATTAACTGAATTATTACCTCCATTAATGAACCTGTAAGTATCAAATTGAGGGTGAAATTATATTTGTTCATTCTGTACAGATCATGTATGTTATTTATTGTTCTGTAAGAACTCTTGTCAGCTTGCTTCTTATTTGTAATTACATCAAACATATTTGTTTATCTAATGGTGGAAACAATAGAACTATTAAAAAAAATTATTTTTACATAGTAGGAGGCCATTATTTTGTAAGTTGTAATTATTTTTAGAAGTAATGTACCATATGTAGGGGGTGGTGCCTTAACAAGAATCAATAAGAATTATCAATGCAATAGTGCCAAAATGAGTTTTGCCATGTAGGGCTTACTGTATTTTAGTTATTGTTACTATGGTATTGTATTTTCTTTCTTATGTTATCTCTTTTCAGAAAATGTTGTAAGAAGGCCTTACTAAACCTCCTCATAATGTAAGAGTACTAATACTTAAGTCAGTATGTTTTCTATGTTTGTTGTATAATGGACAAGTATTGTTCGATAGTGACATTCTTTGCCATAAAATATTTTGTTTTGTCTTTTTATCACATGTACCATTTGTTATAGTTCTCTTGGTGGTTTAGATTTATGTAGTGTATGTTGATGAAAATAAATAAAATTAAAAAGCTATCCTTTATGTTATTGATCTTTGCTGGTGGACTCGACACACTCTGTGGGTTGCATTTTCAAACAACCATGTTCATTTTCCAGATGCATGTGCTGAAATCCTCCTGGCAAGTTAGGCCAAGAAAAGGTGTTCTTTTTTTTTTTTGACCAGGAGAGTTGCACTAAGCTGAAAGCTTGTTTACAGGTGTGACCTTGGAGCACAAGGAAGTTAAGTGATTTGTTCAGAGTTACACAGTATGTAAGTGGGGGCTGTGAGATTCAAACTCAGGTCTCCAGGTTTGCAGCTCAGAGCCTTAAACCACTGCCCTCTGCTGCCTCCATATTGCCTTCCTGAAAAGATTTCCACACTTGTGTTAGAAAAACAGTCACAAGCCCTGCAGTTGTGGCAAAAATCACCATAAACAGCAGAAAAAAGTTCCAAATGTGACCAGATGCCTTTGAATAGGGTGCAGACATCCAGACACATCTGCATGGATGCAGCATGCATCTGAAATATGGACACTGCTGCATCCACCTTGCTGAAAATCCCACCCACTTTGTTTTACTGATAACTTACAATTTATTTTTCCTGCATGTCTCTTATTTCTTTAATTGCTTTAAGCACCTCTCTTACCAGTTACATTAGTGTAAATATTTTACTTTTGTAATTTCATCTCTAAGAGGCACATTCTTTAAGCAGTAAATATGGCTTTAAGGGTCCCCGTTGTTGCTGAACACTGCTGCCTCTGAGCTTGGCTTCCTAAGATACCTGTGTTATGAACTCATCTTTTCAAAATCCACTTTGTACAGCAGCATAGTGTATGCCATTCCCTTAGGGTTTCCCTTTTCCTTTCAATGATGACTGATAATATTATGGTCATGTTGCCTAGAATACAGGCCTCCTGTTCACTTGTGGCACTGTAGACTTATCTTATTTATTTATTAGCTTTTGTTGACCAGGTAGGTGCATTAGGCAAAACCCTGCCTATTTTCAAGCACGACCCGGGAGAGTACAATATACAGTTTACAAAAAAAAAGACAGTGTTGAAGTACAAAGCAGCAAATAATACAAATCCAGTAGATATCCTCACAGGGATAGTCATGAAAACTAAACATTCTTTTAGCAGTAACCATCCTCGCAGGGATGGAAGGAAGCAGGTATGGGGAACAAGACAAAGCATTCAATAATTACAGTGATAATGGTAAGCTAGCTTAAGGAAAGCAACAGAAGAGGGGGTACAGTCACAGGACTCAAGTGCGTATAGGTAGGAGAAAATTGCAGTCTTGAAGGAGGAGTGGGATGAAGAGCATTTAAGACTGGGAGGTAGAGAGTTCCAGAATTTGGGGGCAAAGTGAGAGAAAGCTTGTTCCCCCATATTTGTAGAACAGTGCAGGATGAAGAGTGAAGAGGAATTAGAGGATCTCAGTAGGTGGGAGTGAGCCACCGGGGTGAGCATAGCCCCAGTGCTATCAGGGTGGGGGTGTCTTGTCATGGAGTCAGTGAAGCAGCCCCAAGTGTATAAGCACAGGTTTTGGGGGGACAGCCAGTGTAGGGTGGAGTACAGGAGACAGTGGTGAGTAAGGCAAGTGGCCGACAGGGCAAATCTGCAGATGTTATTGTAAGTGGTGTCTCATTTACGAAGAATACCAATGTTAGTGTGGGAAAAGATGGGGAAGGCATACAGAACCCTAGGAAGCAAGATGCCTCTGGCCACCGAGATCCTAGCAGCAGGGGTTAGGGAATGACGCACCAGTATGTGACACCAATCTTAATGTTAACAGATCTACAAACTTCATTTAAATGAGAAGAGAAATGGAGAGTGAGATCCAGTGTCATTCCGAGGTATTTAAAGGAGTCCATGGACAGGACTACACACCCATCACAGCAGCGCACGCAAAGCTTTGGTGTCCCAGCATGAACTTTTCTAGCAGACCCAGACAGCACAGCCTGTGTCTTTGGTAGATTGAGGATCAGGGAGTTGGTTTGGATCCAGGACTGAATTATTTGGAATGCCATAGACCTTGTTGGCAGAAAAGGCCTGGTAGGCCCATCTAGCCTGCTCCAGCAGTCTTCCACTGTAGAGACTAAAACTTCTGTGAATTAATGTGGACTGTTCCATGGCAGAGGGTAAAGGGTTACAGCACATTAGTAAAGGGAGCAATGCATCTAAGTTAATTTTACACCCATCACCTCCTGTAATGTAGAGGGTTAAGAGGTGAGGCTTTTTCTGGAAATGTTCATTTGGCAAGATTTATTTTGGGGGGTGGGGTAGGCAAACCACTTTGTCTGCTGAAATGAATTTCCAACACTATGGGCTCAGTTTGTTTGGGCTGTAGACATCCTTCTATCTTTAATAGTGTGTGCTGTGGAGCAGGGGTGGGCAAATGTAATGAACTCAATTGTAAATCTCAATCTGTCTTCCAATAAACATTGACTGAAGAAGAAGAAATGAAGGGGAATGTTCTGGCAGAACTCCGTATACAGTGGTAGAAATGCTACCAATTTAAAAATTTCCCTTTACCACAGCCTACCTTAAGGTACCTCAAGGTAATGGGATCAAATTACTATTACAGACAATATGGAGTTGCTGCAGCACGATTACCTCACTTACTGTAGCATTTCAAGGTAATGGGAAATTTACATAGTTACCACTAAGTATGTTGTGGCTATCAGTGTGCCATGATTGGTTGGGCAGAATAGCACTTCTGGCACCCTTTCCGTATTATGGCTGCTTGCGATAGGACCACAGCACAGATTGTTGCCAATGTATGTACAGTATGCAGCTGTGTACCCCAAGACACAGAATCATGAGTGACATCTAGAACCAGTAGCAGCAATGATTTTTGAAATGTGGCTACTTCCCACAGAACAGTGACACAGTTGAGTGCCGCTGTATGGATGTGGCTGTACACCACTGGACACAAATCCATAGGTGCCATCTGAAGCCTGTGGCTAGCTGGTGATTTGAAAGAACAACTGATTTCTGCTGGACAGTGCCATGGGCAGGTAACCCTGAATGGATGTGTCTGCGCACAACAGACCATGGGAATATGGGAATCATCCTGATCCAATAGACAGTGATATTCTGAACCATTAAGCAGTGCTTTAAAAAAGCATATACTTGCCATGGGACAGCAGTGTGGATGTATGCCACAGTAAAAATTTGGCTATGCCAGCCTGGTGGCACAGGAGGTTGAGGTGCTAGTCGCTACACCACGTGTCATGCTGGTGACCTGGGTTCAGGAATGAGCCCGGGTCTCTGGGGATTGGCAGGGGGGAGAGAGAGGATTAAGCATCTGGAGGACTGCTCTCCTCTCTCAGGGGGAGGGAGACTAGTTGCCCCACTTTTTGACTGCCCTCTGGCAGTGGCTGGAGGGCAGTACAGGTCAGGAGGCTTGATCCAATATCCTCACGTTGGAAGAAAGGGGGGACGGTCAAAAACAGAGGAAAATAAACCTGGCAGGCTCAATGATAGTCCGCCACTCCCAGGAGTGGTCCCTGGATTCTGAATTGGGTCCCTGGGAAGGGGGAGGAGCTGGCAACCACCTCCCCCTGACCCTGCTGTGGGGAGCAATCCATGAGGGAACTACCGGGGACCACCTAGCATGAGAACACAAGGACTGGAGAGAGAGTCCCTCTGTTCAGAGGGCCATAGCCATCTGCTTGGGCTCCAGCAGAGGATAAAACAAATAATAGAAATAAAAATTTGGCTATGCACTGCAAGATACAGAACTATGGGTGCTATCCAAAACCATCAGCCCAGCTGGAACAGATAATTTTATTCCAAAGTCTTTAGGTAGAGGTGACTATTAAACAAAATGCATGTTGCATAGCATTATATGATCTTTGTGCAGCACTCTTAGTTTGTGTGGGTGTTTTCTTAGCATCCACCAAGACACACAGAGTTCTCACCAGTCTCAGTGTTCTGTCATTTTTCCTCTGTTTACTAGGTTTAGACAAGACAAAAGTAGGCTGGACACCCATTAGAATTTTCTCCCACTCTGAGTGGGTGAATTATTCCCAGTTTTGCTTATGGTGATAATACTTGTTAAGCCCATTTTTAAAACCAATGGCAGTAGTTTTATCTACTAGCTCTTGAGGCAGCCTGTTCCATGCTGTAGCAACTTGGATAGTAAAATAATTGTCCCTTTTATTAGTGTCCCTAATTAGTGCTAGCCTGCAGGATCAAAAGCTGTTTGTTGTGGGATCTTAAGTTGGCTGTTCTTGTGCCAAATATCAGTCCAAACTGTGATGATAAAACTGAATTCTGGAGAACCTTGAATAATAATAACCCCCCCCTTAGTCTTCTACTCTGCAGATCATAAAGTCCCGTCTCCATGAGCCTCTCCTCATACATCATATGTTTATACCGAGGGATCACTTTGGTTATCCTCCACTGAACGCTCTGCAATCAGAGACAAGCTCATCATGCAGCAGCAGATGACACGCCTCCCCAAAGTGTCTTTGCTGGTGAAACTTTTCAATAAATACAGTGGCTCCTGCTGTCCGCCACACACAATCCCCATACCTACATCGAGGGTGGCCAATCCCCCATATTGGCATGTTCCCCCACCCCACACACTTTCTTTGTCGATGGGGCCCAATCTCTGTTGGCATCAGTCTCACACACACACACACACACACACACACACACTTTCTTTGCTGATGGGGCCCAATCCCTGTCAGCATCAGCCTCCCCAAACTCATGAGGCACAGTGGGAGCCCACCGCAGTGTGCCCAGCATCCCCCCCCCCCGAAACTCATGGGGCACACTGGGAGCCCACGCCAGTGTGCCCAGCATTTTAATTTGTTCACCTGTAAAAGAAAACCGTCCTTCAATGTCTGTTTTGTTTTTCCTGTAAAAGAAAACAGTCCCTTATAGTCCCCAGCCCCCTATCCCAACCCACACCCACCCTGTGCACTTCACCTCCACACCCTCCACCCATACTACCTCTGAGGTCCGCCTGCAATCGCCTGTGGAGTGGGACGCATCTGGACTCTTCAAAGCTAAACTGCAGAAATTATGGTAATCTATATAACGGCATCAATGGAGGTTTCAGCATTGGTGGATAGCTCAGCAATTTTTTTTAATTTTGGCTCCACATTTTCAACATGAGGTTCTTGGGGCCCCACCTCATGAACACATGCTCTGTCATCTCATTATTCAGTCCTGAAAGGTGATTTCATGGTCACTGAATGGAATCACCTTTTGTGACTGATTAATGAAATGACAGTGCCACTGTTCATGAGGTGGGACCCCAAAAAGCCTATGTTGCAAATTTGGTGAAAAATTACAAAAAATGACTGCATTATGAGTGTGCATTGCACAGTTTCCACGCACACTCATAATTTTGACAATGTTTAATATTTTCATTCCAGATTTTCAACACTGACATTTTTTCACACCTCCTTATGAACAGTACTGATGTCATTTTTCACATCCTGCCCAAAATGTGTTTTTGCACATCTGGCGCTCAATGACACAGTTACTATGGGAAATCGACTTTCTGGACAGATTAACAAAGTCACAGTGCCACTGTTCATGAGAAGAGGTCCCAAAAATGCCTATATTGAAAATTTGGTTAAAAAAATCCCAAATATAATTGTGTTACGGACATGAGTTGCAGTTTCTATGCACGCTCGTGACTTCACAAATCTTTCATACTTATACTCCAGATTTTCAACATTGTCATTTTTTTACACCTCCTCATGAACAGCACAGCTGTCATTTTTCACATCCAGCCCAAAATGCATTTTAGCACGTGTGGCAGCAAATGGCGCAGTTGCTGCACAAAATCACCTTTTGGCTAATGAACTGATAGTGCCACTGTTCATGAAGTGGGATCACAAAAAGCCCATGTTAAATATTTGGAGTGAAAATACCAACAAATTCCTGGGACATTAGGGTTTCCAACTGTAATGCCCACCCTGTAGAGACTGACAGGCGTCAGGGGTGTGACTTGGGATCATCGGCTGTAATGCTCACACCATTCCACCTCCACCCTGCAGCCAGTGACAGGCATTGAGGTGTGCCTTGGAGTCTTCAGCCCCAAAGTTCACCCCAATTTTCTATACTGCACCCATCTCAGCATATTTCTTTATGGAATGGGGTGAGTGTAAGGCCCGCAGACCCCAAGGCACAACACAACACTTGTTAGTGCTTTCAGGGTAGGGTGAGGTGAAATGGCATGAGAATTATGGCTGATGACCCAAAGGCAAACCCCAGTGCTTGTCAGTCTCTGCAGGGTGAGAGTGGGGTTGGCGTCAGGTCAATACATCACCTCCATTCCTATTATGAATTTCTCTAACTCCTGCACTACCAATACCAATGTCAGCAAGACAACATTCAGCATTGACAAATGCTTGTTGTGAATTGGGATAATGACCATCCTTCTCCAATCACCAGGCACAACTCCTGTTTGATTTATAGAACAAGATGGGTCAAGGGATATGACAGGACTGCTGACATCTCCCTGAGGAACCTTAGATGGACATCATCAGGTTTAGGTGCAGTGTTACATTTGATTTCTCATAAAACAGAAGAGACCTCCTCCACAAAGAAACAATAACTATTGTTTGGATTGGTTTTGAGAACATCATTTGGCATGCCCTTCTCAGAATAAACTGAGCAGAAGTAAGAATTGAATACATTTGTCATTTCCTGGTCCCCATTAATAACTATGTCATCATTCACAAGTGGCCCAACTGTCCTAGGACGATTCTTATTGTTATTAATGTATGCAAAAAGGGATTTATTGTTATCTTTTGTGTGTGCAACTCTGAATTCTGTTTTTAATTTTTCCCTCCTAATCCTGGATTTAAGTTGTTTCATTCTAGTTCTTTTTTCTTCTATGTTATTTCTCTTCTTCCTCTGCATTCTTAATGTTCTTTTCTGTTCTTGCCCTTTTCTTCCATATTCCCTTTTTACAGATTTTTCCTTTATTTTTTTTATTTAGTTTCTCTGAACTTGCTCTCACATCTGCTTTTACCTTAAGTTTTTTACCTCCTTCTTTGTTACTTTCATAAATGTCTCTGTCTGCCTTAATTAATTTATCTGCCTTGACTCTGTCCAGGCTACAGCAAATGCATGCTATTTTCTGCAGTATCAGTAGCACTGTTGAAACTAACCAAAAGAGTATTTTTCAAAAATCTTGGGTTTAA
Source organism: Neoceratodus forsteri (assembly GCA_016271365.2). Lineage (NCBI taxonomy): Eukaryota > Metazoa > Chordata > Ceratodontiformes > Ceratodontidae > Neoceratodus > Neoceratodus forsteri. The sequence continues at coordinate 1,455,228,569 of CM057450.1, read as the reverse complement.
TTAGTATTATTGCTGATACCAGTACCTGGATTGAAATAAAATTGAATCACAGTTGCAATTCAACATGGAGATCACATCACAGCTACAGCAGATTGGTTTGGGGTTTTTTTGTGATGCAATGCCCATAAAATGTTCACTGCAAGCTGATGGTTTAAAAAAGCTTCTGCTTGCTGCAGGACAGAATTGTGGGTGTATGCTACAGTATGTAAATATCTGTGCATTATATGGATTGATGGGTGTCATCAACAGTCATTTTTCAAAATCCAGGTGAAATTACTAGCAGTTCAAACTTCAACAGCAATTTCCCAGCAGTCGTCATTTCTGCGGAGATTTCCATGGTTATAGAACCACAGCAAAGGGGGCTTTGCTAGTATATTTCCAACTTCCATTCTGTAACTCAGCCATCCTTGCTGCTAAGGAATTTGCCTTGATAGGTCCCCTACATCCCCTTCCCTGCATGAACAACACAGCACACAAGTCATGGAGAAAACAGCCACAGCCATATATTTATTAAATACTAGTACAATACATGCCTGAGTGATATGCTCAGCTCGAGAGTCTCACTAAGTCAACCTCAGAACCTCCAAACACCTTCTCTCGAAGGATTATACCCTTGCGCGGACTGAGGGAATGATATACTTCACTGAGTTGAAACCCAAACCTCTGCAAGTAGGAGGATAAAGTGGCCGGGTGGCAAGAGACCCCCCATCTGATGGCACTGCACCCCCAGGCAAACCCAATGAGGGTGGCCATGACCCCCCCAACAGGTTACCAGGTCATGTAGGCCACTGCCTCACGCAAACTGGGGAGATGAACTCTCCAGAAGAAAGTGACTCCTCCCTTTTCCCCTTGTACCATCATCATGTAAGACTTCCAACCTGCCACAGGACAGATGCATGCCAACCTGTCAAGCAGCTCACTCTCGATACACCTCGGATGAGGTTGGCTGTGATGCCTGAACCCTCTCTGCCTACCTGTAGGACAGGTTTCAGGCAAGAGGCCACCAACAATGCTTCATCTGCTGCAATGCTTGTGCAGACTGCTTATTGTTTTGAGAGGTTCCCTACAACCCCTACCCTGGAAAAACAACACACCACGCAAGTCATGGAGGAAATTGCCACAGCTATATATTTATGAAATGCCAACACGGTACATATCTGAGTGACATGTGCAGCTCGGGAGTCTAGCAAAGTCAATCTCAGAACCTTCACACGACTTCCGCATAGGGCCATACCCTTTTGCAGACTGAGAGAATGATGTAATTTTCTGATTTGGAACCCAAACCTCAGTAAGTAGCAGGGTCAGGTAGACAGGTGGCAAGTGACCACACTTATCTGGTGGTGCTGCACTCACTGGCAAGCCCGATGAGGTGGCTGCATCCCCTGAACCAGTTACCAGGTCTTGTAGGCCCCTCATGCCAACCAGGGAGAGGAGTCCTTCAAAATAAAATGACTCCCTCCCTTTTCCGCTTGTACCATTGTCTTGTGAGACACAGTCTTACCTTCTAAGAAGCTCACTCCAGATACACCTCCAGGACATAGTGTATTGAGTAAATAAGTCCCAACCATTGTCCATCATATGCACTCTAGACTTGGCATGTAGCCATATAGTAACATCGCACCAATTATGCTGTGTTGTGTCATGGACTTCTAGATGGATGCTATACCATTCACCTCCCTTGTAGTACTCTGGCCACATCCCATGAATGGTGGGTCACTGTCTGTCTGAGTCCTAGGGTCTTCTGCCCCACTACATCCACAGTAACTCCTGTCAACTTCCTCAATGGGTCTCAGTCTCTGACCTCTGAAGACATTTCCCCCAGTGCATGCCTTGCTGACCCAACCACCATGCATGTGCTTGCCTGTGGAAATGCCAAGTTCCACCTCCTAGGCCATCACACCATTCTCCTGTCACTCAATGCATGAAGAAGTGCTTGAAGGAATGCCTGCAAATCAACCCACTGGATCCATTTGGAGGACCTGGAAGACACAAAGCACAAAGTTAAAGATGTGCAGTCTCAAACACTGCAAATGCCTTGGACTGCCCACTGCCCAAGGTATGTTTCTGAATGCCAAACAGTTGTTGGGATCCTGGTATGGCTGCTGACGTTGCTTCATCTGCTGCAATGCTTGTGCAGACTGCTTATTATCACATTGTGTCATGTACCAGTCATGATCAATATCTAGACAAAGAAGCTGATGGCAGATAAGGACCACAAGGCCCCTCTAGTCAGCCCATTTTTTCTACCTTATGAATGTGCCAAAGGCCTTAACTCTGTCAATGATCTATTTATTCATACTCATCTTTATTGCTTCCTTATGCCTATCCCATGCCTGTTTGAAGCCCTGCACTGTATTCATATCCACTACTTCCTGAGGTAGGCTGTTCCATGCATCCACCACCCTTTCTGTGAAAAAGAACTTCCTCACATTACCCCTTAATCAGCCTCCCTCTAATCTCATGCTGTGTCCTCCTGTCCTGCAATTTTTTTAATACTGAAACATGTTAGACTTTCACCTTGCTAATGCCCTTAAGATGTTTGATTGTTTTGATCATATCACCTCTCTCCCTCCTTTGCTCTAAGGTATACATATTGAGCTCCGTTAATCAGTCCTCATATGTCTTCTGATGCAGTCCCTGCATCATTTTGGTTGCCCTTCTCTGAGCTGCCTCCATTTTGTTAATATCCTTGTGCAGGTGCGGCCCCCAATACTGCATGCAGTACTCCAGATAAGGCCTAACCAGTGTAAAAAGGGATTATTACCACCATCTTATAAGTTGTGATACCCCTATTAATACACCCCAACATCCCTCTAGCCTCACCTACTGCTTTAGTGGTCTTCTTGGATGATTTCAGGTCACCTGTGATGATGATGCCCAAGTCTCTTTCTTCCCTTGTGATTGTCAGCAACTCCCCCTCCTAACCTGTAGTTAGCTTCAGGGTGTCTCTTCCCTATGTGCATGATCTTGCACTTCTTTGCATTAAACCCCAGTTGCCACTCTTCAGATCATTTTGCCAGTTTTTTCAGATCTCTTCTCATTCTGCCCACCCCATCTGGATAATCTACTTTGCTGCAGATCTTGGTGTCATCTGCAAATAGGCAAACCTTACCCTCCAGTCCATCTGCAATGTCACTGATGAAGATATTGAAGAGGAATGGCCCCAGGACTGATCCCTGAGGTACCCCATATGTGACTAACATCTCTTCTGACTGTATACTGTTTACCACCACTCTGTTTTCTGCCCACCAACCAGTTTACCACCCGGTTAACCAACTTCTGACCCACTCTGGGCCTACCCAACTTATTAATCAATCTTCTATGTGGAACAGTATCGAAAGCGTTGCTGAAGTCAAGGTAGGTGACATCAACTGCACCGCCTTGGTCCACCACTCTGGTTACCCAGTCAAAGAAATCTATGAGAGTAGTTTGACAGGACCTTCCTGTTGTAAACTCATGCTGTCCTGGACTCTGTGCTCCTATGGATTCCAGGTGTTGCACTATCCTTTCCTTAAGGAGTGCCTCCATAATCTTGCCCGCTACTGAGGTAAGTCTGACTGGTCTGTAGTTCCCTGCCTCCTCCCTGATGCCACTTTTGTGGAGCAGGATCACATGAGTCCTTCTCCAGTCTTCTGGGACCTCTCCTATGCTCAGAGACTTACTAAACAGTTCTGATAATGGCTCTGCTAGTTCCACCCTTAGCTCCTTTAGTAGCCTGAGATGTATGCCATCAGGTCCCATTGCCTTGTCCACCCTGAGCTTAGCGAGCTCTAATAGGATCCTTCCTTTTGTGAAGGGACTTGTGCACACCTCCTTCCCCCCTGTGTCCATGGTGCTGAGCTGTGGGCCCTGCCCTACCTTCTCCTCAGTAAATACTGAGCAGAAGTATCTATTTAGGATATATGCTTTTCCTTAGTCCTCCTCCACACACTCCTCCTTATCCACTTTGATCTTAGCAATACCCCCTCTGGACTTTCTCCTTTCACTAATGTATCTATAGAAAGTCTTGTCACCTTCTTTTATTGCTTGTGCTAGTGTTCCCTCAGTTTGGGCCTTTGCCTGCCTTTCTGCCTTCCCTGCTTTCCTTAGGAAAGTTTGGTATGCCCCCTTATTTTCATCCCGCTGCATTCCCTTATATTTCCCGAAGGCCAACCTTTTGGCTCTGACCTTTTCTGCTACTGTTTTTGAGAATCAGAGTGGTTTCCTCCTTCTTTTGCTCTTGCTTTTCTCCCTAACACAATGTGATGTTGCTTCAAGTACTGCATCCTTAATGCCTGCCCACTTTGCCTGTACCCTCTCACCTGTGTTTCTTCTTGCCAGGGCTAGCTTAACTCTGTTGGCCATCTTACCAAAGTCAACTCCTCTGAAGTCCCATATTTTTCCCTTGGAATGGGATGATTTAGTTCTAATGACCAAATTGAACCACACCATGTGATGGTTACTGGCTCCCAGATGACCATCTACCTGGAGATCTGTGATCCTTTCCCCATTAGTACTAGATCCAGGATAGCCCTGCGTCTTGTGGGTTGTTGTACCAATTGTTTGAGGCCCTCCCCCTGCAGGGAATACACTATGTGGCTAGTTCTGGCAGATGTTTCTGCTGGTATTGATTAATCTATAGCTGGCATGTTGAAGTCTCCCATTATCAGAACCTCTCCTTTAGCTGTCATGTTTTGTATATTTTCTAACAGTAATGTGTCTATGTCCTCCCCCTGGTCAGGAGGCCTGCAGACAACCACAGTTCTTATGGCTGGCCCATTTCCTTTTTCCAGGGTGACCCACAGTTCTTCTGGCTCCTTATGTGTATTCAGAATTTCTGTAGCTTTGATATTTTCACTGACATAAAGGGCCACTCCCCCCCCCCCTTTTGCACCTCAGTCTCTTCTGAACAATACATAGTCGGGTACTAAAGTCTCCCAAGTGTGGTTACTGGTAAACCATGTCTTGCTAATAGCTACTGTGTCCAGTTTAGCCTCTGTCATTGTTGCCTCCAGGTCTGGGATCTTGTTTCCCAAACTGAAGGTATTTGTGTACATGATTTTCCATTGGCCAGACTTTGGTGCGTTAGTTGTGGGGCAAGGTCCAGCTTTTCCCCTGCGACACGGGAGCCAGACCTTTTTCCTTACCTGGTGATGCAAATGAACTACAAACATGCTGAACTCCTGTTTGATCACTAACTGAGGGGGGAGAGGTGTTCTTCCCATTCGACGTATCAGGTGCTGCACCCCTCTCCCCATTTGCTAGTTTAAATATTCTGCAAAGATATCAAACTTCTGACCCAATGCACTGACTCCCTCCTTAGTCAGATGCAATCCATTGAATTTAAAGAACTGTCATTTCCAAAATTGTTGCCATTTACTTTGTGTCATTTTCCTGGCACCAGCCCTTGAGCCACATGTTTAGCTCCCCTATCTCCCCTTCTCTGACCTTCTGTCCATCTGCCCCTTTTCTCCCAGACTGGCAAGATCTCAGAGAAAGAGATGCTGGATGAAATGGATGACAATTTGTCTCCCAGCCTGGTCAGGTGTTCCTTGGTCTCCACAACTGACCAGCTGGTGAGGTCGTTAGTCCCTATGTGTACCAGGACATCGATGTTTTCTCCTGCTTCCTGTACGATTTTAGAAATGTGGTCAGTGTCTCTCCATGTTGATGCACCTGAGAGACATCTGACCATTACCCCCGGCCAGAGGTAGGTATTAACTCTCTGAATCATGGAGTCTCCTATGATCAGAAGTGTTTTGGATTTTCTTTTTGCCTTTTTTGTTTTGGTCCCTGTTTTGGCGAGTTTTGTAGTGCTACCTCCTGTGCTGCAGTGTCCTGCTCTGCAGTGTCCTCTGCCCCTTTGTTTGATTTTGGAGACAGAGGCAGATACCTGTTTGTAGTTTTTATATAGTTTGTGGAGGTGATATGTTGGTGAGCACTTACTGATGGGGCACCTGATTTGCCCCTCTTAACCACCTGTCAACCTCCTGGACCAACTGTTCTCTGCAGTCAAGGTGCTTCAGTTGGGGAAATGGCGGGCAGTTCTTCTAATGTATTTCCTCCTGAATATGCAATTTGAGGCACACATTCTCTGCCCATGCTGTGTGGAGTTGAGCCCTTAGATCTCTGATGGTCCAGCATCCTAAATTCTGTATAACTGCTCTTTTGAAAAGTGTCCCTCAGTACCTGCAATTAATATTCATTCCAGTTGAGTTGCCAAGTTTATAACCTGGTCCGAGTAATTAGAACGAAAATAAAAGCAAAAGTTTTATATATATATATATACACAGTATATAGTTTTGTTTGCTTCTGTATAACTTTTTATAACAAGTTAAATTAATTGTACCCCTGTAAGTGAGGTCACTGTATGGATGCCCCTCTGATCCGATAAAACATGGGAAACTGTTATGGTTCAATAATCTGGCTAAATGGCAGTAAACACCAAGAAGAAAGCCTTTTGGGATTATAAAAAGATCTAAACTGAGATAAACAGGACCACATACAGGGAGCAAATGGCCATTAGTACAGACACCAGAAATAGGCCTAAAGTGGACAAAAAACTGAGGATAGCAGGGAGTGTCAAAAACAATGGAAAAACTTCCTTCAAGTATACACAGAAGAAAATAAAAACTAAGGTGAACACAGAGAGGCTCAACAGACATGTGCTATATAGTACTTTGAGGAGGCTGTACTGTAGAAAATGCCAGCATACTGAATAACTATTTTATCTTAACGTTCGCAGTAGAAAGAGAAACAGACCAATGCCTGTAAGCAATACTAGATACCAAGGTACAGTTGATGGCAGGTTAGCAATCCAGAAAATTTCAAAGGAAGGGGTACTGAAAAAACAACTTTTTTTTGTAAACTTTATTTATTCCAGCAGTGAGTTTTTCAAGTAGATAGTTACAGACATAGCAACATAAGCAGACATGCTTACACTCTGATACATATCACATGCAATCGATCCAATATTCTCACTAATCTTCCTATCCAAGACATGGGTTTACTAGTCTTTCAGTTTCCTTCTAAACTTCTAGGCTGTCAAGGATTGAGTGTCAGAAGCAGGGAACCATGGTTGTAGTAAGGCTTCTTCCACTGGGGCCCACACTTCCAAGAAACTATCCAATTGACCTCTGACAGTATACTGTATCTTCTCATATTTCATACAGTCCAAAAAGTTATTGGTCCATTCAGATATTGGAGGAGTGGAGGATGACCTCCAATGCATAGCCAAAACTTTTAACCCCATAACATTCCCCAATCTCCACAACATCATGAGTTTGATCTTTGGGAATAGGACCAAGTTGGGGTTCCCAGGATGGAGGCCCAAGAGTACCTACATTGGGTCCAGCCTGGGGGGGGAGTCCCTGTCAATTTGGAAAGGATATCCTTGACCCCTGTCCAAAAGGCCTGAACCTTGGTATAACTCCAGATCATATGGAAAAAAGAGCCGATGTGAATTTGACATTTAGGGCAGAGTGGAGAGTTAGTCGGGCTAATTACATGTGCCAGCCACGGGGTATGATAAATTCTAAGAAGAACGTTGTATTGTATAGCTTTCATTCTGTTATTCACTGAACTTTTCATACTGTTATTTACAATAATATTCCAGTCTCCCCCTGTCAGACCCTCCTGGAGGATGTCTGTCTCCCACTTTTCTTTTTTTTTTTTTATCATGTAAGATTTTAGTAAGTTTATCAAGTATCATAAGCCATAAAAATGGCCCTCATACCCCATGTATACAACCTAGTCATACATGCTCAGTACATACATAGCTGTTCTCAGGATATACAGGATTATCTACGGATTTGTACTACAGATAGTATACTTCAAGCAGGCATCTCCTAGAACAAAGTACAAAGTGTACTCTCCTTCAGGCTTCATAGAATAAGTCTCACACAGTAGGGAGACCAGTTGTCAAAAGCCTTCTAGCTAAACCAGAAAAATTGCTCTGGTCTGGTATCAGGGTTCCAAAAAAATGTCACCTGCCATCTAACAATATAAATATCTAGAAAGTAGCAGCTACTTAGTAAAGCCCTATATAGGCTAAGATGAAGCTGTCCATTGGATTAATAAACAAAACAGAGAGTGCTATAAGGGTCCAAATATATAGACTACTGTAAAGTAGGAATGGTGACAAGACCATACAGCTGCAGTCATCTTATACAATATAAACAGTCTATGCTGTCAATTATATTGAAGGAGGATTTTGGAATGGTGGGGGTGCACCCGAACAAATGTGGGAGTGTAAGTAAGCTCCCAATTTTTTATAGTATCTATCAAGTCAGGCCTTGGCCACCGCTGAAAGCTTCTCAAAGTTAGCAGCCTAGCCATGGCAAAGCACCACTGTAAAACCATTGGGGCTGTGGGTTGTCTCCAGCGTACCAGGATGGCCCTCTTAGCTTCCATCAAAGCCACTAGGATCCATGCTGCACTGGGGGGAAGTGGATTTTGTGCCGAAGTATCTCCCAATAAAAGGGGGTAATTTTGAATCTGGATTGGCTTACCAACTATCCTGGAGCAGTCCCCTAGGACTAGGGTCCAGAAGATTTGCAAGGTCGGGCTGGTCCATAGAACATGGAGTAGGTGGGCAGGGGAGGAGTGGCAACGCCAACACTGGTCCTGCTGTAGGATCTTCAGGTTATATAGCACTGCTGGAGTTTTATACCACCTTAAAAGAATTTTTAGTTGTATTACTTGGCTCTTAGAGTCTTCATAGGCTGTATGAGCTGATCTGATGCATAGCGACCATTGTTGTTGGGATGTGGGATGGAGGAGGTCCTTTTCCCAGGTGGCCCTACTGGCAAGAGTAGCATCTGGTTGGGCATCTCTAATTGTCTTATAGAGAGTACTCACTAACCCCTGGCCCTTTCTGGGTAAGTGAAGGACTCTCAGACAGTCCCAGGAGTTTTGTGCCAAATGGGGCTTTGAGAAGAGAAGAGAGAGCACTCCTCAACTGCAAAAACCTCCAGAAATCTGAGGGTCCCAAGCTGTATTTATCCCAAATTTGTTCAAAGGACATTAGCACATAGGAGCTTGGGAGTAGTAGATCCCCTAAAATTTGAATGCCCTTCGATGCCCAGTGCGGCCAAGAAAGCGGTTTATGGTCAATCCCACTTTTCTTTAATATTCATCAGCATATCTGGCAAGGCACCAATCAAAATTTTATATGTTCTCCTCAAAGGTTTAAACTTTGGGTCACCCGATTGTCCCCAAAAGAGTTCCTCCATGGGGGTGCGAGACATCTCTCCCGTTGAGTCTACTTCTCCTGTCAATGTCTCATATGCTTCTTTCAATTTGATATATAGAGGGTAGTGAGTATTTTTAATGTTCTTAAACACCACTAGGTCTGCAAATGGGATTAAATTACCTTCTAACAAAATATGTTTTAATAAATTTATGCCTCTGAGGGCCCAGTGTCTCAACACTGGTTTGTCCCATATAGAGGGAGCTCCCAAACCCTGTAATAACCTTTCCAGGGAACACTCCGGGGAGAGACCCACCTTCACTCCTATCCACTGGTGGGCAGACCTCCAAGCCTTCACCAAAGTGCCTATACAAGGGTGTTGAGGGACAGTACCCGAGTCTACCCTCCCCCCCATGAGGACTGGACATCATGATAAATAGAGAGTCCCCCAAACTCCTCCAAATCAACCCAGGCTGGTTGCTCCTCTGTTTCTTTAAAATATCCCAAATGTGGGCTAGCTGCGATGCCACCCGGTAGTAATGAACATTCAGAAGCCTCAGCCCTCCTTTTCTAGGGGGTAGCCACAAGAGTGCTTTTTTAATCCTTGGTCTTTTATTGTTCCATAACAATTGAGTTATGGACCCCTCAATACTTTTAAAAAATTTTAGAGGGATTTTTAAAGGTACAGCTTGAAAAAATATAGGAATTGGGGTAAAATTGACATCTTTACTAGGTTCACTCTTCCCAAAAGGGTCAGGGAGAGCACCCTCCAAGCCAAACAGTCATCTTTTATTTTCTTGATTAACCTTTTCATATTGATGTTTACCAGATTTGAGAGCTTAGAAGGAATATGTATATCCAAATATATTATTACTTTAGAGGGATGTACTATTGTTTGGCCTATTTTAATAGGTCCCCCCAAGGGCATCCACTCGCCCTTGCTCCAGTTGATCTTATGTCCTGAAAGGGGACCACATCTTTCAAATAGATAAGACAGCTCTCTTATTGCCCCATCTGGGGAGCTGATAAATAAACATATGTCATCAGCAGTAAGTGAAATCACTTGTTCCTTACCCCTCCACCGAAAACCTTTTGTTCGGGTGTTATCTCTAATAATTTGTGCCAGGGCTTCTATTGTAAGAACATAAATTAATGGGGAAAGGGGACAGCCCTGTCTGGTCCCTCTAGTAAAGGCGAAGGGGGCTGATATAGTATTGTTAGTGAGGATTTGGGTTTTTGGAGTATTATATAAACTTCCCAACCACTTCATCAGGAGAGGACTAAGCCCTGTTTTCCTTAAGACAGCCATCATAAAGGGCCACTCTACTTGGTTGAAGGCCTTCTCCACATCTAGCACCAGAAGACCCCTGACCCTCCCTTGGGCCATTTATACATAATGTTTATTACACATCTAATGTTATGTTTAACTTGTCTGCCCTTAACGAAACCTCCCTGATCCGGATATATTAACTTGGGGAGAAATTTCTCCAACCTATTAACCAGTAGTTTGGCCAAAATCTTGTAATCTGCATTTAGCAGAGAGATTGGGCGATATGATGAGCACAGAAGAGTGTTCTTCCCTGCCTTTGGCAAGACTGTTATCATGGCCATATTCTGTGAGGGAGGGAGGGCTCCCTCCTCCATTGACTCTTCTATCATTTCCAACTTAATCTGACCCAACTCTTCCCAAAGAATTTTATATACCTCTACTGGGATACCATCCGGTCCCGGTGCTTTCCCCCTTTTTGCTTTCCACACCACCCCTTTTAGTTCATCCTTAATAATAGTAAAGTCCAGCTGAGCTAAGTCCTGATCATTCAATTTAGGCAGGGTGACCTCTAGCAGCACAGAATCCGGGTTTGCCCCCTGTGGATACTCCGAGGTGTACAGCTGAGAATAGTACTGTTGAAAAGCAGCATTAATTTTCTGCTAGTTATAAATGACCCCTTCACCTTCTGTTTCTACCCCTACTATGGTTCTTTCAGCTCTTTGCCTTTTAACAAACCCCACCAGCCATTTCCTGGCTTTATCTCCTTCAAAATATGAGTAGGATTTGGCCAAATTAAGGGTTCTCTCAATTTTATGAGTGGAGATTTGGTTTAATTCACCTTTCAGCTATTTTAAAGTTATTATCTTGAAGTTGCCATGATTTAGCATTAACTCCCTCTCTAACAATTGAATCTAGTGATCTAGCTCCCACTCTTTTTTCATGTTTAGTTTTTTCTTATGTGAAGCATAAGAGATAGCTTCACCCCTTATTGTGGCCTTAAGGGTTTCCCAAATAGTTTTAATATTAGTATCTCCTGGCCGGTTCACCTCTAAGAAATCAAGCACTCATTGTTTTAATTGTTGAATAAATTTACCATCCACCAAAAGGTTGGGGTCCATCCACCAGGTTTGAGTGGTTTTGGGTTCCTTCCTCCCTTCTATTATCACTTTCAGGGGTGCATGGTCAGAAACTAAGATTGGACCGTGCGACGCCTCAACCATATCACCTATTCTAGTTTTTGTCACAAATATGTAGTCCAATCTTGTGTATATTTTATGTGCGTGTGAGTAAAATGAGTACACCCTGGTGGATGGATGGCAAACTCTCCAAGCTTCTAATAGAGATCTTTCCTCTCTCATGTGATGAAGTGTTTTAACACTTTTGGGAATAGGGCCTTTTCTTACCCCCAAATGATCAAGTTGAGGGTCTCAGTATGTATTTAAATCGCCACCTAGTATAATATCATCTGGAAGAAGTGCCAGTGTCATCTCCAAATGAGCAAAAAATTCTGGTGAGTCTATGTTGGGTCCATACACTGACACCAATGTCATTGTAATGCTCCTCATATCTACAACCCCTATAACAAATCTGCCCTGAGGATCAGAAATGGAAGACAATAACCTATGCAGGAACCCCGGTCTGATCCATATGGCTATGCCTCATGCCTTAGAATTGAAGGGTGAGGCACTCAAAGATCCCCCCCCATGAATGGCGCAAACACTCTATCTCCTCCCCCGTGGAATGTAGTTCCTGCAAGAATACTATATCTTCTCTCATTTTATTTCTAATCTGCATCAGTACCCACTTCCTCTTAATGACCGTGCATAGCCCATTCACATTCCATGTAACCAATGTTATATTAGCTATAGTCCTTATTCCACCCAATTAGCTTAGCATGTATTTTGTGCCATTCATTCCTACACTGCTGGTGTAAGATTTTATTATTAACATCCCCACAAACCCTCCTCCCCTTCCCCCTCCCACCCAACTTGTAAATTCCAACAAGTAAAAACCAACCATAATATGAATTGTATATACCCCCTTTCCCCTACTCCCCCCAATCACTTCTCTTACCCTTCTATGCCCTCCCATCCAAAATAAACTAAAGATTTCTCAAAATCACCCTCTACTTTTTGTGGATTGAGCATCTATCTCTTGCAATAATTACACTACACTATTGTAATAATACTTATGAATTCGATTCCCCTCAACACTCATGCCCCATCAGGGAAAAAAACAGCTTTCATATTGTCCAGGATACACATCTTATAAGCTTGCACCGCCCCTCCCCATCCCCTGGTCAACTCATGAAAGCTGCCAGAACACCTCACAAATCCAAAAACAAAGTACCTCTAGAAGGAAAATAATTTCCACCACATTGGGAGATGTCTTGGGAACTACTGCCCCCTACTGACAACTTTGGGGCAGGACTTCCCAATAAAATGGATATTTCTGCATTAACCCAATAGCTCTGACCCAAACAAACAAGTAACACAACATCTCCCCATAGTTTCCCCATTAAAACTGATTTGTGAGTGATTCTACTAAATTAAGAAAACATTTAATGGAGAGTGGCGCCCTACAGAACAACCCCTTTTCCCCCTGAAAATCTAAAGGCCTCCAACGAAGCCCTGAGCATGTTTAACAATGTTGATAATTTCCCTCATTGGGATTGTTCCATTGTGTACATGCTGTAATGGTAACTATAGCCATGTGTGCATCACATAAGGCAGTTCAGAGGCAACAAGGAAATTCTTCAACCCAGGGTCTGAAACATACTGTTCGATTCACCCTGGGCAGATACATCTTATTCTCCTTCAAGATCAGGTTGCCTTTTGAAAATAACCAGTCAGATCCCCAGAGGCAGGCCCGGTGAAAGGGGAAAAGGGAGCCCCCCAATCCAGCCCCTATAGGCCCCTACCAGAGTTATGAATTTGGTCATAGGGCCCTCTCCCCCCCACCGTTCTCCTCTATTTAGTAAAAACAATACCTCTTCCATGGGGATCCCAGCTGGAATCAATTTACTTTCGAAGTATCCAAACCTTGAACAAATTCCAGCACTGCTGATGGGTCAGTAAAGGCCCTAGTATTCCCTCCTGGTGCCTAACTATCATCCATGCTGGGTAGGCGAGAGTAAAGGGATAGTTCTTTGCATGAAGCACTCGTCACACCTCCGAAAAAGCTTGCCTTTGGATCTGCAGCTGTTGAGAATAATCCAGATATATACTGACTCTTCTTTGTTGTATCAGAATCAGCCCCACATTCTTTGCAGCCTCCATCACCGTCACCCTGTCCTGGTACCTCAGGAATTTTACAACCAAATGCCTCGGATGTTGATCCGGAGAGGGTTTGGGACCGGGAGAGCAGTGCGCCCTTTGGATTTCCATCCTTGTATCTTGGGGCAGCTGAAGGGTTGTGGTAAGCCAGTGTTGAATATACATGATGCAGTCTTTCCCCTCAAGCCCTTCAGGCAGGCCTATGATTCTAATGTTGCAGCGACGTTCACGATTTTTGTAATAATCGATGGCCTGCTTCAGGAAATCTATCTCTTTTAGTGCTTTTGCTAGGTCTGAAGAGTGGGTTGTGGTTCTATCTTCCTGGTTGCTATTACGTTTCTCCATCTCCCTCAGGCACCGTTCATGAATTTCATCCTGTTCCAAATTGGAATTAACAGCCTGCTGAAGATGTTGTATTTGGACTGTAATGTTATTGAATCCGGCTTCCATTCTGGTACCAAGATCATATTTTAGGTCCTTAATTAAATGCTCCAACTGCTGATACTCCTCTGCCATTATCCGATTAGGATTTCCTTCTTGAATTACACTCTCAGTGCTTGTACTCAGTTGGGGTTGGTTTTTAACTGAGACAGCCAACTGCGCATCTTCCGATGTTTTTTCAGTCCCAGTCAGACCCCTCACCAAGGGACTTCGCGAGGTGGTTTTAAAAGATATTTTGGCTTGTTTTCTTCCTGATTTTAAAGTTGACGACATCAGCATCCTGTATATTTTCTGAATAGATGTGAATTTTAAAATATCTGGCACGATATTGAAGGGGTTGCAAGAGATGGTCTCAGAGCTCCCAGATTAAGCAGCCATCTCACTCTGATGCTAGGCCACGCCCCCTCCTGAAAGAGAAACTTGATGAACTAAATGTGTCCAAATCCCCAGGGCCAGAAAACATACAAATTAGGGTGGTGAAAAAGATGAGCAGAGTAGGCAGCACCTCTGGCAGACCTATGTATTAGATGTCGTAGATGGATAACACAAGTCAGTTAGCTAAGGCCAAGTATGACTCATCACACATCAGTGGTATTTTCTACTGAAATCACTACCCAAATAAGAATTTTGGGATTTTTTTTAAATGGTCCATTGTGTCACTAACGACAATGGTGGCAGGAAGAGAGTTTCAAAGTGTTATCACTCTTTGGTTTATCCAGCCACTTCTCTTTCAGGTTTTTGTTATCTCACCACCCAGTTGCATGTTATAGGACCTAGTGTTTCTTTCTTTCAGTGTGTTTTTCTTAGTTAATCCAGCGAATTCCCAGAGTGCACCATCCTGGAATCCTTTATAGACTAAACATCGGTCACCTCTCATATGTCTATATTCTAAACAAAAGAGACCCAATGTTCCCACTCATTTGTCGTAGGTACAATGTTTTAGATTAACTACTTTTTGGTAACCTTTCTCTGCGCCCTTTCAGTTTGTTTAATACTGGCTATATTTTGTGGTGACCAGAAGGGACTGCAGTATTTGAGGTGAGGCCTAACCATGGCTGAATAGAGGAGCATTATAACACTTGCACCTCTGGTTTTAATATATTTAAATAGGCACCCTAGTAGTTTATTATATTTCTTTATTATTTCTCTCGTGTGGCTATCAAAATTTAAGTTACTGGTGACAGTGACTCCCAACTCTATTTCAGCTTCTGTTGCTAGTAATTGTTTGTTGTTCAACATATATTTCGCCTGGATGTTTTTTCATTCAAAATGAATAAATTGGCATTTATTTACTCTGAAGCTGAGTTTATAAGAGATTGCCCAGTTTTTGAGTGAATGTAAGTCTTGTTGCAGTTGTATAGCATCTATGTAATTTCTAACATTTGCCACTAATTTGCTATCATCTGCAAATTTACATAGCCAGGAATTTGATGTTTGCATACATGTGTTTAATGAATCCATCAATACTGGGAAAATGCCGGTAGATGGAAGGACTGCAAATGTAGTTCTTCTGCACAAGATTGGAAACAAAAATAACCACGGTAGCGATCAGCCAGTAAGGCTGACATCAGCAGTGTAAACATTAATGGAAACAATCCGCAAAGAAAAGATAGTAGACTTCTTGGATGAAAACAGGCTTATGAATGAAAATCAGCAAGGGTTATGAGGGGATGATCATGTCAAACTAACCTAATAAACTTCTTCAACACAGTGATACAGATGTTGGACAAGAACTAGTCAGCTATTTCTACCTTGATTTTTCCGTGCCTCACAGGTGATTCAACCAGAAAATAAGCCAAATGGAGCTGGGTTGCAACTGACAAAGTGACTTGGCAACTGGCTGTCTGACAGGACACAAGGAATTATTTTAAATGGTAAATTCTGAAAGTTAAAAGTGGCATCCCTGTCCTGTTCCACAGCGATAGAGGGAACGGACATAACAGTAGAGTGAGCCTGTTAGCAGATGGCACAAAACTGTGTGGTAGTGTGGACACAGCATAGGAGATCAGTAGCATGAAGAAAGATGCATTGGCTCAAGCAGTGATCTGACACCTTGCAGCAACCATTCAATGGCAAAAAATGCAAAGTTTGCAGACAGGCAGGAAGAGCACCATGGTGAAATAAAGTATAGATGAAATCATTGTAGAGTTGCCATGTGGTAAGCAGTAACCTGAAAACTTTCAGCTCAGTATGATGGAGTACATGGGGAAGCAAATAGGATGCTGGGAAATATCAGTGGTGGATACACAGGCTGCAGTGAAAAAGTGATCATGCCATTGAACAGATCACTGATCCAGCCACATCTGGATTACTGCTTGCAGTTTTGGAACTCCCACCAAAAAAAGGAATCAGGGAAAGTTGGAAAGGATCCAAGGGAGAGTGACAAAATGATGCATGGGCAGCAGGGGAAGCTATACAAGCTGAGGATAAAGGACCTAAATATGAACATGTTAGAGGAGAGAAGAGAGAGGGGTATCTGATAGCAATGTACAAGTACCTAGGGGTATAATGGGGCAGACACCAGAATAATACTCAGAAGAAAGACAGAAATACCAGTGGACACAATTTCAAGCTGGCAGGAGGAAAGTTTAAGAAGGGTATGAGAAAGTATTTCATTACTCAGTGGAATTAATGGACTTTCCATCGATATGGTGAAGCTGAAACTATGGGACAGATCCCAAGGTGCCGTTAGAGATAAATGGGAATACAAAAGTATTTGGGAATTTGAGAGCAGTGTCAATAGGGTGTACAAAGCTAGTAACCCTAGGTAGTAATTCAGGGAAGCCTCGATGGATGATAGCCCTTATGGTTGTCTGTCCTTAACTATCCATGTATCTACACATACCTTTCCTTTTTGCTCAATTTAAAGCCTTCCTAATTATTGCAATGATTCAGTTCCCCACTATTCTTGTTGATTTGAAGTGAAAACATTCATGTACAGTGGCTGGTATACTTGAAAGCACATGAAAAGCTCTTTCAAATGAATATTGGGCTCATCTCTAGCTGGAAGCCCTCCAGAGATATACATGATAGAGACTGTTCAATATTAATACTACATCACAGCCATTTGTAGAACATTATGATGATATTGAGGAACAAGATCTGCTTGGCACAATGCAGTCCCCTGCAGCTGACATCAGAGAAGGCCACAGCAGTGAGAGATTCAATAGCTTGCAATTAACATTTGGAGCTTTTATAAGCACCTATCAGATAATTACCAGTCCCTCTGTTCTCCCAGGATTATGGACAGATTTCTGGGACTGTACTTAGCCCAGGGAGGATGGTGGGACCAGCAAACAAAATGTCAGAGCATATATATATATATATATATATATATATATATATATGTGTGTGTGTGTGTATATATATATATATATGTTTATACAATGTATGTTTTGGGATAAATAGCAGGATAAAAAGTAATATCTCTGCCAGGTCATGGAGATATCAATGATATCTTCACATGTGAAGATATCACTGATATCTTCACACTCCTATACGTCATCGTAATGAAAGTGAAAGTGTTTCACGTTCCATCATGCAGCTAGCTTTGCTGTGTCCCTTTATGAGCTTGCCCCACCCCACAACACAAACATCTCTGTGATCCTGTTTGCATCTTCTAACAAATTAATTATTGAAAAACAAACTTTATCTGGTTGATCCTGCAACTTTCTTTTATCCACCTGTAACTGTAATGTAGCGTGGCGGCGCTATGCCCTGAAATGTGTAGCGACCGAGTGCTAGGCAGATTCAAAAGTGAAGCACTGTAAGATATTTTTCATTAGGGAGCCTGTGCTGTAAAACTTACAAAATGCTTCCTTTTCTGAATGCTGCCTGTATTTTGCAAAAAGAAGCTTCCGACAGTATTGAGGGAAGAGCGAGTGAGATGGCAGCTTCACAACACCAGACAGAAGTGCGAGCATGCGTTACTATGCAACAGACGCGCGTTTCTGTCTGGTGTCATGAAGCTGCTGTCTCACTCGCTCTTCCCTCAATACTGTCAGCAGCTTCTTTTAGCAAAATACAGGCAGCATTCAGAAAGGAAGCATTTTTAAGTTTACATCACAGGCCCTAATGAAAAATATCTTACAGTGCTTCACTTTTGAATCTGCCTAGCGCTCGGTCACGCTACATTTCAGGGCATAGCGCTCGGTCACGCTACATTACAGTTACAGGTGGATAAAAGAAAGTTGCAGGATAAACCAGATAAAGTTTGTTTTTCAATAATTAATTTGTTTAAAGATGCAGGCAGGATCAACCAGATATGTATTATCAAAATAATTTTAAAGTGGCAACAGCAGATTTGTTTTCAAAATATATGTAATCTGCTGTTTTGGAGCAGGGGGTATGGAGAGTTGTTGGGGGTAGCCACGACTACATAAACTTAATACCAAATAATTTTTTAATAATAATTTTAAAGTAGCAGGATCAACCACATATATAGTTTTTCAACAACATATGGCATCTGTTGTGTTGGTAGAGATACTGCAGTTTTGTGTTGAAATAGCCATCACCTCTATGTAGGAGATTGTATTAAGTGGACATCTGGACCTTTTGTTGAGTGCAGCCCAAAACATACATTATATAAACAGAACATGACATGGCCTGACTGAAGATATCATATTTATCTTCACTCGAGGCGAATGACATCATGATATCTCACTCGTGGCTTCGCCACTCGTGAGATATCATGATATCATTGGCCTCTCATGAAGATAAATATGATATCTTCAGTCAGGCCATGTCATATCCCCTATATATATATGTATATGTGTATGTGTGTGTGTGTGTGTATATATATATATATATATATATAGTTGTACAGAACTACATCTTGAGCACAAGTGCACTTCTACAAAGGTTCAACATCACTGAGTAGTTACAGAGATTTCATGAAATATAATACAAAGGAATGCAGATAAATGGGAGTATTGTCATTAAGATGTTACATAGATTTCAACAACAGAAACAGGAGGATATAATAATAAGATACAAGAGAAGCAACTCAATCAGATCACTGTCGAATTTGGCACACCTAGGAGCACTTACAAAGGCATAATCAAGGGTCGTACCTGCAGTGTAAAGGAATTCTAATAGTGCCAGAACAAAAGAGGAAGTGTAAGAGCAAATCAAAATGAGTAATCATATATAGAATAATATCTAGGTAGGGGGTTATTATGAAAATCTTACACATACCTGAGGAGTGGAATGTCACATAAACCCTGGGAGCAAAGCCTGAGGGGTTTATAAAGGCATCCTACACTGAGGATGTATGTAAAATTTGAGTTGTACACACCTACCCAGTCTTTATTTTATATAATTGCTGGGGAGCATTTTTTTGCCACAGCAATTGTGCAAATTAAAGATACATCTGTTATCAGCTGCGATCCGATCAGGATGAAGCATGGTCCGAGGTCAGAAACTTTCCCTTTTTTTTAATTTTTAAATCCAGTTATTTAGTCGAGACTGACCATGAAACACACAGTTACTTTTATTTAACTTACCACTGAGTACAAGTTGCAGAGAAGTGTCCAGCAGTAAGTTATGGTGGCTGGCGGTTGAGTAAGGAGAGACCAGATATTGGCACATGCGCGGAGTGTGGGAAGCCTGGCACAGGTTTGCTGTTATAACCAGCTGGTTATAATAGAAAATTATAACTGGATTTCCCTTAGGAAACAAACGCTAACCAGTAATTATATATTTAGGTAGCACATAATAAAGGTGAAGTAAAAATGGCAAAGTCAATATGGCAACTCAAAAATGGAGAATGTGATAAGGGTGACCTGTGAATAACAGCGAACATGAATGAATGGCACAAAACACAGGAATGGTGACTGAGACTAACTGTGAGTGTCTCTGAGTTTGATAATTAGAAATGGGGGGTTCAGGGGACACAGCCCCCCACATTAGTCATGGTAGAGGAGGAGTAAGTCAGCTCAGTGCCTTGCTTCATCATGCTGGCTTTGTGTACCAGTGGAATAAAGAGGTCAGGATTTAGTAGTTCTTAACTAACCTTTTCTTATTTCTATGCTTGCTTTATTTCCATTTTCGAGTGTAGTGCACCCATTCTAAAGCCCATGGTGTGCTGGTAATGTCGAGAAATATCATTGTAATTTACGGTCACCAAATATTGCTGTTGCCATTATTGAATGCGCCATTCTGGAGTAACCATATTGACAGTCGCCGTTATGCATTTGCCGTATTGACATGGGGCCATATATCTATATAGCATATTACAACCAGTTGTCACAAAATCAATTGTAGTAGTTCTATTTGGATCCAAACAGCTCCAATATGCCCTGCAGGCTAGTGAATCTCCCACTGCTGCAGCTTTCTTTTGACGTCTGCTGCAGATGATTCTGGGATTTTTAGTTACAGCAAATACAGCTTGCAAGTCAGCAGAATCAGTCTTATACAATCTTCTATACTGCAATAAACAGAAAGGAAAAGCAATATTTTAGCACATAAAGAGCAAATGGGGACTAGCCCAATAGTTGGGTGTGGGGATCTTTGAGATGAGCTTTCCCCTTTAAGGTTTATTTGGAATTCCTAAGAAGTAGGAAGAGGGTTTCTTCTGCACTAAATATCTTGAGGAGGATGTTATTACTTTAATATAGTGTATGGCTCCCTGCCAGTAATTTCCTGTTGTAAGCAAATGCCTTCCAAAACAACAATGCCTCTAATTTCTGTGTCACTGATAGATCCCACGCAAACACAGAACCTTAAGAAACCACATTGATTAAAAACACAGTTCTTGTTATATTTGAGTGTTATTGTGGCTATGAACTTGTCATTAAATCTGGAAGAAAGGCCATGGTGCTCCACACAATGGAGATACAACCTTTGTGTTCCCTGGTGTATTTTCTGTTACGCAGTTAAGAAGATTTTTAAATCTAAAAGGTGAAGTGACAGATATTGGAGTCTGTATGTCAAGGGAATATCAGTCAAGGTGTTGAGTAACTTTCATGTAGGATTGCGTCACAGTTGCCTCCATATCTGAAAAACAGTCTGCCCATGTTGTCTTTACCGACCGCAGCACTGCACTATTTCACAGTGGAACATGGCACACTCTGTCGTGTCCAAGATGGCCACCACACTGTACTGTGCATGCACTAGCAGTCGCACTTGCACAGTAGCATGAGGCAGCCATCTTGGTCACAAAGGAGTTGGCCGTGTTCCGCCATGACCACTGGCACTTATTTATTTATATATTTTTTTAATATTATAGAAAGTCTCCCTGCCTGACTCTCCCTCTCAGCACTCAATACACCACACTCTCAGAAACATAGAAATGACACTGGGGGTGCCCAATCCTCCAGTGTTGCGATCGGAGATTCTCGGTCCTTCACCCTGCAAAGCATAGAAATGACACTGAGGGTGCCCAATCCCCCAGTATCGCGATCAGCAATCAGCTGTCTTTTTTCTGACACTGGGGGGGGCCCAATCCCCCAGTATCATGATCAGGGATCATCTGGGATTTTTTCTTTCTTTTTTTTTACCTGTAAAAACAATGGTCAATCGATGTCTTCCCCCACACGACTGTGACACTGGGGGTGCCCAATCCCCCAGTGTCGTAATTGGGGATTGTCGGTCTCTTTTTTTTCCCCCTTCACCTGTAAAAAAACAATCCATCAATGTCTTTTTTGGCAGTTCCTTACCCCCACCTGACCATCCCACTGAGCATCCACCAACCCACATCCTCCCTGCACTTACTTACCCATCAGGTGTCTAACACCATAATTCTCTCTGAACTTCAGAACTTCACTCTTCAAAGCTGGATAGTGAACTGAAGACACAGATATGCAGTTCAATGTACTTCAATGGGGTTATGAACTTAGTGCCTTATTTGGGGCATTTTTACATATATTTGGCCCAAATTTTCAACATGCCTTCTTTGGGACCCCACCTCATGAACAATGTCACTGTCATTAGGCAGATCTGTCCTGAAAAGTGATTTTGTGATCCCTGTGCAAAATTGTCTTTTGGGCAGGGCTCGAATAGTTTCTCTACCCTTGTTCAAAAGGTGGGGTTATAAGAAGGCTAAGTTGAACATTTGGTACAAAAAATATTGAAAAACAACAAAGTTATGAGCCTACATTGAATTTTTTTTATAGATATAACTTCTTTGCTTATGCTAGTTCTTTATTCCTTCTTTTTTATGGAGCTCAAGCAAGAATTCACTAGAATGATAGGGGAGAGACCTGATGGACCTAGAGTCCCTTTTAACTCTAAATAACTATGTTATTATGTAGAAATCAGGGGCCCAGGTGTTCTGTGGCACTTAGTCTTGATTTCTGTGGCAGGGCTGCTAGGCTTCTGTGGCATTTTCTGATTTCTGTGGCATGATTTATTCATTTCAGTGGCAGAAAGCAGTCTTGCAATTGGCTAACATATGGTGTGATGTCATCAGTGGCATCACATGCTGAGCATCGAGGAGGGTCTTCCAGATAA
Organism: Neoceratodus forsteri; assembly: GCA_016271365.2. Classification (NCBI taxonomy): domain Eukaryota; kingdom Metazoa; phylum Chordata; order Ceratodontiformes; family Ceratodontidae; genus Neoceratodus; species Neoceratodus forsteri. The sequence goes on along the minus strand of CM057450.1, from coordinate 1,455,205,963 downwards.
ATGAGATGTGGAAGGGAGATGGTAACTATGAAAAAGCTGTATATCTGAATGAAAATTCACCAAGAACAATGAATTCTGTGGCACTATATATATTCTGCAGCATGATGCAAATTCTGTGGAAAATTCCATGGTCGTGGAAATCACAGAACTCAAGGGGCCTTTGTAGTCATGAACTTTATTGCAGGCACTGAGCTTTTAAACAACTACCATATAAGCACTCTTGTTATTTGTTATTGTTCTGCCTGGGGTAGATTGGAAAATCCTGGCTACCACCTGTACCAGGACTCTGGTGCTGCTGGAGGTATAGAGTGGTTTCCTGACACATTGTGCCCTGGAGTACATGAGGGAGAGAGCCATACTGAACCTGGTACTGTCTAATGGTGCACATGTCCAAGAAATAAAAGTGGAGGCACCACTTGCAAGAAGTGACCACTACACTGTCTGGTTCCAACTGGACATGGGCAGGGAGAATATTATGACAAAAACAAGGATTCTAGGCTTCAAGAAGGCAGACTACAGTAGTATGTGAGAAACTCTGGGAGGACACCATAGGGGGATCAGAAAGGAGATGGAGGGGGACCAGAAGTGGGCCATAATCAATGAGGGGCTATTAGCAGCCACTAACGTTTGTGCCAAACTCAACAGCAAAAAATCCAAAGTAACAAAGCCCAGCCAGTATAATAGGGTTATAGCCCAGGTGGTAAAGGATTAGAAGTCAGCCTTCAAGAAGTATAAACACACCCAGAAAATAGAAGAACACTGTACCAAGGCAAGGAAGGGAGGTAGGCAGAGCAGTCTGCTTTGTGAAGGCCAAAATAGAGCTGCAGCTGGCAGAAGGGGTGAAAACAGGAGAGAAAGCTTTCTTCCAGTATTTCAGGGAGAAGAAGAAGGGTATGAAGGGTGTGATAGGCTGAGAAGGGGGCAGTAGGGTGCATGGGGAAGTATAGAGAAAGCAGAGGTATTTAACAAGTACTTCTGTTCACGCTTCACTTAGGAGAAAGATGGTCCAGTACATTGGGGTGGGGGGAAAAGGCATGGGTGCAGACACAGACAGGGAGATAGAAGTTGACAAGGTGAGAAAAGGCTTAAAAGCCCTGAAGGTAAACAAATCCCTGGGACCAGATGGGATAATCCAAAGGTGTTGAGGTTGTTGGTGGACATGCTGTCGGGTCCCCTGACAGACCTGTTTAACACCTCACTGGAGTCAGGGGAAGTACACCTGGACTGAACGACAGTACATGTAATGCCACTACACAAAAGTGGGCCAAGGGATGACCCTAGTAACTACCAACAGGTCATTCTGACTTCAAGGGTGGGGGAACTCATGGAAACTATAATGAAAGAAAGACTGGTAAGCTTTTGGAAGAAAATGAGCTCCAGGATGAAAGGCAACATGGCTTTGTGTCAGGGCAGTCCTACCAGACTAATCTGATTGTTTTTTTTTGACCAGATGACCAGGACAGTGGGCAAGTGTCAAGTGGTAAACGTCTTGTATTTGAATTTCAGTAAGGCCTTTGGTTCTGTTCCCCACAGGAGATTAATGAGGGACCTGAAGGTAGGCAAGAAAGTCATTATGTAGGTTAGAAACTGACTGCAGGATAGAAGTCAAAGAGTGGTGGTCGGGGGGAGGTTCTCAGAGGCTAGGCCAGTTACTAGTGGGGTTCCACAGGGTTCAGTGCTTGATCCAGTGCTGTTCCACATCTTTATCAGTGATATTGCAGATGGCATAAAAGGTCAAATATACCTGTTTGCAGATGACACAAAACTCTGGAAGAGTAGGCATGGAGGAGGGGAGACAGAACCTCAGGGAGAACCTGGATAAGCTAGAGAAGTAGTTCAGGTATTTGGCAATTGGGATTCAACACCAAAAAGCATAAGACAATGTACTTGGGGTTGAAGAACCTAGAGACCACATACTGGCTGAGTGGTTTACAAGTTACCAGATCAGAGAAGGAGAAGGAGAAGGACTTAGGAGTGATCATCTCGAGTGACCTGAAGCACTCAGCACTCTGCAGAAAAGCAACAGTCCAAGAGAATTGGATGCTGGGCTGCATAGCCAAGGGTATAATCAGCAGGAAATCGGAGGTCATTCTGCCACAATACATATCGCTAGTTCAGCCACATCTAGAGTAAAGTGTGCAGTACTGGTGCAATTACCTAAAGAAGGACATCAACCTGCTGAAAACAGTACAAAGAAGGGCAACTGAAATGATCAGGGACAGCAAGACAGAACATTCAAGGAGGGACTCAGAGAGCTCAACATATACTTCCTGGAGGATAGAAGAGAGATGGGTGACATGACTGAAACCTCCAAGTATCTTAAAGGTTTCAACAGAGTAAGCTCTGAAGGTCTCTTCAACCTTAGTTGCAACAGGACCACTGCAGGCATGCGTCAAGCTGGTTGAGGGAAGATTCAGGAGAGAAATGAGGAGTCACTTTTTCATGGAGAAGATGGTAGCTATGTGAAATGAGTTGTCAAAGGAAGTAGTCTCCCTGAAGACAGTGAATTGTTTCAAGAGACGCTGGGGCAGCATGAAGGGGAAAGCTGCACGTAGGGGAGGTGAAGAGGTAGGGAGAGAGGACAGAGACAGAAAGGGAGGAGTAGATAACGGGAAGGGTTCAGATCCCTCATTAGACATTGAGGGGTCTATAGATTCAAGCAGACATGATAGACCACAATGCCATTTTCTGCTGGTTGAGTGGTATGTGTGTATGTTCTGAAAAGGATTTATTCTTTTCCTCCAAGCTTTCGTTTTAAATTATTAATATCTTCAGTGCAGACATCTACAGTACTTCATGACTTTTTGTAAATTTATTTGGTTCTACTGTATATAAACATGGCAAGTTGTTTATCTGATGTAATGAACTCAAAATTCAATAAATATCAAGTTAAAAAGGGAACATGGAGACTATGAGGTTCCTTATTCACTTTGTGATTCCAGAAGCTAGTCACTAATATATGTGCCTCAAAATCTGAAATAGTTGCAAACTAGAGAACATGTTACTGCTATTTTGTTCTGCAAGTTTAATATCCGCTGCTTCACATATTGGCAGAATATGTTATTGATAATGATACTGGAAGTGCTAATGAAGCAACATAAATCACTTTAAATACATCTTTAATTATGGTATCATGTTAAAACTGATGTCTGTTAGTAAATGTGACAAAATAAAAGTTAGAATGTTCAATGTTTTGCTCTTTTAAGCTACTAATCATCTTGTTCTCAGCTAGTTAGGCTGGGATCCCAGATAATGATGGCTGATTTGGAGTGGCCTATCTTAACATTACTATAGAAACATAGAAACTGTTGACAGAGAAGGATCTCTTGGCCCACCTAATCTGCCATATTTTCCCTATCTACTGTGCCACCGCACACCATACTCAATCTTTAGTATCCCTGCCTTGCTTATTTCTAAAGTTCCCTTGTGTGTATTCCATGCACACTCGAATCCTGCTGCAATTTTAGCACTCGCCACCTCCTCTGGGAGGCTGTTCCAGGCATCCACCACCCTTTCTATTAAGAAGTATTTCCTCACATTTCCTCTTAGTCCCCAATCCCTCCAGCTTCATAGAGTGGCCCCTTGTCCTCAGTCTTTTCTGTGTAAAATGCTATCTTCAAGTACCTTAATAATTCTTGAGAGGTATTTGAACATTTCTTTTGTGCCCCCCTTTCTCTCCTTTCCTCTAGAGTCTACATATTTAATTTCTTGAGTCTTTCCTCATTGGGCTCCTGATGCAGGCTGTGCACCATTTTGGTTGCCCTCTTCTGTACCACCTCCACCCTGTCTATGTCCTTCTAGAGATGAGGCCTCCAGAACTGGACACAGTACTCAAGGTGGGGCCTCATCATCTATCTATACAAGGGTAACACTACCTCCCTGTTTCTGCTGGTGATGCCCCTCCCTATGCACCAAGCATCCTGCTAGCTTCCCCCACTGCCTTATCACACTGCTTTGCTACCTTCAGATCATCAGAAATTATTACCCCAGGTCCCTTTGCTGTTTTGTGGTTCCCAATACCTCCCCACCCAGTTAATACATTGCCTTCAGGTTTCAGTGCATGATTTTACACTTTTTTGCATTGAAACCCAGTTGCCAAACCCTTGACCAGTCTTCCAGCTTTTTCAGATCATCCCTCATTTTATCCATCCTCCCTATGTGTTCACTCTGTGGCATATTTTTGTGTCATCCTCAAACAGGTATACTTTCCCTTCCAGTCCTCCTGCAATGTTGCTAAAAAAGACATTGAAGAGGGCTAGGCCTGATACTGAGACCTGTGGCACCCTGCTAGTCACGTTGCCTTCTTCACTGTGAACACCATTTACCATCACCCTCTGACTCCTGTTGCATAGCCAAATTCTTACCTATTTTACTACTGTTGGACCCACTCCTATGCTGGCCAGCCTGCTTACCAGTCTTCCCATTCCAAGGCAAAAATATGGTACTTCAGAGGAGCTGACTTTGATAAGATGGCCAACAGAGTTAAGCTAGCCCTGGCTAAAAGAAACACAGGTGAGGGGTAATAGGCAAAGTGGGCAAGCATTAAGGATGCAATACTTGAAGCAACATCCCATTGTGTTAGACAGAAAAGGAAGTGCAAAAGAAGAAGGAAACCACTTTGGTTCTCAAATACAGTAGCAGAAAAGGTCAGAGCCAAAAGGCTGGCCTTCAGGAAATATAAGGGAACACAGCGGGATGAAGATAGAGAGGCATACTAAACTGCCCTAAGGGAAGCAGGGAAGGCAGTAAGGCAGGCAAAGTCCCAAACAGAGGAAACACTAGCACGAACAGTAAAAGAAGGTGACAAGACTTTCTATAGATACATTAGTGAAAGGAGAACGTCCACAAGGGGTATTGCTAAGCTCAAAGGAGAAAAGGGGGCATGTGAGGAGAAGGACCCTATAAAAGCATCTATCCTAACTAGATACTTTTGCTCAGTATTTACTGAAGAGAAGATAGGGCAGGGCCCACAGCTCAGCACCATAGACATAGGGGAAGGGAGGTGAGCGCTACACCCTTCACAAAAGAAAGGGTTCTGCAAGAGCTCGCTAAGCTTAGGGTGGACAAGGCAATGGGACCTGATGGCATACATACCAGAGTACTTAAGGAGCTAAGGGTGGAACTAGCAGAGCCATTAGCATAACTGTTTAGTGAGTCTCTGAGCACAGGGGAGGTCCCAGAAGACTGGAGAAGGGCTCATGTGATCCCGCTCCACAAGAGTGGTAGCAGGGAGGAGGCAGAGAACTGCAGGCCAGCCAGTCTTACCTCAGTAGTGGGCAAGATTATGGAGGCACTCCTTAAGGAAAGGATAGTGAAACACCTGGAATCCATAGGGGTACAGGATCCAAGACAGCATGGATTTACAAATGAAGGTCCTGTCAAACTAATCTCATAGATCTCTTTGTCTGGGTAACCAGCGTGGTGGACCAAGGGGGAGCAGTTGATGTCGCCTACCTTGACTTCAGCAAAGCTTTCGACACTGTTCCACATAGAAGATTGATAAATAAGCTGGGTAGGCTCAGAGTGGGTCAGAAGTTGATCAACTGGGTGGGAAATTGGTTGACAGATAGAAAGCAGAGAGTGGTGGTAAATGGTATACAGTCAGAAGAGATGCAAGTCACAAGTGGAGTACCTCAGGGATCAGGCCTGGGGCCAGTCCTCTTCAATATCTTAATTAGTGACATTGCAGATGGACTGGAGGGTAAGGCTTGTCTGTTTGCAGATGAAACCAAGGTCTGCAACAGAGTAGATGATCCAGATGGGGTGGGCAGAGTGAGAAGAGATCTGGATAAACTAGCAAAATGGTCAGAAGAGTGACAAATGGGATTTAATGCAAAGAAGTGCAAGATCATGTACATAGGGAAGAGAAACCCTGAAGCCACCTATAGGCTGGGAGGGGAGTTGCTGGCAGTCACAAAGGAAGAAAGAGACTTGGGCATCATCATCACCGATGACCTGAAATCATCCAAGCAGATCTCTAAAGCAATAGGTAAGGCTAGGGGGATGTTAGGATGTACTAGTAGGGGTATCACAAGTTGTAAGATGGAGGTAATAACTCCTCATTACAAGACACTGGTTAGGCCCCATCTGGAGTACTGCGTGCTGTATTGGAGGCCACACCTTCACAAGGACATTAACTAGATTGAGGCAGTACAGAAAAGGGCAACCAAAATGGTGCAGGAACTGCATCAGAAGGCATATGAGGACAGATTAATGGAGCTCAATATGTATACCTTAGAGCAAAGGAGGGAGAGAGGTGATATGATCAAAACATTCAAACATCTTAAGGGCATTAGCAAGGTGAAAGAGTCTAACATGTTTAAATATAAGAAAAATAGCAGGACAAGAGGACACAGCATGAGACTAGAGGAAGCCGATTAAGAGGGAATGTGAGGAAATTCTTTTCACAGAAAGAGTGGTGGATGCATGGAATGGCCTACTTCAGGAAGTGGTGGCTATGAATACAGTGCAGGGCTTCAAACAGGCATGGGATAGGCACAAGGGAGCAATACAGATGAATATGGATAGATAGGTCATTGACAGTGTAAAGGTGTGTGGCACATTCATAAGGTAGAAAAAATGGGTAGACTGGATGGGCCTTGTGGTCCTTACCTGCAGTCAACCTCTGTGTTTCTATGTGTGGAACGATGTCGAAGGCATTACTGAAATCCAGGTAGACCATATCTACCGCTCTGCCTTAATCCACTTTTCTAGTCATCCGGTCAAAGAACTCGACCAGGTTTGTCTGGCAAGATCTCTCCCCCCACCTCCCGTGTAACCATACTGCCTCGGATCCCGTAATCCACTGGTCACAAGGTATTCCCCAATCATTTCCTTCAGTAGTGATTCTATTACTTTACTCACCACCAAATTCAAGTTGACAGGTCTGTAATTTCCCGCCTTCTCCCTATTGCCACTTTTGTGGAGTGGGACCACATCTGCCGTCCTCAAGTTCCCCAGAACTTCCCCCATATCTAGTGATAGGTCGAACAGTGCTGTCAGAGGTACAGCCAGCACCTCCTTGAGCTCCCTCAGTGTCCTATGGTGTACCTCATCAGGTCACTTTGCCTTGTCCACTTTTAGTTGTGCTAGTTCCTTGAAGACTCTCTCCTCTGTAAAAGGAGTAGTGTCCACCTCCCTTCCTTTAATACCCTTGTTCTTTATTTGTGACCCACCACCTACCCCTTCCTTCGTAAATACTGAACAAAAGTATTTGTTCAATACAGTATGTCTGCTTTTTTTGGTCCTCTCCCACACAAACCCCTCCTTCCCTTTTTAGCCTTACTGTCCCACTTTGGTCTTCCTCTTTTCGCTTACATACCTGAAGAATGTTTTATCCCCCTTTTTTTACTGACTTGGCAATATTCTCCTCTGTTTGTGCCTTTGCTCTCCTAACTGCTTTCCCTGCCTCCCTTTGTTTGCCCTGATAGCTCTCCCTTTCCTCCTGCTTCTGTTTCATCTTGTACAGTACCTTCTAAATGCTAGCTGTTTTGCCCTTACTTTCTCTGCTACTTCTTTAGACAACCATATGGTCTCTTTTTTCTTTTGTCCTTGTTAATCTGCCTGACACAGAGGTGTGTTGCCTTTCACAATGTCCTCCTTTATTTTTGCCCACTGTTCCTCAGCTCCACCCAGTTTCCCCATCCCTGCTAGGATGTCCCTGAGGCATTCTCCCATTTTCTTAAAATGAGCCCTCCTGAAGTACAGGACCCACATTTTAGTGTGGTTTAATACTGGCCCATTTCTTATATTGAACCACACCATATGATGATCATTGGTCCCTAGGTGGCAACCCATCATGACGTCAGCAACACTAACTCCGTTTGTCAGTACTAGGTTCAGTATTGACCCACCCCATGAGTAGGTTCCCTGTCTAGTTGCTGGAGGAACACCCCCCTGCAGGGAGTCTAGGATGTCCCTACTTCTAACTGTTGTGCAACTAGGAGGCTCCAATCCACATCCAATAGATTGAAGTCCCCCGCCAGCAATACCTCCCCGTTGCTTGCCATCCTTTGGATTCCTTCCAACATATCCTTATCCATCTCTTCACCCATGCTGGAGGTCTGTAGATAATAATAATTTATTTATTTATTTATTTCAAATCGGATTAATACCTTTGAGCCGGGGGCTCATTTACAAAGGCTCCAAGTCAACAAGGAATACAAGACATTTACAAGTGATGAAACATTGCAGAACAGAAAGACATCAACTAACAAGTGGTATTAGTGTGCAGTTACAACATTAAGCAGGGTACAAGAAGTAAGGGAGAAACAGGAACACACTTCCAGAGAAACATATTAATGCAGCACTAATTAAGTGCAGTACAGTGTTTAACAATCTTGTTACAGTTCAGACGGGGTGCTTTCAGTCTGCAGAAATGCATGTTTTAGCAGCCAAAGTGAGGCTTTGTCAAGGGGAGGTAGTAGGTGGTGGGAGGTGGGAGAGGGAAGTGGGCAGTTGTGGAACAGGAGGGTGGGAGTGAGAGAGGGTAGCATTTGACGGTTGCGATAACTGCCTTCAGAGGCCATGGATTAACAGAAACACTGGCAGTCAGATTTGCTGGCAAGAAGAGATTGAAGCCCATTTTTAAAGTAGCCAAGTCTGGGGGAGTTGGCAAGGTCTGCGGGCAGATCATTGAACCATTTAGGCCCACAGTAGGAGAGGGATCTTTGGCCAAGGGTGGTTCGTTTGAAGGGAACAGTTAGAACAGTTCTGGAGGCACTCATTGTGCGTTTAGATGGTTGTGCAGGCTCAAAGAGGGCTGAAGTAGCCATAGGCATGGACCCCATCAGGGACTTTTTCACAAGGAGGCAGGCCTGGTATTGGAGTCTGTGGTGGAGTGGGAGCCAGACAGTTTCCTTGTATAGGTCACAAGATTGAGTCATTTTGTGTACTCCCAGGACCAGGCGGCAGGCCTTGTTGAAAATGGTTTTGACCCTTTTATGCGATGTGTCTGTGCCTGCCCCATATATGACAAGACCATAATCCACAGATGAGAGAACTGAACTGCACGTAACAAGTTTCAGGGCAGCCGGTGTCATTGAGGTGCGATGTCTGTACAGGATGCCAAGCTTCACGTTGGTGGACTTTACCAGTTGCTCAGCATGGGCAGGGAAGGTGAAGGTGTCATCAAGGTGAATCCCTAAGTACTTGAATGTATTGACTTGGTCTAGTACTTCTCCTTCACTACTAAGTATATGCAGTGAGGACCCACTAATCTTGCTCTGTGGGGTGCTGAAGAGCATGCTCTTTGTCTTTTTGTAGTTGAGTAGCAGTTTGTTTCGGGTGAACCAGGATTCCAAAGCACGAAGATTGTGTTGAAGTTCAGAGCTAATTGATCCCAGGTCTTTCCCTGGGATGGAGATAACTGCATCGTCTGCATAGAGTATGGAGTGTGCAGGACAGGTAGAAGGCATGTCATTAATGAAGAGGCTGAATAAGAGAAGACCGAGGATAGAACCTCGCGGGACCCCTAGATTTACTTCCCTGGGCTCAGAGATTATATTGCCAATCCTGACCTATTGAGATCTATGAGTTAGGAAGCTATGGAACCAGGCCACAGATTCCATTGACAATCCTGTAGAGAGGAGACATTTCAGTAGCAGTTAGTGATTGACTGTGTCAAAGGCCTTGGTGAGGTCTATGAAGATAGACCCCACCGCCATCCCTTTATCCAGGGCCCCATAAAGCTGAGTGGTGTACTCTACTAGCACGGTGACAGTGGAGTGGTTTTGTCGGAATCCATGTTGTTGCAAGCAGAGAAGGCTATGCTTTTCTAGGTACTCAGTTAGTTGTTCTGAGGCCACCCTTTCAAGTACTTTGGAAAGGGGGGGGTAAAATCGAGATGGGCCACAAGTTTGCTAAATTAGCTCTGTCTCCTGATTTAAAAACAGGTGTGACTAGATCCTCTTTCCACCTGTCAGAAAAGATGCCAGATCTTAGAGAGGCATTGAATACCTTGGTGAGTGGTGCCACAAGTTCGTTTAATGTGAGTGCTACCATCTTCATATCGATCGTGTCACTTCCCATCCTGGTCTTACCAAGAATCCATTTGATATATTTGACGGTCTCACCTGTGGAGATTTGCCTGAAGTAGAATGGTGGGGTAACATTATCCTGTGGTGATGGAGTGTTGAGGTTGTGCTGCTGGCCTGCAAGGGTGTGATTCAGGTATTCAGGGGGCAACACATTGCTGAGGTCCATGAATGCAACATTAAAAGCATCAGCGATTTCCTTTGGGTCTTGCAATGTACCAGAGGTGGTAACTATAAGGTCCGGTGGGGCCCTTGAGGCTGTACCCATGAGAGATTTTACAGAGTACTAGAACTCCTTCCCTCTACCCCAAGTCTTTCCTAGGAGGTCATTGTAGTAAGCTGCTTTCGCCAGACGTATGAGTTTTGTGCAGGTATTTCTAGCTGTCTTATACGCTTGGGAGGCAGCTAGATTCCCAGTGGCTTTGGCCCTATGTCACAGGTGATCTCTGAGTCGCATGTGTTCAATTAGAGGGCTGGACAGCCAGGGGTTGGGGATTCCTCTGGCTTTCTTTGTTTTGTAAGGAGAAAAGATGTCACAGGCTTTAGTAAAAATACTGCAGAAGTAATCCAGTGCTTGGTTTCCGTCCTTGACTCTATCCAGTGGGGACCAGTCAATCCCTTTAGGTAGTGCCTGAATGAAGTCTAGTTGACCAGGCCTTAGTGATCTGTTCCTGGTAGTCTTAGGCTTACTCTTGGTGAACTTGTTTGTCCAGGTAAGTAGTACAAGGGAGTGGTCACTGACGGTGTCAGGTAGGACTGTTACCTCTGCGATATGTTCTGGACAGGAGGAGAGCAGCCAGTCAATAAGGGTGCTGGTTCCTGTATGGTAGTTTTGTCTGGTGGGTTGTGTGACCAGTTGGGTCAGGTACAGTCTGGCTATTTGGTCCCTAGCTGTCGCTGCATCCTGTGCTTGCCAATTAATGTTGAAGTCCACTAGGATTATATGTTCCCTGTTTAGTTTGTTCTGTTCGAGGTGGCTTGTGAGCTGTGGGAAGCCAGTGAGTAGTGTCCCAGGAGGCAGGTATACGGTGGTTAATAGTAGCACTTTGTTTTGTTGGCCAATATTAAGTTTTAGTGTTAGAACCTGTGCTTCCTTGGTGTGGAAGCTAATTGGTAGTACTTGCCCTTTGATGTCACTCTTGAGGTAAACCAGACAACCCCCTCCCCCCCTTTTTGAGGTACGGTCCTGCCGGAATAGGTTATATCCATGAAGGGCAATTGCTGTGTCTGGGATCTTTGGTGATAGCCATGTTTCTGTTAGAGAGATGACATCAGGATCAATCTGAGCCACCCAGGCCTGAAATTGTGGCAGTTTGGAGAGAAGGCTGCAGATATTCAGATATACAATTTTTAGATGTCCTGGGCTATTGGTACAATTCATGATACAGGTCACCCAGGATCACAGCTAGGCAAGGATAATAAACTTTAATTATAAAGCATCTTTCAGGCACCAAGGTGCTGAACAATAAATAAACAGATAAAAGCAATAAAATACATCATAATATAACCAAAGAACAGAATGAATAACAAGGCTAAAATAAGACTAAAATAATCAGTCTGGGTAGGCAATCAGCCATAGATGTGTTTTCAAGGCCTTCTTAAAGCTCTTCATGGTTGTGCACTCACATATCTGACAGGGTAGAGAATTCCACAGGGATGGGGTTGCATACATAAATGCATGGGCCCCAGATGACTTCAAGCTCACCCTGGGAATCTCTAGTAACCCCTCATCAGCTGAGTGGAGAGGTCACCTGGGGCAGTAGGGGTACAGGATCTCTTGCAGATAGTCTGGGCCCACTCCGTACAGGGCCTTATAGGTCATAAGCCCGACCTTGAAGGTGATCCGCCACTGAATAGGCAGCCAGTGCAGTTCACGCAGCACCGGCATGATGTGACTTGAATGAGGAGTCCCTGTCAACAGCCGGGCTCCGGCTTTCTGCACTAGCTGCAAGCAGCAGATATCAACACCCGGAAGCCCTAGATAAAGAAAGTTGCAGTAGTCAAGGTGCGAGATCACAAAAGCGTGAGTCAGCATTGGAAGGTCGCAGAATGGAACAAGGTGCTTGACTCTGGTGATGTTCCTCAGATGGTAGAAAGAGGACTTGATGACTGCTGACACCTGTGAATGCAGTGTCAGCCCATCAAGAATCACCCCCCGGTCTTGCACTCATTCAGAGGAAGGAAGCTGGATACCCCTTAGACAAAGTTCAGTGGGTTGGCCAGCCTCCAGCCCTTCTGTTCAGTGACCAAGATCCACCACCATCATCTCAGTCTTTCCAGAGTTCAACTTCAATCAGCTGGAGCTCATCAGTCCTGGATTTCAGTGAGGCAGTTGTTAAATACCTCCTCTGCAAATAGCGGCCCCCTTCCCTGTTTCCACGGTGACCCACAGTACCTCTGCTCCTTTCTGCTCCCCCTGTATTTCTGTGGCTTTTATGTTGTCCCTCTTAGAAATAGATACTTCTCCCCCTTTTTAGCCTACCCTGGCCCTCTGAATAGAGTATAACCTAGTATGGCTATATCCTAGTCATTGTTTTTATTGCACCAGGGCTCTTTAATTGCAACTATGTCAGGTCCGCTTCTGCCATGGTGGCCTCTAGGTCTGTAATCTTGTTGCCTAGACTTCGAGCCTTTGCACACATAGCCCTCCAGATTGCACTGCCACCCTCCCTCTTTATTCCAATTTGCCCTCCCCTATTTACTCCATTATTCTTCTTTCTAGCTTCCTTTCCTTCTACCACCTGGATTATTATGTTAATTGGTTCCTTTTGGTATGTTCTCTCTTCCCACAACTGTCTTTTAGTGTTTGTGGAAGGACAATTTAGATCTCTTGCCTCATTCTGCCCCCTGCTAGGTTAAATGCTTGCCAATATAGCATTTAAACTTTTCACTGAGGACCACGGTGCCCCTCTGGATGGATATAGGCCATTGCCCCTGCACAGGCCTGTGTCCCCAATAAATCTGAATCCCACTTCTCTGCACCATTCCTTCAACCATGTGTTGAAGTTCATGGTGTGGAGAATCCTGTCTTCCCCCCGTCATAGACACGTAGCACCTCTGTAAAGGTCACAGATCATGCTAAATGCCTGAGACCTCTCCACAATTCCCTGTACTCCTCCTGAACTATTACTGGCTCATCCCTAGCCAGGTCATTAGTCCCCAGATGGACAATGACATCCAGCTTTCCCCCTCTCTTCCTGCTTCCCCAGCAATCCTTTGGATACTCTTTCCATCCCTTCGAGCCATGACATTTGGAAGGCACCTAACCTACCTCTCCTCATCCCTAACTGCCCCCAAATGTATCCCCCTCACTATAGATTCCCCACCATGGATTGCTTCCTTCTCCTCTGGGGTCTTCTGCCACCCCCTTTGTGGTCTCCATTATGGAGGACTCCCCAGCCACCCCAGACACTACTTTTAGTGTCTCTGTGGGACATTCCCAACTGGCCAGTGCAACATATGAGTTTTGTAGTGGTACTGGAAGGGGGATGTGCCTGCACTCTACCATCCTTACCCTCCCTGAGTCCACTGTTGTCCAGCCACTCCTCATTCTTGGCATCCATTGAGGTATTGGTGGTGGTCTAGGTGGTTCCTGTGTGGGGGTTTAGGTCCTCCAAACCCGATCCAACTTGACCTTGAGTCTGGCAACCTCCTCCCTCAACTGAGAATGGTGCACACAGATGGGATAGTAATGTAGCCTCCAGATGGTCTCCCTAAAGACTGCCACCCCACAGCCACTGCACTGCACTACTCTCATCATCCTATACTTCCTACTCTTTCTGTAATTTTAGCCCTTTTAATTCCTTTCATTCCGTTACGCTATATAGGAGCTAACTTAAACCCCTCTTTTTTTTCCTGCGACTCTAGATAGGGTACTTCACCTTTTCCCAAACTATTGTTTTTTCTAAACTCTTTTCTACGTTTCCCTAGATAGGGTGTTTCACCCATCCCCACATTTTTGCTGACTTTAAGTCCTTTCCTATCCCTACCCTAGATAGGGTGTTACACCTAATCCCAACCTTTAAGCTTGTTATAAACTCTTAGTTACCCCTATCCTAGATAGGGTGTTTATAGGAGTTTATAGCAAGCTAAAAGTTTGGGATTAGGTGTAACACCCTAACTAAGGTAAGGTAGAAAAGGGTTTAGAATAAGCAATAGTCTGAGAAAAGGTCACTATCCAGAGAACCTGCACCCTTGACAAATAAGACAGAGCTTTTCCCTAATAGAACAATAATCCATAGAAGTCATTTATGTTCTGTAGCTTCTGTGCAGGAGTTCCTAGTGAAAGGTGGGGGGCAACAATCAACAACTAAGGGAAAGTAAAATCAACTTTAAGTTCCAAAACATTTACTACACAATACTGTAAAACTAGTACTATTCTATTACAGCTGCAAGAGGTGACACAATAATATTTTCAGTCAGTAGCAGTCTGAACAATTAATGCTTTTAAGTCAGCAAAACAAAAGAAATCCTCCTGTCCACTTCCACTCCGAGCAAAGCATTGATGGAACAATGCTCCACAACCAGGACTGTTTTAACCCCATGAATGAAATACTAACTAACAGATGGTAGACTAACAGATGCCAATGCCTTCTGCCCAGCCCACCATAGTAAGGAGGTGGGAGGTCATGGGCCGCCTTTCTCCAGTGGGGAAATTCCTGGACTCAGAACATGCTGTACTATGGGTGTTCATAGCATTTATTCCATGGTTATCCTTCCATAATCTCTGCAACCCCCAATCACTGGATACCCTACCATACACATGTGACCCTCTGAATGTCATAGATCAGGACTGCAGACCCTGAATATCCACTGACACAGCTTCCCACCTCCATGAAAAAGCCAGGATTAGGTTGGAAGGGGTGGCCTGAATTGCAATGGGAACAGCATGCAAGGCCTTCCGGGATGTGTTGATGAATGTCGCAAGGGCCTCCCAGGGCCACCATAATGTAACATCTAATGTTAAATAAGTTTACATGCTGCTCAGAAGTGGCACAAAAACTCTGTTAACAGAGCCTTAAAAGTTTAACCTTAGTTGTAATCCATGGTTTGTCTGAGAGTACTCTGTCGTGTTTCCTACTTGCAGAATTTTTTTTTAAATTTAAGATACTTTATTGACTTTAAAAAAAATAACCACAAACATAAAAACAGTAACACTACAATAACACTACCATCCCTCCCAGCTCTCTCCAATCTTCCCTTCCACCCCCCCAACAGCAGAGTGGCAATACTCATAAACCAAAGGATAAACACCAACTAGTGTTTAAAACCAAAGTCCGCAACTTCAGGGAGATTGGAGCTAGCATGAGAGATAAAAAGTGTGCGCAGCTTTCCCCAAGTTTTATCAAAAAGTGGTAATCTGTTATGCAAACTTGCAATCAATCACTCAGTTCTAAAACTGGCTAGAAAGTCCTACAACCACTCATGATAAGATAGACTTACTGAATCACGCCAATGGCACAAAACATAGAAACATAGAAACATAGAATTTGACGGCAGATAAGGACCGCTTGACCCACCCAGTCTGCCCATTTCCCTACCTACTGGATAAGCTGCAGATCCTAGTTAACCAGCAGCCTACTTCTTCCTACCCCAACCCCCCAGAACTGCCTTATGACTATCCCATGCATGCTTGAATTCCACCACTGATTTTGACTCCACAACCTCCTTCGGAAGGCCGCTCCATGCATCCACAACCCTCTCTGTGAAAAAAATACTTCCTTAAATTACCTCTGAGCCGCCCCCTCTATCTTCAAATTTGCTCTCTTGTTCTTGCACACCTTTTTTGAAAGATGCTACCCTCTTGGACTTTGTTGATTCCCTTGAGGTACTTGAAAGTTTCTATCATGTCCCCCCTCTCCTCCTTTCCTCGAGGCTATACACATTAAGCTCCTTAAGTCTCTCTTCATATGTCTTCCGGTGCAGACCCTGCATCATTTTAGTTGCCCTCCTCTGGACAGCTTCCATCCTGTCTATGTCTTTGCGGAGATTGGGTCTCCAGAACTGCACACAGTACTTCGGATGGGGTCTCACCAGCTGTCTGTACAGAGGGATAATAACTTCCTGTTTTCTACTGGTGATGCCTCTCCCTATGCATCCCCCCAGCCCTCCTTGCTGCCCTCTCACATTGCTTGCCCATCTTTAGGTCATCTGATATGACTACCCCAGGTCCCTCCATTTTTGTTGTTGTTAGTATCTCACCCCATTGTGTACTCTTCCCTGGTTTTGTTTCCCAGGTGCATTACCTTGCACTTCTTAGCATTGAATCTAAGCTGCCATACATTTGACCATTCCTTTAACCTTGCCAAGTCCCTTCTCATCCTTTCCAACCACCTGTGCATCAACTCTGTTGCAGATCTTAGTGTCATCTGCAAAGAGACATACTTTTCCTTCCAGTCCTTCTGCAATGTAAACTATAAAGACATTGAAGAGGACGGAATCTCTTCTTAAACCCTCACGGTACCCACTAGTAGCCCTCCTTTCTTCGTGGACTCATTTACTATTACTCTCTGTGTCCTATTCTCCAGCCAATTCTTTACCCAGGCTGTCATCTTGGGACCCACTCCCAGGCTGGCTAACTTGTATATTAATCTTTTGTGTGGGACTGTGTCAAATGCCTTGCTAAAGTCTAGGTAGGCCATGTCTACAGCCCTCCCTGATCTACTACTTTGGTCACCCAGTCAAAGAAATCTATCAGATTCTGTCTGGCATGACCTTCCCGCCTAGAATCCATGCTGCCTAGGTCCTGTGCCCTCTGGCCTCTAGATACTCGACAATTCTTCCCTTTAGAAGTGATTCCATCATTTCCCTATCACTGAGGTTAAACTAACAGGTCTATAGTTTCCTGCTTCTGCCTTGCTCCCACTTTTGTGAAGGGAATCACATCTGCCCTCCTCCAGTCCTCAGGTACCACCCATCCTCCCATGATTTGTTAAAAGGGTAGTCATTGGTGTCACTAGTTCTACCCTTAGTTCTTTTAAATTCTGGGATGAATCCCATCAGGCCCCATTGCTTTGTCCACCTTCAGTTTTAAGAGTTCTTTCAGAACCCTTTCTTCTGTAAATGGGCCGTATCAACTTCTGTATCCAGCGTGTTACTACTGTTTGTTTATGTACCTCCCTCTTCCTTTGTAAATACTGAGCAAAAATATTTGTTTAGTATCTCTGCCTTTTCACAGTCTCCCTCTGCCCACCCTCCTCCCTTTATTAAGCTTCACTATCCCTCCCTTGGTCTTCCTTCGCTCCTGATGTACCTATAAAGGTTTTATCCCCTTCTTAACTGAGTTGGCTATCTTTTCCTCGGTTTGGGCCTTTGCTGTTCTGACTGCCTTCCCAGCCTCCTTTTGCTTTAACTGATACAGTTCTCTGTCCTGCTCCTTCTGCGATTCCTTGTACTTCCTGAATGCTTTCTTTTTCTCTTGAACCTTCACTGCCACTTCCTTTGAGAACCATAGTGGTTTCTTACATCGTCTTGTTTTGTTTATTTGCTTCACACAAAGGCTTGTTACCTCTGTGATGGCATTTTTTATTATTCCCCATTGTTCTTCCACCCCTCCTTCCTGCCCATTTGCTAGTGCATTCCTTAGGCACTCACCCATTTTAGCAAAGTCAGCCCTCCTAAAGTCCAGTACTTTTGTCTTTGTATAGCTTGACTCTATTGCTGTGTTTATTGTGAACTATACTGTTGATGGTCGCTAGTTCCCAGATGGCTACCCACTTCTACATCTGTAATCCTCTCTCCATCTCCATTTGAGAGAATCAGTCTAATATTGCACCCTCTGGTGGGATCCAGTACTAGTTGTCTAGGCATGCCCTGTAGGGCATCTAGAATAACTCCATTCTTCAAGTGGCAGCTGCAACTGCACTCAGTTAACATCTGGCATATTCAGATCACCCATCAGCAATATCTCCCCTTTTCTGCCATTCTAAGTATACTTTCTATCATTTCCTGTCCATTTCCTCCCCTGAGAAGGGGTTCAGAACAACCTGTGTGTATTGTGGTGCCATTGTCTGTCTCCAAATTTACCCACAGTGCTTCTTCTCTCTCTCTGTTTACCCTTTTGTTCTGTTGCTTTTATTCCTTCCCTTATGTAGAACTACTCCTCCCTCCTCTTTACCCTCCTGTCCCTCCTGTAGACAGTGTATCCTGGTATGTTTATGTCCCAGTCATGGTTTTGTGTGTACCATGTTTCTGTGACTGCCACGATATCCAGATGTTCCTCCTCCATCAAGGCCACTAATTCAGGAAGCTTGTTACCCAGACTACGGGCATTAGTACTCATTGCTCTCCATTTTGTGATGGCTTTACCTTCTGTTGCAGCATCCCCCACTGACCGTTCTACCTCAGTCTTTTTCTCATTTAGTACCCTGCTTTGTAGGGAGAGGCTGGGATTTTTCTGCTGCTTGTCAGTGCCTCCCCCTTTGACTAGTTTAAAAGCTTGCCAATGAAGCATTTAAACTGATTGCTCAAAAGACTTGTTCCCTTCCTGGACAGATGCAGACCATCCTGCCAGTATAGGCTGGTGTCCCTCCAGGTGGAACTCCAGTCCCCAATGAAGCCAACCCCCTGTGCTCCGCACCATTTTTTCAACCATTCATTAAACTGCATGGTGCCAACCAGTTTTTTTACTGATAAGGAGATAAGGGCTGGGAAGTACCTTCACTCCCGCACTGGCACCATGGAGTAGTCCCCCAATAATACAGACCTCTGGGGAAAAAAGGTCACTAATTCCTAGTAAGGGGTCTGCCCTCTGATCAATAGTAGCCCACAGAAATGCCACTTTAGGGCATTCCCAGAAAATATACAAAGGGATGCCTTCTCCCTGCCTGCATCTCACACAGACAGAAGATGAAACTCTACCCATTTTGAATAGTTTAAATGGTGTATAATGTAAGTTACTCAATACCTGGAATTGCATAAGTCATGATCAGTCTTGTACAGCATACTAATAATTATCTTTCCAAAGTCTCTGCCATTCAAGAGGGGGCTTTGGAAATAATGAATTCCAGCACTCAGGTACCCCATTCACCTGTGAGAAAGCTTTAGAATATAGGTAGACATATAGCTTGGAAATTGAATGGGGCAACTTGGCCAATTCCATGAGGGACTGCAAGAATTCACTTTCATTGGGGTAGTCAAACTTCGCTGCAAAGCTTTGGCTCTCTGTGTGGTGGATCTGAAACACTTTAAAAACTGAAGGGCTATTTATCTGGAACGTTTACATAATGTCTGGTGAGGAGAGGCATTCCCATCCCTAAGCAAGTCACAAACCTTGACACCGTCCATCTGGAGTAACGAACCTGGGAGGAGTATTTGCCCCCAATTTTTGAAATTAGGATTCTTGAAAATGGGTTGTGAGATATCTTTCTTATGCAGGTATTTGAAAGCACATAATTGAGCATGAACTTTAACTGATACTGCAATCACAGTAGACTGTAATTTGCCTGAAAGGTGCCTGATGCCTATATGAAGCAAGGCAGAGGGAGCCACCCCAAATGAGGTGATCAAGTCCTGCTCTATGGCAAGCCAGATCAGTACATACTGAGATGAGCCTTTTCCAAAAGAAGGAGAAAGCCACTTCTAATATTTGCTGGCATGACTGGCCCAATAATATAACCCAAAATGAGGTAATCTAAGTCCCCCCAATTCTTTAGACACCGCCATCTTATAATATGCTTTCCTCTGGGGTTTACCTAGGCAAATACAATCTGAAATAATAGCATGTGGTCATTTAAACCAGGATAGGTGTATCTAGATATTTAACAAGTTGAGTGGGGTACAAGATTCTGGGCAAAACATTCATTTTGACTAAATTAATACGGCCCCATAGTGACAAAGGCAACCCCTTCCACCGGGACAGGTCTTGCTGAACCATTTCCTAGATTCAAATGTTTCATTTCAGCCTCCTTGCAAGAAAGATTAAGCTCTAGGTACTTAAAACAATTGGGGGACCATGACAAATCAAGGTTGATTATATCTAGTTTCTGAACACAGGCATTTAGAGGCATTACTACAGTTTTCCCTAAATTAAGTTTATAATTAAAAAAGGAACCTTATGTTCTAATAGTATTGAGTACAGCAGGCATAGAAGTAGTGTGATATGAGAAATGAAGCAAAATATCATGAGCATATGCCAATAATTTCAGTTCATGCATTCCAACCCAGACTCCCTATATGCCTGGGTGTTCTCTTAACACAACGAGCAATGGTTCCAGATATAAGTTGAATAATAACAGTGACAAAGGACATCCCTGACTAGTGCCCAACTGCAAAGGAAATGAGGAGGAGAACAAAACCATTACAGTAAATACAAGCACTAGGGAAGGATTAGAGGGATTTAATCCAAGTGATAAATTGAGTTGGGAACCTGAATTTTTGCAAAGTACAAAATAGAAATTGCCAATCCACTCTATTGAAAGCCTTCTCCACATCCAGGGACACCAAAACAGTTGGAAAGGTGGCATCCTTGGACACAGAGAAGATATTGGCCAGTTTCCAAAGGTGATCCAAGGATGAGTGGTTGGCCATGAAACCCACTTGCTCAGGGCTTATAACTGAGGGTATCACAATACTCAACCTATTAGCTAATATTTTTGACAGGAGCTTTACATCATAATTTAAGAGGGAAATCAGTCTGCAATTCTCATTGTCAGGGGGTTTATCTGTCTTATGAAGTAGGACTATTAAAGCTTCCAAAAGAGACCTATCTGACAGCTCATTAGAAAGAAGGCAGCCAAACAGCATGTGTAACCAGGGCACCAGTTTATCAGCAAAGATTTTATAAAAATTCGGGGAAAATCCATCTGGCCCTGGCGCCTCGTCTAATGGGAGTGCCCTAATGGCATTGGTGATCTCAGCTTCAGTAATTGGAGCTGTCAGAGAGTTTCTCTGGTTCTCCGACAGGACAGGAAGTGGGATGGCCTGTAAATAATCTTCCACTGACTGTGGGGGAGGGAGGACAGACATACATGAGTACAGTGCCCTGTAGTACTGTTCAAATTTGTCCACAATATCTCTGGAGTTGGGTTTGATAGAGCCATCTGCTGAGGATTTAATAGCATTAATAATCTAAGAGGTCTCTTGTTTGCGCACCTTCATTGCCAAGAGCCGACTGGCCTTTTCTTCTTGATCAATATACTTAGCTCCGGACTTCAGTATGGCAGATTCAGCTTTCTCACACAGTAATTCTGCATATTGGTCACGCAGCGCTAGGAGTTCTGACCTGGTAGATTCAGGGGTATCTGGAGCGAGAGAGATGTTTTTCTATCTCCCGAATATGACTAAGTAGGTCAAATGCAATATTTTTCCTCTTCCAATTCCTGGTGGAGGCTAGCCATATAAATTCATCTCAGAGATAGCACTTTAGAGCCCCCCCACTCCCAGTCCAGTTTACCCACTGAATACAGGTTAGTGGAGGTAAAATTGTCAATACAATCATTAATATGTGTCACCATCTGCTCTTCCTTGGTTGGTTGATTGTTCAGTTTCCAAATAGTTTCCTTTTCCTGTAAAGGTACAAAAGAAAGCTTGCACCTGACCGTGGAGTGGTCTGATATAACTCCAGGTGCTATTTCACATTCCGATACCCCAGTCAAGGAGGATCAATTTATTAAAAAAATAATCAATCCTAGACATTGAACCATGAACTGGGGATCGAAATGTGAATTCCTTAGAACTGGGATTTAACAGTCTCCATGGATCATATAAACTGGCAAAATCCACCATATCCTGCAACGTACATTGTGCCAGAGACAGACCAGTCCTATTTCTATCTGCCCTATCCAGGTCTGGTGCAAATGGTAGGTTCCATTCCCCCTTCCCACAATAATAAGGAAAGAAAGGAAAGGAGACAATAGAGACATCAACTCCATGAAGAAGGAGTGCGAATCGACATTGGGGCCATAAATGCAACCCAGTAATACATCTACCCAGTCCAGGATTCCTCTAAGAAAATTAAATCTCCCTTCTGGATCCCTTATACACTGCAAGCATGTAAAGGGTACTTTCCAAGACAGTAAAATGGCTACCCCTTTCCTTTCTGTGCTATCTCTGGCAGCAAATACCTGCCCAATAAACTGCATCTGAAACAAATTGCCCTCCCTTTCAAGAAGGCGAGTCTCTTGCAAGAAGGAAACATCACCTTTTATATTCTGAATATGTTTAATAATCTGACACAGTACCTTTTAGATTTATTAAGAGCTCTCGTTACATTCCAAGTGAGAAAAGTATATAAATTAGCCATCTTTATATGAGAAAAATGAAATATCCTTGTAATATAACCCCTTCATTCTAAATAACCCAGCTGTGTCACTCTGCAGTCCCCCATCCAACCCCACCCTGCTAAACCCCTGATACAACACCAAAATGTCAAACATTTATCATAACTTGAAAGTTGCCTTAAAAAGGCATACATGAAAATTACCCCACCCCTTCCAAAATATATCCTTCTAATGTACATATTAGTAAATAAGGACCAAAGAAAGAACATTAGTCCCCAATCCCTTCCCCCACCCCCAAATAAACTTTCTTAAGGCCCATGATGAGCTAGCCCCAATCACCAGGTTTCTCATATTAGACTCCTGCCCCCATGACAAAACCTGTACAGAAATAAGATAATAAACACCTAACATCAACTGACTAATGCATTAACAGCTAACTAACAATGAACCAGAAGGAAAGTGCAAATTCTAAATATATATCATTATAGTCCAGAGATATTCCCCTGTAAATATAAGCCAGGTAACAACTTATGAACCCAAGTTCAAGAGATTTTGGCCCAACCTCCATAAAGGTGCCTAAGAGAAAAAAAAAACTTTAAATAAAACTGAGATGCTCCCCACTGGATGGCTCCAGGGTACCATATGTAAACAAAGAGGGTCGAGATGTGCTGAGGTATAGTCTGACCCTAAAATGGCACAAACATCTCACTCCTCAAGAGTTCTTTTGAACAAGATCACTGGAAAGGCTCCAGAAAATATGCAGGCTGGGGCCCTTGCTTATCTAATCTTAAACGACTCCCAAACTGAGATCTGCAATTATCCCAGGCATCAGTCAGCCCCCTGAAATATTTTCATAGCCAAGTGGAATTTGAAATACTTTGAGGACATATAAGAAGCACAGGTTCCAAAATATATCACTTGCCCCCAGGTCTTAGAGGGCCTGACTACATTGTTTGCATTCCAGATAGTACAAGACCATATCACAGGGGGACCCCATAAAGATATCCAACTGCTCAAAGTCCAAGATGCATCATTCAAAATTATGCTCAACCGTTAAGTAGATCAGTACTTGGTTATGGCAAAGTCTAATGATACATCAGAATGGATGCATGCCTTACTATATGCACACAACATAACGCTGGATATAGACTGCTCACCAGATCTGATTGCAATATTAGACTTTCAGCGATCCCTGAACAAATCTAGCAAAACTTGTTTTAACTCTGCCATGGCTGTATCTGGAGAATCAAAGGATTTCCAAGTGTCCTTTATCAAGACTTGCAGACATGCAGGATACATCATCCTGAATTTTAGACCAGTGGCTAACACCTTCGTAACTGTCGGGTGAAAGGCTCTATGATGCTGCCTTGCCAATCTTGGAAGGTCCTGTGCAATCCTCAGTCTCTTCCCTTCTAAAGTAACCTCCTGCAGCTCCCGAATTTTACCCAGAAAATGCTGTCACTTCAAATAATTCAAAAAGCACAGAATAAGAGGTTAAGGTAGCAATCCAGCTGATGGCATTGGGCGCAAAGACCGGTGCGCTCTCCCAATAATGTATGTGGCTCCATAGGGCAAGGGGCCAGCCAATTTTTGAACTAGCTTCTAAGTAAAGAGAAGAGGGTCGGAGCCTTCTTCCTTTTTAAGGAGTCCAATGATGACAATATTATTCCGCTGACTCTGAACCTCCAGATCCTCCAGCTTCTCCTCTATTCATTTATTTTTCTGCCTAAGTGCCACCGATTCTGGTTCTACTTGAGCAGACCAGGACTCTAGTGCATTTTACTGTCTCCAGTACATTTACTGAGCTTCTTCAGAGACAATGTCATAGTTTTCAGCTCCCTGGACATTGATTGAAGCTCCTCCCGAAATGGGTGAAATTAGGACAAGAAACGCTCCACAGTGAGAGGCATATGCTCCGGTGCTGGAGTATTTCGTCAGCTGGTTCCTGCAGACTGAGCCTTGGTTCACTTAGAGGCCTTGACGGGCATCAGTGGTGGGGTATGGCGAGAAAGAGCAGCCTTCATCTCCACTTCCATGATCAGTAAGTTCCACCTCGTCAATCACTACTAGGTCCAGTAAACGATCACCAGCAAGCAGTTAACAATTAGGAGGCAAAAACCTTTTTTAAAATAGGTGTTTGTCGTGGAAATAGGCAGAAGCCCTAAGTGAAAGCTGCTACACGGTAGCCTGCATCACGTGACTCCTGGCCCTACAGTATATGTAGAATTTTGCTGAATACCTGAGTTAGCTTTATCATAAGGTCCAGATCACACGTTGTTCTCTGGCCCTGTATATGAATGTGATAACAAGGTATTATCCTTTGCCAACTGAGCAATCACAGACAGTGTATTCGAAGCACAAATAACCCTTGGTGTTCACATAATAGAGAATAAAATATGAGTTTCAACAGGTTTAAAAGGAACCATGTTATGATCAAAAAGATCCACAGGCATAGCACTTGTGGTTTAGTGGGGTTGTAAGGCAGGACTCTGCAGGAGTAGATCTGTGATCTGTTGAGGCTGCCTCCTACTTCTCAGTGGTTTGCCAGTTATAACGTTCCTGATAAGATTATCAGTTTTTCTACTTTTAAAAATGTCTTTATTTTGGGATTCAGCCACAAATTGAGGTATGTTAATTTGAGATGGTAATCACTCCCTGTGTAAAGAAATGTTTCCTTTTTTACGTTTGCTTGTGCGCATGCGCAAGGAAGGTTTTGGGAGAGTAGCACACTTTGGAGGTGTGCCTCTCCCATCCAGTGCACTGCTCCCTTGAGCAGGCATGGCAGTCCTGCACCAATGGGTGCAGGAGCTCTGTATGACAGCGGTGTTCCTCTGCTTCAAAGCAAAGCACCGCTGCCATACTGAGCACCGCATCCTCCGTCCCCCTCGTGTCACGCGCCCCATGCATCACACCACCCCCAAAGCTTTGGTGCCACGCTGGGGCCACCCCAGCATGGCAAGTTGTTTGCCGACGGGGTGACCAATCCCGCTGGCTCCACAGCCCCAAGCCATCCTGCTGCCACGCCGAGACCTCCCCAGTGTGGAAAACGTCGCTTTTTGTGCTGACGGGTGCCCAATCCCCATCGGCTCCTTGGCCCCTCAGCCATCTTCTGCCACACTGGGAGCCCACCCCAGCGTGGCAAATGTCCCACGTCATCTTTTTTTGTAAAATAAAAACAGTCCCACAGCTGCCTCCCAGTCCCCCTCCCACAACCTGCACCCACCCAATGCGCACCCAGCTTTCCCCACACCCCCTCACCCCATACTTACCTCTGGATTCCGCATGATCTTCAGTGGACCAGGAACACATCTGCACTCTTCAAAGGCGACGTGAACTGAGGAAATGCCGTAAGCTGTATAATGGGCTAGATGGGGATTCAACTTTATTGCATATCTCAGGCATTTTTGGAATTTTGCACCAAATTTTCAACATGGGGTTTTTGGGACCCCTTCTCACGAATGATGTCACTGTCATGGTGTTATTCAGGCCCGAAGGGTGATTTCACAGTCACTGCACAGTCACTGCACAAAATCACCCTTTGGGCCTGAATAGCACCATGACAGTGACATTATTCATGAGAAGGGGTCCCAAAAACCCTATGTTGAAAATTTGGTGCAAAGATTCCAAAAAATGACTGTTTAACAAGCATGCATTGCACAGTTCCTAAGCATGCTTGTAGGTTTGTGAATTTTCAATATTTCTACTCCAGATTTTCAACATTGCCATTTTATCACACCTTCTTATGAGTAGTACAGCTGTCATTTTTGACATCTCACCCAAAACGTGTTTCCGCCCATGTAGTGCATAATGGCACAGTCAGTGTTCGAAATCAATGTATGGGACACAGTAAGAAAATCACAGTGACACTGTTCATTAGCAGAGGTTTTAAAATGACAATGTTGAAAATTTGGTGAAATAATTCCTAAAAATGACTGTTTTACGAGCGTGTGTTGCACAGTTCCTACACACACTCGTAACTTTGCGAATTTTAAATATTTTCACTCCAGATTTTCAACATTGCTATTTTACTACACCTCCTCATGAGCAGTACAGCTGTCATTTTTTCACATCCTGCCCAAAACGTGTTACCATGTAGCGCACAAGGCGCAGTCCGTGCAACTCAATGTATGGGACACATTAAGAAAATCACAGTGGCACTGTTCATGAGCAAACATCTTAAAATGACTGTGTTGAAAATTTGGTGAACAAATTCCTAAAAATAACTGTTTTACGAGCGTGCATTGTGCAGTTCCTATGCACGCTCATAAGTTTGCGAATTTTCAATATTTTCACTCCAGATTTTCAACATTGCCATTTTACCACACCTCCTTGTGAGCAGTACAGCTGTCATTTTTCACATCCTGCCCAAAACGTGTTTCTGCCCATGTATCACACAATGGGAGTAACAAAAAGGTCATGCTAACAATTTATTGTGCAAATACCAGCAATCGCACAGGGCATTAGGGTAAAGCACCATACATGCCAAAAACTACTGCAAATACCTGCAAGCGAACGTTCGGCATTGACAAATGCTTGTTATGGTTTAAACCTGGTTTGTAAAAGTTGCTTAATATGACTGCTACTGACAATGTCAATATGCCTAAATTTAAACCCTAGTGACTCACTAAGTTATCTGTCTTTTGGGATGTCATAAAGTAAAAGGTTACCTCTGCCTCTTCTTGTTTCAAGAGAGATAAGACCTAATGGGTCTAATCTTGCCCAATGTGATTTACAGTATGTTCCATCCCACATACAATTGTGTTGGTCTTCTTTGTATCCCACTATGGTTTTAATATCCTTTTCCAAGTTGGGAGATAGATCGATGGATGGACAGATCAACTGATCGACAGCTAGATAGCTAGACAGACAGACAGACAGACAGATTGATTGAAACTGTATTTGTATAACACTCCTTCCCGGAGGCTCGGAGTGCTTAACAATGTTGAAAATATACATATTCAAAAAAATAACATATGAGGCAGAGACTAATACAAATTCTATCTGCCTAACACTCAACAATAGACAATATTTCAATAAAACAAAGTAATAAAAATAATAATCCATAGTTCCAAAAACAGAGATGATAGTAGTTTAGTAGATTAATAGATCAGCAGGCAATGATAATTATCAAATCAAACACTTTCTCAAAAAGCAATGATTTTAGGCCTCTTTTAAAGACTTCCACCAAGGGTGCTTCCCGCAGATATCGACATAAGGAACTCCACAGGGCTGGCATGGCAACCGAGAATGCCAGGTCCCCAGATTGCCACAGCCTAGCCCTGGGAACCACCAGGAGGCAACCCTTGGAGGAATGGAGAGCCTGAGACGGATAGTGAGGAATCAGAAGGTCTTGCAGGTAGGCTGGTCTCCACCCCCCCCCCAGTGCAGGGCATTATAGATCAGTAGCCTGAATGTGAAGGCAATCCTTCAGCTCACCGGCAGCCAGTGTAGTTTGTGGAGGTGTGACATGGTCAAATTTTGAACTGCCAGTCAACAATCTCATTGCCATGTTCTGCATCAGCTACAGCTGGTGAAGGCTGCCTCCAGATAGCCACAGGTACAGGGTATTGCAGTAATCCAGCTTGGATGTAACAAAGGCATGTACCAGGGTGAGCAGGTCATCAGATGGTATCAGGGCTCAGATCCAGACAATGTTCTTCAAGTGGTAGAAACTATTCTTAACGATGGCCGACACCTGAGCCTCGAGTGTCAGGTCATCATCCAGGACCACACCCAGATCCTTCCCCCAAGTGGAGGGAATAAGGGGAATACCCCCTAGGACTAGCCCAGGTGGGTCTCCAAATCCCCTTGCATCACAGTGATGACCTGGCTCCACTACTAGTACCTCTGTCTTGTCAGGGTTGAGTCACAGCCAGTTGTTTGTCATCCAGTTCTGGATCTCCTCCAGGCAGTTGTTAATCACTAAGACCACCACCTGGTATCTGGGTGCACAGGACAGGAATAGCTGGGTATCATCAGCATAGCAATGAAAACCCAGCCCATGCCATCTGATAATGTCTCCCCATGGAAGCATGTACACCGTGAACAACAAGGGTTGATAGGACTGACCTCTGTGAAATGCCACAGCACAGTGTCTTTGGGCTAGATGAGGCTAACCCCATTGTCACCCTTTGCACTCTGTCTTTGAAGAAGGACCTAAACCAGCTGACAGTTCCGGTTAGTCCAACCCAGTTCTGCAGGCAGTCCAACATCACCTCGTAATCCATGGGGTCAAACACTGCTGAGAGATGGAGAAGGATTAAGATGGTACACTCTCCCCTATCCCTTGCCATTAGAACATTATTTAGCACCCTACCAGGGTGATCTTGGTGCTATGCCTGGACCTGAACCCAGAGTGGAAACACTCATAAGTGGGGGAAGAAGCAAGACACATCTTGAGCTGAATGTCTACCACTTTCTCTAGAACCTTCTCTAAAAATAGAAGGTTTAAGACTGGCCTGTAGTTGCTGAGACACTCTGGCTCCATTGAAGGTTTTTGTCAATAGGGGTCTTAACAACACCTCTTTCAAGGCCCTTGGGAAGACCCCACTCTCAAGGGAACTCCAGGCAATCCCTGTAACCACAGGCCCTATCAGGTTCACACATCCAATTAAAAGACAAGTTAGACCTGGGTCAAGGTCACAATATGTTGAATGCAGCATCAAGATTATGTCAACCATCTCCTCCATTCCAAACAGATCAAATTCAGCCCAGACAAGAGGGGTGCCCCGACATGCCTCAGGACAAACTCCATAATCCCTTTGAGCAGACTGGAAGAGATCTCAGCCCTGATAGAGGACACTTTGTTGGCAAAGAACAGGGCAAACTCATTGCACCTTGTGCTTGAACTTACTCCTTCCACATGGAGACAGGCTGGATGTAATAGCCTATCTACCATGTGAAAGAGCTGAGCTGGTCTGTTCCCTGAAGCAGCAACTCCCCTGACAAAAACTCTGTCTTCGTTCGGGAGATTGTCCCCTGATAGATGGAATAATGTGTCTTCAGGGCCAATTTGTTCTCCATCAGGCCAGAACTCCTCCAGCACTGCTCTAACCTCCAACCTTTAGTCTTTAACTCCCTAGGCCCCCCCATCAAACCAGGGGGGCCATCACTGAGTAGACAAAGGTTGGACATGGACTGGTGTGACTGAGTCGAAGGCCACGTCAATGGCCCCATTATAAGCCACCACTGCTTCTACCGGCCCGATCGCACATGCAGTCTCCACACTCAATAGGTCCAGCATCACCTGTAGTCCTACTCAGGACAGTCCCCTAAAGGGTGATATCAGACAATCTCTACAGAGGCCAGACCTTTGGGTGGGGCCCCAAACGTGAACCCCATGGTGCTATGATCTGACCAAATGACTGGCTCAATCCTGAGGTCATCGACCTCAACATCCAGAGCGAACACCAGGTTTAGAGTGTGGCTGGGTGAGTGGGTTGCTGAGGTGACAATTTGTGACAGACCCAAGCTCTCCATAATCTGTAGGAGATCATTCCCAAATGACGAGAGCCCATTGTTGACCCAGGCATTAAAATCCCCCCAGAATTAGCCATCTGGGAGACACCAACACCAGGCCGGCGACAAAGTCTCTGAACTCCTACAGAAATTACACCCACTCCCGGAAGGGCAATAAACTGGGAGGGCCCTGTAACCTGCGTCAGGGCCCCCCCACACAGCAACACACTCAAATGATCTGGTAGAACCCATTGGTAGCACCATGAGGCCCAGGCTGACTCTAAAACAGATGGCCACACACTTGCCTCTGCAATCCTTTCTTGGGCTGTGCATCAGAGAGTACTCAGCCAGCATCGTTTACCTTCAAGAAGAGTGCAACATTTTCATCCAGCCAAGTCTTTGTGATGCAAGCGAGGTCTATTGAGGAAATCAAGTCTGCTATTACTGCGGTCTTGTGCCTGATTGACCTGGCATTGTAAAGCACAGCTTGAGTAGGATGAGGGAAGACTACTGGAGCAGCCTCCGGCCCACCATCAAAGGTGGAGCCCTTGGGCATGGGAATCAGACAAAGAGGACCCTCTCCAATTCCTATTTCACCTCAGGGCACCACCGAACCTCACCACCCGAATCACTGACTCCCCGGCAGTCACTCATGCAGCCCCCTTCCTCAACCTCCTCCCATGAGCTATACCCAAAGCCCTGCATCTACTATAAGTTTCTGCAGGCAATTGGGGGAGCTCAGAAGGATGGAGGCCATGCAGCTGGGCCATCGAATAGGAGAGTCTTAGCAGCCCATAGCCCCAGCACATACTGACTACCATTCTTAGCATTCACCACTAAAACTCCCAGTAAAACTAAGTAAACCCACCCCAAATAACATTCAAAAATTATCTAAAAAGCAGGAAATTAACACAACCACCTTTACACATTAACAAGCATAGCATCACTCACATAACACCAATTTCCCTTAAAAATCCACCCTGCCTCCAATTCCCAACTCAATAATTCCACACAACCAACACTTGTAAAAGAGATGAAGAAAAGTCAGCTGTGTACTTTCAGTTCACAATTAATTTGCTCTCATTGAGTGACATAGGGCTCTTACTGCCCAATAAACAGTTTGTCTAATTTGCAGGAACTCTCACTTCCTTGATTTAACTGATGAATAAACAGTCTCTTTGCCCAATAACACGGCTGTCTCATAGCCCAGATATTATGATGATAAAAATGTCCAACTTGATGTCCAAATAGAATTTCAGCAGCACCAAGATAGATAGATAAAAGGTTTTTATTTTTTAACAGGTTAATAACTTTTAGGACCAAAGGCCATGTTTATCAAAGTTGTCCTGTTTTAAGATTGCAATTTCAAAGAACAAATAACGTCATGTAATAATATATTACAGGAACAAGTCTTACATGTAAGGCAAACAATTCCACTACATAGATTACAAAAACGTACATAAATACATAGTATGCCAGAGAAATTCAACAATTTCATCCCACTTTAAGTATGCATTATCCAGGCAAATCCACAGATTGGATATCTAACAAACAGAAAGAGAATTATTTACATTCTTAATATTATCATGTTTGAACAAAACATCAAGGAGGAGAAGGAGGGAAGGAAATGGAGACAGATGAAAAACAAAAGAAAAAGAAGGGAAAGATTAAAATTAAAAAATGAGTTATTTATATAATCTAAGGAACACCATAACAAATGCATCTATCTCTCCAAATAGTATTCAGAGAATACTTAAATTGATTAAAACTATTAACAATTCTAATATCTGAATCTATTTCATTCCATATTTTTGGCAAAAAGAAATGATGTTGCATTTTACTATAAACATGTAATTCTAGGGGAACCTTTTGACATCTATGTTTTAAATGTCTTAGGTTATATCTATCAGAAATAGGGACACCAAGACAGGTCACACAATGATTAAACTTCCCTCCATATTCAAAAAAGGCTTTATACCCTACAAGTTTATAAGAAGACCCAGTACTCACAGTTCTTGATTTTCAGAACCCGGCCTTATGTCAGACTACACTCTGACCACACCAGGCACCTGGGCTTCTCACAGTGTCGGCCCGCTAACCACCAGCAGGCTGAACAGTAGCAGCAATATCCCACCGAAACTGCCGTAAAGCACGCACAGCAGCGGCCAGTCCAAGACCTGGATAGATAGCAGAACAGCCTCTACCGCTGGTTGTGGCAATCAGAATTGTGAGGCAAAATCTGTATGTGGTCTTACTAAATTCCTGTATAGATGCTGACCCAACTATTCCCAGAAATGAAGTGCCTTTTAAGACATCCCAAAATTTGTCATGCCCTAGTATTGATAGCAGCACAGTATTTCACACTTGTGAAGCTGTTTGAAATTAGCACCCCAAATCTTTTTCATCTGAGGTTACTGCAATAGGGATTCCTTTGATGAAACTGGAATGTTTTGAGTTTTTCTTCCTATGTGTTGGATTTTGTACTGTCACTCCCCATTTATTCACCCAGCTTGCAATCTGGTCTAAATCTTTCTGCAGTCGGTTAATATTGCCCTGATTGCTAACATTTTATTCAAGTTTTGAATCATCTGCAAATTTCTGAAACCAGACAGTGAAAACTTCAGCCATGTCACTAGTGATTATGTTGAACTGCTGTGGTCCCAGGACTGATTCCTGTGGGGCCCCACGGGTCACAGGTGCTACCAAGGATAAATAAGCTTGCCACTAAAAGGCAGGCCAAATTGTCATCTGGCCCCCTGACAGAAAGAAAGGCAGAGAAGGGAAGGGGGGAAGGAGGTGGGAGGAGGGGGTGGGCCTAGTGACATCAGAGGGTGTCAATTAACACAGGTCTGGTGCTCGCAGGCCATTGGTCAGGGGGAGCTGCTTATAGGTGGTCCTGGCTAGGGGTCCTTAGGTGGTATTTAAGGGCTTGGAACCCTCACAGAGCCTGCTTTTTCTGGGGAATTTTTTGAAGTAGGATTTCTTAGCACTTCATGGCAAAATTTAAAATAAGGCACAGGGCCTAGGAGGCATGAGGCCTAGGGCCTTGTGGCAACCTTGGCTGGGCCAAGAAGGCTAATTTGCTTTTATGTACAATGGTTTGTAAGCTGGGGCTGGAAGATGCAATTGATCTGCAGGATCTTCCTGCTGAGTGTGATTTTGAGTAATTTTATGTTGTTTTCAGTAGTGAATATTGATTCATGAAGTGAATAAACTGATGGTCTGATTGGCCCAGCACGTAGGCCAGCAGTCTGGCGACTTTGGTTTTAGGTCTATGGTAAATGTTGGGTATTATATGAGGTATTTATTGCTGTGTGGAAGGTGCAGGTTTTCCAGTCAGTTGTGGAAGGCACTATGTAGAGAGACAGGCCTCTGGCAAGGTGCGAGTGGGCCTGAGGCAGGGCATCATGTGGTCTGTGGGGGTGGGCCAAGAACGTAAGGATAGAGGAGCTACGGTTTTAAGTAAAATAAGTGTAGGATGGGTGGGGTAGTGGAGCACCAGAGAAGAGCATCAGCATGGTACAGGCAGCAGAAGGTGACCGCCAAATGGTGATTGCAGGTCGCAAGGCCCGTAGTCGCAGGAGGCAGTTTGGGCATTGCCCGGGGGCCTCAGAGGGTGTGGTGCTGGGGGGTGAGCAAGAGGCCAGTGTCAGGTCAAGTAGTGCAGGAAGCACCAGGAGGAGGGGAAGGCCAACAGCACAATCATCAGGGGCATGGAGAACATTTGTTTAGCTGGGCAAAGTCAGTGGGTTTTGCCTCAGGGGGTTGCTGGGCCATATGGAGGTAGGGAGCTGGTTTGGCATTTTTTGGCCTGCTTGGGGGCTGACTAAATCTAGAAGGCTGAAGGGAATAAACCTGCTGTTCTGACTTGTTGGGTGAGATACCACTTTAATTACACAAGGTCGACTAGTTCGCCAGAGGTGCACAGTTGAGCGTGTAAGGATGGAAGGGCACAAGCTGGACACTGGGGCAGCTCATGGAATTGAGTGAGAGGGAGGGTCGGAAAGGCAGCAAGGAACGACAGGCTGTGCAGCCACCTCGGGGGGAAGAGACTGGGGGAGGGGCAACGCACATGGTGGTATACGGTGTCTGGGCCTGCTCGGCCGGGTGGCTGGGAAAGAGGGCTGCCCAAGATGAGTTCCTGGGGGGAGCATGACATGAGGGGATGGGGAAGCTCGAAAGACAAGGGGCAGTAAGGCCCCAGTGGTCAAGGGGCTCAAGGCATGGAGGCGCCCAGCAGGACTGGGCCACAGGCCAGAGACAGTGTGTGTGAGTGAGGCTGGAGGGTGCTAGGTGGCCACACTGGGGCCGGTGTCCAAGGTGATTGTAGGTTGATTAAAAAAAAAATAAGGGTGGTCTCGGGTGGGGGAAAGAGTGGAGGCGAAGGGAGTTTTGGTTGGAATGAACATGGTGACAAGGATTAGAGACTGGGCTAACAGGCAGTGATATGAGGGAGCTGGGGATTGATTCTGTCTGTGGGGGGATAGTAGAGGGATTTCTGTTTGTGGGGGAATAGTGACAAGTGGAATGGGGGTCCGGGGATATCAGTGTTGGGAGGGTGCATGGAGGGTGCTGAAGGGGCACACAAGGTGGAGTGGGTGACCTGGCATTGTCCAGGTCAGATGATAAGAGGAAGCTTTGTGGGGTTATGGTATGGTGCACTCACTTTTGTTGATTCACGTCCTAGTACCACAACAATGGGAAGCTGGCACCGAAGAGAGCCCCAGTCTCCAGTGTCAAGATGATGGAGGAAACAGACAACCTGATAAGCAAGATGACGGAACTGCTGGAGGTGGCCAAACAGTGGGAGGAAGAGGAAGAGGCATCGAAGAAGAGGAAGGAGAGAGATGAAAAGGCAGGTGGGGCAGAGGAGGGAAGAGGCCATGAAGAGCAGGGCCCAGCCCCTCACCCATCCCAACATCAGAGCCCGGACCAGGCCCGAACAGGGGTAAGAGCAATGCATATTTCATTAATGAAGGGGACTTGAGAGAGAATTTGGAGGGATTGATAGGTGACATGGGGGACAAAGGCATAGAGAAGATGGAATGGGTGCCCCAGACAATAAAGAATGGGGGCAAGGAAGGTGAGGGAGCTGCCGGGAATAAGGCGGGGGGAAGCTATATGAATGCCCCCCCCCCCCAGTTTCACATTGGAGAACCATGTGCCACCTTTGATTAATGACAAAATTTGGAAGGGGGAGTACATAAACATTTTTAGTTTGGTGGATGAGGACAAGGCCAAGAAATATGAACAGAAGGAGTCAGTGGCAAAGTCAGAGATGGCAATGATACTAGCAGGGGTTGGGCACAAAGAAAAGGAGGTGAAATACAAGGGCAAGAACATAGACATGTGGCAGGCAGGTTTCCTGATATATAGCATGTTGGTCTTGGAAAAACATCCAGAGGTAGCAATTCCACTCTTGACCTACACAGCTATCATCAGGGACCCATATAAAGTGAAGCTGGGATATGGATGGCTAAAATATGATGAGTCCTTCAGAAACAGATGGCAGCGAAATGTGATTTGAGGTGGAACTGCACACATTCCAAGCTATGGGTTCAGAAGCTATCTGACCCAGCGGGAGGGTCTGTAGAGGAGCACAGTAAAAAGGTCACCCCCGACCTGATGGTGAAGACCTGCTGGGGCTTTAACAGGCATCATGCACATGGGCAAATTGTAAGTTCAGGCATGCTTGCTCCTGTAGAGCGGGCTCACACCCGGCGACAAGCTGCTGGCAGGGAGGGGAAAAGGGCATGCAGTAGGGTGGGCAGTACCATGACCAGCCCTTTCAGGGGGGTGGGGGAACAGATAGGGGCTGGGAAGGACACAGCAGGAGTGGGTACAACTCCAATTATTGTTAGAACTGAGGGGAAGGGGTGTTGGGGTTTTTCCTTGGCATGCACTCTCATAATCATGAGGGTGGTGGAGGCCTGGACACAGGAATATCCGGATGTAAGAAGGGTGGAATTCCTGAGGGAGGGTTTCAAGAGGGGTTTTCCTCTTGAATTCAAAGGGGGTGCAGGGAGATGAGGGCAAAGAATTTGGGATCGGTAAAGGGAAAGGAGGACATTGTATGGGCAAAAATACAGAAAGAGGCCCTAGTGGGAAGGGTTGAGGGGCTGTTCTCCAAGCCTCCTTGCCCTAACTTCCGGGTGTCACCCCTGGGAGTGGTACCGAAGAAACAAGTGGGTGAATTCCGACTCATCCACCACCTCTCCTACCCAGACAGGGCCTCAGCGAATGAGGGGATACCCGGCCACTTGAGAGCAGTCTCAAATGCATCATTGGACCAGGCAGTGGAGCTGATCAGGGTGGTACAAGGAGCTTGGTTGGCAAAGATGGCCATCAAGTCAACTTTCCAGCTTCTAATGCTCAGGCCCAAGGATTTGGACCTATTAGATTTTCAGTTTGAGGGCGGACTGTACTTTGACAAAGCTATGCCAATGGCTTGCTCAGTGGCCTGTTCAACCTTCAAGGCTTTTAGCTCTTGGGTACAATGGGTCTTCGGGGTGAGATATGGGCAGAAGATGGTGCACTATCTGGATGACTTTCTACTCGTGGGAGGGTAGTAAGGCCGTGGCAAGTGGGATGTTGGCAGATTTTAAGCAATTGTGTGGGCACATAGTGATTCCACTGGCAAAAGGAAAAACGGAGGGACCAGCCCGCCAGCTGGAATTTCTGGGGATCAAGGTGGACATGGTGCACAAGTGTTTCTGCCTACTGGGGCACAAGGTGGCCCAGCTCAGGGGGCTGCTAACACAGGTGAGAGGAAGGAGGAGGGTCCTGCTGGTACTGGTAAAGCAACTACTGGGGCATCTTAATTTCACTTGAAAGGCCATAAGCCCAGGCAGATCATTCACCAGAAGGTTGGGGAGGGCCACAGGGAAGCAAAACAGCCACACCATTGGGTAGCTACCACTAAAGGCATGAGGGAGGATCTCGGTGTATGGGAGGATTTCCTAGATAACTACAATGGGGTGACATTCTGGCAGGAGGAGTGGGCGTACAACACTGACTTGGAGTGATACACTGATGTGTCTGGGGCTTTAGGGATGGGGGCTTACTTCAGTGGTGAATGGATATCAGAAGCATGGCCAGTCCATTGGAAGGAAAGGGGTGTGCTAAAATACATCACCTTTTTGGAAATATTTCCCATCTGGGTGGCCAAGGAAGTCTGAGAAGACAGGATGAAGGGGAAGCACATACTCTTTTGGTGCGACAACAAAGGTGTCATGGAGGTAATAAATAGACAAGGGGGGACTACAGATATGGTGGGAAGGGTATTGCACTGAATTGTGCTGCTTGGACTACAGTTGAACTTGTCTTTTAAGGCACGACATATTGAATGGCTCAAGAATGAGGTGGCTGACAGTCTTTCACGTTTGCAGCTGGACAAGTTCCAGGAGCTGGCCCCCGAGAACAGCAGTACACGGGACCAGGGCCCCAGACCAGCTATGGGAGATTGGAGGAAAAAGGCCAGATGGTTGTACCACAGGTCATGAGCAGCCAACGCCCTGAAAGCATATGAAAGTGCATGGGGGCATTTCAGGAGTTCCGGGCCAGGTCTAGATGGGGAGCAGGAGAGCCAGTCTCGGAGAACCAAGTGAGGCAATATGTGGTAGAGAAGTGGGAGGAAAGGATGGCCCACCCCCCACCAGGGGTGTAGCTGGTGGACATGGGCTGGATGTGCAAGGACAAAGGCTTATCAGACACCACTGCCGGGAGAGTAGTGAGGTGGATGATCGCAGGCTGGCAGAAAGGACAAGGAGAGAGAAGGGCTAGGAGGTGGCCCATCATGGGGCAGCTACTGCAGAAGGTAGTGGGAGCCATACAGCACGTATGCACCTCAGCGAAGAAAGTGAACCTGTTCAGGGCGGTCTTTGTGGAGATGGCCAGGGTGTCGTTCAGTGTTGGGGAAGTGGTGGCCCCAAGGAAGTCTGCGACAACACAGGGGCTGCAAGTTGGGAACACCAAGTGGGGACAAGGCAGGGTGGTCATTAGCCTGCCCAGGTCCAAAACAGATCAAGGAGGTAAAGGTGTCTCAGTGACACTAACCAGACAGCAATAGGGTGAAGTGTGCATAGTCACAGCTTTAAAGGAATATGGAAGTTTGCAGGGAGCAAGCAGGGGGATATGGTTCCCAGTGATGGGTTTCTAGGTTGGGGGGCCATTAACAGGGCCCATTCCTTTATAGGGGAGGCTCCCGAGGAATTTGCCACTCACTTATTTCACATTGGTGCAACATCAGAGGCCACGGCCAGAGGGGAATCTGTGGCAGAGGTAAATCAAGTGGGGTGCTGGAGATCCAGCTGTTACAAGAAATACGTGCAATGTTGATAACCGGTTGTTCACCCTGTTCTTTGTTTCCCCCCGGCAGGTACAAAACAAAGGGTTTGGCTCATGGGGCACTCTTTCATCTATTGGGCAGAGAGGTTTGCAGCATCCCAGAGTGGTGGGACACTGCTGTAGTCTGTCATGGAGCACATGAAAGTGCGCTGGAAAGGAATGAGGGGGATGAGATGGGCACAGCTGATGCCTTTATTAGAGAAGCTGTGGGTACAATGGAGCAGGCCAGACTGTATAGTCATACATTTGGGGGGCAATGACTTGGGGGAGACACCATGGGGATGCTCGTACAGGCCATAACAACTGATTTAGAAAGAGTAAAGGGTTGGTGGCCAGGGGTGGTCATTGGCTGGTCCGAGATCACATCCCTTAGGGTGTAGAGAGGCACCAAGGAGGTCAGGGCAGTAGAGTGAGGGAAGAAATGACTTAATAGGAAGGTGTCAAGGGCAGTGATTGAGATAGGGAGTGCATATACAGCACAGGGGCATTTCCTTTGAACTAGCAGATGTGTATTGGTCGGATGGGGTCCAACTATCAGAGTTCAGTATGTGCCTATTCCTGAGACCCATTAGGGACCTAGTGGGGGTGATAGAGAAAAAGGGCATTAGGTACTAGCTTGAAAGGGGGGAGCCCCATCATCCATTGCGAGCTGGAGATAGGTCAGTGGAGAGAAGGGGGGGGAGCTTGAGAGTGAGAATGGGGGGAGTAGGTGAAAAGGGGAGGTGGGAGAGCAACATGGGCTGGGGGCAAAATGGACCCAGACATGGAAGTAAAAGGGGTAGGGGGAGGATGATAGAGATTAGGGGTCAGATCCCAGTGTCTGAACCCAGGGGGCTGGAGGCCTGGGTAAGTTTAGTACCTGGTTCTGGTGATGGTGTGTGTGTGTGTGTGTGTGTGTGTGTCAGATCTGAGTGTCTGGACCCCGAAGGACAGCACGTAGGAAGAAGAGGCCCAGGAAGGAAGAAAGGAAGTTCCGGATTGAAGAATGGACTGTTGGATTGACTGTTTTGATGGATGTGTTGAAATATGAAAGATTGGGAATGTAAATATTTATTGAGTGCCTTAATAAATTGTTGCCAACGAGCATCCAAGCTAGCAGGTGTGGAGAGAGTTTTATTTCTGGGGGGGGGGACTCAGAGGACATCTGGCCCCCTGACAGAAAAAAAGGAATAGAAGGGGAGGGGTGGAAAGGGGGGAGGGCCTAGTGATATCAGAGGGTGTCAGTTGACACAGAGCTGGTGCTTGCAGGCCATTGATCAAGGGGAGGGGCTTATGGGGTCCTGGTTAGGGATCCTTAGGTGGTATTTAAGGGCTAGGAACCCTCAGAGAGCCCTCTTTTGCTGGGTAATTTTCCCACCCATCCATCCACCCAAACATATGGGAATAGGAGGGGCTGGGTACAGGACAGGGGACAACACTAAAGGGAACAGCGGCAAGGGGAGAGGTTATTGGTGCTGGTACCCTTCAGGGTGGCCCAGGGCAGCTACAGAAGGGCCACATGTATGGCCTTTGGGAGCTGACAGAGCCCAAATGTGGGGGCAGCAAGTGGCCTGTCAGGAGAAGAAGGGAAGGAGAGAAGGGAGGAGCTTGAGATGGAGAATAGGGAGGGGTAGGTGAAAAGGGGAGGGGGTAGGGTAACACGGGCTGGGGGCAAATTGGACCCAGGCATGGAAGTAAATGGGGAGGGTGATGGAGACTAGAGACTAGAGATTGGATCCCAGTGTCTGGACCTAGGGGAATGGAGGTCCGGGTAAGTTTGCTACCCGGTTCTGATGATGGTGTGAGGGGTCGGGTCTGAGTGTCCGGACCCTGAAGGACAGCACGCAGGAAGAAGAGAACCAGGAAGGAAGAAATTTCCAGATTGAAGAATGGACTGTTGTATTAACTGTACTGATGATGTGTTGAAATATGAAAGATTGGGAATGCAAATATTATCTGAGTGCCTTAATAAATTGTTGCCAATGAGCATCCAAGCTAGCAGGCATGGAGAGAGTTTTATTTCTGGGGGGGATCAGAAGACAAATGTCCTTTTAACCTGGCCTTTTGCTTTCTTCCATTTAAGCACTCTGCAAACCACTTTATCAGACAACTGTGCAGTCCTAGTTTGATCATGTTAGAAAATATGTCATAATAGGGCACAATATTGAATACATTTCAAAAATCCAGGAGGATGACATCAGCTGGTGCAGCAGAATCTATTTTTTTTTTCTGACAGGCTCGTAAAAATTAAGTAAGTTAGTAAAACATGGTCTATTTGAGTGAAAACTATGTTATATCCTATCAGGTTGTTAGTTTTAATGAAGTCCACCAAGAATGAATTTCATAATTTTATTGGATGGTAGTTAAAAGTCATTATACAATGGCAAGAACATTTCTAGTGCTCTGATTGGTCATTGTTTGCCTGGAACAGTGATGTTATTTGAGTGTAACATCACTGTATTAAGGTCCAACACACATGACCGCACCAAAGCAGAAAAATAGATCACTGCACCCAGTCTCCACTATCCATACTCTTCCCTGTCAAAACTACAATCGCCTCCTGACACTCCCACCCCCAGACACATTAACTGTTCATTGCAGAACTTTTTTGGTTGGACCCCAAGTCACCAAAACAGCCAGTAAAACGCTATTTTATTAATATAAAACTGCCAATACAAGCGGCTTCTAGTATGCCGCTGATGTTGATTCCTGCCAGTTATACCGCATCACACTGAACCCCCTTCCAGCATGTCACATCATGTCCCCGCTTCCCCCCAAAGTACAAAATATCATATTCCCTATGACTTACTGCCTTTTTAGGGAAAATTACAAAATAAAACTAAACCCCTAAGTTTGATCAGCTCTCTTGGCAGTCCGACAACACACAAGGCGGGCTGTTTCGAACCACAGTGGAGCACTGTACTCAACATTCAACAAGGTTTCACTTTCTCACTTGTGTTCTGAATCTCCCGGTACAAAATATAAATATGAGCATCAGTATGAGGAGAATGACCGAATGACAAAGCCACACATTTCCACCATGACAGGCAAGAGAAGCACATGTTTTTTTAAGCACGTAGTGTGCTGTACTTACATTTTGGCATGCTGACAGTGGCTTCACTCTTGCAGTTTTGTTCTCCTGGTGGCACAGCTTCCTTTTCTTTTCAGTTTGATTTCTCTTGGCACAGACAGTAAATAGCAGACACTGCAACTGGAAAATAACCCACAAGAACCAGCTGCAAGATAGAGACACAGTTGAGGGGGGGTTGATTTATTTATTTATTTATTGTCTTGGAGAAACACCTTTGAGCTAAAAGCTCTTTTACAAAGGCTCCATGTCATAGAACAGGGACAGGTTACAATCATTCATTAAACAGTAAGAAACAAATAATAGTACAGAGATAAGTGCAACTAGATTGAGGGTGATAATACAAGGCAGGTACATACAGGTATATAGGTAACATTTGGGCAAACAAGACACAGTAAAAGCAATCAACAGTACAGGATTAGCACAATCAGGTTGCTGGTGATTCAGGATAACAAATACATAACTAACACATAGCTCAGTAGCAGTCAGTATTGACGCTGTTACGCTTGGAGAGTTGGGAGGGGGGGGAGGGAGGGGAAGGGTTGATGGTGACACACCGTCACTTAACAGGCCAAACCAGGCACTAAAACACTACTTTTTCTATTAGTACACCTACACACAGAAAAATAATAAAAAGAAGCAAAAATGTATTTTAAAGCTGTTTCAACTTTTTTTTCTTCATTGAGCTATTAAATAATAATCAAGACACTACAGGTAGAAACAAGAAGGATAACGTCCCTTCTTGGGTGTTGGATGCACTCAGCCAAACCACCCAAAGCATGACGTTATCCCAGCATGTCACATACCCCGTTGTGCATTATTGCTTTAAGCTCTTGCTGTGGTTCTCAATAAAAACAATAAATATTAGCACCAAGTCTCAGAACAGCTTCACCTCTGGTGGGTTTAATCAACAGCTGTTTAAAATCATACAGTGATTTATTTCAGCCAAAACTGAACCTATTGAAAATTACCTAACTAAATAATTCCCCCCAAAAAGGGATATTTGACTCCTATAATATTCAAGGAATTCTTATATGGCCAAACTTTGCTATGATCAGAGGGGTTGATACACCATACCCACTTTCAGAAGGTTACACTTTCTTGGAGAATCTAAAACCCATAACATGTCAAAATTGGCATGTTCAATACTAGTTAACCTTTCAGCCTGCAGGTTGTGTTTAGTGTAGCATGCAAGACCTCCTCCAGTTCTATCTACTCTACACTTTCCACACAAATAAACATTTTGCAAACAAGTACACTTAGGCCATCAGAAAAACAGCAGTGGCAGATCCAGGAATTTTAGGAAGGGGGAGTGCACCTAATTAGGAAAACCAAACCTCTCTGGGGGGTCCGGGGGCATGCGTCTTGGGGAAATTTTGAAAATGTAATGTGTAAAATGTTTCATTTTAGACCCAGTTTCAGGAGCAAAGTGTTGATTACCCCCTCAATTAAAACTCCTAGTTCCCTTTCCATCACAGAGCAACTGCAAACAGTAATGGCTACCTCACAGGGCTATATCAATTTTGAGAAAGATGTCTCGTTGTTCTGCTAGAGCAACCAAGCATGTCCCTCAGCTTCCCTCCCAGCCCTGTCAAGACAACTTGCCACTGCACTGTGATGGAGAGAAACTAGGAGATGGGCTCAGCTGAAAAGGACTAACCTAACCTCAAGCTCTCAGCCCCCATGAACTAGCCATGAGTAATACCCTGTCCCTACACTTCTTATCAGATAACTTAGATGTAATCAAGTCAAAGGATGCTTCAAGAAACAGTAAGACAAGGGGGCCACAGGACTGTGTTAGCTGCAGATTTAATAAAAATTACCAAACACATTTAAAAAAAATATTACCTATTTGTAATGCGTGTTAAAGATGGACCAAGCACAGTATAGTGCAGTGGTTAAGGGCACTGAGCTGCAAATCTGGAGACCTGGGTTTGAATCCCATCAGCCCCCACTTACATATTTTGTGACCCTGAGCAAGTCACTTAACTTCCATGTACTTCCTGGTTGCAACTGGAAATAAGCTCTGGCTTAGTGTGCCTTCTCTGGTTAAAGAAAATCCACTTTCCCTTTCTTAATTAAGCAATAAGGCATGAACAAGGGTTATGTTAATGGTCTGTTAATCACC
This sequence comes from Neoceratodus forsteri, assembly GCA_016271365.2. Taxonomy (NCBI): domain Eukaryota; kingdom Metazoa; phylum Chordata; order Ceratodontiformes; family Ceratodontidae; genus Neoceratodus; species Neoceratodus forsteri. Next base: position 1,455,162,712 of record CM057450.1, on the reverse strand, counting down.
TTCTGGGGTGTACTGTGGCACGAGGTGTAGCCGAGTGCCACATGCCCCTAGAGGGTGATTAACTGACCATTAACATAACACCTGAGAGTGCCTTATTGCTATTGTAATAAAAAATATTTTTAAACAGTGTTAAACCTTGCTCAGCATATGGTTAAACTCTACATGTATGTTAATAAAAGATTAACATAAGGTTGTTAGAATGTTTACAGCCAATCAGAAAGCTCCATTTCTCAGACCCTTTTTATAATGCGTAATGCTCATAGACATACTACAGGAGTAGCTGATGCATGACACATCATACTGTACTTACATACATACACACCGTTATAGGAAATGTCAATTCCAATCAAGAAAACAATAATAATTCACATTCTCAAGCTTCATATGTTTCAAATGGCTATTAGCAGTCACAGATTACTGGCAATGAGAAATTTATTTTATTTTATTCTTTGGTATCTGGGTAAGGCCCACTAGGCTCAAATGGCTGTTTCAGGGGCAACCTGGCAGCACTGGGGTGGTTACGTAACTTGTTCAGAGTCACACAGTATGCAAGTGGAGGTTGTGGGAATGAATCAAACACATGTCTGCTGGACATACCAAGCTCATTTCCAGCTCCTTACTCTAACCTCTGGGCTATATTGGCCCTGTGGTTGTCCTGTACCCTGAGGTGGTGGCCAACCTAAAGAAATCCCTGGGGTTAGCCACCACCAGATGCCTTATTAACTGGCATTTGTGGTGGCTAACCCCCGGGTAGTCTTTAGATTGGCCTCCACCTCAGGTCATATAGGTCAACCCTGTGACTTCTGGGAAGTATGGGATTAGGGGTTTGTTGGGTGGCAAAGGGGGAAGAGAGATACCAGGCCACCATCAATCATCACTGGGCTGTGAAGCTGGCTGAGCAGCAGAGCAGGGGCACTGAAATGTGGACCATCGGCAATGCTGCAGCACTAACACCTAGTGCTTTTTATAGTTTTACCAATTAGGTCAGGAAGGAAGGATCAGGTACACAGAGGCCAGCCATACTTTTTTGGACTTTTCTCCCCCATCATACAGGCCAGTCTTGTCCTCCCAAACACAAAAGATCACCAGCAATTTGTATTCCCCCCACCAAACACCCCAGCCAATGATGACATTTTTGCCCACCAATAGTTCAATGCATGCTTAAAGTCCCCACCCACGCACTAGACCCACAAGTCCTCCCCAGCACTGAACAGTTACAGATTCAACTAATACTTACTATCAGATATGTTTAGAGTCCCCCCTAGCACCAGACATACAGGTTAGTCAACCCCCTCCCTTGGACAATGGACACTAGACACAGATCTCTCTCCTACCAGTCATACTGATGCAGAGAAAACTGCACACAGCATGACCACTCTGTGATTTAGTATCATTACCCCCTGATGCTCACCACAAAGGAGGAAGTGGATATGAACACTGCTGGTCAGCTGCTCTGTCGAACTGCTCCCATGGTGGAGTGGCTAGAGCACCCGACCCTGCAGTGGATGGAGTTGGGGAACAAGGTTTCATTCACAACTCAGGAATCTTTTACTTTTATTATTTATTTTCTTGCCCCTATGTCCACACTTCCTCGGAGTTGATTATAATAAGTCCGGGGAGTGTGGGGGTGAAGCGCCCCACTTGGTGGACATAGGGGGGCAAAGCCCTCTGCAAAACAAAAGGAAAACAGTCAAGCATGTTTTCATGCTGTTTGCTTTCTGTGCGGTTGTGGTGTGCACGGTGTCATCTGTGACATTATGATACTGTGCTGCTCTCTCCTTGTGCAACAGCCTTTGGATTAACCTAATACAAAAGAGTATTCTTCCACCTCCACACAAGACACAGTTTCAAACCACTTCCTTCAGAATATACTTTTTTATACCAAGTTACTCTTTATAACAGCTTATAGTTTCGTAAAATAATGCCACAACTTTGGTGGTACAGTGTTTCATGCAAGTTCATCCACAAATGTAGCACATTTGCAAAACCCATAGTGACTATGCAGTAATAGGGGGTAGAGAGGAAAGGTAGGCAATGAAAATATCATCATAGAATTATAATTTCATCAGAATTGGTATAAGGTAATTATTATAGTCAAAATAATTAGTAAGTTACCAACTGTACTGGGTAAAGACCACAATTAGTGTGACTGGATGGGACATAAGCGCACCGATGTCATATAATTATCAAATCAGGAAATTGGGGGGATTTCAAACATCCACTAGAGGAGTGTCCCTGCCCAACCTTTTGTGGCTAAGTCTTGTTTGCAGCACAAATGCACAGCTGAGATAACAACCCATAAATACTGCTTTGTACACAAGACAAATTGTATAGCTTCTTCTGGCTATATAGACACTTTAATCCTGGCATTTTCAAGCCCTACCATGGCCTTACCTTCAGAACAGTATAATGGAAAGCTGAGTATTGGAGTCGGGGAGGGAGTTAGCATTTGCAAAACTGCTCTAAACTAAAGATTTACTGCTGGTTGACATAATACCATAAAAAACAAGCAGCATAAAGGTAAATACTGTTGGCAATAACATTCTCTGGGTCTGATAAATAAATATTTGTGGCACTGTGCTGGGACAAGCAGTGATCTCCCCCCCCCAAAAAAAAAAAAAACAACCTGATTTCTAACCTTGGCTTCAGCAGAAACAAAAAAACAACCTAAATTTACAACTTCAGAAGCCAGCAGCACACTGTGTTCACTGCCCCTGGCTCCCAAAAGGTCTTTGATACTGTGACTCAGTGGTCTGTTTCCACTGTTTTCTCACTCTTGTTCTCTACTCCCCCACCTTAAAAAAAATACTTTGCTGCTGCGGTACTCACCAGTTTCAATATCTGGTCAGTCTTTCATCTGCATAGGAACCAAAAACTACTACTTTGGAAAATGACAGCACTTTTCTCACTGCAGTGCCGCAGATAGGTTTGAAATGCCCGCAAATCCCAACTTCCATGTCAAGACAACACTGCAAAATACTCACACGATAGTCACTCATCTTGCTCCTCAGTTTGATTTGCTCCTGTCTGTCACCCTCTCCATCATGCTTCCAATGCTTGTTTCCTTCACTACTCAACCCTGTCATGTGTTAGGCAGCCAGGCAGCAGTGGAAACACGATTCTCTGCACAGGCAGGGGAAAAATTAAAAAAAAGAAGTAGGTTGAAAAAGGCAATGGGCTTTCTCACAAAGGCCCCCTAAATCCACCACTGAATAGGTCTACATAAGAAATATATATATATATAAATATATAAATAGGGATACATGATGGGCAGGAGTGGAATATGGAAATATTCTCACTCCTGCAGAGTGAGCTCTGGATGGCACTCATGAAATATACAGTGCTCACGATGCAGGAGTGAGAATATTTTCCATATTCCATGATTTGCCCATCATGTGTGCTATTTATACCATGAAGGTGAGACCAATTTCAGTGAGAGTGGTATGTTTGCTGTTATGAGGTTCATGTCACTTTAAATGATGCTGGTGCTGTGGTAGTGTGTGTGTGTGTGTGTGTGAAGTTTTATGAATGGGTTGTTGAAGTGAGCTGTTGTTGGTTGTTGTGTGTGTGTGTATGTGTGTCTTGATGGGGTGTGCTGTGTTTTGCTAACTGGTTGCCTGAGGGAGGTTCTGTTCTGTGACAAGCTGGATGTTTGCAATATACTGGCTATTTGTTGTTCATTTGCTAGGTCAGTATGTGGCAATGCAGGAATCAGTAATGTACTAAACTCGGGTTTTGAAATGCAGCACAAGAGATTTGGAGATGGTCACATTTAGAAGGAGTGCTGCAGCTGACTGTCCTTATCTATCTTAATTGTGTTAATTTCAGTGTAGGGCCTGTTTTAGAACTCAGCAAATTACAGGGGTGTTTCTTATTGTTTTCAGATGCAGGTGAGTGATGTCAGCAGAGTAGGTATAAATGGTATTTATATTAACTCTGCTGATGTCAGAAGGATTTATTTCTCTCCAGTGAAAAAAAACATAATGTATCTCACTGGAATTGGTCTCACCCTCATGGTATAAATACATATATACAAACATACGATATCTAACCTAGCTGCCTAGAAAGAATATCTTATTCATCTGTTGCAGTTTTTTAACAAAACACATTTTTTTATATTCTTTGTTAATTTATATTTTATTATTTTAAACATTATCAACATAATAAAGTACTCTCATGGGAGACAAAAGGAAAACTCTGTATAGAGGTTTTCAGCAGGATACATCAGTCTCCTTTTCTAGAGATCCAGCAATTTAATACCATGTGTGAAGGCATCTATACACTGGTCATAATGTTGAAGTCTAGCTAGCAATGAGATGGCACAGCTAATGCTCTGGGATATAAGCTAACAATTAGCAAAATAAAAACATGCTAACTATTACAGATGATGCAATCCCATTCAAGTTCATATGAGTCACAAAAATAACAATTAAAGTGTTTCTACGAATAGAGACCCCCGCTGTACTGTATGTATATAATTACTGACTACACAATACTTAACAGTAACAGGCAATATAAAATCAAACAGCTGATACATAACATTCAGCAGAATATTCTGCCATCACTGGATGCAACTAACATGTAGTATATGCATGCATTTACATGGAACAGTATTGTACACAAGTCCAAAGTTCAATATGAAGTGATGAAGGAGAAACATCTGATATAATTGTTTTCATTTCCACAAGTATACTGTAGTAGGTGGGAAAAATCAAGTCTGGGCTAAGGATAAGATTATGCCAAATTTAGAGTCAGTGAATGCAGTGACATTCAGCACTTTAAGTTTTGATTCAATGCAAATTGAACATTTGGGCCACTTCAGATTATTTCAACTTTGGGCCAAAGAACAAAGAAAAAATAACACTCTAGCCCATCCCAGGTGGCCACGGCTAGTCCTATGGCCAGCTTTTTCCCCACACAGTCAGTATCTTTCCACCCTCTTTCTTCTCCACAAACATATTATTTTATAAAATGAACAGTCCTGCTCCTTCCACTATGCCAGGTACTGAATGAGTTTAAAAAAACTGACTGGAGGAATGTGGGAGGGTAGAAGGGACTGGATTTGCTGCAGTGGGCAAAAGGTGATGGATGAGGAGACCGGGTGAATATAGCACAACAAGAAAAGTACAAAAACAACAGTGCTGTGTAAAGCGCAGATCCTTTCAGAGTGACGGGTGTAAGCGGTAGGAAAGAGCTGCTACCCATATCACTGTAGGGAGGAATTTGGAAGGGATGAAGAGGCTGTATGTCTATAGCTGAGTGGGTAAGACACTAGACCATGTAGTGGGGATGACCAGGAGATCAGGGTTGGATTCTCTGTCTCCCAGTTTATTTTTTTATAGGGTATGGTGGAATGCTGTTCCGCATGGAAATCCATGCCTGGAACAGCGTTGTTCTGCTGCACTCGGTGCATCATGATTTTGTTGCGCTGCACCGAGTACATCACCGGTACAGCACAACAATATTAAACATTAAGCGAATGTACAATTAGGTATTACAGCATTGAGGAAGTAAGCTTGCTACTACAGTTGCCGAAGTAAGGCTTTTTCTGGGAGACTTGCTTGGGGGATCACGGAGTGCTGCTTATGGTTGCCCATACTGTACACTATAAAAGATTGTGCATGACCAACCATGCACAAACAAGGCAGTTGTAAGATCTCAAGGTTTCTGTGGTAACGGACCTCTTGAGCTGCGCTCTCAAGGTCTCTGATTACCACAGAAACTTCTCGATAGTACAACTGCCTTGTTGCGTATGATTGCTCATATACAATCCTCTATCTTTTTCACCAAGAAACAAAGTTTTCCCCCTCCCAAGCTGCAACATACCCCTGAGGTCCACACCCCCTGGGAGTTGATTATAATCATTCTGGGTGTGTGTGTGGGGGGGGATGCAGCCCCCCATGAAACAAGACAGCTGTTCCATCGCCCCTATTGTTTGAATGGGCAGATAGCATTTCTGTGATAGTCAGTGTTTTAACAGACATTTTTTGTGCAGGAAGCGTTTTGCTTGTGAGGTTATGGGCTTCACTGTTATTGTGCATGACATCATGACCCCGTGCCATGGAGGAGTATCTCTTAACCCCATTTTCAGCCTGATACACCTCTCACCCAATCAAACGATCCAGACTGCATTTGGCTAAAATGTCAAAGCTGAACCCAAGATGGGGGCGAATCAAAGCCAAACTGAAGCTGCCAATTTTCACATTCCTCACTCTTTGTCCTGAGTTTGCTTAATGTACTCCATGCTGATCCAGTAGGAAGAGAAGTTGCCAGCTTATCAGTGATCCTTTAAAGTAAACTACCTTCACAGTCCAATTGTGCTTTGGGGAACATTATAATAAAAAATATGCCACATGAGCCTCTAGTTTAGCACTGTTACCATCTCCCATCAGCCAGAAAACCCTGTATAACACTTTAACCTTCTCAAGCTAGACCTTTAAATAACAGAAACTGTGTTCAAAGTACAGTTCTTGGCCTTTTTGATCTGTTACGTCACGCTCCTATTCATTTGTTGAATGTTCTAACATTTTGGCTGCCCACTTTGTGTCTTGTTTGGGATTAAATAATTAAAACATTTTCCTTCTATACTGAATCTTAAAGTGTGACAGTAGAAGGACAGAATGAGTCATTCCCATGGTCCATATTTTTTTACAAACCCCATCAAATTGTTTACAACAGGATCTGGTCAAGTACCTGAGATCTGTGAAGAAATGAACAGTCGGTTCATCATATGTCATAGGTAGCAGTGCACAGGCTGCTTGAAGAATGAGATTTCTGATTAGTTACTGTTAACAGTGCAAGTGAAATTAGTAGCCATAGGAGCTGATGTTGTTGAAACTCTTTACTTTTTTGTAGATATACTTTTTCTCCCTTTACTAGCATAGAGGATATATTGCCATCTGGCCACACATAGGCCGTCATGCTGCCAGGTGGAAGGGATTTACCCTCCTAAGGACACCGGCATGAGGACATGAGTCCAGACCACAGGTATGCAGACGCATGCCCTAGTTAAGCTCCTAATGGCATCCTCCCATCTCTACACCTCTTCTATTGCACTAACACCCATGCATCCACAGATGCAGCTCTCTCATCCGTTCTAGTTGCGATTGACTGATCAGCCTCTATTTTTGCTGAATGACTTTTGTAATTGTACAGAGATGGAGTAGACCTCTTCATCCCTGATTTGAACCATTTTTGGGAACCTCCTGCCATGCTTTTTCTCCCCCACCTTTAGGTAGTTACTGTAGCCCACCGACACTGGGGCCTCAACCTTGCTGCTGAGGGTGTTTCTTAGTGCTGCTTACTATAGTTCATTTTGGTTGACACATTTTCTTCACATTTTCAGGCAAGCACCTCTCTGGTCTGAGGGGGGAGGAGGTTGTGCATCTCCAGGCTGACCTGACTAGGATTCATGAAACCTCATCCCCCACTCGGGGACCACCAGGGCCACCACCGTTACCTCAGAGGTTGCCAAGAAACAGGAGTGGTTGGACCAAGGTGGACTCAGGGAGGGAGAGGGTGGTAGAACACAGGTGAATCCCTCTAGTTGTACCTCTCCAGAATTCATATGCTGTTCTGGCAAAGAGTGGTTCCTCTATGGATGCACATGCAGTGGAGACCAAGGAGGATGGTGGGAACCTCCACAAAGGAGACCCATAGGAGGATAGCATAGATCCACCAGGGAAAGGAAACAACTCCTGGTGGGGGACTTGATCATTATGGGGGTAGAAGTTGGGGAGGAAGGGGATAGGGAGCTAAGGTGCCTGCCTGGCACCATGGCTCGGAGGGACAGGAAGCGAATCCTTAGGATCGCAGCAGCAGCTGCACGAGGGATGGAGCTGGATGTCATTGTCAGCCTAGGGACAAATGACCTGGCTGTGAATGAGATCAAAGTGGTGCAAGAGGAGTTTGTGGAGTTGGAGAGGGGCCTTAGACAAGTAGCGCATACGGTAACCTTCTCAGAGGTGCTGCCAGTCTATGGCAAGGATGATGCTAGGGTATTCCACACCATGAGATTCAATGAATGGTTAAAAAACTGGTGTGGAGCTCAGGGTTTTGGCTCCATTGGGGACTAGGGAGCCACCTGGAGGGGTGCAGGCTTATACTGGCATTATGATCTACATCTGTCGGGGGGAACCATGATCCTAGGCGACAGGTTTAAATGCTTCTTTGGCAAGCATTTAAACTAGCCAAGGGGGAGGCATTGAAAAGGAGCAGGGAAATCCCAGCCTCCCCCCCATAAAACATAGTAGTTAGAGAGGTAAACACCAAGGTAGAGAAGTCAGTAGGGAGTAGGACAGGGGTAAATGCAGAAAAAGGCAGTAAGGACAGGGATGGGGCTAAAAGGGGTAAGGCCATAAAAAATAAATAGAAGGTGATGAGTACCAATGCCCACAGTCTGTGCAACAAGATCCCTGAACTAGTGGCTTTGATAGAATAGGGATGCCTGGATACTGTGGCAGTCATTGAAACATGGTGCACAGATAACCATGACTGGGATATCAACATACCAGGATACACAGTCTATAGGAGGGACAGGGTGGGTAAAAGAGGAGGAGGAGGAGTAGCTCTCTATATAAGGGAAGGGATTAAAGCAACAAAACTAAAGAGTAAACAGGAAGTTGATGAGTCACTATGGAGCACCCTGGAGGCGGGAAATGGCACCACAATCCACGTGGGGACTGTGTACAGACCCCCAGCTCAGGGAAAGGAAATGAACAAGGAAATGATAGTAAGTATCCTTAAAATGGCAGAAAAAGGGGAGATATTGTTGATGGGGGACCTGACTATGCCAGATGTTAACTGGAGTACCTTTGCTACAGGTACATCCAAGAGCAGGGTCATTCTTGATGCCCTACAGGGGGCATGCCTCAGACAGCTAGTGCTGGAACCCACTCTGGAGGGAGCAATCTTAGACCTGGTACTCTCAAATGGGAAGGAGAAAGGATCTAAGATTTAGAAGTGGGAAGCCATCTGGGACCAAACACCAAACATTGTGGTTCACAATAAACACAGCCATAGAGTCAAGCCATATAAAAACAAGAATATTGGACTTTAGGAAGGCTGACTTTGGGAAAATGAGAGAGCGCCTCAGAAAAGCACTAGAAAACAGGCAAGAAGGAGAGGTGGAGGAACAAAGGGGAATAATCCAAACAGCCATCTCAGAGGCAACAAGCCTTTGTGTGAAGCAAATCAACAAAACAAAATGAAGGAAAAAAACACTATGGTTCTCAAAAGAGGTGGCAGTTAGAGAAATATGAGGAAACACAGAAGGAGCAAGACAGAGAACTTTATCAGTTAAAGCAGAAGGAGGAAGGTAAGGCAGTCAGAATAGCAAAGGCATAAACTGAGGAAAAGATAACAAGATCTGTTAAGAAGGGGGATAAAACATTTTATAGGTACATTAGTTAGTGAAGAAAGACCAAGGGAGAGATACAGAGACTTAATAAAGGGGAGGAAATGTGGGCAGAGGGTGACAGTGAAAAAGCAGAAATACTGAATGAATATTTCTGCTCAGTATTCACAACGGAAGAGGAGCGGGAGGTACCTAAACCAACCAAGCAAGAAACTTTGAAAAGGGGGGTTGATACCAGTCCATTCACAGAAGAGTGAAACTGAGGGTGGACAAAGCAATGGGGCCTGATGGGATTCACCCAAGAATTCCAAAAGAACTAAAGGTAGAACTAGTAACACCACTGACTACTCTCTTTAACAAATCATGGGAGGATGGGGTGGTACCTGAGAGCTGGAGAAGGGCAAATGTGATTCCACTTCACAAAAGTGGTAGCAGAGCAGAAGCAGGAAATTACAGACCAGTTAGTGTGCCTTCAGTGGTAGGGAAAATGATGGAATCACTTCTGAAGGAAAGAACTGTTGAGTACCTAGAGGCCAGTGGGTCACAGGACCCAAGGCAGCATGGGTTCACAGCAGGAAGGTCATGTCAGATGAACCTAATAGATTTCTTTGACTGGGTGACCAAAGTAGTAGACCAGGGAGGGGCTGTGGATATGGCCTACCTAGGTTTTAGCAAGACATTTGACACAGTCTTACACAAAGGATTAACAAACAAGTTAGCCAGCCTTGAAGTGGGTCCCAAGGTGATAGCCTGGATAAAAAACTGGCTGGACAACAGGACACAAAGGGTAATAGTAAACGGAGTCCACAGTGAAGAAAGGAGGGTAACTAGCGGGGTACTGCAGGGTTCGGTACTGGGACCAGTCCTCTTTAATGTCTTTATAAGTGACAGTGAAGAGCACCTGGAAGGAAAGGTATGTCTCTTTGCAGATGACACAAAGATCTGCAACAGGGTTGATACACAAGGTGGGGAGGAAAGGATGAAAAAGGACTTGGCAAGGTTGGAGGAATGGTCAAATATGTGGCAGCTCAGATTCAACGCAAAGAATTGCAAGGTAATGCATCTGGGAAACAAAAACCCAGGGGAAGAATACACAGTGAAGGGTGAGTTATTAACAACAATAAAAATCGAAAGAGACCTAGGAGTAATTATATCAGATGACCTAAAGGTGGGCAAGCAATGTGAGAAGGCAGTAAGGACGGCTGGGGGGATACTGAGATGCATAGCGAGAGGCATCAACAGTAGAAAATAGGAAGCTGTTTTCCCTCTCTACAGACAGTTAGTGAGACCCTATCTGGAGTACTGCGTGCAATTCTGGAGACCCCATCTCCACAAAGACATAGACAGAGTGGAGGTTGTTCAGAAGAGGGCAACCAAAATGGTTCAGGGTCTGCACCAGAAGACATACGAGGAGAGACTAGAGCAGCTTAATATGTATACCCATGAGGAAAGGAGGGAGAGGGGGGACATGATTGAAACTTTCAAGTATATCACGGAAATTAACAAAGTACAAGAGGGCAGCATCTTTCAGACGAAGCGATGTGCAAGAACAAGGGGGCACAATTTGAAGCTAGAGGGGGATGGCTCAGAAGTAATGTCAGAAAGTGTTTTTTCACAGAGAGGGTTGCGAATGCATGAAACAGCCTTCCTGAGGAGGTTGTGGAGTCAGGAACAGTGGGAGAATTTAAGAATGCATGGGACAGGCATAAGGCAATTCTAGTGGGGGGTAGGAGGAAGTAAGCTGTTTATTAACTAGAATCTGCAGCTTATCCATCAGGTAGGGAAATGGGCAGACTAGGTGGGCCAAGTGGTCCTTATCTGCCATCAAATTCTATGTTTCTATTTGGTCAGCCACTTTCTAACATGGTCAGGCACTGAGTGTCATATTTTCTTCCATTAAAACGTTCATACAAGTATTGTTATTTATCGTATGGTTTGTGATGTTGGACAAGAGTCTCTGTAAGACGTGTCCACGTGAGCATTGCTCTCCTATGCTCCCTGTCATTTTTAGTTTCCCTACACACTTTCTTTATCACATGGATACAACATTATCATTTCACTTTTTACTGGCCTACATAAGCCATGGACATACTGAGATATCAATTAAAAATGTCTGACTGCCATTGTTAACCTCTAGAATAAAACATTTCTGTTTCATTAGTGCACACCTCTAAAGAGTACCCTTGTACTTTTGCTGAACTTCTATGTCTACTTTATATTTCTACATTAGATAAAGATCTAAGTAGTTTAATTCCAGCACATAACTATGCTAACCTAATGTGTTTTCCTAGTAGTCTTAAAGACCATGGACACTATTAAAAGTAACTAGGTACTGTTGCTTTTGGTTGTCAGTGACTACAAAACAGCAATCACAACTTTGTGTCCAGGATCGTTGGGCTTCCCTGGCAAGGTCACAAAGCACATTGTCAACATGCTGGGAAGTGGTAAGGGGTCGCTACACAAATGGCCTGCAGAGTAATGCTCAAAGTATGGAGATCCTTGTTTATCGAGTTGCAGACTTTGCAACACCACCTGCCTGCAGACCTTTTACGGGGAGATGGTAGAGATTCACCAAAAGCTGTAACTAGAACAAGAGGGCTGGCAAAGGCAAAGAACATCAAGGGATGTGGCAGTTGCTGGCCACAGCTCTGAACACAGTGCTAGGGAGGGATGGTTCCATTAGACACCGGGAGGAGGGTCAAAAGTTACTAGAGGGGTGCATTTCCAGACACCATTGCACATACCAGTAGCATCTTAGTATTGCATTGCCCCATATAACTGGTGTTATAGCAATTCTGAGAGGTCATGGGGGCTGCACACCAGCAGGTAAATGAGTACAAATTATTAAGTTGCAATGTGGATTCCTTCCCATCAGCTAAGATTTCTGTGTATAGTCTTAAAGGGTGGTAGCAGAATTGGAAGGATGTTTGCCCATGTTTTGCACTACCACCTTTTAGCAACTATTTATTGGGCCCAAAAATGGTTATAGATCTGGGTCTGGATTCACAATGTTGAGTTGTGCCCATATCAATATAAATGTGCCAAAATGTTTGAGTGCTATTTTAAAACACAGCCAGTTAACTTGCTGAATACATTTGGCCACCTCAATTACAGGGCCTCAACAAGGACAACTGTGAAAGGGGTGATCTTGATTTTAGGTCACCCATCACTCATGTCGCCCTTTGTGCCCACACAATTTCTACCACCTCTAAGGAATGCCCCCCCCCCCCGAGGAGGTTATATTTAGTTTTGAGAGGGGGCGGGGATGAAGCTGACTGTTTCCTGGGAGGGTGTGTTGGTGCTGTAACTCCTGGGAGACATAATGCCTGGCACTGTAATGTCAGGTGGCATGTTGCCTGTGCTGTAATCGGCGTTGGCAACATGTTTGTTGCTGCAACATGGGTGAACCATTTTAAAACATGGTTGTTGCTGCAGCATGGGTGAATTGTTTTAAAACATGTTTGTTGCTGCAGCATGGGTGAACCATTTTAAAACATGTTTGTTGCTGCAGCATGGGTGAACCGTTTTGAAACATGTTTGTTGCTGCAGCATGGGTGAACTGTTTTAAAACATGTTTGTTGCTGCAGCATGGATGAACCATTTTAAAACGTTTGTTGCTGCAGCATGGGTGAACCATTTTAAAACATGTTTGTTGCTGCAGCATAGGTGATCCATTTTAAAACATGTTGAAGCATTTGTGATAGTTTACCTACCCTATGGCAAAAGAATTATATGTGCATCATTTTTTTGATGCATGCATCATTTTCTGTGTACACATTATGGCAATTACCCCAGAAAGTCAGATCACATTTTATGTCATCTGAATTTTTGTCACATGTTGATCAACTAGGCTAAAATAGTGCCACAGATCCCAGATGCATTTTCAAAATCCAGTCCTTATACTTTATTGGGTACCACAGTTGTTGAATCGTTGCAGGCCTGATGATCGAGGTAGATGAGGATACTTACCATGAACAGTTAAGTTCAAAACCCAAGTGATAACTCTTCATACTCAAAATAAAAGTCATATGGCGTAATGGTTGGTTTTATGCCATAACCCAATCAAACAGCCACAGTCCAGCCCAGGGCTTCTGTTGGCCCTATGCCCTAACTATCTAACTAACACAGGTTGCAGAACCAAAGCCCTGATTAGGTACTCACAGTTTGTGATCAACTCAGGCCCCAGAAGGCCTCAGATACTAGATGCTAGGCTTTCTTGCGTGTAGTTCAGATGCTGTCCTTCTATGCAGTATCACAGCAGTCATTGCAGTATGAGGGGCTAACGGAAGTGAGCTGTGGTCAAGGGGCCCTCTCTTTTCATCATTAGCTTCACCTCACATGAGGACTTTTTTCTTCAACTCTTGTTTATTTATTTATTGAATTTTGTTGACCGGGTAGGCCCACTGGGCCCCGGAGGTCCCTTTTTCAGAGGTGACCCGGTGGTAAAATATAACATACAGGTAAGCAGAAAATACATACAGGTAAACAGAGCAGTACAAACTGGTAACATGCAGGGAAGCAGAAAGTACATACAGGTAAACAGAGCAGTACATAGTGGGTAAATTACATATTGTCTAACAGTGAAAGCCATGGTGGCAAAAACAGATTATATATATTTTTTTTTTATGGGTAGATGGGAGGGGGAAGACTACTTGCCTCCTTGTGAGGGAGAGGCCCTGCCGTAAGGTCAGATCCTAAGGCATTGGCAAGTGCTCCCGTCGAGCAGGTGTGCTTTGAGCTTAGACCGGAAGCAGGGGCCCGACCCTGCCTCCCGTACTGCCAGCGGGAGTTTGTTCCAGAAGGAAGGGCTGAGAAAGCAAAGGACCTGGACCCAGCGTTGGTCTTTGTTTTGGGGACTACAAGGTGATTTTGACCTGAGGAATGAAGACACCTCAGATTGGATTTTACCCTAACTATTCCTTTGAGGCTAGGGGAAGATGAGGGCCCCAGAAGCTTGAATGTGAGGCATAGTGTTGGGTAGATGAGGCGGGCTTCCAATGACGGCCAGCTGAGCTTAGACTGAGCCTCGCAGTGGTGGGTTCTGGGGTGTGATAATGTGGCAAATCGGACAATCATATTGTATAGGGTCTGGAGCCTGCCAAGTTCCGTAGAGGCAACACCTTGGAGAACAGGTGCCGCGTAAGTGAGCTTAGGGAGAAGGGCACTTGTTGCGATAGCAGCTCTGGCTTCAGGGATAATCTGGTCCTTTAATCTGTAGAGGATACCGAGTTTTCCATGTATGGTTTTGGTGAGTTGGTCAACATGATATTTTAAGGTCAAGCCTTGGTCCAGGGTTAGCCCCAGGTATTTAGTGGAGGTAACCACCTCTAGTTTAGCACCCCCTCTGGACTGCAGCTGGAGGAGCAGCGACCTCTCGGTTCCCAAGGATCTGGGTCCGAACAACATCGCCTTAGTTTTACTGGTATTTAATACCATTTTGTTCTGGGTGATCCAGTCCTCCATCTGAAGGATGTCCTCTTGAAGGGCATGCTTCAGTTCTCCTAAGTTAGGGGAGGCTCGGTAAATGACAGCATCGTCCGCGTATTGGATGACGCTGCTGCTCCCGCAATGTAAGTGCAGATCATTTATAAACAGAGTAAAGAGAAGGGGGCCAAGTATTTAACCCTGAGGTACCCCTTCTTTGAGCGGTGCCGACTGGGAGACATAGTCTTTCCACTTGACCCTCTGGTTACGTCCCGTGAGGTAACTCACAAACCATCCTAGGGCATGTGTGTCCAGGCCAAGAGAGCCCATTTTTTGTAAAAGGAGGTTGTGGTTTACCAGGTCAAATGCTTTAGAGAGGTCTATGAAGACCACGTCTGTGCAAACCCCTGAGTCATTATTGCACAGGATTTCTACCGAAAATTTGGTTAGTGCAGTGTCGGTCCCATGCTTGGCTCTGAAGCCATGCTGAGATGAAGAGATTATCTGGTGAGTTTCCAGATATTTGTGTAGTTGGGAGTAGACTAGCTTCTCTTGTATTTTTGCTATAGCGCACAACAAGGAGTTAGGCCTATAGTTCCCAATAGGTTCGGTAGACCCTCCCTTGTGAATGGGGATCACTAGGGCCTGCTTCCAAGGCTTGAGGGACAGACCCTCCATAATGGACGGTTTATCAGCCAAGTTAGAGGCTTGGCTAATGCTGGGGCACCCTCCTTGAGGATTAGTCTGGATCCATCACAGTTGGGCCTCTCGCCACAGGATTTAAGGCTGAGCAGAACCTCCTAACCCTAACCAGCCGCAGATGAAACAGAGGTGGTCAAGTTTACAGGGCAGGGGCAAGTAAGGCTTGATCCTGTTATCTAAGGGTCCCGCTTTGTAAGCATCAAGATTTGTGAAGTAGTCTTAGGGCCTCTGCTATGAGTGGCGCCTTTCGAGAAGTTGCCCCGTCTTTCAGAATCGGGCCAGTTGTTGTTTTCAGATGTCCTTTTAGGAGTTCGTTAATGTGACCAGAAGTGTCTAGGGTTTCCCAGGTTAGTTTTTGGAGATTAGTGATATATTCTTTCTTAGCTTTCTTTATGGCCAGTTTGCATTGGTTCCTAAGGTCCCTGTATCTAGTAAAGTCCACAGGAAACTTTGTTGTCCTGAATTTTTTTCACGCTTTGTCCCAAGTAGCCATCAGGGCTTTCAGGGGTGGTGAGATCCACTTATAACAGCTACCCTTAACCCTATGGGTTTTCATAGGGGCAACGAGGTCAGTGACTCTAGTAAGGGTGGCTTGGAAAAATTTTACAGCTTCCTCCAGGTTAGGTAGGTGTCTGATGGGGCTCCAATCAATACTATTAAGGTAGCCTATAAGCTGGTCAGGGTGGAAGTTGGAGTAGACCCTAGTAGTAAAAGTTCTAGGAGGGATTTTGATACCACTATTCTTCCAAATGGCAAATATAGGTGAATGGTCACTCAAGGCATCGCCCATGATCCCGGCCAGCTTTACATTACTTAGGAATGAGGTCAGGACCCAGTGTATTGTAGAGTGCCTACCAATTTTGTGGTTCATTCTGGTCGGAAGGGTAATAATTTGAGTGAGGTGGGAGTCGTGCAACATTTCGTTGATGGCGGACTTCACTTCAAGTCCCCAGTTTAAATTGAAGTCACCTAAGAGGATAATTTCAGATGCAGTGTCAACCACTGGGCTCTTCAGGAGTGCATCCAGAGAGCCGAGAGCATTAGGAGGGCTGTATACACAGCCAATAGTGAGGTGTTAGCACCACCTATTATGAAACGTCTGAATTGCTTCAGTGTCCAGGGGCGTGTCAAGGGGCAGCCTGATGAGGGAGGAAGTGATAGTGTCCTTAACATATATTAGCACACCGCCCCCTCTTTTAGAGGATCTATCCTTTCCGAAAAGGACGTAACCGGAGATTGCTACTTCATGATCCAGAATGTGGGGTTTTAGCCAGGTCTCTGAGACTGCTAATAGATCCGGTTTGTAGACTGACAGCCATGCCTGTACCTCTTAGATCTTCGGTCTCAGGCTGCAAATGTTCATGTGCACCAGCCTCAGACCCTTGGCTCCATCCCAAGCCGTATCAAGGGGGGAGGAGACAGAGACATTAGATGTCGCTGGGCCAGGGTTAGGCTGGATATCTCCTGCCATTAGTAGCAGGGCAGCTAGTGAGCTCAGGAGAGTGAGGGTTGGAAGTGGAATGGACAGGATGACCTGGCAAGGGGTTGGCTCCTACTAAAGAGAAGGACCCTGTAGAGGACCCCTTTCCGAGAGAATTCATGAGCTGCTAGGAGAAGTAAGTTACACCTTGGGGAGGGACATGAAACGTGTCTGATCATGCCCTCTCTTGACCCCCCCATGGGGGTCGTGGGGGCAGAAGGCATTTCTGGCGAGGGAGTCAGACCCTAGTTGCACCAGAATGAAAATTGTTGCGAGGATAGCGCCCCTATTCCACTTGGGGGGGCATGATAGGGCTTATCTGTACTACTCGCCTTGATATCAAGTACAGAGCCAGGAGGCAAAGGGATTGTTACAGACGGTAGAGCCTATGTCTAAGTTCCCTAGTACAACAC
Source organism: Neoceratodus forsteri (assembly GCA_016271365.2). Lineage (NCBI taxonomy): Eukaryota > Metazoa > Chordata > Ceratodontiformes > Ceratodontidae > Neoceratodus > Neoceratodus forsteri. The sequence continues at coordinate 1,455,145,338 of CM057450.1, read as the reverse complement.
TACCACTGCTAGTGCACAGGGGTAAGTTCAGCACCCAGACAGATACATATGGCAAGAGCAGTTAATGCACTTAGTAACAGGTTCCCAGAGAGTTAGTAATGCGCGTAGGTCTTTCGTGGAAGAGACTACTAACACAGGCACGCCAGCAGGGGTACAATATGCGGTTACTGCCGCGGGAGATAAGATCAAAATACTGGCAGGAGTCACTAAGCATCAAGGTTGCTTGTGAAACCTACTGCAACACAATGTCTTGCAATAGAAGAAAGCAGGATTAGATCTTACAACACAGTACCACCTGTAATGTGTAGGTTCTGCAATAAGATTGACTAACAAATTTTGCTGCAAATACAGAACTTAGTTTTTATGTGTTATTTACCACAGGCTAACGTTATAAGTCATTTTTAATGCTATAGAAGAGAACTGGATTAAAGCTAACAACACAGTATCACCGGTAATGTGTAGGATCATCAGTATTATAGACTAACAGTTAGGCTGCGGATACAGAGTGTTGGTTTCCTGTATTATTAAACACAGACTAACGTTGCTGGTACAAAACGTAGTTTTTATGTATTATTAAACACAGGCTAACGTTGTAAGTCCTTAAGGTGCGATTATGACCAGCCCTTAAGTTACAGTGACAGTGGAATACAGTAGGCTAAGGATTAGATTTGTTACAGCAAGAATAGGACTAACCAAGGCTAGCAGTACAAGTTGACCTTAGGCACAGCAACAGTAGGAGACAGAAATTGACAAGTTACATTTGCTACCATTAGAGATTATAGCAAAAAGTCAGGCAAAAAATTGTCCAGCAGAAAAATACAATGTAGTGGTTAGGCTAGCGCTAATTTGAAAGGAATCAGTCGCTGGGGGAAAAACAGGGCGCACTCCAATGTGCCTGCATGAGAAAGTTACTTCGAGGGTTGAAATAGCACTTGCTTGAGAGGCTAGATTTCAGGGGGAAAACAGGGCACACACCGGAGTACCTGGCGGCGGCAGGAGTGAAAAGAGCCAGGGAGAATCTCAGCTGAAAGTCATAGCAGATGGGCAAAGCTTAGGGAGTAGTGAGCTGGTAACGTAGGAAGGAAGTTCCTCCTAGTTAAGTGAGTAAGGGAATTAGACTGGGGAGAGACAGTCAGGGCAGGTTTACGACCGATAGCCACCCATTTAAGTCTCCACTACCTCAGGGTGGGTGGGTGGGAAATTTAAAACAACAAAGGAGCTTGTTCTTCCCTCTGCTTGCTGGCTTGGACAGTGGGAGCAGGCAGAAGGTCCAGGGGAGGTCCGCCCAGCTTTCAGGAGCTGCCGGCGCCTCGACCCAAGCAAACGAGCAGAAGCGATCTCTGGGGGGGGATCCGATGCAGCCAGTCGCCCACCCGCCCCAGTTCGTTGCAGGGAATCAGATGAATTGAAGCAGGGCAGACTTTTAAATGCCCTCTGAGTCATCACCGACCCCAGCAGCCAATCGCAGGAGTCCTCCCCAGCGCGCCAACAGAGCCGCAAAAAATGACCACAGACAAAGGAGCTTGCTCTTCCCTCTGCTTGCTGGCTTGGACAGTGGGAGCAGGCAGAAGGTCATGGGAAGGTCCTCCCAGCTTTCAGGAGCTGCCGGCACCTCGACCCAAGCAAACGAGCAGAAGCGATCTCGGGGGGGGTCTGATGCAGCCAGTTGCCCACCTGCCCCAGTCCATTACAGGGAATCGAATTTATAACATTTTCTCCTCCTCCCTTGCCCAATATATTTTTTTTTCGGTTGTTTAACCAGGAGTAGCACACTAAGCTGAAAGATTTTTTTACAGGAGTGATCTGGGAGCACAGGGAAGTTAAGTGACTTGCTCAGGGTCACACAGTATGCAAGTGGAAGCTGTGGGATTCAAACCCAGGTCTGGTCTGCTGGGTGTCACCAGATTTGCAGCTCAGAGCCTTAAACCACTGCGCTATACTGCCAATATGGGACCTCTCTGAACAAAAGGGATGATGGATGGGGTCAGTCTCTTCTACGTAGTTTCCCCTGCTCTCTCTATATGAGTTCCTTCTGGAACACACTTTCTGCAGGCATTGACCCCAATCAGAATCAGTCTCTGCTGGGTTGGAAAAATACCTCACTTGGCGAATATCTCATGAGCAAACCTGCCCAACTCCAAAAAATGTAGCCATTCTAGTTAAAGTCAGATCCACAAAATTAAGAAACTGCAACTCCACAGTGCAAGGCTGGTGCAACTGAAGGGGCTGCCAGCCCCAGGCACAGACAGACAAATTCAAAATCAGTTCCACTCTGGTGAAAAGCATAAATAGCCGAAAATCATTGTGCTGATCACAAACAGATTCATCATGACAGATGTAGTCATTAGTACATAAAGTAACCATCACACACGGAAATACCACATAGCTCCGTGGATAGAAAACATAAACAGCGATCTCAGCCTGAGCTGCTGCCACTCTCACCCAGGAGCTTTGACTCGAAAGAGTCTTTGTCAGCGGGCATGGCTGAGGCTGCAAATGTCACTGTTTAAATACTCAACACTTAATGACATCATACTATTTAAATACATGTAGAAACCAATCAAGTAGGATCTGCAGCAAAAAGATGAAGGTAAAAAAATGGGCAGACTGGGTGGGTACAGCAACCCTTATCTGCCATCACATTCTATGTTTCTATGTAGATCAAAAAGTATAACTTAAAAACAAATATCACAGTGCTTCTCTAACTACAACCTGAAAACTCAGGGGTAGCAGCAGCTCAGGCTGAGATAGCCATTTATTTCTTAGATCTGTGGAGCTATATTATTTTCTTGTGTGCTGGTTACTTTATGTACTGATGACTGCATCTGTCATAATAAATCTATTTTTGATCAGCACATTGATGTCCAGTTTGTCACAAACACACTCAGCTGGTCAGGCCATCTGCTTCCACAGTGCCAACCTCCGAGCACAGTATTGTGAACAGGTAACAGAAAAGGGTAACCCTCCTGTCTGCTCGTGGGTCTGAATCACCTTTGGTCTCAAGTTCTGGGGGGGGATTCAAACTGTAAACCTTATGCTAGCATACCCAAATGTAAAGGATCAGATAATCTGTTCTTCGGGGGGATGCCAGACATCTTTCACCTAAAGGCATCTAACCAGGTATCCAAAATGAACCCTTAAAATGCTATAAAAGACCTTAGGTATATTTTTACCTTTTCCCAGTTTAGTAGCACCATTAAGCTTATGAACAGTTTTTGTCAGTCTTAACCCTCTGTACATCACATGCAGAAAGAACTTCGAAGACATACCCAGACAGTCTTTGGAATAAAAGGTTTACTTAAAAATGGATAAAAATATGTTAAATGTAAACACAGAACAATATATCAAAAAGCATTCAATCACATAAAGAAAAACAAGGAAAACTACAGACAAACTCCTACTACAATACAATTAGACTTTTTCTATCTAATGTATTACCTCTACAGTGCTTATAGTTAGATGTTGTTTCTTAAGAGCCCAAAAGGAAATGTCACAAAGATCAGGCACAAGCCTTAGTTAAACTGTGTCTCTCTCCGGCCCCTTTTGTATGTCATCTAGCTCCTCCTTGTTGAATATAAAAAATATACAAACCAGGATGTCCTATCAGGAGGTATATTAAATACTGTGACTTCAACAAAAACTAATTTCCCAGAGTATGACAGTCTTATCATTTACGCTGATCTTGAGCAGCTCCTGTTCCCAAGGCACATGAAAGGATTTTTATAACTTTAGCACCATGGAGGGAACATGTTTTTCCTCAAAGACGTCATAAAAGTTTACGAGCCCTATATCCTGGTAGCTGGGTCAGTTCTAATTAAATCAGAAACAGGAGACCCTTAATTAAGTCTCTCTAGTTTTTTAATTACCTCCTGGTTTCAGGTTAATATATCCTGTTATTTCCACTAAAACCTGGGGGGGGGGGAGCACCCATAGCCCAGCTGGTAAGTATGTGAGACAATCACACACTACATTTTTATATTATAAATATCATAGAACAATCATAACCAACTGGCCAAGCATCACACAGTTATCTGTGCTTTTCACCAGCAAGCAACTGATTTTGGAATAGCCTTTGTCCTTACTTGCTCCAGCAAAGAGTTGCATCATCCAATGGTTCTGAATGTGTACATTCTGTCTGGCCTACCAGCCCCTTGGAGGACATTGGCAGCACATTTGGTTCCCCTCAGACTACAACAGGAGCAGTCCAGATTCCCAGGCTTTTATAGTCTCTCAAGGCTGGCTCCTGACTGACTAGAATTAATGGGCAAAACTGTCCATGCAGGGAGCATACAGCATTCATGACCAGCTGCTAAGTTCCTTCAGTTCTTGCAGGCTGTGTTCTTGACCCCTAACTTCTATCAATCAATCAATCAATCAATCAAAATCTTTATTTATTCAGGCAAGCATCATTGAGCATAGCTCATTTACAAGATGGACCTGATTGGTCATAACAATATAAAGGTACAATTTTTTACACAAATGCAAGATATAGATTGAATACAAAAACAAGGACATTATAAATGAACAAAAAGCAAGAATATTCACATATATACAAGGCAATGAGCCAAAAGAAACTGGTTATAATTAAGAGGAGCAAAATAAGACAGTAATGAAAGATTAAAGTGAGGGAGGTGGGATTGTGGGAATAAGGTCAGGTATGAGTTGAGTGGGTGAAGGCTCAAAAACAAATTAAGGGTGGAAATGTGAGGAAAAAGGGTGTGGGAGAAAAAAGTGGGTTTTGGTAGGACTAGGCCTTGTGAAAACAGTTGCATGGCTCTGGAAAGAGACTAGTGTATAGCTTTTTGAAGGATGTTAATGCAATGAGGGTATTCAACTTGAGGATCTTTTGAAGAGAGTTCCAAATAAGTGCTAGAGAGTAGCTGATTGCAGCCCTCCCATGCCGGGTACAGGTAATAGGTATCTTCAGCATGATGAGTTTGTTGTTCCTTAGGTCATATGGTCTGGATATGACCTGGGTAAAACAATCTGAAATGTAGGATGGTAATTTGTTTGTTAGAGCTTTGTAGATCCATAGAGCAGCATTTTTGTTTCTTCTATGATATAGGGATGTCCAGCCGACTGCAGTGTAGAAAGAGCAATGGTGGGTGCTGAAAGGAAGGTCTGTAATGAATCTAAGAGCTCTATGATACAAGGTATCCAGCTTGTTTAAGTGGGAAAGGGAGCAGTGACTATACAGGAAATCAGCATAATCAATGAGGGATAAGAATGATGCCAGGATTAATCTTTGTTTAGAATCTTTGGTTAGGTAATGTTTTATTCTGTAGAATAGGCCAAGTCTCTGCCTGAGCTTCTTCAGGAGTTCTTCAATGTGGCTAGTGTAGTCAAGTCTATTGTCAATCCAAACCCCAAGATATTTAAATTTATCCACATAGTCCAGACTTTCACCAAGGATGGTAGATAGTTGGGGAAGGGTGTTTGGTGTGAGAGTGGAAGAGAAGCTCTTGGAGGAGAATAACATGGCTTTCATTTTCTTGGCATTCAGTAGGAGTTTCTTTCTAGTAGTTTGTGCTGCAGCAGAGAGAACTCAGATTGTAAAGTTCACAGGCTTTTGATGGTATAGGACTACTGACATATAGGACAGTATCATCTGCAAAAGGTGAATATTAGATGTGAGGTTGGAATCAATATTATTGATATAAATGGCAAAGAGGATAGGGCCCAGGATGGAACCTTGTGGTACACCTCTTAGGAGTGGTTTTGAGGTAGATAGGTCACCTTAATTTTTTACATGCTGTAGTCTACCAGAGAGGTAGCATCTGAACCATTGAAGAGAGACTGAGTCAAGGCCTATGGAGTGTAGAGAGGAGATTAGTAGTTCAAGGTCCACAGTATCAAAGGCTTTGCTTAAATCCAGAAATACAGCACAGATATTATTCTTTTTGTCTAATTCAGTCTGCCAATCATTAATGACTTTTGCTAAGGCAGAGATGGTGCTGTGCATGGATCTAAAACCAGATTGAGCTGGATTAAGCAGATTATTGGTGTCTAGATAGGCACTTAATTGGCTGTTCACTAGTTTTTCAAGCATTTTGGACAATACTGGTAAGATGGATATGGGCCTATAGTTATTGAGGTCCATGGGGTCACCTGCCTTGAGTAGAGGAAACACTTGAGCTGTTTTCCAAATTGCAGGAATAGATCCAGTGGCTAGTGACAAGTTGAAAAGGTGAGTTAGGGGGCTGCTAAGGGGCAGAGCAATTTTAGAAAATAGGGGTCCAGAGTCTGCACCTGCGCTTTTAGTTGTATCCAAATGGAGTAGGAGGTCTTCTACTTGTTTTAGAAGTATAGGCTTAAAGGAAAATGTGGAAGTAGCCTTATGTGTCTCAGTAGTCTGGAAGTTTAATTGTGACCTAATAGATTTGCTGGAGAGGAGTCAATGCTAGGGCGGCTGTAGTGAAATGGTTGTTGAAGGCATTCAAGATTTCTTGCTTGTTAGTGATATCCACATTGTTTAGGTGCACTTTGGGTGGTAAGACAGGGGTAGAATCTTGTCCTAGGATCCCCTTTATGGTCCCCCAGAATCTGGCAGGGTTATGGTAGGAGGCATCCAGTTCTGCTATATAGAAGGCAGCCTTGGCATTTCTCACTTTTTTTGTGCAGGAGTTTCTGGCTTTTCTGAATTGAAGCCAATCATTTGGGTCTTTGGTCTTTCTTGCCCTTTTCTAGATCTTGTCCCTAGCAAGCAATGCGGATTTAAGGTCAGCAGAGAACCATCGACAGGTTTTGAGCTTGGTTCTGACACTGGAGAGAGGTGTATGTATGTTGAGGGCACTAGTGATAATGTCATTTAAGACTTGTAGAGCTATCTCTACTGAACCTGTGAGATAGAAGTCTGCCAGCGCAGTGTGACACAAATCATGGAGGTATCCTGTGATATTAAGGTTCTTTTAGACCTTCTTGGAGAAATTTTGCTGGGTTGGATGGCTTGAATGAAGATCTTATACCAGCTATGGGACAATGGTCACTTATGTCACTAAATAGCACTCCAGCATGAGAATACAGGTGAGGCTTATTGACCAGCATAATGTCCAGAAGTGTGCTGTTATTTTTGTTTTTTTGGGTTAATCCTTGTTGGTTCTTTAATTAATTGAGTGAAGCCATGAGTGTCACAAAAGGATACTAGTGGTGCGGATGCATTGGCTAGCCAATTTAAATTCAGGTCGCATAAAATGATGGTGTCTTCTGGGCCTAATTTAATTATAGTGTCCAGGTGGGATAGGAGTTCTAGGCCTGCTGAGGGGGGCCTATAGCAACCAATCAATTGAAAAGCTGACATATTGGGAAGAGATATTTTAAGGGATAAGCATTCGAATTCCTTTGGCTGTGATGTAATATTGAGGCTGGATGCAGAGATATTTGCTTTAACATAAATGGCCACTCCACCGCCCCTGGATGGACGATCAGATCTGAAGAGCTGATAGTTGGGAAGATTTATTTCTCTGTCATTTGTTGCAGATTTGAGCCATGTTTCGGAGATTACCAGAAAGTCCGGTAAGGTGTGTGCAACCCAGGCCTGTATTAATGAGAACTTTTTTAGGAGGCTGCAGACGTTGATATGAAGAAAACTCAGGCCTTTTATGGAGGTCAAGTCGGCTGGGGAGATAGAGCTTTCTATGGGTCCAGGATTGGTTTCAACAGTGCCAGCACAGATCAGCAGGAAGAGAATTAATTTAATGAGGGCTTCAAGTGATAAAGGGAAGGAATAGCCAGAGGATTTTCTCTTCTTGCTTGGGGTCCAGTGTTTAGAGGGTCTTGAGCCTGCTGTGCAGTTAGATAAATTGCCAAATAATACCAGCTTAATGGACAGGCATGGGGGTCTCTGTACTGCCAAGAGTGGAGTTGGGGGCTTATGAAATATGGAACTGGATATGAGCCTTTTTGTGGGATACCCCAAGGATTATTGTGTAGAAGCGTTAGTGTATACTTGAGGAAATTGAAGACATCCACTTTGGAAAAAAGAGGGGGGCCAGCTTGAATAGTTGCTTTAGGCACCAGGGCATGGCTTGTTTCAGTCTCCTTCTCAGGAAATGAGGAAGGTGAGGGGCAGAGCAGCATTAGGAGTAACAGCAGCATGGTGGAGGATAGGTAAGGGTTAAAATACTAAAGGTGGTGACTTCTCATCCCAAGAGTCCTGGGTGCAGAAAAAGGTTGAAAGCATAATCAAACATTTTGGTGCATTTATTCTGATGCAGGGAAAGCTCAAAATAGGGCACTCCGCCTGCATCAATATCATAGAAAATCCCACCCACATTCTCCATATTGTGCAGTTTACATATTAGTTGTATCACTTAACCAATTTTGCTATGCCATTGCTTCTTCTAAGTGATTGGAGAAATCTTCATTTCTTCCACCTCCCCATCACATTTCTTTAACTTTGCAAGTTTTCATTTCTGAAAGAACTTAATGCATCCCTGTTTAGATCATTTATTTTCCTGAGGATTGCACTGTTTTTGTGGATGTGCTCAGCACTAATGATGCCTCCAAACTGGATCTCTCTCTCCATTTCTACTGTACCATAAAACAATGTAACTTCAAGTATAAAGTCAGCTTCTTCTGGAATGCTATTGCACCTGATGAAAGGGTATGTTTGGCTCTGAAAGCTTGTGTACTTTATTATCTTTGCACAAGACATACAGTTGGTACATTAAATGTGTCAAATTATTCATCCTATTATATCTTGGAACCAGTGATCTCTTTTTTCACATATGGTCTGTTAGTTTAAATAGCAATGCTCATCTCATTGTCTAATATGGTAACCCATGAAGTGGGCACATGAGGAAGGGCGCCATTCATTACAGCGACACCTTCCTCACGTAATCCATTCACAGCGACCAACAGGTAGGGTGACCGGATAAGGGGGTGGGAGAAATAGGCAACAGGATGTCGCTATACGTACATGCGGAGGGGTGGGAGCAAGCATGGCAAGCGTGGGCTGGGGGGTGGAGAGGCTGTAGGGGCTGGTGCTACGGTCATCGGTCGAGCTGCAGCGTGGCATCGGGGATTGGGCAATGGCTGGGGTGGTTGAGGTACTGGGTTCAGGTCTGGGCGCTGGTGCAATTTTTATTGCACCTGGCCCGAACCTTTTTACTTTTACTACTTTCACCCCCCTGGAGTTGAGAATCCTTGAGTAAGTGCAGGTGAGGCCATCTAATAGTGGGAGTGTGCATCCCCCACAGAAAGTAGTAAAATATGTCATGGCGCCATTGTGCTGGTGCGCCAGGGTTGTCAGAGTACTGAAAATGTGTTTGGCACTTGACTGAATGATAATGATCGATCACCTCAAGGCGTTCGCCGTTATCACATAGATCCGTTTGATATTGTTCCCCAATTTTTATAAATGTTTTCTTTATCCCCCCTGCCAGTACTGGCCTTCATCAACACTTCCGTTATCCTCACTGCCTCACAATCACCAGTACTGGAGATCAAGTGGTCCTGTGACTTACCCCTCATGGTGAGGCAGTATTCCTTCCAGAACTTTCATCAGCATACAGAATGTCACAGGCAGTGGCACAGGGCAGAAGAGTACCTGGGGCATCCTCTTATTGGATGGTCATCTTGTTTCTGCACATCCTTTGGGACATTTATGTAAGAACTCCAGGTACATGTGTGCAAGGCATATCACATGTAGTCAAGCAGCTTTCCCCCTCCAGCACACTACGCCCTCTATACCACCACATGTGGTCTCCCAGGCAGCTGTAGTGCAGTGATGCAGACCCAGCTGTCCATCCCAAGAGTAGGAGAACATCCTGTGGGATACATTATCCTCCCTCCAATCCTCTGATGAATCAGATTCATTTGTGAACCCAGGCTGAAAGAGTCATGAGTGCCAGTGCTGCCTCTTGGCCAACAGGCTGTTGGACTATTCAAATGTTATACTGGCAAAAATGTAGACTTCCTGTTGCACTGTTTTGTTTTTGTTTGTTTTTTCTAGTAATGATATATTTTTTAGGTAGTAGGTAGATTTTTATTTACAAAGCACCCTTCTGTGCACTTAGAATGCTTAACAATATACAAAAGCACATTTACACTCAACAATACACACAGACTCAAGCAATTACACATACAAAAACAAATAGATAATAAGGGGAAGGTAATTCAGAAATATATAAGATTCCCACAGTCAATAAGCTACAAAACAATCTATTTACTCATGATACGTCAAATCAAAAAGGTGTTTAAACAACTTCCCCTTAAAGATTGATATAGAGAATGCAAAGTGTATATCACAGAGTCGAGCATTCCATAGGGCAGCACCCATCACTGCAAAAGGTCCTGTCACTCACCAGCTGAATTTTAATAAGAAGGTGGGACTGTCAACAGCCCTTGCCTCACAGCATGCATCACCCTCACTGGAGTGTAGGAGGTCAGGGGGATCACTGAGGTACTGGGCACCCAGTCTGCTCTGGACCTTATTAGTCAACAATATAATTCTGTAGTAATTGTACCACTTGATAGGCAGTCAGCCCAGAGCCTGTAGTGAGGGTAGTAAAACCTGTGATACTAATTTTGTTTTCATCATATTTTTCCCCTTAATTCTGTTCAAATTCTGCTGCTAAGGAACTCCTTACAGGCTCTTAATTCTCTGTATCTGCCACACAGCTATAAAATGCCTTAGCTCCAGGCTGAATTGGGCACTGGTTGCTACTCTGTGCAAAAGTGAAACTGCAGTACACTGAAACTATAGCTGACCTATTTTCTTCCACTTGAGCGGCACATCAAAATGGTCATGAGACTTTCCTATATTTCTTCCAGCACTTATTTATTTACGTGTGTGTGTGTTGGGGGGGTCTTTGTGTGGATGGAATGGATTTCTCACATTTTGCTATCTGATATACTAATGAGCAAACAGTAAGCCTGTTTTAAAACAGTTTCATACAGTTAGTCCACCATCTACTGAGCTATTTAGTTTTTTTATTATTGTAGTGATTGATTTTTTTTTTAGTTTTTGTTGGAAGGAGGACTAGACAATTTGTTGCCTATTTTCAGCCTCATCCTGGGGTGTGGGGGGGTGATACAGATGGATGCCAACTGAAATAGAACCAGATTTTAAGTTGTTGGTGGTATTTTTAGTGAATGGGGAAAATCTGGCCAGGACACTGGGGAAATTCCCCTACTCTGCAGTAGAGGGAACCCTTGGCAATAATTTCCAAGATGGCTGCCGTCCAGGCGAATGGAGGTGGAGGTGATGGTGGATTGCACTCTCCCCCTCTAACCACAGTACCTGCTTCTTCAACGCTGGAAAAAATGGATATGGGTTCTAAGAATGGATCTGATGGTAATAATGTGACTGCAGAAACAACTACCTCAGTATCGGAATCACTTTTAAGGATTACCCAAAGGGAGGACTCAAACCCAGAACCTCAGTCACTAGGTACAGGCATCAACAACGCTACTATATTATCTGAAGAGCAACTACAGTTTGTTGTAACACAACACAGAATCCTTCTACAGCAGCATTTTTTTTATTTTTTTTTTTATTTAGTTGTTTAACCAGGTATAGCACACTAAGCTCAAAGCTTTTTTACAGGAGCGACATGGGAGCACAAGGAGGTTAAGTGACTTGCTCAGGGTCACACAGTATGCAAGTGGAAACTGTGGGATTCAAACCCAGGTCTGGTCTGCTGAATGTCACCAAATTTGCAGCTCAGAGCCTTAGACCACTGCGTTATACTGCCTCCTCCTAGCTTTTGTGGGAGGATAGTGCTTCACAGATTGACGTTTCTGAGTCCACATATCCCGTACCTGACACGAAAGAGAGAGAGTGCATTCTGTGCTAGTTTCGTCTATTGTCAATGAACCTGACACTCTGGAAGTGCATACAGATATGATGCCTTCCTCCTCACTACATGTCCAGGACAGTCGCCACTCAGGATCTCAGGCAGATATAATTTGGTCCCCTGAAGCAGCCTTGCAAGCAGCAGGCTGGGATAGCACACATTCAGGGACTGCTTGGGTTTCACCTGGGCCAGTCAGCACTAAGGAAATAATATCCACTGCTTCAAACATTCTGAAGCACCCCTTCGGAGCAGCTCAGGGGAAAACTGTAAGTTCTTCTTCTTATTCGGTTCCTGGTTTTCCCCTGCTGCTCTGATAAAATCTGTAAATGAAAGCCAGTCTATGTACATTGGCATAGCTACTGCTTGCTCCCAGGGCCCCGATGCTGTACACCACACTCAGGCCTCCTCTGATCCTCCTTCCTCAGAGGAAGAACTGGCTTTAAATATGAACACCAGGGAACAGAATCCTCAATCCAAAGGTGAGACCTCAGCTGACACTCCTTTTAGACTCAGTGATTTATTCTGAAATTTGGGTGAGCCTGCACAGCACAGGAATGCTGTGAGGCTGAAATTTTTGGGAGATGTTGCCATGGCTCCAGACCGAAAGACTGTCCTACATAGAATGCTTCGGAACTTTTTGGGGATTTGGGCGGGGGGACTTTTTGCCTTTATCCATGTACATGGTGAACCAATGTATGATATTAGCTTTAAGAATATGTACACATTTGAAAAATTCTGGAGCAAATATGAAATGGTTGAATCACAGCATCTTTGGGCCTCCTTTATGCTCATCCCCCTCATTAAACCTACAGTCAAGATCATTACTTTATTATTTAGAAGTGAGAGGGTGAGCATAGCAGACGTGCAATACTGGCTGAAGCAGTGCTGCAACATTCTCAAGGCCCCTCATCCCATATTGGACGAGGACCTCATTTGGACTTGGGGGGAGTGGAAAGTGAAAGTGCAACTAAAACAAACTGACAAGGATATTCTTCATTTGCCATGTAGCTTCTATATAGGTAGGGACAGAGGTCTATGGTTTTATCCTGGCCCAGCCCCGAATCTGCCACAAATGTGGAGCAAGAACTCACCTCAGTAGCAAGCACTTATGATAAACCAAGGTGCAGTCTTTGTTTGGCCAATGGGCATGTCAGTGTGGGTTGCCCTAACCCCTAGAAGTGCAATCTGTGTGATGAATCTGGGTGCTCTTATCATCCGTGCCCATGGGCAGACCGCAATAGGTTGGACTGTCCCCCTCAAGATCAGGCAGCCCTGATAACAGATTCTCAAGCCCAGGCATTATGACACAGGGAGGAAGAATATATAGGCCCTATGCCTCCTTATCAGACAGAGCCTTCAGATGCAGGGGGTACCCAAACCATGCCCTCAGGACACCCTAAATGTGGCAGGCATACAGAAATCCTCTCACCCTGATACAATCTCAGGTCTACCTTTAGAGCACATTCATGACTCCATGCTCCCCCCCCCCCGCACCCCATCACAAGATGAAGGCCCCTTTGAGGTAAACATAGAAACATAGACTTTGATGGCAGATAAGGACCGCTTGGCCCACCTAGTCTGCCCATTTCCCTACCTAGAGGATAAGCTGCAGATCCTATTTAACCAACAGCCTATTTCTTCCTACCCCCCATAAAAATTGCCTTATGTCTGACCCATGCATTCTTGAATTCTCCCACAGATTTAGACCCCACAACCTCCTCTGGAAGACTGTTCCATGAATCCACTACCCTCTCTGTGAAAAAATACTTCCTCACATTGCCCCTCAGCCGTCCCCCCTCTATCTTCATATTGTGTCCCCTTGTTCTTGCACATCTCTTTTTCTGAAAGATGCTACCCTCTAGGACTTAGTTGATTCCACTGAGGTACTTAAATGTTTCTATCATGTCCCCCCTCTCACTCCTTTCCTCAAGGGTATACATATTAAGCTTCTTTAGCCTCTCCTCATATGGTTTCTCTTGCAGACCCTGCACCATTTTAGTTGCCCTCCTCTGAACTGCCTCCAGCCTGTCTATGTTCTTGCAGAGATGGGGTCTCCAGAACTGGACGCAGTACTCCAGATGGGGTCTCACTAACTGTCTGTACAGGGGGATAACAACTTCCTGTTTTCTGCTGGTGATGCCTCTCCCTATACATCCCAGTATCCCCCCAGCCCTTCCTATTGCCTTCTCACATTGTTTGCCAACCTTAAGGTCATCTGATATGATTACTCCTGGGTCCCTTTCCATTTTTATGTTTGCTTGCATGCATGTGCAAGAAACATAGTGCCTTCATCTGAATTTTTGGAGGTGTTGCAGCCCTCTTCCAATTCAGTCAGTGTGTTTGCAGGCGTGGCCGCAGTTCTCCAATGGCTGCTGGAGCTGTCTATGAAAGCAGTTGAAAATGCAGTGGAGTACAGTTGAAAGGGGGAGCTACGCTTCAGTGAGCAGTGATAAGATATCGCCTGCTCTTGCATGCTCCCCTACACACGTGCACATACTGCGTGCATGCCCCCCCATGCACACACTGTATAGCTGACAGGGGTGCCCAATCCCCATCAGCTGTGCTGGGCCCCCCCAAACAGAGTTCCACATGCCACGCTGGGTGCCCACCCCAGCATGGCTACACATCGTATAGCCAATGGGGGTGCCTAATCCCCTGTCAGCTCCACTGCCCTCCCCAGAGAGTACAGGGTGCCACGGTGGGAGCCCACCCCAGCATGGCAACAGATGCTATCACTGATGGGTGTGCCCAATCCCCCATCAGCTCCATGCCCCCCCAAACAGCCATCCTTGTGCCACGCTGGGAGCCCACCCCAGTGTGGCAAACATCCTGCATTGTCATCCTGTTTTAAAAAAAAACTAAAACACAAAAACGGTCCCTCACTGTCTCTGCCCCACAGGCCCACCCACTGCACCCTGCCTCCCAACACCCCCTCACCCCATACTTGCCTCCGGACTCCACGCGACAATCTTCTGTGGACCAGGAATCGCTGCACTCTTCAAAGCCGACCGCGAACTGAGGAAATGCCGTAAGCTGTATAATGGGATAGATAGGGTTTTTCCACTTTGCTGCATATCTCAGGCATTTTTGGGAATTTTGCACCAAATTTCAACATGGGTTTTGGGACCCTTCTCATGAATGCTCTCACTGTCATGGGTTAATCAGGCGAAGGGTGATTTCTCAGTCACTGTGCGAATCACCTTTCGACTGAGTAACAAAATGACACTGCCACTGTTCATAAGGTAGGCTCAAAAGCCTATGTTGAAAATTTGGTGGAAAAATTCCTAAAAATGACTGTTTTATGAGCATGCGTTGCACAGTTCCTATGCACACTCGTAAGTTTGCAAATTTTCAATATTTTCAGTCCAGATTTTCAACATTGCCATTTTACCACACCTCCTTATGAGAAGTACAGCTGTCATTTTTCACATCTTGCCCAAAACGTGTTTCTGTCCATGTAGTGCACAATGGTGCAGTCGGTGTGCTAAATCAATGTATGGGACACATTAAGAAAATCACAGTGACACTGTTCATGAGCAGAGGTCTTAAAATGGCAATGTTGAAAATTTGGTGAAAAAATTCCTAAAAAATGACTGTTTTATGAGTGTGCTTTGCGCAGTTCCTACGCACGCTAGTAAGTTTGCAAATTTTCAATATTTTCACTCCAGATTTTCAACATTGGCATTTTATTACACTTCCTTATGAGCAGTACAGCTGTTATTTTTCTCATCTTGCCCAAAACGTGTTTCCACCCATGTAGCGCACAATGGTGCAGTTGGTGTGCGAAAGCAATGTTTGGGACAGATTAAGAAAATCACAGTTACACTGTTCATGAGCAGAACTCTTAAAATGGCTATGTTGAAAATTCAGTGACAAAAAGTCCATAAAATGACTGTGTTACGAGTGAGCATTGCACAGTTTCCACACACCCTCGTAAGTTCATGACTTTGTAATATTTTCAGTTCAGATTTTCACCAGTGGCATTTTTCCACACTTCCCTATGAACAGTACAGCTGTCATTTTTCACATGACCGAAATGTGTTTTCACACTTTCAGTGCAGAGATGCAAGGTCGCTGTGGGAAATCATTGTTCGGGACAGATAAAGAAAGTCACAGTGACACTGTTCATGATCGGAGGTCCCAAAATGCCTGTGTTGACAATCTGCTGTAAAAAATCTCCAAACTAATTACATTACGTGTGTTTGTTGCACAGTTTCTATGCACGCTTGTGACTTCACCAGTTTTTTTTAATATTTTTACTGCAGATTTGCAACACTGCCATTTTTTAGACCTCCCCATGAACAGTACAGTTGTCATTTTTCACATCCTGTTCCGACTGTGTTTTTGCACCTGTGGTGCTAAATGCCATAGTCACTGTGCATAAGCAGCTTTCGGCTAACAAACTGATATTGCTACTGTTCATGAGGTGGGGGTCACAAAAAAAACATGTTGAACATTTGGAGTGAAAATGCCAATGAATGCCTGAGGCGTTAGGGTTTCCAACCATAACGCCCCACCCTGTAGAGAATGACAGGCATCAGGGGTGTGACTTGGGATTCTTGCCTGTAATGCTCATACCATTCCACACCCTGCAGCCAGTGAGAGGCATCAAGGTATGCCTTGGACTCTTCGGCCCCAAAATTCACCCCATTCTCCTATACCGCACCCATCTCACTGTATTTCCTGATGGAATGGAGTTTGCATAAGGGCCAAAGACCCCAAGGCACACCGTCACACTTGTCAGCGTCTGCGCAGTAGGATGTGGTGAAATGGCGTGGCCGTTATGCCTGATGACCCAAAGGTACACCCCAATGCCTGTCACTCTCTGCAGGGTGGTGGTGGGGTTGGCTTCAGTTCAATACTTCACTGCCATTCCTATTATGCAGCTCTGTAACTTCTACACTACCAATGACAATGCCAGCAAGCAAACATTCGGCATTGACAAATGCTCATTGTTGTTGTTACTATCTCTCTCCCATTGTGTAATCTTCCCCTGGGTTTTTGTTGCCAGGTGCATTACTTTGCACTTCTTTGCATTGAATCCAAGCTGTCAAGCTTCTGACCACTCCTCCAACCTTGCCAAGTCCCTTCTCATCCTTTCCACGCCTCCTTGTGTATCAACCCTGTTGCAGATCTTTGTGTCATCTGCAAAGAGGAATGTTTTTCCTTCCAGTCCCTCTGCAATGTCACTTATAAAGACATTAAAAAGGACTGGCCCCAGTACTGAACCCTGCAGTACCCCACTAGTAACCCCTCTTTCTTCAGAGTACTCCCACTTACAAAAAGAGGAAAAGGGAATAAAAAGGCACAAAGTGCTTCTGCTCCAAAAACAGTTCTCACCAGAAATAGGTACCAGGCTTTGACAAAGAGAAAATAATGGGGTGATACGGAAGGGGAGGATGGTGATTCCAATTCATTCCATGCCTCATCTTCCAAAATGGATTATTCATCAGATTCACAGCAAGACCATTCCCTGTCCAAGAGACCATCAGGGGTAACTTAGACTAAAGTCTCCCTTAGTGTAAGGTATCTTGACGAATCTCCTCCCCTCTCATGCATTCTGGGCCGTTACTGCACTGTCTCACACTTAATGAGTGCAGCATAAAATCTTATAAAAAACAAATCAGTAAATTCCAGTATCTGACTAATTTATGTCATGATATTTATCTACTTGAAGACACCCACCTTAAAATCAGGTTTGAACTCTCACAAGCTAAAAACAGATGGACTAAAGGCCCTTCCATTTGGTGCTTTGGGGAAGACAGATGCAATGGCCTGGGCATATTGTTCTCTGGGTTTAATTATCAAATAACCAGGCTAGTGGATATTTTTACTGGCCTATCTATGCTATTAGATTGTAAATAAAAGCACTTGAACATCAGAATTATAAATATTTATGCACCCCAAAGTACAGCAGCTTGGTCAGTACTGTTTAAGCTATTACAACCCTATTTATACACAAACAAGCACATTTACATGTGAGGAGATTTTAACTGTGGGCTCACTCTTGCAGATAAAGGGGGCTCCACACAGATCATTTTTGGGGATATGGCTGCTTTAGGGACCATTATCAGGAATGCAGCCCTTAAGGATGCGTTTTGTGAGGTACACCAAACTGGAGCAAAAACATATAATGGGGGGAACCCTTGCTACACGCATTGATTATATTTTTGTCTCACAGAATGTTGCTATACAATGGGCTGAAGTATTTCCTTGTGAAACTTCAGACCATCTGGCAGTTTCATTACTGTGTTACCATTCTAATGGATACTTTCCTCACAAACCTTGCTCACTATAGAAACTTAACATTACTTTACTATCTGATACCCACATTCTGACAGGTTGCTAGGAACTGTTACAAGCTAGGCTATCTGTATTAGAAGCTTATTCTTCGTTGAGCTGGTGGGAAGACACAAAAAAGGATTTTAAATCCTTTTTTTTCAGACATGCCAAAAATAAATCACTTAATGCTTATATGAAATATCTAGGTTTAAGACAAAAACTTATGGACACTATTTCCAGGGCTTATGAAATTGGGCTGTATCATTCATAACAGATTAAAACCATGAAAGCAGAGATGGTACAACACCAATACAATAGGACCCAATCCTTAAAATTGGAAGCACAATTTGGCACTCAAAGTTCAACGTTCTGGTACTCTCAAATGGGGACGGAGAGAAGATCTTTGATCTTGAAGTGGGTAGCCATCTGGGAACAACTGACCACCGGACAGTGTGGTTCACGATAAACTTAGCTGTAGAGTCAAGCCACACAAAAGTGAAGGTGCTGGACTTCAGGAGGGCTTATTTTGTCAAAATGAGAGAGTGCCTCAGAAAAGCACTAGCAAACAGGCAAGAAGATGGGGTGGAGAAACAATGGGGAACATCAAAACTGCCATCACAGAGGCAACAAACCTTTGTGTGAAGGAAATAAATCAAAATGAAAGAAAAAAACACTATGGTTCTCAAAAGAAGCGGAGGTGAAGGTAAGGGAGAAAAAGACAGCATTCAGAAAGTATAAGGAAACACAGAAGGAGCAGGATAGAGAACTGTACCATTTAAAGCAGAAGGAAGTGGGGAAGGCAGTCAGAATAGCAAATGCCCAAACTGAGGAAAAGATATCCAACTCAGTTAAGAAGGGGGATAAAACCTTTTATAGGTACATTAGGGAGCAAAGAAAGACTAAGGCAGGGATACTGAGGCTGAATAAAGAGGAAGGTGGTTGGGCAGAGAGTGGCAGTGGATACTGAATGAATACTTTTGCTCAGTATTCACCATGGAAAAGCAGGGGGAGATATCTAATCCAGTCAATAGAAGCACTCTGAATAGGGGGGTTGCTATTAGTCCTTTCACATAAGAAAGGGTTCTGAAAGAACTCTTAAAACTGAAAGTGGATAAAGCAATGGGGACTGATGTGATTCACCCAAGAATTCTAAAAGAACTAAGGGAAGAACTACTAACACCACTGACTACTCTTTTAAAATATCATGGGAGGATGGTGTGGTACCTGAGGACTGGAGGAGGGCAGATGTGAGTCCCCTTCACAAAAGTTGAAACAAGACGGGGGCAGGAAACTACAGACTTGTCAGCTTGACCTCAGTGGCAGGGAAAATGATGGACTCACTTCTGAAAGATAGAATTGCTGAGTACCTCGAGGCCAGTGAGGCACAGGACCCAAGGCAGCATGGATTCACAGCAGGAAGGTCATGTCAGACGACTCTAACTGATTTCTTTGACTGCTTGACTAAAGTAGGAGACCATGGAGGGACTGTAGACGTAGCCTACCTAGACTTTAGCAAGGCATTTGACACAGTCCTGGACAAAAGATTAATTAAACAATAAGGCATGACCAGGGGTCATGTTATTGGTCTGTTAATCACTCTCTAGGGGTGTAATGTGGGATGAGGCATAGCTGAGTACCACATGCCCATAGAGGGTGATTAACTGACCATTAACATAACCCATGGGAGTGCCTTATTGCTATTATAATAAAAATGTTTTTAAACAGTGTTAAACCTTGTTCAGCATATGGTTAAGCTATACATGTATGTTAATAAAAGATTAACATACGGCTGTTAGAATGTTTAGAACCAATAAGAAAGCTCCATTTCTCAAACCCTTTTTATAATAAACAAATTAGCCAGCCTGGGAGTGGGTCCCAGGGTGGTAGCCTGAGTAAAACACTGGCTGGACAACATGACACAGAGGGTAATAGTAAATGGAGACCACAGTGAAGAAAGGAGGGTTACTAGTGGGGTAACGCAGGGTTCAGTACTGGGGCCAGTCCTCTTTAATGTCTTTATAAGTGACATTGCAGAGGGACTGGAAGGAAAAGTATGTCTCTTTGCAGATGACACAAAGATCTGCAACAGGGTTGATATGCAAGGTGGGGTGAAAATGATGAAAAGGGACTTGGCAAGGTAGGAGGAATGGTCAAATGTATGGCAGCTTAGATTCACTGCAAAGAAGTGCAAAGTAATGCACCTGGGAAACAAAAACAAAGGGGAAGAGTACACAATGGGGGGTGAGATACTGACAACAACAAAAATAGAAAGGGACCTAAGGGTAGTCATATCAGATGACCTAAAGCTGGGCCAGCAATGTGAGAAGGCAGTAAGGAGGGTTGGGGGAATACTGGGATGCATAGGGAGAGGCATCACCAGTAGAAAACAAGAAGTTGTTGGCCCTCTGTACAGACAGTTGGTAAGACCACATCTAGAGTACTGTGTACAGTTCTGGAGAGCCCATCTCCGCAAAGACATAGACAGAGTGGAGGATGTCCAGAGAAGGGTAACCAAAATGGTGCAGGGTCTGCACCAGAACACACATGAAAAAACACTAATGGCGCTTAAGATGTATAGCCTCGAGGAAAGGAGGGAGAGGGAGGACATGATAGAAACTTTCAAATACCTCAAGGGAATCAACAAAGTCCAAGAGAGTAGCATTTTTCAGAAAAAGAGTTGTGCAAGAACAAGGGGGCACAATTTGAAGATAGAGGGGGGACAGCTCAGAGATAACATGAGGAAGCATTTCTTCACAGAGAGGGTTGTAGATGCATGTAATGGCCTTCCTGAGGAGGTTGCAGAGTCAAAAACAGATGGGGAATTCAAGAATGCATGGGAAAGACATAAGGCAATTCTGGTGGGGGGGTAGGAGGAAGTAGGCTGTTGGTTAACTAGGATCTGCAGCTTATCCGTTAGGTAGGGAAATGGGCAGACTAGGTGGGCCAAGCAGTCCTTATCTGCTGTCAAATTCTATGTTTCTATCCTTGGATATTTTTAAAAGCTGTACAGACAGAGGGGCTGCTCCCCATATAGATCAACTTACTGATCCAGAAACCAAAATAACATGTCATGCTCTGCCTGATATTAAAAGGACAGCACACTCTTATTTAGAATACCTTTTTGGAACTCCTTCCTTGGCTTCCCCTAATGTGGGTTTTTTTCAGATATACACATCCCTTCAGCTCCCAAGGATCAGCTGGAAAATCTGGTTATGCCCATAATACTGAAAGAAACTCAGCTGGCCACAAAGAAACAGAAAAAAAGGCACTTCTCCTG
Organism: Neoceratodus forsteri; assembly: GCA_016271365.2. Classification (NCBI taxonomy): domain Eukaryota; kingdom Metazoa; phylum Chordata; order Ceratodontiformes; family Ceratodontidae; genus Neoceratodus; species Neoceratodus forsteri. Next base: position 1,455,123,981 of record CM057450.1, on the reverse strand, counting down.
GGAAAGATGGACTCACTGCAGAGCTTTATCAGCACTTCTCGGTTTTCTTTGCCCCCTTTTTAACCTTAGTTTTTAATACTATTATAAGTACTAATTCCAACCCCCAACACTTTTCTGATGCTATTACGATTCTCCTCTTTAAAAAAGGAGTCAGATCAGTCATTCGAAACTGGGAGACCCCTAAGCTTACTGAATGTTGACTATAAAATGTTTGCATCTCTTCTACCAAATAGACTTGTTTCTGTTGCTGCATCACTTATATCAGAGGATCGGACATGTGCTATTTCCCACAGATCTATTAATTCCAACCTGTCACTCATAAGAGATATTGTTACCTACAGTACCTCGGTCATGCCTTCACTCCTGATCTCTCTTTTTTTTTAATTTATTTTATTTAGTTGTTTTTAACCAGGTATAGCACACTAAGCTGAAAGCTTTTTTACAGGAGCGACCTGGGAGCACAAGGAGGTTAAGTGACTTGCTTAGGGTCACACAGTATGCAAGTGGAAGCTGTGGGATTCAAACCCAGGTCTGGTCTGCTGGATGTCACCAGATTTGCAGCTTAGAGCCTTAGACCACTGCGCTATACTATCAGGAAAATACTTTTGATCGAGTAAACCATAATTATCTGTTTCTCACTTTGTCATGTTACCATATACCTCAACAGTTTGTTACCTGGATAAAATTATTGTAAAACATGACTTGGATACAACCGCATATAAACGGATCACCAAGTATACCTTCTCTAAGCCAAAAAGGGGTCAGACAGTGGTGCCCCCTAAGCCCCCTTCTCTATGCCTTCCAAATTGATCCGCTGCTTAGGAAACTATTACAGCACCCTTCTCTTCCGCGAATTTTCTTACCCTCAGAAATCACTATTCCTTCTGTCGACCTATGCAGATGATTTCTGCATCCATACCATTCCTTCACTTAAAGAGGATGGTCTTGCACTTCTTATTAAGAAATTTGAAGTCAATTCTGGGTCCAAACTGATCTATGGGAAAAGTTCATCCATTTACCTCCCAGTAACAGATACCCCTGCTTCAGTTCAGCAGATTGCAGGTATTCCTTTAGTTTCTTCTCCTATAACAATTTTAGGACTGACTTTTGCAACTCCTGATGATGCTACTTATAATAGGAGAACAACTCTGGATAATACTTTTCACATAGTCTCCTCCTGGAAAAGCCACATTATAGCTAAGCAGAAAAGGGCAATGTTATTAAAAACATTGATTCTTCCATTATTTCTCCACCTAGCTGCAGTTTTTCCAGTACCCTTCTCTCTTGAGGCAAAGGTAAATAATGTATTTTTTCATGGGGTTTGGGGGAGTTGCCTGAACCCAGTTAAAATGATCTACACTTTTCATGATTATTGTTATGGAGGGGTAAGAATGCTGAATCCCATTGTGTTCTTTCACTCCTTTTTTCAGACTCAATATTCCACTTCTTTTACAGCCCCAACCTATTTTTTTGGTACTCTCTAATGCATTTTTCTACCCAGTCTGTATGCCAATTGTGGCAACAACCCCCCACTCTGAGATTCTGAGAAAATTCAGGAGACATAAAATCCCTTTTTACTTGATTCCCACCTTTCTTAAAGTTAGACAATGGGAACTGTCATCAAGTATTATACTTACATCTACCAGGAAACAGTTGGAACAAACTATCCTAGGAACTCATTTTTCAGAACTTCCTTCATTGAAGGACATATATGGGAATAGTTTAGACTTAGCAACTATTTTTTCACAATTAGCTGATCCCAGAATCCCAAAGAAGGTATGGGACATTACATGGCTAGCATGTCATGGAGGATTGGGGGTTCGCAATAATCATAAACATAAAGCAATAGAGGATAGAATGTGACCACAGGACATCTCTCCTAATATACGTGAAACTATAAGGCATTTTTTTTAGATTGTCCTTTTAGTCATTCTGTATGAACCTGTTTGCTTCATAAATAGAAGGAAAAGGCCTTCCCCCATATTAGCATGTGATATTCTGATATACAGGATATATCCTCCAGTGTTAAGATCATATCAACCCCACACACTATGATTACGTTTGCTTTGTGCAGATTTTATTTATGGCAGGCTAGATGTGCTTTTTGGTTGCAACAAAAAATATTTACTCCTGTGCAAATTTTACCACAGATTACTCAATGTTTACAAGGGGTATATGACTAAGAAATCAACTATGCCTGTTACTGTATTTACAAATTATTGGAGAAACTGCACATGTTTTTTTTGTTGATTGCTTTAATGGAATATGTTTGATATTCTTTTGTACGTCTCCTTTTTGTTGTTTTTCTCTGACTCTGACATGTGTTATTTATAGACCAATATGTATCTTTCATTTATAAATGTATGACTTGTTTGAATAGTTTTCTTCTTTCAATAAAACATTCCCCTACTCTGCTGTAGGGGGAGCTGCTGTCCCCATGGCAGATGATTCAGAAGCTTCAGAACACTGGTGAACCCGCAGGTGAGCACATCTCCCTCCTTGCAGGTCCAGCTCCAGAGATGAATGACTGTAGCGATGTGCAACAGGTAGCAGTGGAAACAGACATTGTGAAAAATGAACCAGTTCTATTTACAGAGGAAGATTTATTTAGAAAACTTACATTGGACCAAAGAAAGCATTTTTTGTTACTGCTACAAAACACTGTTGCAGCTGATGATAATGCAGAATGAGGCACAAAAGCAGAATCGGGAGACCAAAATGCAGAACAACAGACAATGGAGAAGCTGACTTATGAAGTAGCAGCTAATTTCAGTGATGCAGTTGCATCAAAGGCCCCGCTTGACAAGTGGCTGCCTCCCTGTGACAGAATGGAAGAGAAACCCAGTGAGAGGAGTCTTCCAATAACTACACAACTACAGTAACTTCAACATGAAAATCCCACTTCCATGAGTAACATATTTGTTGAACTTACTACTGATATTCAGGAAGCAGAGAAAGTAAAACAAAACCAGTAGATTAAAAAAAAAATCTTGTACCATTTCCAAACGAGGCATTACCACAGCGGCACCTAAATGTGGAGGCAGAGGAGGGAAGCTCGAATATGACTGTCCGCAGAACTCTGAGAAGGGGGAAGAGAGAGGATAATGTTATACCTGATACTAACAGTACTTGGACTGTAGAAAAAGCCCTCACTAATGCTGGATGGCAGCAGACAAAAACAGGGGAATGGATGGCAAATACAGACACAGAGAGCACTGGACAAAACACAGGAAAACAAAAACGAAGGGCCATAAAACAAACAGATTTGCAAATGATTTTGATGTATCCTTGCATTCAGAAGATATTTTAATTGACACAGAACAACAGAGGCCTGTTACTGCCCCCCCTTTGTAGTATTCAGATAATAGCTCAGATGATAGTGAACCTCCTACAGAACAAATATGGAGGATAAAATGGAACAGGAACCTCCTTAGACCAAAGAAAAAACACTGCCACAAGCCTCACAGCTCTGGGCACAATTTAGGAGGAATGATCACATTTTTTATAACACATTGCCAGCGCAGAGGAAGAATGTAATTAGGCTTCAATATCAGGGAGGCCTCCCTCAAACTCCTGACAAAATTTACTTAGGGAAAACACTTATAAAATAATCCTTAAGGTTTTTCTCCAATGAAATATACGCATCATGCAGCAGGAGACACATTGTATGATATTCGTTTTAAGACACCTGCAGGACTCGATAGATTCTGGGCTACATATGAAAAAGTCAAACATGCATCACTGTGACTTCCATTTCGAGCTATACCCCTGACTAAACTGGCTATCAAAAATGTTATGATTTTATTCCAGAATGAGAGTGTAAATGTGCATGATATTAAGCACTGGCTACAGAATAAATTTGATCTAATAGGAGAACCATCACCCATATTATACGAAGAACATATATGGACAGGGGGCTGGAAATTTCGAGTTAAACTACAAGTGAGATCTCAGTGGCCCAAACATTTGCCAAGCTCCTTCTTCCTAGGCTGAGACAGAGGTCACTGTTTTTATCCTGGACTGCCTCAGACCTGTATTAAGTGTGGGGCACTCTCGCATTTAAGTAATGCCTGGGATAGACTAAAATGTAATTTATGTCTGGAATTTGAGCATATTGGAGCACAATGTTGTAATGAGTTGCGGTGTAATCTCTGTGAAGAGACTTGGCATGTTTATAGGAACTGTGACTGGACAACACATAACAGAACTGATCAGACAGAATAAGAAGGTATACTGAATTTGACACAAGAAAAAGTATAGACAATTAATGAAAACTCTTAGAGGCAAGAGAAAATGCTGAACAAATGGAGACAACAAATGAAACTATGATAGATACTACACAGACCCCTTCGGTGCAACAGCCATGTAGTGAAATGAAAACTGAGACAGTTGCTGAAGTGTCTCAGCAAGGGAATGCTGGAAAGGAAGACCAACCTAAAACTCATACAGTAAACAGCAAGGATCCAGATGCCATTAGTATGCCCCCCAAGATGTCTCTGGTAGTGTCTAAGAAATGTGGATTGTGTAAAAGCAGTCTGAAGGCAAAAGTTCCAAAAACCTCTACTTCCCTTCAGTCCATTGACTTGTTTAATAAATATGCAGTACTTTACTCTGCAGAATCCAGTGAAGAACCTGAAACATCTTCCACTGTGTCATCACAACAAGAGGTGTCCTCAGACTCAAAAGAAGATCACCTTAAAGAAAAGGTTAAGGCAGCTAGAGTAAAAAAAAAAACATTTGGGTCCACAGCCAAGAAGGAGCAGTAGGTTGGAAAAGACCGCTAATTAAGCCTCCCCTTTTGTTTTTTTCTTCTTCCTCATGCCATCTCCCCATACATATGAAACAGCCACATTAAATGTGAACAGCATTAAGAATCCTAGGAGAAGAATGGTAACTTTTTCCTTACTGAATGAACTTGATCTGGACATTTATTTTTTACAAGACACTAGATTGTCCACCAATAGTGACATAATTGCTGCTAGTAAATTATGATGTTTTGGCCCATCCTTTTATTCTATGAGACTTGAACAGTGTGGGGGAGTGGGTATACTTTTTCAAGGATATGACTACATGGTTACTAAAATAGTGGACATATGTCCTGGTCGGGTATTATTACTTGATGTATTACATAATAATACTGCTTGGAGACTAATTAATTATTATGAACCCCTAACAAAAAAAGAGAGAGTAGATTTAATGAATGTGGTGAAACCCTACTTATTTACTTCAAAATTACTGATCTGGGCAGGTGACTTTAACTGTCTACAGCATCTAGGAGATAGATGGGCAAAAACAGAAAAAAAATTCTGTGACACAAATGTTTTAAACAAAATTGTAGAACAGGGTGGATTAAAAGATATGTATAGGATAGTGCACCCTACAGGAGCCTATACATTTTATAAAAGCACTTTGGCAACTCGAATAGATTTCATTTTTGTATCAACAGTGTTACATGCGTTACAAGCAAATACTATTCCAATAGAAAACTCAGATCATTTATTAGTGATCACACATTTATCACTTGAGACAGCAGTACAGAGAGGTAAAGGCTACTGGAAGGCAAATACTACACTACTGGAAAACCCGAGAATTAAGGAGAAGATCACAGATTTATTAAATGCAAGAAAATCAATTGTATGTCTAGAGGACAACATAAGTAGGTAGTGGGACAGTACAAAAAAAAAACAAAGACTTAAAACACAGTGTACAAACCTTAGCAAAAGAAAATAATTTGGATCAATACAAAGAATATTTGACCCTTAGAGCCCAGTTATTTAAACTCCTATCTTTAGTAAATTTGGGTTTGGGGGCATTTACAGATCAAGTTCATATAATTAAAATGAAAGTGGAACAACTGCAATACTCCAGAGTTACCTCACTTTTGCATGAACATAGAATTAGTACACCAGGGAAATTAGCTACAGGAGACATATTTGAAAGTTTTTTTTTTTTTTTTGGTTTTTCTATTTATCCTTATCCTCAGCGGAGCAGCCCCCATGATCTCTATCTGCCAGTGCCTGCACCCCCGTACCCGGTCGTACATGAGGGCCAAATGAACCCACACACACAGGGCTGGCCTTTCATCACTCCACACCCTGCTCAAGCGCCCCTCTCAGCTCTGGGGGTGCAGTGCATGGCCATCAGTGGCAGAGATCACTCCCACAATTTTTCCACCATTTGTTCCCCTTTGGGAGCCAGACATGCAATGGCATCAGAGCACAGTGTGCTGACACATGCCACGCTCCCCCCTACGCTATGCCCAGCACTCTAGTGTGGCTGGCCTCCACCAGGTGCCGCTACAGAGTGGTGCATGTCCCCTACCCACCCCAGAGGAAGGAAAGCAGTCATTGGATGCTCAATCCTTCTTCTGCCTGCCAACCCCCAGTGGCCTGAGTCCATTCCTGAACCCAGGTCGCTGGTGTGATGTGAGGTGTGACATCCAGCACCTCAACCCTCAGTGCCACCGGGCCAGCCCAACATATTTGAAAGTTGTAGGGATAGGGTACAGCACAGGGGAATGGATAAACTTTTAAACCAGAAAGGAGTCATTCTTGATAAACAACAAGATATACTCTGAGAGGTGGGAAAATGTATGACAGAAATGTTCGCTGACCCTGGGATATCAGAGGAATAGGTCATGGAGGCACTGGAAAACTTAAATATCGATTATGTAATTGAAGAATAATATCACTCCTGGATTGAATGGCTTACCAATGGATTTTTACAAAGTTTTTAAAACTGAATGTACAGAGATATTGGTTGTAATGTTTAATGATATATTAGTTAATGAGCGCATGGCACCACAAATAGCACTATCTGCACAAATCTTCATACAGTACATAAAAAAGATGCCAGGGAATTATTTAGAAATTGGAGATCTTTAAGTCTTATGAACAAGGATTTAAAAATATTAATGAAAATACTTAATAATAGATTGGCACAGATTGCCCCTTATGTAATAGACCCAGAGCAAGCAAGTTCCATAACAGACAGGGATATACAGGATAATATTCTCCTGTTGAGAGAAGTAGTGGAACTAGGTTCTCAAAACAGAGTAGATAAATAGATTATTAGCTTGAACCAGGAACAAGCTTTTGATAACATTTTTCACATATATTTAAAAGCAGTTTTACAAAAGTATGGTGTCCCATTACAGTTTGTTAACTGGGTTAGCTGTATTTACAGAGTTGCGTCCACAATCCCACTAATTAAAGATTATTTTGGATCAATGGTTCCAATCAAGAGAGGGGTAAAACAGGGATGTCCCATAAGTCCCTTATTGTACAGTATGTATTTAATATTGATCCCATTTTAAAAATGCTTAATCAACAAGACACAGTTGAAAGCATAAACATACCTACTGTAGAACATCTTACAAAAATACTGGCATATGCGGATGATATTTGTCTTCTGTTACCAAACTTAGTTTCCACAGAAAATGCACTTACAGTAATTGATCATTTTTCAGTCCTAAAAGGAGCAAAATTTAATCATGAAAAAAGTGAAGGATACAGAATATGAGACAATAAGGAGTACATACTAGATTTTCAAAGGATAAAAATCTCAGACTCTGACATAAAAATACTAGGATTAAAATTTGATAAAGGGGAGATGACATTTGAAAATTGTAAAGCTGTACTGGAATTGGGAACTCAGAAGGTTATGATATGGAAATCATGGCAACAGACAAAAATAAGTGTCGATAATTAAAACCTTCTTATTTCCTTTATTTATTTATTTACTTCAGTGTGGTGTTTCTACCCCCTTTCTCATTAGATGTGTCAATTTATAGTTTAATGTTTCAAGTAGTATGGGGAAACTGTTTAAACCCAATAAAGAGAGAAGTGTTATATAAACCCATTAAGGAAGGTGTACCTAATTTGCTGAACCCAATACCTTATTTTACAGCCTATTTTTCCATGCAGACATAATGAAATTCCAGGAACATTTTGCACTAGAATGGCAAAAAGTGACAAAATATTGGTTATCACCAATAATAAGAAAATGGGCACAGCCCCCACAAACACTAAAGAAAACAGTGAACATACCTACAGTAAGTTCTTTTTACCAGTAATAGAGCAAATTAGAAAATGGAAGTTAGATATCACACAAGCATCAAACCCAGACAGAAAAAAATATATGTTGTTATACAAGAACAAGGATATTATGTACCTATGGACTATAAATGGGTACATCCAGATAATAATATTAAAATGTCAAAATATTTAGTAGATAAGAGGATACCCCTAGGATGTGGGACACAGTATGGTTATGTAGTCATGGGAGATTGGGGATTAAGGGGAATGCAAAACATAAGGTATTGGAAGAACGATGGTGCCCCAGACTGTCCTGTCGTCAACAGGAAGAAACTTTAGAACACTCCTTGGTGACATGGAAAGAAATAAACATTCAATGGAGACAGGATTGGTGGAAAGCAGTGAATTATGAAAATGTAATTGAATATATAAGAGAGGAACAACATGTAGACAAAGGGACATTAATAATTCTTTTCACTTGTATCAAATTTATATTATGGCAGGTGAGATGTAAATATGTGTTACAACAATTGTATATTGCTCCAGGAATCACAGTTAAAATAATAGAAAAAGATGCCCATCTAATCTGGAGGAAGGAATTACAATGTATTTCATTACCTAAACATAACAGATGATGGCAGGGAGTATCAGCTATTATATGTACTATATAAATTTTATTTTATTTTTGTAAATGAAGAAAGATAAGTCAATATTTCTTGTACTAGTGTATTGTAAGAGTGAAAAGGTTGTCTGCAGGACTGATGTTTCAGTGTTCTCAAATACTTCTTACTGTTTCAATCATAGGTTGTGATATTTTCTTTGTATTATGAGTGTATATATATTTTGTAAAATAAAAATGTCCCTACTCTTTTTGAGAAGTGCCATGGGATCTTTAACATCGACCTGAACAGGTAGATGGGACCTCAGTTTAACATCTCACCCAAAAGACAGCACCAACCTCACACTGCACTATAGTGTCAGTATTAGGATTTAACTCAAGTGCCTGGAGTGGGGATAGAACCCATAGCCTTCTGATCTTCTGGCCTCAAAGGCAAGTGTACAACTTGGTGAGCCACTGACACTGCTTTAATTGATACATCAGTCAATGATTGATTGATGTATTTAGAATTTTTGTCTAGGATGTGCAGACTGAGCTGAGGCTTATTTTCTGATTTGACCTGGGGGGGGGGACAGCAGGAGGGAGAAGTACAATATAGCACATTACAATGAAGGCTGAAAGCATTTCTGTGATACTTATTCATAAATGAACTAATAAATGGGTGTTGTCCTCCTTTACGGATCACCACCAGTATCTTCTGATGACATCTTGGCTCCAAGTAAAAAAAAAATTAAGTTCATATCCCTAACACTTCAACAGTTAGTCCTTCCTAAAGATAATTTCTTCAAAAGGAACCTTAGACCCAGAGGGCTAGGAACTGTAGTTGTTTTAAATAAAAGCCTTCAGTTATAGCAATATCCCTATATACATACAATGTTTATGTATCAATAGCTTTTAGTGTTATCATTTATGTTTACTAATTTTCATTATATACTGTAGTACACAATCATCAGTAAAACTTTTTATCAATACATGAGTGCAGTATTATTGTCACACATTAGTTCAGTTCAATTTTATTGAGTGAAAAGAGACACAATACATAAATACAACAATACAGTGCACAAATACATTTTACATGTGCTTTAACATTTCATTAAAGAAGTTAAAGTCACTGGATAGTCTGATACCTCTTACTGGCCAACATATGTCTTCAACAAAGATGGTAGCGTGTACAAGCTTTCAGGGGCCAACAGGTACCTTTATCAGGTGCAACAGCAAACTGAGCAGAGGAAGCTCAAGTTATTTACAGTGAGATACATTGTTTCAAAATAATTTATGACAGGATAGTGAGAAGACTTAAAAGGAAAGGTGCATAGACAATGGACAGGAACATGTCTGTAGGTGTGCGGAGATGCCTTGCTGGAAGTGCTAAAACATTCACAAGAGAGGCTGAATGGGTGCAATAAAGTGTAAATGTAAAAGGTTTCCTGACAGGAACGCAGAACATTGTAATTATCTGTGATGCACAAAATGCAGGGGAGTTCACAGAAAGAAAATATATTTGTATTCTTTGCAAAAAACTTTGTTAATGCACCAGTTAATATAACATAATGCCACAAAAATATGGAAATGTGGCCTTAGGGTTTCCAACCCTAACTCCACTCCCCCATCCCCCGAGAAGCAAAAGGAAAAAACATTAAAGTTCTTGGTCTCCAAAGTCTTGAGAAATCAGTGGTGGGATCTTCCTTGGGGTTTCAACCCAAATGCTGTATGCTCCACCCAACCTCTAGCCTCCTGGCAGTCTACAAAGGTAGAGAAGTATGTCTCACCACACATTGCTAACACAATATATTGTAGATTTCTTCACACAAGGCTGCTTGCTCACAGAATGGAGTAGGCATTGGGGTTGACAGCCCAAGGAGGAAACCCTAATGCCTCATTTCCCTACTATTATGGCATTAAGTTACCCTAACTGGTGCATTATCAATGTTTTATGCAAAGGTTTTCCTTTGGTTTTGAGATAGTAGAATTGCATCCTCATTCATGCAGGTCTAAGCAGTACAGAGGTGGAGGGCCCTTTGGGCCCTGTGCCTTGGGAAGACTTTGTTCACTTACAGAAATGTGGAGCCTGGCACATTCCATGCCCCCACCCATCCCTAGCCACAGAATGCAAGTTAAAATTACTGAAGTTACAAGCAAACATAGAAACATTTCAATGTATGTTCATAACACTGCCATTTTTCCATATTTTGACCTCAGACTTTCAGTATAGGCTTCTTATGACCCCACCTCATGAACAAGGGTGGTTATAGTTTTAAAATCCAGCCTGAAAAGTGATTTCACCAAGCAACTGCTAATTGCCTTTCAACTCTGATCTGCATAATTTCACCACCATTGTTCGTGAGGCGGGATCCCAAAAATTCCATGTTGAAAATTTGAGGTCAAAATATGCAAAAATGACACCATTAGGAATGAAAGTTCAAAACCCAGGCCAGTCTACTGGCATTGCAGTAGTGCTACTACCTGTAAAGTCAGTGACCCAGGTTCAGGAACAAGCCTAGGTCATCGGGGGCTTGTGGGGGGGAGGAGGTTTGAATGTAGGATGCTGTCTTCCTCTGAGGGGGCAGGGCTGTTACACCACCGCATTACCACCTCCTGGGGATGCATGGATGGCAGCATGGGACTCATGGTGTGAGAAGGGGAGAAACCATTAGGCACTTGGCTGAGACATGTGCTAGAACCTCTACAGGTTGGACTCTTGTCCTTGTGCTGGCATCCTCAATGGTGGGGTTTCAGGGACCAAAAAGCAATATAAAAAATGAGTACCAAAATGAAACCCCCACTGCTGTGCATCATGACCCCTGACAAGCTGGGGGGGGGGACGAAGCATGGATGCTCAATATCACCACCATTGTGACTCGCTGGCAGTGGGAGATAAAATGTGCTATAAAAAAAGTTCAAAACCCCTCTGAAATACATTAAACCATACTTACCTTAGTTTACATAAAAATGCACGTTGCAAACTCCATTGTCCAGAAAAAAGGAAATGCAAAAACCAGCTACTGTACACCTTAAAGTCCTTAAAAAGTAAAGTAAATTTTATTCTCAAATTATATCTATTCAAGATCCTTAAAGCAAGTCCAATGCTTTAGCCTTTGTGAGCCTCTTCAGGGAAGAGGATCTACAGATAAAACAATAGTACACATGTCAGTTTCACCATAAACAGTGGTGTTCATGTATTACTTCCCTTCAGCTCTACCACGGATAGTACAGAATGAAAAGTCACTCGATGCTTCCATAAAGAGTAACTTAACCAGCTAAATGTAACTGAAACAAATTGTACAAGTATATTACAGAGTTATCATATGCAAGATTCCATCCAGATACGATCACCTGCACATTTAAAAATGACCAGGTAAGACAGTTCAGGGTACCAGAGGCTTAGGCTAATACAGAAGGGAATTAACTCACTGTCCCAATAGAACTCATGATAATTCTCATAGAATTATTTTGAGCTTCACAACATGGTCCTAGACTGCTAGAATGTATATTCCCAGTTTGTTTAACTGTACATTACGTACATTCACAAGTGTTCATTACAGTTAAAGCTCTCCTCTTGGAATTATAAATTCCCACATAGGAATATACCTAAGTATCTACCAAGGTTATAATGCTCATATGTATTTCACAATACTGTAATAGGTTTGGCAGGTGCTGGGTCCATTGCAAATCACTTAATCAAAGGAACAGTTTTTTAGAGTGTTTTTATAATTCTTGCTCAGGAATTTAAGATGTGGCTGGTCTCTGCATTTTTGGTTTCATGCAACTTTCGTCTAACCATCCCCAAACTAAATATAACTAAAACAACTCTGAAGGGGATCCACCCAGCCTTGCTTGCTTTGCAAATTATGTGTTGAAAATTAGTGCACAACAGGTAAAAATTATGAGTTGCAATCAGCAAAAGGGCAAGAAACAGCCGAAGGCAATCCCGATGCACAAAGATAGGTTTGGGGAGGTATTTTTTGAAATTCATATGAACATATGAAGAATGGCAGCAGAGACAGGCCTCATGGTCTATCTAGTCTGCTTGAGTGTACAACTAGCAGTCTGTTACGCTGCCGCTGCTCCCCCATCTACATATCCAATTTTATGCCCATACTACCTCTCCACAGTGCCTCATTAGCAACCTTCCCCCTGACTTTGTCCCATCCCCTCTTAAAACTGCCCACCATCTTCAAGGATATCACCTCCTCAGGCAATGTGTTCCACCCTGTCACCACTCTCTCCTTAAAATATCACTTTCTCATTTCTCTTCTGAATCTACCACCATACAACTTTAGATTGTGCCCATTGTGAATCAAGCCAGACAACTAATTTTTAGTAAAATACAGGTATTGGGGTGTGATTTTTACCAGTCTATTTCCTTTTTATACCATTTTGTAAATGTAATAAAAAAACAAGATGACAGCCATCACAATTGGTATTTCTCTCCACATGAGAAGTGAATCATAAAAATAAGCACTTGTAAAAGAGTTTTTTTACTGGTTAACTCAAAAATCATTATAACGCTAAAAACGGTATAATATTTTTCACCAAACTTTCGAAAGGCACACCCTTGGCGGAGGCCCCATCAATCCTAAAAATTTCATTAAAATTCCACACCACACCATCTAGGCTTTAGGAGAGAGTAAAAAATATGCAATGTTAAGTATAAGTTTTTTTTGTTTTGTTTTTTGGTCCTCCATATCTCAAAAACAGGGTACATGTCAATACGCTCCCGACAATTCACTCTCGCGGTATTCACTCCCGACAATTCATTCCAATGAACATTCACTCCATTGTGATCTCGCTCCTGTCAGTTTCGCACTCACATGCAATTACCTGACAGCTACTGAACTGAAAGCAACTAACAAACAAAGATCACGGTGTTACACAGAGCTACATTATTGGGCGAAGAACACCAATTGGCAATGACTACATACAATGATGTGGTCCAACCAGAACGGATGGCTAGCAGTATAAAGCAACCTAGTCTGTGGCTATGGCTCTGTTTGCAACTACCTTTAGTGAAAATGACTTGCCACTTCATCACCACCAAGCACCAAAAAAGAAAATTTGTGGATGAGAATAACTTTTTATATACACGTTCCACAAACGGGGAGCTGACGAAAAAGGCATATGGCAATGTGAGCATGCAGTACAAAAAGTAAAGGTTTGCAATGCACATGTTCACACAGCTTCCACTGATGATCCAAGTATTATTAATCGGCTTTCCACACACATGCATGCACCAGACCCCTGTGCTGTGGAGAAATCAGTAGCTGTTACTATTGCAAAACAAAGAACAGCAACAACCCAGGGTACAACCACTCAGCTACTACTTCATGCCAAACAAAATATGTCTTTAGCAGCCACAGGAAAGCTGATAGACCATAACCTAAAAAGAACTGTGCAGAGAGTCCGGGTTCATGGGGCGCCACCAAACCCAAAAGATCTTGTGGAGTTGGCAATTCCAGGACATTAGAAAACCCACACTCGGGACTCTGGCACTGACAATGTTACATTTCTTTTACATGACAGTGGCCCTGGTAACAGCAGGATATTGATATTTGGGACAGATATAAATCTATGTTTCCTTGAACGATCAAAGGTGTGGCATGCTGACAGCACTTTCAGTGTTGATCCCCCTCGTTTCCACCAGTTACGTGTTTCTCATGGGTGAACGCTTTGGCAAAGTCCAGCCTGCTATTTATGCACTTTTTCCTAGTAAAAGACGGGAATGTTATGACAGGATGCTAATAGCACTAAAAGAACTAAACCCTAATTTCTGCCCAGACATTGTAATGACCGATTTCGAGAGGGTTACAATTAATGCCTTCAAATCAGCTTTTCCTAACAGTAAGCAAGTGGGATGCTTCTTCCACTTTACACAGTGTGTTTATCGCAAGACACAGATGGAAGGCCTTTTTGGATTTTTAACATTTTTTTAATAAAGTAATGTGTTTTTAACATACCTGGATCAACTCAGGCAGCGACTGAATAACTAACTACTTCACTTCCTGCTTACACATGGTAACGAAGGGGTAACTAAGGTGTCGACTGATTTACTAACTACTTCACTTCCTACCTACACATGGTAACTAAGGGGTAACTAAGGACAGACTATTTCTAAGGGCTATCAGTACTAATACGGTAAGGATATTTTGTTGCTTTCTGCTGTTGTAATGTTAATTTGTTTTGCAATGCATATGGGAGTGAAAAGTGGCAGACGGGAGTGAACTGACACTGTATTGAGTTGTTACAGGAGCGAACTTTCGTTGGAGCGAGTTGTTGGGACTGAATTTGTAAGAAGCGAATAGTCGGGAGCAAATTGTCATGCTCCCTCAAAAACCATACAAGATGCCATAACAAAACTTTTCACATCTTGAGACTCTGACAGTCTGACCACACTTGTCAAATTTTTGCTATTTTGTAAAACAATGGCAAAGTTATTAAGGTGCAAATACAGGAGTTTGGCATTGAACATAAAAACTGCACAAACAGCTCCCTCCCATGGCATGTTACAAACAACCATGTAATGAAAAAATACACAAAAACAAGCACCACCATACAACTTGAAAATGTAAAAAAAATGATTTACTTATGATATCACAGGTTAAAAACATCCATCTCAGACACATACAAAACATTAGTAAGCTTCATCGTTAAACATATAATTTGCTGTGTGCAAATTACAGCATGCTTCAACAAATTGCAGGAGGGTAGCATCTTTCAGAAAAAGAGATGTGCAAGAACAAGGGGGCTCAATTTGAAGATAGAGGTGGATGGCTCAGGGGCAATGTAAGGAAGTATTTTTTCACAGAGAGGGTGGTGGATGCATGGAATGGCTTTCTTGAGGAGGTTGTGGGGTCATAAAACTGTGGGGGAATTCAAGAATGCATGGGACAGACATAAAGCAATTCTAGTGGGGGGTAGGAGGAAGTAGGCTGTTGGTTAACTGGGATCTGCAGCTTATCCAATAGGCAGGGAAATGGGCAGACCGAGTGGGCCAAGTGGGCCTTATCTGCCATCAAAGTCTATGTTTCTATGCTGTGTGCTGCGTGCTGCATGCTGGGAGAGCAGGAGACAATGAGAAAAACACACTCCAACTATTTTGCTCATTAGCCTCTTCAGGGAGTGACTTGAAGTGTTGTGAAATGGCTATTTATATGCCCAGTAGAGAGCACTTTGATTATTGGGCACATAAATAGCCCTTTCACTTCTAATCTCCCTAAGAGCTAACAAGCAGAGCCAGTCAGGAGTGTGTTTTTTTCCATTGTCCCCTGCTCTCCCAGCATGTAACACACAGCACACAATTTGGTTCAGTTCACATCTGTCAGACAGATACTAATACGTACAACTAGGCCATACCTTTTCCGCCCCCCTGCCCATACATGCCAGCATCCACCAGAATTCCATCCTGGGCCCCACTCTCTTCTCCATCTTCATAAACAATCATCCTTCTGCTTGCTCACCCACCCATCTGCACATGTATGCTGACGACAGTGACATCTATACCTCTGGCCCCTCCCTCATGGAGACCCAATCATCAATGCAAGCTTCTTTCACAACTTTTCTCAAGTGGTTTGAGGCTAACTAACTGAAATACAACACAAAAAAAACTGTAGCCATGACCTTTGACTCCACCCAAAAACTTACCAACTCCCATCCCTCCCATCTTTTGAGTCCTTGGATGGCACAAACATTGAAAGTGCTCAATCCTTCAAGTATCAAGGGGTCTAACTCAATCCTAAGTTAGACCTCTCACTTCATGTGGACTCCATCTACTCTAAACTCTGGCCCAATCTGGGAGTGGTGCATAGGATCAAAGAATACCTCTCACTCCCTATCTGCAAAGAGCTTCTTACCAAGCTAATCCTCCCCTCAATAGACTACACTAACATAGTCTATAGCTCAGCCCCCAAATCGTCTCTAGCTAAACCTGACCCCCTTTGCAATGCTTTCTGTCATTTTGCCACCAACCTCCCATTTCATGCCCACCACTGCTCCCTCTACTCGGCACTATCGCTCTCCTTTCCTCTTTAGAATATTGGTAGCTAGTTCACTGTGCCACTTTTGTCAGCAAGTTCTGGTTCAATGCCTTCCCCCCATCTCTCAAACCTTCTACCCCCCCCAACATCAGGCTATTACCTCCGAACCCATGACTCCCACATCTTCTCTCTCCCCGTACCCGATCTGAATCAGGAAAGATAGCTTTCTCATGCAGACTTCCTGACCTTTGGAATCAACTTCCCCACTACATCTGCCTCACCCCCTCCCTAGCCATGCTCAAAATGCAATTAAAACTTCACCCTCCCCGACTGCCACTGCCCCCCACCCCACCATTACTCCCTCCCCCATGCCTCCCTCTTCTTACCAATACCTCCCTTTTCTCACATCTGACTCCTGCCCCGCTCTATGTCCTACTCCTCCATAATCACCCTTCCCTGTCCCTGAATCCTCCTTTCACCCCCTCTCTACTGCTGTATGGAGCCTACCTTACCCCTCCTCTAATTTTGTCATGTAAAGCTAACTTAGCCATGAATAATACCTATGGTACTGCAACTTGACAAATATGGTATAAAACTGTCTGTCACACCTCACTTGTAAATCTGCTGTAAATATTATAACTGTATATTTGTTCTTGTGACTTACTTTGTCAAACATATTTACATGATTGTTGTCAAATTTGTCTATTGTAACTTCCATTGCCCTTTCCTCTGGGTAACACCTGGAGATGAGCCTCAGCTCAGTGCACCTTTCCTGGTTATCAAATTTTAAATAAATAAATAAAATGCTGTAGTTCATACACAGCGAATTATGTTTTACAATGGAGCTGACTAATGTTTTGTATATGTTTAAGAGGATGTTTTTAACCTGGGCTATCAAGAGTAAATAAATTAATTTTTATACATTTTTCAAGCCATGTGGTGGTGCTCGTTGTTGTATGTTTTTTTAACATTGAACAGCCTAAGCCAACTCTAACTACAGGACACTATCATGACCCTATAACAAAGCAACATTCAGTGCTACAGGTGTTACCGTTTTCCATAGTGTGTTATAGAGTCAACAACTGTACCTGTTACAGTTTGAGTTAAAACATTCCAACGTAAATAATTCTTCTATTCAGTTTGCTATTGCACCTGACAAAGGGACCTGTTGGGCCCCAAAAGCTTGAGTACTATACCATCTCAGTACAAACATTTGTTTGTCCAAAAAATGTATCACACTATCCTGAAAGTCCTATTTTCCAATGACCAATATAGCCAAACTCTTTTTTTAGTTAGTTAAGTTAAAAACTTTAGTAATGCATTACATTTTCAAAATATAAAAAATGTAACTGATAAGCAGCAGGGAATTCCCAGCCTCCCTGTACAAAACGGGGTACTAAATGAGGTAAGGACTATGGTGGAAAGGTCAGTGGGGAGCAGGACAGGGGTAGGTGGAGAAAGCAAAGTCATTGAGGACAGGGGTGGTGCTACAAGAGGTAAAGCCATCAAAAAATGGAGCGCAATGAGTACCAATGCCCATAGTCTTGGTGACAAGCTTCCTGAATTAGTGGCCCTGATGGAGGAGAAACATCTGGATATCGTGGCAGTCACAGAAACATGGTACACACAGAACCATGACTGGGTCATAAACATACCAGGATACACTATCTACAGGAGGTACAAGGAGGGTAAAAGAGGAGGAAGAGTAGCTCTCTACATAAGGGAAGGAATCAAAGCAACAGAACAAAAGGGTAAACAGGGAGGAGAAGAAGGACTGTGGGTCAATTTGGAGACAGGCAATGGCACCACAATCCACACGGGGTGGTATACAGACCCTATCTCAGGGGGAGGAAATGGACAAGGAAATGAAAGAAAGTATCCTTAGAATGGCAGAAAAAGGGGAGATATTGCTGATGGGGGATCTGAATGTGCCAGATGTTAACTGGAGTGCATTTGCAGCAGCCACTTCTAAGAGTAGGTTCATTCTAGATGCCTTACATGGGGCATGTCTTACACAACTAGTATTGGAACCCACTCGAGAGGGAGCAATCTTAGACCTGGTACTTTCAAATGGAGATGGCGAGAGGATCACAGATTTAGAAGCGGGTAGCCATCAGGGGAACTAGTGACCATTGAACAGTATGGTTCACGATAAACACAGCATTAGAGTCAAGCCATACAAAGGCAAAGGTACTGGGCTTCAGGAGGGCTGACTTTGCCAAAATGAGTGAGTGCCTAAGGAATAAACTAGCAAATGGGCAGGAAGGAGGGGAGCAAGAACAATGGGGGAATAATCAAAACTGCCATCCTAGAGGCAACAAGCCTTTGTGTGAAGCAAATTAAACAAAACAATGTAAGAAAGCACTATGGTTCTCAAAGGAGGTGGCAGTGAAGGTTAGGAAGAAAATGAGAGCATTCAGGAAGTACAAGGAATCACAGAAGGAGAAGGACAGATAATTGTATCACTTAAAGCAAAAGGAAGCAGGAAAGGCAGTCAGAACAGCAAAGGCCCAAACTGAGGAAAAGATACCCAATGCAGTTAAGAAGGGGGATAAAACCTTTTATAGGTACATCAGGGAGTGAAGGAAGACCAAGAGAGGGATAGAGAGGCTTAATAAAGGGGATTAGGGTGGGCAGAGGGTGACTGTGAAAAGGCAGAGATACTAAACAAATATTTTTGCATAGTATTCACAGATGAAGAGGGGGAGCTACCTAAACCAAACAATAGAAACATGCTGGATATGGGGGTTGATACCAGCCCATTCACAGAAGAAAGGGTTCTGAAAGAACTCTTAAAACTGAAGGTGAACAAAGCAAAGGGGCCTGATGGGATTCATCCCAGAATCCTGAAAGAACTAAGGGTAGAACTAGTGACACCACTGACTACACTTTTTAACAAATCATGGGAGGATGGGGCAGTGCCTGAGGACTGGAGGAGGGAAGATGTTATTCCACTTTACAAAAGTGGTAGCAGGGCAGAAGCACAAAACTACAGACCTGTTAGTTTAATCTCAGTGATTGGGAAAATGATGAAATCACTTCTGAAGGAAAGAACTGTTGAGTACCTAGAGGCCAGAGGGGCACAGGACCCAAGGCAGCATGGATTCACAGCGGGAAGGTCTTGTCAGATGAATTTAATAGATTTATTTGACTGGGTAACCAGAATAGTAGATCAGGGAGGGGCTGTGGGCATGGTCTACCTACACTTTAGCGAGGCATTTGACACAGTCCCACACAAAAGATTAATATACAAGTTGGTCAGCCTGGGAGTGGGCCCCAAGATGGTAGCCTGGATAAAGAATTCTCTGGAGAACAGAACACAGAGGGTAACAGTAAACAGAGTCCACTCTAAAGAAAAGGGGGTTACTAGTGGGGTACCACAGGGTTCAGTACTAGGACCGGTCCTCTTTAATGTCTTTACAAGTGACATTGCAGAGGGACTGGAAGGAAAAGTATGTCTCTTTACAGATGACACAAAGATCTGCAACAGAGTTGATATACAAGGTGGGGTGGAAAGGATGAGAAGGGGCTTGGCAAGGTTGGAGGAATGGTCAAATGTATGGCACCTTAGATACAGTGCTAAGAAGTGCAAAGTAATGCACCTGGGAAATAAAAACCCAGGGGAAGAGTACACAATGGGGGGTGAGATATTAACAACAACAAAAATGTTAAGGGACCTAGGGGTAGTCATATCAGATGACCTAAAGGTGAGCAAGCAATGTGAGAAGGCAGTAGGGAGGGCTGGGGAATACTGGGATGTATAGGTGAGAGGCATCACCAGCAGAAAACAGAGTTGTTATCCCTCTGTACAGACAGTTGGTGAGACCCATCTGAAATACTATGTCCAGTTCTGGAGACCCCATCCTTGCAAGGACATAGACAGGATGGAAGCAGTCCAGAGGAGGGCAACTAAAATGGTGTAAGGTCTGCAAGAGAAGCCATATGAGGACAGACTAAAGGAGATTAATATGTATACCCTTGAGGAAAGCAGGGACAGGAGGGACACGATAGAAACTTTGAAGTACCTCAGTGGAATCAACAAAGTCCAAGAGGGTAGTATCTTTCAGAAAAAGAGGTGTGCAAGAACAAGGGGGAACAATTTGAAGCTAGAGGGGGGATTGCTCAGAGGTAATGTGAGGAAGTATTTTTTCACGGAGAGGGTTGTGGATGCATGGAACAGCCTTCCTGAGGAGATTGTGGAGTCAAAAACAGTGGTGGAATTCAAGAAAGCATGGGATAGTCATAAGCCAATGCTAGGGGTTGGGGGTAGGAAGATTAGGATTAGCTAGGATCTGCAGCTTTTCCATTAGGTAGGGAAATGGGCAGACTGGGTGGGCCAAGTGTTCCTTATCTGCCATCAAATTCTATAAGCTTTATTGTGTACAGAAATCAAAAAAATAATTTTTATTCTTTGGGCGAACATCCCTACTTTAGATTTCAAATTCAGGAGAGAAGGTGCCATTTAGTCTGAAGGTTATTTAGTCACTTATATTAAAAAAAAACTAGTGTTTCATCAAAAGACTTTTGAATATTTTCAGATCTAGTGAACCATTATAATCCAAAAAATGAAACAGAGAGTGCAATTGATTGGAGGTCCAACACAAATCTTTAGAAAATGACCTGTAAGGTTATGTAACCAACTCACAGGCTAAGGGTTTGGGTCTGGTTACTACATTCCCTCAGGCTTTTGATTGTTAAAATCCCAAATTCTTAGGAGTTAAGCTTTTTGTGCAAAAAATGAGTTATAGAAGACCTTCAAAAATTCTAAAGGGTATTTTTACAGGTGCATAGAGAAATTATTGATACTATTAGTTACTAGTTCCTAGGCCAAAGCTTGATCTCTCTCTTGAAATGGAACATATCTTCTTTAACACAGTAATAGATATTGACATAAAAAGCCATGCTACAATATCCTCCAGGGGAAGTTCAACTGAGTCAGAATTGTGCCCCTTATACTCTCTCACATTTTTGAAATACATGGAAATCAAGACACCATATCTCATTATTGGACTGAACTAAATCACAATAACAAATAAGAGGTAAAACTCCAGATCAGTTTTGTTTATAAAACAATTGACTGGCGTCATAAAGTTCTAGCCTGACTTTGATAGTCTTCCATCTTCTGAGTCACCTACGGGATCCAAGTAATATTTCCCCTATGTATTGCTTTTAATTAGGCACTAGCCATATATGCAATCAGAATTTATTTTATTATTTCAATGGCCTTCTATATAGAGTTGTCCCTAACTCTTCTTTTAAGAAGAGGCACCATTTCATGTCATGGTCTATACAGACTATTGCTGAACAAGTGAACTAAATCCAAGGGATAAATTATCTTTTGTGTGAATATTTTATGTGGAAAAAGTACTTCTAAATGGAAGAGATTTATTTGTTCATCAAAACATAGTCTAGGAAATCTTTCAGTAGAGACAGTAAAAAGTTTCAAATATATAAAGAAATTTGCTCGACAACTAAGGTTTCTAAAGAAAGTTGGCCAAGCTCCACATGAAGTATTTGAGGTGGACACTAACTGGGGAACTTTTACTAGATGTCTGCAGCTTTTTTTTATTGTAGTTTTAAGTTTGTTTATTTTACTCATTCCCCAGATTTCTGCACATTACAAGGAAGATTTCATTTTTAGTTAAGAGCTCTTAAAATACAGGTAATTGATTCTCCACCATATTTGTAGTCGAATAAGCTAGCTGTCCCATTGGCACAGCAGTAGGGCTACTGCTTACAGTGCTGGTCGCCCTGGTTTAGGAACAACCCAGGGTCATTGGGGGCTGGCCAGGAAGGAGTACTGAACATCCCAAGAGAAGCATAGAAATATAGACTTTGATGGCAAATAAGGACCGCTTGGCCCACCTAGTCTGCCCATTTCCCTACGTACAGGATAAGCTGCAGATCGTAGTTAACCAACAGCCTATGTCCTACCCCCCACAAGAATTGCCTTATGTCTGTCCCATGCATTCTTGAATTCTCCAACAGTTCAGACCCCACAACCTCCTCAGGAAGGCTGTTCCATGCGTCCACCACCCTCTGTGAAAAAATACTTCCTCACATTGCCCCTGAGCTGTCCCCCCTCTATCTTCAAATTTTGTCCCCTTGTTCTTGCATATCTCTTTTTCTGAAAGATGCTACCCTCTTGTACTTTGTTGATTCCACAGAGGTACTTAAAAGTTTCTATCACGTACTCCCTCTCTTTCCTTTCCTCAAGGATATACATATTAAACTCCTTTATTCTCTCCTCATACAGCTTCTCTTGCAGACCCTGCACCATTTTAGTTGCCCTCCTCTGGACTGCCTCCATCCTGTCTATGTCCTTTCGGAGATGGGGTCTCCAGAACTGGACACAGTACTCTAGATGGGGTCTCACCAACTGTCTGTACAGAGGGATAACAACTTCCTGTTTTCTGCTGGTGATGCCTCTCCCTATACATCCCAGTATCCCCCCAGCACTCCCTACTGCCTTCTCACATTGCTTGCTAACATTAAGGTCTTCTGGTATGATTACCCGCGGATCCCTTTCCATTTTTGTTGTTGTTACTACCCCCCATTGTGTAATCTTCCCCTGGGTTCTTCTTTCCCAGGTGTATTATTTTGCACTTCTTTGCATTGAATCCAAGCTGCCATACTTCTAAACATTCCCCCAACCTTGCCAAGTCCCTTCTCATCCTTTCCATGCCTCCTTGTGTATCAACCCAGTTGCAGATCTTTGTATCATCTGCAAAGACACATACTTTTCCTTCCAGTCCCTCTGCAATGTCACTTATAAAGACATTGAAAAGGACTGGACCCAGTACTGAACCCTACGGTACCCCACTGGTAACCCCTCTTTCTTCAGAGTGGACTCCATTTACAATTACCTTCTGTGTCCTGTTGTCCAGCCAATGTTTTACCCAGGCTACCACCCTGGGACCCACTCCCAGGCTGGTTAATTTGATTATTAACCTTTTGTGTGGGATTGTGTCAAATACCTTGCTAAAGTCTAGGTAGGCCATGTCCACAGCCCCTCCCTGGTCTACTACTTTGGTCACTAAGTCAAAGAAATCAATTAGATTCATCTGACATGACCTTCCCACTGTGAACCCATGCTGCCTTGGGTCATGTGCCCCACTGCCTCTAGGTACTCAACAATTCTTTCCTTCAGAAGTGATTCCATCACTTTCCCTACCACAGAGGTCAAACTGACAGGTCTGTAGTTTCCTGCCTCTCTCTTGCTCCCACTTTTGGGAAGGGGAATCACATCTGCCTTCCTCCAGTCCTCAGGAACCACACCATCCTCCCATGATTTCTTAAAAAGGGTAGTCAGTGTCACTGATTCTCCCCTTAATTCTTTTAGAATTCTGGTGTGAATTCCATCAGACCCCATTGCTTAGTCCACCTTCAGTTTTAGGAGTTCTTTCAGAACCCTTTCTTCTTCGAAAGGACTGGGATCAACCCCCCCATCCAGAGTGCTTCTGCTAATTGGATTAGGCACCTCCCCCCTCCTCTTTGTGAATACTGAGCAGAAGTATTTGTTCAGTATCCCTGCTTTTTCACTGTCCTTCTCTGTCCACGCACTGTCCTTTCTGTTCGGCCTCATTATCACTCCCTTTGTCTTTCTGCACTCTCTGATGTACTCATAAAAGGTTTTATCCCCCTTCTTAACCGAGTTGGCTATCTTTTCCTCATTGTGGGCCTTTGCTATTCTGACTTTCCTCCCTGCTTCTTTCTGTCTTAACTGGTACAGCTCTCTGTCCTGCTCCTTCTGTGTTTCCTTATACTTCCTAAATGCTATCTTTTTCTCTCTAACTTCCCCACCACCTCTTTTGAGAACCATAGTGGCTTTTTCTTTCATTTTGATTTATTTGCTTCACACAAGGGCGTGTTGCCTCTTTGATGGCAGTTTTGATGTTTCCCCATTGTTGCTCCACCCCTCCTTCTATCCTGTTTGCTAGCGCTTTTCTAAGGCACTATCCCATTTTGCCAAAGTCAGCCCTCCTGAAGTCCAGTACCCTCACTTTTGTATGGCTTGACTCTGTAGCTGAGTTTATCATGAACCACACTGTTTGGTGGTCACTTGTTCCCAGATGGCTACCCACTTCTAGATCTGAGATCCTCTCACTGTCCCCATTTGAGAGTACAAGGTCTAAGATAGCTCCCCCCAAAGTGGGTTCCAAAACTACATGTCTGAGGCACACCACCTGTATGGCATCAAGAATGGCCCTGCTCTTGAATGTGGCTACAGCAGAAGTGCTCCAGTTAACATCTGGCATATTCAGGTCCTCCATCAACAGTATCTCCCCTTTCTCTGCCATCATAAGGATGCCTTCTATCATATTCTTGTCCATTCCCTCTCCCTGACATGGGGGTCTGTATACAACCCCTGTGCAGATTGTGGTGCCATTTCCAGTCTCTAAGGTGACCCACAGTGGCTCCTCTCCTCTCTGTTTACTCTTTTGTACCATTGTTTTATCACTTCCCTTACATAGAGAACTACTCTTCCCCCTCTTCTACTCTCCCTGTCTCTCCTGTAGGTTGCGTAACCTGGTATGTTAACATCCCAGTCATGGTTCTCTGTGTACCAAATTTCTGTGACTGCTATGATATCCAGGCATCCCTCTTCCATCAAAGTGACAAGTTCAGGAACTTGTTGCCCAGACTATGGGCATTGGTACTCATTGCCCTCCATTTCTTGATGGCCTTACCTCTTTTTGCCCCATCCCTGTCCTTATTGCCTTTATAATTTTCTCCATTTACCCCTGCCCTTCTCCCTATCAACATCTCTAGCTTGGTGTTTACCTCACTTACTACCCTGGTTTCTTTGGGGAGAGCTAGGATTTCCCTGCTCCTTTCCAGTGCCTCCCCCCTTAGCTAGTTTAAATGCTTGCCAATGAAGCACTTAAACATATTGCCTAGGATCTTGGTTCCCCTCCTGGACAGATACAGACTATCATGCCAGTATAGGCCTGCATCACTAAAGGTGGAACCCCAGTCCCCAGTGAAGCCAAATCCCTGAGCTCTGCACCAGTTTTTCAACCACTGATTTAATCCCATGGTGTGGAGCACCCTAGCCTCATCCATGCCATAGACAGGCAGCACCTCTGAGAAGGTTACTGTGCATGCTACTTGTCTAAGGCTTCTCCTCAACTCGACAAATGCTTCCTGCACTGCTCTGATCCCTTTTCTCAGCCAGGTCATTTGTCCCTAGGTGGACAATGACTTCTAGTTCCCTTCCCCGTGCAGCTGCTCCAGCAATCCTGAGGATTCGCTCCCTGTCCCTCCAAGCAATGGTGCCAGACAGGCACCACACCTCCCTCTCCCCTTCATCCCCCAGTTCTACCCCCCCAACAATGGAGTCCCCCACCAGGAGTTGTTTCCTTCCCCTGTCCCATGCCACCCTCCTGTGGGTCTCCTTTGTGGAGGTTCCCAGCATCCTTCTTGGTCTCCACTGTGGGTGCCTCCATAGAGTAACCACACTTTGCCAGAAAGGCAAATGAATTGCGGAGAGGTACAACTGGAGGGATGCACCTCCGTTCCACCACCCTCACCCTCCCTGAGCTCACTGTGGTCCAACTACTCCTCTTTCTTGGCAATCTCTGAGGCAATGGCAGTGGCCCTGGGTGGTTCCTGGGTGGGAGAGGAGGTCCCCCAAATCCTGGCCAACTCAGCCTGGAGATGAGCAACCTCCTCCCCTCAGCCCAGAGAGGTGTCTGCAGATGGGACAACACTGCATCCTCAAGAACATCTCCCGGAAGACTGCTGCTCCACAGACACTGCACTGCACCACTCCCATCATGTCTTATTTCTGGCCCCTTAACTGTTGCCTGGAATACATACTCTTGCCTCTGTTTATTTTTTTGTTTTTATTTTTTCTCTCTACTTACTTACTGCCTCTGTGCCCTTTAAGCTCCTGATCTTCCTGTTCTGAGACAAGACGTTCCTATATTTCTCAGTAGTTTTCTTACTTGCTCAGAGTCAGATCTCCAGCAGCTGCGGGGGGCGGAGAGCTACTTTTTTCCTTCTAGGATGGTGAGTCTTTTGGGGCTCTGTGATCACTCACTTCCTGCTCCCAAACTGGAAGTTCCTGTTGTCAGTCAAATCTTGTGCCTATAAAAGTAGAACTAGCTTAGGGTTGGGAGTGGAGGGAAGGGGAGGGAAGGAGGGCAATATAGTCCCAGTAGAGAAGTATAGGTATAACAGCAGCTCCTTCTTCTTTGCATTCTCTGCCTGTTCTCTGGCAGAAGCTATCTAGAGCAGTTTTTAAATCTGGCTTTAACATGGCTTCCTTCTAGATATGCCACTCCCCCCTACTTCATAGCTGTTTCTACACTTACTTAATTGCACAGATAACAATTCCCTTCAGCCACTTGAGACAAACACCTAGATAACTGCTCAGATAACAGTTCACTTCAGCCAACTCAGACAAACACACTAACTTTTTTTTGTTTTGTTTTTACCCTAAATTGAAGGCCCCAGTAGCAGAGTTCTAGTTCTTTGGTCCCAGTAGAGAAGTATAGTTATAACAGCAGTTATAACAGCAGCTCCTTCTTCTTGGTGTTCTCTGCCTTTTCTCTTGCTATATGCTATAAGAGATGTGTTTTTCCTTGAGGGAGGGAGGGAGGCAGGAAGGGAGGGACACTGTCTGCTTTGCTCTACTGCCACCTGTGTTACCACAGGCGGCACTGTAGTTGAGGCGGTAGCATGAGTGGACGAGACACTGGCCAGTGACTCATGCTTTGCAAACTTTGCATGCGCACCTGCATTGGTCTCCTTTGTGTGTGATGTCTTCAAGGGGAGAGACTAGGAAACAGGAAAAAGCAAGGCCCTGGTGCCACCTTCTGAGGGACCCTGTTTAGTGTAAAATGGCAGAATGAATAGAAGAGTTTTTCCAGTTTGCCAAGTGGAGTTTTGGAGTCTGCACTGTAGACCCCATACATGTGCTTAAACACTGGCAAGATTGTCTTGGCTGCAATCTCATAGTTTGCCAGGAGTGGGAGGTAGGATTTGTTGTGGATCCGGGAGTTGTTCTGGGGGAGGGATGTTTTGTGAGTGGAATTGACGTGAGTAGAAGAACTGAGGTTTCAATTTAACCACACATTGAGGTAGTTATAAAACAAAGGAGAATGTGCTCTTGGTACATTCAAGAAGCAGGTCCACCTCTGGTTCCAATGAAAGCTGCCTACAAGCCAAGAGTGGTGGGGAGAGGCTTGACAGCAGTTGGGATTATTTTTTTTAAGTGCCTTGATTGTGTAAGGTATGTGGGATGGGCCAGTTAAGAGGTGAGAGGACATTGTAGGAGGTTAAAGGGTGGGATTGTTTTTGACCGCAAGAGACTTCATTGTGGTAGGGGAGCTGTCATGTGACTGACTATTGCCAATCAGACACTAGCAATCTAGTAATTATTGTATTTGCCACAGGGCCGAGCACCCCTATGTGTGAAGACCATGAGGCAGGAGGGGGGATTCTGTAGGGGCATCCATAGGGAAGTATGCAGAGGTCCACATGGAGTTCTGTCTACCGCTCCAGAACAAGTGCCTCTTATTATTTCTGTCTTTATTTTTCTCTTTACCCTACAATCACCCACAGGATTGTTATGCAAAAAACATTATTATATATGTTATATGTTGTGTATAGTGTGTTTTTTCAGATCTGGATTCTTGTTAAAGTATTTTAATTAATTTCTAGTTAGCTTTTTGTATCAAAGTTAATAAATTATTTATTGTCCTGTCAATGCAATACATTTAACTCTTTGATACATTGACTAGAATAGCTGATAATCCTTTATTAGCCTAGATTAACAATAAAATAGATAGTTTGGGGGGGTCAAAGAGATGAATGCAGCACTCAGATCCATATTTCAGACATGCACTGCATCCTTGCAAAAGCTTCAGGATGCTTGTGGCACATTTGCAAACATCCTGCTGCACTTGAGACACTTGCCACTTTTTTTGGACACAAAATGGCACATGCATCTAATTTAGACACACGCACTATTTGTGGGATGCAAGTTGGTGTGTCTGCAGCCAGAAGTTAGACCACCTTATAGGTGGTCTCACTACCTGGATGGACGCATCTATAAAATAAACTCAGGTTTCTGGAAATTCCACCATATGTCTTTAAGAAACATAGCTATTTAATGGGAACCATCACCTCCATGATCCTGCCCCTGATGAAGATTCCTCGTGAATCAAAGTGCCGGGCATTGGTGAGAGGCGCGGCAAGTAGTTAGATGCAATTTGTGCACTGAGCCTTTTTTGTAATTAACACAGCCCTGCACTGCACTGGAAATGCAGGGTGTGGTTTAAATGCTGTTATTTGTTGCTGTTTTATTTGCTTTATATGCTGCTGCTTTGTGACTTTGCTGGAAAATAAATACAGCATCAGAGCTGACAAACTGGAATTTCAAGCAGCAGACTATGTTTTATGTCTGGGCACCAGGCAGAAAGCTCCACATTTGCAGCAGTTGGATTTGCGTGAGTCTAGCTACCCTTTGTGTGAGCTTTCCTTAAATGTTCTGGTAGCACAGTTTGCAATGTGGACTGGCTGAGTGCAGTTTTACAGTTTTCATCAACCAAAGGTAAATGTCTCCTGGCTCACCCGCCAAGGGTACCGTATATTGTATATGCTGTATAGGTGTCTGTAATTAGATCATCTCAACACTGCACTGTTGACCAGTATCCTAGGTCTACTAGAAGGGACTGGAAGGTATTGTGGTTTAGGTACTTCCCAGAGAAAGGCCCTATGAGAAGCAAGACTGTAACTGAGGTCTGTACAATGAAAGTAGCTGTGACATCAGTAGGTGCCCTACCCATCTCTAAGACATACTATAGGTAAAGGCCACCTAGTACTGTTAAGGAACTATTCCCTATCTAAGGTAAAGTAAAGTCAACTTCCTATCTGGGGTACAGCTGTATCGAGAATGCAGGGGTACATTTCTGGAGAGATTGGGCAGTATATGGAGACTGTAGGACAAATGTGGTTAGAAGAGTGCTCTGGGACGATGGTTGCTGCCTTAGCTATAGAAAGACCTATGCCCTCATTACTGAGTTACATGCTGCAAGAGCTGAGATACAATACATGTCTTGAAAACCAGGTCCAACTAGGCAGTAGGGTCACTACATGAGCCACTCCCTGCCACCCAATATATTTTCGTACAACAGAAGGGTGTTGAACTGAAAAGAAGGGAGTGACAGGGTGGTGGAGGGAGGACAGATAAGTGTGAAACCAGGGGTACCACAACCATGAATCAGTTTCTACCACTGAAACACATATTCAGGCCGAGTTCTGCACTAAGTAGGTCAGTGGTGGTGTTCACAAGGAGGTGGGCATTGCACCTGGTTTGAAGGGAAGTCAGATGTTAGGCAGCAGAAGAAATGTGATAGTGGTGGGACTCTCCATAGTGATGGGAGTGGAGTGGATGGTGTGTCTCACTGACTCAGAAATGAGGATAGGTTACTGTACTTCTGAGGCCACAACAGTCAATCTCAGATGAAAGATGGTGGAGCTATTTAGGAAGGCAGGAAAAAGGACACACACTGTGGTGCATGGAGGCACAAACTTGGCCAGGGCATGTGTGAAAATGGTTCAGTAGTGTTTCTGCACTCTAGGAAGATCCCTGAAGAAGAGAGCAAATTTGCTAACCTTCGGTAAGGTTTTACCAAGGCAACACAAGGGGAAGAAATGGCAGTACAGAATATTTGAATTTATTGTGTGGCAAAAGGGATAGTTCAGGGAGAAGGGGTTTCAGCATCTGAGGGAACTTGGTGCACTAATGGAGAGGATGGAATCTTTTCTAAACGGGATGGGTTACACACTGCCTGGGAGGGAACCAGGATGCCAGGTCAGACGTTTAAGAATTACATCAAGCCCCAGTTCAACTAAATAAGGGAGAGGCATTGCAGATGGAGCCAGATACACCTACACAAGTAAATGGTGGTTAAGTAGGTTTCCCCAGAAAAAGAAAGCGTCAAACAGGGAATCAGCAAACCCAGAAATAATAGCCATCACTATGAGGAAAAACAATGGGGAGGATAAACAGAGATGGGTGAGATGCTAATAATAGAGAGGATAGAGTCTTTTTGAAAGGGATGGTTTACATCTTACGTGGGAGAGCACCAGGATGCTACTGTAGGCCAGAAGTTATTAGGTTGTATTATTAGGTTTTACCCATTTCTTAATTTTGTACCTTCTCCTATCTGGTTTTTCATATTTTCTCCTATATTCTATCCCATTGTGCCCCACCCCCTTTTGTTTAAATTGTGTTTTATGCATACTTATTTATTTTAATTCCGGCCCTGCATTGTTGGTTGACATCATTTACAACCTCAGCTGTTGCTCCTTGATTAATTATTACTACCCCCACCCACATACACACGCACGTGCACTATTTTAACATGTAAATTGATGCCTTTAAGGGCTTCAGTAGATTATCCCTTGTGACTCTTTGTGCCTGCTAATTGTAAGCTTATTTTATTCTGTTTTTTTTTTTTTGCCATTTTTTGGCATTTCACTAATTTATTTTATTCTTCCCTTTGTTTCACTGTCTGTTAAGCCCAGCTGATTTCATTTCCCCATCTGTTTAATTTCCTCCTTCTACCTTTTTGTCTCTCTCCTTTTTACTTGTTATTTATTTGTTTATATTGTCTTTGCACTTTTTCTCCACTATGCTGTTAACCTCTCTGGTGCTTCTTACCCTCTTCACTTCTTTCATCTCACTTCCACAATCTTCTGCCTTCTCCCCCCATTTTAGCCACTTCCCCTCCTCATCTCCTACTCTCCCCTCTTGCTCTCTTCTTCTCTCCTCCATTTCCCTTGAAGTCGTTGGTGTCAAATTCTTCCTGCTCCTTGGCTTGATCTTGAAGCTTTCTTGCACTTTCTGTCCCCCCATTCACCCTCCACTACTTCTCATCTGTCTCCCTTTTTCAGGCAGTATTCTGGTTCTTTAAAGCTCCTTATTGCCTTGTGACTTTTGTCAGCAGGTGACATTGAACTTAATCCTGGTCCCTTTACTACTTCATCCTTACAACTTCCCAAGGGACTGAATATTGCCCATTTAAACATCCACAGCCTTCTCCCAAAAATTGACCAACCACAACCTATCATGCTTAACCTAAGGTCGGATGTCCTACCTGTTTCTGAATCCTGGCTCTCTTAGTAGGTACAGAATTCTGCTGTAAATATCTTTGGCTACATTCTAGCTAGGCAAGACTGTACAAAGAGGGGTGGTGGTGTTGCTGTTTATACAATAGGAGTGAGCAGATAACCCATTAAATAAAAACAGGTATTCTCACTGCAGAATGACAACTCCAGTTATCACACTGTGATTAGATCATCACAGTGTGATAACTCCATTACACAAAAAAAAAAACAGCACAAAACACATTCATATTGTAAAAAATGGATATGTGCTGGGCAGTTATGTGGTAGCTGAAATATCAGCACTCGTGGCAACTGAGCTCAGGGTTGAATCACTCATGGCTCCGCATAACCCTGAGCTCACTTGCCACTCATGTTGATATTTCAGCTATCACATAGCTGCCCATCACATATCCCCTTATTACATATCCACCACTATCAAATTTGTGACTGTCTCGTCCCCCTCTCTTATGAGCTGCTCCTACTCAAACTCTCCTTTCCTTTTTTCTGTCCCTATCTTTGCTGATGGTGAGCTTTATATTTTCGGTGACTTTAATATAAATTGGATCTTCCCCAATACAAATTAAATTGTTCAAATGTAAATTTGCTACAATTGACTCAGTTGTTCTCTGACCCCACTTGCCTAAACTTTAAATCACTGTTTGTTAAACCGGGTCCTCTCATCTCATCCTCACCAGATTGTGGATGCAGGAATCCATCCTGATGTACTCATTGACCATAATATGGTGTACTGTGTGTGCATGGTACATCATAGATACTTAGATACATAGACAGTGTCGGCAGATAAGGGCCTATGGCCCACCCAGTCTGCATATTTGAGCTTGTAAATTCAGTTTATGTTTTCCTAGAAGTCTGTTGCCCCTTATCCCTGACCTCCAGAATTCCTTTATGTCTATCCTATGCATTCTTAAATCCCGTGATTGTTTCAGCCCCCACCACTTCCTCTGGCAGGGTGTTCCACTTGTCCACCACCCGTTCTGTGAAGAAATTCTTCCTCATGTTTCCTCTGAATCGTCCTCCCTCCAACTTCGTCCCATGCCCTCTAGTCCTGGAACATCTTTTTCGCTTAAAAATAGTGTATTCCTGCACCCTGTTCCTCCCTGTAAGATACTTGTATGTCTCTATCATATCCCCTCTCTCCCTCCTCTCCTCCAGGGAGTACATGTTCAGTTCCTTCAACCGGTCGTCATAGGACTTGTGATGCAATCCATGCAACATCTTTGTTGCCCTCCTCTGAACCTTCTCTACCCTGTCTATGTACTTACATAGGTATGGTCTCCAGAACTGTACACTGTACTCCAGGTGGGGCCTCACTAGTGTCTTGTATAACGGAATTATGACCTCCCTTTTCCTGCTGGTGATGCCCCTGCCTATACATCCCGGCATCCTATTTGCTTTGCCTGCTGCCTTGTCACACTGTTTCCTCACCTTGAGGTCATCAGAGATGATAACCCCAAGATCCCTTTCCTGCTTGGTGCATGCTATATCCTCACCCCCCAACTGATATATTGTGCCAGGGTTTTTGTACCCCATATGCATTATCTTGCACTTCCTTGGATTGAATTTCAACTGCCAAATCCCTGACCATTCTTCAAGTTTCTGCAGGTCCCTTCTCATTCTGTCTACACCCTCCAGCGTGTCTACTCTGTTACAGAGCTTTATGTCATCAATGAACAGTGAAATTCTGCCTTCTGGGTCCTGCGCAATGTCACTGATGAAGATGTTGAATAGGACCGGTCCCTGCACTGATCCCTGTGGTACCCCACTGGTCACTCTTCCGTCTGTGGAGTGACAGCCATTTACCACCACCCTCTGTGTCCTGCCACCCAGCCAGTTACCTACCCACCACACTACTGTCCTGCCCACACCCATATTCCCCAGTTTGTGTAATAGTCTTCTATGTGACACAGTGTCAAAGGCCTTGCTGAAATCCAGATAGACCATGTCCACTGCCCTCCCCTGATCCACCTCCCTAGACACCCAGTCAAAAAATTCAACGAGGTTGGTCTGACATGACCTCCCCCTGGTGAAACCATGCTGCCTTGGGTCCTGTAGTCCATTGACAACCAGATGTTCCACCAATCTCTCCTTCAGTAGTGCTTCCAAGATCTTCCCCAATACTGAGGTGAGGCTGACTGGTCTGTAGTTCCCTGCTTCCTCTTTGTTCCCACTTTTGTATAAGGGGACTACATCTGCCGTCCTCCAGTCTTTGGGTACCTCCCCTGTTTCCAGTGATCAGCTAAACAGGATAGCCAGAGGTTCAGCCACCACCTCTCTTAGTACTTTAAGGACCCTGGGGTGCACCCCATCTGGCTCCATTGCTTTATCAACTCTTATTACTTCCAGTTCCTTCAGGATCTTTTCTCATGCAAAGGGACTTGTGTCCATTTCTGCACCATTCTCACCCCTTGTACTCCCTTCAGACCCATTATCCTCCTCTTCCTCAGTAAATACTGAGCAGAAATACCTGTTCAATATGTCAGCTTTACTGTTGTCATCCTCCACACGGCCCCTATCCTCCCCCTTCAGTCTCACTATCCCTCCCTTTGTCTTTCTTTTTTCACTTATGTACCGGTAAAAGGTTTTGTCCCCTCTACCCACTGATTTTGCAATGTGTTCTTCTGTCTGAGCTTTTGCTTCCCTTACTGACCTCCTTGCCTCCCTTTGCTTCTCCTGGTACTTCTCCCTATCCCCTCCTGCCTGTGTCTTTTTGTATTGCCTGAATGCAATCTTTTGGGCTTTCACTTTCTTTGCTATCTCTTTGGAAAACCATAATGGTCTCCTCTTCCTTTTCCTCTTGCTAACCTGCTTAATGCATAATTCTGTTGTTCTTGTAATCCCCATTTTAAATATTGCCCACTGTTCCTCAACCGCTGATTCCTGTCCCATTCCCCTTAATGCATCTTTCAAGTATCTCCCCACTTTCCCAAAGTCTGCCCTCCTAAAATCCAGGATACGTGTTTTTGTGTGGTTTGGTTCTGCTCTTTTCTATGATTTCAAACCACAATGACTGGTGGACACTGTTCCCCAGGTGCTCCCCCACTGTTACCCCCATCACACTGTCCCTGTTTGTGAGCACAAGGTACAGTATTGCCTTCTGCCGAGTTGGTTCCATGACCAGTTGCTTGGGGAAGGCACCCTGAAGGGGAGTCCAGGATAAATCTGCTCCTAGTTGATGCTGCTGCTGGGATGCTCCAGTCCACGTCTGGAATATTGAAGTCTCCAACAAGTACTACCTCACCCTTGTCTGCCATCCTTTGGATGGCTAGCATCAGCTCACTATCTGTTTCTTCCTCCTGGGCTGGTGGTCTATAGACCACACCTGTGTGGATGGCTGTCCCCATTTTCCTTCCCAGCTTAACCCACAGTATCTCTCCCATTTTGTTCCTCCTGGATCTCTGTGGTCCTTATGTCATTTTTCACATACAGTGCCACTCCTCCTCCCTTCCTGCCTGCTCTGTCTCTTCTGAATATGTTGTAGCCAGGTATGGCCATCTCCCAGTCATGGTTATCATTACACCAGGTTTCAGTGATGGCCACAATGTCCAGGTCTGACTGCACCATGACAGCCTCCAGATCTTCCATCTTGTTGCTATGGCTCCTGGCATTTGCAGACATGGCTTTCCATGATTTGACCTCCCTAGACTGTTTCGCTGTTCTACTCCAGCCCCTTCCTTGGTTGTCCATTATCCCTGGTTCTCCTTGCTGTCTGCCCTTCTGCTGAAATTTGCCCCTTTTCTGCCTATCCACCTCTTGGGCACTAATCTCCATCTTTTGCACACTGCTTTGCAGAGATAGCCACTCCTCTGGTTCACTGGTTCCACTGCTAGCTGTGGGGGGTGAGCAAGTAGGTACCCTCCTTGCTGGCCTGCCACCCCCTTCTAGTTTAAATGCTTGTCAATGTAGCATTTAAACTTATCATTGAGTGCTTGGATTCCCCTCCAGGATGGATGCAGGCCGTCAGGCTTGAACAAACCTCCATCCCTCCAGGTGGGTCCCCAGTCACCAATGAATCCAAACCCTTCCTCACAGCACCAGTTCTTCAACCATGAGTTAAAGTTCCTGGTGCATGCACTCCTATGCTCTCCCTTGCCTCTCACAGGAAGTACTTCTGAGAAAGTGACAGAAGTAGCTACTTGCTTGAGACCCTTCCCCAATTACCTAAACTCTTCCTGAACTTCCTTTGGCTCCCCATTTGCCAGGTCATTAGTACCTAGGTGGATAATGACATCCAGCTCACCCTCCCATCTTGCCTTCCCAGTGATCCCCAGGATCTTCCTTCCATCCTTCCATGCCGTGGCACCTGGTAGGCACCTCACCTCCCTGTCCTTCCCCTCCTGTGCTCCTAGCTGAATCCCTCTTATGATGGAGTCCCCCCGATTCACTTCCTCCTCCTCTGGGTCCACTGCTTTTCCCGCTGAGGTCACCTCCTTGGCTAACCTCCACATCCTTTCCTTCCACTTCTCTGGGTACCTCTATTTGGTTGTCCTCATTTGCCAGTGTGGCATATGAGTTCTTGAGTGGAATAGGATCTGGGATGTGCCTTTGCCTGACTGCTTAACCTCCCTGAGCCCACTGTCATCCAAGTGCTCCTCGTTCTTGGCATCCTTTGAGGCAGTTGCATTGGACTGGGTGGTCTCTGGATAGGGGTGATGGTACTCCTGACCCAGTTTACTTCCACTCTGAGTCTGGCTACCTCATGCCACAGTCCAGAGAGATGCATGCAGATAGGGCAGCACCTCAGTGTCCAGAAGGTCTGCCTGAATATGGCTGCCCCATAGCCACTGCATTGCACCACTCCCCACATTATACTAAAATTTGCAGCAATTAAAGACAGCACAGAATTACACCACCACTACGTTTTAAATTTTCAACAGCCCAAAAACAATTCTAAGTAAAGACAACAAAGAAAGTACAGTGTCACTAAAAGCCCACAATCTAAGTTTAAAAAGAAAAATAGCAATTACCAGTTACTCTAAAGCACTGAATTGAATATGTTTCCTTCCTTCCTTCCCCTTCTGGCTTCTTCCTAACATCCTAACACCCCCCCCCCCCCCAATTTATTCACCTCAGGTCCTTTAGGTCACTGGACTTGTCCTTTCTCCTATTTGACCTAGGGGCAACTAATTGGTCTCTGATCTCAACAGCCAGTAATATCAGTCTTGTTCTGTATCCAAATGTATGGCTGTATGGGATTGTTATGCTCCCCTGAGAAAAAAACAGAGTACAGGTTTGTATCTTCCCTGGATTACAGCTGAGGTTATGGCTCACATCCGCGCTAGAGATCTTGCTTGGCATTCTTCTCAGATCACTGGCTCCCTGGCTGCTTCAGCAACCTATCTTCACCTCCGCAATACCTGTGCTAAAGCCATAAGACTTGCAAAGTTTGAGTATTTTGCATCCATACTGCAGAACAACACTAATCACCCCCCTGAGTTCTGGAAAGTTAGCCATTCCCTGTTCTTCCCTCTAACCCAGTCTTCCTCTTCTATTCTCAGGGTTGATGACTCCCTCATCTCTGACCATTTTATTGTTGTCTCTTCCGTTAACTTCTATTTTACTACCTGTGTCCTTTCATCCCTTCCTCCTCCCCTTTTTCTTCCCTCTCTCTACCTTCTCCTCCTTTAAATCTCTCTTTTTTCTTTCTCTTCTACCACCACATTTGCTTCTGGTTTCATTCTTACCTTCAGGGAAGATCTCAAGCTGTTTGGATAAGTAACTTCATTTCATCAGCTCTCCCTAACTGTTCAGGTGTCCCTCGAGAGTCTGCCCTAGATCCTATTCTGTTTTCCATATTCTTGAATGACCTCCCCTCTTTTTTTTCTTCTGTACCCTTTCCAATGTATGCTGATGATACAGTTATTTTTGCATCTGGCTCCTCTTCCCATGATCTTATCTCACAGATTCAGCTGGATTTCGACAATATTCAGTGCTGGTTCCAGTCTAACAAACTATCCCTCAATGCCAAAAAAAACAGTCTCCATGACTTTTGGCACCCATCAGAGGCTTTCTAGACTCACCCCTCTCCCTTCATTTCACACCCTTGATGGAGCTATT
Organism: Neoceratodus forsteri; assembly: GCA_016271365.2. Classification (NCBI taxonomy): domain Eukaryota; kingdom Metazoa; phylum Chordata; order Ceratodontiformes; family Ceratodontidae; genus Neoceratodus; species Neoceratodus forsteri. Next base: position 1,455,086,158 of record CM057450.1, on the reverse strand, counting down.
ATTGAGGAGGTATCCTCTTTTAAGTACCTCGGGGTCTGACTTGACCATCAACTCGATCACTCAGTTCATATTGATGCCATACACCAAAACTTCCTCTTGAAGCTTGGTGCATTGTACAGGAACAAAGCGAGTATCCCACTTCCTGTCCACCAAAAGATTATTTTGTAGATGATTCTCCCTATATTTGATTAAGGTGACATAGTCTATAGCAGAGCTCCTAAATCCTCCCTTGCCACACTGGACCCTCCTCATCCACTCTTTTTGTCATTTTGCTGTAGGTTGTTCCCCTCATACTCACCATTTCTCACTCTATCCTGCCCTTTTACTCCCCTCTCTTGATGCCAGGTGCCTTTCCCATTGCACCTCCTTTATATATAAATTCTGGTTTGCTTCCCTTCCTTCCTACCTTACATTGCTCTTATCCTCTCCTTCAGCTTCCTACTACTCTCAACCCAATAATATTTCCCATTCCCTCACTATTCCTTCTAGAAAATCTACTGTTGGTCAATCTGCTTTCTCATACTGCTTTCCTAAACTCTGGTCTTTCCCGTCTCTTCAAAAAAGTCCAGGAAAGAAATCTTGGTGAACCATGGGAAATGTAAATATATATTGCTGTAAGTCCTTAATTCTGCTGCCTCTTCAGATGAGTCTTCTAATCAATTTCTGTGAACCCCACATGTATCATGGGGGGAGAAGGGTGCAACACAAAACTCACACACGTAGACACTTCTTCTGTATTTCAATCATCTGTTTCTTTTATTTTAAATATTGGTCCAAATCCTCTATGTTTCACCAAATAAATATTGGCTTCCTCAGGAGGTGCCTTTTGAAAACATCCTAACTTTACTATGAATCAATACTTTCCACTTTAGATCAGCCTTGGTCCATATAATTTCTGTTCAGGCTCTTGTTTATCAACACATCTTAATTTGAAACACTTACACAGGTCCCTTTTAACTGGCAATTCTCTGTTTCTCCATGTTCGTCTGCACTGCAGCTCGAATTTGATCCCGTCTCTTGTCAATTCATTTTATTTTATTTATTGAAACTTTGTTGACCAGGTGAGTGCACTGGAACAGGTGCCTTTTTCAGTCATGACCTGGGTGCAATAGCACATACAATGGGAGGTAGAATAATATACAACAGTTCAGGTTCAACGAAATGATACAGCAGGTAAAATACAATAGTAAAACCAATGACACTTGTCTTGCGAATACAGTATGTACAAAAAAAAGAATGTCTGATTTATGGTACAAGAGGAGTATAACTGTACTAGAAAACAAGTAGATACGTAAATGTATGGTATGTGTGAGTAAAAGAAAAATAAAGAAAAGAAAACAAAAATAGAACCTAGGAGAAGAAAGGTATGTTTGCATACTACTGGCCTAGGGTCATAAAGAGATGAAAGATAACAGTACAGTATTGACAGCACTGAACAATGCAAAAAGACAATTTTATGAGGATGAACAAAGGGATAGAGGGGTATGGCTATTCAGTGTTGACTGAGAGAGGAGGATTGAATGAGATGGAGGTTGCTTGGAGGAGGGAAGGCTTGAAAGATTATGAGGGGGAGAAATACAATTTGGGAGAGGTAAGAGCTTGTTTTGGATACCCGAGTTAGCTGGCACCTTGCCTCTGTCTGAGTCTGCCCCCGACTTTGTCTTTCAAGTTGGTGCTCAGCTCTCTTTGTGTGTCTCTGTTTAGACACCCCCCATCTGCTTCTATTTAATCCGCTGTCTCCTTCCTTACAGGTGCCACTTGCCCCCACTGGCAGTGGTCATGATCCAGCCATAGCATCTCTACAGTGCAAAGAACCTGATCCACCCACCCCTCAAAGAGATAGATAAGGTATGACACCTGAAAAATTGCCACAGTTTCTCTGGGCTGTGTGAACGCTGAACTGGATCATCACTTGCAATTTGCTGTTTTCAATTTCGGCACCTTCTCAGGGTAGCACTATTGGCTCCATGCCTGTGTAGAGCCCGCTGATTGGCTGGTCTCACTTGCCTAAGACAGGAGCACCTAAGACATGTTGCTTAATGTAACCCTGCATCCCTGTACTCAGCTCCTAATTTATATATTTTAATTTAGCCTGTTCTGCTCGGTCTGTGTAAAGTAACTTACCATTCCCCCCCACTGCAGTTTCTGTCCAACTGTATGTGTGCTGATTCAGTGCTAGCTCTGAAAAATTCCCCTTGATTTTTTGTCCCACCCCTCCTCCCCCCTCCCAGGCCTCCTTTAAATGCACACAGTTTCCGCCCACTCCTATCTGATGTTTCAATTTATTGGTTACTTACTGTCAACAACTGCAATTCCTCCCATTCCCTTTTTGCAACTAAGCCTTCTAGCAGCTTTATCTCATTCTGTCTTGCTGAGGCATACCATTTTGGTACTTTAGGTTTGCTTATTGCTCACTAGCATATCCTGTCTTGCTAAGGCGGTTGATTTAGGTCAAGTGATCTCTCTAGTACTTATTTTGCTCCAGAGCAGTTGCTAAGAAATTTGCTTCAAAGCCTCTCTGCCCCTAGTACTACTCTATAGTCAGGTGAACTTTTTTCTTATTAGCCTGACTTGGAGCTGTACTTAAGGATTACTGCTTCAGGCTCCACTGCCTATAGTAGTATTCTGGAGGGATTAAGAAATTCTCCTCCATTGAGAATCCTTTCTCTTGCCTGCACTTGTAGCGCCCATTGGGTGATAGTCTCATAATGAGGGCCTATTATCTGCTTCAATGCTTGTCTCTGCTCATCTTACATGTATTGGACCCAAACATGAATCAAAAAATAACTCCTAGAGTGGAGAATGGCTCTCTTTTTACATTGTCCAACTGGGACTTTTCCTGTCAAGTAGAAGAACTTGTATGTGCTCTAACTTCCCCTAGCTCGCTGCTGGTTCTTCACCTGCACTGACATGCAGGAACTCTCCTAAAGCCTGCCCACAGGACTCCCTTCTGCATACTCCCCCCACTCCCATTGATTCTCTCAGTCAGGGTATTATTGTATGCAGCATCAGGAAAACTGGGAACTAGCCTCAGAACTCCCTATACTGCTGCAGACAAATCACATAACTGAAAGAAGACTCAGCCACCCACACTACTCCTAGGACTCTGCAGGAAACTCTTGTTCCTGCTTTTACTATGCTCAGGAAATGTTGAGCTTAATCCAGGCCCCCTGGCACCCATGGAATCCCCAGCAGAGCTACAAAGCCTCAAGGGGCTTTCATTCTTGCATGTTAATGTATGTACACTATTAAAAAAAAAATCACTTCTGTTCAGGCCTGGGTGTGTCATACTGCTCCAGATGTTCTGGTGATTATGGAGTCCTGGCTCTGACCAGCAACCAGTAACAATGAAGTTAACATCTCCTCCTACTCTTTGTTCAGAGCTGACAGGCAAACCAGAGGTGGTGGGGTAGCTATTTACATCAAGGATAAATTTCCTGCCTCCATAATTGACTCAACCTCTGTCCCAAAAGAATTTGAAAGCTTGTCATTAAAGATTGAAATTGCCACTGGTGTCTCATTATGTATAATAGGATGCTACAGACCCTCATCAGCTAGACTATAGTTATTAAAACATCTCAGAAACATCCTGGGTTCAGCATCTTCAGAGTGTATCATACTAGGGGACTTCAACTTAGACTGGCTCTCCAGTGCATCCACCCCACTTAAAATGTTCTGTGATTCCCTTGGGTTGTCACAGCTAATAAACAAATCTACTCATCCTAACAAGCTCAACCCTAATAACAGTGCTCTCTTGGATATCAGTTTAGTTAACAAACCCCATTTATTCTCCCATGCTGGTGTCTTTTTCTCTGATATTAGTGACAATTGCTTCATCAAGTGTGTAAGATACACTCTTAAATCCACAACTGCACCATAATTCTCCTTTAAAAGGTGCATACGCAAATCTCCATGGGTATATATCAGATCAAAGAGACTCCATGTGATGGCAGGACTTCTATCTAGCCAAGTCCGTGACTACAGCTTATGATATTTTCTCAGAAATTGTGTTAGGGGCTCTCAACAAGTATGCTCCTATAGTAAAAGTTCATGCCAGAAACAAATCATGTTGGTGGTTTACATAAGACCTGAAAAATGCGTTGTGGAGTAGGGATGTACTCTGGAGAACTGCTAGGAAAACTAATTCAATAAATGACTGGAATTCTTTCCAGAGGGCGAGGAACCTCTGCACCAAAATGGTCAGAGAAGCCAAAGCTAATTTCTTCCGCTCTCAGCTGGAGAGCTCCTCAAGACATGCGTCCAAATTCTGGAGGACTATCAAAGACATTGAAGGTCACACCACTGTAAATTCCCTACCTACTAAATTATTGATCGACAATACTATCATCTCCGACAGACCGTCTATCCTCGATGCTCTCAATAATCATTTTGCCACTGCAGGGCTAGCCTTTGACTCCTCTCCCATGAATATCCTCCACCAACAACTTAGATTAGATACACAAGAAAAACCCATCCCCAGTCCATCCTTCTCTCTGCAGCCTATGTCCCTGAAAGAAGTCAAAGATCTTCTCCTTCAGCTGGACACTAGAAAAAGTCCTGGGGCCGACCTCATTGACCTGTAGTTCTTAAAGGTCAGTTACCGTGTCCTCGCAGTCCCAATTACTCATCTCTTCAACTTATCCTTGTCCCAGGGTGACCTACCACCCATTTGGAAAAATGCACTTGTGGTCCCTTTAAGTCAGAAGACCCTAGTAACCTCAATAACTACAGGCCAATCTCCCTACTTCCAATCCTGTCAAAGATGCTGGAGAAAATAGTGAACTCCCAGCTTCGGAAGTACCTGAAATCAGAAAAATTGCTCAACTCATTGCAATCCAGTTTTAAAGCACAGCACTGTACAATCTCTGCTCTAGCCAAGGTGACAAATAACTGGCAGCTTGAATTAGACAAAAAAAACCTTTGTCTGCTCAGTTTTCTTGGACCTAAGTAAGGCGTTTGATACCGTTGATCACAGACGGCTTTTGTCGTCCCTCCAGAACATTGGTTTGGATTTCCTATCCCTTAAATGGTTCTCCAACTACCTCTCAGGATGACTTCAACAAGTAGAGGCAAAAGGGGAAGTTTCTCCACCAAATCCCCTATTGAGAGGTGTACCTCATGGTTCCATTCTTGGTCCCTTGCTCTTCACCATTTATATTAACAACATAGATGCCCCCATCAAAGAATCACAAATACATCTATTCGTGGATGATACAGTACTCTATGCTAGTAGCCCCATACCTGAAATGGCCTGTAAAGCCCTTCAAAATAAATTTAATCTGCTGCAACATCAGTTTATAAACCAGAAACTGCTCTTAAATATAAAAAAAAACAAAGTAATGTTCCTCTTGCCCCTTCAAAATGCAATAAATCCTGCAATTGCTGGGACACTCTCACAGATCACTACCATTCTAGGTGAGCAGTTGGACTACATACCAAAGTTCAAGTACCTGGGGGTCTGGTTAGACCATAGACTTACTTTCATAGATCACTTAGAAGAACTGGCAAAGAACTTAGACAAAGACTTGGTCTGTTCTTTAGGATTAATAATCTCCTCACAAGGGACGCTAAACTGAAACTGGTTCAAACTACCTTTCTTTCCCTATTGGATTACACAGACTTTCTATATAGTCAGGGACCTGCAGGTACCCTAGCCAAACTCGATACGCTTTATCACAGAGCCATAAGATTTATCACAGGTCTTCCATACTCAACTCATCACTGTGCATTGTACACAGCAGTGGGGTGGTCATCCCTTGCTTACAGACGGCAAAAAAATGCTGCAGTTTGGACGTACAAAGCTATCTCAAATAAACTGCCCCAGTATATCTCTGTCTGTTTACCTCTGTGCACTCTGGGGAAGTATGCCCTGAGAAGCACCTCATATATCTATCTTTATGTTTACAAAGCAAAATCTCGGATTGGCAGAGCAGCCATCAGCTTTGTGCTCCCTCAACTGTGGAACAAACTGCAAAAACACTTTCAAATTAACTTACCCCATCAGCCTAGCAGCTTTTAAATCTCTACATCCACCTCGGTAGTGGGGAAAATCATGGAAGCACTACTGAAGGAGAGATTGGTGGAACATCTGGTTGTCAATGGACTACAGGACCCAAGGCAGCATGGTTTCACCAGGAGAAGGTCATGTCAGACCAACCTCATTGAATTTTTTGACTGGGTAACTAGAGAGGTGGATCAGGGGAGGGCAGTGGACATGGCCTATCTGGACTTCAGCAAGGCATTTGACACTGTGCCACATAGAAGACTATTGCACAAACTGGGGAATATGGGTGTGGGCAGGACAGTAGTGCGGTGGGTAGGAAACTGGCTGGGCAGCAGGACACAGAGGGTGGTGGTAAATGGCTGTCACTCCACAGAGGGAAGAGTGACCAGTGGGGTACCACAGGGATCAGTGCTGGGACCGGTACTATTCAATATCTTCATCAGTGACATTGCGCAGGACCTAGAAGGCAGAATTTCACTGTTTGCTGATGACACAAAGCTCTGTAACAGAGTAGACACACCAGAGGGTGTAGACAGAATGAGAAGGGACCTGCAGAAACTTGAAGAATGGTCAGGGTTTGGCAGTTGAAATTCAATGCAAGGAAGTGCAAGATAATGCATATGGGGCACAAAAACCCTGGCACAATATATCAGTTGGGGGGTGAGGATATAGCATGCACCAAGCAGGAAAGGGATTTTGGGGTTATCATCTCTGATGACCTCAAGGCAGGGAAACAGTGTGACAAGGCAGCAGGTAAAGCAAATAGGATGCTAGGATGCATAGACAGGGGCATCACCAGCAGGAAAAGGGAGGTCATAATTCCACTATACAAGACACCAGTGAGGCCGCACCTGGAGTACACTGTGCAGTTCTGGAGACCTTACCTACGTAAGGACATAGACAGGGTAGAGAAGGTTCAGAGGAGGGCAACAAAGATGGTGCATGGATTGCATCACAAGTCCTATGAGGACAGGTTGAAGGCACTGAATATGTACTCCCTGGAGGAGAGGAGGGAGAGAGGGGATATGATAGAGACATACAAGTATCTTACAGGGAGGAACAGGGTGCAGGAATGCACTATTTTTAAGCGAAAAAGATGTTCCAGGACTAGAGGGCATGGGATGAAGTTGGAGGGAGGACGATTCAGAGGAAACATGAGGAAGAATTTCTTCACAGAACGGGTGGTGGACAAGTGGAACACCCTGCCAGAAGAAGTGGTGGGGGCTGAAACAATCACGGGATTTAAGAATGCATGGGATAGACATAAAGGAATTCTGGAGGTCAGGGTTAAGGGGCAACAGACTTCTTGGAAAACATAAACTGAACTTACAGACTTAAATGGGCAGACTGGGTGGGCCATAGGCCCTTATCTGCCGACACTGTCTATGTATCTATGTATCTGCATCATAATAAGGAGTTCTGTGCCTGTCTACCCTAAATAGTGACTCCTATAAGTCCAAGCACACTCTAATTACTACTGTTAAAAGACTGATCACATCTATAATTGACTCTTCCCTCTCCCCTTTTTCTACCCCCATATCTGTCCCTTCCACATTCCTTTGACCGTGGTTCCAGCTCTGAATTCTCCATACCGCATCAATATATATTTTTATATTAGGTTTTATTTGTGTTTGGTGCACCTGATATGTATATTTCTTTACTTTTATGAAAAATTGTGTCCTATCCAAAACTAGCTATATCTTCTGTTCCAAACATATACTACTGTCAATGCTACCTGCTGATACTTTGTATATACTGTATTATTGTATCTCACTTTATTTGTATTATCTATGTTCTTATGTGTTGCAGCCAATGTATATTGTCCCTTTTTCCTTGTTAAACCCAGGTCCACCTCGAAAATTAGCTTGCTCAACAGTGATCACCTGGTTAAATAAAGACTTTGATTGATTAATTGTTTGATTGACGAGCATAGCTGGCGGGGGATAAGTGCATTTAAATATGTGTGGGGGAGTGGGGTAGATAAGGGGTAAGAAGGAGTTGAAGTGGTAGGAAATGGAGGTAGATAAGGATGGAGGGCAGAACTGTGTAGGTTACTGGAAGCAGTGACATGCTTGGGATGATGTGTAGTGTGCTTTTTAGGAGCTTTGAAAAGGCTGAGGTGGAGACTAAGAGCGTGTTATTTCCACACGGGCATATCACCAAGGGAAGAATGTTGTTTAAGATTAAGTGATGAAGTGAACTCTAATTGGGTAAGTTGTAATAATGCCTTCCTCAGTGCCGCCCAGTGCAAAACAAAGAGATGCAGGTGCACAGGAAAATTTTAAAGTAAGGTTTCACTTTTTTTTTTTTTTCATATTTAGTAAGCTTTATTAAGTTTACCAAACAACAAACAATCCATAATTACATTACATAACATGGCATAATACACCACGACAATAACTTAAGCTATGTAGCTGATCAGGGCTTAATGGTGTATAAAGGCAGTCTGTTGAAGTAAAAGAAAAAAGTAAAAAAAGAAATCAATAAACAAAAATATATAAACCACCCCCCCCTCCCTCCCCGGCACCTCCCCCCTTCCCCCCACCCTCCTTGTCCCTTGCCATCAGGATAAAGATAAAAAAGAAGAGAAGGAGAAAGAAAAGGGAAACATAAATCAAGAGAGAAAAGCTGGATCCACAGGAAACAGCCACTTATTGCCAATTTTACCTGGGTATTTTAAGGTAAGTTCCCAGAGCCAATACGAGGAATATTAATTACATAACAGGGTATGTAATGGGGCCAAAGTCTTCTGATATTTTTTACTATTTTCAGAGTAGTTTGCTATAGTGTATTCTGCTTGTAGAGCAAAGAGAATTTCTTGAAACCATTCTACAAATGCGGGAGTCTGTTGATCCAGCCAGTGACGCAATATCACTTACTTAGCACATAAAGAGATTAGCATCATATGTTTCCTTTGGTTACCAATAAGAATATCACTCTAATCTCCCAAAATACAAATTCCTGGTTGAAAGGCATTTTGCAAGCCTAGCAGTGGGTTAAGTCTAGCACTAATACTCTCCCAGAGAGGAAAGGCTTTGTCACATTCCCATAAAATGTGGAGTAATGTACCCCACTGCTTCCCACATCTGGTGCACAGATCTACTTGGAGCTTACCCATTTTACAAAGTTTTACAGGAGTGTAGTATAAGTCCTGTATTATCTGAAATTGTAGCAGTCTATAACGGTCCCATCTAACATCCTTATATAACCTTGTCCAGATCTGTGACCACTGACGGGGATCCTTGGTGGTTGGAGGGGGGGAGCTGTCCCATACATATTGGAGAGTACCGTCCAGGTCTGTAACTTTTTTCTGCAGCTCTTTATAATAGTATGAAATTAAATGAGAACTAGGCCTTGTATGTATCATACTGAGTATGGGCTCAGACAGATGTTGTTCCCATAGCCCACTACCGAAATGCCTTAAAAGGACCTGGGAGATTTGGAGATACTTAAAACAAAAAGATACAGGCACATTATACTTAGCCATTACCTCTGGAAAGGTTAAATGTCTATGATTTTCTGTTAAGTCTATGACCTTTTTCCCTGCTCCCTCCACCCAAAACCTTTGAGTAATAATCTTCCCCCCAATTTTAAAGTTAGGATTACCCAGAATATACTGTGAAGTGGCTTTCTCCATGGTATCCCTTATAGTATGATTCAACTGTTTGTGGATATGAAGGGTTCTCATAATGGGAATGTTTTTAAGCTGTCCTGGAAGCTTATTAAGTGAAAGATATGGCAAAGACCTTATGTCCATTCCAGCTGAGATACAGAGCAATTTCTCTATCTGCAGCCACAGTGGGACGTAGATTTCCGAACTAGGAGTCCAAACAGAGGTCAGCCATTGTGAGATAACTAAACAGTTAGCAGCAAGGTAATAAAGATATATGTTAGGGATTTATAAACCCCTTAATTCTTTTGGTCTCTGTAGCTTGGATATCGCCCTGCATGGAGGTTTATGCTTCCAGATGAAATTGGATATAATACCGTGGACATGAGTAAACCAGGTCTTAGGTAGATATTGATAGCATAGTTGAAGGGGGTATAACAGCCGGGGCAAAATAATCATTTTAATAATGTTAATTCGCCCCCAAAGGGAAATAGGGAGCAATGCCCAGCGGTCCAGGTCGATTTTAATACGAGCTACTAATTGATCTAAATTATACTGCTTCATTTTGAAAGTAGATAAGGATAGGTAAATACCCAGGTATTTCAACTTATCTTTAACCCAGGTAAGCCCAAGATGTTGAATGTCTGCCTTTAAGGTCCAGTTGTTTAGAGGCATAACCTCAGTCTTAGACAAGTTTAATTTATAGTTAGATAAGCGACCAAATTCCTGGATAATATCCAATGAAGCCGGTATAGATTTCACTGGGTATGTTATGTGAAGCAAAATATCAGCAGCATATACTGATATTTTATATTAGAGATGGTTGATAGTAATTCCTGTAACCAAGACCAAAGTATTCAGTTTTCTGATGAGGGGTTCTAAAAATAAATGAAACAGATAAGGAGAGAGCGGGCAACCTTGGCGGGTGCCCTGGTGTAATGTAAAGGGAGAAGAGAACACACCATTACAAAAAATACGAGCTGATAGGGAAGAGTAAAGGACTTTAACCCATCTTACAAATTGTACTGGAATGTGATACTTCGGGAGCAAATGGAATAAGTTGTCCCATGACACCCGATCAAAGGCTTTCTCTGCATCCAGGGACATCAGGACTGATGGTATAGTAGAGTCCCTGGACGCAGAGATAAGATGGGAAATTTTCCTTATGTGATCTGCTGACAGGCGTCCAGCCACGAAACCCACTTGTTCGGGACTAAGCAATGTTTGCCATACTTGGGCTAAACGGTTAGCTAAAATTTTTGCTAAGATCTTCAGATCTACTTTTATAAGAGATATTGGGCGGTAGCTAGACATCATATTGTGATTTATCTGGTTTTAATATGACCACAATGGTAGCAGAGGTGAAGCTGTGATCTGAAAGGCCATTCCTGTAAATGAAGTCATAAAATTCAAGGAGTTTAGGGCCTATTTGGGCTTTGAATGCTTTATAAAAATTAGATGTGTAGCCATCAGGGCCTGGGGCCTTATCTGGCGATAGAGCATCAATGGCCTAATAGATCTCGTTTAAAGTTAGAGGGGCTTGCAGAATTGAGACTTTATTTTGAGATGGTTGTGGGAGCTCTATGTCTTGAAGAAAATAGTCCAATGAGGTGCAACTAAAGGTCATAGGGGAGCAAGAGTAGAGCTTCTGATAGTAGTCCTTAAAGGAAGAGGCAATATCCCTAGGGACGTGCATAGAGTGCCAGAGGCATCTCGCACGGCTACAATAAATCTGTCGGCCATCTGAGCTCTAAGTTTCATGGCGAGTAATTTCCCAGTCTTATCTCCTTGGTCAAAGTATGTAATTTTAGAGCATAGAAGGAAATGTTCAACTTTGTCACTAAGAAGGATGTTATATTGAAAGCGAAGGCATTCTAACTTTTCTAAGTCCTCAAGTTTAGGATGGGACGCAAGGCCTCACTCCAATGCTCTGATCTGTTGCAGAAATAGGGAAGACTCAGAGGAGATTTTCTTTTTTCTTATTGAAGCTATACGAATAACCTCTCCTCTTAATGAACATTTCAAAGCTCCCCATAATATATCCAATCTTGGCATGGTAGGGGAATTAAACTCGTAAAATTTGTCTATAAAATTGCCAAGTTGCCCCCTTAAATGTTCCAATTTTAGAAGCTGGGAATTAAACCTCCAAGTTTTGTCATGAGTCGTTGAATTAGGTAGTGTCCATTGTAATAAAATTGGGTGGTGATCTGAGATTACTTTTGCTAAATATCCACAAACTTGGACCCCTGATAGGTGCTCAGTCCCCAACAAAAAGTAGTCAATTCTCGAAAACGTGTTATGCAGCCAGGAGTGAAATGAAAAGTCTTTTAGTGATGAGGGGTGGAGAGTTCTCCATGGGTCGACAAGTCCAAGTGAGTCCATCAGTTCCCTCAATGCCAGTTGAGCGGGGGTGAGGAGGGAGCCTTTAGAATTAGATCTGTCTAACAGATTATTAAAGACTAGGTTCCAGTCTCCTCCAATAAGCATAGGAGACTTAGACCAGGGAGCTAGTTTAGGCTCTAAATTGGTAAAGAAATGTGGATCATTTCCTACTGGCCCATAAATTGAGCCCATAATCAATTCTGTATGGAACAGAATTGCCTTAATTAGTATATATCTACCATAGGGATCAATAATCAAATCTAATAACTTGAAGGGTATCCGGCGTGCAATCAAAACAGCTATGCCCCGTTTACGACTATCGAACCCAGCCCCAAAAACATTGCCTACCCATGAACGTTTGAAATTACCAATCTGTGCTGTGGGTAGGTGGGTTTCTTGAAGGAAGGCTACATTGATATTGATCCTCGAGAGGTGCAGAAGAATTTTAGCTCTTTTAGTGGGAGACTGAGCACCTTTGACATTCCATGAACAAAACTTTAAAGGCATGGTCATGAGTAAATAAGAGAGTTCATAAGGTGTCCTTTGAGAATAGCTTTCCAATATCTGTCAATATCTCCAGCTCTGCAAGCCACAGCACCCTTACCCTGTGGTAAGTGGAACTTATCCCTTTTCCTATTCTCCTCCCTTAATGTAAGCTCCCAACTCCCGATGGCAATAACACCCTCTACCCACCTAACCCATTTGGCTAACCCTCTCGATACTATAAAAAATACCCTAACATATGTATATGTAAACATAGAGGGGGCATAACATATTGTGAATAGACAATTGAAGCTGTAAAATCTTTTCCCCTCTACCCTTAACCATATACCTAGTTCCATAGCAAGGTCACCAACATGTTTATTGTCCCATTTAAACACCTGGGCCAGATATTCAAACTGCGCTGAAAAAGTGCGCAACAGCAAGAGCAAGCACAAGTCAATTGCACATAGGCGCAACAGATGCGATATTCAAACATGGAGCAAAATAAACTGCGCAAGCAGCCATCGTCTGAATATCATACAAACTGCGCCATAGCACAACCAGGAAGGGGAAGCTGAGCAGAAATGATGCGCCATAGCGCAACCAGGAAGGGGAAGCTGAGCAGAAATGATGTGCCATAGCACAACAAGGGTAGCCCAGCTGAGCAGTCCAGAGGTGCCAGAGTGCAAGCAGAGCCCCCCCCAGCAGAGCAATGGAACTGCACAACCAGGGAGGCAGGCTGGGGCCCACCACCCACCATGCCACACATGGGCACAGGAACACACTGCAGAACCAACAAGACACCCGCACACCCCAAGCACAGCATCACTGGGGGAGGGATGGATGATCCACTGGCCCATGGGGACAAGCCAACAAAGCACAGCAGGGCCATGACGCCCCAGCACAACCACTGTCAGGCTGAGACTGCCACACACAGGGGGTCGACAACCACAGTGCACATCAGCCCCCCTTCTGCACAGCACACCCTGCACCGTGACCCCAAGACACCACCCATGTGCAGTGACTGTCACTGCAGTAAACACCATACATCCCCCCCGGCACACTGCAACCTTGTGTAGCACAGAACCATACAAGCCAGACCCACCCTGGGCACCCAGCAGTGGGTGGCAGCAGATGGCAAGACTGACTGAAAGTCACTCCCACACCGGAGACACCTCTCCATGCACACGCACACATGCACACACACACACATACCCAGGACCATACCACCCCAGATGGCATGCACACCACTGCAACTGAGCAACCATAGCCAGCTGCAAATCAGAGACCACCACAGTATTCATAACAAAATATATATATATTGGAAAACAGAAATTACAACACCAAGATCAAGAACACAACTATATACAGATATGTACAAGACAATGGGGGTGGGGTACAAGGTAGGGGTGGGTAGGGTAGGGTGAACAACTGGGAGAGGAAGGCAGGGTGGGAGGGATGGAAGTGGGAAGGGGAAGCACATTTAGCACCTGGCAGGCTGGTCTGCTGCTGCCTGTTGCTGTCCCTGTCTCCTCCGCCATCGCCGGATCCCATGGCGCTGAATGTCCCTCAGTATGTCATGCGTCGCAATCGACACCCTTGTCAGCCGCTGGAGGGCACGGTCCATCCTGCATAGGATGCTGAGGCCTAGGAAAAGGGAACACAGTCAATGGCTGTGACTGTCCACAACTCTGAACACCACCCATCCTGCAAGGCATATAGCCTAGTGCCCCGCACCTGTGATGGTATGCACCCACCCACAGTGACCATGCACATGACACGCCCAACCAGGCAGCACCAGCTATGTGCACCACTGCACACACACACTGCCCATGTCCATCACAGCACAAACAAGGCTGTCAAGTGACGTGGCAATGTGGTGGGATGCCAGTTCCACAGCCATGTGCCCAGTGCATGCATGGACCACCAGTGACGCATACACAGACGTGCAGTGACACTGGACATTGATTACTGTCGCCTGTGTCATGCATGGTTGTGTTGTCCATGGCTGGTGGTCATGCCCACCCCCTCCAGCATGCAATAGCATCCATGATGTAATGACACTCACACTCCTCAAGCAGCTGTGGCTGATGCTGCTGCTGCTGCTGCTGTGGCCCACCCCTCACGCCTTCTCCGGCCGCATCCTGGGCCCTGCCATGGCCCTCCTCAGCCTGGGCCTGCACCCTCTCCACCAGGCCTGTGGGTGACAAATGTAGAGAAATACATCAGTGTGACCCCAAAGCAGACTGCCCCCTGCCCCAGTGAGTGTGTCTGCCCACACAGCCAGACCCATGCATATCACACCTGCACACACTGACACAGCCAACCATGGCAGAGCCATCCCCCATGCACCACCACCAAAACACAGTCACACCCCTATGGAGAATACATGTGCATAGATGGTACACCCACCTGGCCTAGGCACAACGCCCCTCCTGGCACGTGACCTCAGGCGTTGCAGCAGGTCCGGCTCCCTCCTGCGGAGGTCACTAAATCTGTGCCTGCACTGCTCCACAGACCGGCACTGCCCTGTGACCCTCACCAGGTCAGTGGCCACCTGCAGCCACACATGGATGCGGGCCATGGTGAGGGGCTGCTCACCAAACAGTGCCCCAAAGTGGGGCTCAACCAGGGCCACCAGGTTGGCCACCTCCACCTGACTCCACTGGGGAGCTCTCCTGCATGCCATAATTGTGCTCGTACAGCAGGCAATATGGCGCCCCACAGCGCGGCAACCCCATGTGGAAATGTTGCACAATAGACCACCATAGGTTCCAATTGTGCTGTTCGTATAGCGCCGTCGGTTCACATAGCGCTGTCACCAAACAGCGCAATAGAGCCGTACACATGGCAGCCGAACCACGCCAGGGGGCAAAGGTCGGACATCAGGTCAGGGGTCTATGATGCAAGGCCACGCACAGCGCCATCTGACGTCTACGCATACAGTGCGACTGATCACCTGCGTGTCAGTGCCACAGTGGACTATTGCACAGTAGTGCCACAGCGCCATATGGTGCCCAGTGCTGTAGCGCCACTGGCACAATGCGCGGCAGATGCCTGCGTAAGCTACCTGGGCATGCTCAATGCAGTGTACCACACAGTCACAGATCTGCGCCATTGGCTCAGCTGGCTCAACCGTATTGCGCAAAGCGCAACAGCATGATATTCAGCTGACACATGCAAATCATCTGATCAGCCATTCAAATGCAGTGGTGCGATTTGCATCTCATTACAGTTGCTCCACTCCTAATTTGCATGCATTGCGCTATAAACGTGCGACATTGGGCTGCACTGGCCAGATTCGGTTACTGCAGGTGAGAGGTGGGTTGCATGCTGTGTGATGTTCTGGACAATGGTCATGGGATGACGCTGTAGACTGCACAGTGACAGGTGTCCACTTCCACCCATACAGATCGCCATGACCGAGCAGAGCCAAGGTGAGGGTGAGGATGGTGGTTGGAGGAGGAGGCCCAACTTCACCACGGTGGAGACAGAGGCCCTCTTCCAGGCCTACCTGGAGGAGGAGCCACTACTGAGTGGACGGCGGGGCACCCCTCAGGCCCGTGTGGCTGCATGGGCGGGGGTAGCTCGGGCAGTGAACCTGCACAGAAGCCACCAGCGCTCTGTGCAGGAATGCAAAGAAGATGGGGACAGACCACAGGAGGGTGAAGGAGAAGGTGGCAGCCTTCAGGGCGGCACGTGCTGGCACTGGCGGGGCCAGCCAGCGGTGGTGGAGCTGACCCCGCTGAGGACCGACTGGCTGCATCAATGCAGCGGAGTGCTGATGAGGCGTACCAGGAGGTGGATTCCAGACAGGTGGAAGCCCATCACTGCACGGTATGACATGGTGGTGGTGTTGGGGGTGAGGTTGTTCACATGCACTCACATCCTCTCTTTCTGTTACAGATCCTGTTCGTCTTCAGGGATGGTGGTGGTGGGTCCAGGCAGTGAGGAAGACCTGCTGGACATGGAGGAGGGTCCATCCACCTCTGTCACCAGCCAGCATGCACTGCACCAGCATGCATGCCGGGCTGCCAACACTGGTGTCGGTGAGTCGGGTGTGGGGGGTGCACAGCCTGTGTCTCAGCAGTCTGGCATGCAAGCATGCCAGCACGCTGTGACTGTGGCTGTAGCACGTACCTGCACCATTGATGATGCAAGGACTGCAATGGGCAGTGACATGTGTATGTCCCATGACGGACACACAGCAGGCCAGCACGTGTCCCTGGGCCTAGCTGGTTCCAACGTCTGTGCCAGCATGTCGGCACAGTCCCAGGCTGTGCCTGTCAGCACCAGTGGGGCAGCACCGGGTGGCTGTGCAGGTGTCTGGCACTGTTGCGGCCACAGCAGTGGAACGAGTGGTCCCTGGGGCACAGTGGATGGAGGGGCAGCAGCAGCAGTCACCCACCAGGTCTGGGGGTACAGTGTCCAGTGGTGGCACATGCCCACCGCCCTTTGATATGCCCATTCTTGGTCCTGGTGAACAGCGCCCACCCTCAAGGGGTGTTGAGCATCAGGACCTTCCATACCCTGGGGGACAGGATGCCGATGTGGCAGACTACCCATTTGAAGAGCACACCCGCCTGCTGTGGGAATCAGTACAGCAGCAAAGGCGGGTTGCAACGTCGGTGGAGGCACTATGTGTGGCTGTGGAGTGGCACAGCAGGGAGTGTGCTCTGGACCGTGCAGAGATGGTCCATATGTGGATGGATGTGACCGCCGCCATTGACAGGCAGACCCAGGCATTGGTCGCTGTCGTGGCTGCATTGGGCACACAAGCAGGTGCTCCTGTACTGCGCACCCCACACAGTACGCTTTCCACTCCCCATTCCCGGTGTCATGCGACACCAAGCCTGTCGATGCCGGATTCTGCTGTGGGCATCCCGAGCACCCCTGGTGCAGGTATGTTCGGCATGCTGCAGACCCTGTGCAGACAAGGTCACGTTCACACAGTGGGACCCCTGGTGGTCCATCAGTGCCACCCCATGTGGCCCCTGCTCAGCCTGCCAGTGCTGTTGGGTCACGGTGGGGCCACCCACGCATCCGCAGTGGCCGTGGAACAGTGCAACATGACTGACCTGTCTCCAATGTGGGCCCTGTCTGGTGCTGCCCTGTGTGCAATGTGGTCATGGTGGGCAGTTCACTGGTGGGTGCTCTGCCCAACATGCCGACACACGGACCACCTGCACACCCTCCCGACTGCTGTCCACAGGTGCGTGTGCATGATGATGCCTGCATTGTACTGTACACCAAGGTGCAAGGGTGCCCAGCATCTGACACACATACTTGGACAGTCCAGGTGGTGGGGGTGGTCGGTGGACCTGTGTGTTTGCCTTGTCTGTTCTGCTCTGCTGTGCATCTGCCCATGTACACTTTGTGCCTGGTGTGTGTGTGTCCATATGACTGTTCACCCTTCCCCTGATGGTGTGTTTGTGTGCCTGGACCCTTCCACTCCCCTTGCCGTCATGCACCCCTGGTGTGTTACCCTGTGTGCCTGTGGTTTGCGCCTGGACAGTGTTGGTGGCACATGGCCTCTTGACTTACCTGTGTCGTGCGTAATGCTCCTCTGTGATGGTGTCCCGGTGCAGCTGGGCCTGCCGGATCAGTCGGGGGTCCCGCCATCCTAGAGGGGGCTGCTCATCACCATCAACACCGGCGCCACTGGCGACCTCATCGCTGTCCCCCTCTTCAATCTGTAGGGCTATCCCACAGTCTTTGGCCATGTTGTGCAGGATACAACAGGCCAGGAATATCCCACAGGCCTTTGAGGGGCTGTACTGTAGGGCACCGCCGGAGGTGTCTAGGCATCAGAAGCGTGCCTTGAGCATCCCAAACACCCGCTCAATGATGTTGCGTGTGGCGGCATGTGCCTCATTATAGTGTTGCTGCGATGGGGTCATGGGGCGCCGGTACGGTGTGAGCAGCCAGGGACGGAGTGGGTATCCGCAGTCACCTGTGTGGAGATAGTGGAGATCAGTATCATGTTCAGGTCCATATTGCCCATATCCCTGTGTGCCACTACCATGGCACCTGTGGCATTCCCACCCTTGCCCCGAGTTTGCATTTCCTACATGCGTGCTCACCCACTAGATGGCCTGTGGGGATGTCCCCACTCTCAAATCAATGGCACAGTGCGGACTGATGTCATTTGAAGGCATCATGTGCTCCGCCAGGGTGTGTGGCACAGACATTGATTATACGCCCAGTGGCATCACACACCACCTGGCAGTTGACACTGGAGAAGCCCTTTCTGTTCCTATATGCGGCCCCATCAGGGCCAGGTGGCATGCGAATGGCCACATGGGTGCAGTCTATGGCCCCTAGCATGCCAGGCATACGTGCTACCCTTTGGAACTCCTGCATGTTTGCTGTACACTCTGCCGCGGTGCTGGGGAACTGGATGTGCTCCGCAGCATGTGGCAGCAGTGCGCTGAGGGATTGGGTGAGGATGCGTGACGTGGCTGACTGTGTGATGCCTGTGGTGTCCCTGTTGGCCTGTGGAAGGTGCCTTGGCGAAGCAGGCACATGCAGGCTGTCACCTTGGTCTCCACTGACAGAGCGTGACTCCGTGAGGGTGCCTGCATCACATCACTGCACAACTCACAGAGCCGCCTCAGTATTGCCCTGTTCAGGCGGTACCCCTACATCTCTACATCTGTGTACAGCTCAAAGCTGATGCGGGCGCGTACTGCCTGTTGGGGGCATACGCCCGGCAGGCCCATCACGGCCACGTCCCCTGCAGCTTGCATTCTCACCCCTCATTACAGCCCATGGGAAGCTGCCACTGCCCATCTCCTGGCTTAGAACCCCGGCTGATGTTGCTCTGTTACCCCAGCTGTCCTGACTGCTACTTCCACTGCACCGGGCACCCCCCGCTGGCCTCTGCAGCCTATGGCCCACACTGCTTCCCTTGCCTGCCCTGGCCTGTCACTGTCTGTCTCTCTCTCTCTCTCTCTCTCTTCCCACTTGGCATCCCTGTCGCATTCTTGCGCCTCTTCCTTGAGCCTTTTTATTTTGGCTCATTTCTGCTGGGGCGCAACTTCCGGCTGTTCCGCTCTTGCGCATTGCGCAAGTCTTTGAATATCGCATTGCGCTCTTTATGCATGGATCCACCCCCTTCGGTTGCACATGCCTTCATTTGCATTGCGCTGTTGCTCAGCATGTTTTTGGTGGCGCAACTGCCTCCTGCTGAATATCGCAGAATGGCGTACTTTTGGACTTGCACATGCGCAACGCTATTGCGCATGGCGCAACCCTTTTGAATATCCGGCCCTTGGTCTGTAATATTGCATCTTCCCCAAAACATAATACCTGCAACCCTAAAACACCAGATTATAGCCCCCACTATGGCAACCTCCCCCCACCAGTATCAGAACATGATGCACTGAATGGATTGCAGTTGTCTCCTGACCTTGCTCCCTGCCCCGGCTCCCTCTATAAACTGCATAATAGTTATACATTTACATTATCTTAACTATTCAATCTAAGCATCAGCTCACTGGATTATCATGTTAGCCTATCAGCGAGACAGGATTAAATAAGGAAGGGAGGCAAAAAAAAAAGGGGGGTGAGGGGAGAGGAGGGGGGTAGTCTTAAAATCAGAAACCATAGTACTTGGAGACCTGGATTCAAAAGCATATACCCTCCACAGTTTAGAACCAAGTTTGATGTTAGGTAGAGCCAATCTCCTTTCTGTATGCGAAGTACAATGAACAAAGATATCACACTGCCTCTTCATGGGGAGATGGGAGGAGGTGGTCTAGACTGCATCAAAAATCCCACAATCAGGCAGATAACAGAGGATAGGGGAAAAAAAAGGGGGTGAGAGGGAGAGGTGGGAGGGGGGGAAAGAGGGGGAACATATAGCCTCCAGCCTTAAGTCTAGTTTGTAAACTGAACAGGATGAAATTAGACATCTGTCCTCAGGCAGGCACCAGATGGCTGATCCATGCTTCAGAGATAAACATTGTATCCTCGATTAAAAAAAAAAACACAGTCTTTGACGACCTCTTGTGGCCAAATAGCAGAAATGAACTCCTTTAAACAGCAGGACTTTCCTCCTTACAAAAAAGATGAAGCAGAGCCAGAGAAAAAATGGAATATCATCAAGGCCCTCAGCCAGCATCCTCAGCGGAGGGTAAAGAGATCAGGGAATAAAGATTTTATTTCTGTGCTGGCTTGTTGAGCAGTCTCATAGGAAACCCATTTTCTTTCATGCTGTACCGATAGACGCGCCGGGTATTGCATCTTAAACTTGATCCCTGCAGCTATTAGCCTTGAAACCAGGGGATGGTATTCTGATCTCTTCTGCCTTACCGTGACCGGGAGATCTTGAGCAACTCTTAGAGGATGATCCTCCCATAGTATTTTTTGTAGGCTTCTAACTTGCCCGAGGATATACAATTTGTCCAGGAAGTTCAGGAATTTAATGATAAATGGCCTTGGGGGTTTGTCAGCAGCAGGTTTGGGATGCTATGAGCATTATGCCCTCTCTATAATGTAGGTTGTATTATTAGGCGAGGGACCGACGATTTTTGTGAAGAGCTTTTGAAGGAACAAAATGGATGTAGAGCCCTCCGCATCTTCCGGTAGACCAAAGATGATCAGATTGTTCCTGCGGCTACAGCCTTCTAAATCTTCCAGTTTTGTTTCAGCTTTGTGTAGGCACCGTCTGATAGCTGTCATATCTGGTTCCATCCTTTCCTTCCAACTTTCAAGGGATACAGTGTGGGCTACTAAGTCTGAAATAGCTCGATTAGTTTCAGTGAGTTCACTCCTGGTTACCCTTACTTCATTAGCAATTTCCTTTAGAGCCTCCTTGAAGGACTGAATCTCATCCATGAATTTTTGCTCAGAGAGAGGTGTCTGTGCTAACTCAGTAGTATTGGAGGCTGTTGATTTAGGTGGGACGCCCGTTGTGCCTTTCGAGCGCTTTGAGCCCTTCTCTGGGGTTTGTGGGGGTGTGTGCTTAGGCAATGCCTGGCGCATCTCCGCTTCCATTTCTCAGTAGGCCCCAAGTCAGAAATCAGGTTGTATTATGCTATTGCCTGAGATTGCAGTTAAGCAGAGATTCCTCTTCACTCCTGGCACCTTCGTGATCACTTCACCCAGTGATTGACCCAGGAACAGCGGTGAGCAGGTAATCAGAAATGTTAGTTAAGGGAGCTGGAGCGGGAGCGCGATCAGAGTGTTGCACTTCCTACAGGAGCATCACCTGATCTCAAGGTTTCACTTTTTGTATTTGGTGTTCGAATTTGTACATTTCTATTATATTGCCCAGATGTGTTGCATAGCAGTTAGTAATAAGACAGAAAAAAATAATATATAGATCTGGTAGCTGGTATAAATAATGACATTCAAAATATTATACTAGAGTTAATGTCCCACTGAGGGAGCTTTACCCAGTTGGGAAATGAAGGTACAAAGTAGAATGCAATTTTTCCTAAACAGCTCTATTTTTGCTTCTCTATTAAAAATGAAATAGGAGACTTAGATGTATGAACTACAGAGTTTTAAAATGTAACTTAAAAAGACCAGTTTCTTTATTTGTAGTTTAAGTGGTTACATCCGCCAACCATTAACAGTAAGGAAGAACTATGAAGCAGAAAGATAACACACAAATAAACAATAAAGAAACCTCAGATTGACAGAAAAGCCCCTTCCCCCCAACCGCCCACCCCCAAGCACACATGCCAACAAAGGAATCAAACAAAAGGGGAAAAGCAACTGGAGCTCAAACTCCGCAGAAAAGGGGCACAATCCTCCCACCACCATGCTCAAACAGGTAACCTCAGGACAGACAGAGAGTATAGAACTTCTCCCATCTATTCTGGACCCTTTCTCTATGTATGAGTTTTACCCAGTTGGGAAATGAAGGTACAATGCAGAATGCAAGTTTTCCTAAACAGCTACAGTATATTTTTGCTTCAGTCTTAAAAATGAAATAGGAGACATAAATATATGAACTACAGAATTTTAAAATGTAGCTTAAAAAGACCAATTTCTCTATTTATAATTTTAAGTTGTTACATCCACCAACCATTAACAGTAAAGAAGAACTATGTAGCATAAAGATAACACACAAATAAACAATAAAGAAACCTCAAACTGACAGAAAAGCCTCCTCCCTCCCTCCCAAGCACGTATACCAACAAAGGAATCAAACAAATGGGGAAAAGCAACCGGGGCTCAAACTCCGCAGGAAAGGGGCACAATCCTCCCACCACCATGCTCAATCAGGCAGCCTCGGAAGAGACAGAAGAGTATTGAACTGCTCCTGTCTATTCTGGACCATTTCTTTATTTATGATTAAACATAAAGCTTTATGACAGATTGTGCAAAATAACACAATATGGGCAAAAATAATTTTATATGTATCTTTAAAGCTTTTCTGCTTGTTATTAACTTTGGGAGTACTTAATTTATTAATAAATATTCGTCACTGTTTTATCACTATTTAAGTGTGCACTTTGCAATGTGACTCCAGCCCCCCTGATGAAGAGGGTCATTGCCCTTGAAGCGCCGGGGAATCGCTTTGTATGTCTTGAATAAACTGTATTTAGCATCAGAGAACCTCCCTGTGTATATCGTTGCTTTTTGATGCTTTTTTATTTTTAAAGAGACCCCCTGTCTGTAACAAGGCAAAGTAAGAAACAGGATTGGGACAGTAGAAAAGTCTTGTGCTGTCACAATTGCTACCTCAGGTTAAGTATTGATGAGACTAAGAGAAGAGAAGAGAAGTAAGCAAGTACCTGAGTGAACACAGAGTAAGGTGATGGAATATGAAATGAAAGTGCTGCTGAGTTGGAAATACCTCTAAGTGTGGCCTGTTTCGGGCCCACTGTCTAGTGCTGCTGTCAGGAATTGAGCCTTTTCGTCTTAAGAGAATGTTCTGCAAAGCCATAAACCCATCTGTTGTAAAAAGAGATTGTTGCAGAAGTGATTGTCAGGTTCCTACCTGTGAAGTGCCCCCACCGTACGTGTTACCTCCACACTCCACAGAGTGGTTAATCAAGGATCTCATTTTATATTAAATCAGTTTTGCACTTTTGGTTCTGGAGTGGACATTGAATTTAATTGATTCCAGCTATGCACGTTGTGCTTGTTTAATGAACATTGCCCCCTGGATCCAGCCCTCTGAAGCAAAGAGATGTACCTGCTCCCCCCTTCAAAGCGAAGCCATCTCGCAACATCAGGTAATGATCATATTTCTATTTTCTGGGACTGTGTTTTCTGGGTTGTACAGTGCCCCCCTCTCACCAAGTTACCATCTGGATACCCCTAGACACCAGCAGTGGGGGACTTGCAGAGGCCTGGCTTTGGATGTACTGTACCTGGACTTCAGTAAGACATTCAGTTCAGTCCTATACAGAAGGCTGGTTAAAAAACTGGCAGGCCTGGGCATAGAGGAGGGCCATGTCAAATGGGTGAGAAATTGGCTTGGAGTAAGGATTCAGAGGGTGGTGCTGAATGGAAAATCCTTAGAGATGAGGGGGAGGTCAATAGTAGGATACTACAGGGATCAGCCCTTGGACCAGTCCTTTTTACATATTTGTCTTTGACATTAGCAAAGGTATTCAGGGGAAGATACAAATTTTTCATAGATGACACAAAAATCTGATGGAAGGTAGATACCAAGAAGGGCATTAGGATACTAAAAGAGGATTTAAGAAGGTTCAAAAGGTGGTCCAAGCTATGGTAGCTGAAGTTGAATGCAAAGAACTGCAAAGTCATGTACATCAGAGCAAAGAAACTGAGAAACGAATACAGGATGTGTGGGCTGAGGATGGAACAAACAGAAGAAAGGGATCTGAGGGTTATAATATTTGATAACCTGAAACATTCTGCTCAATGTGGTAAGGTGGTGGGCAAGACAAACAAAATGTTGGGATTCATTAGCAGGAGAATAAACAGTAGGCATAGGGAGGTCACGTGATGCAGTGCAGCTAGAGGCAGCGTTTTCACAGAGCTCCCGTTACCCACCCGTCTTTAAACTATTTTCAGCCTACAAATTCGACATTTAAAGCTCTATTCTGCACTTGGATTATAGATAACACTCTTTGGTACTTGGCAGCATCTTGCTTTGTGCATATTAATGCACTCGGTGGCAGATTGGGATGGAAGCAGAGATGAGGCCTGCTGACATGAAGCACACTCCACCATCCACGCCGGAGAAATCTTCAAAAAATTCTAAAAAACAGAATTCGGGGCCCGCAGTAAAATCATCCCCTTCCAATACTTCTCCAACTCCTCTTACCGAGTACAGTTTCTTACAAGAGCTAATACCTTTTAAGGAAACATTGGATGATATCTCTGCTGAGCTGAAATCACTAAGGGGGGGATTTCAGTGCCCTAACCACCAGAATGGGAGACTTGGAAGCCAGAACTTCCTCTTTGGAGACCTGGAGGGAAAAGACAGACCCAGAGATCATTCACCTCAGACAACAGATCAGTAAATTGCAACTCAAAATGAAGGACTTAGAAGGAAGGAGCCGAAGGAACAACTTGGTGATCCTGGGCCTCCCCGAGTCCAAGGAGGGCCCTGACATTAATCTCTTTCTCCAGAAGTTTCTAAATAAAGTTGTTGGGCCTTCCCCTCTTAATCCACAATACCATATTGAACGTGCTCGTCGCTGTCTTAGACCAAAACCTGCCTTTGGAGCCCCGCCAAGACCTATCATTATTAAATTTCTAAGCTTTCTGGAAAAACAGCATGTGTTATCAAAGGCAAGAGAATTACAGGCAATTCTATGGAGTGGTTCCAAGCTGTGTATTACTCAGGATCTTCCCTATGAGATGAGGCAAAAATGCTTAGAATTCCATTCTACAGTCAGCAAGCTGATTGTAGCGGGCATTCGCTACAAAATGAACTACCCTGCCATGCTACAAGTTGCCATCGATGGTTCTTGGTTCTCCTATGAATCCCCAGGCAAAGCGGCATCAGATCTCTCAATTAAGTTACCTAACATGTTTAAACCAGGCTGAATCACTGAGGCAGTGCCAAGAAGTTACCTCTTACTACATGCTGCATTTTTGGACTCTCATCATTTGTTTTTGATTTCTCTCTTCTCTCTCTTTTGGACTCTCTGGTGCAGATCTTTCAGTCAAGTTACCTAACCTGTTTAAATCGGGCCGAATCGCTGAGGCAGTGCCAAGAAATTACCTCTTGCTACATGCTGCATTCTTGGACTCTCACCTTTTGTTTTTGATTTTTCTTTTCTCTCGCGTCTGGATTGTCTGGTGGGGGGGAACGACTTTGGAGTGTATGTTGGGAGGTTGAGTGGGCTCGGTTTGTGCAGTGGTTCATGGGGCCTGCTTGCTGGGTGGGGCGGGAACTTGGGGAGTGGAGGCAGTTTCTGCACAAGATGGTACCGGTGGGACCTTTTGGTCCCCCTAGTATCTATTGCTCCCTTAGTTCCTCCTGTGCTTCCCCAGCTCAGGTAATGAGGTTTGCTTAACTTTATAGTAAGTTGGACAGAAGTTGTCATTAGGAAACTTGGGTATTTGTCAGGTGATGTTGCTGGGGAAGCCTTTGAGAAAAGGGATGAGAAATATATTAGGCAATGAGGATTGTGGTCGTTAGGGTGATCATTATGGAGGGGGTTAGCAAGACGCCAGCCTGACTCTGCTTGTGGTCTAGCACACTT
Organism: Neoceratodus forsteri; assembly: GCA_016271365.2. Classification (NCBI taxonomy): domain Eukaryota; kingdom Metazoa; phylum Chordata; order Ceratodontiformes; family Ceratodontidae; genus Neoceratodus; species Neoceratodus forsteri. The sequence goes on along the minus strand of CM057450.1, from coordinate 1,455,060,033 downwards.
CTACATTTGGGAACATAATTTTTACCGCTGATGGTTTTTGATGGCAGTGAAGCCTGAAGTTGGCCCCCTGGGCTGGGGAGGCTGACTCCGATTCTTAGCTCTGCTATTGGGGTCTCAGGGTTCTTATCCCCTACCCTACCCTATTCAGTTTGAAACCTATGTGGGTAACGTAGTTCGGCTATCTCTCTCGGGGGGTAAAGGGGTTCAGATGGCAGTCGGGAGGTTGGAGGCAGGTGATGAACCCGTCAGTCAGCAATTTGGTCAGGGGTTATTTTCTCATGGTGAAGACTGGATTCCAGGGGGCCCTGGTGGGCTCTCATTCTCTAGTGAGATCTGGTTGCACCAAACCCAGGTTAATGTGGCTATCTCTGAATAGATTTATTGAGTACTTTCCACGTGTATTATCACACTCCTTCTCAAGCTATGGGAATATAGCATGGCTAAGGTTTAGACAACCCCGAGATTTTGGCCAGGTTCTCAATTCTCTCAGTTTTTTTTTGTAGGCTTTATTCAGATTTTTATGGGGGGGAGGCTCTGTGGGAGGGTCGGCCCTGGTGGGACTGCTAAATGCACCAAAGAGAGGGGGAAGAGCAGCCCAGATGGGGTTTCTTTAGTCAGGAAGTTCTCAGCGCTTACGAGAGGATTACTCTCTGCTTACTAGCTGACACTTCCTCAGGGTACCGGATCACGATTACTTCCTGGTACACCCATCTGGTGGTGGCTTTTGGGGCTTTGTTCCCCATCCCAAGTAATATCACTTTCAGTTTTTCTCAGGAGGTAGCCGGGAGAACAGTTGTATATAGTTTCAGGGATGAGGAGGGGGAAAGGGGGAGAGGGGTCTCTCTTTCTTAGTTCACAACCTGGTAAAGGCTGTAATACTATGTCTGAAATTTACACTGCTTCAGTTTTTCTTTACTGGTTACGAGGGGGGTAGGGGGTGGGACTTGGTAGGTGGTTGGTTTTTGGGGGAGGGGTGAGGGCAGGATGTGCCTTCTAGGGTCGTCTACCCTTTCATGTTCTCATATTCCATTGCTGCACTGTATATTTGACAATGAGTGTTACAGCACTTAAAATTGCTACGTGGAATGTAAGAGGTGTCAGAGACCTAACCAAAAGGTACCAGGTTTTCAAAAACTGCTTTACTGAACGTCGATATTCTCTTGATGCAAGAAACCCATTTGCTCTCTTCAGAAGTCAATGGGCTTCGCCGTCATAGTTACGCTCAGGTTTTTGCCTCAGGGAGGTCATCCTCTAGTGGGGGGGGTGGCCATTCTGGTTAAGAAGCACATTCCCTTTCTGGCAGAAGAGCTCTTATTGGACCATGAAGGTAGATTCATTATTGTGAAAAGTTCGCTCTATAATGCGAAGACAACACTAGGGTCGATTTACGCCCCAGTAGAGGGGGACCCAGATTTTCTCATGACCTTGGCTGATAAGCTGAGTGAACTCCTACCCTCAATGTTAATAATTGGGGGGAACTGGAATATCGCTCCCTCACAAGATTTGGATAAATCTTATAGACCCCTGAAACCACTCTCCTCTTCACAGCTAGCCTTGAAGAATTTTATGGACCTACTAGGCCTGTGTGACCCTTGGCGCCTATTTAATCCCACAAGACAACTCCTCTCTTATTATTCTCAAGTATACAAGACGTGGTCCAGAATTGACCTAATACTAGTCAGCAATAACCTTTTGTCGGGAGTACTCCAGTCTGGTATTGAGCCCATAGTCGTGTCAGACCACTCGGTGGTGTGGATTTTGGTTTCCCCAAACCCGCAGATGCAGAGAGACACCACCTGGAAACTAAACACCCAGCTTCTAAAGGACAAGGGCATAGTCTCCCATATTAGATCCCTAATCACCTCATTTGTGGAGACCAACACAGGTTCAATCGAGAGGGAGGATCTGCTTTGGTGCTCCCTTAAATTCTTCATCGGAGCGAATTTATTAAACTCGCATCTAGGAGGAAAAAACAGGGGGAGGCCAAGATCATGTTATTGTCGAATCAAATTAGGTTGGCAGAGAATAAGTTATCCTCCTCCTCCTCGTCCCAAACTGATCTAGAAACCCTAATGAAACTTAGAAATGAGTACTCAGACTGGATAAGAGATAAGGCAGAGTATGCTCTCCTTAAAACAAAGGCCCTCTATCTCAATCAAGGGGAGAAATCGGGTAAAATGCTAGCTCTACGTTTGAGGGAAGTTGAGGGATCAAGATGGATCCCCTCATTATTATCTTCCGATGGTTCCCTTAAAACTTCTCCCAGGGATATCTCACGAATTTTCGAATCATTTTATAAGGAACTTTATGGCAGTGGTGCCTTTCACCTCTCTCAATCCCTTGTGGGCCAGTTTCTGGAGGTCCTGCCCCTTCCCACCCTCCAAACTCACCTAGGAGAAGCTCTGATTACTCCTATCACAGTAACGGAAGTGGAGGAGGTGATTAAGGAATTTGCTCCGGACAAAGCTCCGGGACCTGATGGCTTCCCCTCCAATTTCTATAAAACTTTTGGGAAGGAACTTGCCCCTCTTCTCATGAAATTATTTGAATACATGTTTAACGCTACCACTCTGGACCCTTCCCTGCTGGAAGCCACTATTGCTTTGATACTGAAACCAGACAAATCCCTGACGGATCCTGCTAGTTACCGCCCAATCTCACTTCTTAATTACAACATTAAAATCCTACCGAAAATCCTATCCCTTAGACTCAAACGGGTCTGGCTTAACTTGTTGAGTCCTGAACAAGTAGGGTTTGTGCAGGGCAGGCCCTCTATAGACCACCTGCGTGCTCTCTCACACATTTTTTCAGGCCACCAAGAACTCTCAAGTCTCTATGGCTCTGATATCATTAGATGCGGAGAAAGCCTTTGATAGAGTCCATTGGGAACTTCTCTGGATTATATTGGAGAGAATGGGCTTCCCGGGGGACTTTATTCAATGGATTAAATTGGTCTACCAATCTCCTACTGCCAGAATTTATTGTTACGGGGTTTTTTCTTCTCGATTCCTGCTATTTACAGGCACCCGGCACTGCTGCCCCCTGTCACCCTTCCTGTTTAATCTATATCTGGAGCCTCTTCTTCTCAGTATCAAAAACTCTCCATTGGTCACGGGATGTTTCATTCAGCAGCAGTCTCTGGTTCTCTCGGCCTATGCTGATGATATTCTTTTACACTTGTCTAACTCTGAAGTGTCTCTAGCACATATACTACACATTATAGCCCAGTTTGGCCAAGTGGCTAATTACAGGCTGAATTTAGCTAAATCAATCATATTTCCACTGAACGTAAACACGCTTCAGGTCAACTTTTCCCAGTTTGGTATGAAATGGGCCCCCTCCTCTCTCAAATATTTAGGCATTTTCTTTACTAAAGACTTTGAACTCTTCAGGAATCTTAACCTAGATAATCTTTTGACTAAAATTCAACAAGACCTTCAGAGATGGTCTGCCCTCCCTTTATCGCTTTGGAGTCATATTAATATTGTCAAGATGAATGTGTTGCCTCGGGTCTTCTACCCACTTAGCCTAATGAACATCTACCTGCTGATGTCCTATTTTCATCACTTTCACAGGGCTATTTCCAAGTTCATTTGGCAGGGTAAATAGCCCAGGAAAGCCTTTTTAAAACTTAATTTACCCAAAGAGAAGGGGGGGGGCTCCGTCTTCCCAACTTTATGCTTTATTACTGGGCAAGCCACATGGAAAAAATTGGGAGGTGGTACGACCAGAGGGTGGATGAGCACCTACCGATTTGGGTACAACTTGAGAAAAAGATTCTAACCGAGTTTGGCCTTCCCCCATCCAGGCTCCTCTATTATAGCCTATCCACTTTGCCTCCACTTTTACAGGGGAGCGTCATTGGTACTTCTATTAAGGTGTTAAATCAATGCTGGCATTTTTCAATCTCTCTCCCAGGAAAGACACTTCCCAACCTCTTACCCTTAATTTAAATATTAGGATCGGGGTTCTCCTGCTTTCTCTAGACTGGCTTCCTCAGCTGAGAGACTGCTGTGTCTATGACTTATTCCTGAATAACTCTCTTCTACCCTCTGGGGAGGTTTTGGGCAAGTATAATATTCCTCAGAAGCACATTTTTAAAGTTTTTCAGTTACGACACCTAGTGGCTTCCAGCTTCGGCTCCAACCCCATACCGTCTCAAATTAAACCCTTCCTAAATCAGATAAAGGAACAGGCAACCAAGGCCCATAGTATTTCCAAGCTTTATTCTTTTCTACTGGACACTAAATTCCTGGACTCCCTGACTGGCTCCAAATGCTGGTCCTCTCTTCTGCCAGACACTCTTCTAGATTGGGATCAGATTTGGGCAAACACATATCGGTATCTCTCTCAAGACAGACATAGGCTCACCTAATACCATATATTGAACAACATGTATTACACCCCAGTTAAACTGGTTAAATTAAATAGATTATCTTCAATTCTATGCACAAGGTGCGGCACAGTGGAAGGAAACCTGGTACATATTTTCTGGTATTGTGAGAAGGTGGCTCCGTTATGGCAGTCCATCCAAACTAACCTAGACCCTCTTTTGGGCCTAGATGATCTATTTACTATAGAAGTTTGTATCTTAGGGATGTTTTCCAATATACAGGTGATGGAGCGTAGATTCCACATGGCTTTAATCTCGATGGTAGTCAAAAGATTGGTGCTTAGGCATTGGATGGACCAATTGTTTATCTCATATGCAGAATGGATCAGCGAAATTTCTCTCTGCTTTCGGACTGAAAGGTTAATAGCAAGTTTGCAGAATTGTCTGATTTTGTTTGAGCAGAAATTGGGCAAATTATATGCTCTTTATTTGAATTATTGTCCTGTTGGGTACACCTCTAGCTACCTTGGCAGCTGATATATCTTTATGCATCTCACATGTATCAGGATTAGCTCCCTTTCTTTCCCATTTCTTATCTGTTTCCCTTTTTTTTTCCTTTTTCCTTTATAGAAGGTACATCCTGGGGAGGGGATGGGGCCAATGGATCTGGGTGAAGGGGGTAGGGGGAGATTTTTCATTGTTTTTCCAGATTCAGGGATTTCTGCAAAACGTTGTATATTGTCACTCTGCAGCTGCCATACAGTTTTTGTCATTGGTCATAATGTGTAATCCCTGTACTATTCTCTTAAGTATATCATCTTTATATATAAAATAATAAAGAAATATAATTTCAAAAAAAAAAACAGTAGGCATAAAGAGGTGATACTGTGACAAATGTCTGTAACACATGCTTATTGTAATTGTTGTTATACCCTGTCTGTATTAGCTTCTGTCTTACATGTGACGAGGTATCTTTGTAAATGAGCCTCTGGCTCAAAGGTTGTAAACCCGATATATCAAATAAATAAAAAATAAATAAATACTAATACACTAATGATCCTCCTGCTTTTACCTGAATTCTGTGAAGTGCTTTAATTACAATCTGCAAAATCCTATGTGTTCTTCAGTTCTGTGTTGCTATTTTAGCACCAATTTACATTTTAGAGCCTGTAGTTACTTTATCTCGCTCTGATTGCCTTGTTCTAATATACGGCTCACAGCAGCTGGGCACCTGACTTACAACCTGTTTCTAGCCATTACATCCCATGTTTTACTGGCTCCAGGCATCTTTTTTTATTTAGTTTTGTTAGTGACCCCCTAGGCTGTGTACTTCAGGTCTTTCATGTTGTATCATAAACTTAATAGCCCTATTTCAATGTCTAAGTGCAGCCATTGTAGCAGATTCTATGTGCTTTAAGCAGAACACATGAAGTAGCATTACCGGCCTTCAGGCAGTCCCATAGCCATCCCTGCTGTGTGATCTCCCACCCACTGGGCTCAAATTACTTACTTGCCCACAAATCTTCCCTGTTTCTTCCGACTTCCTTACAGCAACTTCGGGATTTCTTTCTCAAGTCGTCAGCTGACTAGGTCATGAGGGCTGTAGCTCAGAAGCCCTTCCCTTTGCAAAAGGCTACAGCAGACAACCCCCCCCGCACAAGTTCTACACTGAACTCAGGTGCTCCTAGCCCATGTGGTTCTCGGTGTAGAGCTTCCCACCCACATTCCCCTCCACCCGCCCACCCAAAGGGATACTGTTGTTTATAGTTTTGCTGAACCAATCAGCTCACTATCCCCCCGCCCCTCTGATAGTTGGCCTGTGCCGAATCTCCCTTGAAATAAACAAACTGGTTCCTCCCAACCTCACTTATGGTCCAGCTACTGGCATCATTCTAGCCCTCAGTTACACACACATCTCTACATTTTAACTGAAGGTGCCCACCTGGCCATTCAGCTTCTCCCCCTATACCGGAGTCATTCTTTATTGGCTCAATATACACATACCTTTACATTTGCTGAAGGTACCCACCTGGTCAGTCAGGTCCTCCCCTCTACTACCCTATATTCCCCCCCCTTATCATTTAATTCTTCTCTTAATCTGCACTGTCTCCCCACAATCATGCTCCAGGAAACCATCAATCTTCTCCCTCTCCTCTTTCCAGTAGCATCCCTTTCCCCTCCATCCCTCTCCTTGTATCCTTCCTTCTTACCCCCTCTGAGCTCACACCATCTCCCACTTCTCTCCTTGTCTCCCCTCTCTGTCTGACCCACAACCCTTGGCTTCTGGCCCATCTATTCTACCCCTTGCTTCCATGCCAGTCTGCTAACAGTTCCCCCACCCACTCACCTACCCCTGTTTCTACCCAAGAAAGGTATTACAGTCCTCTCTAAGCTCCTAATCACCCTGATGCTGCTGGTGGCAGGTAACATAGAACTTAGCCCTTGCCCTATCCCCTCTGTTTCACCCCAACTTTCACGTGGACTGAATTTAGCGCATCTAAACATCAGGATTCTCCTCCCCAAAATTACTCTGCTTCAACCCCTCGCCTTATCCCTCCACCCTGACATACCAATCATAACTGAGACATGGCTAAAACCAAGTGTTCCGGGTGTGAGTGTTTCCATTCCGGGTTACTCCCTCATCTGCCAGGATCAGACCAGCAGAGGAGATAGTGTAGCCATGTACATCACTTCACCAATTCGATTTGCCCCTATACTTGTGACCACCCTCCCTCAGACCTATGAGTCACTTCTGGTAAAGCTCTCCCTGCCCATCTTTATTGCTGGCACATACTGCTTTCCTAGTCTTTCCATACCATCTCTCATGGACCTCCTGGCTACCCTTCAGTCACACGCCTCTATGGGCGAACTTCATATCCTGGGGGATTTTAATATTAACTGGCCCCCCCACACCAAAACACTGAACGATATACAGTAGTTTCCCTAAACCTGACCCAGTTAATAAATGAACCCACATGACTGAACACAAAATCACAATACCACTTCCTAATTGACTGGGCTCTCACCTTCCACCAACATCTCATAACTGCAGTCGGTATTCTACCAGACGCCCTAAGTGGCCACCACTTGTTCTACACTGTTCGCAAAATCCACCACCCCAAGGCCTTGCTTAAATCCTTACTGATTCACTTGTATAAATCCTTGGATCTGACACCCATACTTAATGACCTGTCAAACTCTGATTGGTCTCCCATCCCCCTAGCTTCCTCTATTGACTCAGCATTGGAATATTTCAAATCAAAACTCCTCGCTATCTGGGAACACTATGCCCCACTAAGACACACCCAGATTCATGGCTCCCACCTCCCCTGGGTCACTGCTGAACTGATGGCATGTCTACATGCCAGGAATCAGGTGTGGAAGGTGCACAAATCCCCGGCTCCCCTATTGCCCCCAGAAGTACTGCACTCTCTGAAATGCCTGCACCAGGACAATTAGACTGACCAAGGCTAAATACTTCACAGCAACCTTTCAAACAAACATAAGTCACCCATTCAAATTCTGAATGGTGATTCAAGCCCTGTTCTCTCCCTGCATCCCAGCCCCTTGTTCTAGGTATCAAAGTGGGTGATATCTCCCTGTCCAGTCCTCTCTCTGTGGCCACGGAGTTTAACTCATTCTTCACCTCTTGCGCCTCCTCCCTCTCTCCTCTTCCTCCTCTCTCACCCCTCCCTTCCCCCCCTTAAGTCCTCTCAAATGGACTGCCCCATTCCTCTCTTTCTCCTTCTGCCCTATATCCCTGGCTGATGCCCTCAAAATTCTTCTTGCCCTTAACCCCTCTAAAGGTAAGTGCCCCTCTGGACTTAACTCCAGAATCCTTTACCTGTCTGCTCCTGCTATCTCCTCACCCCTTGCTTCTCTCCTAAATCTCTCCTTCTCTCTCTCTCTCTCTCTCTCTCTCTCTCACATCTGTCCCAGCTCAATGGAAACATGCTACTGCTATCCCCCTCCCAAAAGGTGGTGATTCTTCCTCCTCTGGAAACTACCAGCATATCTCTCTGCTTCTCATTCTTGCTAAGCTTCCGGAACACTCGGTGTAATCCTAGCTCTCCTCCTACCTTGACTCCTCCTCCCCCTCCTCCTCTGTTTTCACCCCTTACTAGTCTGGTTTCAGGTAGCTCCACTCCACCACCTCCTCCCTCCTTAGGATCACTGACTCCGTCCTTACTTGCATGGACCAGGGCTTCATCACCTCTGCTATCTTTGTTGACCTTGCAAAGGCTTTCAACCCTGTCTCCCACCCACTCCTACTTGCCAAACTCTCTGCCACGGGGCTTTCAAATGCAGTCACCAGTCGGTTCAAGGGATGCAGTTCATTTGGATTAGTGATTCAATAGCCCCTCCCCTTCCCATCAAAACTGGAGTTCCTCAGGGTTCTGCTTTGGGCCAGCTGCTTTTCTCAATCTTCCTTAATGACCTTCCCACTGCTTGCGCTTTCACCCCCATCCACATGTATGTGGATGATACCGTCCTGCATATATCTGGTCCCTCCACCCAATATAGCATCCAGACTTCAGCACAACTTTATAAGGTTCAGCTCTGGTTTTACTCAAATCAGCTGTTCTTGAATGCCAAGAACACAGTCTCCATGACCTTTGGCACTAGGCAGAGACTCTCTTGGCTGCCATCCCTCCCTTCCTTCTACAGTCTAAGTGGGACCATGCTAGAGGACAATACCTCCTTTAGGTACCTCAGGGTATGGCTTGACCAGAACCTTGACTTTTCTGGACACCTAGATGCCAGCCACAAAAAGTTATACCTCAAACTAGGTGCCCTATATAGAAACCATGGGTGTATTCTATTGCCAATCCACCATGTGCTTGTCCAGAAAAGGATCCTCCCTATTTTTGACTACAGGGATGTAGTCTACAGGCCTGCTTCCAAATCTTCTGTAACCAGGCTGGACATGGACCAAATTTCTAGCTAAATTCTGGTTCCACTCTCTCCTTCCATATCTATCCTCTTCTCTTTCCCTTAAGCCTCCTTCCTCTTACTCCCTTAGAAACCTTGACTCCAGCACCCTAACCATCACATCCATGTCCACCTCAGCAGGCCAAGCAGCATTCTTCCACTGCTTCCCCAAACTAAGGAACTCCCTTCCCCCCACCCATCCATCATGCCTCCTCCACTCGTGTCCTCACCTCCCTCCTAAAGGACCTCTTCTCTCCTTCCTGTAACTGTGTTTAATTTCCACCCACCCTAATTGCCTTCTCTGTTCTGTTACATATGATATTACTTAGCAGTTCCCAGTCAAGATAGCTAACCAAAAATAGCACAACCCAAAGCCATGCACAGCAACACAGCTAAAGCAAATCTAGCTCTCAGTAATATCAGTGGGCGCTGCCTAGCTGAAAACAACAAATCACACCCACAGAGGGTGAAACTCAGGGAAAAGGAAGAAGTTGTGGGGAGAACAAGGAAAAAAATTACAGGTGGGGCCAGGTGAACACAAAAATACACCACAGTCAGGAGACTGGGAACAGAACTGTGGTCTACTGGATGCTCCACCACTGTAGCTACACCTGCTTTCAGCACCCTACACCACAGGAGCCGCTCAGGGAGGCACGTCTCACCTTACTCCTTTCTCCTCTCCTCAAATGTGACAACAGTTTCAAGGGCAGCAGTAAATTACTTTCATATGTTAGCCCTGTAGCTGTGATCACATTCACTCTTCTGAACTTGTTTTTCACTGCACTGCTCTAAAAGAGCTATACTAACTGAATACCTCACTTCTCTGTGCTACGCGTGCAATTGACTGTTTAGTTATGACCTCTTGGTATTTTTTTCTTGATTGTGTATGACTACTACCACTTGTAATCTTGCATTCTTGGCTGATTGTATTTCTCATCAATCATCATACTGTATTTCTCTTTTTGCTGCTTGTCTCCTTACTGATTCTCCATCCCCCTCTCCCCCAGGACACACCTAAAAACGAGCATTCATTGCTCAGCATGCCTTTCCTGGTGAAACTTTTAAATAAATAAATAAAAATACTGGTCCTGTACAGATCCCTAGTAAGGCTGGATCTAAAGTACTGCATGTAGTTCTGGAATCCACACCTAAAGAAAGATAAAGATGGTGGGAGGTGGTGCAGTGAAGGGTTCTTTTGATGATTCAGGGTCAGCAGAGGAAGTCCTACAGTTAAGACCTATACGATTTAAACACGTACTTGCTGAAAACCAGAAGGGAGGGGAACATGATAGAGGCTTTTAAGTTTCTGAAAGGGATTAACAAAGTTGACAGCAGTGCACTTTTTAGTTCAAGCACAGTTAGGAACACAAGGGATAATGCATGGAAACTGGTTGGGGAGATTCATAAAGAACATGAGGAAATACTTTTTCTCAGAGAAAGTGGCAGAAAAGGGAAACTGACTGCTCAGTGAAGTAGTCTGTGCAAAAACAGTAGTTGAATTCTAGAAGGAATGAGATAGACTCATGGGTTTAGAAGGAGTACCAAGGGGAAAAGAAAATGAGAGGAGGGGGAGACAAATGACATTAGGGGCTCCATCTGGGTGGTTAGCTGGGGAAAAAGGCAGACTGGATAGACCAGCTGGCCTTTTTCTGATGACAAGTGACACTGTTTTTACTCCCAAAGTATCCCAACAGCAAAACAAAATGAATGCATTCGAGGTGGAGGGTCGTTTTGATGAATATGTGTGACTTCATGACATTTTTCTAATATCTGTAATCTGGTTCATGATTGTTGTTTTATCTTATTTTCTGACTAATCAGTTAATCAGTGATATTCTTGTACTTTTTCATTTATAATAACAGGATATCATTTTCTCCCATAGGATAACCCAGTTATAATTCACCATTATAACCACCTGGTTATCACTGCAAACACGTGCCAGGTTTCCATAAGAGAAAGCCATGCATCAGCCTCCCTCAACACCCACACAGTCCTTCTCCTCAGGGCTGCAACTTAAACAAATTTTCTTGCCTCTTTTACTTTTTTCATCTCCACTTTATACCTCCAAGGAGCCAGATTTCACAGTTAGATTACTCACTCGTGGTTTGGGATCTCCCAGTTCATGATTGTACGAAACAAAAATGAATATGCGGCTGTGACACGGCATTTCAGCCACTTGTGCTTTTCAGCAATGACACTGCTATACTTTCCTCACACAAAGAGTTGGGCTACCATCAGAGAGAGTGAGAGAGAGAGAGAGAGGCAGCAAGGGAAAAAAAGTCACAACACTGATACCCTAAACAGCAGCACAATCTACTGCCCACACTGTTCTACAGTCTGAGAGAGGTGGTGGAGGTATTGGCGGAGCCACTGGTGGATCTCTGCAGCACCTTACTGGAGTCAGGATGTGTGTGCCACTAGACTGGAGGATGGCACATGTAGTGCCATTGCACAAGACTGGACTAAGGGATGAACTGGGTAATTACCACCTGGTAATTCTCACCTCCATAGTGTGCAGACTCATGGAAACAATATTAAAGGAAACACTGGTGTCATACCTGGAGGACAACAGCCTGCAGAATGTGAGGCAGCATGGGTTCATTTTGGGAAAGTCTTGCCAAACCAGCCTGATACAATATTATGACTGGGTGACAGGTGAGCTGGATAAAGGGCATGCAGTGGATGTTCTTTACTTGGACTGCAGCAAGGCCTTTGATTTGGTGCCTCATGAGCAACTTGGGGGGGGGGAGCTAACTGGTGTAGGGGTAGGGTCAAAAATGACAAACTGGATTACAAGCTGGCTGAGTGGGATGCTACAACGGGTGCTAGTGGGAGTGGAGCTCTCAACTCCAAGGCCAGTGATGAGAGGGGTACCACAGGTTTCTGTGCTAGGACCAGTATTATTTGGGCTCTTCATATCAGACATAGTGCACAGGGTAGTGAGTAAGGTAAGTCTGTTTACAGACAACACCAAAATGGGAGCAGTGGCAGATGGAGTGGAGGGATGGAGGCAGCTGCAGAGGGACCTAGGCAAGCTGGAGGAGTGGTCAGAGGTGGCAGATGGGGTTCAATGCAAAGAAGTGTAAGGTTATGCACTTCAGGGCAAAGAACCCAAGAAGAGAATACTGGCTTGGAGGAGTAAAGCTGGGGATCATTGAGGAGGAGGAGAAGGACCATGGGATAATGGTAACAGGGACCATGAATAACACTGCCCAGTGCAGGAGAGCAACTGCAAAAGCAAACAAAATGCTGGGGTGCATAGCAAGGGGTGTTTCATCCAGGTGAAGAGAGGTAATATTGCCCCTCTACAGGTCGCTAGTAAGGCCATACTTGGAGTACTGTATGCAGTTTTGGAGGCCATACCTGAAGCATGATGTCAGGTTACTGGAGGGGGTACAGAGTAGGGCAACAAAGATGATTTGTGGAATGGAGGGAAGAGACTATGAGAGCAGACTAGGAGGCCTGAATATGTACACCCTGGAGAACAGAAGAATGGGGGGGGCATGGTAGAGACATTCAAGTATCTGAGGGGAATCAATAAGGATGGGGCAAATGGGGTATTTAAGCTAAGGAGGGGAGGGACACCGGGGCACAGGCTAAGAATAGAGGGGAGATTTAGGAGGGAAATGAGGGGACACTATTTCACAGAGAGGGTGGTAGCAAAATGGAATGCACTACCACAATTGTGAACATCTTTAAAAGGGCATGGGACAGGGAACAGAGGTGAGTGAGGGTGAGGGAAGTGGGGAGTGGCATTGGGATGACAAAGGGGAAGGGGTGGGACAGCTGCAAACTAGGGGTGCTAGCTGCACACTCGAGTATACTTAGATAGACTGGGTGGTCAGTTTCTGCTGGCAAATTTGTATGTTCGTACAGTCTTTTCCATATAAATCTTACAGGTGAGAAAATGGTACCCAGCAATTATAGAAAATAACACATGGTTAGGGGTACAAAAAACTCAAATTTTATACCCTCCTTGGTGTGAGATGCTTTTATAAACTCCTCAAGCTTCACTCTTAGAGCTTGTGTAGCATCCCATATCTTAGGTATGTATAAAATTCTTGATATGCACACCTACCCATGTATTATTCTGTATTTGTTGTACTACATGTAAGTTGTGTTTACACATGCCTTCATGTACTTTATCTGTTTTGTATAAACCTGCTGTAACCACCTGGGTCGTGCCTGAAAATAGACAATTCTTGTCAAGGTCAAGGGCACTTACATTATAAACAAAAACTAAACAAAATAAATAAATGTGTTCAGAACACTGGCTATATGCCAGTCTGTTTATGGTGCCAGTATTCTTGCACTGATGACTGTTGTCATCAATATGCTAATAACATTTGGTGGCATGACGACAGCTTTTTGAATTTTCCCTTAAAAGATAGGCTGCAACTGATCTAATCAAAGAAGCCAAAAAAATGGTGCACACAATAGCTTTAAATGAAAAAAAAGTTCTACAGTGTAACAATATTAGACAATTACTTCTAGGCAGTAAGGCATCCCCTGATGAAGCATTTGTGACACGAAGCACAGGTCACTACCTAGAGGTAATGGTCTAATAAATGTGCACATTTTTTGCAATCAAAGCTTTTGTGTGACCATTTGTTGTGGCTTTTTGTTCAAGTTATACACTTAAGATGGTTAGATTCAATCCCTGCTTGCAGGACTGAAAAGAATGAAAGGTCTGAACTTTACCAGCACTCTAAAGGAGCAGCTCCACCTAGCATAATGGGTAGAAGTCTGAGTTATAATCAGCCAGGTTTATTACACACCCCCTTCAGTACAAAATCAATAAACCAAAGGAGTAACAAGACAGATAATGGGTCTCAAAGTCTAAAAATACTTGACAGACAAATATTCCTTATTAGATCACAAAATAATTTTTGTACCCTTTCTAGATCTAAGCAATGCTTTCAACTCTGTGGACAGAAATCTGTTGTGGAACAATTTAATCTCCATTACATTAGATAGAAGGCTCCTGACCATAATTAAAGCTCTACATAAAAACAATATCACCAGGGTCAGAATTTCCCAAGATGGTTACCAAGACCCATTAATATCAACAGGGGTGTCAAATAGGGTTGCCTCTTGGCCCCGTTTTTGTTTAATATACTGTATATATAAACTCTATTACAGATAACTCCTTTTTTGTTAACACTGCACCTCTTGTTATTGATCAGACACTAATCCCCCTTCTTCTTTATGCAGGCAACATGGTATTACTCTCCCTTACCCTTGTTGGATTACAGACTGCACTAGGTAATATAGCTCAACAACTAAAGGATCTAAAATTTGATATTAATATTCAGAAATCCATTTTTGATAGAAAAGGGCAGATTGACCATAAGTGGTGCATAAATAAGGACACCCTTGATATTGTCGATCAGTATAAATACTTGGGGGTGGTATCCCATGACTTCGGCAACCACGATTGGGTGCCTACAAAAATGGAGGCTCAATCGCAGTGCCCTGTCATCGGGGCTACCAGGGAAGGAGGGTGACCAGATGGGAGGTTCACGAAAAGCAACATCCTGTCACTACATGTCTATGTGTGCAGGGCTGTGGGAGCGAGAACACTGAGCGAGGGGTGGGGGAGGGAGGGTGGTGCTGCGGTGAGCTGCTGAGCTGCTCCTCATGGCATGGTGTGTGGGCACAGGGTGGGCTGCACAGGGTACTGGGTGCAGGTACCTTTGTTGCACCCAACCCAAAATGTTATTTTTTCTTTTCACCCCCGACATGCACCCCCTGGAGTTGAGAATCCTTTAGGGGTGGTGTGGGGTGAAGCCCCACAGGGTGGTGCAGGGGTGCAGCCCCTGCATTTACATGTAAAATGTAAGTCCCTGGTACCCTTTTGCTGTGCGCCAGGGAGTACATCACAAAAAAATGTTCTCGGCAATGTACACTTCGCCGTAACGGTGATTACTATTCTGCGATCGCTGTTATTACATAGAATGCTTGGGGGTAACATTTTCTATCAAGAAATCCTGGTGCATGCACTGGGACAATACTCTAAAGAGACAAAACAAAGGACTAGTGGGCATCTTAAGGTTTGCTAATGTCTATGCTAAGTAAGCAATAAACCCCGACTGGGTGGGCGGTATTGGGGAATACCGAACTGCCCAGGAGTGGAATAAGGCCTGACGCCGCAGGTGGAGGGCCTTATAGCCCCTTGGAAGATCCAGTATTCCTCAATACCGCCCACCCCGTAGGGTATTATTGCACTTAGAATATGGGCACTGTAAGGAAAAAATAGATTTAATTAAAAAAAAATGTTAGTAAAAATGGTTTAAAATAAGTTTTGTAACAGTTTTGTAATAAAGTAGTTCCTCCGTCTGTATTTTAATGATGTGGTTATTTGAATTTTGTCCTATTGGATAGTCCATGGTTTGTGGAAAAAAAGGAAAAAAGGACCCTGCTAGTGTGTAGTTTGTGACAGTCTAAGGCTGTGAGAGGTGGAGTGGGTAGGGAGCGTGGCTGAAGCTCCTGTTTGCATGTTTGAAGGCCGACTCCAAAAGTATACCGGAGTTCTGCCTGCATGACTTTTTTTTGTTTATTTTTATTAGAAGGGATGTGTCTGAATATACGGTCAAGATACTGGATGACCCTGTGGTGAGATGACGGCATGGAGACATTTTTGAGTCTGATGTGACATGAAGCATTGTGTAGTAATGAGCGGTCTCAAGCGGAGTCATTAGAAATGCCAACTGATTTAGTTTTACTTCTCACTGGAGATGGAAGTGGGAGTTGTAGGGAGTTGATCCTGTTTGCGGTTCTCTGTTTTTAGAGATCGATTGGGAATCAGGGTGTGTGTGTGTGTGACGGAATGGACGTCGATCTGGAATCGGTGGTGTCAGTCAGTGCATGTGACAGAACCGTTCAGAGTTGCAATCTCAAGTGGAGTCGTGAAAAATATAAAAAGGGTTGTTTTTATTTGTACTCCATGTACAGTGCTGTGATTTTTTTTTTAATGGGTGGTATCTGCTTTAATGACTGACTGTGTGTGTTGAGGGGGATACTATTGCTAAGGGATAAAAACATGGTAGCAGTTTGAAATTGTGTCCCTAGTGCTGCAGACAATGATGAAGCAGGATGGGCACAACAATTTTTTGTGAGGTTTGGGATGGAGGAAGTAAGCAATAATACCCGATAGGGTGGGGAAAGTGATCAAACTGATACTGGACGCCCAGGGCATAATGAAGCCCAACGCCGCAGGCAGAGGGCCTTATAGCCTTTGGGCGGTCCGGTATTGCCCGTACCACCCACCCTGGAGGGTATTATTGCACTTAGAAAATGGGCATGTGTGTCAGTTTTAAATATGTAATTAAATAACAGAGGAAGTGACTACAAATAAATACAAAGAGCAGGAAAAACATTTTTTTTTGTAAAGTAGTCCCTCTGTTTATGAGCTGTTCCATCTGCTGTTCCCCCCCCACAGAGATATTCTATTCTGCTTCCACCCCCACACTACTGTCTTAAGAAAAGATGGATGAACTGGAAACAAAACAGCGGTAATAGTTTTGTCATGTGTTTATTTATTTGTGTTACTTTGGTGGTCATTGATAGCATGATTGTGACTGGGAGGCACTCTGACTGCGGTAGAAAAAATAAAATGAGATGCACTGTTTGGGTGACATTTGTGATGGTGGTTTCAGATTTAAAATCAAAAGCAAATAAATAAAATACTGCCAGGATCCTAGTAGGATGTCAACGCTAGGCAGTAGAAAGTGCACTCCAATCTCTGCTGTTCATGGTGGGGATTTTCACTCATTTTTTTTTTTTTAAGTATTGTTGTCCTCGTTGCCTACCCTGCGGACCTGGAGTCCGCTCTTACCGTTTACTTTTTTTTGTTGTTGTTTGCTGGTGCCCGATCCTTGCTGCCTGCCCCAAGGACTGGGAATATGAAGAGAAATGACATTCAGTTCTGTGGAGCTACAAAGAACAACATCCCTGCATAGCTCACGACAACAGCTTCTGTGTCCTGTGTTTGCCTGTCCTGTTCCCTTGATCCCCTCTTGTAAGTAGTACTGGTAAAAATGAAGGTCTGTGCCATCTTAGAGGAGTGGGTTGGGGGGGAGCGACAGAGAAATATGAGCAGTATACACTATTGTACTGGACACTTGACTCAGGGTATTGTACTCTGAGACTGCAGAGTCGGGGGCAGGAGCAGCGGAGTGAAAGAGTGAAAGAGAAGGATGCAGCAGGGGCAGTAGGCAGAGAGAGAACCAGCGAGCTGGTGGGAGAGCAAGTGGATCCGGGATCGAGCAGAAGCAGGCAGAGATAAAGAGAGATGCAGCTAGTGCAGCAGGCGGAGCGAGAAACAGCGAGCGAGTTGGAGAGCAGCAGGTGTTTCACAGAGGTGCTTACTGGCTGTAACTTCATTTTACAACTCATTTACCTACAGTACTTTACAAAAGAAGACTACTATAGTACTGTATCTATTTGGAGTGATTTCTCTTATTTTGTATAATGTTTATGGTTACTGTATTAGCACTCCAAGCTTTGCGTTTTTTTAGCGTCCCTCAGTATAAGGAACAAGGTACTATAACGAATGGCTATTAGGGCTCCCGACTTCTTCGTTATAGCGAGGGACTGCTGTATTTATTTTCTTTTTTATACTGCTGTGATCTTCTTTTTTTACAATACTGGGTATAGTGTCTGGGCTATGGAATGAATATGTGTGTGTGTGTGTGTGTGTGTCTCTCGCTAAGCAACGGTAAAAAAATGGCGGCAATTTGAAATGAAAATTAAGTCTTTGACCAATTAGGAGGCAAGGTAAGCACTGTGATATTTCACTATGTTAAGGGGCACTGTATGCTGGTACTTTTTATTTCCTGGGCATCTATTGAAAGTTAACGTACCCCCCTGGCAAGGGTACTAGCCAATGAGATGCCAGGAAATAAAAAGTCCATTTTCTAAATACAGCTTTGAAGCCATTATGAAGGTTTATAATGCTAAGATTAAATTAAGTGTATTGTGCAGGGCATAAGTTTGGAGGTTAGACCATGGTATAGAAGTATTAGAACCTCTGCAGAATTTCTTCTTGAGGAGAACATTGGGTTTACCTAACTATATACCGGCCACACATTTCAGGCTGGAGTATAGGGTAAAATCACTTCAACTTTTTGCCTTTCAAAGATCAATTGCTTACTTTCCAAAATTTTGAAAATGGATAATGAAAGGCTGCCAGGAAAACATTGTTGGAAAATTTCAGACAGGCCCATAACCAACAAAATCCAAATGGCTGGTGGGGTAAGCACCAAGCAAAAAGTAATAGCACCGAAGGGAGTCCATGACTAAAGCACATTCAGTTTAACCAAAGCATTTTGTACAAGAATGTGAATGGCTAACAAGCACTAGTGTGCAAAAGGCAAACAAATCAAGCACCCATAGTTTGGTTCAGTGTTAAAAAAGCTTTAATTGCACAGAGTCAGACACTCACCCCACCAGCAACAGCCAATCGTTTCACCCACTTGACTGTGGACTTTCTCATAGTGTGGCGAATGTGGCTAGCACACACATATTTAAACATCTCTCTTAAAGATACAGTACAATCTTTATCATTTCAACAGTATTAAAAATCACTCCAACTGCATGCTTAAAAACTGTATATGTTTTCCACATAAGCCCATATCAGCTAATAACACTTCTAAAGTATATATCTATACATACAACCAAAACCATATTTGTACAAATCATGTATCCATAAATATGCTATGGAGGTCAAATGAAGTAGCAAAAGGTTAAATCCCCATCATACCATTACTTCTAAAACATTTTGAAGCCTCAGGAGGGACAGCTGCGAGATGAGGGGCTAGCTGCACTCTTGAGCAGACTAGATAGACCATGAGGCCTGTTTCTGCTGGTAATTTCATATGTTCGTATTTTTTATGTAAAATGGTACATATTCAGAGATGTATATACATATGTATGTATGTGTCTATACAGTATATATACAGTATATATATATATATATAATATATATATATATATAGTATCACGGTAGTGCCACTATAGTTAGGGTTGAGTACCTGAGTACCACATTTAAGGTTAAATCTCAAATTTTGCACCTTAATAACTTTGACTGCATATGACAGATTTGCCAGATCTGGACCTGCTAAGTTTTGTTATGGTTGGATGTACGGTTGCAGAGCTACAGAGTGCCAATAAACGCATAAATTATGGGTTTTTGCACATTTCTTTGCTCGCATCTACAGCCCGCATGGTTTGCGTGATCAGTCCAAAAACTTCAGGGAACATGCAGCAGCGGTCCCCGATGTGCCTTTCGAACATTTCGTGAAAAAATATTAAACAGTTCCAAAGTTATTCAAAAAACACTGAATCCCATTATAGTCTATGGGAAAAGTTAAACTATGTGAAAGTGTCGCATATGCAGTTTTTAGTGTCGCAAATTACCCTTTTACTTTTGTGAGTCAGCCTTTTTATCAGTTGGTGGTCAAAAAAATGCTTGGCATTTAAATGTGGGACCCTCTAGGGACACAATTCTTGTTGTGTTCACCTAGCTGAGTCCTGAGGATGCTAGCCATGTCTTTTTTGGGGGTAAAACACCCCAGAAAAATGTTTTTTAAATTTTTGTAAAAAATAGTGTTGCAAACTACTTTCACAAATGCGACACTTTCATGATTTCTTTTGTGAAAGTGTCGTGATTTGTGGCAGTAATTTTCGAAAATATGGCCAAAACAACAGGAAAGCTTTGCCACCCTGCTGCAGAACAACAGTTTGGTCTTTTGGGCTGAAATTTGTAGGGAAGTAAGCCAACATCAAACAGACGTGCCTTTTGGTGGTTTGGTGGCAAAATGAAACAGGGCTGCAAAGTTACAGCACTCCAAATGTGACAATTTTTCCCATTGGATAACATTAGGGTATCCGCCGCGCCTTTCGGGTCCCGTATCTCGAAACCGGTTCAAGATATGGACTTTTCATCACAAAAATTCTTAGTACCCCACTGGGGGACTAAGTACAAAACTAGCCTGTAAAGTTGTAAATAATATGAGATTTTACTTTTTTTTCTATGTCATACGGTTCCTGAGATGTAAGCAATTTAGTATTCCAAGTGCTAATTTTCCTGTACGAGGGCCACTGTGATGCCTACATTCTTTGTATTCACTGTGCTTCTGAATGCATCTCTTTTGAGCACAAAGCGTGTGCGTTAGCATTACCATTAGTGTTAGCATTTGCATTCATGTTTGCATTTGCATTTCCGTTATCATTTGCATTTGTGTTTACGTTGCACTTGCGTTTCTGTTACCGTTTGTGTTAGCATTTACATTTGCTTCACTGTTAGCATCACTGTTTGTGTTTGCATTACCATTTGTGTTTCAATTTACATTTGGTTCACCATTACCGTTTTCCTTTCCATTACCATTACTGTTTTCGCTTCAGTTTCCATTTGCTTTTGCATTACCCTTACTGTTAGCATTACCGTTTGTGTCTGCATTTGTGTCACTATTCCCATTACCATTGGCTGGCATTTGCATTTACATTACAATTACCATTTGTATTTGCGTTTGCACTCCCGTGTACGTTACCGTTACAACTTGCATTTACGTTACCATTATCGTTTGCGCTTGTGCTACAATTTGCATTTCTGTTACTGTTAGCATTACCGTTAGCATTTCTGTTTGCAATTGCATTTACATTATTATTTACAATTGCATTTATGTTAATGTTTGCATCACCATTAGCGTTACCATTAGCGTTTGCATTTAAGTTACTGTTTGCGTTTGCATTACCGTTCATGCTTGCGTTACCATTTGCATTTCGATTTCCATTACCGTAAATGTTACCATTACCATTTGCATTTACATTTGCACTTGCTTTCATGCTTGTGTTTTGTTACTGTTGTTTTTGCATCACTGTTAGCATTGACATTAGCGTTTGTGTTTACAATATATTGCCATTTGCGTTTGCGCTTGCGTTACCATTTGCATTTTCATTTGCGTTACTGTTAATGTTTGCGTTTTGTTTCACGTTTGCGTGGGCATTACTGTTCCTATCAATGTTTGCATTTCCATCACCATTACGATTAGCATTTGTTTAACATTAACATTTGCGTTTGCGTTTACAGTTCCATAACTGTTACCGTTACCGTTAGCATTTCTTTTTATGTTACCATCACCTTTTGCATTTCCGCTTGAGTTTTCATTGTCATTTGTGTTTACATTTGCATCACCATTACTGTTACTATTTCTGTTTCTGTTTCCGCTTGTGTTTCCGTAAGCTTCAGCATTTGCGTCTGCGTTCACATTTGCATAACTGTTTGCATTTGCATCACCGTTACTGTTAGCATTATCATTACTGTTAGGGTTATTATGCTCAAATGACCACCACCACATTTCATTCACTATTTATATTGCACATTCTCAAAAAGAAGGGAAATTCATAGCAAAAAAATCCATTTTATGCATCCGTTAGGGTTGTTCCACAACTACAAAAGCAAAGAAATTCAGTGTTAGGGTTGAAAACCCTAACTGCACATTCTCCCCCACCACCACCACACACACATATACATGCAAGTAGAGGAAGGACCAAGGCAACACAATCAATCACACACAACCAGCTGGAGGTAACAGAAATAACATACAACTATCTAAACCATGAAACCACCCACCCATGCTCCCATCGGGCTGGGGCTTGACCCGTCACTGCTAACTCTGATCCCAGACGTTCCACACACCGCAAAACACATATCACTATGGACAACTGGGCATCTTGGGCCACACGCTGCCACCAACACATAACACAGACTACACATATGGTATTTTGGGGTGTACAAGACCCAAAACAGGATTTTGCAGACTCCCTGAAATACTTTCGAAAATCACTTCCACAAATGTGACAGTGTTGTGCTATGCATTTGTGACACTTTCATGTTTGCGACAGTATTTTGTGATATTATTTTGCATGCTTTCACAAATGCGACACTGCCATGTGTTCCATTTGTGACACTTTTGTGTTTGCGACAGTATTTTGCGAAAGTATGCTCCTGATGACTGCACATCTTTGCCATCACCCTGCAAGCAAACAGTTTGGTCCTGTGGGCTGAAATCTGCAGGGTGGCAAGTCCTGGCCCCACAGATGTGCCTTTTCCTGCTTTGGTACTAAAATACTTAAGGATGACAAAGTTACACAGTTCCAAAATTGAGCAATTTCCCATAGACTAACATTGTGGCATCAATGACGCCTTTCACCACCCATATGTCGAAAACATTGTGAGGTACTGTACACAGTTTTCGCTACTGCCACCTTGTTTCACCTTTAGGTGAACTAACCTTGTGGAACAAGTTTGGAAATACTGTATGATACCCAAAGTTGGATTTCTTACCTACTTACTAACATACTAAAATGCCAGCAGAATAATCCTAACGGTCTTTTGTGTCTGTTCGTTTGGTCAGCCCCCACCCTGGGTGCTGACCTTGCTGTCCCCCTCGCCTTCTCTGGCTTCTCCCTTCCCAGTTCCAGATATTCTTGCTGCATTGGATTTTGCTTCCAGAACCCTTCCCCTGTACCTGTCCCACCCCTTTTGAACCCCTCCACTGTCTCTACCTCCACCAGCCCCTAGGCAGTGCATTCCATGGCTCCACCACCCTCTCAGTGAGTAGCATCTCCTCCTTTCTCCTGAATCTTCCCTCCAGCTTCCACCCATGCCCTCTAGTGACCCCCTCCTCCTTCCTTCGAAGCACCCTGACTGTTCCTCCCCTATTTACCATCTTCATGTACCTGAAGACCTCTATCATGTCCCCACAGTCCCTTCTCTTTTCCAATGTTTACATATTTAGCTCTTCGAGCCTCTCCTCATAGGTCCTGTCCCCCAAGCCCCAAATCATTTTGGTTGCCCTTCTCTAGACCCTCTCCAGGAGGTTAATGTCCCTCTTTAAGTGTGGCCTCCAAAACTGCATGCAGTACTCAAGGTGCAGCCTCACCAAGCAGTTATACAGAGGGAGTATCACTTCCCTCCTTCTGGAGGTGATCCCCCTAGTGATGCATCCCAGCATCCTGTTGGCCTTGGCTGCTGCCCTCCTACAAGTCTCAGAGTTGTTCATCTTGACATCCAACACCACCCCCAGGTCCCTCTCAGCCATCGAGACTTGTAGCATTCCCCCCGGTGTACACTTGGCCTGGGTTTCTGGCCCCCAGGTGGAGTACCTTGCATTTCCCCTGCATTGAACCTCAGCTTCCACTTTCTAGACCATCTTTCCAGAGCCTCCAGGTCCCTCTGTAGGGCCACCCTCCCCTCCTCCCCATCCACCACCGCCCCCAGTTTCGAGTCATCCACAAAGAGACTCATCTCACTCCTGATTCCTGTCCTTATGTCAGAGACGTAGGTGTTGAACAGAAGGGGCCCAAGGACTGATCCCTGTGGGACCCCACTAATGACCCTCCTTGGGGATGAGACTATCCCACCAACTATCCGGTCCTGGAGCCAATTGCCTATCCATCTGATCATCTGGTTCCCCACCCCCATTTCTCCCAGCTTATCCAACAGGCCCATGTGAGGAACAGAGTCAAATGCCTTGCTGAAGTCTAGAAAGAGGATGTCCACTGGTCTACCCAGGTCCAAGGCACTAGTCACCCAGTCATAGAACTCCACCAGGTTTGTCTGACACGATTTCCCTGGGATGAATCCATGCTGTCTATCGTCCAGGCACCCTGGCTTATCCAGTCCCCTGCCTCTCCTTGACAATGCCTCCATCACCCTGCCCACCACCGATGTCAGGCTGACAGGCCTGTAGTTCCCTGCCACCTCCTTGATCCCCCCTTGTGGATAGGCACTATATGCGCCACCTTCCAGTCTTGGGGCACCCACCCTGTCCTCAGAGAGATGGTGAAAAGCTCCGCCAGGAGTTTCGCCAGGACATCCGCAAGTTTCTTCAGCACTCTGGGATATAATTTATCCGGCCCCGGTGCTTTCTCCTTCTTAAGGGAGTTGAGGGCTTCCCTCACTCTCTCTGCTGTGATTTCCACTTCCGGTACCTCTTCTCCCTGCTTAGCCCTCCCCCTGCCTGCCAGTGATGCCTCCCCTCCCCAGACCCGCCGACGTGGTAAGGGTCCCCTCCTCAGTATCTCTGTCTCCTCCCATGTATGATGCAGCACCCCCATTTTCCTTGGTGAAAACTGAGGTGAAGTACTCATTTAGTACCTCAGCCTGCTCCCCCGGGTCTTGTGCCCATCTCTCCCCTGATTTAATCCTGCTAATCTGCTCCTTCACCCTTCGTTTTTCCCCAATGTATCTAAAGAACCCCTTGTTCCCTCTCCTAATTTCCCTGGCCAGGTTCTGCTCCTTCCTTGCCTTAGCTGTCCTCACCACTCTAGTGGCCCTTCTAGCCATCAGCTCGTACTCCCCTCGATCCCTTTCACTCCTTGAGCACTACTTGCTATGGTAACACAGTTATACACCTCCTGCTGGTTGTGTGTGATTGGGTGTGTTGCATTGGTCCTTCTCCTACGTATGTGTGTGTGAGTGGTGGTGGTGGTGTTGGTGGGGATGGAATGCACAGTTAGGGTTTTCAATCCTAACACCAAATTTCCTCACTTTTGTCACTGTGGAACTACCCTAACTGATGCATTAAACAGTTTTTTTGCCATGAAGATATATATATATATATATATCCCCTAGTGATCTGTTACATTCTAAGACTTGAATGGTCACTAATACTGCAAAAGGTCAAACAAGTCAAAATGGTCAAAACACCCTGCAATATACATACATGATGAAATATAACCACTATCTAATTTTATTTGTTTAAGAGTTAATAAATCAAAATACTTATTTCACAACAGATGAATTATTATAAGATTCAGATAATATCAAAAACCAAAATATATTCCCCAACTAGTAATATTTTAGACAACATTTAAATAATTATAATTATTTTCATCATTTTGAACATTGTGATTATTTCAGAAATGGAGTAAGTTTTAACATTTCTTTCAGACCCTGCCCTTTTGTTGCATTTAATTCATATTGCCAAAAGGTCACCCTTTTAACAGGGCATTATTCAAATCACCCCCAGATCACAATGTCTTTTGACATTTCCACCATGTTTTCTCTACATGTAGTGCTAAGGCAGGAGGGGCCGATGGTAACTGAACTACCTACAAAGTCAATTGCTATAAATATTTCTGACTATGAACTTACTCCAGTGGAAGAAACTTTACTCCACTCCATTCCACTCCACTCCACTACCACCTCCCTGATAAGGCTTACCGATTTCATCCTCTCAGGGATGGACAGTGGCCATATTACCTCCACCATTTTTGTAGATTTAGCCAAAGATTTCGACACCGTCTCCCACTCATTACTAATAAGTACCCTGTCTTCAGCTGGCTTATCCATTCTGGCAACTAAATGTTTTAGGAGTTTTAGGCCATGCCCATCAGGGCTGTATCCCTTTACCCTTGGAGGAACTGAGGGAAAGCAGAATACCTAGTGTGGCTGCAGGAGAGATAAATGAGAAGCAAAATAGGGATGAAAAATATAGAGGGGGTGAGTGGGGGAGAAGGAGGAAGATGTCATCAGAGGAGGGAGGGAAAGGGGAGAAGAATGAGCAGTGAGATGGCACAGGTGGTGAAGTAGCGATTGAAGGAGGTGGTGATCATAACAGGGTCAGAGATAGAAGAGGTCGACAGCTTGAGAACCAGAGTGGTAGACTGAGAGAGGATCAAAAACTGAGTGAATAACCTTTCAAAATTAAGTGTGGGATTTAAGGTCATTCTGGAGTTTAGAGGCCTTGGTACTGAAATTGCAGAGCAGTTTATGACACAATAAGTCCTAAAGCTTTTAAGCAAGCTGTTAAATCTGCAGAGCTCTAGGGAAGGTGGGAGCCACAAACACAAGACTACAGGAGAGTAGTGTATTTTCCCATACAGTATAAGAAAGAGAGGGCCTCATTCCTGTCACTGGAAGTAAAGATGGAGGAACAGTCAGTGTTTTGAATGTTATCTAGTGGGGAGGCCACATGAAACACCCTAAACAAGCTGCACCAGGTGTATTTGGGGTGGCTTATGGGTGGTGGAGCTTATGGACACAGAAGTTAGAAGAGTAAAGGTTAAGGCAGGTAAGTTCTGACATTAGGTGTGTGGGACTGAAGGTTTGAATGTTTTGAGTCAGTTTTCTTTGTAGATGTTTATAGATTGTAGATGTTCGTTTCTTTGTAGATGGGGAGAGACAAATTTGTGTTCTGGTTACAAATGACCAGGAGCTTAAGGGAGAGTAGAGGAAAGAGATGAAAGAAAGGCAGTCAAGAAGGGAATCAAAACTGGTACAAGAACAACAACAGGTACCACCAATGAATATCAGCAGGGAAGATGGGAAGGAGAGATCACACTGGAGGAGTTTGTTTGAGAAAAAAAGGGCATACTAATGTTTGATGTAACAACTGAGGTTCAGATAAATATGTATGGTCACCCTGCTGCCTTGTTTACCAAAGTCCAGTCTGTGGACAGCATAGTCTGCAATGGAGATGTCCATGTCACTAAATCTGTCCATAAGTCAATATTCAGAGACGATGAGACTGTCAGGCTGATGCTGGAGAATTTAAAGCCTATAATGTCCCAGTTTGAGGAATAGTTTCCAAGCATAGGGTATATACTGACATTGATATACAGGACCAGGAAGATAAACATGTCGGAAGGAACCAATCTATAAAGAGATTTAAAAGACAGAAAAAAAGATGTTGAATAAGGTTTGCTCCAAGCTAAAAGCTAATATTAATCATGCAGCATAGTTACTACATGCTCAAAATGAATAATATTGGTCAAATTCTTGGCTGCAGCATTCTACAGATATTGCAGGTAGTGAGTTAGTTTGTATAATAGACCTAATAGGAGCATAATGCTAGACTTAAGCACAAGTGACAAATGTGTGCACAGTAAACTGAAGGAGTGAGGCACTATAACTGCATAACTGGAAAATATTTCTGCGATAATAAACCCCTTTTGTGACTGCTACTTCTTTTCGAAGGATGGCCCATAGTCAAAGAGTACCCTAAGTTGCCGCAATTCATCACCAGAACCTGTAAGGATAAGTGATAAAAATTGAGGACATGCAAGAAAGAAAAGAAAACAATGAATATTTTCAAATCATAAACCTTTAAAATGTTCTTAACCAATCAGAATAAACTTGTTCAGGGACTTGCCCATGATGCTGATGGGGGCATGTTGTGCTACCAAGTAGGACACCGTGATTTGTATCCTGGATCTGGGTCTTCTTAGGTGAGCTGGCAGAGGGGGATATAGCACCTGAAAAGATACTGTGATCCAGGGTGGTTAAGAGGCTTTTAGTGAGAGGGGGCTGGTGAAGCTAATCCCTAGCAGTCTAGAGGCAGTCGAGCAGAAGCTGCACTGTAATGGAAGGATGGATGGGTGAGATGCACGCTGGATGCTTTCGCTAAGCTTTTGAGTGCTGATATTCTACAGAGAGTACGCAGAATGGAAGCACATCACATCACAACCAGGTCTGATGAACCCAGCCCACCCCTGACCTCTATGCCTTGGCTGTGTTTTATATAATCTCTTTTAGCAGAGGCAGCCAAATGGGGTTCTGACATGAGAAAAAAAGTAATGGACAACTGATAGCAGAAGACAAGATAATAGTCCAAAATCCAGGTTGAATGAGGCAGGTGGACAAAGCCAAAAGTGTGAATAGGAAAACAGATGTTATGATCTCTAACTCATAGTACATGACCTGCAAACTACACATAGAATATCATTCTGCTCTACGTCTGCATTATTTAGTTTCAACTATCTCCACCCTTTCCTCAGCTTCCACCACCAAGCAATTATTGGCACATGTGTGTGGCACAGTGGTTATTCACTACAGAACCTCAAAGAAACATAGAAGTTGTTGGCAGATAAGTACCAATAGGCCCATCCAGTCTGCCCATAAGCCTTACACTTGATTGCGGCCTCTGACCCTAACTGGTCAGTGGCTTTCCACCACCCCTTCCCAACTCTAAGGTTCCCTTGTGCCTGTCCCAGGCATGTTTAAATCTCTCCACTGTGTGCGCTCCCACCACCTCCTGTGGCAGACTTTCTATGTGTCCACCACATTCTCAGTAAAGAAAAACCTCCTCACATTTCCCCTAAACTTGCCCCCTTCCAACTTCATGTCATGACCCTTGTTCTTTCACTCCTCCCATATTGGAAGATGTCTGCCCCTTGTGCCTTGTTTATACCCTTTAGGTATTTGAACGTTTCTTTCATATTCCCCTGCTCCCTCCTCTCTTTCCAGTGAGTACATATTGAGGTCCTTCAATCTCTTCTCCTATGATTTCTGGTGCAAGCCCTGTACCATCTTAGTCGCCCTTCTCTGGACTGCCTCCACCCAGTCAATGTCCTTTCACAGGTGCAGCCTTCAGAACTGCACACAATATTCTAGGTGAGGCCTCACAAGTGTTTTATACAATGGCATCACTACCTCCCGCTATCTGCTAGTGCCACCTTTGCCTATGCACCCCAGCATGCCACTGGCCCTTCCTGCAGCCTTTGTACTCTGCTTAGACACATTTAGGTCATCTGAAATGATAACCCCCAGGTCCCTTTCTTCCTTGGTGATCATCAGAAACTCCCCACCCAATCCTGTAGCTCTCCCCAGGGTTCCTTCTTCCCATGTTCATTATTTTGCACTTCTTTGAAGTAAACCTCAGCTGCACACCTCAGACTATTTTTCAAGCTTCCCCAGGTCTCTCCTCATTTTTTCCACCCCATCTGGAGTATCCACCCTGTTGCAGGTCTTAGTGTCATCTGAAAACAGAGAGACCTTTCCTTCCAGCCCTTCCACAATGTCACTAATGAAGACAGGACTGGCCCAAGGACTGATTCCTGAGGTACCCCGCTGATCACCCCCCTCTCCCTGAATTGGATCCAATTTACCACCACCTTCTGCCTACTGTCTGTTAGCCAGTTCCTAATCCAGTCTACCACCTTGTGCCCTATGCCCAGACTACGCATCTTGTTGACTAGCCTTTTATGTGGCACAGTGTTGAAGGCCTTGCTGAAATCAAGGTAGGCGATGTCAATGCACCAATCCCCCTGATTTGCTTCCTTTGACACCCAGTCAAAAAAAATTTTCATATCTTCTAACATGACCGTCCTGCTGAGAATCCTGCTGTGAATCCATGTTGCCTCGGATCCTGGGCACTGTTCAATTACAAATGTGCCACTTTTCTTTCTTTAAGTAGTGCCTCCATGATCTTTCCCACTACTGAGATGAGGCTGACTGGCCTGTAGGTCCCAGGCTCCTCCCTACTATCGCTTTTGTGTAGCGGGACCACATGTGCCCTCTTCCAGTCCTCTGGGACCACTCCTGTGTTGAGAGACTCGGCAAACATGGCTATGAGAGGCACTGCAAGCTCTCTTCGCAGCTCCCTTAATATCCTCAGGTGTATAACATCAGGCCTCATTGTTTTGTCCACCTTCAGGTTTGTGAGCTCCTGCAGGACTCTCTTTACTGTGAATGGACTGGTGCTCACCCCTTCCCCCCTTGGTATCTGTTACCCAACTGTGGTCCCTGACCCTCCCCCTCTACAGTAAATACTGAACAGAAGCATTTATTCAGTATTTCTACCTTTTCTAGGTCTCCCTCCTTATATTCTCCTTCATCCCTTTTGAGCCTTACAATCCCGCCAGCTTTTCTTCTTTTGCTCTTGTACCTATAGAATGTCTTGTCACCTTTCTTCACCTTCTGCGCTAATCCTTCCTCAGTCTGTGCCTTCACAGTCCTAACAGCCTTTCCTGCTTCCCTTAGACACTCTAGGTACACCTTCCTGTCTTTCTCCCTTTGGGTCTCCTTATATTTCCTGTAACTCGCCCTTTTAGCCCTTACTTTGTCTGCCACCTCTTTCGAGAACGATAGTGGCTTCCTTCTTTTCTTGCCTTTGGATACCAATCTGATACATTGGTTCATAACTTCCACACTAGCTCCTTTTAGGTGCCTCCACCGCTCTTCAACCCCCCCCTCCCATCTTGCCTCCCTCTTCTCCAGGGCTACTTTGACACATCTCCCCATTTCAGTGAAGTCTGCTCTTCTAAAATCTAAAACCTTTGCCTTTGTGTGACTTGACTGAGTCCCTGTCTCCATGCTAAACCACACCATGTTGTGGTCGCTGGACCCCAGTTGTTCTTCTACCTAGACTTCTGCAATTCTGTCCCTATTTGTCAGTACAAGGTCCAGAATCACCCTGTCTCTGGTGGGATCAAGCACTAGCTGCCCGAGACCTGCCCCCTATAGGGAATCTAGGATGCCTCTGCTTCTGGTTGAAGCAGCTACCTGGGTGGTCCAATCCACGTCTGGCATATTGAAATCCCTGAGCAGCAGAACCTCACCTTTAGTTGCCATCTTATCTATTTCCTCCACTAGTTCCCTGTCTGCTTCCTCCCCCTGTGCTGGAGTCCTGTAGGAGTCGTCGGACTGGAATAATCTCCTGGATTTCTGTGGAGAAAAACTACCCCATCACAGATGAAGTTTCAGGAGTGTTTACAAATTGCATGCACATGCTATAGTTGTTGCATTTTACTGTACCCATTGTCTTTAAAATATTATACTGTATGTACAAATTCTGAGATATATGAACGGCTGTTGCCATCTCTCTTCCCCAGAAATGTGATATTTTTTGTCTCATGCAAATGCTCCTGTTTATGTATTTAAGTATTAAACCATTCATATGGGCCATTTTTTAATTATATTAGCAGGTCTTCCAGCCAAAGGGCATATACACTACTGATAGGATAAATCAAGTGTTGGCAACTGCCAACAACAGCTGCTTTTTAATGTTCTTGTTTCCATGAGGTCCTGCTTTCACCCATTTAAAAATAAAATATTCAAGCATGGTAGCCAAGCTCAGATGCAATATTTCATTTTCAGTGGGGTCCTAATTTCACCAGTGTTATAATATATTATATTTACCCAAGGTAACACAGATAAATGCCACATCTCGTTTTCAGAGGGGTCCCATAATTACTCAGTTTTATTCTGGAGTTACTGTGTGTCAGGCTGACATGCAGTATATCATTTTCAGTGGGGTCCCGCATTACACTGTATTTATTCAGGATAGCCGAGCTGAAATGTAATATCTCATTTTCAGTGGGGTGTTGAAACATACAGTAGAAACATAAAAAAATGATGGACAGAAAAAGACCTGAACAGTCCATCTAGTCTGCCCTAACATTTTGTACTTGGAGACACTCTGCAGTAATCTCTGTCCTGCCTCACAGTCTACTCATCCTCCTAATCTTTCCATCTGATAACACCTTCATATGCATCCCACTTCCTTTTGAACATCACAGTTGTATTTGACTCCACAACCTTGTCTGGAAGTTTGTTTCACTCATCCACCACCCTTTCCATGAAGTAATACTTCTTAATGTCCTTTTTAAACTTTCCTTCCAACAAGAGTGCATGTCCCCTGGCAGATGTATTATTTCATAGCTTGAACAAACTTACTGTGTCCATTCTGTTGAACCCTTCATAAACTTGAAAGTCTCTATCATGCCCCGTCCCCCCGTCCTCCAGATAATATGTGTTGAGACTTTATAGATGCTCATCCTAAACTTTACCCTGCTGGCCATAACTCAGCTTTGAGGCCCTTCACTGTGCTAACTTTAATATATTCCTGTTCTTATTTAAGTGTGGCCCCCTGGGGATATGCAATATTTCATTTTCAGCATAGCTTTACTTTTACCTGCAGTATTTTTATAATATATTTACCAAGGGTAACCCAGTTGAGATGCCACTTCTTATTTTTACTAGGGCCCTGCTTCACCCATTTTACACAGCATTTCTGAGCATAGTTAAGATTACATGTCATATATCGTTTTTAGTAGGGATCTGCTTTTACCCATTTTTTGACAGTGTCTACACATGATTACCTAACAGATGCAATATCTTCTCTTCAGAGGGGTCCTGCTTGTATTCATTTTACACCGTGGTTACAAACGATAGCCCAGCTCAGCTTAGATTCAGTAGTACAACTCATTTTCCATGAAGTCCTGCAGATTCTAATTTTTAGTGTACTTAACCAAGATTACCCAGCTGAGCTGCAACATCTTGTTTTCAGTAGAGTCCTGATTCTAGCCATTTTTACGTTGTATTGACCTGAGATTGCCTGCCTGAGGTGCAGTACGGCAACTTATTTTAGTGGGGTCCTGCTGTTAGACATTTTATAAAAGATAGCTCAGCTGAGATGCAATATTTCATATCTGGTTTTCAATGGGGTCTATATATTGCCAGTATTTACAGTGCATTCATGCAGGATAGCCCAAGGAAGATGTAACATCTCATTTTCAGTGGCATTCCTTTTTTACCCATTTTTGTCTTGTATTTATCAAATGTTGCCCTGCCCAGGTGAGATGCATAGAAATATAGAAACTTAGAAGCTGACAGCAGATAAGGACCATGTGGCCCACCCAGTCTGCCAATTTTGTCTACTTATTTTGAACCACAGATCCTAGTTGATCTGCAACTGACCCTTTTTATCCTATCTCTATGGCACCCTTATGTCTTTCCCATGTATTCTGGAATTCCCTAACTATTTTTGCCTCCACCACCTCCTTTGGGAGGCTGTTCCAAACATCAACCACTCTTTCGGTGAAAAAGTCCTTCCTCATGTTGCCCCTGAAACCCCCAACTTCATTTCATGACCCCTTGTTCTTGCACATTTTCTTTTTTGAAAGTTGCGGCCCTCTTGTACCTTGTTTATACCCCTGAGGTACTTGATTGCTTCTATCATGTTGCCCCCCCCTCTCTTTCAGGATATACATATTGAGACCCTAGCCTCTCCATGTAAGGTTTTTCATGCTGGTCCTGCACCATCTTTGTAGCCCTCTTCTGGACTACCTCCAGTCTGATTATGTCCTTCCAGAGATGTGGTCTCTAGAACTGGACACAATACTCCAGCTGAGGTCTCACAAATGATTGGTACAGTGGCATAACTACCTCCTTCTTTCTGCTGGTGATACCTCTCCCAATGCACTCCATTACCTACTGGCTTTCCCCACAGCCTCCTCACATTGTTTGGTTGCCTTTACATCATCCAATATGAGTACATCCAGGTCCCATTCATCCCTGGTGGCTGCCAGTACCCCTCCCTATTTTGTATACCTTTCCTGAATTTCTGCTCCCCAAGAGCATGACTTTGCACTTCTTGGCATTGAATCAAAGCTACCACACTTCTGAACAACCCTCCAACCTGCGTAGATCCCTTCTCATTTTTCTGTCCCCTCTGGAGTGTCAACCCTGTTGCAGATCTTGGTGTCATCTGCAAAACGACATACTTTCCCCTCCAGCCCTTCCGGAATGTCACTATGAAGACATTAAAGAGAACTGGTCGCAGAACTGATCCCTGTGGCATCCCACTGGTCACCGCCCTCTCCTCAGAGTGTCTTTTTTCTAGCACTCATATATTTGAAGAATGTCTTGTCCGCCTTCTTTATAGACTGTGTTATATTTTCTTCTGTTTGCACCTTTGTGCTTCTGACTGCCTTACCTGCTTCCATCTGCATCACTAGATACTGCTCCCAGTCCTCCTCCCTTTGTGTTTCTTTGTATCTCCTGAAGGCTCTTATTTTATCCCTCAGTTCCTGGCCACTTTCTTTGAGAACCAAAGTGGACTTTTCTTTCTCTTACTCATGCTTTGCTGTTTAACACAGAGGTTCATTGTTTCTGTCATGGCCCCCTTAAGAATAGACCATTGCTTTTCCACTTCCTGCTCCCTTGCCCGTGTTTGCCAGGGCTCCCTTGAGACATTCCACCATTTTGTCAAAGTTGGCCCTCCTGAAATCCAGGACCTTGACTTAAGTGTGGTTAGCCTCCTCCACTGTAGTTACTCTGAACCACAATGCTCTGGGGTCACTGATTTTATTTATTTTATTTATTAGAACATCAGTTTAACAACCTTTGAGCCAGAGGCTCATTTACAAAGGTACCTCATCACAAAGAGGACAAAACAGTGCAAGCAACAAACATCAGGGCAGACAAAAAATCAGAGTACAATTAGGAAGGCAAACATACAGGCATATGTCAGGCACAGTATACAACAGGCTTACATGTGAGCTTTACAGAGTAGACAATATACAGTAGTTACATGGAGATTGATTCAGTGGGCAGATAAAGGTAAGGCTGGGTGGAAGACATCAGAAGAGGAGTGTGGGAAAGATAGTAACAAGTAAAGGTAGAGCTGGACAGAAGGTCAGAGAGCAGCTCAGCGAGCTTTGTCTGGAAGGATAGGAGGAGGCTTAGAGGCAGGTACAGCTGCGTGTTGAGAGCAGGTGATTTCTAAGGCTAGTTTTAAAATAAGATAATGAGGCAGCATCAGTGATTCTGGTGGGGAGGGCGTTATACCAACAGGGGGCTCTGTAGGGGTAAGCCCTTTGATCTTGTGAGGTTCTCGCCTTCGGTATAACCGCTGCAGTTTTGCGGGATATATGGGTATGCACTGTAGGGTTTGCTCGGTGGATAGTGGTTGACAGACCCGGTGGGGGTAGCCCAAGGAGTGATTTTTTTGTTAGGAGGCAGGTTTGGTATTTGAACGCTCATCTAGGTTGAGTAGATTAGCCATGGTGTAAAGAAGGCAAGTGTGGCTTAGACTAGAAGCCCCAGTTATGAGCCTGCAGGCCTTGCTTAAGGTGAGGCAGATCTTGTGCAGGGCAGTCTGGTCTGCTGCACCATACACAGGTAAGCCATAGTCTACCAGACATAGAGCAGAGGATGTGACTGCAAGTCGGAGGGCATCCGTGGGGAGGCAGTTTTTATGATGATAGAGGATACCCAGCCGAGTGTTAGAGGCTGAGGCAAGGGCAGAGATGTGGGCATAAAAAGAGAGGGCAGGGTCAAAGGTTATACCTAGGTATTTATAAGAGTGAACTAGCTCAATAGGGAGTTTAGAGGTGGAGTGCACTGCGAGAGGATATTTACTGGATTTATTTTGGGGGTGGACAAAGAGCATGGTTTTGGTTTTGTTTAGATTAATTGCGAGTCTGTGCTCAGTAAACCAGGCTTCTGCGTTGTTGTAGGATTCCTGTAGAGAATCCTGAAATGAGATGGGATTACGGTCGGAGGCAAAGAGTACAGCATCATCTGCGTAAAGAAGGATTTTACCAGTACATTCACTGGGCAGGGAGTTGAAAAAAAGGGAAAAGAGCAAGGGCCCAAGAATGGAGCCCTGATGGACTCCGGAGTGGATAGGGCAGGTGCTGGAAAGTTTCCCATTGATTTTCACATGTTGTGAGTGGGCCGACAAGTAGCTGGAGCACCAGGAAACAGACCCAGTGGCAAAGCCTAAGTGACTAAGGGTAACTAGCAAGAGGGGTGGGAGACAGTATCGAAGGCTTTTGATAAGTCAATGAGCACTACACCTGCTAGGGAGCCAGAGTCCAGTGAGGTGTGAAGGAAGCTAGAGAACTCCAGGAGGGCAGTATTGGTGCTGTGGCCTGCTCTGAAACCATGGTGCTCTGGGCAGAGGATGCTATATTTATCGAGGTATTCAGAGATTTGGGTAGCCACAATTTCTTTTAAGGCCTTAGAGAGAGGAGAGAGGATTGAGATAGGTCGATAATTGCTAGGGAGAGTCCTATCACCACCCTTGTGTATTGGGGTGACAGTAACTATCTTCCAGGCAGAGGGGAATCACCCTAGGCAGAGAGATTTGTTAAAGAGGCTGGTTATTGGTGAGATAACCAGATCCAGAACCTGACGGAGAAGACTGGGATCAAGGGAGTCATTGCCAATTGTGTTACTCTTTAAGGCCTTGAGTAGGTAAGGTCTGACTTCCTGGTGCAGGTAGAACAAGGGCCGTGGGAGAATAGGGACAGACCTGGAGGAAGGGGGAGCGAAGAAATTATCTGGGAGCACTGGGCTAAGGTCTGTGAAAGATTTGTTGAGGTGGTTGGCAATAAGGACAGGGTCTGAGGAGACCAAACCATTAATGTTCATAAGCGAAGGTGGGGGGGAATGCATGCCACCATTCAGCTGCTTAATGTTGTCCCAGAAGGTCCTAGTGTTCCCCCATGAGGAAGTGAGGGAGGCTTGATAGTGCTCAGCCTTCGCTTTGTGGATGGCCCATGTATATTTGTTCCAGGCAGCAGCATAGGTCAGCCTGTCAACTGGGCGGCCTGTTTCCGTGGCAATGTGCCATAAATTGTCCCTGTGCTTAAGAAGTTGGTGCAGGGTGGGGGTAACCCGGGGGCATGCCTTACTTTGGACCAGCGTGCAGTTATGGGTGCAAAAATGTCGCAAACAGAGTTGAAGGTGTGGATAAAGAAGGTAAGGGCTGTGTCAATATCTGGGGCGTTTAGTATAGGGGACCAGTCTATGAGGGCTAGGAGTTGATTAAGGCCTTTCAGCCCACCAGGTCTAAGATGTCGCTGAAGGGTAGTTTGTGCTGTGGGTTTGGGCAAGGAGGTTGACCAATAGAAGAGAACAGGGGAGTGGTCACTAAGACAGTCCAGGAGGATTTGGATATTGCGGATGCGGTTAGGGCGGTTTGTGAGGACCACATCCAGGAGTGTGCTAGAGCCCATTCTAGGATTCACTCTAGTGGGTTGGGAGACTAGTTGGGTTAGGTCGATGGCTGCAAAGGCATCACGGGAGGAAGTGGATGAAGGGCTAAGCCAATTGATGTTCAAGTCCCCCACAAAGATTTGGTCGAGGAGTGGGGTAGGGAGGTATGCACGCTGTAGTCAGGTAGATGGGACCCCTAGAGGGATCAGGAGATAGTTTTAGGGTTAGGGCCTGAGCCCTGAAGTCAAGGACAGGGGCTGGGAGGGCTAGTCCAACGAGAGGGTCTTTGACATAAATGGCACAGCCCCCACCTCGCCTACCAACACGGTCCTCTCGATAGAGGGAGTAGCCAGAGAGTGAGACCAGGGAGTCAAGGGTAGAGTCTGACAGCCAAGTTTCAACTATTGAGATAACGTCAGGTTTATGAACCACAACCCAGCAATTGAGAGAGTCAAATTTTTTAAGGAGGCTACATATGTTCATGGAAGCAATATGAAGTCCAGTGGATTCCTTTGAGGAGCCTTTGCAAGCTGGACCGGGATTGGGATGTATGTTACCAGTCAGGAGCATAAGGAGGAGAGCCGCTCTGGACAGAGGGTGGCAGAAGGAGAGTTTACTCCAGGAGCGATAGGAAGAGAAGGGGCGTTTTGTAGCACAGGGGGTGGGTAGGGCAGCACAGGCTGGGAAGGCTTGAGTGATAAGATGCCTGAGGGAGCAAAGGGGGGAGGAAAGGAAGTGTCTAGATGGGGGGTGAGGTGGAGAGGAGCATATGGGGTGAGTGGAGGAGGAGGGAGGGGGAGGGACAGTGGCATAGAAGGAGGGTCGGGCAGGAGGGCAGGTAGGAGCACTAGAGTAGTGAGGCTGAGGGTTAACAGGGACATTAGGGTTAGCGGAAGGCAATAGGAGGAGGAGGAGAGAGAGGCAGGTAGGCAGGAGGTGTGCATGCATGATTGGTAAGGGTGTGAGAGCTGAAGAGAAGAAAAATGGAGGAACTTAGATGATAGCGGGGAAGATGGTAGGGGCTGGATTTGGAAGAGAGGTGAGAAGAGGGGTAAAGTGGGGACAACAGGATGGGTTTGCAGATAGCAGTAATGAGATGGGTAGAAGAGGGTGAAAGGTCTACCCATAAGTGTAGTAGCCACCTTGGTACAGTGATAGAGCCCCTACCTCAAGTACACAGGGCACCAGGTTCAAGGCTTACCTAGGGTGACAAAAAAGGTCTCAGGACAGTAGCTGTAGCAGCAGTACTCAGAAAATATTTTAGCAGATTATGAGGGTTAGAGGCTTTTAGAGTCTTAAAACCTATTACAAACAATAGTCTGATGTGATAGCTGAGTGGTGGAGCTGGTGAGTGAAATAGTGAGAGTACAGGGTTCAATGCCTGCAGTGGCATCAAAAGAGAAATGGGGAAATGTTTTGGCAGACTGGGGGTCAGAGACTATGAAAGTCTTAGAAAGTAATAATAAGATAGCCAGATACAATGGTTAAGAGGTAGAGCTGCTGACTCTGATAGCAAGGGTACTGGGTTTGAGGACAGAGTACAGAAATTTTTGTTTCTAAGGAGGAAGGGTTAAAAGCTTGAAATTAGAGGTAGATATTGGCTTGGCTTGGTGGTTGGGCTGCAGACTTTGGAGTAAGGGGTGCAAGGTTTGAGGCTTGCAAGGGGCCTAGTGGTGGGCTGAAGGGAAGGAGTGAAGAAAGAAGATAGCAGAAAGGATTAGGAGGGAACTGCAGAGACCTCTAATGGACAGGGATTGCAATTGTTGCTAGGAAGGAGTAGAGAGTAGATAGAGGTGCAGAGTGGAAAGTGCAGCAACCCCTAGTGGTTGGAGTGTATAAGCTGCAAATGGGAAAGTGGACACTTAGTAAAATGAAGGGTAAGTCACGTGAAGTGACACATGACCTGCCAGCAGCAATAAATGAAGTGCTGCCCATGGTTGGGGTGAGTGGGTGGGAAGAGCTACACAACAGGCGGGCTGTAGTGCAGGAGGCTTTACCTCTTAAAGGCTCTGGCAATCCCCAAGTTCAGGCTCTGCTGCTGGCCAGAGTTATGAGGGGGAGAGGGCAGAGATTCCTATATGGCTGCCTACCTTAACATCCTTAACCCTGTCCCCACTGCCGAGCACCAGGCCTAGTATAGCCCCCTGGTGGGTAGATAGATTCAGCCACAAGCTGTCTTAGGCCAGCCCCTTGCAGTCAGTATGTTTCTGCTTTTGGCTGTGCTCACAGTTTAGGTGCTCCAATCTGTATCTGGTAGATTGCAGTCCCCTGTTAGTAGTATTTCACCAGTGTGGTTCTGCTGTTACTCATTTTTACAGTGTATTTATCCATGATAGCTCATCCGAAATGTTACATCTGTTCATCTGAAATGCCACATCTTGGGTTCAGTGTGGCTGTTTTAGCATTCTTTTTGTTTTAAGCAGGAGATCGGCGTGAGCTTTTTTTCCTAGACCAGCAGGGGACAATGATGAAGCACTAGCTGCGAAACCGGTTGGGGCTCTGTTTGTTGCTATACCTGGATGGTATGTTGCTGGCATTTTGCCTTTTAAATTTCTTTTGCAATAAAGCTTTTTTTGCTCATAAGTTTTGGAGTAGTGCCAGTTTTGCTGTTGCTTTGACAATGAGGTAGGACAAGGCAGTTACTCTCCTTAAAGTTACATACGAACATACAAGCATACGAATGTACCAGCAGAGACAGATCACCCAGTCTATCTAAGTCTGTTTGAGTGTACAGCCAACACCCCTACTTTGCAGCTGCCCCACCCCTTCCCCTTTGTCATTTCACTGCCACCCCCGCCTCCCCCACCCTCACTCTCCTCTGTTCTTGTCCCATGCCCTTTTGAAGCTGTTCACAGATTTACATGATACCACCCATTCTGGTAGGGCATTCCATTTTGCTACCACCCTCTCTGTGAAATAGCATCTCCTCATTTCCTTCCTAAATCTCCCCCCCCCCCATTCTCAGCCCGTGCTCCTGGTAACCCTTCCCTCCTTAACTTAAAGACCCCATCTGGCCCATCCTTATTGAGCCCCTCAGATACTTGACTGTCTCTATCATGTCCCCCCATCCCTTCTGTCCTCCAGGGTGTACATATTCAGGTCTCTCAGCCTGCTGTCATAGTCTGTCCCTTCCTTTCCACATATCATCTTTGTTGCCCTCCTCTGCACCCCCTCCAGTAGCCTGATATCACGCTTTAGGTATGGCTTCCAAAACTGCACACAATACTCTAAGTGCAGCCTTACCAGTAACCTGCAGAGGGGCAAAATCTCCTCTCTTTGCCTGGATGAAAACCCCCTCGTTATGCACCCCAGCATTTTGTTCACTTTTGTAGCTGCTCTCCTGCACTGGGTAGTGTTGTTCATGGTCCCTGCTATCATTATCCCTAGGTCCTTCTCCTCCTCAGTGTTCCCCACCTTAACCCCCAGCCAGTATTCTCTCCTTGGGTTCTTCACCCCAAAGATCATAACCTTACACTTCTTTGCATTGAACCCCAGCTGCCACTTCTCTGACCACTCCTCTAGCTTGCGTAGGTCCCCTTGCAACTGCTTCCATCCCTCCTCTCCATCTACCACTGCTCCGATTTTGGTGTCATCAGTGAACAGACTTATCTTGCTCACCACCCCATGTGCAATGTCTGATATGAAGAGCCCAAACAATACTGGCCCAACACAGAGCCCTGTGGCACCCCACTCATCACCAGCCTTGGAGTTGAGAGCTCCCCTCTTACTACCACCCATTGCAGCCTGTCACTCAGCCAGTTTATAATCCAGTTCATCATTTTTGCTCCTACCCCTACACCAGTTAGCTTCTCCCCAAGCCACCCATGAGTCACCGAATCGAAGGCCTTGCTGAAGTCCAAGTAAAGAATATCCACCGCATGACCCATATCCAGGTCACCTGTCACCCAGTCATAATATTGTATGAGGTTGGTTTGACAAGACTTCCCTGAAACAAACCCATGCTGCCTCACATCCTGGAGGCCATTGTCCTCCAGGTATGACACCAGTCTTTCCTTTAGTATCGTTTTCATGAGTTTGCACACAATGGATGTGAGACTTACCGGATGATAATTACCCAGTTCATCCCTTGGCCCACTGCTGTGTAATGGTACTACATGTGCCATCCTCCAGTCCAGTGGCACAAATCCCAACTCCAGTGAGGTGCTGAACAGATCCGCCAGCAGCTCCACCAACACCTCTGCCATCTGCCTCAGCATCCTAGGGTGGATACCATCTGGCCCTGGTGCCTTGTCTACCTTCAGTGCCCTCAGTCCCTCTAGGACTGTACGTGCCTCATTTCCTACATCTGTGGCCTCCTCCCCCCCCCCCCCGTCACCACCCTCCCAGCCCATGCTGTAGTGGTTCCCCCTTTCTTCTGTGAAACATTGAGCAAAAGTATTCATTCAGTGCTTCTGCCTGCTCCTCCCCCTTTCAGTCCACTCCCCACCTCTTTTTATCCTCACTATTGTCTCCCTGCACTTCCTTTTCTCCCTGATGTATTTGAAAAAGTCTCTCCCCCCCATTAATTCCCTGTGCTAATCTCAGCTCCCTCTGGGCCTTGGCTTCTCTCACTTTTCTGGTCACCTCCCTGGACCATCTTGCATATTCTTCCCTGTCCACTTCCTTCCCTGTCCTCCTAAACCTCTGGTGCATCACTCATTTTGCCCTCACCACCTCCACAACCTCATTGTTCAACCAGCATGGTTTTCCTGCACTGCTCCTCCTACTCTGTGCCTTGGTGCGGGCTTCTGTTGCCTCTGTAATCCCCCGTTTAATAATATCCCATTTCAGCTCCACATCCATCTTCTACCTTATGCCCTCCAGTTTCCCTTTCAGTACTTCCTGCATCCTCCCAAAGTCCGCCCCCCTGAAGAAGTTTACCACCCGAGTAACTGATTTCTCTGGCTCCCCGCACATTGTGATATTAAACCACACTGTTTGGTGATCACTGCCAGCTAGTGGGTCCTCTACTTTTATTTCCCTCACTGCCTTCCCATTCGACAATACCAGATCTAAAGTGTTCTTTAGCCTAGTAGGTACAGTAGCCAACTGTGACAGGAGATCCTTCTGGATCGCATCCAGGAGCACTTGCTCCCTAGCACTGGAGGTGACCGGAATGCTCCAGTCAACCCCCGGCAAATTGAAATCCCCCATGATGACCACCTTCCCTTTTCTACATACCTTTCTGATTTGTCCCGCTAACTCCCTGCCAAGCTCCTCAGACTGGGACTGCAGCCTGTATGCCACCCCAAACCTCAATTTTCTACCCCTTGAGTCTAGGAGCTGCAGCTAGATTGCCTCTGTTCTCCTTTCTTCTCCCTTGTCCCCTGTGCATTTGATCCTGTCCCTCACATAGACTGCAACCCCACTCCCCCTCCCTTCCCCTCCTTATGGTCCTTCCTGTATAATTTGTATCCTGGGATTGCCAGATCCCAGTCCTGGTGCTCAGTTGCCCACGATTCTGTGACAGCTGCAATATCCACCCTCCATACTACTAACATTGCCTGTAGCTCAGTGTATTTATTTCCTAGGCTTCTTGCATTCAATGAGACCACCCTCCATAATGCCACCTTCCCTTCCATTCACTAGCCTCCATCTCCTCCCTTCTAGTTCCTCCTTTTTTGGCTACCCTGAGTCCTTCCCTGCTAGCCTGGGGGTGAGACTGCAACTCCACTCTATCGGATACCTGACTACCTGCTGTCTCACTTGCCACTGCCTATCTAGTTTAAATCCACCTTTGTCACAATATACCTCCCCAGTCCTTGCATTAATATCTCCTTCCCCTTCCCACTCAGGTGCAGCCTATCCCTTGCAAACAGGTTGTTATTATCCCAGGTACTGCCCAAGCCACCCACAACCCCATACCCCTTAGTTTGACACCATTCTACCAACCATGCGTTCAAATCTCTAATCCTGTCCTTTCTCACTGTGCTTGCGCAGGGTACTGAAAGCACTTTGGAGAAGGCCACAGACTCCCCAGTCTCCTTGCACAACCTTCCCACATCCTCAATCCTCTCCCTTGTTACCTCCACCGTTTCCCCCACTAGGTCATTTGTCCCCACATATACCACAATGTGTAGTTTCCTCCTACCCCTCTTGGGGGAAATTAACTGTTATTGTCTTTGC
Organism: Neoceratodus forsteri; assembly: GCA_016271365.2. NCBI lineage: Eukaryota > Metazoa > Chordata > Ceratodontiformes > Ceratodontidae > Neoceratodus > Neoceratodus forsteri. The sequence continues at coordinate 1,455,017,125 of CM057450.1, read as the reverse complement.
AGTAGCAGTTAGCTGAGTAAGGAAGAGAGCTCTAAATTGGTGTGTGGGGGGGGGTGACTTAGGCAGAAGTAAATCAGGTGTCTGCATTTAGACTTCCCAGTAGTCAGTGTTTGGCCATAGAGAAAGAAGCAGAGCAACGCCATGAGGCAGCTGACTATTTTTCTGTAGTAAGAGACCAGCAGGGGAATAAGGAGCAAGAAAGCTGCTAGTGGCTGTTGTGGTGTTCTTTTTGCTTTAAGCAGGGGACCAGCATGCTTTTTTTTCCCTAGACCAGCAGGGGACAAGAAGACAGGGCAAGACAGTTACTCTCCTTAAAGTTGGGGGAAGGTAACTGTTATCATCATTACAGTAGCAGTTAGCTGGGTGAGGAGGAGAGCTGTAAATTGGGGGGGGTGGAGTGATTTAGGCAGAAGTAAACCAAGTGTCTGCATTTATGCTTCCTAGTAGTCAGCTTTTAGCCAGAGAGAAAGAAGCAGAGCAAGACCAAGGAGGCAGCTGACTATTTTTCTATAGTAAGAGACCAGCAGGGGAATAAGGAGCAAGCAAGTTGATAGTGGCTGTTGTGGTGTTCTTTTTGTTTTAAGCAGGAGACCAGCATGTTTTTTTCTAGACCAGCAGGGGACAAGGAGGTAGGACAAGGCATTTACTCTTCTTAAGTTTGGAATTGCCTACCCACCCACACGGAGCCAGTTCCAATGTAATAGTCACCAAGATTGACTGACAACAGATACTTCTTGTGGGAAGAGGAAGGGCAGGATCACTAGAACAAGTCAGAGATGGGGAAGTGGTAGCTCCAAGGGGGTGTGAGGAAACAGGGTGCCAGGGAGTTGTTAGTCGGAGGTTAGAGCATGTGAACACTGCATCAGAGGTTTAGAAATTGAGTTAGTGAGGGGAGGTTACCTAGTATACACAAGCAGTAAAAGGGAAGAGGAGAGAGGGGAGAGGCAAACAAAAAAGGAAAAAAAAGGAGGGGGAGTTGTTACCTGTATGTTCATTATTGTATTGTGGAAATTGGCAGGGGGGAGCAGGTAAGGTCTACATACAGGGCATAACTATGATAGGAGTGTTGCAGTGCAGTGACTCTGGGGTGGCTGTCTTCAGGGAGACCTTCTGGAGACTGCTGTGCTGTCCCATCTGCAGGTACCTCTTTGGGTTGAAGGAGGAGATTACCTGACTTAAGGTTGAGTTGGCTTGGGTAAGGAGGACCAACTCCCCCACTCGGGGACCACCAAGTCTATCTCCACTTCCTCAGAGGATTCCAGGAAGGAGGAACAGATGGACAACAGTAGGCTCAGGTAGGGTTAGGGTGGTGGAGCATAGGCACATCCCAAATCCCATACCACTACAGAACTCCTGCATTGGCAGGGTGGGACAGTCCCACAGAGGTACCCAAAGTAGTGATGGGGATGGATGTGGAGGTCCTCCAGGGTGGAGACCTCAAGTGGGGTAGCAGAAGACCCCAGAGGAGGAGGAAGCAACTCTCAGTGGTGGACTCCATAGTCCAGAGAGTGAAGTTGGGGACAGGTAGTGGGGTGGAGAAGGAGGCTAAGTGCCTGCCAGGGGGCACAGCTTGGAGGGATGGAGAGCAGATCCAGAGGAACAGTAGGGCAGCAGCAAGGAGGGATGAGCTAGATGTCATTGTCCATCTGAGGACAATTGACATGGCTAGTGGTAAGTCAGGGTCAGGAAGTGTGCAGGAGGAGTTCAGGGAGCTGGGGAGGGGCCTTCAGCACCTAGCAAGCTCTGTGACCTTCTTAGAGGTGCTGCCTGTCCATGGCATGGGGGAGGCTAGGGATCTCCACACCAGGGACTTCAACAAATGGTTGAGGAACTGGTGCAGAGAGAAGGGTTTTGGCTTCAGTGGGGACTGGGAACCCACCTGGAGGGATGTGGGCCTGTCCAGGAAGGGGACCATTGTCCTTAGTGAGCTGTTTAAATGCTTCACTGGCAAGCATTTAAACTAGCCAAGGGGGTGGCAGAAGGAAGCAGGGAGAATCAAACTGCCCACCGCCATAGGTTAATGTAGTCCGCAGGGAGGACCCTAAGGTTGGGAAGTTGCCAGTGATATCTAAACTAAGAAAAGGTAGAATAGCAGAGAAAAAGAGTAAGGGGATTAAAGGCATGGGGGGATTGTGAGGAAATGCATGAGGATAAAAGGGGGGATGACAGGAAGGGAAGTATTTATTTTATTTAAAATGTGTTGGCTGGGAAAGGCACACTGAGCCAGAGCTCATTTCCATGACCTGGGGACAGGGTGTACAAATATATACAAAAAAAATTCATATACAATATAAAACTGTCAAAAAATACATAGAGTGTGCAGTGTAATACAGAGTAAATTCATAAATGTAGCATAATACAACGAGTATTCATAAGTAGCAAAATATGGAAGGTCATGTGTGTGAATGCGCTCAGCCTGGGAAATAAAACCCCAGATCTGGTAGCCTTGATGGCAGAGGCTGACCTGGGCAGTGTTGCTAATACTGAGACATAGTATAATGGGAACCACGACTGGGATGTAGCTATACCAGGCTATACGCTATACAGGAAAGACAGGGATGGTAAAAAGGGAGGAGGGATATTTTTTTATGTCAGGGAGGATATAAAAGCAACTGAGGAGCAGGGATTGTGGGGGGTGGGGCAGAGGTCCTGTGTGTCACCCTGGAGATGGGTAGTGGCACCACTCTTCACACAGGTGTGATATACAGACCTCTAGCACAAGGGGAAGAGTTGTATAAGGCCCTAGTGGAAGCCAGCCAGCAACAAGACTGAGACTAAAGGGGAAGTACTGCTGGTAGGTGACTTCAATCTGCCAGCTATTGATTGGAGCATCCCAGTCACAGCCTCAGCCAGAAGCAAGAACATACTGGACTTCCTGCATGAGGCATGCATCAGGCACCTAGTGCTAGAGCCCACCTGTGAGGGTGCAATTTTGGACCTGTTATTTACCAACTGGGACAGAATTGCAGATATCAAACAAATCTGCTAGTTTTTTGATAGGGTGGGCATGGAACTGGACAAAGAATATCCTGTAAATGTTATATTTTTAGACTTCATTAAAGTGTTCGACTCAGTGCCCCACCATGAATTAATCAAGGTCTTATTGACTTATGGTTTTGATATCAGTCTAGTGGCTTGGATTGCTTCTTGGTAGAGAGACAGGAAACAACAGGTACACATTTGTGGAATGACATCTGCATGGGCAGGGGTTACCAGTGAGGCTCCTCAGGGATCAGTTCTGTGCCTGATATTATTTAATTTGTTCATTGCTTCCATTAGCTGTGGGCAGGGAGTATGGATATCAAAATTTATGGACAATATTAAAATTGGTTCTGCTCTTTATGGTCCTGAGGAAGTTGAAACATTACAGAATGAATTATACAGCTTGGAAACTTGGTCCCATAAATACAACCTTAGATTGAATGTGGGTAAATGTGCAGTAGGACTCTTAGGCAGGTCTAACACAATGGCCCAGTACAAACTGGATGGCATGATCCTCAAAGAAACAACTGAAGAGAAGGATCTGGGTATACTAATAACAAATTATCTGAGATTTAAGCAACAATGTCACTACAGTGAGAAAAAAGCAAATGCAGTTCTAAATTGCATTAAAAGGCTTATTAGAAGCAGAGGCAAGGCAGTGGTGATGCCTCTGTATACTGCCCTAGTGAGGCCCACAGTTACTGTTCCCAGTTTGGGGCACCTACTACAAAAACAGGGAGTAGGATACTTAAGGGAGTGCAATGTAGGGTGGCCAAAATGGTGACTGACCTGAATGGCCTGAGTTATAAGGACAGACTGAGGACCCTGGCATTGTACTCCCTGGAGTATATATGGTTGTGGGGAGATCTATGCCTGCTTTTCAGTTCCATATCAATTAATGATTTATAGGAATGTCTGGGCTTCGAGCTAAGGGACCAGAATTACAGAACACAATCACATGGCCTACAGTTAAAGGGTGAAACTTGTTCAACTAGATGTAGGGCTAGTTGGTTTAACCAGAGGGTTATCCGCATCTACAGTTGACTCCATATGGAGGTGGTGGGTTGCGGTAATATGTCAGAATTTAAACTCAGATTAGATGTATATCTTATTGGGGATGGCATATCAGGATATCCCTTTGTATAAAGGGTAAGCTTTTAATGGGTCCTTGACCTAAATAGCTTATAAAATGACCTATGTCATGGTCAGTGGACACCTGGGGTCCAGTGATCATCGCACCATGTGGCTCAATATGAGTACATGGCAGAATCAAGCAACACAAAAGGGAGGGTCTTGAACTTCAGGAGGCCAGACTTTGCTAAGCTGGGGGTATGTCTCAGGAAAGCCATAGCAGGCAGGGAGGGAGGGAGGACCAGGAGGTAGTTGAGGAACAGTGGGTCCATCCAAGAAAATCCATAGGAGAAGCAACAGTGGGAAGGTCATGCCAGACAAATCTGATAGATTTCTTTGACTGGGTGACCAAAGTAGTAGATCAGGGAGAGGCTGTGGACATGGCCTACCTAGACTTTAGCAAGGCATTTGACACAGTCCCACACAAAAGATTAATATACAAGTCAGCCAGCCTGGGAGTGGGTCCCAAGATGGCAGCATGGGTAAAAGAATAGGCTGGAGAATAGGACACAGAGAGTAATAGTAAATGGAGTCCACTCAGAAGAAAGGGGGTTACTAGTGGGGTACCATGAGGGTTCAGTTAGGACCGGTCCTCTTCAATGTCTTTATAAGCGTCATTGCAGAGGGACTGAAGGAAAAGTATGTCTCTTTGCAGATGACACAAGATCTGCAACAGAGTTGATGCACAGGGTGGTGGAAAGGATGAGAAGGGACTTGGCAAGGTTAGAGAAATGGTCAAATGTATGGCAGCTTAGATTCAATGCTAAGAAGTGCAAGGTAATGCACCTGGGAAACAAAAACCCAGGGGAAGAGTACACAATGGGGGGTGATAGTAACAACAACAAAAATGGAAAGCAACCTGGGGGTAGTCACATCAGATGACCTAAAGGTGGGCAAGCAATGTGAGAGGGCAGCAAGGAGGGCTGGGGGGATACTGGGATGCATAGGGAGAGCCATCACCAGTAGAAAACAGGAAGTTATTATCCTCTGTACAGACAGCTGGTGAGACCCATCTGAGTACTACGTGCAGTTCTGGAGATCCAATCTCGCAAAGACATAGACAGGATGGAAGCTGTCAGAGGAAGCAACCAAATGGTGCAGGGTCTGCACCGGGAAGACATATGAAGAGAGACTAAAGGAGCTTAATATGTATAGCCTTGAGGAAAGGGAGGAGAGGGGGGACATGATAGAAATGTTCAAGTACCTCAAGGGAATCAACAAAGTCCAAGAGAGTAGCATCTTTCAAAAAAAGAGGTGTGCAAGAACAAGGGGACACAATTTGAAGATGGGGGGGCGGCTCAGAGGTAATTTACGGAAGTATTTTTTCACAGAGAGGGTTGTGGATGTATGGAATGGCCTTCCGGAGGAGGTTGTGGAGTCAAAAACAGTGGTGGAATTCAAGCATGCATGGGACAGTCATAAGGCCATTCCAGGGGGTGAGGGTAGGAAGAAGTAGGCTGCTGGTTAACTAGGATCTGCAGCTTATCCAGTAGGTAGGAAAATGGGCAGACTGGGTGGGCCAAGCAGTCCTTATCTGCTGTCAAATACTATGTTTCTATGTTTAACAAACCTTTGCATTAGGCAAATATTCAAAGGCAAGAGAAAAAGAAATACACTATGGTTCTCAAATGCAGTGACCGGGAAGGTAAGAGTGAAAACATTGGCTGTCAGGAAATACAAAGAAACAAAGAAGGAGGAGGACAGGGTAGTGTATCTAGATAAGCAGAGGGAGGCAGTGAAGGCAGTCAGGAGTGCAAAGGTGCAAATGGAGGAAAAAATAAACCAGGCCATAAAGAAACCTGACACAAGATGTAAGACACAACCTTTTATAGGTACATTAGTGAAAGGAGAAAGCCAAGGGTTTGAGATTGTAAGGCCTAAGGGGGAAGAAAGGGAGTGTGCAGAAGGGACTTGGAAAAAGCATTAGTACTGAACAAATATTTTTGTTCAATATTCACAGAAAAGGGGGAAGGTGAGGGACCACAATTCAGTGGCCAGAGCAATAAAGGGAGGAGGGTGGGCAATAGTCCATTTATGGAGGACAGAATTCTAAAGGAACTCACAAAACTGAGAGAGGACAAGGCAATGGGACCAGACGGGATGTATCCTTGAATATTAAAGGAGCTTAGGGAGGTGCTGGCAGCACCACTGGCAGCCCTGTTCAATGAATTGCTGGAAATGGGAGTGGTGCCAGAGGACTTGAGTTGAGCAGATGTAGTCACTTCACACAAAAGTAGGAGCAGGGAGAGGGTTGGAAACTATAGACCAGGCAGCCTGACCTTGGTGGTGGGGGAAATAATGAAATCATTGCTAAAAGAATGGATTGTGGAATATATTCAGCATGGATTCACAGTGGTAAGGTCATGTCAAACAAATCTGATAGATTTCTTTGACTGGGTGACCAGGGAAGTGGATCGGGGGGATTGGTGGATGTGGCCTACCTGAACTTCAGCAAGGTCTTTGACACTGTTCCATGTAAGAGGCTTGTAAGCAAGCTAGGCAGCCTGGGAATGGGTCTCAAGGTGGTAAACTGGGTTAGAAATTGGTTGAGGGACAGAACACAGAGGGTGGTGGTAAATGTAGCTCAATCTGAGGAAAGAAGGGTGACCAGTGGGGTGCCACAGGGATCAGTTCTGGGGCCAGTCCTATTTAATGTCTTTATAAGTGACATTGCAAAGGGGCTAGAAGGAAAGGTATGCCTCTTTTCAGATGACACTAAGATCTGCAACAGGGTCAACACTACAGGAGGGTGGAAAAAATGAGGCAGGACCTAGGTAAACTTGAGGAATGGTCAAGATTGTGGCAGTTAAGATTTAAAGAAAAGAAGTGCAAAATCATGCACTTGGGACATAGGAACCAATGGGAGGCTTACATTGGAGGGGGAGATACTGATGACTACTAAACAGGAAAGGGACCTGGGGCCGATAATATCATATGGCTTAAAGGTGGCCAAGCAATGTGCCAAAGCTGTGGGGAAAGCCAGTGGGGTACTGGGGTGCATAGGGAGAGGTATTACCAGTAGAAGAAAGGAGGTGGTGATGCCACTGTACAAATCACTGGTGAGACCCCATATGGAGTACTGTGTCCAGTTCTGGAGGCCACATCTTCATATGGACATAGACAGGGTAGAAGCAGTTCAGGGAAGGGCAACAAAAATGACGAGTGGCCTGCATTAAAAGTCATATCAGGAGAGACTGGAGGACCTCAATATGTATACCATGGAGGAGAGGAGGCAAAGGGGGGGATCTATGATAGAGACCACTAAATATCTCAAGGGCATAATAAGATACAGGAGGGTAGCATCTTTCATAAAAAATAGATGTGCTAGAACAAAGGGTCATGAAATGAGGCTGGAAGGGGTAGACTAAGGGATAATGTGAGGATGTATTTCTTCACAGAAAGTGTGGTGGATGCATGGAACAGCCTCCCAGTGGAGGTGGTGGGGGTTAACTCAGTAGGGGAATGCACGGGATAGGCATAGGAGAATCCTTGCAATAGGAAAGAGAATGAAGCCAGGGATCAAGCAGGGTTGATGATTTTTTGCAGCAGGTAGGGCTAATGGGCAGACTTGGTGGGCCTAGCGGTCCTGATCTGCTGTTAATTTCTGTGTTTTTGTGTTTCTCCTTTAACTTATTGACCTACTGCACTTACACAGGTTACCCTAGCTGAGATGTAATATTTTAGTTTTAGCAGGGTCCGGCTTTTACTATATCTTAGTTTCAGGGGTTCTCCTTGAACCAAATATTGCACTGCATTTCCCCAGGACAGCCTAGCTGAGATGCAATATCTTGTTTTCAGTAGGGCCCTGCTTTTACCAGTTTTACAGTGCACCTTGGGTTGTCCAGCTAAAATGCAATACCTTGTTTTCAGTAGGGTTCTGAAGTTATCCTTTGTTAGGCTGCATTTACTCTGGGTAACCCATTTGAGAAGTACAGCAGCATTTTTTTTTCAGTGAGGTCTTCCTGTTACAAATTTTTCACTATGTTTACCCAGGATAAAAAAGCTTAGCTGCCACATCTTTATTTCAGAGTGGTCCAGCTTTTACCCAGTGTTTTGCTTTTACCCATTTTTAGACTGCATATACCTAGGATATCGCTCCATTTTGAGCCACACAAAGCAGTGAGCAGTGAGGCACATTTGATGCTGTTTTCAGAGCCCATAGAGTAAATAGAATTGAGCCACCTGCTATTTTTTTCTTTGAAGAAGAAGGAATGCTGTCTGCCTGCAAAAAGAGATGCCCAGATATGATCTTTAGGTTAGACTCCTGGGGAGAGACAGCATAGCAGCACTCCTCTTGATATTTTAAAAGAACAGTGAAAGGGATAAAATAGTGGCAACATGGAAGTTGGAAGTGTGGGTCCTGGGCCAAACTACAGGCAGATTTTTTACTAAAAGGAGACAGAAGGAGCATTGGCCATATCTGAGTTTGAAACAGGAGAAAGGACAAGAACGAATCTAATCCAAGAGCTTTTAAAAGCAACCTGGGCTTTTAAGTTGTATAAATTGGTTAATCCTTGCAGTTGTACCAGAATTAGAATTGTTATTTTAGAACTGTAATTTGCACACAGCATATGAGAGTAAGAAGTTTTTATAAAAAAAAAACAGTGCATATAATTTATGGATTAATGATGCACAGCTGTATTTATTGTTGCCTGATTTTGATTTGCACATGATACTTATTTGTCATAGTTTTGAGATCGAATAAGTGCGCCCGAATTTGTGGCTATTTACTGTTGGTGCTGTTATTCAATTAAGGGTAATATCACATCCATAGGATATTATTTTATTGTCTTGCCCTTTTTGTACTAATACTAGAATGAAGGATAAAATAGCGATGGTTCTAAGAAATAAAAAAAAGTCACAGAATAAGAGAGAGGGATAACGTGTAAGAAAAAAATACAAAAAAAAAGATCCACTATAATGCCAGTGAATAATAAAAAAAATACAGACTATACTAGTTGTTCCAACAAGAAACTCAGGGGGTACAATTAACCTCCTCACCTATTTTGAATGACAAGGGAAGGGATTAAGAGAGGATAATGTTTTATTTAAAAAAATCAAAGCATTAGAGACTCCAGTACCATATGTACTCAGCCAGTCAGCCTCTCGAAAAATAGACCTTAGTATGAGTGCTATTGTGCAACATGGCAACAATACTACTTCAATAAGTGAAGAAGGGGAAAATTGCCCCTATCTTTATCACAAGGAATTCTTGACTCAATACGTAAACACAAGAAATGAGACCCCCTTCTAGAAGTCAGAAGGGAGCAAGCCTATGGTCAAAATAAGAATTAGAAACATGATCAGAGGAAGAGCCAATAGAGGGGATTTGTTCCAACTTTTTAGTGTTAAAGTGTACTTTGAGAAAGAACTTAACAATGTAAAAACAGCCTTCATCCAAAATAATTTTCTCTTAAAAGAAATTCTATGACCCCTAAGAGAAGGAAATAAAAAGGAACTAATGACAAACAAAACTGATGCTACTAAAGATCTACCACCTGAAGGAAATTTTGGTAAAGATATACATAAAAATACACAGATGAAACATTGAGCAGAAAAGAATAAAGAAGTAGAAAATAAAGAGAGTGAATATAGGGTAAAAATAAACAAGAATCAAAAGGAAATCAAAGCAACCATAATTGCAAGACAGGAGAAGGAAACAACAGAAATCAAACAAGTAGTGGAAAGATTAAAAAAGAAAGGGGAGGCAGAAAAGAGAACTTACGAGCAGATAATGAACAAACGCTCAATTGCCAGCCAAACAGATAGAAGGAAGGAGGATAGTAAATCGAGGACTGAAAACTTGCAAAAAAAAGGGCAAACAACACAAAGCCAACTCTAAAAAGGAAGTAAGTGATAAGAACAAGTAAACAAGGATGTACCCAGAGAAACAGGTAGAAAAGAAATTAGATACAATATTCATAAAAGGTATCCCCATGGCTAGAAGAGAAACCCCTTTCCTCCTTAAAATCACAGTGTACAACATACTAAAGCCCATAATGAAAGACGGTTTAAGATGGGATAACATATCCTCAGTCTACATATACAAAGTTAAGCTGGGGAAAGGAAAAATCTGCCTGGTGTTAAATGATAATAAAGTTAGGGAGAAAATTTTAGATAGTTGCATATTATTGGTGGATAATGGCATTCATTTGTCAATCAATCAATCAATCAATCAGTCAAAGTCTTTATTTAACCAGGTGATCACCATTGAGCAAGCTCATTTTCGAGGTGGACCTGGGTTTGTTAACAAGGAACAAGGGACAATATACATTGGATGCAACACACAAGAAAATAGTAATAATACAAATAAAGTGAGATACAATAATACAGTATATACAAAGTATCAGCAAGTAGCATTGACAGTAGTATATGTTTGGAACAGAAGATACAGCTAGTTTTGGGTAGGACACAATTTTTCATAAAAGTAAAGAAATATACATATCAGGTGCACTGAACACAAATAAAACCTGATATAAAAAGATATATAGTGATATGGTATGGAGAATTTAGAACTGGAACCAGGGTCAAAGGAATGTGGAAGGGACAGATATGGGGGTAGAAAAAGGGGAGAGGGAAGAGTCGATTATAGATGTGATCAGTCTTTTAACAGTAGTAATTAGAGTGCGTTTGGACTTATAGGAGTCATTATTTAGGGTAGACAGGCACAGGACTTCTTATTATGATGTAGATATAGAGATTTAAAAGCTGCTAGGCTGTTGGGGTGAGTTAATTTCAAAGTTTTTTACAGCTTGTTCCACAGTTGAGGGAGCACAAAGCTGATGGCTGCTCTGCCAATGCGAGATTTTGCTTTGTAAACATAAAGATAGATATAGAAACATAGAATTTGATGGCAGATAGGCCCACCTAGTCTGCCCATTTTCCTACCTAACAGATAAGCTGCAGATCCTAGTTAACCAATAGCTTGCTTCCTCCTACCCCCCACTAGGACTGCCTTATGTCTGTCCCATGCATTCTTGAATTCCCCCACTGTTCTTGACTCCACGACCTCCTCAGGGAGGCGGTTCCATGCATCCACAACCCTCTCCATGAAAAAATACTTCCTCACATTACCTCTGAGCCACCCCCCTCTATCTTCAAATTGTGCCTCCTTGTTCTTGCACATCTCTTTTTCTGAAAGATGCTACCCTCTTGTACTTTGTTGATTCCCTTGAGGTACTTGAAAGTTTCTATCATGTCCCCCCCCCCCCTTCTTTCCTCAAGGGTATACATATTAACCTTCTTTAGTCTTTCTTCATATGTCTTCTAGTGCAGACCCTGCACCATTTTGGTTGCCCTCCTCTGGACAGCCTCCTCTCTGTTTATGTCTTTGCAGAGATGGGGTCTTCAGAATGGCACACAGTACTCCAGATGGGGTCTCACCAACTGTCTGTACAGAGGGATAACAACTTCCTGTTTTCTACTATTGATGTCTCTCCCTATGCATCCCAGTATCTCCCCAGCCTTCCTTACTGCCTTCTCACATTGCTTCCCCACCTTTAGGTCATCTGATATAATTACCCCCAGGTCCCTTTCCATTTTTACTGTTGTCAGTATCTCACCCCCCACTGTGTACTCTTCCCCTGGGTTTTTGTTTCCCATGTGCATTACCTTGCACTTCTTTGCATTGAATCTGAGCTGCCATTCATTTGATCATTCCTCCAACCTTGCCAAGTCCCTTCTCATCCTTTCCACTCCATCTTGTGTATCAACCCTGTTGCAGATCTTTGTGTCGTCTGCAAAGAGACATACTTTTCCTTCCAGTTCCTCTGCAATGTCACTTATGAAGACATTAAAAAGGACCAGTCCCAGTACTGAACCCTGCGGTACCCCACTAGTAACTCTCCTTTCTTCACTGTGTACTCCATTTACTACTACCCTTTGTGTCCTGTTCTCTAGCCAATTTTTTATCCCGGCTACCACCTTGGGGCCCACTCCAAGGCTAGCTAACTTGTGTATTAATCTTTTGTGTGGGACCATATCAAATGCCTTGCTAAAATCTAGGTAGGCCATGTCCACAGCCCCTCCCTGGTCTTCTACTTTGTTCACCCAATCAAAGAAATCTATTAGATTTGTCTGACACAACCTTCCCATCGTGAATCCATGCTGCCTTGGGTCCTGTGTCCCACTGGCCTCTAGGTACTCAACAATTCTTTCCTTCAGAAGTGATTCCATCATTTTACCTACCACTGAGGTCAAACTAACTGGTCTGTAGTTTCCTGCCTCTGTCCTGCTCCCACTTTTGTGAAGAGGAATCACATCTTCCCTCCTCCAGTCCTCAGGTACCACCCCATCCTCCCATGATTTGTTAAAGAGAGTAGTCAGCGGTGTCACTAGTTCTACCTTTAGTTCTTTTAGAATTCTTGGGTGAATCCCATCAGGCCCCATTGCTTTGTCCATTAGTTCTTTTAGAACCCTTTCTTCTGTAAATGGACTGGTATCGACCCCCTTCTTCAGAGTGTTTCTCTTGTTTGGTTTAGGTACCTCCCCCTCCTCTTTCTTTGTGAATGCTGAGCACAAATATTCATTCAGTATCCCTGCTTTTTCACTGTCCCCCTCTACCCACATTCCTTCCCCTTTATTAAGCCTCAGTATCCCTCCTTTGGTCTTTCTTCGCTCCTTAATGTACCTATAAAAGGTCTTATCCCCCTTCTTAACAGAATTGGCTATCCTTTCCTCGGTTTGGGCCTTTGCTATTCTGACTGCCTTCCTAGCCTCTTTCTGCTTTAACTGATAAAGTTCCCTGTCCTGCTCCTTCTGTGTTTCCTTGTATTTCCTGAATGCTATCCTTTTCTCCTTAACCTTCCCTGCCACCTCTTTTGAGAACCATAGCAGTTTTTTCCTTTGTTGTGTTTTATTGATTTGCTTTACACAAAGGCTTGTTGCCTCTGTGATGGCTGTTTTGATTACTCCCCATTGTTCCTCCACCCCTCCTTCTTGCCTGTTTGCTAGTGCTTTTCTAAGACACTCTCTCATTTTCCCAAAGTCAGCTCTCCTAAAGTCCAGTACTCTTGCTTTTGTATTGATTGTATGGCTGTGTTTATCGTGAACCACACTGTTTGGTGGTCACTTGTTCCCAGATGGCTACCCACCTCTAAATCTGAGATTCTTTCTCCATCCCCATTTGAGAGTACCAGGTCTAAGACTGCTCCCTCCCAAGTGGGTTCCAATACTAGCTGTCTGAGGCATGCCCCCTGTAGGGCATCAAGAATGACCCTGCTCTTGGATGTGCCTGCAGCAAAGGTGCTCCAGTTAACATCTGGCATATTCAGGTCCCCCATCAACAATACCTCCCCTTTTTCTGCCATTCTAAGGAAGCCTTCCATCATTTCCTTGTCCATTCCATCCCCCTGAGATGGGGGTCTGTATACAACCCCCATGCGGATTGTGGTGCCATTTCCCGTTTCTAGGGTGACCCAGAGTGCTTCATCTGCTCCCTGTTTACTCTTTAGTTCTGTTGCTTTGATCTCTTCCTTTACATAGAGAGCAACTCCTCCTCCTCTTTTACCCTCCCTGTCCCTCCTATAGATTGTGTATCCTGGTATGTTGACATCCCAGTCATGGTTCTCTGTGTACCATGTTTCTGTGATTGCCACAATATCCAGGCAACCCTCTTCCATCAAGGCCACTAGTTCAGGGAGCTTGTTACACAGACTACAGGTGTTGGTACTCATCACCCTCCACTTTTTGATAGCCTTACCCCTTTTAGCCCCATTTCTGTCCTTACTGCCTTTGCCTTTTTTACATTTACCTCTGTCCTGTGCCCTAATAACTTCTCTACCTTGGTGTTTACCTCACTAATTACCATGTTTTGTGGGGGAAGGCTGGGATTTCCCTGCTCCTTTTCAGTGCCTCCCCCCTTGGCTAGTTTAAATGCTTGCTAATGAAGCATTTAAACCTCTCACCTAGGATCCTGGTTCCCCCCCTGGACAGATGTAGACCATCGCACCAGCATAGGTCTGCATCCCTCCAGGTGGCTCCCTAGTCCCCAATGAAGCCAAAACTCTGAGCTCCACACCAGTTTTTCAACCACTCATTCAATTCCCTGGTGAGGACTGCCCTAGCATCACCCTTGCCATAGACAGGCAGCACCTCCGAGAAGGTTACCGTATGCGCTACTTGTCTAAGGCCCCTCCCCAACTCTACAAACTCCTCTTGCACTACTCTGATCCCATTCTAGCCAGGTCATTTGTCCCTAGGTGGACAATGACATCCAGCTCCCTCCCTCGTGCAGCTCCTCCCACGATCCTGAGGATTCCTTCCTGTCCCTCCAACCTGGGCCCCAGGAAGGCACCTTACCTCCTCTCCTTCCTCCCCATTTCTACCCCTAATGATTGAGTCCCCACCAGGAGTTGTTCTTCCCTGTGGGGTCTCATGCCACCCTCCTGTGGGTCTCCTTTGTGAAGGTTCCCAGCATCCTCCTTGGTCTGCACTGCAGGTGCCTCCATAGAGGAACCACTATCCACCAGAAGAGTGAATGAATTGTGGAGAGGTACAACTGGAGGGATGCAACTTTGTTCCATCACTCTCTCCCTCCCTAAGCCCACCCTGGTTCAGCCTCTCCTCTTTCTTGGCAACCTCTGAGGTAGTGGCATTGGCCCTGGTGGTCCCTGGGTGAGGGAGGAGGTTTCACGAATCCTAGCCAGGTCAGCCTGGAGACAGGCAACCTCCTCTCTCAGACCAGTGAGGTGCCTACAAATAGGGCAGCATCACAGCCTCCAGAAAGTCTCCTGGAACACTGCCACCCCACAGCCATTGCACTCCACCACTCCTATCATGTCTTATTTTGTGTCCCCTCTCCTGTTTCTCTGTATGCTTACTCACTCCTCTCCTCTCCTTACAACTCTCACCCTTCCTGTTCTGGGAAAGCAACTTCCGATCTTCTTTAGTAGACTCCTTCTTCCTTGCTCAATGTCAGACCACTAGCAGCTGAGGGGGGGGAGTGAGCTACTTTTTTCCTTTAGGGTTGACAAAACCAATGTTTCTCTATGATCCTTCCCTTCCTACTGCCAAACAGGAAGTTCCTGTTGACAGTCAGATCCAGTGGTGATATATGAGGTGCTTCTCAGGGCATACTTCCCCAGAGTGCACAAAGGTAAACAGACAGAGATATACTGGGGCAGTTTATTTGAGATGGCTTTGTATGTCCAAATCACAGCATTTTTTTGTTGTCTGTAAGCAAGGGATGACCCAGTTTCAGTTTAGTGTCTCTTGTGAGGAGATTATTAATCCTAAAGAGCAGACCAAGTCTTTGTCTAAGTTTCTTTGCCAGTTCTTCTAAGTAATCTATGAAAGTTAGTCTATGGTCTAACCAGACACCCAGATACTTGAACTTTGGTTTGTAGTCCAACCGCTCACCTAGAATGGTAGTGATCTGCGGGAGTGCCCCAGCAATTGCAGGATTTATTGCATTTTGAAGGGATGAAAGGAACATTGCTTTGTTTTGTATTTTTGCATTTAAGAACAGTTTCTGGTTTATAAGCTGATGTTGCAGCAGATTAAGTTAATTTTGAAGGGCTTTATTGGCTACTTCAGGTGTGGGGCTGCTAGCATAGAATACCGTATCATCTGCGAATAGGTGTATTTGTGCTTCTTTAATGGGGGCATCTACATTGTTAATATAAATGGTGAAGAGCAAGGGACCAAGAATAGAACCTTGCGGTACACCCCTCAATAGGGGTTTTGGTGGAGAAACTTCCCCTTCTGCCTTTACTTGTTGAAGTCATCCTGAGAGGTAGTTGGAGAACCATTTGAGGGATAGGGAATCCAAATCAATGTTCTAGAGGGATGACAGAAGCAGTCTGTGATCAACGGTATCGAACACCTTGCTTAGGTCCAAGAAAACTGCGCAAGGTTTTTTTTTTGTCTAATTCAAGCTGCCAGTCATTTGTCACCTTGGCTAGACCAGAGATTGTACTGTGCTGTGCTCTAAAACCGGATTGTAATGGGTTGAGCAATTTTTCTAATTCCAGGTACTTCCGAAGCTGGGAGTTCACTGTTTTCTCCAGCATCTTTGACAGGACTGGAAGTAGGGAGATTGGCCTGTAGTTATTGAGGTCACTAGGATCTCCTGACTTAAACAAAGGGACCAGAAGTGCATTTGAAT
Organism: Neoceratodus forsteri; assembly: GCA_016271365.2. NCBI lineage: Eukaryota > Metazoa > Chordata > Ceratodontiformes > Ceratodontidae > Neoceratodus > Neoceratodus forsteri. The sequence goes on along the minus strand of CM057450.1, from coordinate 1,455,000,906 downwards.
GATATTCTGTCAGATAGCCATATGTGTCCAGAGATAATACTGGAATACAGGAAATCAGGCAGGGAAACCAAAAGCAAGACAGAAATAAAATAAAAAAAGCCCGACAAGTTTGTATTATCAAATACAAAGAGGTGAGACTGAGGAATACTCACTAAAAGGTACACTTTAGAAGGAGACATACGTAAGAGGTAGAAAGCTTTTAGGTGATAGAATAAATATTAACTGTGTACTTGATTCATGTTCAAAGAACTTGACAGAAATAGAAAATGATATCTCTGTAGTCTATGAGAATTCTGATGAAGTGGAGTCTTCAGAAGGGTATTCCCATGAATGACAACTAGATGATGAAGAAAGAATAAGGTCAACAACAAAAAATAACCCTTATACTGGCCACAATTTAGTTAATAAAAATATTGAAAGACTGTTCTCAGTCAGGTCCAGGAATATTGCAATTATGAATAAAATTTATGACAAATCTTGGATGGAGGAGATCAAGAAATATGACATGATACTTCTGCAGGAGATCTGGATGGGAACTGAACAGGAGCTTGTTGTAGAATGATATGTTAAATTTGAGATAAAGAGTAAAAAGCCCCAAAATAATTGTGATCAGAATAAGGGTGGTATTATGACCTTGATATCCAAGAATATAAAAATGTATAAAAACCCCTTATTGTTCAAAAAAATCACTGTCTTGTATATGTTTTGAGTGTGCAACATACTTTGAATCTATGTATATTGAACATGTATCTAGAACTGACAATGTCTATCGAAATGATCCTACAAGAATTAGTGGATATAGAAAAGGACCTGATGTTACTAAGCAATAATTTTAGTGATATGATAATACTGTGTATGGGAGATTTAAATGCTCGAACTGGATGTCATTTGTACTTGGGAGAAAATCAACAGATGGAGAAGAAATTGACCAGGCATTAGGAATAAGAGACAGAAGTTCTTTGGATAAGGTGGTAAACAGTAGAGGTAGGATTATATTAAATTGGTTAAGCAACAATACCCTACATTTGATTAATGGTTGTGTTAAACAGGACTTAAACAGTGACTTTACCTTTTATTCTGCAGCATCAGGAAAAGGCTCGACCTTAGATGATGCATTTATTGACACCTTCCATTGACACCTAATTGAATCTTTTAAAGTGACTCGAAATTGCATTAGTGACCATTTATATATCATATTGCAACTAAACTGGGAAAGTGATAGAAATGGGTTACAACAAGCGCAGGGAGATAACTTTTTTTATTTACAATGATAAAAAAATCAAATGGAACCCTCTACTACATGATAAAATAATAGGTCTGCAAGACAGTGAGGATGTGCGATCTCTGCTTTCTGAAATAGAAGAGGAACAGGGAATGACATAAAACTTTAAAATACTCCTGAATCATATTGTTCAGTGCTCTCAGAACCAGAAATCTAATACAGGAAAAATCAATGGCAGAGATAAGGCTCCCTAGTCCGATAAAAAATGTAAAAAGGTAAAATCAGATATTAATAGAGCAGGGAGATTAGCAATAAAAAAAATCCAGAATTGTTATTATTTTAGGGAGTAGCAGCATTAAAAAAAGGAATATAGAGACATTATAAGAGACAGAAAAAGACTACATCAATCTCATATGTGGGGCAAATTGCAAGATATGATAATAGACAATTTTGGACCCTCCTCACATATGAAGAAGCAAAAATAGTAATATTGAGGTCGTAATTCCAGCAAATAGATGGGTAGACTTCTACAGTATACTCTATGAAGAACAGATAGATTTCTCAGATAGAGACCTAAAACCAGTGGTCACAGAAATGGAGGTTACACTGCAAAATAGAAATTGGGATGTATTGACACTGGAAGAAATAGACATATTACAAATCAAAAGAATAATAAAGCACCCAGAATCTATGGTCTACCAGCATAAACTTTTAAAGTAAACATTGATTGGTGGCCAACATTTTGCTTACTGTCTTTCTGTACATAATAACAAATAATAAGATTGCCCAGGAATGGATAATAACAGAGATTGTGCCCATATTCAAAAAAGAAGTGAAATCAATGTCTGAGAACTATAGATCAATTTCTTTGATCTGTATACCTGTAAAAATCTTTTCTAAGGTGTTACTAGAAAGACTTTTTGATTGGATGTAAATAAGGGGTGTGTTGTCAGAAAACCAATTTGGATTTAGGAAAAACAAAGGTACAATAGATAATATATGTATAGTGGATTACTTGGCAAATAAACAAATCAGACTGAGGAAAGGAGACTTATACAGATGTGTCCATGATTTAAAGAAAGCATTTGATAATGTTAGCTGTGAGACACTATGGAAAAGATTAGTAGCCTGGGGAATTGACCCTAAACTTCTTGACTTAATCATTACTCTGGACACCAATGCATCCCCTGGCATTAGGTTTAAAAGGGATGGGAGGCTTACACAAAAAATATTGGTCAATAGAGAAGTTAAACAAGGCTGTTTACTGGCCCTGGCCTTGTTTAACATATATATAGATCAAATTAATAGAGAACTAAATAAACATGATACAGATGCTCCCAATATAGATGGCTTTAAAGTTAGTATTTTGGCTTATGCAGATGATGTCATGCTTATATCAAAATCAGCAGCTGGCTTACAAAAAGCAATAGAAGTTGTAGCAGTGGTTTTGATGAAATTATCCCTGGAAGTAAACTGAGAAAAGTCTAAAATTATCAAGATTGGGAAAGTTTGTAAAAAAAGATGCATAGGAAACTCAAAGATGCTAAGTTTCAAGCAGTGAAAGAATATAACTATTTAGGTGGACTAATAAATGATAAATTAAAGTGGCAAGAACATAGATAACCCAATAAAAGTAAAGGGAGAGAAACTGTATTGGGGCTGAATAGATTTGGAAAATCTTTTGCTGACAATTTATTTTATGCAATGAAAGAAGCATATGATCCAAAAGCAAAATCAATTATGTTATATATAGAATAGGTATGGGGTATAGAGGAGAAAGTTTCAACACTAAAGCCAATTCAAAATTTATTCACCACAAGTAATCTGGGTTTACCAGTGGCAGTGGCAGTGGCAGGTGCCAATCTAAGAGCAGAAACAGGTATGCTGTCTCTGGTTCTGTCTGCTAAAATCGGGTATCTGAACATTTGGCAATGATTAGTAAAAAATCCTAATATTGCTTTTAGATATGTATGTTGGACAGAAGCAAAAAGATATCATAGTTAAGGGATAAGATATGGCTCTTGGTTCAATAAACTAGATGCTGATGTAAGAAAGAGTGGAATGAACTCATTATTCGATAATACAGCATCAATGGAAATAGACTCTTATGTTGATCAAATAAAAACTAAATGGATCGATAACGAAATTCAGAGGTATGCAGCAAAGATTGCTGCCGCTACCATCTTCACACTGTATCAAACCATAAGTTCGAGAATTGGTAGTCAAGATTTCATATGGTGTCAAAACTCTTTACATAGAAAAACTCTTGCCAGAATGAGATTTGATATACATTTGCATTATCGAGTACAAATTATACCGTGGAAAAAAAGAGCAACTGAAGTGTTATTCTGAGGAAAATTATTTATCTACTAGCCATTTATTGTTAGATTGTAAACTGTTATCTGGCCTTAGAACAAAATGGATTGACCCATTGACTTACAACATTTCTGGTAGAAGAAAGGAGGACATTGTGAAAAAGTTTATTGAGGGCAATTGCATATTATATTCCTATGCTGCTATTCGTTTTTACTTGGGAGCGTGCAATATTATGAAATTCTAGGTATATTTTTGACTAAATTAATGAATGTATCTGATTTTAAATGAGTGGTTGTATCTGTGTATCCTGTAATTTTTTTAAAAAAGTGTTTGTTTTTTTGAATATACACTTTTACTCAATAAAAGTTACTTACTTGCTTACTTATTTACTTACACAGGATATCCTAGCCTAGGTAAGATGCAATAGCTTGCGTATTCACCCATTTTAACAAGTACTTAACTAGAATAACCCAGCAGAGAATACAATATCCTTTTTTATTGGGGTCCTGCATCCTCACGATTTTGCATTTTACTCAGCTAAGATAGCCCAGCTGAGAAGCAATATCTTATTTACAGTGGGGTCCTACTGTTACCCATTTTTGCACTGTATTTAGCAAGGATTGCCCAGCCCAGGTGCAATACTATATTCAGAAGTATCATTTATGGCTCCTGATGATTGTGAAAGAAACAAGATTCTAGTCTACCCTTATAATTTACCATAACTTTTAAAATAAGCATATTTCCAATTGAGAAACACCACTCACCACCAACCCCCATACCGCACAACACCCATGCAACACATTCCTAAAATAAGTAGTTGAAAGGTTGAAAATGTACATTCAGCTTGTTTCTGAGGGGTGTTTTTTTTGTTACCTTTTAGGAAAGGGTCTCAGAAGGTATAGTGCCAACTTTGCTCTCATTAACTGTTAATGAGACACTCTCACCTGGAATCCCACACACTTGAAATTGCTGCAACCCCCACTAAATTATATAAATTATACTCCTCATACATTATGCTCCTCGAAGCCCTGACACAAACACAGCTCCTTATTGCTGCCTACCCTTTCTTCCTAATATAGCTTCTCAGGGCCCCACCACCACAACAGCTCTTCCTCATTACCTCCTGGTTCTCTTCAATCCCAGGACTTTGGACCAGGCAGACAGTATTTGACAACATAGTGCTTTTGTTCCTCAGACCAGAGGGGCCTCATTCATCTCTGTGGAAAATGAGCTGAATGCTACAGAGATGCTAGGCCCAAAGCAGACAACATAGCTGGAACTGAAGCTGAAACACTATCGGTCACAACTCTCCACCCCCCACCCCCACTTTGGGATGGGGGGTTAGTAGACACCATATAACACAGCAGGCTCAGCAGCAACTAAGGGGGTGGTAAACACCATTTTACAAAAGAGGCCCAGCAGCAACTAGAAAACCACTACAGTCACACACAGCACCCTCTAGTGGTGCATTGGTAAACACAAGCTAGCTCTTTATACAAATAAATAAAATGCTTTTTCATTACTAAACAAAAATCATTTTACATTTTTTTTGTTTCTTTTTAAAATAGGAATTTTTTTCCAATTTTTTTTTTTTACAGGGGGCACATTTTATAAACACAATACCTCTTCTGGGTGTGGGTTTCTAGTTACAAATTGCACTTCCAGGTGGTTGAAGGCACTTGGTGCAAGTGCCTTAATAACACATCAGAAATGCAGCCTATGAATATAAGTTCACATCCTGTCATGCCTTACTGCTTACTTGGCCACAACCCCATACTGTACATATGTTATGGGCAGTCTCAAAACATATTTCATGTCCCATTTAAGCTCAGAGTAATAATTAAGCCAATATTCAGGAAGAGATGCCTGTTCAATCCCATTTCATTTCAATACCCTTTTGTCTAACAGGTTGAATGTTGTTGATAACACCACTCTCTTTACCATCTTGCATTTCTAGTCACCCTTTACCTGATGCTGCTTCACAGGAAGCTGCAGCCAGAACTAGTAAAGATTTTCCAGTTAGCCCTTTAATTCCCTTTTCCCTATGCCTGCACATTTAAGCCTTTAACCCTTTCAGAACATTATCAATGGGAGAGAAAAAAAACCTTTTCAAACATGTTACTCATCAATTCATTATTCCTTTTCACTACATTTTATAAATGACTCTAAATCTTCTAAAGAGTCTATGTGGAATTTCCTAGCATATGCTAGAGGACATACCCGATGTTCGGTGGCCCAGAAAGGAGAAGAGTGTTGGGGCCGTCCTGTTACAAGCTGTATGTAGTTCTGTTTGCAGCATCCCAACCACAGAGATTATGGGCTGGATTTTTGGGCCTCCCGGGACTAAGTCCCACTCTGCAGTGGTCAGTGCAGACTGAAATCTCCACACCTGCAATATGTCTGTATTTTCAGTCTGCGCTGTTGTGGGAGATGGTACACCTGGTTCTGCTTGCCATACCATTTTGGTACAGCCCCAGTGAAAAACTAGCTGCAAGCTGCCATAAATTGGGGAGCTGAATGTAAACTAGTTCCCACTTTGAAAATATGGTGCATGCAGGGAAAACTGTGGCTCTGCAAGTGAAGCCCTACTTGCAGCAGTTTTTCTTTGCAGCTACGATGACTTTGGACTAACTGAAAATCCAGCCCTACATATACTGTAGAAGTCCTTCTTATATGCAGTCTCAATGGAGGAATCCTTGGGCAGGGTTTGGTAGAGTCTCACACTAATGTAGTCCATGAGTGAAGGGTACATTTTCCATTTCCTTTCTCACAGTCAGACCCACACTTCACGTGACCCAGATAAGTCTGCTGGGTACACAAAGCAGCCTGAAAAAATGCAACAATGATTTTAGAACAGTATAACCAAAGGACATAGAAAGTAAGATAAGAACACAGATATACAGTAGGTAAGCAATAAGACACAACATGGTGTTGGTTATTCTGGGATAAATGCACACCAGCATAGTGAGGCATGAGGCCTTTCTGCCCCTAGAAATGCAATTATGCTGGCATAACCAACATCCTGGAGTGTCTTACTGTTGATACAAAGTGGGATGTGCTACAAAAAAAACTGTTTAAAAAATAACATAAATTAAAACTTTGGAAATTATTTGTTATGTAAAAAATAGGTCCTCCATTCATCATTTGTCACTAGAGGGCAACAGCGGGGCCAATATGTAGTGTACTGTAATGTACTGCAGCATACTGTATCTGCTTTATTTGCAGTATTATTGGTAGACTGCTAATAGTTTATTGAACTGTTTTCCACACTTTATTGCATTTAAAATGTGTGCCATGGAGTTTTCTGCAACTTCAGTGCTGGCTGCTTTGTGGGTCAGGAGTGACTTTATACAGAGCGAGCTACATAGAGTGAGTGCTGATCATTGAGGTAAGGGTGTGGGGGTAGAATCAAGCATTGTTTTCAAGAACTGCACTGACAGTGGCAGAAAGTGAGGGTGGCAAACAGTTTCCTTATATTATGAGACTGCTGTCTGCTACACAAATATTGTAAGTGTTTTAATATGGAGGAAGGGAATGTGTTCCACAAAGAAAAAAAATGGCCAACTAGTCCAGTTTTAAAAACAGTGATTCTGGCACATGGATTTCTTCAGTGCACAGGCAGACAACACAATTTCTTTTTTTTTAATGTTTATATGAAGAAAAAAAAGTGTACGGCATCTATGGTTTTATAAAATAGCAGTTAAGCCATCATTATCAGTCTGTAGCACTAAGCATCTGCCCTATGGTTTTCCATTGTGTACCCTTATTGGACCCAACCTGACTAATAAGTTATTATAGGAAATAATCCAGGAGAAGAGCCCCTCCCATTTAGTTTATATCAAATGAATGAAGCAGCACATGCACAGCGCTAATTAAGACAGTTATTACTGAAATGCAAGTGGTAGGAATCCTAAAAATATATCACCTTCAAAACTATATTTTACAAGCAATTAACTCATCTAATCAACTATGTTTGACTATATAATAAAACTGGAAACCTCTGGGAATATTCCCTTCCTCAGTGATCAAATGATATATCCAGTAATAGCATTCTCCATTACAAAACAGGTAAGAGAAACCAAGACCTGTGATTGGTCAGATGTAATTACTTGACCATGTCTTATTTCAGCACAACACTGGTCAGATGTTCTGTACCTCATTACTCAGTTTTTAAAATAAAAATAATTGAAACGATTTTATTATAAGTTAACAGGGCTGCCAATAGATGTTTCTTATGGTACAAGAGACTACAAACCTGAGGTTTGGGCTAGAGGACCGCAAGGCAGAGTTGAGCAGTTCTGTTTGAACAAACCTAAGGAGACAAGGCTGTTATACTATAAAAACATATCTCAAAGGCCCTATTAACTTATTATAAATCACACAAGTTTAGCTTGAGGGATTTATAATAAGTGTAATCTTTTTTTTTTTTTACATTTATTGTGTTGTACTCCCTCTGCCACTCAATTGGAAGGCCCGCTTCTAATGCCTCCCACATTAGACTACACTGTACACAGTCAGTGACTGTGTGCACTGATTGGCTAAAATCATATTAGTAATTAATAATATCTCAATGAGGCACTCCAAGGTGTACACAGTTGTGGGATTACAGTTCTTCTTAGATATATAAAGTACTCTGTGTTGTCTTGTGCCTCACTTCCTGAAGAGGTACTATATGCCGATATCCCACAGTAATGCACACCCTGTCATGCCTTATTGCTTAATGAGGAGCAGATCCATCTCAAATTTAAAATATTCAAGATCCTTTATTTGCATAGTTTCCTTTTGTGGGGGAGTGTGGAATCTTTGAAACTCTAGCTGGATCAGTTCCTCATGGAGATTATTGCTGGATACAGCATTTAATTCATAGGGCAGGGAAAAGCATACCTTATAGTAGAATTTGTATGCCCAGAAGGAAACCACATATCACTTTGCCTTTGGTTCATAGAGGTTTCACCCACTTTTAGCTTTCCTTTCCCTAATACCAATGTTCATAACTTTTGTGGTAGCACTTCTCTTTTGAAAATGGCTATAGGCAGTTCATATCATATTGAATATTACAGCTATCGGGATGACAGGAGTCAAATAAGATGAAAGTATGGGGCGGAGTTTTCAGAACTCATGATGAAGACACAAGATCCTATTTCAGGCACAACTGACATCATAGCAACTGTACCAAAATGCTAGTATGCTATTTGTAAACATTTTGAAGCATTTGCAACATTCTCCTCACAACACAAAAGCAATGCATGTGTTGATATTGTGCATCATTTTTGGAGCACATCCCCAGGCACTTGTGACATTAAGTTAGATCATGCTTTCTGTAGTCTAACAGTCATGTCACAAGCACAGTGATAGTCAGTTCAGCAAGTTAAAGTTATCTTCTGAGATACATCAGGGTTAGAACAAATAGACCCACTCAAGTTCAAGTTCAAAGTTTATTAGATGACTTTCAAGGTCATTACAATTTAAAAACTGGATTATAAAATTAAGGCATCATAGAAAATACATTACATACAATATAAAATTATTACTAGGCCGACATATCTTCTCTCTTATAATTTGCAATCTGTGTTTAATCAATGATTACACAATAAGCAAGGTTAAATAATACACTTTAAATGAACCTTAGTATATCTATTCTTAATACAAACACTCAAGTTCCTAATATAACCATTCAGGTTCATAAAACCTATTAGATAGAACAATACAATAGAACATTATAATTGTTTAGTTGAGGTAAAAAGGGGAAAGAGGGGGAATAGAGCAGAAAACTCAAGATGAAGCTTTAGCTAATTTTGATTAAAATGTAATTTAAACAAGACATCAAAAGATTTGGGTCTGGATACCTACACGTCTTCCTGATGTATTGTCACCCATAGTTCCTATTAATAAGAAAAGGCCATACAATTGGCCTTAATAGACCCACTCACCAAGCACAGTATATAGTTCTTATTATTTTATTTATGTGATAGCAAAAACTCCAATCTTTCCACTACAAACACTGCTCAATGTACTGCCAACATTTCAAGGCACAATCCTATTCCTCAGGATAAAAGAATATACACTTCAATTATTTCTTTATTATTTTATTTATTCGTTAATCGTGTAACAAAGCTGGACTGAGGCCCTTTTTCAGGTCCAACCCAAATTACAGAAAACAAGCAGCAACAATAACATACATCAACATTGAATAAGTTCATCTATTACAAATACACCATGACTTATTAAATAAAAAAGATTTATACAAAGATTTAAAATGAGATTTAGAATTAATCATACAAATGAAAATAGGCAAAGCATTACAGGAAAATGGAGCAGAATTACTAAAAGCTCAGGACCCATGTTTATGCTTACACAAGGTCGTTTCAAGCAACACTGTTAGAAGACCTCAACACTGATGGAATAAAATGCACTGATATCAGATCAGACAAGGGGGAAAAGGAACACTCATGAAAATCTTTAAAGATTATCAAAACCAAAAATGTATTCAATATGGAGGTTATAGGGAAGCCAACCTAACTGAGAATATAAATCACATGAATGATTGCAATAAGGAACTAACAAAATAAAATGACAAATGTTATTGAATGTTACTGAGAGAATGTTTAATTCCCTAGTTCCCAGCCTGGAATAAATACCAGCAACATAATCCAGGTGAAGGAGAAGGGTGCCAACTGCTACGGCCTTCCTGGTTTCTAAGGTTAAATGAGACTTAAATTTAAACAGTATGCCTAATTTTTGGTTAACTTTCTTGCTGATTGTAGTAACCTGTAAAGAAAAATTGAGTGCTGGATCTAACGAAACCCCAAGATACTTAAATTGCTGTACTTGTTCAATTATAATACCATCCAAATCATAAACTTACAAACAGGGCCTACTTTTTAACATGGCATTGGTTCCAAAAATCATTGATTTAGTTTTATTTTAATTAAGAATCATCAGATTATCAACAAGCCATTCACAAATAATATGAAAATGGATTGAATTTTAGTGGTAATAGTAGAACTAGAGTTAGCCTGGTAAAATAAAATTAAATCATCTGTATAAAGTAGAATTGCACCCTGAACTAACAGAAGATAATTGATTAATGTACAAAGAAAACAATAAAGGGCCCAAAATGGACCCCCTGAGGAACCCCACATTCTATGGGGGCTCCAGGGGACTCGATAGAATCAGTCTTAACCACCTGTGATCTCTCAGACAAATAGTCCCCTATCCAAGCTGCAGAGGAACCAGAAAAAAACAGTTCAATAAGTTTAAAATAAGTAAGTTTATGGTTGATCAGGTTGAATGCCTTGGTCAGATCCACAAACACCGCACCAGTCATCAAACCCTTCTCAAACCCACTGAGTACGATGTCTGTGAATCTGTCCAAGGCAGTACCATTCCCACAGTTCTTTCTAAATCTGTGCTGAGTGCTGCTCAACAACCCATACTCCATGAATTAATCATTGATCTGCTTAGCAACAACCTTCTCCATTAATGTACTCAGTGGACTGAGAATAGAGATAGGTCAGAAATCTTACATTGACTCAGCTTGTGGTTTTTTAAGTAACCCAAGCTTGCTTCCAGCTGGATGGAATTTGCTGAGAAATTAAATATAAATTAAAAATATAACAAATGAGATCAGCTATGAAGGATATAACCAGTCTAAGAAAACGGCCATCAGGCCCCCCCCAATCACTGAACTTATTAGGCAGAGTTCTAAGAAGCCTGAGGACCTCAGCCCTTTCAACCAACCTGAAACTAAACTTCAGTCCTGTTAATTTGGGGGAATCCAAAACCAAATTGGCACTACTGTTTAAATTATTGCTGAGTGAGCCCTTCTGCCTATAACTACTTAGGTTAGTGAACTTTTTGTTTAATAACTTAACAATATCAATCATCTCAGTAATCTCATGATCACCAGTTTTCAATTTTTGAATATAACTCTTGGATATAGGGGATAATAATGAATTGACATTGCCCCCAAATTTGTTAGGGTTAGACAAATTAGTTTCAAAGTGATCTTGGTAATATTTGTTTTTAGCTGTCCTCACTGTTTTTGTAACTAGATTTCTTAAATGATGATAAACATTCAGAGAGGAGGTAGTCAAGCTTTCCTTATAAGATTGCCATGCTTGATCTTTTTTCTTTACTAACTTTTTAATTTCACTTCAGAACCATTTATTAACCATATTCTTTCCTGCATATTCTCATATAACAACAGTGTTCAATCTGTGCCATTCAGAAAGCAGACGAGTGACATTCTCTGCACTGTGTGCAGGTCCACAGGCCATGTAAAAATCTCCATGTATATCTCCAAATAGTTTGGAAAATAACTTGCTAAATCAACTGCTACAACTGTAGCAAGTGTCTAAAAATCATGCTGCAAATCTTTGAAAATTCAACGTGTTCTTTTTTTGTCAAGCATTTTCTATGTTCATGATTCCAGAGAGTACCTGCAGTGAATGATGTCTCCCAGGTTTGTAGTAACATCCCCTTTGCAGCTCTCATCAAAACCCCATCAAGCCTTAATGGGCCAGTGGAGACATCAAACATTCTTAAAAAAGAAAGGACAAGATACCACCACCATTCATCCAGACCTTTGATACATTATTTCAACACAGCTACAGAGTACAAGTTAGTTTTTACTGAAAGAGGGAGCTGGCTGTCATTGGCATTGCAATGGAAACCCCATCTATATATCTCCTTATGACTTCTGCTAGTTGGAGCACATGCATGTTGAACAACATTGGAGAACTGAACTTAAAACCCTGAGGCATTCCATAGTCAAAAACAAAGGGACTAAAGAAATAAATTCCTATCAGCACCCTCTTCACTCTTCCAGAGGGGAAGAACTCAAACCAACTGCCCATACCATTCTGCAGTAAAGTCTCAGTTGCTCTGTTAGGTCCCAGTGTTCACTGTGTCGACTGTACCTGGTAAATCCATGAAAACCAAGATGGTATGTTTACATTCCCCTCTGTCTCTGTGTCTTTGAGGAAGTCATTAAACACCCTGATTAAAGCCATGTCTGCACTATGTTGATGTCAGTCAGACTGAAATTTGCCCAAGTTAATTTGAGGTTTAGTGGAGTTCCATTCGTATCCAATTGTACTCTGACTTCAGTAAGCTTTTTGACTTGGTGCCTCACAGAAAATTCCTGAACAAAATGTAAGATCTGGGTGAGGCAAGGAAATAATAAAATGACTAAGAATTTGGTTGAAGGAGAGGTAGCAGAAGGTTATGATTAATGACTTCAAATCAGAAAAGAAGGAGGTCATGAGCGGGGTGCCACAGGGTGTTTGGGTGCTGCCTCTTCAATATGTTTATCAGCAACATTGCAGAGGGATTCCAGGGCAGGTTGTGTCTCTTTGGAGATGGCACTAAGCTCTGTGGAAGGGCAGGTAGTGACAAGGGAATTAAGGAGATACAGAGTAACCTGCAAAGACTAGAGGGCTGACTTAAGGTTTGGCAGTTGAAATTCAGTGCCAAAAAGTGCAAGGTGATGCACCTAGGGAATATGAATCCCAGGACAAAGAACTGGATGACAGATGTAAAGCTGAGCACTACAGCTGAGAAAAGGGACATAGGAGCCATCATTAGTGACTCCCTTGAACAATCAAGCAGGTGCAACAAGGTCTATTGTAAGATGAATAGGATGCTGGGATGTAGTGGAAGGGGTATTGACAGTAGCAGAAAAGAGGTATTACCACCTATTTATAGATCATTGGTGAGGCCACACCAGGAGTACTGTGCCAGTTCTGGAGACCTCACCTCAAGAAAGATATGCACAAGCTAGAGACGGTGCAATAAATGGTAATGAGTATGATTCAGGGTTGGCAAGACAGATTTTACAAGGACTGGCTCAAGGCACTGAACAAGTACTCACTGGAGACCAGATAAGAGAGGGGTTATATGATCAAGATTGTCAGGTTCCTGAAAGGAATAAACAAGGTGTACCGTGAGGAACTATTTAACATGAGAAATAGTTCACGGACATGAGGGGATGAGTAGAAAATGAGGGCAAGGAGGTTCAAAAGGGATATATGACCTTTGGTTGCCAGCAGAGGCTTGCCAGATCCATGATGGAACAATGCTTGAAGATGTCCAATTCTTTAAGTACCCTGGGGTCTGGCGGGACCAGCATCCTGTCTTCTCAGCATGCACTGATGCTATCCACCACAAGCTTCACACCAAATTGGAAGTTCTGTATATAAATGAAGCCAGTATCTCTCTGCCTGGCTGCAGGGAGCTAGTAACAAAGATAATCCTTCCAATCTTCAGCTATGGTACCAATGTCTATAGCATCACTCCCAAGTCCACCCTTGACAGGCTGAATACCATCTTCCACTATTTCTGCCACTTTTCCTTGGACTGCCCCCCCCATACACACCACTATTGTCTGTACTCCTCCCTCTTTCCCTTGATGCCAGACACATCACTAATAGCAACATTCCCCTCCAAATTCTGGTTTGGCTCTCTCTCTCTCCCCACCCTCCTTTCTCCCCACCCTTCCTTCTTCCTACCTCATCTTGAACACTGCTTCACATTTCCTCTCCCTCCCCCCCAAGAAAATGTCCTTGGGCCAAACTGTCTTCTCTTATCATTTTCCTAAACTCTGGTCCTCCCTCACCCTGTCTATTTGCTCAGCTTCATCCTTCTTTTCCCTCAAATCCTTTTGACTTTGCCACCCCTTCCTGCAACTGTTTCTGATCCCCAACCCTTGTATTCTCTCCTCCCATGTTGTTGATGTCCCCCTTGTCCCCCCTTCAGGCTGTGAGTAACTACTACTCCCCCAGACTACTGTGCCTAAATCAGTTAATCTTGTAATATTCTGCTCCTGAGCCTACATCCTGCATTGGCTTTGTTGGCTCACACATTAGCAGTCTGAGTGGTGGTAATCTGCTACTATCTATCATTGCTCCCAGTACTTTACAGAACTTATATTGTAAGTTGCATTATATTTCATGTTTGTTTTGTGTAACCCTGAATAGTCTGCCTGTAAATTCTGACTATGCACTGCTGTTTCATTTTTTCTTTATTGTATGTATTTTTATTGTACTTTTTTATTACTACTCCACCCGATGTTATGTGTTTTCACTTGTAGATCATGTACTACATACTCTCCTTCCCCTATCCCCATTAGATGCATCTGGAAATGAGCTATTACAAGCTCAGTGTGTCTTTCCTGGTGAAACTTTTGAAATAAATAAATATAAGAAAGTTTTATTTTACAGAAAGAGGGGTGGAATCATGGAACAGTCTGCCAGCTGAGGCAGTGGGTGCCAAAACCATAAATGGTTTCAAGCAGGTTGGGACAGAGCGAAGGACAGAATGGTTACTCAGGGTGGCAATAGTAGGGACGGGAACATGGGTTGGATAGTGAGGGCCAGTACCATGTACGAACAATAGGTCCCAGTTTGCTAGGGAACTACAGGCAGACTGGATGGATCATTGGTCTTTTTCTGCCATTATTGTTTATGTTTCCACAGTTAGAATACTGATGTACAGGAACGTCAAGTATCATGCTTATGATCATTGATCATATAGTAAGTGACTAGTTGGATGTAAACCAATAAACTTCCAGTCCACAGGCTTGGGCTGTAACCACTGGCCAATGCAAACGTAATAAGGGCAAATGTGCAAATAAAACCTGGGATGACAAAATCAGTATATTGCTTTGATGGATAGCTATGAGAGTAATGCAAGAGGTTCAAAAAGCCCAAGCAGAATCCTTTGACTAGGAGCTGATAGTTCTGTGAACACATAATTAACTGCTGGCACTTCAGTGGATGCCACACTCCACTGACTGCTTTGTGATGGGTAATTAAATGGGGGTGATGGCCTGACTGAGAAATCTAAATGGTATCATGCCCCAGCCTGCCTGTGTCCCTAGTGAAATCATGGAAATTACTAGCAAACAAAGCACTCTATAATAATAGTGTGCTGCTTGTTTGGAGGGCAGTGATATCATGCTTTTGATTGCTGATATCTTGGATCAGAGCAATAGTAAGTGATTGCCCCTAAACGCACATGAAGAAAGTAACCCGCAGTGATACTTTGTAGTATCATCCATCCTGAGGATAACTATATTAACTCTTAGTGCTTCTAAGGAAAATATAACTTCAAGTCCAACTATACACATTTCAGCAGGTCTTCATATTGGTTCTTCAGTGACACCCAACAGTACTTTTCACATATTTAAGTTTAAGAAGCACTTAAAGGCAGGCAGAGTTTCTCTGGGGCAAGTTATTTCCTTCACCCAGGCCCCATGAATGCTGTCACTGATCTTCTCAAAATACTTACACATGTTGAACGAATTTAAATATTGCACCAAGTTAATGCTGGATGCTTTGAGAACTCTAAAAACTGACACAAAAGTCATGTAATTATTTAGCTTACTAAACCCTATACACACATCATTCTGCACACTATTTTATTACTTAATTATTTCTTCATTACTCACCACAGTGTTTTTCTTCATTTGCAGAAGTTCAGATTTAATGACTATTCTATAAAAATGCTGCTTCTAAGGGTTTGCATATCATCCCATTTTCTCTTCAACCCTTCAGCAACCATATGGCAAGCAATCAGGTCTGCAATCACTGGGTCCATATTATGTAGAGCATGATTTCAGCATTATGCTATTACCCATCTGTTTCTGTAGAGAAAGACATGAACCCTTGTATAAGAGGTCAGTGGTTTCATTGCACACTGTATTCCAGAAATCCATCTCTGTTCACTTGAGATCACTTTTGTGATTTACTCAAGTCCCAGGGCCAACTTAAAAAAAAAACATCGACAAGCAGTATAATTTGTCTGTCTTACTGCTGTAAAAAATATGTATTGCTGTCATTTTATTTTCTTTCACAAAACTATGCACCTGCATGGACACTTGAAAAATTAAGGGTATTTTAAATATAATTTTATTACTTAGGTAAGAAACAGAAATAACCACATTTTCATATGAGTCTTTTTATAGCACTCTTCAGGCAAAAAGAAAGCATGGTGATTAGAATAGAATAGAATAGAATAGAATAGAATAGAATAGAATAGAATAGAATAGAAATAGTCAAGGCCATTGCTTTGCTATGCAAGCTGACTACTACAGCTAGCAGGCTAAAGGGCTTGTGTAGACACATATACATAGCACTGTTTCTACACAATGCCACCTGCTGACTCTATAACATTCATGCAGATAACCATGTATATTTTGGCATCGTAAAGCAGTGGTACCAGGTAATACCAAGCTTTACAGCTAGTTGCAACTGCTGATATTGTGAGAGTAGTATACAGATGTCTTCAGTCATGATGGAGCCTGCTTCTGGGTACCACTCGATAGTGTGTTTTCATAGCACACACTGGCCAGAATATTCAAACCCTGGAGTTGCCCTTACTAAATGTTTGCCCCAGGATCAAACTAGTGCTTGGGAGTAAACTATGGATATATTGGAACATGCCTGAAGCATACTGTGAGTGCTAAATGCATGTTTCAATAAACTATCTGAAGGGTGTAGGCAATAACCCACTTGCTCCTCAAAAACCCTACTGGCCACATGGGGTGTGGAAACATAGAAACAGAGAAAATGTTGGCAGATGAAGACCTATCAGCACATCTGGTCTGCCCAAACGTACCTAGTTATGGGGCTGTGCCCCTGATAGTACTCATTTCTTCACCTCCCTCCCCCAACTGTTGCATGTATATTTTTCTCATGTGCTTATCCCACCCCCTTTAAAAGAACACCTACTGTCTCACTGCAGATGACCTTTTCTGGAAATTTATTCCAGTCTGCTATCTTTCTTTCCACAGAAACATACTGCCTGACATCCTTTTTGAACCTCCCCCCCCCCCCCTCGCCAATCTCATGGAGTTCTTCCAGCTGCCTATACCTTTCAATGTTCACTCACTGATGTTCACCTTATTTATCTTGTGGAGGTACTTGAAGGTCTCAATCACATCTTCCCTCTTCCCTCTTCCTCCTGTCCACCAGCATGTATGTATTGGCATTCTTGAAGCACTTATCATAAGACCTCTCTTGCTGCCCATGTGTCATTTTGTTAGCCCTTCTCTGCACCGCCTGCAGCCTATGCCAGTCCTTCCTTAAGTGTAGGTTCCAAACTGCATACCGTTTCTATGAGCATTCAAATCAGGGAGCTATACATTCTGAACCATCCCAGCACCCAGTTCATATTCTATTACACAGTGTCAGTGTCCTTAAGTGCGCAGTTATCACCATCAGTTCCCTTTCCTGCACTGTGCTGTCCACTGCAATGCCATCCATCCAGTATTCCATTCTTGGGTTCCTGGAATTGCCTTGCCCTTTTTGATGTTAAATTTCAGCTACCACACCCTTAACCTCTTCTCCAGTCTTTCCAGATCTTTTTCATGTCCCCTATCTCTCCTCATGGTCTACTCTACTACAAATCTTGATATCATATGTGAGGAGGCATATCATGCCCTGGTCCCCTTCCAATGTCACATTTAAATATATTAAAATGGATTAATCCTAAAACCAATCCTTCGGGCGTTCTTCTGTTGACTTCCTATACACTAGATAGATTTCCACTTAAGACTACCTTCTGGGTCCTCTCACCCAGCCAGTTCTTTAACCTATAGCATTATCTACCAGGTCACCCAGTTTCTCTACCAGTCTCCCATGCTGGACAGAGTCGAAGGTTTTGCAGAAATCTAAGTACAGAATATCTACTGCCAGCTCCCTATCCAGGACCTTTGTCACCAATCAGAGAATTCAATCAGGGTCATCTAGCATGACCTCCCACTGCTAAATCTGTGCTGTCTGAAGTCTTGCATGCCATTGGCCTTTATGAATTCTACTATCCTCTCCTTATGGTAGACTACAATAGTTTCCTGACTATAGATAGCAGACTAACTAGCCTATGTTGCCTAGCTCATCTTGACCCCCACACTTGTGTAGGGGGACCACATTCACTGTCCTCCAATGCTCTGGCACTTTCTATGTCTCTAAAAAGCAATTGAAGAGACCGGCTAGCAGTGGGGAGTCAAGAGATGCAGCTCAGCAAAGTAGAGGTGTGGCTTACACCTCTGATTGATCATCTTAGTTATTTTGCTAAATAGTACATATGTGGGCATTTTTAATTATTTTCTCCCCAATCTCTTTCTTTACAGTGTGAGAGCTTTTCTGGTGGGTCTCTGCATCTATTTTGGCATTAAAACCAGGTGCCATGGAGCTTATGGATAGCATGGCCCCCTTGATCCTTTAATGTGCAACATGCCACATGCAACTCCTGAAAAGCCCCGGAAATCAAAGAGGCTTAAGACATCTACTCATGCTCCAATCCCAGACATAGGATTTGATGTTGAGAACTCTCTGGATAGATTTTTCTGAGAGCTTCATTCCATAAAAGAAGTTATAGTGGAGCTCACAGAGGACACTTGTTTGTCCTGCCTTAGACATCTTTACCCACAAGGTTAGTGATACAGAAGCTTGAATTAGCTCTGTTGATGATAAACAGGCCCAGGATAGAACAGAGCTACTTACTTTGAGGAAAAAAAGTCATCTTACTAGAATCTTGGATTGAGGATCAGGAAGGGCACAATTTACCAAAAGCTCAAGTAATTGTAGGTATACCAGAAAAAGTGGAAAAATTGAATGTGCCCTATTTTGTGCAGCAACTCATACAAGATGTGAAGGGTCCTCCTCCTCCTCGTGGGGATACATAAATCATTGAGCATGCTCACCCTCTCTGAGGCTGGTTCCTGGTCCAAATGATTGACCTCACACATTTATTTTAAATATGCTTAATTTTTTGGAGAAGCTGCATGTGCAGAAGAAAGCTAGAAATAAGGGAGAGCTATATTGACAGTCCAAAAGATTTTATATCTTTAATTACTTCACCCTGCTGACCAGGCAGCTATGGGGGAAATATAGGGGCATTACATCTAAGCTTGTAGCAGCTGAGGTCCATTTTAAACTGCTGTAACCAGCAATGCTCTTTATTACCATTAATGAGAGCACCCACCAATTTGCTTCAGCTTGAGAGGCCTATGAGGGCCTGCCTGCCATTTTTCTGAACTTGTTTCCACTCAAGAAAATGGGTAGTAGTGGGGCTCCCTGATAGCATGCAGCTAGAGACCCTACAGTATATCCTGTTGTTGGACTATTGAAATAATGTGGTATAGCTTGTTTATTTTTCCCTTGTTTTTCAGTGGAAAGTGGTGCTTCTGCAACAGTGATACTTTGTGCTTTTGATTCTGACTGCCTAGCCCAATTTGAACTTTCAGTGGTTGATTGTTATAGTGTTCGCCTTTTATCCCAGGACTGCACCCTCGGGTGGATAGCAGGTGTCTTTAGTCCATCAGTTGTAGTCGCCATTGGCGGCTCTTTGGACCATGGACACAGCAGGAATTATGGGATCTTTTTTTGGTGGACTTTATAACTTTGGTTAGTGTTATGTTGTGTTGCTGCTCTCCTTATTGCGTTACCCGTTGGGCTGTTTAATTTTATTAGACTTTCAGAGTGCTTAGATTTATATGATTGATGTTACTATGTATGGATTCTTCATGGGTTCTTTTCTACTGTATATTCCTCACTTGGGCAGATTGTCATTTCTATGTATTGAGCTATATTTTTTCTTGTGGGCATTCTTTTATGATGATCCGGTTTCCCTATAATCATTTCTTGTTTTTACAGTAGCTATGTTTTTTTGGTATATATATATATATATATATATATATATACACACACACACACACACACACACACACACACACAGGCACCATCTTTGTTGATTTAACGAAGGTCTTCGGCTCTTTTGACCACCCCATACTTCTTAACAGACTAAGGTCCTAAGGAGTCTCAGATAGTGCACTGCCCTGGTTTTCCAGCCATCTCTCCAACAGACAACACACCAGAATTGGCTCTACCTTTTCTGAATACCTTCCCACCTCCCTCGGTGTCCCACAGGGATCCATCCTTGGCCCTCTACTGTTCTCTCTTCACATCAGCTCAATCACACACTGCTTTAACAAATCATCCCCATCCTCTATGCAGTTGATATGGTGCTCTTCTGTCACTACCCTAACTTAACTCACGTAAACCATGACCTTATCTCCCACTGTACAGTCCTGGCTCAAGGACAGCAAACTTCTTATGAACTACTTGAATTCCCAAGCCTTGCTTTTTGGAACCCCACATAAACTAAATAATCTATTGATACCCCTGTTGATTATAATGGATAATGGTACCCCTCTGAATACAGTCACCTCCTTCAAGTACCTTGGAATAACACTTGATCCTTCCCTTGATTTCTCAACTCACATCCACTCGGTGTGTAAGGGAGTCAACTCCAGTCTGGGTGTTGCCTGTCATGCAAAAAGCCATCTCACTCCCTCATCAAGAATCACAGTGGCACAAGGCCTTGTCTTTCCCAGACTGTCCTGTATTCACTCTATCCTCTGCTTCTCTCCATCACAGGTGGACTGTAAGTTATAATATTATCTGCATATTTGCCCTAGCCTGCAACCGTCTCACACATCACTGCTCTCTCTACAGCAAACTTGGCTGGTCCTCCCCTACAGTCCTACTTTACTCTTCACTAGGCAAATTGGCTTACAACATCCTTACCACACAGAAACCTCCTTCACTGGACATCATCTTAGCTCCCAGTTTGTGAAACTATGCCCTCAGATCCTCTGACATGGTACAACTAGCTTTCCCCAGGTCACAGTTCAAGTATGGTTCTGTGGCTTTTGCCTCTGCAGCTCCTGCACAATGGAACTCCTTCCTGGGTGCACTTCACTCCTGTGTCATTATAAGCGTGTTCAAAAAAACAGCTCCACTCCCTATTAATTATCTGATCCACCTGCACCTGTCCATAATCCTACTGTGTTCTCATCAACCACTCGCCCTTCTCCTACCTTCCCTCCCACCCCACTATCCCTCTTACCCCCCCCATCTAGTTTCTTCCATTCTGCCCAACTTTGCTACTTAACAATCCTTGGCTGCTCTGGCACTTGTGCACTACAAGTTTGTTGCCTCTCTATGTAATATGTACTGATCTCTATTGTCTTTTATTTTATACCCCCTACTGCTATGCCTTGATTAAAATCATACTGGTAGACTGCACAATTATTTCTCTTTCTTGATTTGCTGCCTTGTTCTTTTCTGTTTACATGGCATCGCATTGTATTCTATTGTTTTGAAATGCACTATATTTGTACTGTACTGTATCTCTGAAATGCACTATATCTCTCCCAGGTCGTACCTGAAAATAGGCAAATGTCTGCCTAGTGTACCCCACCCGATCAACAAAAGCTAAATAAAATAGATCATATATATATTTTATATATATATATATATATATATATATATATATATATATATATATATATTATGGTAGCACAGTAGTGCTACCATAGTTAGGGTTGAGAGCCATTTACATGTTAAACCCAAATTTTGCACTTTAATAACTTTGCAACTGTTCAACAGATTTCTTCAAAATTTGGAATACCAATCAAGACCCATACGCCAGGATCTGCCAAGTTTCTTACTGGTTGGATTTTACAGCTACGAGGTTATTAAAGCGTGATCAGCGTGCATTACAACTTTTTTTGGAATTCTACAGTCGCCTACAGGTCGCACTGTTTGCGCGACCAGTCTGAAATCTTCAGGGAATGTGCAGCTGGGGTCCCCAATGTGCCTTTCAAAGATTTCATGAAAAAATAGTAAGCAGTTCAAAAGTTATTCAAAAAACAAGTTCCCATTATAAGTCAATGGGAAAAGTTAACAAAAAGTTCAACAGTGTCACAGATGCAGTTTTTACTTTCGCAAATGGCCCTTTTACTATTGCAAATCTGCTATTTTGTTTTCAGTTGGTGATCAGAAAAATGCTTGGCATTTAAATTTGGGACACTCTAGCAACCTAATTCTTTTTGTATTCACCTAGTCGGACCCTGAGGATGCTAGTCATGTCTTTATTTTGGGGTAAAACACCCCAGAAATATGTTTTTCAGATTTCTGGAAAAAGTACTTTTGCAAAGTAGTGTCGCACTCACTAAAGCATCGCAAATTTTTGCAAAAGCTTTCGCAAATTGCGACAGTACTTTTCTAGGCTGTGGGAAAATGACAGCAATTCTTTGGAACCCCGCTGCATAACAACAGTTTGGAGTTTTGGGCTGAAATTTGGAGGGAACACAGCTGACTTCTCACAGATGTGCCTTTCAGTGAAAAAATATTACACAGTGGCAAAGTTACAGTACTCCAAAGTTGACACTTTTTCCCATTAGATAACATTACGGCGTACAATGCATTGCAGCAATCGTTTGGTGCCCTGCAGCAAAATAACGGTTTGGTCTTTTGGGTTGAAATTTGCAGGGAACACAGCCAACATCCCACAGATGTGCCTTTCAGTGGTTTGGTGAAAATATATTACAGGAAGTCAAAGGTATGGCACTCCGAACTTCTGTTTTTTTCCCATAGGATAACATTACGGCATTCGCCGTGCCTTTCAGGGCCCGTATCCCGGAAACGGTGAGAGATACGGACTTTTCATCAAAAAAATGCTTATGGGGACTAAGTATAAAACTAGTCAGGAAAGTGATAATTCATATGACTTTTAATTTTTTTTTCTGTGTCATACAGTTCCTGACATATAAGCAATTTACTATTCCAAGTCCTCATTTTTCTGTTCCGAGAGTCATTATTTTGCATACATTCTTTGTACTCATTGTCTTTCTCTATACAGCTTTTGGGGAAAACCAGCCTGTGCGCTTAAATTACTGTTACCATTACCATTTCCGCTTGTGGTTCCATACCCATTTTCCTTACCAGTCACGTTTCCGCCACCATGTGCATTACCCTTTGCGTTTTCATTTGCAGTTGCGTTGTTTTTAACATTTCTGTCTACAGTACTGTTTCTCTTTCTGTTTCACTTTGCATCACCATGCGCATTACGATTTGCGTTTGCGGGCACAATGTTACTATATGGCAAGACCACGCTCCCGCTGCTGCCTCATTACATTCACTATTTCTCATTATCATTCTCAAAAAGAAGGGAAATTAGAGGCAAAAAACTCTGTTTAAAGCATCAGTTAGGGTTGTTCCACAGTGACAAAAGTGAGGAAATTCGATGTTAGGGTTGAAACACCCTTTGCACCCCTCCAGCCCACCCCCCCACCTGGAATAGGGGTGCACGTTGGGGTCATTGGTCCTAACTCTCACCCCATTCTCCTATTCCTCAGCTTCTTTCCACATGTGATGGGGTGAGAGTTAGGGCCAACGACCTGACGTGCACCCCAGTTCCAGGTGGGGAGGGCTGGAGGTGCAAAGGGGTTTCAAACCTAACATCGAATTTCCTCACTTTATTGCTGTGGAACAACCCTAACTGATGCATTAAATGGGGTTTTTTGCCTCTAAGATATATATATATATATATATATATATATATATGAGTATGTCTCCTAATGTTATATTAATAGCACAAGGATTGGGAGCTTGGAGCTGGAGCTTGTATTGGTGAAGCAAAATGTGGAACAACTGGGTTCTTCATACTGGTGGGAGGGGATCCCACCAGGATGGCTTGGAGGATGTGAGGAGTTACTAGAAGTATAGGGCAGATAGAGGATGTGAGCCTATGTGAACTGCCCTCCCAGTATTCAGGGGTAATATTTTATTATAGGTTTTAAGGCCATAAATGTATCCAGTCTTTTTAATAAACATGTCCTTTGTTTCACCACCTAGGAGTATTTTGTTGTTTGATGTTCAGTGTTTAGTAGCTATTGTTTGTTGTATGTTACTCATTGTTTGTTGTTTATTCCTGGGTTGGGATGGTTATTTGGGGGAGTGTAGTGCATACACTTAGACAAATAGGCATGCACTTTCTTTAGTGTAAGCTGGGCTATCAGGCAGGTTCATGTTCTAGTTTTTATGTGTTTTGATGATCTGGCCTATTAAATATTGTACTTGGAATGTGAAAGGTGCCCAGACTAGTAGCAAGCATTACCAGGTTCTAAAGCATCTCAAAAAGCTTCATGTTGATATCTCTTTTCTACAGGAAACTCATCTCAAATCCAACCAAATCATTCTCCTTCATAGCGAATGGGAAGACCATGTTTTTGGTGCTGAGGATGATAACTGCAAGAAAGGGGTGACAAACTTAGTAGCTTGATGGACTCCATTTCATTTGTTGCAAGAGCTTATGGACCCAGCAGGATGTTATGTTTTTTGTCAGAGGGTTACTGGGGCAGAGGGAGATTCTCTTAGACTCAATGTATGGTGCCTCTTAGGGTGACCCTTGTTTGTTTGCTAGGCGTTTGACCCTTTTATCTCCCTGGTTGGCTCTCCCTATCATTTTGGCAGATGATTGGAATAGTGTTTATACTAACAAGCTGGATAGGTCAGATTGTAGGAGGGTGGTTATCACCAGTCCAACAGGCATTTAAGGAGTTAACTGACACTGTGAGTCTCATGGACCCATGGAGATTGCAGTACTCCACTCAGCAAGAGTATGCTTTTTATTCCTTGCTACATTAAACATTTTTCTAGTGGGGCAGATATTGTCAACAGGATTCATTGGTATGAGCATAGTCCCAGGGTAGTTTCTGATCGCCACCCAGATCTTTTTCTTCAACACAGTTTTACACAGGCCCCAGAGGTGCATAAAACTTGAATAATAAGTTACTCAAGTCAGCTGAAACATGTGACAGGATTCAGAATTTTATAGAAAGCTTTCTGTCCCAGAATACTCAGTCTCTGCCTAACTGGGATCTACTTTGGGCAGTCTTTAAAACATAGTGTAAGGTGGGAGTTTATTCATCTTGCATCCAAAAGGAAACAACTTAAGGAGCAGGAAGCCACCAATTTATTACTGGAAATTAAGGCTATTGAATAACTATTTCCCAATCAACCTCAGAGAGTACCTAGCTTAAATTCAATAGCCTTCATGTTAAATATGGTGAACGTCTGTGTGAATAAGCTGAACAATGCAATCCACAACTCTAAAGCCTGATATTTTGATCAGGGCAAAAACGTGGGGAAATTGATGGTGCTCAGGTTATTTAAACAGGGTATAGATCGTATCATCCTGAGTATCGTTACTGACCAAGGTTATATACTTACCCACCCTCATGATATAGCAGCCCACTTTAGAGAGTATTATCAGACTTCATATGCTTGGATCCCATGGAGTCTTCTAGACAAAATGTAGAGGGCTTTCTCAGAGACATCTCCCTTTCTGAAATTAATTAAGGATCAACATGCCTTCCTTAAGTCTCCTGACTCTGCATGAGGTGGAATCTGCTATTGATGCCCTAGTGGTGGACAAGGCCCCTGGCCCAGATGGTATTACCCCCAATTTTTATAAGAAGCTGAAATCAGTTTTAGCTCCTGTACTTTTAGAGACATAATTATATTAACTGGCATGGCACTTTAGATAACACCTTGAACAAAGATTTAATTACTGTACTGTTAAAGCTGGGTAAGGAGACCACTAAGATCAGCAGTTATAGGTCAATTTCCTTGATAAATGTAGATTACTAAATATTATTAAAGGTTTTGGTGACCCATCTTATACAGTGTGGGAAGGGAACAGGTGAGATTTGTCCCTGGGATGCTATCTTTGGACCACCTTAGAAAGTTAATGCTCCTTTTTTCCATGTCGTAAGAAGGCCCTGACCCATCAGTTCTGGTACCTCTGGACACAGAAAAAGTATTTGATCGTGTATCCTGGGCATATCTTTTTTGCGTATCACAAGAATATTATATTCTGTATGAGTTTTTAGCCTGGGTCAAAATGCTATACACTAACCCCAGTGCTAGGTTATTGTGTAATGGTGTGCTCTCTGAGGTGATGTTTCTTCAACAGGCACAAGGCAGGGATGTCCTCTCTCCCCTTTATTATTTCACCTTTTTTACCATTGCTGATTTGGAGATTTAAGAACGCATCTGAAATTCAAGGTATCTAGACTGGGCCACATCAATATAAATTATCTATTTATGCAGATGACATACCTGTACACCTTTTTTACCTGAGGACATCTCTGTCTGCTGTACTGAAAGTTATCACAAGTTTTGGCAATATTTCAAATTATAGACATAGGGCCGGATATTCAAACTGTGCCCACAATGTGCTCAAGAGCAGGAGCAAGCACAAGTCCATTGCGCACATGCACAATAGATGCGATATTCAAACATGGAGCAAGGCCAATTGCGCATCCAGCCAACATCTGAATATCGCACAACCTGCGCCATAGCGCAACCAGGAATGGGAAGCTGAGCAGATATGATGCGCCATAGTGCAACAAGGCCAGCCCAGCTGAGCAGTCCAAAGGTGCCATAGCGCAAGCAGAGAGCCCCCCAGCAGCAGAGCAATGGAACTGCACAACCAGGGAGGTAGGCCGGGGCCCACCACCCATGCCACAGACGGGCACAGGAACACAATGCAGAACGAACAATACACCCCCACACCCTAAGCACAGCATCACTGGGGGAGGGATGGAATATCCACCGGCCCATGGGGACAAGCCAACAAAGCACAGCTGGGCCATGTTGCCCTAGCACACCCACTGGCAGGCTGAGACTGCCACACATAGGGGGTCGACAACCACAGTGCACAGCAGCCCCCCCTTGTGCATAGCACACCCTGCACTGTGACCCCAAGACACCACCCATGTGCAGTGACTGTCACTGCAGGAATCCCCATGCATCCCCCCCAGCACACTGCAACCTTGTATACCACAGAATCATATAAGCCAGACCCACCATGAGCACCCAGCAGTGGGCGGCAGCAGATGGCAAGACCGACTGAAAGTCACTCCCACACTGGAGACACCTCCCCATGCACACACACACACACACACACACACACACACAGGACAATACCACCCCAGATGCCATGCACACCACTGCAACTGAGCACCCATAGCCAGCTGCAAATCAGAGACCACCACAGTATTCATATCAAAATATATATATATTCAAACCAATAAATGTACAACACCAAAAGGAACAAACAGAACTATTTACATATTTACAATACGGGGGGGTAGGGGTACAAGGTAGGGGTAGGCAAGGGGTAGGGGTGAACAACTGGGAGAGGGAAGGCAGGGTGTGAGGGATGGGTGAAGTGGGTACGTGATGCGCAGCTAGCGCCTGGCAGGCTGCCCTCCTGCTGCCCGTTGCTGGTCCTGGGCTCCCACGGTGCTCTCACGCCATGGGCTTGCATCTCCATGAGAATGTCAAGCATGGCACTGACACCGCTGGCCAGCCGCTGTAGAGAATGTTCCATGCGCCGTATGACGGATACCTAGGACAAGGAACAGAGTCAATGGCTGTGACTGTCCATATCCCTGAACCCCACCCATCATGCAAGGCATATAGCTGGGCGTTTCTGCACCTGTGATGGTATGCACCCACCCACAGTGAACGTGCACATGATACACCCAACCAAGTAGCACCAGCCATGTACCAATGCACACACACACTGCCCATGTCCATCACAGCACAACCAAGGCTGTCAAGGACGTGGCTACGTGGTGAGATGCTAGTTCTACAGCCATGTGCCCAGTGCATGCATGGACCACCAGTGATGCACACACAGACATGCAGTGACACTGGACAGTGATGACTGTCACCTGTGTCGTGCATGGATGTGTTGTCCATGGCTGATGGTCATGCCCCCCCACCAGCATGCAATAGCATCCATGATGTAATTACACTCACCCTCATCAAGCAGCTGTGGCGGCTGCTGCTGCTGCTGCTGCTGTGGCCCAACCATCATGCCACCTCTGGCTGCTACCTGTGCCCCACCACAGCCCTCCTCAGCCTGGGCCTGCCTCCGCTCCTTCACACCTGTGGGTGACAAATGTTGAGAAACACATCAGTATGAACTCAAAGCAGACAGCCCCCTACCCCAGTGAGTGTGCCTGCCCACACAGCCAGACCCATGCACCACACATCTGCACACACTGACACAGCCAACCATGGTAGAGCCCTCCCCCATGCACCACCACCAATACACAGTCACACCCCTATGGACAATACACGTGCAGTGATGGGTCACTCACCTGGCCTAGACACAATGCCCTTCCTGGCATGGGACCCGAGGCATTCCAGCAGTGCCTGCTTCCTCCTGCGGAGGTCACTATAGTGGTGCCTGCACTGTTCTGTCATCCTGCACCACCCTGTGACCTGCTCCAGTGCAGTGGCCACCTGCTGCCACACATGGGTGCATGCCATGTTGAGGGGATCTCCCCCAAACAGTGGCCCAAAATGAGGCTCCACCACAGTCACCAGGTTGGCCACCTCCAACGGACTTCACTGTGGAGCTCTCCTGCGTGCCATTACTGGAGTTGTATAGTAGGCAATATGTCACCCTGCAGCACGGCAACCCCACGTGGAAATGTTGAGCAATAGAACACCATTAGTTCCTATCACGCTGTTCGTATAGCGCCGTCGGTTCACATCGCACTGTCACCGAACAGCGTGACAGAGCCAGACACATGCCAGAGAACAGCGCCAGGGGGCAAAGGTCAGGCACAAGGTCAGGGGTCTGTGGCGCAAGGCCACGCACAGCGCCATCGGACATCTACACGTCCTGCACAATCGGTCACCTGTGTGCCAGTGCCACAGTGTACTATTGCGCGTTTGTGCCACAGCACTATGAGGTGACCAGCGCTGCAGCGCCACTGGCACAATGGTGGCTTTGTCCTGCACTGCACATCGCGCACAGCATGTCATCAGCGCAGCAGACGCCTGTGTAAACTACCTGGGCATGCGCAATGTGGTGTACTACACAGTCACGGAAATGCGCCATTGGCTCAGCCGGCTCAACCATATTGCGCAGCGCAACGGCGCCGATATTCAGCAGACACATGCAAATCATCTGATCAGCCATTCAAAGGTGCAGTGGCGCCATTATCATCTTCATTACAGTTGCTCCACTCCTAATTTGCATGCATTGCGCCTAAATGTGCAACATTGGGCCGGCCAGATTCGTTACTGCAGGTGAGAGGTGGGTTACATGCTCTGGATGTTCTGGACAATGGTCATGGGATAACGCCAGACTGCACAGTGACAGGTGTCCACTTCCATCCATACAGACCGACATGACCGAGCAGAGCCAAGGTGAGGGTGAGGATGGTGGGCGGAGGAGGAGGCCCAACTTCACCATGGCGGAGATAGAGGCCCTTCCAGGCCTACTCTGGAGGAGGAGCCACTACTGAGTGGATTCATGGAGCACCAGGCCCGTGTGGCTGCATGGGAGGGGTAGCTCAGGCAGTGAACCTGCACGGAGCCACCAGCACTCCATGCAGGAATGCAAATAGTAGATGGGGACAGACCGCAGGAGGGTGAAGGAGAAGGTGGCAGCCCTCAGGGCGGCACGTGCTGGCACAGGTGGGGGCCAGCCAGCAGTGGCGGAGCTGACCCTGGCTGAGGACCAACTGGCTACATCAATGCAGTGAAGTGCTATTGAGGGTGTACCAAGAGGTGGATTCCAGACAGGTGGAAGCCCATCACTGCATGGTATGACATGGTGGTGGTGTTGGGGGGGGAGGTTGTTCACATGCACTCACATGTCCTCACTTTCTGTTACAGATCCTGTTCATCTTCAGGGGATGGTGGTGGTGGGTCCAGGCAGTGAGGAAGACCTGCCGGAGTTGGAGGAGGGTCCATCCACCTCTGTCGCCATCCAGCATGCACTGCACCAGCATGCACGCCTGGCTGCCAACTCTGTTGTCAGTGAGTCAGGTGTGGGGGTTGCACAGCCTGTGTCTCAGCAGTCTGGCATGCTGGCATGCCAGCACGCTGTGACTGTGGCCGTAGCACATACCTGCACCATTGGTGATGCAAGGACTGCAATGGGCAGTGACATGTGTGTGTCCCATGACGGACACACAGCGGGCCAGCACGCGCCCCTGGGCCTAGCTTGGTTCCAACGTGTGCCAGCATGTTGGCACAGTCCCAGGCTGTGTCTGTCAGCACCGTGGGCAGCACCAGTGGCTGTGCAGGTATCTGGCACTGTGCTGCGGCCACAGCAGTGGAACGAGTGGTCCCTGGGGCACAGCGGCTGGAGGGGCAGCAGCAGCAGTCACCCACCAGGTCTGGGGGTACAGTGTCCAGCGGAGGCACATGTCCGCCACTCTTTGATATGCCCATTCCTGGTCCTGGTGAACAGCGCCAACCCTCAAGGGGTGTTGAGCATCAGGACCTTCCATACCCTGGGGGACAGGATGCCATTGTGGCACAGTACCCATTTGAAGAGCACACCCACCTGCTTCAGGAATCAGTACAGCAGCAAAGGCGGGTTGCAACGTCCGTAGAGGCACTGTGCATGGCTGTGGAGTGGCACAGCAGGGACTGTGCTCTGATCCTTGCAGAGATGGTCCATATGCGGATGGATGTGACCGCTGCCATTAACGGGCAGACCCAGGCATTGGTCGCTGTCGTGGCTGCATTGGGCACACAAGCAGGTGCCCCTGTACCGTGCACCCCACACAATACGCTCTCCACTCCATGTTCCCAGCGTTGTGCAACACCCAGCCTGTTGATGCCGGGTTCTGCTGTAGGCATCCCAAGCACCCCTGGTGCAGGTATGCTTGGCATACTACAGACCCCAGTGTGGACAAGGTCTCGATCGCACAGTGGAACCCCTGGTGTTTCATCGGTGCCACCCCATGTAGCCCCTGCTCAGCCTGCCAGTGCTGTTGGGTCACGTTGGGGCCGCCCACACATCTGCGGTGGCCGTGGAACAGTGCAACATGACTGACCTGTCTTCCAGTGTGGGGCCCGTCTGGTGCTGCCCTGTTTGTAATGTGCGCTATGGGGGCAGTGCACTGTGGGTGCCCTGCCCATCACGCTTGACACATGGACCACCTGCACACCATCCCAACTGCTGTCCACAGGTGCATGTGCATGATTGATGCCTGCATTGTACTGTACACCAAGGTGCAAGGGTGCTCTGGTATCTGACACACGTATTGGACAGTACAGGTGGTGGTGTGGTCTGTGGATCTGTGTGCCTACAGTGCCTGTTCCTGCTCTGCTGTGCACCTGCCCATGTACGCTTTGTGCCTGCATGTGTGTGTCCATGACTGTTCACCCTCCCTGATGGTGTGTTTGTGTGCCTGGTCCCTTCCACTTTTGCCGCCATGCACCCTGGTGTGTTGCTTTGTGTGCCTGTGGGCTGCGCCAGGACAGTGTTGGCTGCACATGGCCCTTGACTACCTGTGCTGTATAATGCTCCTCCATGATGGTGTCCCGTGCAGCTGGGCCTGCCGGATCAGTCGGGGTCCCACCATTCATGGGGCTGCTCATCATCATCACCGGCGCTGCTGGCGCCCCTATCGCTGTCCCTCCTCGACCTGAATGGCTATCCCGACAGTCTTTGGCCATCAGTTGCAGGATAACAGGCCAGGAATATCCTACAGGCCTTTGAGAGGTTGTACTGTAGGGCATCACGGAGGTGTTCTAGGCACGAAGCATGCCTTGAGCATCCCAAACACCCGCCGATGATGTTATGTGGCGCATGTGCCTCATTATAGCTGCTGCGATGGGGTCATGGGGCGCCTGTGTGTGTGAGCAGCCAGGGACAGAGGTATCCGCTGTCACCTGTGTGGAAATGGTGGAGATGAGTATCATGTTCAGGTCCATATTGCCAATATCCCTGTGTGCCACTACCATAGCACCTGTGGCATTCCCACCCTTGCCCCACGTTTGCAATTCCTACATGTGTACTCACCCACTAGATGGTCTGTGGGGATGTCCCCACTCTCGAATCGATGGCACAGTGTGGACTGATACCATATGAAGGCATCATGTGCTCCACCAGGGTGTGTGGCACAGACATTGATTATGCACCCAGTGGCATCACACACCACCTGGCAGTTGACACTGGAATAGCCCTTCCTATTCCTATAAGCAGCCCCATCAGGGCCAGGTGGTGTGCGAATGGCCACATGGGTGCAGTCTATGGCCCCTAGCATGCCAGGCATACGTGCTACCCTGTGGAACTACTGCATGTTTGCTGTACGCTCTGCCATGGTGCTGGGGAAATGGATGTGCTCCGCAGTATGTGGCAGCAGTGCGCTGAGGAATTGGGTGAGGATGCGTGATGTGGCCGACTGTGTGATGCCTGTGGTGTCCCCTGTCAGCCTCTGAAGGTGCCTGTGGTGAGCAGGCACATGGCAGTTGTCACCTTGGTCTCCAACCGACAGAGCGTGACTGCCGTGGAGGGTGCCTGCATCACATCACTGCACAGCTCACAGAGCCACCTCAGTATTGCCCTGTTCAGGTGGTACCGGCCCACGATCTCTACATCTGTGTACGGCTCAAAGCTGATGAGGGCACGGTACTGCCTGTTGGGGGCGTACCACCGACGGGCCCCTCCACGGCCATGTCCCCCTGCAGCGTGCATTCTCACCCTCCTCATTACAGCTTCCATGTGGAAGCTGGCACTGTCCATCTCCCTGGCTTGTGACCCCCCCGGCTGATGTTGCTCTGTTACCCCTGCTGTCCTGACTGCTACCTCCACTGCACTGGGTACCCCTGCTGGCCTCTGCAGCCTATGGCCGACACAACTTCCCTTGCCTGCCCTGTTCTGGACTGTCACTGTCTGTCTTCTCTGTCTGTCTCGTTGGCATCCTGGTAGCTCTTGCGCCTTACTTGAGCCTTTTTTATTTTGGCTCATTTCCGCTGTGGCGCACCTTTCGGTTGTTCCGCTATTGCGCATTGCGCAAACCTTTGAATATCGCATTGCGCTCTTTATGCATGGATCCGCCCCCTTTGGTTGTGCATGCCTTCATTTGCATTGTGCTGTTGCTCAGCCTGTTTTCAGTGGCGCAACTGCCTCCCGCTGAATATCGCAGAATGGCGCAAATTCGGACTTGTG
Source organism: Neoceratodus forsteri (assembly GCA_016271365.2). Classification (NCBI taxonomy): domain Eukaryota; kingdom Metazoa; phylum Chordata; order Ceratodontiformes; family Ceratodontidae; genus Neoceratodus; species Neoceratodus forsteri. The sequence goes on along the minus strand of CM057450.1, from coordinate 1,454,967,518 downwards.
CATGCGCAACCCTATTGCGCTGGTGCAACCCTTTTGAATATCCCACCCTTAATCTAGAGAAAACAGTAATTTTGTCTTTAAACAAATAGATGCAGCACTCCAATATTGCAGACTTGGGCCTGCAGTGCACAGCTGATAAACTTAAATACTTGGGTATTTATCCGAGTACAGTACTTCACAAACTAAAATGAAATTATACAATCAGGACTCCTTGGTGGAGCAGTTAAAGCAAGATTTGGCAAGGTGGGCTCATTTACCATTTACCCTCAGGGGTAGAATTAGTGTCATTAAATTGAACTTTGTCCCCCAAGTCCTTTACCTATTGGGTATGCTTACTCAGGTTATACTCCATTCCTGGTTTACTAGCCTGTATACAATTATTGTTGACTTTATTTGGAATGGAAAGGCTATATGGAGGGCCTATAATAAATTTGCTGCACCCAAGGCAGATGGTGGCCTGTGCCCACCCAATTGTTATATCTATTATTTAGCTATACATTGTAGTAGGTACCTTTAATGGTACAGAGAGGTAGATGTGGAAGTTCCCTCCTAATACATCCCACAATGGTTAGATGTTGAACAACAACTTTGTAGTATGCAGGGAATAGCTATTACTTCTCTTCTTCATATCCCTCCCATGTGTTTACCACAAACCCTCAGAAATACTCCCTTAGAGGTTTCTATAAGAGTTCATATGAAGCTAGGTTGACTTCTTCGTATAGACCCTATCAAAGATCTTTCACAACCCTTATTGGGTAATCCCAGTGTTAAAGTAGATGTCTGAGTCATCACAGCCCCTTTCTGGGCATCTAAATAAAGAGTGTGGGCCAACTGACTCTTAGTGGTAAATTGATCATATACGCCATTTTTTAACAAAGATATGCCACCTCCAATAAAGACTACTTTAAATTTCTTTAAGTTGCTCGTGTTCACACATCCTTTTGGGCTGCACCACTGGTCTATTGAACATGGCCTTAACATCTTTCTGCTGACAGTCTGGACACCACTTCCACATTCTATTTCTAAACTGTCTTCAGGCATCTATAACCTCCTACCTAATAAAGTAGATGATTCATCCCCCTACTGGAATCATGCTCTATCCTCACAAGAAGGTTCTTATAACTAGAATACTATTTGGTCTGATTTGTATACGTATCTTGTATGATAGATATCATGTTATGCAGTGAAAAATTCTCCATAACTTTTATTATATTCTGTCCAACCCTTTAAGATGGGTAAATTGTCTACTGATGTTTGTACTAGAGGCTGTAAGAGTTCAGGTACACTTTTACATATTCTGTGGGAGTGTGATAGGGTTAAACTGTTTCAGGATATCTTAAAGAACAAGCAAAATCCCCTTCTGGGTTTACAACATGCCTTCCACCCAAATATTTGTCTTATAGGTGATTACAAAAACAAAATATTGGGGACACAGAAATACCCTATGTCTCTGATTGCTGCTTGTGCAAAAAAAGCAATATTGTGGCACTGGTTTGATATGACTGTTCCCACTTACGTTGAGTGGCATAAAGAAATTATTTTGGCTTTACAGGCTGAGAAAATGATTGCCAGTAAGAATGATCACCTTGTCTCTTATAGAAAGAAGTGGGAAGCATTGCATGCTTTATTATTAGTATCTACCAGAATTAATTTTCTTGTATGGGTGGAAGTTGGTTTCGGTTTTTTTTTTTTTTCCTCCTTTTCCCAGACTGATATTCCCATTGTAGCCTTAGTATTTATCTTAGTTCTTGTATCTTAGTATTTACCTTAGTTCTTGAAACCTCACTGACTGTTATTTGTAATTGTACTGTAATCTGTATTCCAAGTTCTGTCCATGTATCCTTTTACGTATGACGTGGAACCTTTGTAAATGAGTCGCTGACTCAAAGGTCTTTCTGAATATTTCAATAAATAAATAAAAAAAAGAGCATGTGTAATTTATGATTTTAGTTTCTTTTTATTCTCTGTATATCTGGCTGCACCAGGGTATGGGGAAGGGGGGGAGTGCTCGTTTGTTTGTCTTGTTTGTTTAGTTGTTGTGATATATGGTATGGTGTTGTATTATAAAAAAAAATCAATGAAGTATATTACATTAAAAGAAAGAGAGAGATCTGCTAGTGGTCCAGCCAGGACACTTTCTGACACTGTGCATCTCCACCACTTTTTGAAGCAGTGGTGGGGATACGGCCATTTGGGAACTACAGGGATGCCAGGAGCACGTGAGCTTTTCATGCTGCAAAAGGCAATTGCTTCTGTGGAGCAATCTGCCATATTCAGCCTTCTCCTTGCAAATGACTCCAAAGCATAGGAAAGGTGCTATGGAGTCATTTGCATTCCATTATGGCCTCACTACAGGCCAGGAGCAATCAGTCACTCTAGAGACTACGCCCAACACCCAACTCAAACACTGTCCCACTCACTCATACAGTTATCCCTGGCAGTCTAAAAGCCCCATCTACCCCGATCTCTGTTAATCTTATCCCTGGCACTATAATAGTCCATAGAAACATAGTAACATAGAATCTGTTAACAGATTAGGACCACCTGATCTACCGAGTCTGCCTATTTTTCCCAACCTACAGTATTACTGAAGACCCTGCTTGATCTCCAGCTCTTTCTCCCTACTCCCATTCTTTTCTATTAAGATTCCCTTATGCCTATCCCATTCATTCCTGAACCCCACAACTGTTTTTGCAGCCACCACCTCAGCTACTAGGCTGTTCCAGAAATCCACCACCCTTTCTTCGAAGAAAACCTTCAGTACTTCCTCACATCTCTCATCTCTCGTGAAACTCCACACTCCAGCTTCATAGCATGTCCCCTTGTTCCTGTGCATATTTTTTTTGTGAAAAATACTTCCCTTCTGTACCTTATTCACCCCAGTAAGGTATTTAAAGATCTCTAGCATATCCCCCTCTCACTCCTCTCCTCCAGGGTAAACATATTTTAGTTCCTTTAGTCTGTCCTTGAAGAGCTTTTGATGCAGACCCCACAGCACTTTAGTAGCCCTTCTCTGAACCATCCACCTGGGGATTACTGCCCCGATCACTGTGAACTATATCCCTGGTAGTCTAGTACCTTTGATTGCTGTTCAGATATTTTGTGAAGGTAATCCTGAATATCTAGTGCCCCTCTGCCCTTGACCACTGTTCCAGTACCTAGCTAAAGTATCTCTGGTAGTCTGGGGACCTCCTGCCCCTGATCCCTGTTCAGATAACTATCAGCAATATCCCTGATAGTCTAGCCAGTGAGTAAGATATTAGTAGTAAAAGCATACACTTTATGCTTATAGACACGTCAGTTCATAAGTGCTCAACATTCACACACAACTACAAAGAATTATGTTAGAACCTGTTTTATTAAAAGAGGTATTACTGGCCTGCACAACAGGGGTACTCGCCCATGTTTTTAAGAAGTACCATGGAATCTTTAACTTCTGCCTTGAGGACCACTAGAAATGGGCACAAAGAACCTCCATTTAGCATTGCATGCTAAGCACAGAACCTCCAAAGGTGCAGTTCACCCATCCCCACCCACAGTACTGCACCATGGTGTCATTGATGGCATGAGCATAGAAGTATTAAGAGTAGAACTGTGGACCACATTCTTCTCCTTCTCAGACTGGCTGAGTTGGGCCCTGTTACATCTGTTGTGTTATGGTTCTCAAATTATTTGACTAATCATCAACAGTTTGCCAAGATTAGCAAAATGGTACCTGTGTTCCACAAGGTACAAACTTGGGCCCACTTCTTTTAATTATTTTTTTATTTAGTATACTTTATGCCCCCTTGCACCAATCTGCCCTCCATCAGCTCTACCACTCTGTCCAGCCTATCACCTGCCATCCACAAAAGTTACCCAGCTCCATGTTCCCAACCTGAACTAACCCCCAGCGGAAGGACAACTGAAGGTCAGCCCAACTCCTCCAGTGGAGTTGGCGGAGTTGAAGTTTTGGTTCTGGAGTGATAGCACAGTGAGTGATATTGGACATGCAACAGGTGGTGGATAGCATCCTGCATGGTTGGGGTGGCTCCTTTTTCTCCTCATCCATGGATGTCACATCAGCCCTGGTCTTATGTATGGATGCACACACCACACATGCATGCTGCATACATCAGGGCAGTGATGTCCCCTTCCCTCAATCTGCTTGCATTGCCCCATAGTCACCCAGGTGGCCATAGTCCACCCCTGAGGACTTTGGGACTCTCCATCATCCTTTCTTGGCCAACCCTCTGATAACTCAGGCTTGTTTCTGAACCTGGGTAGCCAGCAACATACAGTAAGTGATATCGCTGCCAGTGCACTGGCAGGCCAGCTTTTTTTTTGCAGTTTCTATTAACAACCTGACCAAAATCTGTGACTCTGCAAAAAACATTTTATATTTATTTAGTTTTTATTGACCAGGTAAGTGCACTAGACAATCAAATGCCTATTTTCAGGCATGACCAGTACTATGCTTTTTTAGCATGGAAAAATCTATAAAAGAGATTAAAACCATACTTTGACATAACTATTTGCTTCTGGGTGGCTAACAAAATAAAAACTAAAATGTAACTAAGATGAAGGCAGTATTGTTTGATTTGGCACCTAAAATCTATAGTCTTTAGACAGAACTTCAGCAAATAACTTGAAACTGTAGATAATTTAAAGTACCTGGGTGTGTATTTAGATGCTTACATTACATACTGACACATGTTAAATACTCTGTGTAGCTATAGTTCTGCATTAATGCATTGGTTCTTCATAAAGTATTTGTAATTATTCAATGGGGTAACAAATCCACTAAGCTGATTGGTTGGCTGGGGTCATTACCAGTGGGTAAATCCCAGTATAACCCCTGGGCAAAGTTACAGCTGTCCCAGCCAACCTTTGCACAAAGCATAACAAAAAAAACTACTACCATTTATCTTTTCTCAGCTCCATTTAGCCACCATTTCTAATTCTTATCCAAGACCGTGACAACTACACCATGTTCCCAAGAAACATTTCTTTAATTAAAACACTCCACAGTCCACTTTCCATAACACATAAACCATTTTTTTGCAACTGCTCTTCCATGACAACTAACAGCCACCTCACCCATCTTGCTCTTTTACTATTAACTCTGTCCCTGCACTCTCCTCATGATAGTCAGCTGCCAGCTCAGAAACTCAGTACCATAGTACCCACACGATAACTCTAAATGCTGGTGTCCTGATCACGTAAAACAAAAATAAAATCTCCCCAGTCAGATCAGTCAATCTGAACTCTTAGCCACACTGACCCCAGAACCACATGCTCGGTTATGGCAGCTGCTTAGTGATTGCAGCATGCTGTCTTGCCAAGTTTTACCTAGAGAGTCACTTACAATTTATGCCAGGCTGTCTCTTTAAAATAAAATCACAAAATAAACACTTAAACAGAAAAATTCCAGTGAGTGTGAGTGTGTGTGTGTGTGTGTGTGTGTGTGTGTGTGGAGGGTGCAGAGAGATGACTTCAACAATAATCTGCCCAGTAACTAGGCACTACTGTATATAATATAGGGAGGAAGGCTATCACAAAAAAATTATAAAAAAAGCTTTAAAAACAGGAAATTTAACTTTTTTTAACTTTGTTTCATCTTTAATTACATATCATTGTATGATCACAGTTTTTCCATTTCATGGTGTGGGTTATGCTGGAATTTATCTACTTTACTTCTGGTGTGGTCAGAGTCACTAGGACTGCAGCCTTGTGATGCATCACACCAGGCTTGGATAAATCCCAACATAATCCACACCCTGTCCTGGATTATTGCTTAATCATACAATGAGATCTGATGATCCATGATTGTGATTGGCTGACTGGCACTTTTGAGTATAGGTAAATCCTACCACAACCCATGCAAAAAGAGCCAGTCAGTCGAGCTGGCAGCAGTACAACTAATAATATCAATACACCTGCCCCACTCCCCCAAAATATTCAGAACAAACCTACTGTGATTTCCTCCCTGCTAAAGCTGATCTCTATTTAAAAACTGTAACTTTCAACCAAACATATGTGCCTCACTCACTCCATTTATCATTCTTGGTATGTGCCGCAATACACCATTTCATATCACATGCTCAGTATTTAACTTAAAAAAATCATAAATTGAACTACAGCTACAGACATCTATAAGCACAGTGCCAGCACCCCTCCACCAAAGAGCAGATACCTGCCAGCTGCTCACAACACACTCTACCTCCCAGCCACTCATACCATGCTATCTCTCCACTCTCCACTCTCCCTGCTGTTCTATAAAAATGTTACCCCGCCCCCCAAAAAAACAGAACCTCATACATCCACAACAACACTAGGGCTGCCTGACTCACTCTGATACCATGGGCTACTTTTTTACGCTCTCTTGCCTCACCTCACCTAGAACCACAACTCTCTCAGAGCTAAGAAAATGCCATCAAACAAAGACAACAAACAGTAAAGAGAGGGGAAGATGGACTAGACACAAAAAATACCCCCCCAAAAAAAGACATGTCACACAAGCACGAGAATGGAGAGGGGCATGGCAGGCAATAGATGTCTCATGAAGTGTAGATGTCCTTGCCTCACATTTTACATGAGTCAGTCATTACCCTACCAGATCCCCTCTAATATCAACTACCACCGTGGCTGCAGCCAACCTTGCTGACACACATGATGGTTTAATAAACTCACTTTTGACAAATAAAGTTTTCTTGCTTTGTACTGTTTATGGTGTGTTTAAAACGAAGACTGATTTAGAATTCCCTACCAATGATTACATTTGTACTAAATGTGACTTACTGGGCACCATCCAAATGGAAAATTCCTGTCTGAAGGCCGAGGTGAAAGAACTTAAGGATATTATAAGGATACAGGATTTTGTAAATAAAGTGGACCATGAAACTGAATATTGACCAATAACAGGACAAAAACAAGTGATATTCCTGTGAGCCCCGAACAATCCTTTGAGCATGCTCCCAATCCAAAGAAACATAAGGAAACTCAAAAGGATATTGAAACTCTTGTTAGGACTCAGGTCACTGTTATTAGGAAAATGAAACAAAAAAAAAAACAATTTTAACATTGAAACACATAATAGATTTCAGGTTCTCCAGTCTGAAGAACACTTGGATAACATTGTGTATTTTAGTACTCCTTCTCCCAACCCCACAAGCACTGATCAGATTACCACCCCCGGAGCCTCCCTCTCTGCAGTCTACCCCAGCATACAAGTGATTGGAGTCTTCAGAGGACCTCAGTTAATGATAACTCACTTAAGTTTGTGTTTGGTGATTCTATCATTAGATACTGTGAAACCCATATATGTGGCAACAATAAGGAACAAATCCTGATTTTCTGTTACCCAGGAGCTAGAATCACTGATATAGTGAGATGTGTGCCTACTGTAAACATTCCAAGTAATTCTACTGTCACCCTTCATGTAGGTATGAACGACGTAAGCAAAACACACGAAAAAGACATATGTCAGGAACTAGTTGCACTTGCCACATCACCAAAGGCTAAGGGTCACAAAGTGATTATCTCTAACATTTTACCTATCCCAAGAGCACACAAAGAAAAAGACTTGACTGGCCAAAGAATAAATGCAAGGTTGGATAATCTCTGTTGGGAAAGGGATATTGAAATAGTTGATAACTGGTCTACATTCCATAACAAAAAGGAACTCTTTGCGAAGGACGGACTACACCTTAACAGGAATGGGGCTCATAAACTATCAGCAAACATAAATCAAGTTATGGGAACTGGCCTTTTAAACTAGTTTTGGGGGTAGGGTATTTCTGACCATAGTCAAAAAAAGGTTTACCCAAGAGAATGTAGAGTAATCATCAACTTTCAGTGTTAACATTTAATACAATACGTTTAAATAGTAAGATGGATGATTTCTTGGCAATCTTAAGATACTAAACCAATTGATGTGATTACTGTCACTGAGACTTGGAGGTGAGATGACACAGGATCTTGGGGTAGAACAATTGATAGTTATACCCTATATGAGAATACCAGGGCCCACAGAAAAGGGGGTGGGGTTGCACTATATATCAGAAGTAATATAATCAGTATAGACATCACTTCTAGGATTAAATTGGATACAAGGTATGAATAAATCTGGGTAGAAATAAAAGGCAGAGTCAGCAAGTCTGTCATTATAGGTTATGTATACTGTCCCCCACACACTAACACTGAATTATCAAAACAAATAATGGCAGAGATCTGTAGGGTGGGAGACAAGGGTGAATTCATATTAATGGGTGATTTTAATACCACTGGTATTAACTGGACAGAAGGTACCTCCAACTCTAGCCTGGGAACTTTGCTACTCAATACATGCAGTAAACAAAATCTAACCCAATATGTTAAAGATCCAACTAGGGGCCATGAAACTTTGTATCTGGTCCTGGCTTCATCCAATATTTCTATCATAGACTGTGTAACAGATTCTCCCATTGCTAACAGTGATCTCAAAACAATTTGGTTTACTATTAATTATTCATATATTCCCAGAGCAAGCTGTGCTATAATATTCCTGCTGGACAAAGCAGATTGAGAGGGGATTAAGAAAGATATGGAAAAAATCTTATGGGATGAAGTCCTAAATAGCAAGACCGTAGATGAAATATGGACAACTAATAAAAACACCATCTTAAAAATAGCTAAGGACAATATTCCCCAAGTTAATAAAACAAAATCATATAAATGCCCTAGATGGATGAATCGGAACAGTAAGCAGCGAATTAAAAAGAAGTGAAGGCTATGCAAAAACTATTTAAAATGTGGCACTAGTACAGCATATGATGCCTTTAAAAAAACTTCAGAAATTATGTAAATCCAAAATTAGACAGGCTAAAAGAAACATGGAATTGGATCTCGCAACAAATGCAAATAAATCAAACTTTAAACAATTCTACTCATACATTAACTCACTAAAAATCCAAATAACAAGGTATGGCCAATTAAATTGGGATCTAAGCTCATTACAGAAAATAAACAATTGACTGAAGCTTTTAATGACTACTTTTGTAGTGTATACAAAGTAGGTAAAAAGGAGGTCAACAAGGGTTATTTATGTTCTAACGCTATTACACATATTACAGAAACTGAAATTCATGAGAAAATTATGAAACTGAAAAAAAGATTAATTCCCAGGGCCAGACAAAATATCTACAGGCATGACTCAGATCATGGCTGAACACCTGCTATTACCATTAAAGATCCTTTCTGAGCAGTAAATTAACAGAGCTGAAGTCCTCAATGACTGGAAACTTGCACATATTGTAGTGATTTTTAAAAAAGGTATAAGGGCACTTGTGCAGAATAATCGCCCAGTTAGTCTCACCTGTGTCACTGGGAAGTGATGGAAAGTATAAAAGATAACATTTCTATTTATACTAAGGGACTTGATCAGGAACAGCATGGCTTTGTGAAAGGGAGAAGTTGTACCACAAACTTATTGTTTTATGAAAAAATTAGTAAATATCTGGATAACTGTCTACCTTGTGATATTCTTTATTTAGACTTTTCTAAAGCCTTCAATTTAACCCCACATTGGGCTATAACAAATAAAATGGTAGATTCAAGAATAGACTCAGTCCTTGTTAGTTGGGTAGTGGAATGGCTCTCCAACAGAAGAAGAAGTGTCTTAGTTAATGGTTATGTGTCAGGGGAGGGACATATTTTGAGTGGTGTCCCACAAGACTCAGTTCTGGACCCTGTTCTTTTTAATAGTTTCATATCTGACATGACCTCCCAACTTGACAGTATGACTCTAAAGTATGCAGACAACACAAAAATAGATGTCCCATGTAGTACCTTGGATGACTCAGCCATATTGCAAGATGATTTAAATAAAATTGTACTCTGGACCCAAAAATGAGATATGTTACTAAAGTTAGATGCATGCAAAGTAATGCATTTGGATCAATTAAACAATAGGTGTGACTATTACATTGATGGTCACTTGCTTGCTAAAACTGATTGTGAAAATGATTTGGGTGTGTCAATCATGAACAACGTGAGTTCACAGCATCAAGTTACCGAGGCCACCAGTAAAGCCAATAAAGTGGTATGGTCTATTAAGAAAAACATCAGATCTAGATCCAGTGAGGTTTTGATCCCACTGTATAGATCATATGTACGGTCCCACCCGGAATACTCTTCCAGATTTGGAATCCATACATGCTGGTGGAAAGACAAAAGCTAGAATGGGTGCAGTGCAGGCTTACAAAAATAGTGGAAGGTCATCTTGATGTATCTTGTGAAAATGGGCTCAAATCCCTTCAGCTCATGTCCCTGGAGACACGCAGAATATGTGGTGATACACTTTTTTGTATGATGTGCTACAGGATTCTGAATTATTGTGTGAATTAGAGATTGACTTCAAAGATAATGGTATTGAAACTAGGGGACACCCATTACAAATAAAGGGAAAATGATTTAATACCACTGCCAGAAAATATTCTTACACAATCAGAATTGTGAACTTACGGAACACACTACCATTGTATATAATACTAGCTAAAAGTAAACGTGAGTTCAAATCCAGACTAGATAAATACAGTATATACTTGAGGGTGGTATCTTGAGGTATTATGTATAAGGATGGAACATTTATGGGCTTCTGCCCTTTCGTTCCTAGTTTCAACTTAGTATGAACCTTAATATAAGGCATCATACAACCATAATACAGTAGAAGCCACTTAATTGGGATGCCGATAATTGGGATGTCCACTTTATTACGATGTCCCTTCAGGAACTGATTAAGCTGCCATTCATTTCTATGGCATCCCCTTTCGTGTAATAGGGACAGAAATGCTGTATTATTGGGATGATTCAATCCCATTCACAATTCCATTCACTGTCTTGTATGACCATTCTGAGTCAATGAGCCTACCTAATGCTGCTGTCAATAGACCATTAATGGACCACTGAGCATGTGTGAATAGCACTGTGAACAGCGAACAACGCAGTCAGTGACAACCACGCTTGCCCAATCCTTCCTGCTCTCAGATGTCTCTTCTCCCCTCGCACAACTTTACTCATGATGAAAGCTCTCTGCTAGTTGTTTCCTGATTGTCTCTGTTGTCCTTGTCTGGTCTCTTGTCTGGCACAATGAAAGCAGCTCCCGATTCTCTCTACTGTCCTCATCTGGCTCACAGTTCTCTCTTCTGCTCAACACAGGTTTACACACACCCAGTCCTCACTGCTGTTGATTCCCTCTAATCTTTACTTTTAGGTTTCAATTCTGATGACAACTCTTGCTCAGTAAACTCACATTTCTCTGATTTTTTCCAGCTATAAATGCCAAGCAAAGAAAAAAAATGGCACTGCGCAACAGTCTGCAAAATCACATTATACTTTATTAATTAATAAGCACTCTCTGTTTTTGCAGTGCACTGCTTGGTAGAATATTCATTCTGTAAGTGTGTACTGTATTTTAATTTATTAAGTATTAAAGTGTAATATGATTTTGCAGCCCGTTGCTCACTGCTAGTTGTTTTGTTTAGCATTTGTCACTGTGTTTGCAGGCATGGGCAGTTCAACTGGAGACACAGCTTTGTTTTTTGTTGTTTTTTTTTCCAGCTATGAAGACAGTCTAAACAACCAGCATTCAACTTTTAACTTTTACAAGGGCTAAATAGCCTACATAATCCCCACTTCTGTTAACTGGAATGGTTGCGTAATCAGGACAAAAAGCCTGCCACCTAGCCATCTCAATTAAGCGGCTTCTACTGTACAACACATTTTTTAATTGTAATGATTATTCCACTGTATAATTGTAATAATCCACTCCAGGAGGTAGGTGATAGTGTGATTTTCACACTTCTGGCCTTGCGACACATCACACCAGGAATGCATAAATCCCACCATAACCAACACCCTGTCGTGGATTATTGCTAAATATTTAACTACTAAGGCCAGAGCCAAAGTCTCCCAAACCAGACTACTTCCATTATTGGACTATGGCTCTGTGACAGCAGATGTAGCACTAGAATCTTCATGTGCTAAGAAGAAGACAGTATACAGTATTACAAGATAGCAAAATTTGCATCCTCTTCAAAAACCACCATCCGCCATTGCAATGCGCTGGATACCTTAAACTGGTTACAACCAGAACTCAGAGGACAGTGGAACATGGATAAATTTGCATTTAGGATTTCACACTATCAAGTTCCATTTTGTCATTTTAAAGAATTTAGCTTTGTCAGTCTTGTACAATCTCACTCTGCAGCAAAACACAACTGAAGGTACTTTTAAAACATACAAACAGGATGACAAAATGATGTTGCCTATCATGTAGTAGCACAATGAAATAATATTCCTTACTCAGTCAGATTTGAAAATACCCCAACACGTTTTCAGCAAACTATAAGGCCAGCAAGGAGGGTACCTACTTGCTCACCCCCCACAGCTAGCAGTGGAACCAGTGAACCAGAGGAATGGCTATCTCTGCAAAGCAGTGTGCAAAAGATGGAGATTAGTGCCCAAGAGGTGGATAAGCAGAAAAGGGGCAAAATTCAGCAGAAGGGCAGACAGCAAGGAGAACCAGGGATAAAGGACAACCAAGGAAGGGTCTGAGTAGAACAGGAAGCAGTCTAGGAGGTCAAATCATGGAAAGCCTATGTGTCAAATGCCAGGAGCCTTAGCAACAAGATGGAAGATCTGGAGGCCATCATGGTAAAGTCAGACCTGACATTGTGGCTATCACTGAAACCTGGTGTAATGATAACCATGACTGGGAGATGGCCATACCTGGCACAAATATATTCAGAAGAGACAGAGCAGGCAGGAAGGGAGGAGGAGTGGCACTGTATGTGAAAAATGACATAAGGGCCACAGAGATCCAGGAGGAACAAAATGGGGGAGAGATATAGTGGATTAAGCTGGAATGGAAAATGGGGACAGCCATCCGCACAGGTGTGGTCTATAGACCACCAGCCCAGGAGGAAGAAACAGGTAGGGAGCTGATGCTAGCCATCCAAAGGATGGCAGACAAGGGTGAGGTAGTACTGGTTGGAGACTTCAGTATTCCAGACGTGGACTTGAGCATACCAGCAGCAGCATCAACTAGGAGCAGATTTATCCTGGACTCCCTTCAGGGTGCCTTCCTCAAGCAACTGGTCATGGAACCAACTCTGTAGAAGGCAATACTGGACCTTGTGCTCACAAACAGGGACAGTGTGATGGAGGTAACAGTGGGGGAGCACCTGGGAAACAGTGACCACCAGTCATTGTGGTTTGAAATCACAGAAAGAGCAGAACCAAACCACACAAAACACGTATCCTGGATTTTAAGGGGCAGACTTTGGGAAAATGGGGAGATACTTGAAAGAGGCATTAAGGGAATGGGACAGGAATCAGGGGTTGAGGAACAGTGGGCAGTATTTAAAATGGGGATTACAAGAACAACAGAATTATGCATTAAGCAGGTTAGCAAGAGGAAAAGGAAGAGGAGACCATTATGGTTTTCCAAAGAGGTATCAAAGAAAGTGAAAGCCAAAAGATTGCATTCAGGCAATACAAAAGACACAGGCAGAAGGGGATAGGGAGAAGTACCAGGAGAAGCAAAGGGAGGCAGGGAGGTCAGTAAGGGAAGCCAAAGCTCAGACAGAAGAACTCATTGCAAAATCAGTGGGTAGAGGAACAAAACCTTTTACAGGTACATAAGTGAAAAAAGAAAGACAAAGGGAGGGATAGTGAGACTGAAGGGGGAGGATGGGAGCCGCGTGGAGGATGACAACAGTAAAGCTGACATATTGAACAGGTATTTCTGCTCAGTCTTTACTGAGGAAGAGGAGGGTAATGGGTCTGAAGGGAGTACAAGGGTGAGAATGGTGCAGAAATGGACACAAGTCCCTTTACCGAAAGGTCCTGAAGGAACTGGAAGTAATAAGAGTTGATAAGCAATGGGGCCAGATGGTGAACATCAGGGTCCTTAAAGAACTAAGAGGTGGTGGCTGAACCTCTGGCTATCCTGTTTAGCCGATCACTAGAAACAGGGGAGGTACCCAAAGACTGGAGGACAGCAGATGTAGTCCCCTTATACAAAAGTGGGAACAAAGAGGAAGCAGGGAACTAGAGACCAGTCAGCCTCACCTCGGTAGTGGGAAAGATCATGGAAGCACTACTGAAGGAGAGATTGGTGGAACATCTGATTGTCAATGGACTACAGGACCCAAGGCAGCATGGTTTCACCAGGGGGAGGTCATGTCAGACCAACCTCGTTGAATTTTTTGACTGAGTGACTAGGGAGGTGGATCAGGGGAGGGCAGTGGACATGGCCTATCTGGACTTCAGCAAGGCCTTTGACACTGTGCCACATAGAAGACTATTACACAAACTGGGGAATATGGGTGTGGGCAGGACAGTAGTGTGGTGGGTAGGTAACTGGCTGGGTGGCAGGACACAGAGGGTGGTGGTAAATGGCTGTCACTCCACAGAGGGAAGAGTGACCAGTGGGGTACCACAGGGATCAGTGCTGGGACCAGTCCTATTCAACATCTTCATCAGTGACATAGCGCAGGATCTAGAAGGCAGAATTTCACTGTTCGCTGATGACACAAAGCTCTGTAACAGAGTAGACACACCAGAGGGTGTAGACAGAATGAGAAGGACCTGCAGAAACTTGAAGAATGGTCAGGGGTTTGGCAGTTGAAATTCAATGCAAAGAAGTGCAAGATAATGCATATGGGGCACAAAAACCCTGGCACAATATATCAGTTGGGGGGTGAGGATATAGCATGCACCATCAGGAAAGGGATCTTGGGTTGTCATCTCTGATGACCTCAAGGTAGGGAAACAGTGTGACAAGGCAGCAGGTAAAGCAAATAGGATGCTGGGTTGTATAGGCAGGGGCATCACCAGCAGGAAAAGGGAGGTCATAATTCCGCTATACAAGACACTAGTGAGGCCCCACCTGGAGTACAGTGTACAGTTCTGGAGACCATACCTACATAAAGACATAGACAGGGTAGAGAAGGTTCAGAGGAGGGCAACAAAGATGGTGCATGGATTGCATCACAAGTCCTATGAAGACAGGTTGAATGAACTGAACATGTACTCCCTGGAGGAGAGGAGGGAGAGCGGGGATATGATAGAAACATACAAGTATCTTACAGGGAGGAACAGGGTGCAGGAAAACACTATTTTTAATCGAAAAAGATGTTCCAGGACTAGAGGGCATGGGATGAAGTTGGAGGGAGGACGATTCAGAGGAAACATGAGAAAGAATTTCTTCACAGAACGGGTGGTGGACAAGTGGAACACCCTGCCAGAGGAAGTGGTGGGGGCTGAAACAATCACGGGATTTAAGAATGCATGGGATAGACATAAAGGAATTCTAGAGGTCAGGGGTAAGGGGCAACAGACTTCTAGGAAAACAAACTGAACTTACAAGCTCAAATGGGCAGACTGGGTGGGCCATAGGCCCTTATCTGCCAACACTGTCTATGTATCTATGTATCTATGTATAAAGAGTTACAGTATTTCACTTAACTGTTTGTGTTCTCTTCACACTTAGCTAGTAATTTCATATGTCTGTATACTAGTATTTCTTTAATTTCCTATGTTTTTGTTTTGTTCTTGTTTGTATTTACTGTATCGTATTCATTATCATTTAATGTTTTTATAAATTATCAGCTGTACTCTTTTAATACCTAGGTAGTGCCTGAAAAAGGCATTTCAGTGCCAGTGCAGCTACCTGATTAACAAAATGAAATAAATAATAAATAAATAAGAATGACTTTTTTTCACCTTTATAGAAAATCAGCCAAAACAAGGAGCAGGATTTCAAAGCTCATGTGAAAATTTTCAGTGTCTAGCGGCACCACAGCACTGTTCTGGTGGTGCGCCTGTTCTTTGCCACAACTCTACCTGATTTCACAATCTTGGCAGGTGCAACAGTTTTCACAACTTACAGCAGCTTGTGCCAAATATCTGGTGCAAGCTCTGTAAAAACAGCCCCCAGGATTGCCTCAAGTTAGATCAGAAAAAGTAGGTCTAACTTGGAATAATTGCCGCATGGGATAGAAATTCCCATTAGATCACTGCCAGCACCATGCGCGATATCATTAGTGCACTGGGGCTTACAGCAATCTAGAGCATTTGAAAATCCTGCCCAAAGTGTTTAGCAAGCAAGGAAAGATTTGTGAATACATCTAGGGTGAGGTAAGACCGATAAACTGGGTCAGAGTCTTAAGAAGTATGATTAAGACAGTATGATTGAATGTAAGTACTCTGATTGATTTTCCTATTTTGAATACTATACCTGGCTTTTATACAGAGAAGTTACACAATATAAAGAAAGAGAAGAAGAAGACTGAGAAATATTTGCAAGTGTGTGCAATTTATAAAAATTATAAAAGTAAAATTTGAGGATAAGTAGTGTTCAGGTGTTCAGGGAGTGTTATAAAGAAATTAAATGTTGAATATGGAATGATAAATAAGAACAATCAGTCCATGAATACCTAATACATAAGCACATTTAAATGACATAGAAGTACTGTATTACAGTGGAGATAGTATATGTAAATATGTGTAATTAATTGTAAGAAATGTTGTTTAAAATGTTTTAATTGTTTATATTCATGCATTTCTAAGATAAATTGTGATAATGTAGTCATCAAGAGCCATCAGATGTTCAGAAAATATTGTTATAAGCCTGACTCAGTAATACTAATTACACAAAATGAAATTGCTGGTAAATGTACTGGTAAGTGGGTCTACACAATCCATTTTCTGCTGGTGTATCTCTATTAGCAAGCTTCCCACTGACCACTTGTGAATTCTTTGGTGGTATCACTTTATTTTAAAACAACCCTCTACTGTGCTGCTGCACACAATATTGTGATGCGCCTATGCAAAGGAGGAGTCTCTCATGCATATCCCGCACACCACAACATTGAAACCCCTAAGGCTAACTATGGCTGGCTGTGCCAGTGCATAGTTATGCTTTTGGAACCCTATTTTTAACTATGCGCAGGTTGAGTGGTGCCCTGTGCACAGTCTAAGGGTGGGTACATAGTCCCCCCCCCAAGCCCTAATCACACATTGCACATAAAATATCCCCCAGCCCATTATCCCCAGTGGTATAGCAGTCCCCCCTCCCCAGCATCTGTGTACTAACTGATTAAGTCATTTTTCACCCTGGTAGTCTAGTGTTTCCCCTTCCCCAATCTCCATATAAACAGTAGCAATCCCCATACTCTGACTGATTTTTCTATTTTGAATACTATACCTGGCTATCATATAGAGAAGTTACACTGCATAAAGAAAGAGAAGAAGATTGAGACATATTTGCAAGTTTGTGCAATTTATAAAAATTAAAAAAGTAAAATTTGAGGATAAGTAGTGTTCATGGAGTGTTATAAAGAAATTAAATGTTGAATATGGAATGATAAATAAGAATAATCAGTCCATGAATACTTCATACATAAGCACATTTAAATGACATGGAAGTACTATATTACGGTGGAGATAGTATATGTGAATAGGTGTAATTAATTGTAAGAAATGTTGTTTAAAATGTTTGTAATTGTTTTTATTCATGCATTTCTAAGATAAATTGTGATGATGTAGTTATCAAGAGCCATCAGATGTTCAGAAAATATTGTTATAAGCCTGACCCTGTAAATACTAATTACACAAAATGAAATTGCTGATAAATGTACTGGTAAGTGGGTCTACATAATCCATTTTCTGCTGGTGTATCTCTATTAGCAAGCTTCCCACTGACCACTTGTGAATTCTTTGGTGGTTTCACTTTATTTTAAAACAACCCCTGACTGTGCTGCTGCCCACAATATAGTGATGTGCCTATGTAAATAAGGAGTCGTGCACCACAACATTGAAACCCCCCAGGACTAACTATGGCTGGATGCACCAGTGCATAGTTATGCTTTTGGAACCCTACTTTAACTATGTGCAGGTTGGGTGGTGCCCTGTGCACAGTCTAAGGGTGGGTACATACTGTAGTCCCCCCAAGCCCCAATCACACATTGCACATAAAATATCCCCCAGCCCATTATCCCCAGTGGTATAGCAGTCCCCCCTCCCCAGCATCTGTGTACTAACTGATTAAGTCATTTTTCACCCTGGTAGTGTAGTATTTTCCCCCTCCCTGATCCTGATCTCCATATGAATAGTAGCAATCCCCCATATCCCTGGTAGCCTAGTTCCCCCGCCCCAGTCCCAATCAATATATGCATTACAGTGTCCCCTGTTCCTGGCAGTCAAGGGGCCCCCCACCCCCACCCAGTTAGGCATTGACCCACTACCCTACTCCCCCCCCAGCCTGCCAGGAGCCAGTGACTGGCACAGCCCTCCTCACACCACCATGGCCAGACACCAACTGAACTGTAATTGAGCATGTACAGTATGTAGTAATGCATGGGGTGGTGGGTCAATGCCTAACCAGGCTGGAGGGTGGGAGCCACTTGACTACCAGGACATGGGACATTGTACTGCATATACAGATTGGGGTGGGGGAACTAGGCTACCAGGGATATGGAGGATTGCTACTATTTATATGGAGATCGGGATTGAGGAGCAGGGACCCACTAGACTGAATGGTGACTTAATCAGTTAGTACACAGATTGGGGCTGGGGAGGGGGGGACCGTTATACTACTTGGAATAATGGGTTGGGGGCTATTTTATGAGCAATGTGTGATTGGGGCTGGGGAGAGGGGACCCCATACCACCAGGGATATGGACATTAGACATTTCCTTACAGACACCTGTGATTGGGGTGGGGGCTGGCCCAGTGCACTTCAGGCCAGTTCAGACATGCAGATAAGCCTGTAATGGGCATGCAAATGGCCCCATTGTGCCATTCATGCCCAATGAACTCATCTGCATATTTGGACTGACTATCACCCATGGGGGCTGCGGCGCATACGAGTATGTGCCATGCATTCCCCCATGGGTGGTCCTCAGCTGTGCACCCTGGATGCACTGCATGGGGTTTGGCACCCCCTGCTGTGCGCCACGCATCCATGGTCTGATATTGAAACAGACTGCACAATCTGTTTGCATCATGCATTCTGTTTGAATATGGCACCAGAGCCAGCTGGCCCAACTTCTTTTTTGCTGCTCATCGATTTACATTGTGGCCGGTCAAGTAATAAAGGGCCCTGAGTATTTTAGCAATGTCTTTATTTCATCCCCCCCCAAAAAAAAAGATGGCTGCCACATTTCTCTTAAGCATAGCATTGTAGACCTGACAAGGGTTAGAATTAACAAAATTAAAAAAATAATGGTACGCAGCATTAGATTTGAGAAGTATGCTAATATTTTTATTAAGTATAGATGAGACAAGCTTTTTTGAAAACATTTTTTGTTGCACCATTGTTTTAAACTGAATATTAAGAAGCCAATTTAGACAAGCAAAGGATTTAACTGTAAGGTTTGTACCCAGCCATGGGATTCACTTTGTCATCTGGTGGCTGGGCTTAATTCACATCTTATCTGAAATATGATAACCAAGCAATCTCATTTGAAAATCATGACATGATAGAAAAAGTGAATAACAAAAAACATTTGAAAGACTTGTCATTGGGGGGGTACATTGAATTTTGTTGATTACCAGTGGATCCCCACTGGCACTTAAATTAATGTGTTTTTTCAATGTCTTACATATTTTTCCTTTCACCTCCGTGTTTTAATTGTCCTGCTAATTTTTAATCCCATAAATTACAGTGTAAAAGCAATAAAGGTAGACACATCTTTAGAGCATTCTATTAAGCCTTGAAGCAAACAAGTGCATACATAAATTCAGAGCGCACATCTGAAGATGAGTACTTTATTATTGATAGAATAGCATCAGTATGTACATTAATAGTATCAGAGAGTTGACTCATAAAGCTAAGAAGCTTGTCAAAAGCTATGTCTTAAGCAATAAACTATGACAACACAGGCTTTATCAGCATATATTTCTTAAAAAGAGAGGGAATGTTGCCCAATAAAGGAGGCAGTGTAGTCTGGTGTTTAGAGCAAGGCAAGGCATTTATTTTTCTATAGTGCTCCATCCAAATAGGATCAGAGTGCTTATCAGAAATCCACCATCTTTAAAATACGTGTCACACTTTAAAATGCAATAAATATGCTCAGGTACAGTATAATAAATAATAAAAACAGTGCCTCAACTGAAGCAAGTTAAAAGCTAAACAGAACAGATGAGTGTTTAGCCCCCTTTTGAAGGTTTCACCAGATGGAGAACTCCTAGGATATACAGGCAAAACATTCCAGATTAAGGGGGCTGCCACTGAGAACACTCCTGAGAGTTTCAGATGGGCACTTCACAAGGGGCTACAGAAAAATGTTGGAAGAGTGGAGTGGATGGTTAGGAGCATACCAAGTTAACAGACTTTTAGGTAATCAGGCCCCCACATCATGCAGAGATTTCTAACTTAAAGTGATCTTGAAGAAGAAGAATCAGCATTTATGTAGCGCTTTTTCATACATCCAAAGCGCTTTACAAGCAATGCTAGACTGGTAGTGAAGTGACTGAATGTGTGGTGGCGGCCATATCGCAAATCATCACCCACACACAGCCTGGATAATTGCATGAACCAGTTTATGGGAAGGGGAATGTTGGCCAGGACACCAGGAATGTTCCCTACTCTTTGTGAAGAGTGCCCTGGGTTCTTTTACTTCCACCTGGACAACACCAGGATGGGCAGAAGGGACCTCGGTTTAACGTCTCATCCGAAGGACGGCACACCCCAGCAGTACAGCACCCCCCAATACTGCACTCGGATGCCAGCGATTTTTAGGTGCAAGTCCAATCCCGGTGTGGGACAAGAACCCACGACCTTCTGGTCCAGA
The DNA here is from genome assembly GCA_016271365.2 of Neoceratodus forsteri. Taxonomy (NCBI): domain Eukaryota; kingdom Metazoa; phylum Chordata; order Ceratodontiformes; family Ceratodontidae; genus Neoceratodus; species Neoceratodus forsteri. Next base: position 1,454,946,699 of record CM057450.1, on the reverse strand, counting down.
GGCAGATGTGCTACCAACTGAGCCACGCTGACACCTGTAAGTAATGCTGTACGTAAGTACGCTGAAGGTTGTGTGCTACCTAATTGTGAGCCAAGGCAACTGCCTCAGCACCAGTCTGATATGTTCCCTGTAAAAGGTGCTCATAATCAGCCTGGCCAAGGCATTCTGCATAGAAATACAGAAACATAGAATCTGACAGCAGATAAGGACTGCTTGGCCTACCCAATTTGCCCATTATTTCCCTGCTTATACTGTCACTGCAGGCCCTACTAGATCTCCGGCTCCCTCCTGCTAACTAATTGCAAGTGGCACACAAGCCTCCTGGAGGGCCCTAGATTAAGAAAAGCATTATAGTAGTTCAGTCTTGAGGTCACAAAGGCATGGATCAGCATGGCTAGGTCCTCTTGCACCAGATAGGGTTTAATTTGGGAGATATTCCTTAATTACATAAATTCTTTGTGGATCACAACTAACACATTGTTTTGGAGGGTCATTTTGGAGTCCAGGAATAACATGCAAGCCTCTTATTTTGCCATATTTTAATATTATATACTGTACTAACAGCAAAGTGTTACAACAATTGTGTATATGTCATTACAGACCCTAAAATTATTATTTAACAAAAAAGACAAGAAATTTCAAGTTATAATAAGGTATGCTACAAACCAAGCAAAATAGGAGACTAGCCTTTTAGGCAGTAGTTAAATTTAGTTCCAAGTTGTGAGCAGCACTGTGTTTATTAGTGTTCTATGTATGTCATTTCAGGATATAAACTGAGAAATTGAATAAGGGCAAATAAATTAACCCTGTGGATAAATAAGATCACACAAACAAAGGTGCACAAACAATAATCTTTATTGGAAGGTATGTGTATACACCAAAGAAATGAAAAAATAAATACAGGTATATACAAAATAACATTAATTTAAAAAAAGTGTTGATTACTAACATGAAACAAATGTATTCACAGATATTAAACCCCATGAACAAGCTCCAAGTCGAGCGAAACGTAGGGGGATGAAAATTAAAAAAAAAGATTGAAGAACAATCATTTGAGTGAAGAGTGTTGACTTCAAAGGGCCCCCCAGCATTACCTATTTGCATTTCCTATATTTCAAAGCCTAGAGTGGGGACCAAAGAACCTTGAAGACAACCATTACCCACTAAAATAATACTTACATCATTTTGGAGTCCATATTGACTCCCAGAGTTTTCACCCTATCCCCAACAGCCATGGGTTTCTCATTTCAGCATGGCAACACCATGGTGTTATGTCTCCCTGCCAACACATGAGAACCTGGCTCCACCAGCAACAGTTCCATCTTATCTGGATTAAGGCTAAGCCAACATAAAGCCATCCAGTCTGTGATCTCCTGGAGGCATTGCTACAACACTGAGACTGCTACCTGCCCTTCAGGCATAAAAGTCATGTACAGTTGAACATCATCTGCATAGCAGTGAAAACTCATGACATACTGTTGAATGACCCTTCCCAATGGTAGCATGTACATTTGAACATCATCAATGATAGAACCGAACCCTGCAGAACTCCACAGCTGATCAGAGTTGGCTGTGATGGAACAGTCCCAGCACAACCTTTTGTGACCTGCTTGTCAAGAAAGACTCAAACATCTTCAGCACTGTTCTAGCAATCCCCTTCCCCGTTTTCACAAGGTGGTCAATCAAACTTCCATCACACATGGTGTGACATGCTAATGAGACATTGAGAAGAACCGGAATACATTGTTCTCTATCTCTTGGTTGGACCACCAGTTCATAAAACTCTGAACCCAGAGCTGTGGCTAGAGATCTGCTGCTATTCTAGTTACCTATTTTTGCACCAGAAGACTGATGTCAATGCAGGTCAACAGGAGCCTAATGTAGTATCTTGTGAAATGCCACCGGTTTCCAAGGGAGGGCAGAAAGGAAGAAGGCAAGTTTTCTATGCACTCTGCTGCCTGCTGATGACCCAGAAGGCAGAACAGCCAGGAAGCCTAGTAGAGATAAAGGAAGAAAAGAGAAGGGGAGGGAGGGAGGGAGGGAAGGGAGGGGAGGGAGGTCTGCCAGTTCCAAATCAGCACACCTTTTATACTCTTCCTTGAGGGCCTGAGTGACTTTGTGGGAAAGGAAATGAAAAAAAAATCTATCCTTCAGGATGATGACACAGCTCTGTGAACACTTTGCCACAACAAGGGCGTTGCTGAATATATAGCTCTGAAATTATCCCAACCCCCACTCAAAGGCCCTGCCATGAGAGGTAAGCAATGTAGTTGTGGCCAGAGGTAGGGGCTGTTCAGGCTAGGAGAGCACCAAAGGGAGGAAGCCCAGGGCAAATAGAAGAAGCATTTAAGTGCAAAGGGAAAACAGAACTCTGAACCAGAAAATGCCAGGTTCGAAACCGGCTGTATTCACTGACTCACTGTGTGACCACAAGCAAGTAACATAGTAACATAGAAACTTAAGGTTGGAAGAGATTCTAGGTCCATCATGTCAGCGCCTGCTTCATAAGCAGGTATGAATAAATGTGTTATATAAGCATGTACTAACTTAAAGGGGTTCCCAACCCACTGTACTACCTAGAGTATTTCAACATGTGGAGCAAGTTCCACTTGTATCATGGCCATCGGGCTGGGCATGCCGCCACCTGTTGTTAGCAGCAAGTCTGTATTTTTGACTTTTATTTGATTTCCCCTAAAGTTTATTTTGCCCTATTTACCTGTCGTTTTGCGTTATTGTTTCCCCTGTCACCCTCCCGTTCTCCGGTTTTTCAGTTTGCCATGTTTCAAGTTTTAAGTAGGTTGTGTTTTGTTGACCGGTTGATGTGGATGGTCAGCTGGTTGGAGTGGTTTTAGAGCCAGTTGGAGCTATTTGGAGCAGTGCCGGGGCAGTTTGGAATGTCTCCGTGGTGCGCACTGGGGCTATTTTCGTCTTGGCCCACTGTTGCTTGTAGCATTGTTTTTGTGCTGTGCCTGCTGCTCCGACCTCTTTACCAGATCTTATTTGGACATATTGTATTTTCTAGTGGCCAATTCAACAGGATCCTGGAGTTGCACTACTCTTTGTGAAGGAAGAGTTGAAGAAAGGAGGGAAATTGTTGGGAGAACTGACTGGCTGTTATTTGTGGAGAGAAAGTGAAGATGAGCTTGGATTTTAACTTTGGTTGTTCTGTGGAAGTGAAGACGATCTTGGACTTTAACTTTGGTTGTTCTGTGGAAGTCTAACTGACTTGGAAGGTGTGGTACATTCCAGTGCTGTGAGCCGGGGTACCGACCCGGTGGGGGCCCATCTGCTAGGGTGTGCAGTAGCACGGAGGACTTGGTCCTGGGCTAGCCGGGTAGCTGACAGACTTTTCCAGTAGTACTTTAGGTCTCTCTGGGGGCAAACTGGTGAGTGGGCCCCAGCAGGGATCCCTGGTGTTGGCCGTGGACATCTGCAGTTTTTGTCCCCCATTTGGAATTTTTTGGGGCCCCACTCCTACACTACCTGGATATTCAAGAAGAGAAGAGGATTCCTATTTTATTTCTTGAGCTGTTTCATCTGTTTACGTTAGACTTTTCATTTTTTCACTGTCTGAATTTGAACCCCCTTGCAGTGAGAGTACTTAGGGGCAGAAAATACTCTGGACAATATTGTACTGTTTTTTTCATCTGTTTATGGGCAGATTTAGCATTTTTACTTTACTGTCGAATTGGAACTTCCCTTGCAGTGAGAGTGCTTGGGTGCAGAAAATGCTTTGGATAATTACTTCATTTATTCGATTCATTCTCCTTCACAGTGAGAGTGCCTGGAGGATAGGAGAAACTGTTTTGGGACATAGTTATCCTATTTTCCAGGGACTGAGAGTTCTGGTTTCTGTTTGGCCTCCTTATGCTGTGAGAGGGCCCCAGGGGGGCTGAAGATCTTATTTTTCTGTTTGACTTACATCTTGGTCCTAAGTTATTGGTTATAATAATTGCTTATTTATTTTATATCGGCTTCATTTGATCAAACATTTCACTCCTTTTGGACTTTAAAATAGACCCACTCATGTTTTATCCTGTATTTTAAAGATTTAGTTAGTAGTTTTTTGTTGTTTTAGGGGTGGGAGATTGAAAGTATTTAATTGTTGCTGGATTAGTTTTTGTGTTTTGTGTTCTTCTCTCTCTCTCTCTCAAAGTGAGAGTTGGGGGAGTTGTGTGTAGTAATTTATATTTTGGGTTTTTGTTTTTTGGGGTATTTTTCATTGTCTTGCTTAGTCCTTATCTGTGCTTGTGGTATGTGTTGTAGGCCTACCCCCCCCCAATCGTGCACTATTCATCCTCCGCTCTTCATGCCCTCCACCCTTTCTCCCCCCTTCCTCTGTTATTTTCAATCTATCAGCACTGTAGAACACTGGGCATTGTCCGGAGGAGGGGGTGATGGAGTGGGGGGTGTGAATGGTGTAGGATGGATGATCGAGGCTCTCGCATCGGGGTTGTTAAGTCCAGAAAATGCCCTGGGGCGAAATGGATTCTGGAACGTGGTCCACCATGCCTCCATACCCAAGGGCACCACCATTATTGGTGGGCAAGTAGTCGGGGAAGCCCAGGAGACCCATCCAACCCAAGCAGTGTTATGCAATGCCAGGTCTACTAAGAACAAGACTGCAATCATTGGAGATCTTGTTGGGACAGCAGATCTGATTTGCATCACTGAGACCTGGCTGGATGAAAACGCTGGCCCCATGCTTGAAGCTGCGATTCCGGCTGGGTACTCAGTGATACACCGCTCAAGATTGGACTGCAATGGAGGGGGGTTGCAATCTGTTTTAAGATTGAATTGGGCTTTACAAGTGTACCAGTTGAGGATGCCAGGTCATTCGAGTGTACCATAGTAGCAGGTGTAGGCTGTAGGATAGCCCTCATCTACTGTCCACCCAGGGATGAGAAGTGATTCCTTCAGGAAGTAGCAGATTTCGTGATCAACATGGCGTTGATTCACACAGGCTGGTGGTCCTGGGCTACTTCAGTGCCTGGATCGATGACGAACTCTCACAGTTTGGACAACACTTACTTCAGTTGATGACATCACTGGGTCTCACACAGATGTTACCTCTGCTATGCATAAACATGGTCACTCCCTTGACCTGGTTTTTCTCCTGGGGATTGAAGCCCCCAATGTGGAGGTGGAACCTGTCGAGTGGTCCGATCACTACACCATGAGATTCAATTTTTGTGCCCCCCTTCATAGGCCTACCCCTGTGGAGATGGTTAGGTACTGCCCTTTATGGGATGTGAGCCCTGAAGGTCTAGCAGTGGTACTGAACCTATCAGAGTTTCCTGCGGCAAGTGGATCCCAGAGGCCTTGGTCCTGGCCTATAACGAGGTCATCACCATAGTCATGGATTCTGTCACTCCTGTCCGTGTTCATCATCTCTCCCTTCACCCTCGGTCACCTTGGTTTGATGGGACTTTGAGGGAGTTGCAGTGACTGGGACAAAGGTTAGAGCGTTGCTGGTGAAAATCTGCCCTGGAAGCTGACCATCTTAGATTGTTAGAGCATTATCAGCTCTACCAATCGACAATCTCCCATAAGAAAGCAGAGTTCCTGTCTGGGGAGATTGCTGCCGCTCAGAACTGACCGGCTCAGCTCTTTCAAACTGGACAGGCTGTGTAACCCAGCCTGCCTACAGGTTTGAAGTGCCTTTCCACAGTTGGAGTGTGAGGAGCTCACTCGGGTCTTCGTGGATAAGGTGGTCGACATCAGGGCAGAGATCCTACCGACACACTCTATGGGGGATGCTAGGGATCAGTGCCTGGCCACTATCCCTCATTTCTCCTGGAGTACCTTTGACCAGCCAGAGTTCGCAGATGTTGTGAGGATTGTCCAGGGTATGCACCCTATGTGCTGCAGTTTGGATCCAGGCCCAACTTCCCTGATTATGGGTTATTGTGACATCACTGGCCAGTCCTGGTACAGATAGTCTGGTGCTCCCTTGAGTCAGATGATTTTCCTAGCTCCCTGAAGGAGGTGGTGGTGACTCCTCTCTTGAAGAAAGCTTCTCTGGACCCAGACTGCCTTGCTATCTACAGACCTATCTCTACCCTCCCCTTTGTGGGGAAGGTGATTGAGAAGGTAGTGGCTGTACAGCTGGAGAACCATTTAACCATCCATAACATCTATGAACCTCTCCAATCCAGTTTTCAAAAGATGCACAGCACTGAGACTGCACTGGTTCAGGTGCTCAATGATCTCCTGATGGTGAGAGATTGGAAAAGCCGGTCCATCTGGATGCTTCTCAATCTCGCCTTAGCTTTTGACACTGTGGACCATGGGGTTCTGCTGGAGCATCTGAGGTTCATCTGTGGTCTGACTAGTACTCTCCTCAGATGGTTTAAATCTTTTCTCACTGATAGAACTCAGAGGGTAGTGTCAGGGATGTATTCCTCCGACTCTTTCTCTCTGTCATGTGGGTCCCTCAGGGCTTAGTGCTATCCCCCATGTTGTTCGAGGTGTACATGCTGCCCCTCAGAGACATTGTAAGACAGTATGGGCTAAGGTTTCATTGCTATGCTGATGATACCCAGCTCTACCCGCCTTTTGCACCCGATCAGGAAAGTGCACTCTCAGTTTTTAATAACTGCCTCATTGAAATCCAGGATTGGATGAATTCCAGATGGTTGAAGTTGAACTCGGGGAAGACTGAGGTAATGGCAGTGGATCAGGGTCACCGGATAGGGGGATCAGGGACTGGTCATCCCACAGGGTTTTTCCTGGGGGGCTACCAGCTCCTTACTGCTGAACTGGTGCGGGACCTAGGGATGATGCTTGATGATGAGTTGACACTGAGATCACAGGTGTCAGCAGTCATCATGTCATCCTTTTACCTCAGGAACATCACTAGGATCAAGCACCTTCTTTCATCTGGTGACCTGTCCACAGAGATCCATATCTTTGTGACCTCACGCCTTGATTACTGCGACTCCCTTTACTTGGGGCTACTGGGGGTTGATATTCACTGCCTGCAGCTGGTGCAGAATGCTGCGGCCCAGTTGTTGATGGGGACTTCCTGTACCTGTCACATTACACTGGTGCTGCGCAGACCGCACTGGCTGCCAATTCAGTGGTGGATCACCTTCAAAGTTGGATTACTGACTTATAAAGCCATACATGGACTTGGCCTGGACTACTTGAAAGAGCTCCTGTCCCCTTACTGCCCCGAGCGACTGCCCCAGTTGGCTGATGAAAGGTTGCTAGAGATTCCAAGGGTATTTTTAAAATCTTCGGGGGCCTGTGCATTTATGTATGCAGCCCCAGCCCCTTGGAATTCTCTACCACTTCAGCTTCAGTAGTGTACGACTGTGGGGGGCTTTAAACAGGCACTGAAGACATATTTATGGATCCAAGCATGTCCTAATTGTTAGTGTTGATTATTGATTTTATTGAATATTTTATATAAAGCTGTTTTATTTTTTGTTTAAATTTACTGTGATGTGCCTTGATAATTTTGAAAGGCGCAAAATAAATAGAGATATTATTATTATTATTAACAGATAGTTGCCACTGGGAATGTTGTGTATCAGACAAGTTTAATCACAACCACAGTTCAGAAGCTGGGCACTCACCACCTCCAAATCAAGCATAAGCACCAATCTCCAATTCAGTTTAGATTTTGTAGTCCATTTTTTTAAAAAAACCTCCATTTTGAAAAGACAGGCTGTTCTTGCATGACATGTTTCAGATCAATACTAGCTGTTGATAAAGGGTCAGTATTGATCCAAAATGCATCAGGCAAGCACAGCCTGTCTTTTCAATATGGAGATTTTTAATAAAATGGACTACAAAGTCTCAGTGGAATTGGAGATTGATTCCTGTTTTTGATTTGGAGGTGGTGAGTGCCTGACTTCTGAACTGTTGTTGTACTACATACGGTATTTGGTGATTCCCTTCACAAGCAGACATATGTCCAGGCTTACCTTGAAGGCCTGTTCTGTCTTTATCTCCACTATCTATGCAGTTCCATGATTTCACCACCCTCTGAGAGAAGAAGTGTTTCTAACATTACCCATAAATTTACCACCTCTGAGCTTGTTGGGGAACATCAGTCTGGACATTTCTATTTGCCCAGGATGCCCTATATCTATACAGGTGGGTAACTAAGGCATTAGAACATAAGCTGGATGTAACAGTTATTAATATTTTAAACTAGGCAAGAGGAGGGTAGCATAATACCTAAAACACAGGAACAAACAGGAATACATAAAGGGAGCCACACTGCTCTCCCCCAGTATACACAGGACATAAGAAAATAGAGGAAGCAGGTAAGGGACATTGTGACAGAAGAAGAAAATTAAAATGCAGCAAGACTAAGCAGAATGAAGGTAAGGACAAGAACAAATGGAGTCTGTGTACAAATGCAAGGAGCTAAGGTAATGTAATGGATAAAATGCAAGCAATAGTGGCTGCAGAAAATTTGTATGTACAGTACTACCCATAACTGAAACACTGGGCAAATCAGAACAATAGAGGGGTGTGAAATGCCCACGGTTATACTATATTTATGAATTGCAGGGAGGATGCCATGGAAGAGTGGGTAGCAGTGTATGTAAAAGAAGAAATAAGGGCTTTGGGGAACAAATCTGCCTCAGAAGGGGTTAAGGAATAGAATCACTGTAGTTCCAAATAACATATAACAGGAAGAACATGTACAGTAAGAGTAATACAATATACAGACCACCAAGCTAGGGGGCAGACAAGGATGAGGAGTTGTAAAGGAGAATTAGGAAGGCAGCTAGTGGAGATAACTACACTCCTGGGAGACTTCAGTTCCATAGACATAGACTGGGATATTCCAATGGCAGTACTCTATGCCAAACCCAGAAGTTTATAGATGTAACACAGGGCTGCTTTCTTACACAATGGGTGCAACTGGAAACCAGGGGAAAAGCAATTCAGGAAAAGACACTCAATGGGTGCACTCAAAGCACAAAAATAATATAACAATCTAAAGCACGCTAAATAAAGTGAGCACAGTAGGTATTTATTATCAGTTTATATCAGACATGAAAAGTGCAGCTGTGATACCCCAGTGCTTTGTCTCAAAATCAAGGCGTCATCAAGAGGTATCTGGTTAAAACCATGCAACCGAAATAACATGAGGAAATACTACACTGCCTTAACCATGCTTACATGAAAAGCAGTACCACAAAACAGTGATAGCAACATAAGCACTACGTTTTTCAAAACAGTGAAAGCACAAGTGCTTAACATACTTCTCATTATGTTGCTGGTTACCGTTTTTCAGTATGAGAATAGTATGAGCATGCTGCCACTAACAGGCTGAAAAGGGGAACTACAGTACGTGAACAGTGCATGAACTTGGGTAACCTGCCCCTGTACCAACAAGCCCTTTGTATTTAAGCACTTATTAGGCACTAATTAGCTGTACCTGTTTGTTCAGGTAATGATGCTATATACAGTACTGTATAAAGTCTTCATTTAGAATACTGTCACAATGGCTGTATGTTTTGTAAGGAGCCAGAAGAGACACGTGCTTGTCCTGCTTGATGGGTTTTTATAACACAAGGAGTGCATGACTGCCAACAAATCTTACTGGAAGTGTCTTGAATATGTTAAGGGCCACTGCAGAGCCTGCCTACATCTGGATGGGAAGACCGTAATCAAAAATGTCGGTGAGCATAACCATGTTCCCAACCCTGCTGTTGTTGCTGTCAAAGAGCAGTGGCAAGTATGAAGGAGAGAGCAGCATCAACATGGGAATCTACACACCAGAGAGTGGCTTCTGATGTATTACAACTTTCTTCTTGTCTACCTTGTTACTGCCCTTTACATACTTAAAGGTCTCAATCATGTCCCCCTCCCTCCTCTCCTCCAGGGAGTACATGGAAAAAATGTAGGGGACAAAGGACCTGGGAAAGGGCTAACTAGATGGATTGGAATGGTTGATGGACAGAAGCCAAAGAGCAGTCCTGAAGGGCAAATTCTCTGAAGTCAGAGTGGTCATAAGTGAGGTGCTACAAGGATCTGTCCTGTGATTTATATTTTTCAACATTTATAATGTCTAAATTTTATCAGAATAAGGCTACCAGGTAAAATATGTCTGTTTGCACAAGATACAAAAATCTGCTGGAGAGTGGAAAAGGATGAAGGGTTAACAGCATGAAAGGGGATGTAGAAAAGCTGGAACAATGGTCCAAAATTTGGCAGTTGAAAATCAGTGACTAAAAAATGTAAAGTGATGCATACTGGAAACAAAAATCCATATACAACATTTTCCATTAGTGGGTCATTTTAGAGAACTTAAAGGAGGAATCTGTTCTGGGGGTGATAATTAACAATAGCTTAAAAGTCTTTTTCCAAAGCAGTATGGAATATGTTGCCATCCTCAAAGGACTCCACCACCTGGCTAGCTTTGTCTCATTGGCAGTACTAAAGAGGAGATATTGATAAAGGCATTAAACCTAGAATTAAGACCAGAAGATCCCCAATACGTATCATGACAAAAATGTTATATAAAAAATCATTAACATGCTACTGTGCAGAATGGTGTGGTTGGGGCACCTTGAGGTTCATATGACATCATGGAACCTCGAGGCTGAAGTTCTTAGATGTCACAAAAACCCAGAGCTGTTTTAACCACACTGTTCTGCACAGTAGCCTGGCTTCATTTTTTTTAATAGAAGTATTACAGTAGCTCATCTGACAACACTTAATTTTAAAAAAGTTAACAACTGTTAAAATTCAGTCCCACTCTCAACCATTGTCCTTGGCCCCCCAATGTATGCTCAGGTTGTGGCAACCTTGTAGTATAGTCCCTTGGTCTTTACTATGATTCTTGAGTATGTGCCATGGGCAGTGAAGGAGAAGCACCACTGGGAGACATTCAATAACACCTGAAGAAAAAGTACAACCAGAGTCTACACAAGGTGCTTGCTTGACAATAGTTAAATAAAGAAAAGTAAAACTGGAGTCTGCATATTGCATAAAGTTTCTTAGCTTGAAAAGTAGTGTGAAACATATTTACTTGAACAACATGCATTTCTAACATTCATGAAATTGTTCAAGGTGATTTTTTTTTCCTGGTGTTGTTAAACTGCTGTTGATTGGTGAGATTATTTTAGGAAAGTCTTTGGGAATATGTATGGGATGATTGAGTGAACAGTATTAATTGTGTGCAGCTGTGAGGAATATTTGAACATTCTTTAGAAGTCATTCAGCATGGCTACCTGTGCAGAACAATTTTTTAAAACCACTATTGAAATGAGCTATCTTTCTGTCATAAGTCTTTTTGTAACCCTGATTTCACTGCTTGTTAAAAATAGCTGGATTCAGTAAGGAGCTGTTGATAGTTTCATGTAATGATAAGGCCCAGCAGTTTATTGAGAACAACATTATCAGAGCAAGGAAAATAATTAAGGCTTCTTTTGGCTAGGCAGATTTACTGTGTGTTATTATTTTCTTTTGTGCTTACAGGTTTTGTTACTGTTTTTTTGCTTACATATTACTGCTTTATTGTTCTTTGATTCAAATTGTTTTTGCAGGGTGCACATTCTGCTATATTGTTACAGGATGTGCCTACAGGTTTGTTACTCTTTTTTGCTTACAGATTACTATTTTATTTTCTCTGATTCAAATTGTTTCTTTGCAGGATATATTTTCTGTTGAATTGTTCAAGGTTGGGCCTACAGGTTTTTGTTACTGTGTTGTGCCTACAGGTGTTACAGTTTACTGCTTTATTTTTTCTCTGATTGAAATTGTTTTTCTGCAGGTTATATTTTCTGCTAAATTGTTACAGGGTGTGCATGTTATGCCTAGAGATTACTGCTTTATTTTTCTTTGTTTCAAGGTTTTTTTTGCAAGGTATATTTTCTGTTAAATTGCTGTGATGGTTGTGCTTACAGGTTGTTAGTTTTTGTGCTTATATATTACTGCTTTATTTTTCTCTGATTCAAAGTGCTTTTTGCAAAGTATATCTTCTGTTAAATTGTTCTGCAGATTGTGCTTCCAGGTTTTGTTACTTTTTGTGCTTGTAGATTACTGCTTTATTTTTCTCTGTAGCAAGTGTTTTTTGCAGGGTATATCTTCCGTTAAATTATTACAGGTGGTGCTTACAGGTTTTGTTACTTTTTGTGCTGACAGGTTTTATAGTTTTATTTATCATTAGGCTAAGCTTTCTGGGCTAATTACAGGAGCACCTATGAGATACAGACTATGGGATAGCATCTGCATTTGTTGTTGGTTAATTGTTTATGCCCTTACCTCCTTGTTTCTTTCATCCATGGTTCTTCTTTTTTGGCAGGGGAAGGGCACAACCACCCACCCCATCCCCATCCACCTCATGCTACACTCCTTTTATACAGTAGCACAGTCATGACCTTTCATGTAGCAAATCAGGAAGGGGAGGATCAGAGGGGTATCCACACAGTGACTTCAATCAATCAATCAATCAATCAAAATCTTTATTTATCCAGGTGAACATCATTGAGGTGTGCTCATTTGCAAGATGGACCTGGTTAGAACAAGGTCAGTGTACCATAAGGCAACATACATATGTATATTCACATTAGTACAAATGGGTACAAAAAGGTCATGATAAGGTTTAGAAAAAAAACAAAGAACCATAACAAAGGAAAATCCAATTACAAATTGCAGACACACCATTAGCAGCATTACACAAATGAATATGTCGTAAGGTCCATTTACATGATACAACAATACAACTATATACAAACTTGCCGGGGTGATAATAAACACAGCCCATGAGGCAAACATGAACAGCCAGCTAACGGAAGGTGGGGAGACCAGGTGGAGAGTGGAAGTACACTGAGTCAGAGAAGGTCTTTGGGGGGGAGGGGGGTAACTACCGTGATTAGGGATATGATAGAGAAGACTGGCAGGGGACAAGGAAGGGTTGGGAAAGGAGGGGCAGGTGATGTTTGACTAGAAGATGTGGGTAAATCTACCCTATAAGGGGGAACTAAGGATAAAGATGTTTGATTTGAGTCAGTGCCGAAAAGAGTGTAGAGGCACAGAACAGAAATCACAAGATGGTTGAATATATGGTTGAAAAAACATAAGATGGGTACAGCAGCTTAGTCAAGGTGCTATGGGCCAAGTGAGAAATGGAACAAATTGAACATGGTAACAGATTAGAAAAAATGGAAAACAGTTCATGGTTCATTTCTGAGATGAGAGTATAAGGACTTAAAGGTAGAGATGCTGACGTGTGTGCTTAATTTTAGCATTTTTGCAGTTTATTCCACAGGGAGGGCAGCACAAAGCTTATAGCTACCCTACCAAAGTGAAAGTAAACTTTGGGTACTTTCAATGAGATAGATGTGCAACTTCTCAGGGCATATTTGCCTACTGAGTATACAGGGAGACAGTATGTAATATATTGGGGAAGTTTTTTTGAAATAGCTCTGAAGATCCATATAGCTGTATTTCTATTGCACCTGTGCTGTAGGGAAGTCCAACCCACTGCTTCATATAAGGAGCAGTGATGCGCCGTATAGGGAAGATCTGTGATAAATCTCAAAGCTCTATGATAGAGTGTGTCGAGTTTTGTAAGGTAGGGCATTGACTATACAGGAAATCAGTGTAGTCTATCAATGAGAGAAAGGTTGCTTGGACCAGCTGCAGTTTAGTATCTCTAGTTAAAAACTGAATTATTCTGAAGAAAAGGATGAGTCTCTGTCATAGTTTTTCAGTAGCTTCTCGACGTGCTCTGTAAATGACAGCCTATGGTCCAACCATACTCACTTGTATCTCAATTTTGAGACAGATTCCAACTTTTCACCTAGAATTGTGATAATCTGTGGCAATGGTTCTGTTAAGGCCAATTTTGCTGCATGAACGGAAGGAGAAAAAGGCATAGCTTTGGTTTTCTTGGTGTTAAGTAATAGCTTTTTTCTTAAAAATTGGCATTGTAACAGGTTGAATTCAGATTGAAGGTCACTACATGCAGCTTGTAATGTTGGGTGGCTCAAGTAAAGAACTGTATCATCTGCAAACAGATGGATGCTGGCCTTGGTTAAGTTGTCATCAATGTTATTGATGTAGATTGCAAATAATAAAGGACCTAAGATAGATCCCTGGGGGAAACTTCTTAAAAAAGGTATGAGTGTTGAGAGATCTCCTTCGGCCTTGACCCGCTGGAAGCGGTCGGAGAGGTAGTTATGGAACCACTGCAAAGATAATGGGTCTGCACCTAATGAATTCAGGGAACAGAGTAGCAGATTATGATTGACAGTGTTGAATGCCTTGCTTAAGTCCAAGAGCACAGCACAGATGTAGTTTCTATTATCAAGCTCTCTTTGCCAATCGTTAGTCACTTTAGTGAGTGCTGTGATAATGCTATGATTCGCTCTAAAACCTGATTGGACAGGGTTTAACAGGTTCATAGTTTCTAGGTAAAGCCTCAGTTGGTCACTTATGATTTTTTCTAGTAGTTTTGACAGGACAGGAAGAATTGAGATTGGCCTGTAATTATTGAGATCACAGGGATTCCCTGACTTGAACGGGGGTATGATATGTGCAGTTTTCCAGATTGAAGGAATGAACCCTTGTGTCAGGGATAGGTTAAATAAATGGGTTATGGGCATGGCTAGCACATGCTAGGTCACCTTCAAAAAATACAGGTCAAGGGTGTCTGCACCAACACTTTTTTTTATATCCAACTTCAGTAACAGCTGTTCAACCTCTTTCAATGTAGTAGGGTGCAAGGAGAATACTGAGTCAGTGACACAGGGTTCAGCATCTTGAGTGCCCACCTGGGTGCGTATCAAATTTGCTGGAGAGTTGTCGAATGCTACACCTGCAGTATCAAAGTGATTATTGAAAGTATCCAAAACCCCCAACCTATCACTGATAGTATTGCTGCCAGACAAGATCTTGTCCAGTAATGAGTTACCAGGCATGTGGCCAGACAAGTCCTTAATAGTTTTCCAAAATTTTGTTGGATTCTTAGAGGTGGAGTCAAATTCAGTGCGATAATAAGCAGCTTTTGCATTTCTAACCATTTTAGCACACAAGTTTCTTGCCCTCTTGAACTGGCACCAGTCTGCAGGAGTCCGAGTTCTGCATGCTTTTTTCCATAGTTTGTCTCTCTCAAACAATGCAGATTTAGGTTCTGATGTGAACCATTGACATGCTTTATTTGCTACACATACCTTGACTATTGGGGCATATTTATTTAGAGCCTCTATGATTATTTTGTTGAAGACGTTGAAAGCTGATTGCACATTTTTTGCCAGGTAGAAATCTTGCCAGTGCAGGGAGTGTTTTAGTTTATTAATGTAGGCAAAAGGCCAAAGTTCCATCTAGATCTCTTAGCAGAGAACGTCAGTGTAGATATTGGTTTATTAACTGGTCTTACGGCGGCAATGAAGTAATGATCACTGATATCACTGAAGAAAGTACCAGTGTGAGAGAAAAGGTGTGGTTTGTTCACTAAGATAACGTCTAGCAGGGAGCTATTGTCAGTTTTTTTTTTTTTATTAAGACACGTTGGTTCATCAGTGAGTTGTGTTAAACCATGAGTATCGCCAAAGGATAGGAGAGGTGAGAGAGTCTTGGATAGCCAGTCTAAGTTAAGATCCCCAAGAATAATTTCACTTAAAGAGGCACAATTAATTTAACTTGTTATTAAAAGTTATACCAAAAAACAAACAAAACAAACAAACAAAAATGTATATGTATATATATATATACATATATATATATATAGTCCATGTTTGCTTTCATTTTTCTTCTAATTACTGAGATCAGGTTATAAACTCGGCAACTCAGCTGGAATGGATATTATTCACTGCAGGTACTGTGGGACACTTTTCAAAAGGGCAGTTATACAGGATTTAGAACACTGTCCTACATGCTGGACCATAGGAGATCTAAGGGCTCAGCTCCAGGCAGCATAGGCAGAGATCGTGCACCTCAAATTGCATATTCAGGAGGAAATGTATTACAAGAACCACCCACCATTTCCCCAACATCCAACTGAAACACCTCAACCACAGAAGGTAGTTGGTCTGGGAGGTTGGCAGGTGGTTAAGAGGGGCAAATCAGTTGCCCCATCATCAGTGCTCACCAGCATATCATGTCCACAAACCATATAAAAACTACAAACAGGAATCTGCCTTTATCTCCAAAATCAAACAAAAGAGGCAGAGGGCACTGAACAGCAGGATAGTGCAGCACAAGAGCTAGCGCTACAAAACTCACCCATAATAGGGACCAAAGCAAAAAAGGCAAAAAGGAAATCCAAAACACTTCTGATCATAGGAGACTCCATGATTCGGGGAGTTGATACATACCTCCAGCCTGGAGTAATGGTCAGATGTCTCCCAGGTACATCAGCATGGAGAGACACTGGCTGCATTGCTAACATTGTGCAGGAAACAGGAGTAAACATTGATGTCCTGGTACACATAGAAACTAATGATCTAGCCAGCCAGTCGGTTCTGAAGACCAAGGAACACCTGACAAGGCTGGGAGATAAACTGTCACTTCATTTCATCAGGCATCTCCTTCGCTGAGGTTCTGCCAGTCTGGGAGAGAGGATAGATGGGTGGAAGGTCAGAGAAGAGGAGAGGAGAGGAGAGGAGATAGGGGAGCTAAACATGTGGCTCAATGGCTGGTGCCAGGAAAAAGGACACATATTTGTATGTAACTGGCAACAGTTTGGGGAGCGAAAGTTCTTTAAATTCAATGGACTACATCTAACTAAGAAGGAAGTCAGTGCACTGGGGAAGACGTTTGATATCTTTGCAGAATATTTAAACTAGAAAATGGGGAGAGGGATGCAGCATCTGATACATTGAATGGGAAGAGCAGCCCTCCTCCTCAGCTAGTGATTAACCAGTGATCCCCACCCCTCCCAAAATGTGTGTATCCATCTCTCCAGATTTTTGCATACTGCACCCCATTGAATTTTACATACTGCATCCTATGCACCTCATGCAATTAATGTGCCATACTCCCTGAAATCTGCACCATGCATCCCTGTCAAAGCGAATACCTACACCCCTGCTGAATTTTGTGCTCCTTCTCCTAAATTTGTCTGTACAGCACTCTAAAAAATAGCACCTCAAACCATTCCTCAAATTTGTGCTACATACCTACTAAAATTTATGGCACATATCCCTCCTGAAATTTACACCCATGCCCTCCGAAAATCTGCAGCTTGCACCCATCATGAAATTTGTAACTTGGACCCAACTGAAGTTAGTGTCCTGTACCCACATTTTATGAGTTCTTACAGAATCAAATTTAGAGGTCAACACACCAAAGTTACTTGACAGATGGGATGCTATCAGAGGAAAATGCCTGATGGATTTTATGTTGGCAGTGACAAGAGTCCGCGGCAGAGGAAAGGATAGAAATTAAGAGGCAGAAATTATTTCTATTCAAGAACAATTAAACTCTCTGGCTGAGGCTGAAGAGTACTCAAAAACTTTAGATAGTGGAAGACTTGGATAGGTTTGAAGTAGAACTAAAAAAAACACGAAGTAAAGAAAGAGGAGTAATACACCAAACTACAGAGACAAGAACGTCTACAATTGGATTAACAATAAAGGGAAGAGAAGTTTTCTATGAATGCTTCCTCAATAGTCAATCAAGTTTAGATGAGAGTGATAAATAAAGGCCGCCTCAAAACAAAAGAATGCAGTCCTTATTTAGTGAAAGGTCAGAAGACAGGACCTTCACAGAAACAGCCAAAACCTGCAGAGAAATAAGTGGGTTTGGAAGTGGTTGAAGAGTCCCCGGGGGGAAAGACAGATAGGTTCTGGGGCAGAAAGGGGCAAAAAAACAGGTGTGGTAATCAAGAAAATTAAAACCAAGAACAGCACAGAAAGGGAGAAGAGCAAGAAGGACGAAGAGGTGTACAGACCAGGTTGAGAACAGGGTAATTTTCAACCTTTAGAAAATACCCCTGAATGAATCAGAGGGCTGTACTCTCAAAAGGCCTTGCTTTTCCCCCTACCATAAAGTCAGATGGGTTTCAAATTATACTTGATTTAAAAAGGTTTTATAGAAGACTCAGACTAGAGATGTGTAAAATTAGAAAATTCCAAATTCACAGAATTCCACCGAATTGTGTTAGTATTTTTTTTTTATTTTGTTTATTTGAATCATACCTTGGCTGTCCATTGAACTAGGAATCTAGGCTGTGGCTTTATTACATCTAGATTGGTTTCCAAAAGACTTGCCAAATATCATGAAATTGGGATACATTGTTCTAAAATTATAAGGGGTCAAATCTGTCATTTTATTTTTAGGGGAAATTTTCTGAAAAATGTTATCTACTTTTAACTCAGCAACCTTTGGAGTTAGATATGTGAAAACTAGCACGCGTAACCTGGAAACCCATCAGGAGGACTACTGGGGCACCCAACTTCTCCACTCGGATACCCTGGGGCTTTGTTAGTCCCAGCAGCAAGATTAAAATCTGTTGGGGACTGAATATTTTCTGTAGCTGCACTGAGACTCTGGAATATTGTCCCAGAATCCATCCACACTGCCCTCTCAGTGGAAAGTTTTACATCACAACTAAAGTCATGGATGTTCAAACATGCTTACTTGGTTCTGTGTCATAATGGGGATCACGGAATAGCGATCGTCATTTGGGTGAGTGTACATCACCAAAAATTAATTACAGCGATGTACATTCACAGCGAACTGCAAGGTGGTGACCGATTTTAAATGTAGGTGGAGGGCTGTGCCCCCCACAGAGGGCTTCCCCCCCTTGCACCTCCCTACTTAAGGATTCTCAACTCAAGGGGGATGCATGTTGGGGGTGTGAAATTCTTAAAAAAATTACAAGCTGCCTGCAGAGAAAAAAAAACTTGCCACTCCAGACCTGAACTCTGCAACCCCCAACTGACTACCCTCCCCACCACACTAGCCGACCAACTTGGCAGCAGCCCACCACCCTCATTCCCACATACCTCCCCTCCCCTTCCTCTCCCCTCTGCATCTGTGTGCATACGTACACCTGCGTACACTTCCCATCGCCCAACCCCACCCACTCAGGTATCCGGTTGCTACCCTGCCAGATAGCCCTGAACACAGGCGTCATAACTGAGTTACCGTTTTTGTAAGCACTCACTTGCTATTGCCTTGCTCACTGGATACTGGCTTACTCAGGAGACAGACAAGCTCTATCAACTTTGTGGAATATGCATGCACCCAATATATAATTGTGATTTAGGATCCATTGCTTGTTTCTATGTATTATTTGTAACTTTAATTAATATCTGTATTGTAAAATGCTTTGAACTCTGGAAAGGCGTTATATAAATAAAGTTTCTATCCTATAGAAACATAGAATTCTATCCTATCCCATCCTGTAGGACTGAATAAATATGGAGAGGCTTGGTTTAGAAATTCTTAAGTTACAGGGATTCAAACCTTCCCTAAGTAATTATCTGTGAAATGTTGTGATTTTTTTTTTTAAATGTGGATGTTTGTAATTTCTCTGCTCTTGCAGGTATAGACCTGACATTTGTTATTCATATCCTATGCTAATTTATAATGGTATCTAACAAAACTGCAAACAATTGGTTTGTTAAACTGCAAAGTGAGTTGCTCTGCTATTGGTACTGGCAGTGCAACTGTATGTAAACCACTACAAAAACAAAAGATACAGTAGGTGAACTCACCACCCCACTATGTCCTTATCATTATCTGCTGTAGTACAAAACAGGCTATGCCACTCCCCTGATTCTAGAATGACAATTGTTATTATGCGTTCTCCATTTTATAAAGGTTCAAAGGCCTGGATATTCAACATGGTTGTGCATGGCGCAACAGGGATGCGCCATGCACAACCCACCAATGCTCCCCAGTGCAATATTCAAAGGGGCAAGTTGCAATGCACAACTCCCAATGCACCAGGGGGCATCGGTAATGTATGCAGGGCAAGTGCGGGGGGCATGCCCATACATATGCAGCACATCCCGATATTCAGCCCGGGATATGCGGTGCATATGCTGGCACAAATCCGCTCTGCGCCGCTCGGTTGGGGGGGCGCAACAATGTGTCTGGGAAAACCAGGAACAAATCCTGGCCACCCACAGGTGAGCTGCCGTATTGTAGGGCACAACATGGCAGCTTCCAGCTGTGGGTGGCCACCCACACACCCAGAACACTGACCACAAGCCCCTTGCCCTGGGAGCATTGTGCCCCCTGCCCTGTCGCCCGGTCATAAGCAACTGTTTTAAAGGCCTCCCTGGTGGTCCAGTGGAAACCCCCCCATCACCTGATCATGGGCATAAGTACAATAAAGTACCTGGTGGTCCAGTGGAGACTCCCCTTCACCCGATCATGGGCAGACAATGCACTAGATACCCTGGCGTTCCAGTGGTATCCCCACCCCCCACTGAGGACCCTGCTGCCCAACACCCCCTGTCCGGCGGGTGGAAGCACCCCACCCACATGCTGCCCGGCTGCCCGCTGAATGACAGTGTACAGCACGGTCCAGGCGCCTATTGGACCAATGCACGCAGGCCATACTGTACTACACAGGCCCGGGGATTGGTGCACTGCATGCAAATGGGGCCATAATGACATGCAAATTGCCCCTTTTGCACCTTGCTTACCTAATGGCCTCATTTGCATGCCCAATGCTGAATATCACAGTTGATACACCTAGCACAACTGGACTTGCCGCTGGCCCATCCCCCTGCTCCCGTTCTGCCACTTGCACTGTTGCAGTACCACTGCACCGTGTGCACTGTATGCACCATCAGTGCCATATTCAGTGGTGCTGTGCCATGGGGTAGCACTGCTGAATATTGCCTGGTTCATGCCCTGGCACAGCCCAGTTGCACTGCACCTGGGCTTGCGCCCCTGCCCGGCGCAGTATGAATATCCAGCCCAAATTGTATAAACCTCAGTGCATATAGAGTGGAGCTGGCCAGGATGCAACATCACATCTTGAGTTATTACTCGACAAAAGGGATTAACTGCCATTATACAATGTCAAGAAAAATGCTGAACTGTGATTGGTCTGCCTGGGGCTGGACCCGGCATGTTATCCCAGCATAACATCCCGGCTCCAGTCCCAGCACACTCATGACTAGATTATATTTAAAAAAAAGGAAAAAATAAATCCACAACCATCCCTGCCATCATCTTCACTGCTCACCATTCCCAGCAGAGCAGAAAGCCACGTTCCTGATCAGCTTCACAGCACTGGAAATCCCTTCCTTTCACAATACAAAAAAAATGGGCAAAAATCAACCCCAGAACTCAGAAACAGTCCTCCAAATCTCGGAAGTTATTATTTTTTTTTTTTGTAACTGAAGTCACCTAAGTTAAACCCATCAGCTTCATGCATACAGCCAAATGAAACAGCAAGCGAGACTTTCAGAGTGACCGTGCACCTCTCTTCATAATGCTTGGTCGCTGTTTCACACACTGTTGTAACTGTCTTCAGCTTAAAAAAGTCAACCATGTAAAAACAAACTAGCTAAAATTTGTTTTCCCTGCCGCTGTCCTACTTCCTTCCATCTCTTTTCCTGCATATCCTCACAGGAGGGGTAACGGGCTGGTGGCAGCAACAGTGACAGGGTGGGAGCTCCAAACAGAGGTTTCTAGTTTAAAATATCACATACGTTACAAATATCCTAATCCAATTTTTAGACCACACTAGAAAACATCATCAGTAAAAATTCCAACCAGAACACAGTGCAGGGTGGGGGGAGGCATAAGTGAACAATCAAAACCAAATGGCAAGCAAGCAGATACAGAACACAAAAAAAATACAGCCACTGGCCACGCAGCTCCACCTAAAGGAGGGAACTTTTTTTCACATAAGTATACTTCCACACACAATAATGAAGTTAAAAACTGTTTTACACATTTCTTTTCTTTTTATTCTTCTATTTAAAGATTATACATTGTATAATAGGAATAATGCCCTTCAGGGTGGGTGTTATGCTGGGATAACATCCCTTCTTGGGTGTTGAACGCCCTCGGCCTGCAGCCTTGGACCCAACCACCTGAGGCAGGATGTTATCCCAGCATAACACCCACCCTGTTGGGCATTATTCCTTCATTGAAATTTCCTTGTTTACTGCAGTAACTCTCTTGGAGAATGCTGCAGTATTGCATTGCATCTTGGCTGACTCCACTCTAATACATAAAACAAGTGGGTTGAATAACTTATCTGCTGAGTTATATGCAGTGCTTGGGAAGAAGTGGAGTTGGCAGTTGCACCTATCCTTTGTTTCTGAAACAACTGGCTTAGCAGTTTTAAATTTACAGTGGAAATACCAAAAATTATTATTGGCAAATATTTATGGAAGCATACTAGGCAATGCCTCCAGAACTCCTATTGTGAAATTTACCATTCACAATGCACATGTCACTACTTCATCTGATAAACTGAGCTGAACTGTTTGCAGTCCTGTGGTTTCTCCCTTGGTGACTATTTTGCACACCCCCTTCTCTTTTAGCTGAACCAGATAGACTCAGTGGAATTGCTGGCCATCCTGATATCCTCTTTGTTCTTTACAGTGACACACACACCCTCAAAATGTGAATCACCTATTCCTGTTTTTATATACTTGTATTACTGAGAAGCCAGAAAAGCTTGTGTAACAATGGTGTTGTGTAGTACAACATCTCTGTAATATATCAGACACGTCATGGAATATTATGAATTATAAAAAGGATCTGAGAAATGGAGCTTTCTGGTTGGCTGTAAACATTCTAACAGCCTTATGTTAATCTTTTATTAACATAACCCCTGGTCATGCCTTGTTGCTTAATAAACAAGCATTTGTCAATGCCAAAAGTTCACTGTTGGTATTGCTATTGTACATGCCACCCATATTTTTCTGTGTACTGTATATTCCCTTGCTTTGCATTTTATGGCATCACTCTCAACACAAATGTCTTATGTTCTTCCAGCACCGGTTCATTTCATTAGAAAAACAAGCATTTGTCAATGTTTGCTTGCTGGTATTGGCATTGGTATTGCAGGAATTAAGAGAGATGCATAATAAGAATGGCAGTGAAGTATTCCAGTAATGACAACTCCAACCCCCACCCTGCAGAGACTGACAGGCATTGGGGGTGTGCCTTTGGTTCATCAGCCATAACTCTCACGGCATTCCACCTCACCCCACCCTGCAGACACCGACAGGTGTCGCAGTGTGCCTTGAGGTCTTCAGCCCTTAAGCTCACCCCGTTCCATAAGGAAATAAGCTGAGATGGGTGTAGTATAGGAGAATGGGGTGAACGTTAGGGACAAAGACCCCAAAGCACACCTCGATGCCTGTCAGTGGCTGCAGGTTGGGGGTGGGGGTGGAATGGGGTGAGCATTATGTCCGATGATCCCAAGTCTCACCCCTGACGCCTGTCAGTCTCTGCAGGGTGGGTGTTATGGTTTGAAACCCTAATGCTCAGGACATTTGTTGGTAGTTTTGCTCCAGATTTTCAACATGGGCTTTTTGGGACCCCACCTCGTGAACAGTGACAGTATCATTTCATTTCTCAATCCCAAAAGGTGATTTCGCACAGCGAGTGTGCCACAGGTGTGAAAACACATTTCAGGCAAGATGTGAAAACTGACTGCTGTACTGTTCATGAGGAGGTATGAAGAAATGGCAATGCTGAAAATCTGGAGTGAAAATACGAAAAAGTGATGAAGTTACGAGTATGCGTAGAAACTGTGCAACGCACACTCGTAACACAGTCATTTTTTTGAATGTTTTAACCAAATTTTCATCATGGCCTTTTTGAGACCTCCCCTTATGAGCAATGGCACTGGATTTTGTTAATCTGTCCCAAAAGCTGATTTAGCACAGCGACCATGTCATTCTGTGCCACAGGTGCAAAAACACATTTTGTGAAGGATGCAAAAAATGACAGCTGTACTGTTCATAGGGGGGTGAAAAATGTCAAAGTTGGAAATTTGGAGTAGAAATATTAAAAATTGATGAAGTTATGAGCGTGCATAGGAACTGCCCAACTGACACTCATAATGCAGTCATTTTTTGGAGTTTTTTCATCAAACTTGCAAGAAGGGCTTTTTGAGACCTCACCTCATGAACAGTGGCACTGTTGTTTTGTTAAGTGGTCCCAAAACGTGATTCTGGCAGTGACCACAAAATCACCTTTTGGGAGTGAGAAACAAAATGACAGTGGCAGTGTTCATTAGGTGGGGTCCCAAGAACCCCATGATGAAAATTTGGGACCAAAACTCCAAAAATTGGCTGAGATATCAACCTAAGTTGAACCCCTCCAATGACTGGCATTATACGGCTTACAGTCATTTCTTCAGTTCCCAGTTGATCATTGAAGAGTGCAGACGTGTTCTTGGTCCACAGAAGATGGCTGCTCCCAACCTCCAGAGGTAAGTATGGGTGGGGGGGGTGCAGAGAGGTGGGTGCGCAGAGAGAGGTTGCAGGTTGGGGAAGGGGGGCTGGTGGGAATGATGAGGGACCGTTTTTTTTTTTCAGGATTAAAAAAAAAGACCTCATGGGACTGTTTTCTCTTTTACAGGTGAAATATTATGGATTTTGGCACACTGGGGGGGGCTTCCAGTGTGCCAGAGTACTGGGGGGATCAATGCCAACCCGGGGATTGGGCATCTCGAGGTCGACTGAGAACATTGTGGCATGGGGAGGGTGCATTCAACATCAGGAGTGGGCATCCCAGTGTCAGAAGCATCAAAGAGGTAGTTTTTTGGCACATTGGGGTGGGCTCCCAGTGTGCCACATTAATGGGGGTGGGGGGATACTTGCTGACACAGGAATTGAGCACCCCAATGTCGGTGGGGGAGATCCACTAGCGCGATAGTGCTTAAGTGGAAGTGCCTTTGGGCGCTGTAAACTCCCAGCCCATATGGTGCTTAGGCTGTGGCCTACTCTGCAAAAGTGAGAGAAAAGGAGTCAGCAGGAAGTGGAAGAGGCAGGGGAGGAAATCTCCTCCTCCTCCTCCCACCTTCCAGAATCACTGCTCCAGTGGCACCATTGTAAATTTATTTATGACCTACAGGGTTTAAGGTGTCAGCCAGGGGTGCAAGGGGCCGGACAGGGAAGGGACCGATGGGGTGACGGGGGGGAGTGGAGACATCAGCCAGGCTGATCAGGACGCAAACAGCTGTTTGCAGGGTGATGATCTTTAGATGAAAGGTAAAAGCCGCCACATGATTGGTGTGGCTTTTTTTTTTAAGTGCAGACCACTTCAGGCAAAACAACGTCAGGATCAGCCTAGCTGATGATTGGTGCGATACTGTCGAGCCCCTTGCAGAGCACTCTGCATTGGACAGACATTGTCACACCCCTCAAAAGTCACCCATCCCAAGACGTTTGAGACACATGTGCGTGAACTTAAAAATGGTGCAGTCTTAGGCAATTTTTCATTTCGTGAAAAAAACCTAACTAATCTAAACACAAACTACAGAGTGATAGTGTATTTTATCACGACTCCTAAAAGGATCCCCCTGTACCAGGAAGTCCCTCATAGCAAGAACTGAAGAACCTCTCCCGTTATCCAAATGAGAAAATACTACCAAGAAGAATGTGTATAGAGGTCACTCGTGTGCATTATTCAGACCCACAATCCTGTCCAATTTCACCCAAAGATACCCACCAACCAATATCTATTTCCTAGTAGCCAGGTATCTAGCCCTGTCCCTAATCCTCCACCCTGGTAGCATTTCCATTTTGCTCCAGTTCCCATCTTATCCATCGTGATAGGTAGGCAGAAGTCCTATCCTGTACTACTAATGAGAGATGCTCCATTTCTGCTATGCAGGAGACTACCGCATCCCACTCCCCCAAGTCAGGAGGAGATGGTTGGAGCCACTTCCTAGCAATGGCTTTAGCAGCTGCAGTTATAAAAATATTCCATAAATTAGTTGTCTCTGCCCCCTTGATTCTTTTGGGTGCAAGCCCCAACACTAAATATTTAAACTGGAACTGTTCCTGTTTTATAAATAAAGTAACGAGTTTGTCCTTCACCCCATCCTAAAATGTTAAAGAGTTCCTATCATTGGCAAAATATGTAATTATGAGTCACTTTTCTTTCTCCACAGCGCTGCCAGCAAGACGTTATATTGCCTGCCTACCCCCCCCCCCACTTGGCCTTCATCGCCGGTGTAATGAAGTACCAAGTTTGGACCTTCCAGGAAAATTCTTGTCACTGAGAAGAGAAGGCAGTCTTAAAATGTTCCTCCACTTTTTACGTGTCACCAACATCTGTGCTTCATTCTGCCATTTCTCTGTAATATAAGTGGCTCGGTGAATTACAGTAAGTCCTGGGTGAGAAATTGATAAAGCAATGTGATGGCCCCCTTTTGCTAAAAAGTACATTAACAAGGTAGGAAGAGTTATTGCCACATTATGCCCCAATCTATTCCTCCTGAGCCAAGCCAAGACAAAGTCCTGGAGCTGAATGTACCGTGACCTGTCTCCTGTGGTCCAGCTGGATTCCCCCTTATTGTTTCAAAAGGTTTTACATCTCCATTTAACAACTGTGCTGGGTGCTAAAATTACCCTCAGACCTATCTCTGACACCATTGGTCTATGTGACCTGGAAGAAAATATTCATTCAAACCTACCCACCTACAGTATAGTGCTACATACTGTATATGTGACTATATGCCCCCAGCCAGATTTTCATCTAAAATGTTTGTCAAATAAATATGCAAGGGAGGGACATATCTATTGCTCCATATCTATAGGTTTTCAAGCAGCTGTATAACTGGATCCCTCCACAACAATTCTAACCTGAACTGGGCTGCCGCCCAGTACTCCATCAAAGATGGAAGCACCCATCCTCTACATTTCTTCCTAGCCCTAAACAGGCCATGTTGCACCATAGGCTTTGTCTGTCCTCATAGACTTTGACTTTGACGGCAGATAAGGTCCACTTGTCCCACCTAGTCTGCCCATTTCCCTATCTACAGGATAAGCTGCAGATCCTAGTTAACCAACAGCCTATTTCTTCCTAACCCTCACAAGAATTGCCTTATGTCTGTCCCATGCATTCTTGAATTCTCTCACAGTTTTAGACCCCCACAACCTCCTCAGAAAGGCTGTTCCATGCATCCACCACCTTCTCTGTGAAAAAATACATCCTCACATTGCCCCAGAGCCATCCCCCCTCTATCTTCAAATTGTGTCCCCTTGTTCCTGAACATCTCTTCTTCTGAAAGATGCTACCCTCTTGGACTTTGTTGATTCCACTGAGGCACTTAAAAGTTTCTATCATGTCCCCCCTCTCCCTCCTTTCCTCAAGGGTATACATATTAAGCTCCTTTAGTCTCTCCTCGTATGGCTTCTCTTGCAGACCCTGCACCATTTTAGTTGCCCTCCTCTGGACTGCCTCCATCCTGTCTCTGTCCTTGCGGAGATAGGGTCTCCAGAACTGGACGCAGTACTCCAGATGGGGTCTCACCAACTGCCTGTACAGAGGGAGAACAACTTCCTGTTTTCTGTTGGTGATGCCTCTCCCTATGCATCCCAGTTTCATCCCAGCCCTCCCTACTGCCTTCTCACATTGCTTGCCAACATTAAGGTCATCTGATATGATTACCCCAGGTCCCTTTCCATTTTTTTTATTGTTACTACCCACCCATTGTGTAATCTTCCCCTGGATTTTTGTTTCCCAGGTGCATTATTTTGCACTTCTTTGCACTTATTCCAAGCTGCCATACTTTTGACCATTCCTCCAACCTTGCCAAGTCCCTTCTCATCCTTTCCACGCTTCCTTGTGTATCAACTCTGTTGCAGATCTTTGTGTCATCTGCAAAGAGGCATACTTTTCATTCCAGTCCAACTGCAATCTCACTTATAAAGACATTGAAAAGGACTGGATCATGTACTGAACCCTGTGGTACCCCACTAGTAACCCCCCTTTCTTCAGAGTGGACTCAATTTACAATTACCTTCTGTGTCCAGTTGTCCAGCCAATGTTTTACCCAGGCTACCACCCTGGGACCCACTCCCAGGCTGGTTAATTTGATTATTAATCTTTTGTGTGGGACTGTGTCAAATACCTTGATAAAGTCTAGGTAGGCCATGTCCACAGCCCTTCCCTGGTCTACTACTTTGGTCACCCAGTCAAAGAAATCAATTAGATTCATCTGACATGACCTTCCCACTGTGAATCCATGCTGCTTTGGGTCCTGTGCCCCACTGACCTCTAGGAACTCAAAAATTATTTCATTCAGAAGTGATTCCATCACTTTCCCTACCACAGGGGTTGAACTGACAGGTCTGTAGTTTCCTGCCTCTGTCTTGCTCCCACTTTTGTGAAGGGGAATCACATCCACCTTTCTCCAGTCCTCAGGTACCACACCATCCTCCCACGATTTGTTAAAGAAGGTAGTCAGTGGTGTCACTAGTTCTCCCCTTAATTCTTTTAGAATTCTGGGGTTAATTCCATCAGGAATCATTGCTTTGTCCTCCTTCAGTTTTAGGAGTTCTTTCAGAACCCTTTCTTCTGTGAAAGGACTGGGATCGACCCCCCCCCATCCAGAGTGCTTCTGTTAATTGGATTAGGCACCTCCCACTCCTCCTTTTTTGTGAATACTGAGCAGAAGTATTCGTTCAGTATTCCTGCTTTTTCACTGTCCCTCTCTGCCCACCCTCTGTTCATTCTATTCAGAATCACTATCCCTCCCTTTGTCTTTCTACGTTCTCTGATGAACCTATAAAAGCTGTTATCCCCCTTCTTAACTGAGTAGGCTATCTTTTCCTCAGTTTGGGCCTTTGCTATTCTGACTTCCCTCCCTGCTTCCTTTTGCCTTAACTGGTAAAGTTCTCTGTCCTGCTCCTTCTGTGTTTCCTTATACTTCCTTAATGCTATCTTTTTCTCCCTGACCTTCCCCTCCACCTCTTTTGAGAACCTCAGTGGCTTTTTCTTTCTTTTTGATTTGTTTATTTGCTTCACACAAAGGCTTGTTGCCTCTGTGATGGCAGTTTTGATGTTACCTCATTGTTGCTCCACCCCTCATTCTAACCTGTTTGCTAGTGCTTTTCTAAGGCACTCTCCCATCTTGCCAAAGTCAGCCCTCCTGAAGTCCAGTAACCTCACTTTTGTATGGCTTGACTCTGTGGCTGAGTTTATCATGAACCACACTGTTTGGTGGTCACTTGTTCCCAAATGGCTACCCACTTCTAGATCTGAGATCCTCTCACTGTCCCCATTTGAGAGTATGAGGTCTAAGATTGCTCCCTCATGAGTGAGTACCAAGACTAGCTGTCTGAGGCATGCCACCTGTAGGGCATCGAGAATGGCCCTGCGCTTGGATATGGCTGCAACAAAGGTGCTCCAGTTGACATCTGGCATATTCAGGTCCCCCATCAACAGTATCTCCCCTTTCTCTGCCATCATAAGGATGCCTTCTATCATATCCTTGTCCATTTCCTCCCCCTGACATGGGGGTCTGTACGCAACCCCTGTGCAGATTGTGGTGCCATTTCCTGTCTCTAAGGTGACCCACAGTGCCTCTTCTCCTCCCTGTTTACTTTTTGTTCCATTGCTTTTATCCCTTCCCTTACATAGAGAGCTACTCCTCCCCTCTTCTCCCCTCCCTGTCTCTCCTGTAGGTTGTGTACCCTGGTATGTTAACATCCCAGTCATGTTTCTCTGTGTACCATGTTTCTGTGACTGCTACAATATCCAGGCATCCCTCTTCCATCAAGGCCACCAGTTCAGGGAGCTTGTTGCCCAGCCTATGGGCATTGTAACTCATTACCCTCCATTTCTTGATGGCCTTATGCCTTTTTGCCCCATTCCTGTCCTTATTGCCTTTGTCATTTTCTCCATTTACCCCAGCCCTTCTCCCTATCGACATCTCTATCTTGGTCTTTCCCTCACTTACTACCCTGATTTTTTTGGGGGGGGCAAATATTTCCTGCTTCTTTCCAGTGTCTTCCCCCTTGGCTAGTTTAAATGCTTGCCAATGAAGCATTTAAACCTATCACCTAGGATCCTGGTTCCCCTCCTGGACAGATGCAGACCATCACACCAGTATAGGTCTGCATCACTCCAGATGGACCTCCAACCCCCAATTAAGCCAAATCCCTGAGCTCTGCACCAGTTTTTCAACCACTGATTGAATCCCATGGTGTGGAGCACCCTAGCCTCACCCATACCATAGACAGAGACAGCACCTCCGAGAAGGTTACTGTGCATGCTACTTGTCTAAGGCCCCTCCCCAACTCCACAAACTCATCCTGCATTGCTCTGATCCCTTTCTCAGCCAGGTCATTTGTCCCTAGATGGACAATGACATCCAGCTCCTTCCCCCGTGCAGCTGTTCTGGCAATCCTGAGGATTCACTCCCTGTCCTTCCAAGCCATGGTGCCAGGCAGGCACCTTACCTCCCTCTCCCCTTTGTCCCCAATTCTGCCTTCCTAACAATGGGTCCCCACCAGGGTTGTTTCCCTTCCTGTGAGTCCCATGCCACCCTCTTGTGGGTCTCCTTTTGGAGGTTCCCAGCATCCTCCTTGGTTTCCACTGTGGGTGCCTCTCATAAAGGAACCATACTTTGCCAGAACAGCATATGGTTGAGGAGGTACAACTGGAGGGATGCACCTCTGTTCTACCACCCTCACCCTCCCTGAGCCCACTGTGGTCCAACCACTCCTCTTTCTTGGCAACCTCTGAGGCAACGGCAGTGGTTCTGGTGGTCCCTGGGTGGGAGAGGAGGTCCCCCAATCCTGGCGAACTCAGCCTGGAGATGAGCAACCTCCTCCCTCAGCCCAGAGAGGTGCCTGCAGATGGGACAACACCTCATCCTCTAGAACATCTCCTGGAAGACTGCTGCTCCACAGCCACTGCACCACTCCCATCATGTCATTCCTGGCCCCTTAACTGTTGTTTGGAATACTTACTCTTTCCTTTGTTTATTTATTTATTTTTTTTACTTTTATTTTGTTTCTCCCTACTTACTTACTGCCTCTGTGCCCTTTAAGCTCCTGATCTTCCTGTTCTGAGACAACAAGTTCCTATACTTCTCAGTAGTCTCCTTACTTGCTCAGAGTCGGACCTCCAGCAGCTAGGGGGGATGGAGAGCTACTCTTTTCCTTCTAGGATGGTGAGTCTTTTGTGCCTCTGTGATCACTCACTTTCTGCTCCCAAACAGGAAGTTCCTGTTGTCAGTCAAATCCTGTGCCTATAAAAGTAGAACTGGCTTAGGGTGCGGTGGTGGAGGGAAGGGAAGAAAGGCAATATAGTCCCAGTAGGGAAGTATAGTTATAACAGCAGCTCCTTCCTCTTGGTGTTCTCTGCCTATTCTCTGGCAGAAGCTATCTAGGGCAGTTTTTAAATTTGGCTTTAACCTGACTTCCTTCTAGCTAAGCCACTCCTCCTACTTTACAGCTCTTTCTACACTTAATTCATTGCACAGATAACAATTCCCTTCAGCCATCTGAGACAAACACCTAGATAACTGCACACATAACAATTCACTTCAGCCAACTCAGACAAACACACTCTTTTTTTTGTTTTGATTTTACCCTAAAATTGAAGGTCCCAGTAGTAGAGTTCTAGTTTTTCAGTCCCAGTAGAGAAGTATAGTTATAACAGCAGCTCCTTTCTCTGGGTGTTCTCTGCCTGTTCTTTCCTCTCCTCATACAGTATACAGCTGATAATCTGTTTCTGGGCTTCTGTGAATTACCCAAGTAAAAGTAAAATGGGGCACATTGGAACAGGTAGCGATATCTGTGGAGAATATTCATCTTCACACCCTGAATTCTAGAATTCATCTAGAAAGGTAAAAGGGACCATCTTTTCATGTTAGCTGTGATGGCATTCATTAGTGAAACAAAATCTTCTCAACTACCCTGTACCTCTATGGGGCATACTCTCATAGTCCTTCTAGCTTTTCAGAATCACCTTACCATGGATCCTGTTATGCCAATCATGTCACATATAATGAAACAACTTTCTTTTTCTCTAGCCTATTGTTAGTTGATGATACTTCCTCAAACTGGGCATTGTTTCTTGCTCAGAACTGAGTCTCACATATTTTTCACTACTTGTCTAAATTTACTTTTCACTGGCCTAAGGGATGGTCTCCATGGTCCAAACTTACTTTGTACTGGTCTCTGGAATGTTCTCCATTAAAGTATCTTACTAGTGTTTGGCTTAACCTTCTATGTCTCACCTTACGTGGTGACATTGAACATAACCCAGGCCCCAGTTCCTTCACTATCCCCGCTAGCTTTCCCCACTGCTTTGATGCTAGGGGGCTCAGAGTGGCCCACTTGAATGTTCATTGCCTTATGACTATTTTTCCTCAGCTTGAGGCATGGGTTACTCATTATTCTCCAGATGTACTTGGTCTAACTGAGACCTAGTTAAAGCCTACAATCCCTGATTCTATGTGTGTTTTGCCTGGATACAAGCTCCTTAGACTTGACTGATCTCTGGTGTAACAATGTACTTTAGAGAGCAATTGAATCTATCTGCTTTTACTGTACATACCCAGTGTTCTTGCAAAGCCTTGCATTTGTTACTCTTTTGTGGGAATATGAAGAAATTTCATACTGAATGTGTCTATAAGCCCCCTCTAAGCAAGGGATCACTGGGCTGACAGCTATTTTACATTACCTGGCCTCCTACACAAGGAAAAATGAAATTCTCCTCTTAGGTGATTTTAATCTGGATTGGCTTGGGAACAAAACAAGTTCATTTGGTTCCTTTCTTGGGAAGCTCCATCAGTCCCAACTGATCACATGGCCATCTAGAGAGTCAGTAAGGAGTAGGACTCAATTCTTTCCAACATAAAGAATAGTGTCATTACTTGTGGTACATTACCAGACACCATTAGTGATCATTCACCAGTTTTTTTGGATTTGGAAAGCCTGTACTCCAAAAGCTGCCTTAGTTTTTAAGGACTTTTCTAAACTGGACCATGTTGTCCTCATTGCAGATTCACATCATATAGATTGGTCTCCCTGGTACCGGGTCAAAACAGTGAAACAAACACCGCACAGCAATAACTGCACAGTGTAAAGCACATCTGTATTTAGAGCGATGGGTATAACAGCAGTACAGAATTACCACTACCCCTGTCGCTCTACATTACAATCAAGGAAGGATTAAGTTTTCATGTGCTAGGGTACCTGGTTGAGCCACTCCCATAGTGGAGTGTATGAGGCACCAGCACACAGTGGGAGTGAAGGCCTGGGACCATGGTTCAGTTCCCCCCAGGTCTCCTTGTGTTCCTGCTTTTTGCATTTTTTTTTAAACTTACGATTCCCCCCTCCCAACTTTTTTTCCAATCCATGAAGTCCACCCCACCAGAGTTAGTTATATAAAGTCCAGGGGGTGTAGGGAGTGAAGCCCCCCATGCCAGAGGTTGTTGGGGGTGAAGCATCTTACAAAAAAAGAGAATGTCCTATTATTTCTAATGGGACAAACTGTTTGGGTTGTGGTCGGTGTTACTTTGGACTCTATTTTGGTGCACACTGTAGTGCTTGTGACGTGTATTGCCGCACTGTTATAGTTTGCATGGTTATGATCCTGTGCCATGTCCCTTATATCATACCTCCAATATGGACAATGCACTCAATTTCTTTGTTTCTACTCTTCAGACCTTGCAAGGCAAGCACATTCCCCAAATAAGATGCAGGGTTAAAGGGGTTGCCGCTCAATGGTTGCATAGTGACATGCTTGCTTGCATCTCTTAAATCTGGAGATAAATCCTGGGCCAGATTTAAAGTTTCTAAGTCTCCCTCTGACTGGATGGGTTATAGAAGACAAAGGAATAAATGCAAAAAAGCTACATGGACTGCAAAGAGTAATTACTGTAAACAGCTTCTCATGTCATCTGTATCTGACCCCCACAGATTTTAGAGTCACATAAAGGTTTTGATGGGAAAGGTTGCTGGTCCCACCAACTCTTATATGACTCTGGTTGGTACTAATTGTAATAATGTGGCAACCATTGCAAATGCTTTCAATTCTCATTTTTCAGATCTCTCCAAATATACTAAAATGACTTGTAGAGTTTCCAGTCTAAGTACTTCTGGTGAACACCCAGTCTCCCCTCCTTTTGTTCTCAGAACTATCACTCCAAGAGAGGTAATACATCTCTTGAGGTCTGTCTGTACCCATGGAAGTGCCAGCTATGATGGCCTTTTACCCAGGTTCCTTAAAACTGCTGCCCCTCTGCTAGCTGCCCCTGTAACTGGATTATTTGAATAATTGTTTATATATTGTAACTAGCTTTGGTACTAAGAACCTCACTGAAAAGGAGTTTGTCTCAGTTGAGTTTCTGATTCATTCTAAATGAATAAAGGTTTTTACTACTACTTCTACTATTCTGGGGTAGTGCCTACACTCTGAAAGGTTGCCAAAGTGGTACCTATCCATAAAAAATGGTGATACAAACTATCTGGAAAACTGTCATCCTATAGCCATCCTGTCTGTACTAGATAATCTACTGGAGAAATGTGTTGCTTCTCAGGTAATGGAGCATCTTCAAAAATGTAATGTATTATCCCTGGCAGAACATGGCTTTAGGCAAGATCGTAGCATATCTACTGCCCTCATCCAATTTACAAATTATATTAAAGTTGCTGTGGGCAAAGGTATGCTCACAGGTACTGTTTTCATCAACCTAACCAAAGCTTTTGACCTTGTCGACCAATCCCATCTTACATCCAAATTATATAGTCTTGGATTCTCATCCTGTGCAATTTCCTGGTTCATGAGCTACCTTAGTGAGCGTCAGCAGTTTGTACATGCAAATGCAGTCTAATCTGAACTTCCCCCCATTACTATTGATGTCCCACAAGGATTTATACTTGGTCCACTGCTCTTTACCTTATATATCAATAATGTGCCTAACACCACTGCCTCTTGCTCCACCCTGCACTATGCAGATGACGTAGTATTATATACTAGCTCAAAGAATGTACTGGATATCAACTCAGGGCTTAATGATGCCTTTGAGAATGTTCAGTCGTGGTTAGCTTATAATAGGCTTGTCTTGAACACTAGTAAAACCCACTCTATGCTTGTTTTTTTGGTTCTGTACCTAGAGTTAAATCTAACTCCTCTGCATTAGCTATTTATTGTTCAGATGGCTCCCCACTTACTGCTGTTCACTCCTTCAAATACCTCGGTATCACTTTGGACCCCTTTCTTGATTTAAGTCTGCATATATTTACAGTCCATTGCCACATTTAAAATTATTCAGGAGCCTTAAATAGCTGGGGCTGCCAGCTAACTCCCCAGTCACCGCTGAACGTTCATCAGGGGTCGGAGGACAGTGCAGACTTTTTTTCAGTCCCTGCCCTCCCTCCACACAATGGACTGAATTTTGTTTTTATTTGAGCTTTAAATCAAATTCTTTTAACTCAGAGTCTTTTCATTTTAGTTGGGCTTTCACTCCTGCAACTTGAGACCCCACCAGAGGAGATTTGGCCTTCCCGCTCACCCACCACACACCCAATAACTGTATAGACTCAAGAGACTGGCTTGGGAATTGCAGGGGAGTGCAGAGGGATGTAAAAATTGGAAGAGCAGCAGGCACAATAAAAGGGAGGCAGAAAGTAACCAAATGTAAAAATCGGAAGTGCAACGTGAGAAGTAAATGGAAGGCAGAGATAAACCAGATTAGTGGTGTTTTTTTCTGGGCATTGAAGGTTTATGTACTGTGTTCATTTTCTGGGCTAATGTACCATGCTCTTTGTATGTATGGACAAAATGCTGATTTTTCTGGGCTAATCCTGAAATACTGGGCATTAGAGGCTCATGTACTGGACTGTCTGGGTTAAATGCTAATTTACTGGAAAGTGGTGGCTCATGCACTGGTTTCTTCTTCTGAGCTAGGAGGAGATCAACCAGATATTATACGTGTTGATTTTCTGGGCATTGAAGGTTTATATACTGATTGTCTGGTTATTGAATGTTTAGGTACTGGGTTCTTTTTCTGGGCTAATATACTGTGTTCTTTTTATGGGCTAAATGCTTATTTTCGAGCCTCAACACTGATTTTCTGGGCATCGAGGGCCCACGTACAGGGTTCTTTTTCTGGGCTAATGTGCTGTGTTCTTTTTCTGGGCTAAATGCTAAAAAAAGACTGAATTTATCATGTTTGATTAAAATATTGTGCTGGGGATATAAATTGGAAGGGAGGGAGGGAGGGTAAACTCCATTTTACTACTATTGTTTGTAAGGCAGCTATAGGCTCTATCACAGTTTTACTAACTTAGCCAGGGCTAGAATTTGGATTGGGATTGCAGTACTGCTACTACTGTTTCAAAATGCTGCTATAGACTCAGCCAAACCTAAATTTAAGTCTGCGTCTGTGAAATTTATTGGGGCAGGGATCAGGCAGGTCTGAAGGTAGGATCTAGGTTCACTAGATCCAGAAAAAATAAATTTAAGGAGGGGAAGATGTGGAGATCTAGCAGCTGGTATAGGCATAGAGGAATCAGGGTGGGGTGGAGCAGGAGGGAAATACGTGGATACTGGGGGCAGGAGGGGGGGAGGAGGAGGGTAGTTTACTGCAATGGATGTGGAGTGGCAGTTTTCCTAGGAATAATGTAGAGAGTGGGGGGAATGCCTGGTGTGCAGGCATGTGGGGCAGCTAAAGATGGAGTTAAATAGGTTAAGATGGGAATTAGAGAGATTGGGGGGATGGAGAAAAGAACAATGGAGTGAGGAACATATTAGGACTGCTGCAGATCAGGTGGAAGGCAAAATAAGAGGGTGAACAGCGGGGTTGCCAAGGCATCCAAGGACACTGTCTACACGTAGACCAGGCAGTAGTGGAATAGAGGATTGGCAGGAGGTAAGGAGGACTAGAACGTGGGAAGGGAAAGCTGTACAGGGAGGCAAAGGAAGGGTAAGGCAAAGAGATGCTACGGTTTGCTTGGGAGCAGGGGGATTAGCGTCAAACAGGTTAATGGTACTGGCAGCACTGGAAGACCAGGGGGCACATGGGGGGATTGGGGCTTGCAAAGTCGTAGAGGAATCATAGAGGAAAAGGTCAGCAATATGAGAACAGGAGGGGAGAGCAGACTGAGGGGGGAAGGAGGTATGCACAGTCAGGAAGGGGATAGTGGTGGAGGGAAGGGTGTGACTTGTGAAATCATAGAGGAAAAGGACAGCAATATAGGGACTGGAGGGGAGAGTAGACTGAGGGGGAAGGAGGTATACACAGTCAAGGAGGAGATAAGGGTGGATGGGAGGGTGGAATAGTGGGAGAACAAGGAAGCAGGGAGACTACAGAGGTTAGCAGGGGACACCAGGGAGGATATGGAAGAAGGGAGGCAGGGGAGGAAACAGCTGAGTGCATCGTGGGTACAGAAGTGAGGGCCAACAGGTCAGACAGAGAGAGCAAGTGAAGGGGAGGAGGAGGCTTACCCAACATCAGAGGCAGGAGGACAAAAGCAAAGACTGGAAAGGAGGAAAAGGTGTTAGTCTTTGGGCACTCTATTATCAAGGGTATACACTGGGTAAGGAAATGGGACCCAAATAGGAGAAGGAATGTTGAATGTATGCCAGGGATGGAAGCGAGGTGAACAGGGCCTAAGATCAAGGAAACGTTAAGGAAGGTGGGTGCAAACCTCACTTGATTATTCACTTTGGGACAAAGGACTTGGCAGGAAATTAAGTAGAAATGATGAAACAAAGGCTTAAAAAGCTAGCAGGGTGCTGCAGAGAGTCAATGAGTTCAATGGCATTCTCTGAGGTAATCCAGGTCCCAAGTGCCAGTACAGACAGGAAAAGGAGAATAGAGGAGTTCAAAAAGTGTCTAAGGGGCTAATGCATGTCTGAGGGATTAATTAATATTGTAGAGTGGGAGGACAAGTGGAATAATGAAGAACTATATTCAAAGGACAGGCTGCACCTTAGAGAGGAGTGGTCCAGAGAGCTTAGAGGAAAACTGACAGAATACATGAATGGGGCCCTGCATTTAAACTGATTAAGGGGGAGTATGAGGTTAGGGAAGGCATGGCGGTCAGCAGGGGGGGTACTAGCTGGCACTCCCCTGCAAATTAGGGTAGGGAATAGGAGGAAATGGAAGGCATGAGATTTGGGCCATGTGTGTGAACACTCGATGTCTGGGCAACAAGATTCCAGACATAAATGCCACCATGGCAGGGGAACAGCTTGATCTAGTAGCCATCACTGAGACCTGGTGAAATGAAAACCAGGACTGGGATATTGCAGTACCAGGATTCACTCTATTCAGAAGGGACAGGGTCAGAAGAAAGGGGAGAGGAGTAGCTGTTTATGTAAAGGACAGCATAAGGGCTGCAGAAATACAAAGGGAAAAGGGGGAATGGAGGTACTGTGGGTCACTCTGGAGAGAAGGAATGGGGCTGTTATCTATAGAGGAGTGCTATACAGCCCTCCAGCACAGATGGAGGCGGCGGATGGGGAAATGCTGGAAGCAATCCAAAAGCTGGCTCATAAGGGAGAGTTGCTGCTGATGGGAGACTTCAACCTACCTAACGTAGATTGGAGGCTCCCAGTAGCGGCAACTTACAGGAGCAGGGTTATCCTGGACTCCTTGCAGGAAGCATTCCTCAGGCAACTGGTAATGGAACTCACCCATGAAGGAGCATTACTGGACCTAGTGCTGATGAACAGGGACAGTGTTGCTGACGTCACAGTGGTAGACCACCTGGGGATGAGTGATTATCATATGGTGTGGTTTATTATAAAACTGGGTTTGCACTGAACCGTACAAGGACTGGGATCATGGACTTCAGGAGGGCCAATTTTAAGACAGTGGGAGAATGCCTCAGGGACACCCTTACAGGGATAGGGATGCTAGGAGGAATCGAGGACCAGTGGGCAAAAATAAAAGAGGGCATAAAAAGAGCTATGAATCTCTGTGACAGGCAGGTCTGCAAGGGCAAGAGGAAATGGAGACCACTATGGTTCTCTAGAGAGCTAGCGGAATCAGTAGGAGTGAATAAAATAGCTTTTAGGCAGTACAAAAAGACACAGAAGGAGGAGGACAGGATAAATTACCAGTAGAAACAAAGGGAGGCAGGGAAGGCAGTGTGGAGAGCAAAGGCACGAATGGAGGAGAATATTGCCCAGTCAATAAATAAGGGGATAAAACCTTTTTTCAATATATTAATGGGAAAAGGAGGACCAGCGGGGAATAACAAGGATAAAAGGTGAAGGGGGTGTCTGTGAGGAAGGGGACCAAGGAAAGGCAGACATATTAAACAGATGTTTTTGTTCTGTATTTACAGTAAATGGGTAGGTCACAGGCCAAAGATAAAGAACAGGGGCAGAATTGGTAGAAAGGTGGACACTAGACCTTTTACAGAGGAGGAAATCCTCAGGGTACTGTACTAGCAAAATCAAAAGTTGAGAAGGCAATGGGTCCAGATGGGGTTCACCCTAGGATAATGAAGAAGCTCAGAGAGGAGCTGGCTGCACTCCTGACAGCTTTGTTCAACTTATCACTTGAAACAAAGGTAGTTCTGAGGGACTGGAGAAGGAAGGATGTGGTCCCACTTCACAAAAGGGGAAATAGGGAGGAGGCAGGAAACTACAGACCTGTCAGTCTGACTTCAGTAGTGGGCAAGGTTATGGAATCACTATTGAAGGGAAAGATAGTGGAATACTTCGAAACAAATGGATTGCAGGATCAAAGGCAACATGGCTCACAGTGGGGAGATCTTGCCAGACAAAGCTGATTGAGTTTTTCGACTGGATGACTGTGGAAGTCGGTCAGGGTGCAGCGATGGATGTGGCACACCTGGATTTCAGGAAGGCTTTCAGCATCATTCCACATAGAAGACTGTTAAACAAGCTGGTCTGCCTAGGAGTGGCCCAGAAAGTAGTAAACTGGGTAAGAAGTTGATTGAGCGGCAGGAGTCAGAGGGTGGTAGTAAATGGATTCCACTCAGGAGATGGCAAGATGACCAGTGGGGTGCCTCAGGGGTCAGTACTGGGCCTGGTCCTCTTCAATGTCTTTATTAGTGACATTGCAGAAGGGCTGGAAGGGAAAGTCTGCCTGTTTGCGGATGAGACAAAAATCTGCAACAGAGTGGACACATGGGGGGAGGCTGAAAAAATGAGGAATGATTTGCGGAAGTTAAAGGAATGGTCCAGTGTTTGGCAGCTGGATTTCAATGCTACAAAGTAGAAAATCATGCACTTGGGGCACAGAAACCTGGGAACTATGTACCAATTGGCAGGGGAGGTACTGGCAGTCACCAAATAGGAAAGGGACCTGGTGGTAATCATTAAAATGACCTAAAAGTAGCCAAGCGCAGTGAAAAGGCAGTGTGAAAGGCTAGTATAATGCTGGGGTGCAAATGAGGGGTATCACCAGTAGAAAGAAGGAGGTAGTGTTGCCCCTGTACAGGTCACTGCTAAGACCACACCTCAAGTATTGTGTCCAGTACTAGACGCTCCACCTATGGAAGGACATGGATAGAGTGGAGTAGGTACAGAGTTCGTCAACCAAAATAGTGCAGGCTTGTCCCAACCATGTTCATGCACTCTAGTGGGACCCAGAGGGGTGCAGCAAGGGGCAACTGACCCCAGTATTCGAAACCAAGGTTCAGAGAGTTGCACACCAATGGGGAACAAACAATAGCTCACTCGAAATTCTTAATCAAATTGTCATTTATTTGGCATAATGCTCAACTAGATGAGCCTCGGCCAGTACAGGTGGGTGAAGTGGCCAAAATTCGCTTTGAGAAGAGATTTGCGGAGTGATGCAGAATCTGTAAAGTAATCCACAATGCGAAGTGGAGTACTTTGCATCATAATGAAGAATGGGAAGTCCATTGAAACCAATTACTTTGCGTTGCTCCGCCTTCCCCAACCACTTCTGCATCAATTTTAATGTGAAGTACATAGAAATCAATGTACTTTGCATCGCTTCACCTTGTAATTGAGCTCCAAGGTGAATTTGTGATTCATGGGATTGCAGGTCACATGGTCTCTAGATTGTTCTGCACAGCCTCAGTTCTGGATAATGTGTTGTGTAGCGGTAGCTGGAGAGGAGACTGTTTGCTATCAGAGCTCTAAAAGCTGTTAAAAAAGCCTTTTCAATTCATTTTCTTTGCTCAAAATTTAGTACATCGCTTGTAGGAAACCCTCCTTTGTTCATATCATCTAGTGTTTATTGTTCGTGAGTGGATTTTGAATGTTAATTTAGAACTTTCAGTCTGTGTACTGACAGACACTTGAAGTGTGCTTTGGGGAAGGGGCATATCTGTGGTGTAGGTAGATTAACTGGGAGAAAACGGCAGTCTTTCTGTTTTGGTTATCTTTTTCTTGTTTAACTGTGTTAATGTACATACAGTAATATTTTAATTAATTCTTTTTTTGCTGATTGTTGTGGTGCTGCAGTGCATAATTTCAGTGAGTTTAAAGATTTGGTTATGTTAATGAAGTCTTCAATTTGCTGCGCATTACTTGTAGTGTGTGTGTGTGTGACGTGTGCCATCAAATCGGACACATTTTATTTTGCCACACAGTAATTGCAGCAGTGTGAACCTGCTATCCACTTCACCTGCGTGATTTTTTTTGTATTGCTTTGTGGTATCTTTACTGGTAGTAGACTGTTACTGTAGTGCACTACCCCACACCACCCCCGCCCCAACTGGCAAAAAGTATTCTTTTCCAGATTTGGATTTGTGACTTGTGAGCACTGATTAGGTGTTGTGCCTTTGCGTCTGCATCTCTTGAGTGCACAGCTCAATCTTAATCTGTCTGTGAGTTTGCATCTCTTTAGGGCCCAATCTCCATCTGTAACTTAAGTCACAGTTGTTCGTTTGGCTTCTGTTCAGAGTACTGGTGTGGTGCATATCTCTGCGTGAACCTTGTACTCATTGATGTGTATTTTAAAGTCAGGGAGATCATCACAAGTCACTCACGATACAAATCGCGTTCTTCATCTTCACGGTCACGATTCACGAATCACAAAACTGTACTTTTTTTGTAGTTAGTTCCATGTAAGCCTGTTTCGTGGTATCTCAGGTTTCGTATTCAATCACCATTGAACTCGTTGATATGAGTTTTCAAATCGGGTAGTTTTGTGTAGTACAGTTCAGGGAAGTACAGCCGTAGATATTGGTGTTCCCGTACAGTTTATTATCATTGGTCATGTCATACCAGACACTCATCACAACTCCGACTCCGAGACAAATCATGTTCTTCATCTTCATGGTCATGATTCATGATCACATCACGAATCACAAAACTAAGATTTTTTGTAGTTAGTTGCATGTAAGCCTATTTTGTAGTATCTTGGGTCTCGGCTTCAATCACCATTGTGCTCGTTGATATGAGTTTTCAAATCTGGTAGTTTTGTGAGGTACAGCCAGAGCTGGGAAGTACAGCTGTAGGTATTCACATTCTCATACAGTTTATTATCATTGGTCATGTCACACCAGACACTCATCACGAGACAAATCACGTTCTTCACGAATCACAGCGTTTAATTTTTTTTTTCAGTTCTGATGATACGCTGAAGACCTGTAAAGATGATCATAACATTGATGAATCTTTTTTAACTTTTTTTAAATAATGCCCCCCCCCCAAAAAAAATACTTACCTTCACTGGCTTGACAGTATTCCGACGCCAAAATTCCTCATCAAGCCTAAAATACACATCCCAAGTTCGACTGTATGACCTGTGCACAAAAAAAAAGCAATGATTACATGTATATATACATATATATATATATATAGAAAGAGAGAGAGAGAGAGAGAGATCTATCTATCTATCTATATTTATATATCTATATATAAATATATATATATAATATATATATATATATATATATATATATATATATATATATATATATATATATATAAAATATGGACATGAACATTTAAGGTCAACTCAGGTTCTGTGGAAAACCATGATGGTGCCAGGTACATTAACTTATCAAGGGTAGTATTAGTGTACACACAGAGGGCATCCTTTCTGTTGGGGGTCAGTGCAGCAGACATTGGGCAACCAACAGCATTATCACATCATCATGGACAGTTAACTCAATGGTCAGGTCATCCTTCTAGCATGTCATTTGGCAAGACACTGTGCATCAGTCCAGTCAGGTCAAGAAGCATTACATGAAATTCCAACAGCAGCAGCAAGGGACATACTGTAGTTCTTATTGGAGTGTGTGCACACATGACTGAGTGTGGCATGAATTAATGGAGACTTTTCTTTCCATTTTATGCTCTCATTTCTCTTCATCTGGAGTCGGGAATTTGCTGGGCACAAGACAGTAGTATTTTTGAGATGCACATTAATTCTGGGGACTGTGTGTGAACACTGCATGCATGACTGAGTGCGCCATTAATTCTGGGAGACTGCATTTCTTGTTATGCTCTCATTTCACTTCGTCAGCACTGGGGAATTTTCTGGACACAAGACAGTAGCTTTCTGGAGATGCACATTAATTCTGGTAACTGTGTGTGAGTGTGAACAAATAAATATTTTTGGAGCCTCAGTAATGTTTACTTTCTGTCGTGGTATCATGAAGTGTTTGTTAAAAAGCAGGACTGAACAGTGCAATAATACTGAGCTAAACTGCATGTGTGCAGTGTAATGTACTGTGTGTGCAGACACTTTCCAGCTTCTTGCAAACATATATATGATGACTTGTTCAAGTGTTTATGGTATAAAGAATAAAGATAAGAATATATAAAATATATTTTATTTGTACCATCAGCAGCAGCAGTGCAGTCGGTGGGCAGTGTGCACCTCAGTCAAAGTGCACACATGACTTTTAGGAGATCATAGCACTGCTCACTCCAGCTTTTCAAAAAATCGTACCCAACAGACATGAAATATTGCTGAGGCACCCAAAATATTTCACAGTGTACAGACATTATAAAGTCAGAAAATATATAACAGACCCAGTCAACTGCCACCACACTGTGCTATCACATTTCTTCTTTGCATTTTTTGTTCTGGACTAAGTGATGTCTTTCTAGTTTAGACTGGCAGTGACAGTTTTACAGCAAGTTGCTGTACACCTCAACACATCACCAGTGGTAGCACAGTGTGGTGGCAGTGGACTGGACCTGTTATACATTCCGACTTTATAATGTCTGTACATCATAAAATATTTGAGGTGCCTTAGTAATATTTTATGTCTGTTGGGTACAGTTTGTTGAAAAGCAGGAGTGAGCAGTGCTATGAATTGATCTCCTAAAAGTCATGTGTGCATTGTGACTGAGGTGCACACTGCCCACTGACTGCACCGAGACCTCTGAAGACATATTATATGGCTTTGTCCACTGCTGCTGATGGTACAAATAAAATATAAATTATATATTCTTATCTTTATTCTTTATATCATAAACACTGGAACAAGTCAGCATATATATGTTTGCAAGAAGCTGGACAGTGTCTGCACACAAAGGACATTACACTGCACACATGCAGTTTAGCACAGTATTATTGCACTGCTCAGTTCTGACTTTTAACAAACACTTCATGACAGAAAGTAAACATTACTGAGGCACCTAAAACATGTCAGGGTAAACATTCTTAACTTGGAATATAACAGAGCCACAAGAAGTACTCTGCACTATATGAACGGCTGCTGGTACACAATACCTGGCTCCAAAAGTGCAAGGCAAACACACAAAGCCACCACCCATACGAATACATGCCACAAAAAACATTCAATGATACTGCAACTTTATTGATGGCAAAACAAGGCACACACAAATGTCCACTGCACTTTGTCACTTAAGCCTTCATTAAGCACAGCACTGAAGGCCTAACCAGCAAAACACAAGGCTCATTACTGTGTGCCTTGTTTTGTCATAAATACAGTTGCAGTATGGGGACATGGGTAGAATACCTACGAATCTTGCTAAGTGCCATGTCTCTCTCTTATCAGCAGTGGTCAAAGCTTTTGTTCTTAAGCATTGGAAGGATGATATTACCTATAGTTATGACCAATGGCTGGGAGACTTTCTCCAGACCTTGGAGAGACTTAAGCAGCATATGTGGATGGAAGGGAAAAAGACAATATTTGACAAGAAATGGGGAGCCTTGGAG
This sequence comes from Neoceratodus forsteri, assembly GCA_016271365.2. Lineage (NCBI taxonomy): Eukaryota > Metazoa > Chordata > Ceratodontiformes > Ceratodontidae > Neoceratodus > Neoceratodus forsteri. The sequence continues at coordinate 1,454,901,722 of CM057450.1, read as the reverse complement.
GCAGTGTACTCATTGCAGTGGAAACGTCCTCGGGTCTGGATCTGTCTGTCTGAAGAGTAGTACCTGGTCTAGTTTACACAGGGCTAACCCTTCGGGGGGCGTCACTGTAGGTGAATTGGTGCTTAATTGCTGGGAAGCTTTGTATCTTCTTCTATACATCTCTCGCACTTGGTTGGAAGTTAAGCTTAAAGGTTTGGTCTTTTCTGGGTTGGGGGGTCGGGATTCTCTCTCTTTCCTAGGGGCACAGTTACTCAGGGACAGATGTAAATAGCAGCCGAACGTTTATGTTGGAAGTGAGGAAAGTCTGAGTAAGAATGGTCTGCTATCTTTGTGAGCATTTTATTGTAACTGTGTATGTATATAGTTGAGGGGTTGTACATAGTTTTCACTTCCAGTTTGGGGAGGTGGGCCCGGGGTAATGCCTCGGGATATATGTGTATATGTCCTTGTCTTGAAAATTATTGCATAACTTCAATAAAGAAGGTTGCAAAAAAAAATAAATACAGTTGCAGTAGCAGTGAAACTTTCTATTCATGTGGAGTTATGGATTTATGGTTTTGTTAAAGGGGTAGTCCACACAAAATAAAAAAAAAAACATATGTTATACAGAGCACTTCTGATTTGTATGTAAAGTCCTACTGCATCCTTCCCTCTGTCAGCTATTAGGAATTTTATACTAAATTAGCCTGCTACCTTTATGGTAGTTTTATGAGCCCTGTGGATTTTCTTCATGTAAAATCAGTTTATTGCCTTCATCGCTCCAACATTGCACTCTGTGTCATGTGACTGTGATGTAGCATAGCCCATAGATTTACCATATGCACAACAACAGAGCTGTGTAACTGTTCTTATGCAGTGACACCAAGTGGCAACTGTTACACTTTAGCATGCACCTCAGAGGTGAGTGGGGTTTCTGTACGAAAACTGCTAGTCAGTTACACAGCTCTGCTGTTGTGAACTGTGCATTTGGTAACTCAATGGACTATGCTACATCACAGTCACATGACACAGGGTGCATTGTCAGAGTGATAAAGGCAATAAAGCAATTTAACATGAAGACACAATTTAGTAGTTTAGTAAAAACTCCTAATAGCAGACAGAGGGAAGGACACACTAGGCAAGTGACTTTACATGTACATCAAAATGTTCTGCATAACATATGCTGTTTCAAATTTGGGTTGGACTACTCCTTTAGATGACATAATGATGGCAGGGACAAACCATTTTAACTTAAAACAAGGAAAACTAAAATAGTGCACACACACTTAACAGAAGGAAGGGGGTCAGGATACAAAGTGTCATGCATGCAGAAGACAAGAAAAAAGTGCATAATTAGATACAGGGGGTGGTGGGGGAATACATTTTTATGACACAGCAGGCAGAGTGGGGGGGCACATGATGGGAGGAAAAAAAACTAGTGTGGGATACCATGATGGTCCAGCAGCAGTTGGAGCATGGACATCAGCTGCAATTGATGGCCCTCTATCCACTTCAACTGCTGTTTGACAGCACTCACCCTTTCATTTGTCATGTCCACAGCACTCCAGAGAACTGCAATGTCTGCCTGAGTTACAGGCAGTTCTCTGGGGTCCACAGGTGCTACAGCTGCTGCTGGTGGTGGGGGTAGTGCTGGTGGAGCAGCAGGTGCTGCCTTGGCCCTCCTCATCATCATAGGGCCACACACAGCCACACCCTCTGCCACAGAAGGGCCAGCAGGTGCAGGCCTGGCCCGTTCTGTGGCAGCCTGCCACTCCACTGGGGGATGGTTGATCATGTGGATGCGCTGGCCCCCAGTCCCCAAGTGAGTCCCCCAAGGGCCACAGTGCACCTCCACCCTACAAATGTGGCACCTGACCAGGCTGCCATTCCCCCCCAACACAATCAAAAAACTCCCAAACCAGGGAGGTGCGGGGAGGACCAGGCACAGGTGGGGGGGCAGATGCACTGGCAGCCTGGTCACGGTGCTGAGGCTCCACACTTGGGGCCGGGAGCACAGGCACATCCTGCTCAGGATGAACTGGAGCTGGTGTTGGTGGTGGTGGTGCTGCTGCCTGAACCAGACACACACCCACACTTGCGCACTCCTCCCTGCCCATGCTGTGGTCCTGGAACTGCCCCCACCCCAGACATTCCCTGACCTTGCTCCACCTCTGCTCGACTCAGTTGACTGCCCTCCCTCAGTCCGAACAACGACACAAAACAGTCACACACAACACAGGCACACACACACAGTCAGACACAGACAAACAACAACTTATAAAAGTAAGAAAAAAAGAAATTTGCAGGAACAAATTAAGTAAAAAAAAAAAGAGTCTACACAAAACACAAACAAATGTAGCTTTTAAAGAAGCTGTTGGGTCTCTCTCTCTCACTCTTTCTCTAAATCTCCTAACTGCTCTCACAATCTCAGTGCCTCCTCTCTCTCCCTCTGCACAGGAGAAAGGGAAAATATCTCCTTGCATGAGTCACTTCCTTTCTGCCTGGCTAAAGCATGTGATTTACAGTACTGTAAGCCATGTGATGTGTGGGGGGCTGCCAATAGATTTGTCACTCCATCTTACTTCACGTTAAGGCGGAATGACAACGCAAAGTAATAATTACAAGACAAAGTGAGCCTTTCATATTGGCCATTCCGCGTAGTGGAATGGCAACGTGAAGTGCCCAGTGACGAAATTTAAATTTGCTGCATCTCTATCGGCCAATCACCCAAGTGGAACAACTCCAGTGCTTCACCTTTAAACAAGGCTTCATTGTTTGTTCCCCATTGTTGTGCAGCTCTCTGGACCTTGGTTCAAAATGCTGCGAGGACTGCATCAAAAGCCCTATGAGGAGAGACTAAGAGAACTGAATATGTACTCGCTGGAGGATAGAAGGGAAAGGGGGGTATGATACAAACATTCAAGTAAATAAGTATTAATAAGGTACAGGAAGGTATCATTTTCCACAGAAAGGCAGACTTGTGGACAAGGGATCATGCTATGAAGCTGGAGTGGGGAGGCTTAGAGGGGATGTGAGCAAATATTTCTTGACAGAGAGGCTGGTGGAGGCCTGGAACAGCCTCCCAGTGGAGGTGATAGGTGCCAGAACAGTTGTAGAATTCAAGCATGCATGGGACAAATACAAAGGGACCTTGGAAGGAACACAAGGGGGGGGCCCGGAGATTGTGATGGGGCTGCAATGCACAAGAAGGAGGGAAAATGGGAAGACTGTATGGGTCATAGAGGTCTTTATCTGCTGACGACTTCTATATTTCTATGTAAACTCGAAGCTAGGACTTGCTTATAAAATCAGGCATGCTCTGACTCCTGCCACTAGGTTAGTTATAACCCAAGATGTCTTGCGGCCTAGTCTCACTTATGCTCTGGTATCCTTCTCGGAGTTTAACAAATATATAATGAATAAATGGGACACCTGCTATAATAGTATCTGTCACTTTGCCCTACCTGTGCCCTGGCTGAGCCACCATTACTCCCTTTACTCAAACCTAGGCTGGCTCTCCCCATCCTCATGTCCTCTCCTCACCGTTGGCTGTACTATTGACAAAATCATCAAAACAGGTACACCTGTTACACTTGCTAGCATCTTTGATTGAACAAAGCAGGCTTACCCATTATGGTCCAAAAGCATGTCATTACTGGTTGCACCAAAATGCATTTCAAAAATGGGATAGCAGGCCTTTTCAGTCTTTGCCCCTAAACTCTGAAATTCACTACTACTGAACCTCAAGTTTGCATAGACTCACCTGTTTTTTAAGAATGAGCTTTATAAGTTTCTCCTATCCTTGGGTAAGTGTTCATGTAATTGACTCCTATTTCTGCCAAAGTTTTCTGTGCATCATGTATGCCTGTTTGTCAGACTGTAACTCCAACTGCAACTCTGTGTCACCCAAATTGTTGACAAAGGTCTCGTCATTCCTGTACTGCTTTTGTTCAATGCACCTTAGAGTCTGTGTAACATATTCTTTACTTAACGTTTGTACTTCTCCCAGGTCATGCATAAAAATAGGCATTGTATTTGTCTAGTGCAAATACATAATAAACAAAAACTAAATAAATAAAATTATCATGATATAAATGTGATGTGTTGGTTCTTAAGTCGATATCCAGGTACTTCATTTTGTCTGCATTCCACTTCAATGAGAAATCATGCTGAAAGGACAGGGGAGGGTCAAAATCAGATTTAAGAACCTCTGTTTTCGTATTATTGTGCTTGTATCCCGAGAGGGTGGAGTATTCTTGAACCACTTCTTGTACACAGAGGAGAAAGGCTAGGGGATATGTTAAATATAAAAGCACATCATTGGCACTGAGTGCAATTCTATACTCATGCTCTCCCACTGTTACTTGATTTAGCAGTGCATCCTGGCAGATGGCCTCTGCCAGGGGCTTGATATATAATGCAGATAACATCAGTAAAGGGGGGTGGCCCTTCCTTGTCCTCCTGCCCAGTCAGAACCCTACTGAAAGATGACGATGGGCTCCCACAAAAGCCTGTGTAACCACATAGAGGGCTTGTATACATTGTATAAAGGGGAAGGTAAAAAACAATCCTGGCAATGACCCTGTATAGAAATCACCAGTCAGCTTGATCAGATGCTCTTTCAGCGTCTATACTCACAGCCAATGTCTTGGTTTGTGAGAGATGGTCAATGATATGTTGGGTCCACCAGACATTATCTGGCCCCTGTCTACCTGCAACAAAACAAGTCTGGTCTAGACCTCTCAGGCCCAGGCCAGGACAATAAGTTCTAATCGACGTGTTAGTATGGCTGTGAAAAATTAATAGTCTGCATTTAGGATAGAGATGAGGTGAAGTGAAGGGTATGGGGTAGGGTCCTCTCTGGGCTGGGTAAGGACCAATTTGACCATGTAAAACCATGACAGTGTCAATACCCCCTCCTCTGCCATGGCCACATGATAAGCTGATCTTAATAGTGAGACTGTGTCCTTTCTGAACCATTTATAAAATTCAGCAGGAAAGCCTTCAGAACCATGGGATTTCCCCATTTTACTCTGCTTAATTTCCTCTATAATCTTCTCCCTCTGATAGGTGCTGTCAGGGCCTTGTTTTGTTCCTGAGTAACCTGAGGAAGCTTTAGTCTGCTTAGGTATGCATCAATATCTGCTGTAGAACTTCCCTATTTCATGAAATATAAATTAGAGTAATGCTATTGAAAGACTTTAGATATCGTCCCCACCCCTCCTCCTTGCTGCCCATGAACCAAACAGTTGTTCTTAGATATACAGGGCCTGGTTTTGTAAGTGCATAATCTGCAGGCAAGTCATTTCAATTGTCTAGGCCCTCCCTCATAGCAATGCTGTGGCAGGTATCATAGATTGTGCTCCATCTTATAGTCTAGCAGCTGATTTAGGTCTTTTTTAACTGCATTAATTCCCTCACCCTTTGTTCAAATTAGTCTGCTGCAGGAGTTCCAATTTCAATATTTTATTTAGCAATAACCTTTGCTTCTCTAATCTTGCATTTTTCTGTCATGCTGCAATAGATATTAATTGTCATCTGATGTGGTTTCTCATAAGATAACTGAGGCAATATCCAGGGATTTGTTCTAACTGCTTGCTGAATGAAGTTGGAGACTTTTTTCTTAACAACAGAGTCTTGTAGCCTCGAAACATTAAGCCTCCAAAATGATGATTTTCTCTGCATATGTAGGTCCACCTGTAGGGTGACAGGGGCATGATCAGAGAGTCTCATAAGTACCACTATACAGGACTGTATTTTATCCAGGTAGTCTTTAGCATCCAAAAAGATATCCAGCCAGGAATCTGATGGGAATCTGGTGGGAATAAAATGTAAACCCCTTTGTTTGTCCATGTAGGAAGTGCCCCATGTCAACATAGTCCAATTCAGTGAGATGTGATTTGATCCATTTCGCAGCCACATGTGCCTGGCGGGTATCTGTGATGTGCTATCCACCTGTGGGAAGAAATTTAAATTGGAATACCCCCACAAACCAATACCCCTTCAGACATCTCAGATAGGAGCAAAAACAAATTATGGAAAAGCTGTAATCTGCAGCTGATGAGGCAGATACTGAGACTAGTGCGAGGGTCTGGCCATTATACAGTGGTAGTTACAAAAAAGTTGACTGGTACTATGGCATTTTCCATCAATCGGGGAAAAAAATACTGCAGACTTACCACATACTGCAGAAAAAAAACAATGTTATTCAATGCATTTTTTACAGCAGTAAATCATGGTTGACAGAAAATACCATGGTACCAGTCAACTTTTTTGTAACTACCACTGGAGGCAGCCTTAAGAAGGGCAAATTGACCTTCCCTGTTAGCATGGACTTCCTTGATATCAAAAGAAACCATGTTGGGGATCAAAACTGCCACCCCTCTCCTCCTCCCAGCATGGCCAGGTATTCATAGTCAGTGGGATTACTTACTCCTTCTACAGTACTGTGAGACCTAGTCACATTGGAATAGCCAAAATTCATCCTTCATGTGCACCAGCCATTTTCTTCCCCCAATATGTCTTTCTGAGTACCTCTTATTCCTAGACTTGCAATTACATAACGCTGTTTGGACAGTCAGTTGACGAGATGTGATTCTTTTATAACCTGACTTCAGGTTAGAAATGTTGACACACTGTGCTTCCTTGCTCCAGCTGGGAAGTCTACTGCTCTTGTGCTACCCAGCTCAGCTGTCCATTCCTTTGTGAAACTATGCATCTAACTCCAGCAACAGGTGACCCCCTGAACTAGCTGTCTTTCCTGTCCCATCTTTTAATGTGAATCCCCAGACTTCATGTTCCTTGAAAAGATCAGCACCCCCTCCCTCTCATCACAACTGCAACACATACTGAGCATGCAGACATTCCTTGAACCACAGTGTCCTCTAACTTGCCAGAAAAAGAAGACCCTTCACCTTTTAACAGAATCTTTAAAAAGGTTACCTTGTCTAAGTGATGCAGCTGTCATTCCTCACAAGTCCCAGGATCATGACAGTCTTGTAGGCAATCCTTCTAAACATCTGAACATCTTCTTCCTTAGGAACATCTCATTCAGTAAATGGCATCCTCATGTCATCAGGACTTGTACTCCCTATCACAATGCACACAACAGTCAGCTAATCCTTCTACATGCAGTGCTTAACTATGGATCACACTCATCTGACCTGTACTGCAGACAGGCAAATCACCATACGTGCATTAGCATAACGGTTCTGCAATTCCTCTCCAACCATCCAGTTACTTTTACAATAGAGTCCTCCATAAATCCAACACTATTACTACTCTGTATCAGTAGCTTTTTCCTTTCTCTTACATGGCAGGCCACGCACCCACTCGCCAGCTCTTCCTGCATACCACCACTGAGGCACTTTTGCCACTGGTACCACTGGAATGATACTTCTGGTAGCCATCTGTCAACTCCATCCTTAGGGCATACCACCTTTCCCCTTCCCCCCTCCCCCTCCCCCTCCTGTACACTACCAGTATTCTTCCTCCTCTCTATTTTTCAGCACTCAGCCACCCCTCCTCCTACGGAACTCCTACCTATACCCCTGCCTGTCCACTGTCACGTTCTTTTACTGAAACAGACTTGCTGATAATGCCTATCTACCTTGGCTGCTCTGTGAAAAATAACTGATTGTTGCCCCACTCCTAGGACTCCCACTAATACTCCTGCCTGTCCTCCATCACCTTCTTCACTGAAACAGATTTTCTGACAATGCCTTTCTACCTTGGCTGCTCTTTAAAATATACCTGATTGTTATCCCTACTCCTGGAGAATTTTGTAACTACCTCATACTTGAGATTGTTATTGACATTGTTATTGTTGTGTTAAACTCTTTTTGTTCTTGTTACCTGATATGGAACCTTTGTAAATGAGCATCTTGCTCAAAGGTTGTTTCCAAAGAATGAAAATAAATAAATAAATAAATAAATAAATAAATAAATAAATAAATATGGCTGAGAAATATTCACTGATATGGCTTCCACATAATCACAAAATTCCACTTTAAGTACTGATGTCATTTTGCCATTTTTGGTAGCTTATAACATTGAAGAGATTAGTAAAATTCACACACACACACACCCACACACACACAATCTCCCTTTTATAGTCTATGACCCTAACTAATTTAATGGCATTGCATTCTTTATTTTAGAGTTGGAGGAATTTATAATGTTGGAATTTGCATACTTGAAAAATGTTATTTAAAAAGTTCTGAAAGTCTAGCTACTTATAGATTAGTCCCCTTTAAAGCAGGAAATGTGAAATATGGAAAATGTCACCATGTGGTATAGTAGTATGAATGTTTCAAATTTGATTACATTTGAATAGATAGTTTTAAAATGAGACCAAAATAACAGATATTTAAATTTCCCCAAAATGTTTGGTAGCCTATAATTCAGTCCCCTTTAAAGGTAGGAATTTCAAACTAGGTACACATATACACGTGGTATGGATATGTATACATGTAATATTTATATGAGTGCTTTTAAAATGATATTGGAATAACAGAAATTTTAGTTTTGGCAAAATATTTTGTTGCCCATAACACAGCCCCATTAAAGAAGAAGAATCAGCATTTATATAAAGCTTTTCATACACAGTATCCCAAAGCACTTTACAAGCAATGCTAGACTGGTAGTGAAGTGACTGAATGTGTGGTGGTGGCCATATCGCACATCATCACCCACAGCCTGGATAATTGCATGAACTAGTTTATGGGAAGGAGAATGTTGGCCAGGACACCAGGAATGCTCCCTGCTCATTGCAAAGAGTGCCCTGGGTTCTTTTACTGCCACATGGACACCCACCAGGATGGGAAGAAGGGACCTCGGTTTAACATCTCATCCGAAAGATGGCACACCCCAGCAGTACAGCACCCCCAATACTGCACTTGGATGCCAGCGATTATTAGGTACAAGTCTAGTCCTGGTGTGGGACAAGAACCCACGACCTTCTGGTCCAGAGGCGGATGTGCTACCAACTGAGCCATGCTGATATGCTGAAAGCAATAAAATTTGTTAGTGATTATATAGTTTTTCTCAGTAGTAACATTTGTTTGGCAAAAATATCAAGAAACACATTATTGTTTTCATTTCCCTTCATTCCTGAACCAAAATATGGAATTTTGATTTTTTTAAATATTCCCACATCTGTGGCATGCCTGCCATTAAAAAAATAAATACCTTGTAACAGTGTTCTGTTGTTTACCATCATAAACATGTGGTAGCACCATCCTAATACATTTACAGTGTGAATCTAGCATGTACATTCAAAAGGCAACATCAGCAGACAAAAGTTTTAAAATCTGCAAGTGGCAGCCATCTTTAATGATACAATTCATTATTACATTAGCTATAATATCTGTTTTACCAATATCTGAGAAAACTAAAAATGTACTAAGCACGAACCTTAGAAACTCAGAAATAAATTTTTGCTGAAAAAAAGCTACATGTTGAAATTGTTTCCTAACAGACATTGCTGCTGTAAAACTTGAAGCCTAAAACTTGGTACTTGGTAAATAACCCATGTAAGGTTTATACATTAGGAGGTGAACAATTATCTGTTACAAACTTAGAAAAGGACCTTGGGGTCATGGTTTCCAGTGACCTGAAGGTGGGAAGACCATGTGAAAAGAAAGTGCAAAAAGCCAATGGCATCTTTGGATGCATAGGCAGGGGCATCACAAGCAGAAAGTGTGAAGTGATAATCCCACTATACAGATCCTTGGTGAGGCCTCATCTGGAGTATGCATCCAGTTCTGGAGACCTCACCTAAAAAAGGATATTGACCAGTTGAAGACAGTGCAAAGAAAAGCCACAAAAATGGTTGAGGGCCTCCACCAGGTACCCTATGAGGATAGACTTAAAAAACTGAATATATACTCCCTGGAACAGAGAATAGGGTAGACATGATAGAAACATTTAAATACCTTAAAGGAATCAACTCAGTGCAGGATCAGAGCCTATTCAAAGAAAACAAGGAACAAAGAACTAGAGGCCACAACATGTGCCTAATAGAAGGCACATTTAGGACTATCAGGAAGTTCTTCTTCACTGAGAGGGTGGTAGAGCCTTGGAACAGGCTACCATAAGAGGTGGTGGGGTCAAAGACATTTAGGGAATTCAAACTTTCTTGGAATAGGCATTGCAGTGGGGAGGTATTCATATGGGAAGACTAGATGGATCACACGGTCTCCATCTGCTGGCACATTCTTATGTACTCATACCGATGTTGTATAGTTCTCTAAATCCTGAAACTATGGAAAATTTGAATAAGAAATTTAAAAAATTAGATGGAAATAACTTAAAATTACATTTCAAAGAAATGTTTGGCCATCTAAAACTGACCCCTTTAGAGCTAGGAATATGAAACTTGGTACATATATGCTTGTGATTTGTACCTGTATACCACCACAATTTGGATGTGTACTTTTAAAATTAGATCAAAATAATTGAAATTCAAAGTCTGGCACAATTCCACAGAACTGACATGCAAATTGTATGAAATTTCATGGAACTGGAATGGTAATTCCACCTGTATTCTGCCAACAGAATCTGGCATTCTGCGCAGTTCTAACTCAGACTCAAGCATCACTTTGTTGATCAGTCAGATTCCCAAGAACAGAAAGACAAAGATTTGAGAAATGGATTGGATAGACAGTATAATAGTAACTAAGTAATATCTTTATTGTTCAGCTTAAAAGCCATTACAATTTCCTATACAGAAGTTACAGTTAAAAACATTTTTTAAAAACATACACTAACAGGTACAGCCATACAATAAATACCTAAAGTGCATATTCAAATGCTCAATAAATATATTGTTTTCCTTTCAGAGTAGACAAATAAATTTAATTAAAATGCAATATGAGCACAAATTAACTTGCCCTTATTTATCTTAGCTACTTTAATCAGCCTGTTTTATTTTTTTCTTCATCTTCCCTATTGCCAGAAAGTAGTTTGCCATCCTCTTGATTATATCCTCATCATTTGTGTTCATAATAATATGTGTTAACAGTTCTACCTGTTGTATCATATTGAGAATCTATGTATGGAATAAGCCAATAGTTCCGAGTTTTGCTATACCATGGACAATGCCATAGTTCATGTAAAAGGTCTTCTTTGCCACCATGGGGACATGAACAATTTTGGCCATTCGGTAAATTTTCCCTGTATCCAGCTAGCAAAACATTGCTTGGAAATAATTCAAACTTCTAGCACATATAGTTTTTCCTTAATACAGATCTGTCAAAACTATAAGGTATGTTTTATATTCCATTGCATTAATGTTTTGTGTGTACCAAAGTGAATATTTTGAATTCTCATTTAATTGTAAGTCTTTTTGTATCCAATAGTTATTTACTTTATTCTTTATATATTTCTTATATGCCACACTTAGCTTAACATTCTTATTTAAATAATGTAGGCATACTTATAGGTCATACCTTTCCAGTAAAACCAATATTGTTTTATGCCACTCAGACATCCTAACAAGGACCAGTTTTGTTTTTCACTCATGCATTTGTACTCTAATCTGTGGGGCTCCAACCTAGTTATATGTAGCCAAAAATTTAGTTTCCTTGTGTTTGCGAGTGCATTTATTATTTCTAGGCCTAATTCTGCTCACAGATAACTTGCCGGGTATGAGTGTCTAAGGGCAAGTGTTTTCCTCAATAATTTATGTATAGGAGGGTGCTGGAGAGTCGATCTCCAGACAGGAAGCTTTTCCTGAACACACTACACTTTGGTGCTATTTAAACAAAAAAATAAGACTTTTCAAACTTAACAAACTCTCATTTTTTTCTGGTGGCTTATTTACAAGAGTTCAGCAACTATCGTTTGAGCCTAAATTCAACATGGGGAAGAAACAAGGCTCAACTCTGGCAGCTTCAAAGCCCAACACTGCTAAAACGGGGAAGACTGAATTAACCTTGTGCTCTGAAATGGATTCTGCAGCAGGGACTTTGGCGGGTCCGCCATGGCAGCAGATGCTAGCAACCATGAAATCCATGGATGTAAAAATGGAAGAGACACTGGCCAGACTCACAAAACATGATTCTGAATTGGTGGAATTAACAGGCATTGTTGCTGAGTGTGAAAAAAGATTCCTGACTACCCAAGCGACAGTAGCTAATATGACGCAGGAAAACATGCAGCTCCAGGTCAGGCTAGAGGCCCTGGAAAATGAAGTACAGGTGGGCAATCTTCACTTTGTAGGCATGCCCGAAGGTGCTGAGGGATTTAACTTACTATCATTCTTGGTGGACTGGCTACAAGCTTTGATTTCTACTCTAAGTGGTTTTGACTGGCACAACCTCAGAAGATCGTATTGGGTTAACCCAAGAGTCAGGCCTACAGACATTAACATACCTCGTACGATTCTAGTGAGGAGCCGAGATTCAGGATTTGGTCCTGTCGCCAGTGCGGGCAGCCTACCTGCTTACCATAAATGACTTGGATGTGAAGTGCTTTCCAGACCTTTCATTCTAGACCCAGGCTTGCAGAAATAGATTTGATGGAGTCTATCAGAAATTAAGGGCACTCGGCATCATCCATTCCTTTCTATTGCCAGCATGTTTACGGATTGCATATGCTGGGAGATCATGGCAGTTCTCAAAGCAGAAGGATGCTGGGCAATGGCTGGAGAGGACTGAGAAGGAGTTCACCTCTTGGAAGAGATCCAGTTTAGATGAGGAGTTTACTGGAGAAGAGTCGGGTGAGGACTGATTTAAACTGAACAATTGCTGCAACTCCTTACCACTATTATGGTTGACTGGGACAATCGGGACATTGAAATGGGTTTCAGCTCATTTCTAGTGACTCAAATTTGTTAAATTGCTTTATTTTTCCCCAGTTTAGAGTAAGGTAGGATTTTTAAATTGTATTATGGAAAGGGGCCTTAGTGCAGGACACTTAGGTTCTTATGGTGATTAGCACCATTCTTGGATATTTTTCTCTCCTGCTGTAACTTGGGGGAAAAGTATTAAGCCCTGATACCTTGGTTCAGCCTCAGCAAGTCAGCTTGCCTGTTGTATCAACTTGGATTTAATATGTTTTTGAGGTGGAGATGCTTGACATCCCCCAAAGTTCATATTTGCAATGCTTGGGAGTATTAATAGAATGGTTTATATGGCTAACATTGTGTAGTATGCTTAAGGGAGCACAATTATTCCTATTTTTGTACACCAAACTGTGAAATGGATAAATAGCAGTTCACAGAGACTACAGTTAACATGTCTTTATAAATTCTACCTAAACCGAGGACTCTCCATAGCCATTGAGATGGCTGGCATTTTGAGAAAAAATGTGGGTTAAATATACTTAATATGGAACGCCCCCCTTCCTATTGTAGTAGATTGCAGGGAATGTATAAATGTTTACTGCTGTAATGATTATGTGTATTCAACCAGGTCTACCTTGTAAATGAGCTTTCTTAAAGGTGTTCCACCTGGTAAAATAAAGATTGATTGATTGACTGATTGATTGATTGATTGAAATGCTTATCAACTGTCTGATTAGCTGTATTGCTAAATCTGCTTATGTCAATTGCCCTGTATGAAGTATTATGTACTTGTTTTTATTCAAAACAATAAACATAAAGTTTAATAACAAAACAATAAACATAAAGTTTAAAAAAAAATAATTTGTGTATAGGCAACATCGGGCTATCTCTGTTTGTCACATCCCATATTTCAATCCTGTACAATAGTTGAGTCAAATATTTTGCGTGTATAGCATCCAATAATGGTTTTATGGGGAGGCCCCATACACAAAGTTGAATCTGCCTAAGGCAGTTGCCATTTTCCTTGCTGTTTATTCAACTTTTTCCACATGGCTCCTCCAGGAGCCAGTTGCCTGATGTAGTAGGCCAAGATATGTATATGTTTTTGTTATATTTAGTTTGTTTTGTCCTAGTTTCCAGAGTTTTTCCCTTTACCCTTACCAAGGACCATTACATGAGTTTTTGACAAACTAACTTGTAATTTAAGCATCTTCGTATGTTGTTCCAAAGAATCAAGTTTTTTTTCTGGAGATTGTTCTTTGATAAGGCCAGTAATATGATGTTGTCCGCGTAAGCCAAAATCGGACATGACGTGTCCTGTATTTTTGGGAAATCAGAGATTGTTTATGCTATTTCTTTTATCAGATTTTCTATATATATAGACTAAAGAGTGTTGCCATTAAAATGCATCCTAGTCATACACATCTGTTTACATATATGGGTGCAAACAAAGCCCCATGAGTGCCATACCACACTTTTGCCCAATTGCCATCATAAAAGTTGCTAGTTATATTAACCAGTTGTGGGTCAATTCCTCTTTAAATCATTATTTTCCAAAGTATATTTCTTGACACTGTATTAAATGCTGACGCTAAGTCAACTAAGCTGCATATAGTCTTTGTTTCCTTAGTTTAATGTATTTCTCTACCAGATGATTTATTATAAAGAAGTTTCCTATAATAGTATGGTACCTTCTGAACCCCACTTGGTATTTGCTTAAACCTCCTGTCATTTTTATTTGATGCATTAATTTTCCAAGTATGATTTTTGAGAAAATCTTTAAACTGACATCAAGGAGGCTAATAGTAGGGCTGTGCATGGGCTGAATAGTATTTTCCAAATACCACGAATAGTAGGCGTCCCGAATATTTGGATGCATTTCCCAAATAGTTCACTATTCGGCCACTATTTGGGAACTACTTTTTGGTGAGATTTCCAAGTCTCGCAGAGCTTTGCTGGCCAATCAAAAGCTGTTTCTGGAGCTTGAAGGCAAGCACACCATGTGACTTCCTCACTCTGAGCTGGTAGAAGACAGGAGACAGTGGTTTCTGAGAGCTAGCTCTGCAGTACTTCTGAGATCATAAACTTGCCAAAGTGCCAAAAAAGAAATAGTTTTTTGCTCCACAGGAGTTTTTGAGTCAGTGTAATTTGTTTGATTAGTGTGAGAAAAGCTATGTTTGGCTTTCTGACAGGTATTTTTGTCTTTATTGCTGTACTAGGAAAGCTGTCTGCTAACACCCTTCTCTGCTGCTCTCTGACTTGGCTCCAGTGCAATTTTTTTTGGGGGGGTGAAGCACATTTTATTTTTGTGGTTTTTTTTTTTGCTTGTTGTCTGATCAAAGACTTGGTTCCTTGGAGAACTGATGTGGATGTCTGCTAACTCCCCCTCCTGTAGGGCACTGCTTATGATTTGCCTATATGTGCATAATATTTGATTTTGTGAGACTTTACCCTGCATGTTCATGCTTAATATATTTTTTCATGAGGCTGGGCCCCGCGTGTGCACAGCTGTGTGCACACAGTTTTTGAAATAAACTTCTTCAGTTCTAAGCCAGTCAGGCTTGACTCTTTGAATTATTATTGTTAGTCCTCTGGTTCCAGGCTTGCATCCCTGTACAAATGAGAAGTGTGTTGTCTGACTCCCCCAAACTTCCACAGCCCACCACACACAGTTAACCCATACATATGAAATATATCCCCCCCTGAGTCTTTGCCTTGTGTATGCACAGCTGTGCACATGGGTTATTTTGTTGTTGTTGTTGTTGTTTGTTAATTAAACCATTGCACTTAGTGGGGCAGGCTTGTCTCACTGAGTTGACTGTATGTCATCTGTCAGTTCATTGTGTGGTTCCATGTTTGACTAAAAAGGTTGCCCTGTTCTTCCCCCTTCTTAGTAGTAGTGGTTTTTATTTGCTGCTGCTTTTTTGTGATACAGTATAACTGCTAAGGTTGTCATGAGTATTACTGTAGTTCCACAAACACTAAATAAAGAATCACACACAAAGTCACTACCAAGTAAGTGTTTGTGTTTTACACAGTAACCACTAGTGACCTGATCCACCATGTCTTTTGCAAGCTTGCAAACATACTTGGTCCAGCCCCAGCAAAGCTTCTGCACCACTGTCCCCAAGTAGTGAGGGACAGGATGATAGACCCACAAATGTACAGCATGTCCTGGCAATTACTGCCAGTGTTATTCCTGGGCTGCCAAACCCTCAAACAATCTATGTAGAACAAAGAAAGTACTCGGAAGGGGGTGCAGTAACAAAATACAGTTAAGAGCAGTGGAGCATAAAGTTGCCAATACAGTTATTTGTTCTAAGGCTGGAGGATGCCAATAAAGCCCTGGTACTTTGACCAGAACCTGGTCTTTGTCAGGGGGCATGTCAGCAACATACAAACATACTATGAATATACAACACTTAAAGAAACACACACCATAAATAAGTGAAGTTAAAATAAATGAGACTGAGATGCCTTTGTAACAAAACAATCCAAAACTAACATGCCCAAGGATGAAACACTGCATCAAGATTATAAAGCATAGTTCATACAGTGGCACCAGACAGTATGCAATGCAATATCTTGCAAAATTACTGCAAAATGCTGCAGTATGCTGCAAGAAGCAGTGTAATTCAATGGCAATTAAGCCCTCTAGTCATCCAATATTTTGCGATGTAATTTACTGCAAAGTATTGATTTGCATCTTGTTTTGCTCAACTGTATATTATTGATACATAATATAATTCCAGAGAAGGTGTGAGATAGACTACATAGACAATTACAGATGGGTGTCTGTCTGTATTTGGCAGGCTCAAATATCTTTCTCCCCAAGCAAGTCTTTTAGTTCTTGTAACACTGGGAATAGTACTACTACTACTACTACTAATACCACGAGTAGTAGTACTACTACTACTAGGGTCACCACCTGTTCAGTCTGTATGTTCACTGTCACATCCTGTTGTGTAGTAGTAGGAGGGTATTGGAGCATACATGCTTTGTGCAGGAAGCAGCAGACACCACCACCAGTGTTCCCACTGCTACCACTATGGCTGCTTCATCCACAGCCAGTGTGCTTCCCACCACCACCGGTGCCATTCTTGCAGCAGCCACCCTTTCAGCTTTCACCACTACAGCAGCCAGTGTTAATACTATTCCTAAGCCCATGGCCAAAGCACCTTCTACCCCATGACTGTGACCATGAACACCTTCCAGTGCTGACCCAATGCAATGCTTGATACTGTTTTTGGAGTGTTATGTGTGTGGGTGTGGTGAATTGCGTGTGCCACATGTATCTTGTGTTGCATCAGTGAGAGCTCTATGTTGTTAGTTGAAGTATTGTTGAGGTGTATATGGTACACCAGGTTCAATGGGTGATTAATGGTGTTGTTGAAGTGCTTTTTTTTAAGCTATCCCTAAAAACACCTTTTCTGGCTGAATACCTAATACCTGGGACCCGAATACTGAATATCTGGCTGAATATTGGGGAAAAGATATTCGTACAGCCGTAGCTAATAGGCCTGTACATTAAAAGGCCTGTTAAATTCCCTTTCTTATGGATTGGGACTATTATGGTTCCTTTCCATGTAGGTGGTAAAAAGTTTTCTATAATACATTTATTAAAAAATACGGTCAGTGTACTGGCCCATAGCTGTACTTTGGATAAATATACTTCTGATGGCATAAGATCAGGGCTGGTGCATTGTTCATTTTAGGTGTTTTTATTGCTAAGCAGACATCAGAGCACATAATCAGAATGTTATTTACTGAAACCTGGCTAGATGGGGTATGATTACTTGTTGTAGCTGCATCATAGAATATCCCAGTGGCTGCATCATAGAATATCCCATGTCTTGCAGCATACTATCCTAGTTCTTATGATGATGTTTTTATATTTTTTACGCTGTTTATTAATTTTTTTATACTCTTGTTGGTCTCCAGATAAGTTACAGTAGTTTTTCTTATTTGTGTTGTTATTAAAGCTTTATATCTCACACAATCTTTGTCAGACTAGGAATTTAGTTGCTTTTTCATCAGGTTATAGCAAATTTGTTTGTATATTTTCTGACCAACTATGCTATGTAGACTATTAATCATGGTTCAGAATTTCTACACATAAGAGTATTCGACTGACCACAAGATGGAGATTCCATTTTTTCTTGAATTAGATCCCCCACCAATGTTCCAAGCTTATAGTCTCATGTGATTTTAACATTCCTTCTTATTTCTATTATTCCAGGGTCTAGCATATTTAAATCAGGCCCACTATTTGTGTTATCCATAGAAATTGGGGGGGGGGGGTCCTCTTAAAAAAATAGGAAGATGTTCACTTTCTGACCTAGCTGGTATGTTAAGTTTGTTCCAGAAATTTACAGGTCCTGACCACAATGCAAGATCAATAAGTGTGGAATCTGTTACTGTAAATCAAGTACAATTACCCCCAGATCTCCTTCTAACCTTCCATTTAACGGGAATAAATTATAGAACTTGGCCAGGTTAACAAGTGTCAGTCCTGCCTTGTTCATCTTTGGATTTTTTGTGCATCTCCTGGGAATAGTAGGTAATGCATTAATGTATGCCTAAAAGAAATTGTCTAATAAGCCGACATAGTCCCCATCCTTGCGTTCATGTCTCCTAATGTTAATATATTCATTTGGGGGTATTTATTCATAATTGCTGTAAGTAAATTGTCAAATAATTTCCAAATATCTTCATCAGAATACTTTGAATTACTTGGAGGAATATATATTTATTATAATAAAACTATCTGTCCTTGTACTGACAAGTGTAATTATAAAGTTATTGTCCCAGTATAACTGCTTTGTGAAGTAAAATAACCCAATTTTGAAGTATGAGACTATGCTTTCTGATGATCTTCCTTGTTTACAGTTCTGTGTTGCAGTACTATGATTTATTTGATACCCATTTAGGGCAATAGTATCTACACTGTGGTGCCACATTTCCTGGCAACACCTTATGTCCCCCTTTTTTATAAAGCTCAATCAATCCTGATCAGGAAACTTATTTTCTAAACCTGAAATATTCCTGGAAATGCATAAAAGATCTTGAGTGTTCATCTGAATTACTTCACTTTCAGTTGTAATTACACTATGCTCTGACTCCAGTCAATCTTTATGCTGCCTGAGCATCCCATATCAATTAGTTAATTGGACTGGTGAACTTTGTTTTGATTGAGCTTTGAGGAGCTTATTTTCCTTCCAATTGGAAGAGAACACCTCCTGTGTCAATCAAGTACAGTCCCATTCTGTCAACTGTTGAACTATTGTCCAGTAGATTTTTCACCATAGCTTTATCTTTAATCATATGTCTATTTGAGAGCTACCCTCTGTTCTTTCCACGCTTAAAATACCTTTCCACCCAGGTGGACCTGGAGGAAGTTCCTAAATAGGTTGCACAATGAACCCAGTGCTTATACTTATTCTCTTTTGACATAGGTTGCATTCCAAGCAGACTCAGTATTACTGGGGTATCATGAGTGTTGCAATCAGTTCTTTTCAATTTATTAAATTCCAGTCTGTTAGGGTATGTTAGATAAATTCCTTTTGCTTCAAATCTTTTTCCATTGTACCAGAGAAAGTTTGCCAAATTAGGTAATTCAAAATAACTTCAATAATATGTGTCAGGGCAACTGAACTTCTTCTTATATCAGCTCTATCACATTCTGTAATATATAAGTCCAAGTCTCTAATACATATATCCACAAAGTAAGATTTCAAATTTACATCAGTCAGATTCGGCCATTCTCTTTCCATTATCAGCATTAAGTGTGGCTGTCTCTGTTGAGGAGAATTTATCTGATTTGAGCCTCTTGCACACTCTAATTCCACCTCAGCAAGTACATTATTTTGTACCTTTTGCTTATGTTTATTCACAGAATGTTCCTTACTACTTGATTTTGAAGTATGCTCCCGAATCCCCCTGATGGTCAGTTTCTTTAGTGGGTGAAGTCCTCAGTTGTTTACCCAATACAGTAGTCTTATTTCCTGTTGCAATTTGGTAAGGTGTACCCACATCCTACCTAGGTCCATTGGGGAAACTGTACCTGGGTCTAGTCCATCAATATTTACTTCCCTTGATCTTAACTGTAGAGGTAAAACCATTTCTATATTTGTTCCTACAGATGATTCTGTTGGTTGATTTTCCCCTGTGCTATTAAATGTATCCATTCTGGAAGAGTAGGCAGTCTTTTTTTTTCCTTTCCTTCTTTTCTTCTTTTTCTTTCTCTGAATTTTTTGGGGACTCTGAAACCTCTATAGTGCTAAAACCAGGCCTGTTATTGTTCGCTCAAGCTGTCATTGAATTTAAAGAGATTGAATCAGATTCTTTGGGTGGATCTATTTCATCTGATTCCCTCAGAATAGTTTCTAATTTAGCCCTATTTACCATTATATCACATCTAGCTGACTCTATTTTATTTTTTAGAACCAGCATTTGTTCCATAATTATTAGATTTGTGTTATGCTGATTTGTTAATACATTTATCAAGTCTTCACTTAAGCAAGAGGGAAGATAGGTTGTTCCTGAACATTCTCCCATTCTTCATAGTGTTTAGGTAAACTTTACTCATGCCCCTCTATAATTGCTTCATATTTAGACTTGATTTGTTTAATACATTCAATTGTATATTGCAGATTCATGGTAACTTCCCTAAAATCTGCTCCAGACATAATTAATAAATAATTTTGTGTTTCATGTATGGGGCAATTTGGTAATTGCTCCATTTGTTCTTTCTAAATGTTGTCAGTTGGTAGATTTAAGTAACTATTCCCTTCAATTATACTTTGACTGCTACTAGAGTCTTTCATTGTATCATACAACATGAGGTCCAGGGATTTTTATAAACTGCTACTCATATTTTTATTAACATGTAACATAGGAAGAGATCTGCTAGATCTCAACTTCCAGGTTGAGTTTTTTTGCCCTAGGTCATGTTCCTCTAACTTCATGTGATCTGTAATTTTTGTCTGCTTTATTGTCATTTGTTTACTAGTCTTTTTAGGTTTTTTTGTTTGTTTGTTTTTATTCTTTAGTTCTATCATAGAATTCCTGTATATTGATGAGCAGTCCCCTTGCATTGCTCTTTGTAATCTTGTGGTTACCATTTTTAAAGGAAATTAGATGTTTTCCCAATACGAGACAATACCAATATACACTTATTCCACTTAGTAGTGTTATAATTCTATAATGAAGCCTTCACATAAAAGGAAAAATACTTTAGAGAATTAAATGTGGTTCCTAAAGTCTCTATATTCTCCCCTATTGAGTGTATAATAGAGTTTTCTGCCACCAAGTCCCATTCCTCACACCACCGACCTTTAAAGAGGTTGTTGAAATAAGTAAGTAAAAGATTTACTTAAGATCTTTAGCACCAGAAGGAATAATTTGATGAGAATGGAAAGCTATCCAAACATTAAAACAGGACCCTAATAATGTTATTAAACAGGCAGATAAAGAGGGAGAAGTAGTGATATTGGACACACTGGATTATCAGCAGGAGTGTTTAAGACCGGTTTCTATTCTAGCAGTGCTAATTACATTACATTGAATGGGAACCCACTGGAGGAGATTCAGGCTGAGATAAGGGAGGTCATCACATGGGTGAGAGATGCAAGTTACATCACTGAATAGATAGCCTATTGGCCACAGCATTGACTAAAACATTTCCAGTCATTTCAGTTTTTTTGCTGTCTCCTGAAGGTTCATAAGTACATCTCTCCACCTCTGGGGCATCCAGTTTTATCCAGTCTGGGATCAGTTTTGGAACCAGTTTTGAGTTTTAAAAATTTCTACATAAAGGATTTTGTGTCTAATATGCCCCCCCCCCCCGCAGCATTCATGGGAGGTGCTAATTATGCTAAAGAATTGAGTACTAAAAATCTGAATCTGTCCAGTACTTTCCTGGTTACCATGAATGTTATCAAGCTATAAGCCTCCATTCTTCATGTAGGAGGGTTGTAGGTGTTGGAAGAGGTTTTGAATCTTAGAAATTAGGGTGACTTGACACCTACCAGTTTCCTACTGGATCTGGTGAGACTAGTACTGACAAAAACCTGTTTTAAATATAATCATGTTTTTAACAGCAAATGAAAGTCATATTGATAGTATCAACATTGGCTACATCCTATGAACATTTGTATATGCAGTTTTTAAAGTGGTTTCATTCTGAATACTCACAATCCCTTTCTGAAAAACATCACAGTTTATACAAGATACACGTTGATGATTTATTTTTCCTCTGGGAAGGCACTGAAGGTGACTTGATAGGATTTTGTAGTTTTCTTAACACCTGTAAGGACATATTTGATTTTAATTGACTCACTAGATCCCTTATTGAGAGCTATAGATCGTTTTTGCTGATGGAAAATTTGAGGACAGGCTATTCACAAAGCCCATGGAAAAAGAAAACAACTCTGCACTGTTAAAGCAATCATCCTAAAAACCTATTTACCAACATTCCATATGGATGATTCCTCCATACAAAGAGGAACAGCACCACATTTGAAGGTTGTAATCTAGAATTTGAAAATATGATGAGAGTTTTGAGTTGAAAGGGTACAACAAGCATTTAATTTCATTTTCATTTAATTTAGGGCTGTAACCATTGAGCAAAGCTCATTTACAATGTTGACCCCTAGAGTGTCAACAATATAAGAATACATTTCCAATATACAGACATAAATAGTTACAAGGAGTATAATAGATAAAACACAGTTTAACTATACAATGATATAAACAGTGAAAGAGCATTACAGCAACATCCTCCCTGATCTAATAAAGAATTCAGAAACCATTGTTTTAATATACTATCTCATGGAGGTTTCTGGTCCAATGAATGAAATTTGGTCGGACATTGATTCCACAAAGTGAGTATGTACAGGCTATAAAAATGCAAAGACATTTGTGTTTCTGTTTTTGGATTACCAGTTCCTGGAAGTTCAATCTCCTCAAGAATGAGTTTATACTCCTTACAGAGGGTCTATTCCCGAGGTGTTCCTGCACTTGACCCAGCACACTTCTGTAAGCTAGAACAAGCTTATGTAACCTTGTTCTGTCAGGTAGGGAAATCCATCCTAACCTTCTATAGAGGTCACAGTGGTTGGTATCCCTAGGTCACTTGAGGATCAGGCTAGCAAGGCAGTTATACAGGACCACAAGTCTCTTCAACCTGTCATTTGTGGCACATTCATACCAAGTATCTGCATAATCAAAAAGTGGTTCTCAATTGTTTACTTGACCCTTCTTTAGATTCTTCAGCCACACACCCTCCAAAACAATCCATGGGACAGTGACATCTCCGTCGACTGTTGAAAGATGTTGGTTTAATAGACTAATGGTGTCAGCTGAACCCTAATAAGAGAAAATTTATGTATTACTCTTCTGCACATAAACACTATTCATGACTAGACTATCTATGTATTAGTCAGGAACATAAATCATTAATGCGAAAGGCATATATAAAAAATATCCACCTTTCAGATGACACCCTGGTAGAACTTGAACTTGAAATCACCCAGGAACAGAAATCCACCCTGTGGAAATTCAACCCATCCCTTTTGAGAGAACTGGAATTTAAAGAATTATTAAAAAATAAAATATTGGAAATCATACCTGACAATACTTCACCACAGATCTCACCCCAGCTGTTATAGGATACCATTAAAGTAGTCCTCAGAGGGAATATAATTGCATATGCTTCACATAAAAAAAAAAACAGAGGGACCTCAGGCTCCTCAAACTCCAGGAGACACTAAGGATTCTGCTGGAGTAGCATATGGAGAGAGATAACAGTGTCTCCACCCAACTGTGTCAAACACAAGCAGAAATTCAATCCCTATTATCTGTCAAAACAGAACAAGCACCCGTGTGGCTTCACCAAAAATATTATGAGGGAAGTGCTAAGGCCTCTAGGCTTTTGGCCTATAGATTCTGAAGACAGACACAACAAGCCATGATTAATAAAATAAAAGATCCTAAAACTAATCTTCAGAAATATGGTACTCAGCAGATTCTGGCAGTTTCCAGGGAACCAACACCCTGTTTCTGCTGCTCTGCTGTCTCACGCCCCCACTGCAAACTGATCTCTACTTAACCTGCCCATCTAGTTTTGTTGTCAGGCACTTATGTCTCAACTGACTAGCATTCTTATGCTTGTAAACCAAATTGCTGTTTGCTAAATGTGTTGTTGTCTTTGAACTTTGTATTGCTTATGTACTCTCAACTATCCTGTAAATGCTTATGTACTTGTGTACTCTGGTTTATCTCTGTATTGTTGTTTTCTCCCAGTACTCAAAAATGTATTCCCTGCTTATCCCGCCTCATTGTAATCTCACGGGTCATGTCTGAAAATAGTCATGCCTTGGCTATGGTACTTACCCGGTAAACAAAAACTAAATAAATAAATAAATTACCATTCTCTGTATTCCAATTCCTCTATCCCCAAAACACAACAAATAGAACAATTTTTAGTACAAATTCATCTCCCAACCCTGACCCCATCACAAAATGATTTGTTGGTCTCCCCAATAACATTGGAAGAACTACATTGCACTATTAGAAACCTGAAAAATGGGAAAAGCCCAGGTTCAGATGGTTTGGGGTCAGAATTCTACAAGGCAACATGGGAGTCCATAAAAAAAAACATTAATGGAGGCCATGCAAGCCAGCCATAATCATAGGTATCATAGGTATGTTCAAGCCAGAAGATAGCATCCTACCCTATAAGACTTGCCTATCCATAATTTAAAATAAAAATTTATTATTTCCAAAGTGATGATCCAAACTGCTCTTAAACTCATTCATGGTAGTACTGTCAACAATATTAGATGGAAGATCATTCCATACTCCAATTACTCTACAACTGTGCCAATGTTCTCGAAAATTGTGATTCCAGGTTTGCTGATATAATTGTTTTTTATGCTTTCTGGTACTAGTCCTACCTAAATTATGTATAAGACCCAATTCATCCAGGAGGACTTCATCCTTCATTATTTTGTAAAGTAAACAAAGATCTCCCCTTAATCTATGATAATATAAGGAAAATAGATTTAGGCTGACCAATCTATCATAATAGCTTTTATTCTTTAATCCTTTTATTTGTTTTGTTAATTTTCTCTGCACCCCCTCTAAGGATATAATATCTTCCCTATTTTGTGGTGACCAAACCTGAACACAATACTCTAAGTGTGGTCTAACCAGTGCACTATAGAGTGGAATTAATACCTTCCCATCTCTGCTAGCTATATGTTTAAGTATACAATTTAAGTTTTGGGTTGCTTTTCTAAGTTGAATCCTGCAATGTGATCTAAATTTTAGATCATTAGTGACCATAATCCCCAAATCTCTTTCCTCTTTCACATCCCTCAAGGGGGTACTATCCAGTAGATATGTCTCTTCTTTATGGTTTTTACCTAGATACATAACCTTACATTTGGCTATATTTAATACCAGTTTATTTAGGTTACTCCAGTCAAGTACTGAGTCCAGGGCATGTTGTAAGGTAGCCTTATGTTCTGCATCTTTAACTACTGACCCCAGCCTACAATCATCTGCAAATTTATACATCCAAATATTATGGTTATTAATTTTTAGTGAAGTCATGTATATATTAAATAGACTAGGCCCCAATACTGAACCTTGGGGGACTCCACTGTAAATAGAAGCCCAGTCAGAATATTCCCCATTGATAACCACTCTTTGCCTTCTATCCTGGAGCCAATTCAAGACCCAATTACAAATATTGCTGTTAAGATTAATGCCCTCTAGTACAGACAATAATTCTTTGTGAGGCAGTTTATCGAAGGCCTTTGTGAAATCAAGGAAGATCACATCCACAGAATTACCCACATCTAGTTCCCTATTAACCTTTTCATAGAATGCCAGTAAATTAGTCTGGCATGATCTAGTCTTTGTGAACCCATGTTGTAGGGGATCAATCATATCATTACTAACAAGATGTTCTGTTAATATGTCTTTAATTAGACCTTCCATTATCTTTCCTAATGTTGAGGTCAAACTAATGGATCTAAAGTTTTCAGGTAGAGTTCTAGACCCTTTTTTCAATATTGGGACAATATTAGCTTGTTTCCAATCATTAGGGATCAACCCAGAATTTATAGAGGCCTGGAAGATATAAGTTATCGGCTGTACCAACCCATCCGCCAATTCTTTCAGAACCCTAGGGTGCATTCTATCTGGTCCAGGGGATTTATTGACATTAAGATCAACCAGATATTTATGGATAATATCAGGGTTTAATAATATAGTACTAGGTACAGAAGGACTGCTAATACAGTATGAGTCAATATCATTTATATTATATACCGAACAGAAGTATTTATTCCTGATATTGGCCATTTGTTTATTTGTAGTAGTAAGTCCTGTCTCAGTAGTGAATGGTCCAATACTACTTTGAACCTTCCTCTGATTATTAATATAAGAGAAAAATGCTTTCTTATTGTCTTGTACCCTATCAGCAAGATCCACCTCACATTGAGCTTTAGCTTTCCTAATATTCACTTTAATTTTCCTGAGGCAGTCTTTATATTCAGTATATATCTTTATTGATTTAGATGATTTTAGTTTCTTATATAACCTGTTTTTCTTGTCAATTAATTTTTTAATAGTGGCAGAAAGCCAAACAGGTTTTTTTGTTTTATTAATATAATATTTAATGGTGACAGGAATATACTCTGAGGTTAGAGTCTCAATCTTGATTTTTAAGGAATCTCACATAGTTTGTACTGGCTTATTTATAAATTCTGATCTCCAGTCCCAACAAAGTAAATTCTTTTTCATTTTATGAAACTCAGCTTTACAAAAAGTTCAATTTAGTAGTGGTTCCAGTGGGTTTGAAGGATTGTATTTCACATACTTTAAATAGAACTGACTATGATCGCTGTTCCCCAAGGGAGTACTAATCACCACTGAATTAATTGAGGCCCCCATATTAGTAAATATTAAATCCAGTATATTACTTCCCCTAGTATTTTCTAGTTCCAACTGTTCTAATCCCCCATGGTCTATAATATCAATATCTTGTCTCTCAAGGGGACATGTACCAATACCATTTCCCCAATCTATATTAGGTAAATTAAAATCCCCTGTTAATAAAGTCCTATTAGTTGGATCAAGATCACCAAGAATTTGTAATATAGCCTTGTCATCTTCTTGTATTATGGGGGGGGGGGTTGTATAATAGTCCCAGTATAATTTTGGGACTGTTTAAAGGAAGTAACTTAACCCATAAAAGTTTGAGTGAGCCAGTATCCCATGTAATTTCCTCATATACAATATCCTCATGTATATAAAGTGCCACCCCTCCACCCTTTCTATATTTTCTACATCGGAAAAAATAATTTGTACCCTTCAATTTCTTTCTCCCATTGATCATTTTCATTCCACCATGTCTCTGTAATTAGAACAATATGTATCTTATGTTTTTGCAATATTATTTTTAACTCATCAAATTTGTTAAGCAAACTGCATGCATTAAGAAGTATTGCATTCCATTCCGTAGTATTAGGAGAGGAAGGTAAGGATCTATTTAAACTGTTATCAGTGCCCCCCCCCGAGCCAGTTTAAATGAAACTTAATTACCTCTGCAAATTTTTTACCAAAAACCCTTATACCTGCAGAGTTTAAATGGATACCATCATTTCTGAACAAAGACATTCTATTGAATGTCCTTGCATTATCCATAAAACGAATTCCTTCCTCAATACAAAAATGTCTGAGCCAGCAGTTTATTGTTATAATTTGTTTATTTTTATATGCTTTCTGGCCCTGCATAGGGAGTATACTGGATATAATGATTTCCCCTCCATAGTTTCTAACCCTTTCAACAATGCAGTTATATTCACGTTGCATATCTATCCAATTTGTTTTTCCCACATCATTAGCTCCTACATGGAGGAAGACCAAGGGAGTTACTGTATTTTCAAACAGTCCATCTAATAGATGCACAATATCGGAGTTTAGCTCCAGGTAGAGGGCTAACTGTAGTATGCTCATTGTGCTTGTGACAAACTTGAGTATCGATGCCCTTTATTATTAAGTCACCAATAATCAAGATGTCCCTCTCCATGAAATTAATTTCACTTTGTGCCTTTAAATTGTCAGGACCAGTAGTACTGGTTATGTCAAAAACATTTAATTTTAAATGTTCCCCAAGTTTATTATGCACTTCAGAGCCTGGGGGGAGGCTATTATTCAACTCACATTTGCTCAGTACATCATGGATAACAGGTGTATTGGGGGCCTTTAGTTGACTCACATTTGCTCAGTGCATCATGGTGATCAGGTATCTTGTGGGGGCCTTTGATTGACTCACAATTGCTCAGTATGTCCTCGGTATCAGGTGTAACAATGTCAATAATACTACAACTTTCCCCATTTCTTGGAGACAGGCAACTATTTCCGCTATTTTAAAACCTAACTAACCCCCTCAATTATGTGACTTATACTGCCCAAGCTCTGTTTTGAACCAGGACTACAAAATTTTTACCAGCATCATAGCACATAGACTAGATAATATACTCCCTGGAATAATACATCCAGATCAATCAGCATTTATTAAAATCAGACAGAGTACAGACAATATCAAGTGGACACTATTTCTTATTAATCACTCCACCCAAACAAAAAAAAAACTCCTACTGCTCAGCCTTGATGCCCAAAAAGCATTTGACAGGGTGTTGTAGGAATTCCTCCATTTCACTCTATCTAAATTTAAATTTCCACAAGGCTTCCTAGACACTGTTAAGGGAATCTGCACTGCCATGGAGGTGACAGTTAAAATAAATGGATCCCATTCAACTAGATTTCTGCTGCAGAGAGGTACTTGCCAGGGGTGCCCGTTGTCCCCATACGTATTTGCACTATATGTCGAACCTATTTCCCATTTCCTTTGGCAACAAACTGACCTCACTGGGTGGACCATAAAAGGAACACAGCATAAAGTAGCCTCTTATGCTGATGATTTACTTTTATATGTCACCAACTCCGAAATCTCTCTAGATGCCCTGATTAGATTACTTCCCACAATAGAACAAGTCTCCAGTTATAAAAGAAACCAAAATAAATCCAGAGATTTAACCCTAAACTTTGTCTCTTCCACTACAATTATGCAAAAATTTCTCTTAAAATGGAACAGACCATATTTAACATACCTGGGAATAAAAATCTTCCTCGACCCATCTTCTTTATTAAAACTAAACTATGATCCTCTCTTTCTGGATATACAAGCAGACTTACATAGATGGTCTCAATTGCCAATATCAATAGTACCCAGAGTTCAGGCTGTCCAGATGAATGTATTACCTATACTTTTATATGTTATGCAGAATATTCCCTTACCTCCCAATATTAAGGAACTAAACAATTGGTCTAAGACTATAAGTCTTTTTCTTTGGAAAAATTCCAAGCCAGGGATCACCTTCTAGAGGCTTCAGTTTATTTATTTATTTAGTTATTTATTTATTTGCTTTTGGTTACCAGGTAAGCACACTAGACAACCAAGTGCCTATTTTCAGGTGCAACCCGGGAGATTACAAGGTACATTCAAGAACATAAGGCACAGCAAGTAGAAGATACATTCAAGAGCATCAGACAAAAACAGGGTCAATACAAGTCTGTCAGGTGTTTACATTACAAGCAGAAGGTAGATAACAGCATGGTTCAAGTATGGAAGGCCGCAGTCATCATACCGGGGCAGCAACACCCTAAAGGATAAGGGTAACAGGTAGAACAAGTGGTTACAATTTGGAGTAGAGAGACCTAGGAAATACATGAAGATAGAACAGTACATGTACACAAGTTATGAGTAGTTGGGCCAAAAGGACCCAATTCAATCAATACTTCTAGTAGCTGTGTGCGCACCAGAGGATAAGGTACTTACAGTAACAGGAGGCCCATCACCTAGGCAGTTGAGTTAGGTAATGACTCAGCCAGCCAGAGTGAAATGGGTTGCAGGGGGTTAGTTAAGTGCAGAGGCAGGAAGAGGCCAATTTGAGGAAGCCCCAGAGGGAGGCTTTAAAGCAAGGATGGGAAGTGGAGGAATGAGTGCTTGCTGGAAGGGAGTTCCACAACATGGGAGTATACATGGTTAAGGCCCGATCACCCATTTGGGTGCTA
The DNA here is from genome assembly GCA_016271365.2 of Neoceratodus forsteri. Taxonomy (NCBI): domain Eukaryota; kingdom Metazoa; phylum Chordata; order Ceratodontiformes; family Ceratodontidae; genus Neoceratodus; species Neoceratodus forsteri. The sequence goes on along the minus strand of CM057450.1, from coordinate 1,454,871,805 downwards.
GTTTTTGGAAACAGGAGGACATGAGAGTCATTGGATCTTAAGTGGTAGGAGGGGGCTGCAAGTAAGAGGGATGTGGCGAGAGCAGAAGGGATGGCAGTTCTGACAACATTGTCGATGTAGAGAGAGGAGGCTTGGCACTTCTGAATTTACACAAATACTTATTAGCATCAGTAGTATCCCATATTGCTAAATGGTTGCTTCCACAAAACCAAACACTGGTATAGGCAACTTTAGAAAGACACTTGTCAGATATACCTTTAGGATATAGTCTAGTCTTTCAACCTGACTTTCTTCAAGGAAAGTAGCAGATTCTGGTATTCACAAAAGCCATCATCCAACATTGGAGAACGGCACTAAATACCAAGGAACTACGCTCAATAGCTCAGTGGTTCAGTATACCAGCCAGAAGTGATAGATTCCTCCCAGGGAGACTAGATGTTACATGCCAAACTTGGCAAGAGAAGGGACTCTCCCATACCTTTCAGTTTTACCAAAACAGGACTCTTAAATATTTCCTCCAGTTACAAAGAGAGTATACATTACCTAGGCAAGACTTCTTCTGATATTTGCAAATTAGGCATTATTTCATTAATGACCTGACAATAAATGCATCGGAACCTCAAACTCACCCTTTGCCTATTACTTTAACACAACTTTCAACCCCCGATTCACAACAACATTTGATATCTCACATCTATAAGATTCTACAACAATCCTCCCCTCAGTCCTCAGACTCAACTCAATCCAATTGGGAAACAGAGCTATTAGTAACCCTGACACCACAGGATTGGCTAAGAGTCTGGAGACTTCAACATAAAACTACCTGCTCATATACCTGGAGAGAGTACTCCTGGAAAATAGTGGCTAGATACTTCTGAACCCCCCCCAGGTTACAGCTAAGTTTCTCATTGGAGGAGATCCATTCTGATAGAGGGAATGTGGGGAGGAACTGGCAACCCACACCCATATCCAATGGTCCTGCATGGTGCTTTTTGGTTTCTGGGGAGTGGTTAACCGAACCATTGAAAAAATATTCCCTACCTTCTGCAGATGAGCTGTCAATAGTTTTTCCAGCTGTCTTTCCAATATGTTAGAAACTAAAGAAAGTAGGGAGGTAGAGTTTGTCAGCTGGCCTGGGCTGCCCATCTTAAAAACTGGGAAAATCCTGCCCAGCTTACAAGCTTGGGTAAGAAGACCAGAAGAGAGGGGCAAATTAAACAGATAGGTAAAATGTTTGTCTATGCGAAAGCTGAATATTTCAACATAGAAGGGTTCCATCCAGACCAGAGCTTGTGTTTGTTTTTAAGTCCAACTTAAACTCCAGAACCTCATACAATTCTATTGTATAAAATTAAAAGGGGGTATTACCTCCATTATCCCTACAATCCCAAAGGTTATGCAAGTTCTGCGCTGCTTGCCCAAAGTAATTCTCAGACTCAACAATGAATTTGTTAAATCATCTGTAAGGGGATCTCTTTGTTATTCTTCATCTGTTAGAATTTGAATGTTGACATTAGATTTAATTTAGCCATTTAAATCCCTTATAATTAATCAGAATGTTGTTGGGTCCCCGTGAGCCTCTATTGTTTTGTTCTTGTAAAAATATATATTTTTTTGCATTTCTTTCCCCAGCTACATGCTGCAGATGTCCCTAAGTTTCCTGTAAAGCTCCTAATCCTTCAATGCTGCAGAGGTATGGGCAATCTCCCAAGCTTTATTACAAACATATGAATGTGCCAGTAGATAAAGGCCTTATGGTCTATCTAATCTGCTGAAATGTGCAGTTCCCACTTTGTTTACAGAAGGAACTTCCCCCTCCCCGTATGCCCCTTGACCCCTGTCAAATACCCCTCAGCTTCATTCCCCCACCTACAACATTCCCCCCACCCTATCCCCACCTCTCTTGAAGCTGTCCACTGATTTAGGGATACCATCTCCTCTGGCAACTTATTCCAGTTAGCCACCACCTTCTCAGTGAAAAAACGCCTCCTCATTTCCCTTCTGAACCTTCCCCCCACCAGCCTCAAACTGTTAACCCTAGTTTTCTTGTTTCCACTAAGGCTGAAGAAGCCCTTGGTGCTCATCCTGTTTATACATTTAAGATACTTAAACATTTCAATTATGCTCCCCCTCTCCCTTCTGTCTTAAAGAGAGAATATGTTGAGCCCCCGGAACCTCTCCCCATAGATGTTGCCTTGCTGGCCCTGGATCATCTTTGTTGCCCTTTTCTTGACTGTTTTCAGCAAGTTGATATATGTCCTGAGATAACGCCACCAATACTGCACACTGTACTCCACATGCAGTCTCACTAGAGACCTGTACAGTGGCAAAATAACCTCGGCCTTCCGAGTGGTGATTCCCCTAAACAAGAGCCTAATATCTAACAAATTGACTGAGTGAAGGGAATGGCCTCACTATTGAACCTCCCTTCTTCAGTTTCCTCCAGTCCCTCTAGCCATAGCATAGTTTTGAACCAAAGTCAGTTAACAAATCTTGAGGTAGACTATTGCCTCCTCGCTGGAGTTATGTCTTGCCACTTCACATATAAATGTGACATTGTGCCTGTACTAGGCCTGAAAAATTCAGCATTCTTTCAGAAGAAGCCAGAAGGGGAAGGAAGGAAACATATTCAATTCAGTGCTTTAGAGTAACTGGTAATTGCTATTTTTCTTTTAAACTTAGATTGTGGGCTTTTAGTGACACTGTACTTTCTTTGTTGTCTTTACTTAGAATTGTTTTTGGGCTGTTGAAAATTTAAAACGTAGTGGTGGTGTAATTCTGTGCTGTCTTTAATTGCTGCAAATTTTCACCCCCCCCTTCCCCCAACTCTTAATTATATGCCCTGTTAAATCTGATTGACAGGCCCTAAACACAGGGTATATAGTAAGGGGTGTGAAGTAGGAGGGGCATAAGGGGGAAGAAGCCCACCCTCAGCATGACAAGTGTTTTGACTCTATTTATTTATTGGTTTCTTTCCTTTTTTTTTTTTAAAGAAAATTATCTGAAGATCAGTGGCAGGATTTTTAGGACAGTAAATTAATAAAAAGGGAACTAGGAGAGCTTCAGTAGCAGACAAGTAGTGGAATAGCAGTATAATTGCAGTATAATGTGGGAGTGGTGCAATGCAGTGGCTGTGGGGCAGCCATATTCAGGCAGACCTTCTGGACACTGAGGTGCTGCCTATCTGTAGTGCATCTCTCTGGACTGTGGCATGAGGTAGCCAGACTCAGAGCGGAAGTAAACTGGGTCAGGAGTACCATCACCCTATCCAGAGACCACCCAGTCCAATGCAACTGCCTCAAAGGATGCCGAGAATGAGGAGCACTTGGATGACAGTGGGCTCCAGGGAGGGTTAGAGCAGTCAGGCAGAGGCACATCCCAGATCCTATTCACTCAAGAACTCATATGCCACACTGGCAAATGAGGACAACCAAATAGAGGTACCAGAGAAGTGGAAGGAAAGGATGTGGAGGTTAGCCAAGGAGGTGACCTCAGTGGGGAAAGCAGTGGACCCCAGAGGAGGAGGAAGTGAATCCTGGTGGGGACTCCATCATAAGAGGGATCCAGCTAGGAACACAGGAGGGGAGGACAGGGAGGTGAGGTGCCTCACCAGGTGCCACGGCATGGAGGGATGGAAGGAAGATCCTGGGGATCACTGGGAAGGCAAGACAGGAGGGTGAGCTGGATGTCATTATCCACCTAGGGTACTAATGACTTGGCAAATGGGGAGCCAAAGGAAGTTCAGGAAGAGTTTAGGAAATTGGGAGGGTCTCAAGCAAGTGGCTACTTCTGTCACTTTCTCAGAAGTACTACCATGGAGGCAAGGAGAGCATAGAGTGCATGCACAAGGACTTTAACTCATGGTTGAAGAACTGGTGCTGTGAGGAAGGGTTGGATTCATTGGTGACTGGGGACCCACCTGGAGGAATGGAGGTTTGTTCAAGCCTGACGGCCTGCATCCATCCTGGAGGGGAATCCAGGCACTCAATGATAAGTTTAAATGCTACATTGGCAAGCATTTAAAGTAGCAAAGGGGGGTGGCAGGCCAGCAAGGAGGGTACCTACTTGCTCACCCCCCACAGCTAGCAGTGGAACCAGTGAACCAGAGGAGTGGCTATCTCTGCAAAGCAGTGTGCAAAAGATGAAGATTAGTGCCCAAGAGGTGGATAGGCAGAAAAGGGGCAAAATTCAGCAGAAGGGCAGACAGCAAGAAGAACCAGTGATAAAGGATAACCAAGGAAGGGGCTGGAGTAGAACAGCGAAAAAGTCTGGGGAGGTCAAATCATGGAAAGCCATGTGTGCAAATGCCAGGAGCCTTAGCAACAAGATGAAAGATCGAGGGCTGTCATGGTGCAGTCAGACCTGGACATTGTGGCCATCACTGAAACCTGGTGTAATGATAACCATGACTGGGAGATGGCCATACCTGGCTACAACATATTCAGAAGAGACAGAGCAGGCAGGAAGGAGGAGGAGGGCACTGTATGTGAAAAATGACATAAGGGCCACAGAGATCCAGGAGGAACAAAATGGGGAGAGATACTGTGGGTTAAGCTAGAAAGGAAATGGGGCCAGCCATCCGACAGGTGTGGTCTATAGACCACCAGCCTAGGAGGAAGAAACAGATAGGGAGCTGATGCTAGCCATCCAAAGAATGGCAGACAAGGGTGAGGTAGTACTGGTTGGAGACTTCAATATTCCAGATGTGGACTGGAGCATCCCAGCAGCAGCATCAACTAGGAGCAGATTTATCCTGGACTCCCTTCAGGGTGCCTTACTCAAGCAACTAGTCATGGAACCAACTCAGCAGAAGGCAATATTAGACCTTGTGCTCACAAACAGGGACAGTGTGATGGGGGTAACACTGGGGGAGCACCTGGGGAACAGTCATTGTGGTTTGAAATCACAGAAAAAGCAGACCCAAACTACACAAAAACACGTATCCTGGATTTTAGGGGGGAAGACTTTGGAAAAATGGGGAGATACTTGAAAGAGGCATTAAGGGAATGGGACAGGAATCAGGGGTTGAGGAACAGTGGGCAGTATTTAAAATGGGGATTGCAAGAACAACAGAATTATGCATTAAGCAGGTTAGCAAGAGGAAAAGGAAGAGGAGACCATTATGGTTTTCCAAAGAGGTAGCAAAGAAAGTGAAAGCCAAAATGATTGTATTCAGGCAGTACAAAAAGACACAGGCAGAAGGGGATAGGGAGAAGTACCAGGAGAAGCAAAGGGAGGCAGGGAGGTCAGTAAGGGAAGCCAAAGCTCGGACAGAAGAACACATGGCAAAATCAGTGGGTAGAGGGGACAAAACCTTTTACAGGTACATAAGTGAAAAAAGAAAGACAAAGGGAGGGATAGTGAGACTGAAGGAGGAGGATAGGGGCCGGGTGGAGGATGACAACAGTAAAGCTGACATATTGAACAGGTATTTCTGCTCAGTCTTTACTGAGGAAGAGGAGGGTAATGGGTCTGAAGGGAGTACAGGGTGAGAATGGTGCAGAAATGGACACAAGTCCCTTTACACGAAAGGGTCCTGAAGAACTGGAAGTAATAAGAGTTGATAAAGCAATGGGGCCAGATGGGTGCACCCTAGGGTCCTTAAAGAACTAAGAGAGGTGGTGGCTGAACCTCTGGCCATCCTGTTTAGTCGATCACTGGAAACAGGGAGGTACCCAAAGACTGGAGGACAGCGATATAGTCCCCTTATACAAAAGTGGAACAAGAGGAAGCAGGGAACACAGACCAGTCAGCCTCACCTTGGTAGTGGGGAAGATCATGGAAGCACTACTGAAGGAGAGATTGGTGGAACATCTGGTTGTCAATGGACTACAGGACCTAAGCAGCATGGTTTCACCAGGGGAGGTCATGTCAGACCAACCTGTTGAATTTTTGACTGGTGACTAGGGAGGTGGATCAGGGAGGGTAGGGACATGGCCCATCTGGACTTCAGCAAGGCTCTGACACTGTGCCACATAGAAGACTATTACACAAACTGGGGAATATGGGTGTGGGCAGGACAGTAGTGTGTTGGGTAGGTAACTGGCTGGTGGCAGGACACAGAGGGTGGTGGTAAATGGCTGTCACTCCACAGAGGAAGAGTGACCAGTGGGTACCACAGGGATCAGTGCTGGGACGGTCCTATTCAACATCTTCATCAGTGACATTAGCATGGACCTAGAAGGCAGAATTTCACTGTTCACTGATGACACAAAGCTCTGTAACAGAGTAGACACACCAGAGGGTGTAGACAGAATGAGAAGGACCTGCAGAAACTTGAAGAATGGTCAGGGTTTGCAGTTGAAATTCAATGCAAAGAAGTGCAAGATAATGCATATGCGGCACAAAACCCTGGCACAATATATCAGTTGGGGGTGAGGATAAAGCATGCACCAAGCAGGAAAGGGATCTTGGGGTTATCATCTCTGATGACCTCAAGGTAGGGAAACAGTGTGACAAGGCAGCAGGTAAGCAAATAGGATGCTGGGATGTATAGGCAGGGCATCACCAGCAGGAAAGGGAGGTCATAATTCCGCTATACAAGACACTAGTGAGGCCCCACCTGGAGTACAGTGTACAGTTCTGGAGACCATACCTACGTAAGGACATAGGGTAGAGAAGGTTCAGAGGAGGGCAACAAAGATGGTGCATGGATTACATCACAAGTCCTATGAAGACAGGTTGAGGGAACTGAACATGTACTCCCTGGAGGAGAGGAGAGAAAGAGAGAGAGGGGATATGATAGAGACATGCAAGTATCTTACAGGGAGGAACAGGGTGCAGGAATACACTATTTTTAAGTGAAAAATATGTTCCAGAACTAGAGGTCATGGGATGAAGTTGGAGGGAGAACGATTCAGAGGAAACATGAGGAAGAATTTCTTCACAGAACGGGTGGTGGACAAGTGGAACACCCTGCCAGAGGAAGTGGTGGGGGCTGAAACAATCACGGGATTTAAGAATGCATGGGATAGACATAAACGAATTCTGGAGGTCAGGGGTAAGGGGCAACAGACTTCTAGGAAAACATAAACTGAACTTACAAGCTCAAATGGGCAGACTGGGTGGGCCATAGGCTCTTATCTGCCGACACTGTCTATGTATCTATGTATCTATGTATCTTTATCCAATAATCCCTCATCTCCCCCCCCCACACACATACACTTTATAGTTCCTACAATAAGGGAAATTAACAATATTACAGGCAAGAGCCTCATTATTGCTATAACTTGATTTGGATATGAACTGTAATTCAGGAAGCTGAATTTTGCAGCTGACAAAGTAAATTTACCCAGTACATTTAAGTGAATGACTAACAGAAAAATAAAATGTACCCAATAAAATGTAACAACTAACTAGCAAAAGATAAAAACAAACAACACAATTGTGAATATGTGGACTGGAGTACAAGTCCTTGAAGACGGAAGGGTTCCAGCTAAGATTCATCTTCAGATTGCAATGTTCCATTTTATTTATTTATTTTATTTAGTTTCTGTTGACCGGGTCAGTGCACTAGACAAATTCTGCCTGTTTTCAGGCACGACCTGGGGGAGAGGAATACAGAGGAATGCCAACTGACCTTGAACCAAATTAAGCTATTGGTAGTATTTTTAGTGAATGGAGGAAATTTGGCCAGGGCACCGGGGGAATTCTCCTACTCACCAGTAGGGACATTGCTGACCACCTACAAGATGGCCACTCTGCAGGAGCTGCTGGAGGTGGTGGAAGCTACAGAGACAGAGGAGCAGGCCTCCTACTCTGTTCTCTTACTGCAAGAGGCTACACTCAATAATGAAGTGGAGTTTGATATAAAGAATGATGAAGGAGGCAATAACATCTTCATCTCAACAGAAGATTTAAGTGAACTAATACCTGAGAATATGGACAATAACATGGAGAACGAAGTGGAGTTACAGGAGAAAAATACCCCAAGACCTGCAAGAAGAAGAGCAAAGGCTCAAACGCTGAAAGCTTCAGATCCAAAGAGACCTCACAAAACTGCAAGCAAATGTGGTGTCTGTCAAAGGGTGTGGTGAAGCTGTCAATGCTCCGGGAGGCTCCTGTGATTCAGGAGCATCAAAGACTTCAGCTGCTCCTAACGCTGTCAAAACCAACTTTGCCCAGGTATCATCCGCAATTTCTTACTCTTTAACAAATGCGGCTGGCAGTGAAACCACTCACAAAAGTGCGTGCCTAGAGCCAAGGGAAGAAATACAATGGAAAATTCCTGTGAGGGGAAAGTATGGGGCAGCATTTAAGAGACACAGGCTTTTTAGATGCCTTGCACCTTAAAACAGCTTCTGCTGCAGGTTCTGTTGCACTGATAGAGATTAGCTCAGCATATATAACAATTGAATATTCTTCTTCAGGACAAATACAGCATAATAGTACCTCAAATTACTCTACTGACCAGCTCAAATATCAAATGGACAATGCTAACCCGACAGGAGCTACCATTTTTCCTTCACTGCAAGCAGAACATGCCAAAGAAACAATAAGAAGGAGGATAATATGAATGAAAGGGACGCTTTAACCCTTGCCGACCATTATCTTTCTGCATTGGTCACTGCAGGCAGCAAAGATTCGGCAGATGATATTCCATCTCAATCCAAAACACAAACGATGGCTTCTGCAATTTTGTCTGCCTTTGCTATTCATCCACCAAGCATGGACTCTTTTGCAAAATTGTCCCCCATAAAGGCCTTAAAAGAATCAGGATGGAAACAGTTTCCAGATGGCACCTGGCTTCCTGACCCTGAGTGGGGTAAGGATCCCTTATCTCGAAATTCCCCAGTTTGGCAACTAGCTCTTCATGATCAAGGCTTACAGAACTTTAATAAAACTGCTTAACCAGGACAAAAAGATATTGCTAATAAAAGCATGGATCTGACTAAGCTGAATCTGAGAAGAAGGTACCCCCCCCTTCTTTGTCTCCTGCTAACATCAATGAAGCAGAAAGGATGCAACCCAAAAAACAGAGAAAGCAGCAGAATGACTCAACCAATACAGAGAAGGATCATCCACACAGACCTTTGTTATCAGACTTTTTTACTAAAACTAAAAAGGAATCAGCCCCCAGACATAATGCTGTTTGAATTAGGTATATGGGAGGCTTGGATGACAGGCCTGATAGACATTATGTTGGAAAATTCCTTCTGAAAGAGTCATTGCACTTTCCTCCTAGGGAAGTGTTCACTTCTATTAACATATCAGGTGAAGATAATTATGACACAAGTTTTCGCTCTTCATTATGCACTTGAAACATTCTGGCAGAGATACAATCAGGTTAACTTCCCCCCAAGGACTCCTTTTTAGTGATCCCTTTAACTAAACCATTGATTAAATATGTCATGATCATGTTTAGAAATTAGGGAGTCCAAGTGGAGGACATAACCTATTGGCTCTCACAAAAATGTGAGGTACTCAGCTCTCCAGAAGCAATTCTGGATTCGGAATTATTTTGGACTGGGAGGTGGAAATAATGCATCAAAATGATGGTGACGTACAGTAGAATATATCCCAAACTCATTTCTGTTGGGAAGGGACAGGGTGTATGTTTCTATACTGGGCAGCCCTGAGTATGCTATAAGTGTGGGGCAAGAACCCACCTGTCAAGTGTATGTGAAAAACCCCAGTGTGACAATTGTGGGGAGATTGGACACAACAGTCATCAGTGTGCCAATTTAATGAAGTGTGACTTGTGTGAGGAAGCCGGTCACATTTTTTCCTGAGTTCCCCTGGGCAGTAAAACACAAGACCTCTGTGATCAGCCCTGAACTATTAATTCAGAAGGCTCAGGATGCCTCCTCATTGAGCCAGTCAGAGGCTCAGTTCCCCCTCCTCCTTCTCCACTCTCATTATCCACAAGATGAAACACAAGAGATTATAATCCAAGAGGCAGAAGTTTCAGATCAGACTTTAAAGTTCAATGTACCCCCTGTTGGTAGAAACCCTCACCCCAGTATGTTACCAGGACCCCCGAGACATGATCCCTAAGGAGATAAACGTTCCTCAAGTTCCACCTAAACCTGCACCTACCTCAAGGAGGAGTATAACACAAAATTCAAAACCTACCCCCCACCCCCCCGAAGGTCCAAGAAATTTCAGTAATTACAACCTCCGACTCTTATGCTGCCTTAGCTACTGGTTGGGCAGAGTCTGACGTGGAATTGGGTGAGCCTGATAATCTTGACCCCAACCCCCCCAGGTGGACTCTGAAACCCAGGACTACAAAGGGAAAAAGAAAAAAAAAGAAGACAAAATTCTTGATTTCTCTTTCCTGATTCATCTCTCATACAGACCTGTCCATTGGATCTTTGAAGGTCTATAGCTTAATTAATAATACCAAAAGACATGCTGTATTCCAAAATATACATGAGTCACATATAGATATCTGTTTTATACAAGAATCCTGGATGTCTACATTAGGTCAGGCACATCTTCTTTCATCTGAATGGTTATGGGGGCCTTCATTTTGGTCCTTTGGCACAGATAGAGCTGATGGTGTAGGGATTCTATGTAATTCTTATTCATTTTCACTTAAACTTGTTGATAGAATTCCTGGTAGGCTGTTGAATGTAGATGGCAGATGGAAGCATACAGCTTTTCATTTTATAAATGTTTATGGGCCCAAAGTAAAATCTGAAAGAGTGGCATTATTCAGTCTTCTCCGGTCATACTTGTCCACCACACTACATATTGTTCTGGGAGGGGGTTTCAACTGTGATTTGCCCAAGGCAGGGCGGGGTCTAAGTGAGAAAAACATCTTACTGTGATTCTAACTCCCTACATAGTTTGATCCAAACAGCCGAATTGGTTGATTGCAGGAGGAACTAGATCAAAGGTACACAGTACACATCCAAAAGAGGGAAATTCTTCACCTCCATAGATCACTTTTTTATCTCAAAAGAGGTACCAATTCTAGTTCTAGAAAATTTTCCCACAGAATTATCAGACCACTTACTTCTCAAAATTACCTTTAGTAGTCATCCTCTAATGCAGTGCACCACAAAAGATGAAAATTAAACATCTCTATTCTACAAGACCCAGAAGTTCAAATTGGTATATCCCAGCATCTTATAGCTAGAATTTCTGTCCAGTTTTTCTATGATGACTTGTATACATGGTGGTTGGATACTAAAGAGGACCTCAAACTATGGTTCCAAAAAATATGGAAAATCTAAAGAGGGAAAAAATTTTTAAAAATATTTACAGCTCCGCAATCAGCTCCAATACTTATTTTCTTTATCTACGAATTCTAAACACGATTATGGACCCCAAATCAAAAAAAATTAAACATGACATGAGGGACTATCAATATGATAGAGTTAGAACATTATGGGCAGAATTACAGTATGGCACCCAAAAGTCTCCTGTAGGTGACCCATTTTAAAGTTTTAAAACCGGAAACAAAAATATGGCAATAAAGGAATTAAAAGACAGTCATGGATCCCTGATAGATTCAGAAAAATGGATGTTCAAAATCATTTCAGATCACTTGCACTCACATAATATGAGCAATACACCTTTAACAGAAGACATAAACTCCTATTTAGCAAAGGATAAGGCCCCTGACCTCACGATAACCTTTCTGAAATGACTCTTCCCATTACTGCACTTGAAATTGAGCAAACTATAACATCCCTTAAACAAGGTGCATCCCCAGGGCCTGACGGCCTTCCATATGAATTATATAAAGCTTTTCCTTTGGTATTTGCAGCTTGTCTGGAAGCTGTATTTTCCTATTTTTTTTAAAGTTAAATCCTTCCCATCACAGTTCACTTCAGATCTGATTGTGTTCCTGTTTAAATCAGGAGATAGGACTTGTATTCAAAATTGGAGACCCATTTCTATTTTAAACTCTAATTTTAAAATTCTCTCTACTATACTAAACAATAGACTGAAAAATAAAGCAGTTAGGTTAATACACCTTTCCCAGTTTTGTAGTCTCCCTGACAGAAAAATTCAATATCCTCTTATGATTATAAGAGACCTTACTGAATACTATAACATGTAGAAGAAACAGGGTTGTATTATTTCATTAGATCAGTGCAAGGTCTTTGATCGGGTCTATCACCCCTTTTTGTTTGCCACTCTGGAAAAATATGGAATTCCATTTGATTTTATTGAGTAGATAAAATTACTGCATTCTTCAGCTAGAGTACAACCAGCTATAAAGCAAAACATGGGGAGACAAATAAACATTACAACAGGAGTAACACAAGGGTGCCCTTTGAGTCCTCTGCTTTATATTCTCTTATTAGAACCCCTACTTAGAATAATTCATGAAACACATTTAAGCACATTAAAAAGGCAAAAAAAAGGAACAAAAAACTAGACACTAAGGGGCAAAGGAAAAGCATAGCACCAGAAGAAAATAATCCCCCTGTCAAATATAAAAAAGCCATACATTTAACTCACAATAAGAAAATTGGGCTTTCCTTTCTTCTAACTAATGTAAGAAGTCTTCACTCAACAAACCTTGATGAGTTGGAACTAATACTTAATAAGGATGGAATTGATATAGCTGCAATAACAGAAACTTGGTGGTGGGAATCTTCAAACTGGAATATGAATATGCCTGGTTATAACATCTATTACAAAAACAGGACATTGATGGGGGGGGTGGGGTAGCTCTATTCATTAGGAATAACATTATATACAAACCTATCAAGGAATTGCCTGATGAAACATCTATTGAAATGCTATGGGTAGAAACAGAGAGGGAAAAACAACAAAAATTATTAGTAGGACTATGTTATAGACCTCTTGATACTAACTTACTAGCACATCAAGTCATACTAAACAACATTAGTAATAAAACAGGTCACAAAGAAATTATATTACTAGGGGACTTCAATCTTCCTGGAGTTAACTGGAAAGAAGGCACTACTAGCAATAATCTAGAGAATACATTTCTCGATGTGTGTGACACAAATGGATTACACCAATTAATCACTGTACCAACAAGGAAATGTAACATCTTAGACCTAATATTAACTGATATCCTGCGCCAGATCAAAAATATTAAAATTAAAGATTCCCTACAAATTAGTGATCACAGAATAATAATGTTCGACACTCAATTATTCCCTAAACCAGAATCTGGCAAAACTATTTTTAAAAATTACAACAAAGCAAACTTTGACCATAATAATAAAGAACTCCACATATGGCAATTGGATAATGGGTCCACATCACCAGATGAACTTTGGACTAGAATTAAAAATAAAATTATCGAACTTGAAACAGAACACATCCCGAATAAAATTGCATATAATAAGAGGGGTAAGATACCTATTTGGGTAACACCAAATATATCACATTTAATAGCAAAAAAAAGAAGGGCATACAGAGCATTAACAAGATGTAATAACGACTACAATAAATATAAATATGTCTGTTATAAAAAATGTAAACAGAGTATAAGAGCAGAAAAAAAATTAGAATTTAGATTAGCCTATATGAATGATGGTGGTAAGAGTTTTTACACATACATAAATAATAAAAAGCAAGCCACGAGATCCATCAGCCCCCTAGTAGTCAGATCAAATGAATTAGTAGCCCCACAAGAAATAGCAGAGGAACTAAACAAATACTTTTGTTCAGTGTTTAACCCAACCACCCCTAGTAAGCAGTATACAGGTAACAATTTTAGTGCCCCCCATGAGTATCTCACTAAGATTACAAAACAAGAAATATTGAATACATTTGAGGGAATTAACACAAATAAATCCCCGGGACCTGATAAGCTACATCTAAGATGTTTAAAGGAAATTATACCATGGTTAATTGAACCATTGTATAAAATCTTCAATTTGTCCTTATTCACAAGAATTGTACCAAATGACTGGAAAACCACACTAGTCACTCCCATCTTTAAAAAAGGAAATCAAGGTGAAATGTCAAACTATAGATGAATCAGCCTTACAAGTGTACTGGGCATGATCTTTAAATCTATACTCAAATCAAAACTAGAAGATGACATGGTGACCAAAAAATTAATAGATCCTTCACAGCATGGTTTTAAAAACCAGAGGTCTTGCCTCACAAGTAATCTGGTGTTTTACAAAAAGGTCAGTAAACTACTAGATGACAAAACACCAATAGATATTGTATACTTGGATTTCTGTAAGGCATTTGACAAAGTGCCCCATAACACCTTGATTACAAAAATGCGCGAGCTGGGAATAAACTGTACAATAGTAAACTGTGTGGAAGAATGGTTAAAAAATTGTACACAAAGTGTATGTGTTAGAGAATAATCTTCAAGCATAGGTTTGATCACCAGTGGTGTGCCATGGGGACCTGTTTTGGGACCTGTCCTGTTTTCTGTCTTTATATCAGACATGACTACAAACTTAATGAACTTTTTATAACCAATGAAGATATACTAAATTTTATAAAAGATCTAAAAACACTTGAGGACTAGGCACAACTTAATGACATGACATATAATACCAGCAAATGTGTCATCATGCACCTGGGAGTTACAAATAAAAAACAATATACATTGAATGGTAGCTCCCTGAATTCAGTTCTAGAGAAAATGGACCTTGGAATTATAATCAGATCAGATTTATCCTTTGGAAAACACTGTAGCCAAGTAATTAGTAGGGTTAACAGAATAATAAGCTGCATAGAGGGATCTTTTGTATCAAGAAACAAGGGATGCATTCTTCCCCTCTCTAGAGCCTATATAAGACCACACCTGGATTACTGTTCACCATTGTGGAGTCCATACCTGAAAAGGGATATAAATAGGCTGGAGGGAGTCCAACGAAGAGTGACAAAATGATTGACAATATACAAAATAAAAATTATGAGAGAAGATTGGAAGAACTAAACCTATACCCACTGGAGCTGCGGAGGACCAGATGTGACCTATTACTAATGTTTAAAATATCAAAAGACCTGGAACTAATGTCTGAATTAGGTATGGCATATAACATATGGGACTGCAACTTAAGAAGCCATACACAGCAACACACGCTAACTTATCCCAAGAAGGACAACAGATGCTTCTTATTCACTCAAAGAATAATCCCATTATGGAACTCACTCCCAAAATCTATAGTTGATACTAACAGCCCGGAGACCTTTAAAAATAACATAGACAACTATTTACTGAATTACGGATGATTCACCAGCTTGCTGGATTTGTACTCACATGGGCCACGGCCTTCTGTACATCTATCATTTCCTAGTATGAATCCTAGTGTAAACATCTCAGTGGCAGGGACTCGAGGGTCCCACCCCTGATGACCTTCTGCTAGCAAAGGCATATGCAGAGGATATTGCAATATTTATGTCCAGTCCTACTCACATTCCTTCCCTGATTCAAGTTATTAGCAATTATTCTAGAGTTTCAAACTCTTGTCTAAATGTAGGGAAATGTAATGGTCTCTTTATAGGCCCAACTCCCCGACTAGATATATCTATAAAAGGTGTTCAGATTTCTACATCTCCCTTAAACATTTTAGGTGTGACCTTTGGGCAGCAAAATATGCCATTGGATAATTGGGAAATAGCTTTACAGGGAGTAGAATCTAAGGTTTCCAGGTGGAGAGGTTGGAAACTGTCAGAGATGAAAAGGATACCGGTCATTAAGCATTTCATAGTGCCTTGCTTACTTTATGTAGTGATGATTTTCCTTCCACCAACTGTTTTAGAATCCAGGCTATATGCTTCCTTCTTCCAAATGTTATGGGGAAACAGGCTGAACCCTATTAGAAGATGCTTTACTTATCTCCCAAAAAAGAAAGGTGGGCTAGGGATGATTGACCCCATAACCTTTTTCACTTTTCTATTTATTTCATTCAGTATTGAAGCTGGGTTACAGGGCCTGGATCTCCTATGTACTAAAGGGATTCTAAACACTTTAGGCACCTTTTTCTCTCTATGGGTAGCATCTCCTCCAAAAATTACCGCCAGACTCAGTATACCAGGATTTTTCAGATCAGCAGCAACTAAGCTGTATAAATGGGGTTTAACAACATCTCAGATGTGTGGGAAATCAGGTTCTTACCTCTATACTTTTATCATCTCCCAAATATACCCCGAGGTCCCTGAATTTTAAAACTGTCCTACTAGTAAAAATTAATATATATTATCCCAACTTAACATTACCCCAGGAGCCCACATCATATGTGGGAAATTATGTGACTTACAGTATATGGAAGATTAAACATATGTGGCAATAATAAGCACAAGGCCCAGGAGGAGCATAATTGCCCATACAATGCATGCCAAGCAGTGGAAGAAGCCATGACACATTTCTATTTTGAATGTTCATATGTTAAATACTTATGGCTCTATTTAAGATAAAGATGGACACTATCTTGGATTTCAGGCATGAAGTATGAGTTTTTTATTATAGGTCAATTGCCACTTAGCTTAAATGGGTGTGATGAAGGAACTTTAATGGTATTTTTTTGCTGTTTAAAGTTTTATATCTGGCAAGCTAGATGCCAGTGGGTCTTGTACCAGAAAGTAATGCCATACGAATCATTAAGTATACTAGTTGAAAAAGCTATGATGTCTGTATACTCAAAAAACATGTCTCTCCATACTTCTAGGGATGTAATAAAATGGTGGAGGGTTTTTTCTTTTTTGAGAAACTATAAATGAAGCTTAATTACAAATGAAACCTTTAGAAGTTTAAGAAAGTGTTTTCTTGCATTCAATGGCTGGGCTATATCAAAATTTAGATAGACTGAAGTTGATGTATTTCTTTTTATTTTTTCTTTAACCCCCCTCCCCTTTTTTTTTTCACTTTCAGGTGGTTCTTTTTGTGTTCACCCCTCCATCATTACTGAGTGTTTAGTTAAGTTTTATAATCTGAGTTTAGGTTTTCCCTATCTATTAAGTGTTGTATATAGATATGATTAATTCTAGAGTTTTGTATGTGTTACTCTGTGTTGTAATGTGTCTTGAATAAAAAATTCCCCTACTCTTTTTGAGAAGTGCCATGGGATCTTTAACATCCACCTGAACAGGCAGATGGGACCTTGGTTTAATGTCTCATCCAAAAGATGGCACCTCAGGAATACAGCATCCCCCTCATATTGCACTACAGTGTCAGTATTGGGATTAACCCCAAATGCCTGATATGGGGATAGAACCCACAGCCTTTTGATCTCTCAGCCTGAGAGGTGAGTGTGCTACCTGCTGAGCCACTGACACTGAGTAAATGAGATGGCTGATATATGTCCTTCCTGGGAATCAAACCTGTGACCCTTTGCTTGTAAGGCAAGGACATATCCAGTGTACCATCTAAGGCTCACAGCTGCTGTGTTACGAGTCAGCTCTAACAAGGTTCCAATTGTACTGTGTCTTTATTTCTCCTTATGTATTATTTTTACATGTGTTTCCTTTTACATTGGTGGAATATTTCCATTACAGATTTTTGGGCATTTGAAGGTGCTGCCCCAGTGCTGTGGAATTCACTGTCGGGGCATCTCCAGGAGGCTCCATCTGTTGCAGTCTTTAAGTGACAATTGAAAACCTTTTTGTTTGCACAGGCCTTTGAGATTTGAGGTGGGTGGTTTTGGATAATATGAATAGGTTCAGTTGTTTTTAACTGTGTTCTGAGATTTTATATGTTAACTGTATTTATTACTGTCCCTGCTTGCTGTGGCGAAGCTCTCTGTAAGTTTTGCTATTGTTTTTTAAACTACAGGAGAGACGGGTTACTTAATTCTACTTGCTGTTGAAAGAGTTAATTTGTAGAGGATTTTTGTAAGTTTTGATATTGTTTTACTTTTTTTCTAATTTAGCTTAAGGTGGAATTTAGCTGAAAGGTTTCTGTGAAATATCACTGGGGGTTGGGGTTGAAGGCTGTGAGGGAGGAGCGTGGGGAGCTGCAAACTGACCTGAGCCCTCAGAGCAGGTCAGGAAGGAGGAGGAAACAAGGAACAACCATATGAACTAATTCTTAAAGATCTATAGCTTATGAGTAGGTCTATAGTCCTTATGAGAAGGATTGTGGATTCCAGTTAGTACTGTAGTTGGCTGTCTTATGCTGTGTACAAGGGCATTTGGGATTAACATTTCTGTTAGAGGCTGGGCTTGGATTAATTAATTCTACTCACTGTAGGGAGAGTTGGTGTGGAGAGGCTGTATAGGTAGTATGGACCATGGGTAGGATTGTTGGGTGCAATGGTTGTGGGGCAGCAATGCAGATGAATATACTGTGGAGGCTGGAAAGATGCCCAATATGCCACAGGCTAAGAAGGCTCGAGGAAGAGGTTCAATGGCTTGGCAGGGAGCTGGGGAGGTTGAGGGATGAGGGGAGGATTGTGTTGGAAGGAGGGATGACATCTGAGAGTATTGTGGAGGCACCACAGAGAAGGAACAGTGGGTAAAGGGAGGGGGAGGGGCAAACTAGACAAGAAGCCAGCTGATGAAGGATGGACTCTAGTAGGACCTAGAAAAAGAGGAGCAGCAGTAGGCAGGAGGGAGGGAGGAGAAAACACATAGTAAGGCAAAGGGGATAGGGAACATGTTTGCTTTACTAGCAACACATGGGAAAGAGGATGCAGGAGGTGACTGCACAAGGGATAGCACTCACAAAGAAGAGGGAATGAGGGCATTACTAGTGGAGCGATTGAGCATGGTGTGGCAGGGGGAAGTATAATACTCGGAGAGGTGAGGAGGGAGAGGGAGGCTGGCAGTCAAACAGGAGGAGGGGGAGGGGTCTCAATTGGGAAGGGAAGGGGGAAGACACTGGAGCATATGGTACAAACATAGTCTTGAGTAGCCCCAAAAATGAGAACCTGGGTGGGGGAGGTGGCGATGGGCACAAGGAAAGAGGCGGGGGGGAGTACTGGTGTTGGGGGACTCCATGCTCAAGAGGATCAGATGGGGTAGCAAGGGGGAGAGGCACAGTCAGATATGGATGTAGTCCATACCAGGATTAAAGGCAGACAAGGCAGGACAGGCAATCCTAAGGTGCATAAGGAGGGGTAGGAGGACACCACACATTGTGGTACATGTGGGGACAAATGACCTAGTGGGGGAAACGGTGGAGGTAACAAGGGAGAGGACTGAGGAAGTGGGAGAGTTGTGCGAGGAGACTGGGGAGTCTGTGGCCTTCTCCGAAGTGCTCCCAGTACCATGCGCAAGCACAGTGAGAAAGGAGAGAATTAAGCAGTTGAACACATGGTTGGTAGAATGGTGTTGAACTAAGGGGTATGGGGTTGTGGGCAGCTGGGGCAGTATCTGGGATAATAACAATCTGTTTGCAAGGGATAGGCTGCACCTGAGTGGGAAGGGGAAGGAGGTATTAAAGCAAAGACTGGGGAGATATATTGCGACAAGGGTGGATTTAAACTAGATGGGGGTGGCAAGTGGACAGCAGGTAGGCAGGGATCCGATAGAGTGGAGTCATAGCCAACACCCCAGGCTAGCAGGGAAGGATTTGGGGTGGCCAAAAAAGGAAGGAGTAGAAGGGAGGAGATAGAGGCTAGTGAAGGGAAGAGAGCAGGATGGAGGGTGGTCTCACTGAATGCAAGAAGCCTAGGAAACAAATCTGTTGAGCTATAGGCACTCTTAGCAATGTGGAGGGTGGATGTTGCAGCTGTCACAGAAACATGGGCAACTGAGCACCAGGACTGGGATCTGGCAATCCCAGGATACAAATTATACAGGAAGGACCATAAGGAGGAGGGGTGGGTGGCAGTCTATGTGAGGGATGTGATCAAATGCACAAGGGATGAGGGAGAAGAAAAGAGAACAGAGGCAATCTGGCTGCAGCTCTTAGACTCAAGGGGTAGGAAATTGAGATTTGGGGTGGTATACAGGCCACCGTCCCAGTCTGAGGAGTTTGACAGGGAATTAGTGGGACAAATCAGAAAGGTATGTAGAAAAGGGAAGGTGGTCATCATGGGGGATTTAACCTTGCTGGGGGTTGACCGGAGCATTCTGGTCACCTCCAGTGCTAGGGAATAAGTGCTTCTGGACACGATCCGGGAGGGTCTCCTGACACAGTTGGTTACTGCACCTACTAGGCTAAAGAACACTTTAGATCTGGTTGTCGAATGGGGAGGTAGTGAGGGAAATAAAGGTAGAGGACCCACTAGTCGACAGCAATCACCAAACAGTGTGGTTTAATATCATGATGTGTGTGAAGCCAGATAAATCAGTTTCTCAGGTGGTAAACTTCGGGGGGGTAGACTTTGGGAGGATGCAGAAAGTACTGAAAGAGAAACTGGAGGGCATAAGGCAGGAGATGGACATGGAGCAGAAATGGGATGCTATTAAACAGGGGATTACAGAGGCAACAGAAGCCTGCACCGAGGCACAGAGTAAGAGGAGCAGAGCAAGAAAACTATGTTGGTTGAACAGCGAGGTTGTGGAGGTGGTGAGAGCAAAATGAGTGGTGCACCAGAGGTATAGGAGGACTGGGAAGGAAGTGGTCAGGTAGGAATATGCAAGATGGTCCAGGGAGGTGATTAGAAAAGTGAGAGAAGCCAAGGCCCTGAGGGCGCTGAGATTAGTATAGGGAATTAATGGGGGGAGAAAGACTTTTTCAGATACATCAGGGAGAAAAGGAAGTGCAAGGAGACAATAGTGAGGATAAAAAGGGTTGGGGAGTGGACTGAAAAGGGGGAGGAGCAGGCAGAAGCACTGAATGAATACATTTGCTCAGTGTTCTCTGAAGAAAAGGTAGGACCACTACCAGCATGGTCTGGGAGGGTGGGGAGAGGAGGCGACAGATGGAAGAATTGAGGCAAGTAGAGTCCTAGAGGGACTGAGGGCACTGAAGGTAGACAAGGCACCAGGGCTGGATGGTATCCACCCCAGGATGCTGAGGGAGATGGTGGAAGTGTTGGTGGAGCTGCTGGTGGATCTGTACAGCACCTCACTGGAGTCAGGATGTTTGCCACTGGACTGGAGGATGTGACATGAAATACCATTACACAAGAGTGGGCCAAGGGATGAACTGGGTAATTATTATCCAGTAAGTCTCACCTCCATAGTGTGCAAACTCATGGAAATGTTACTAAAGGAAAGACTGGTGTCGTACCTGGAGGACAATGGCCTCCAGGATGTGAGGCAGCATGGGTTTGTTTCAGGGAAGTCTTGTCAGACCAACTTGATACAGTATTATGAATGGGTAACAGGTGAACTGGATAAGGGTCATGCAGTGGATGTTCTTTACTTGGACTTCAACAAGGCCTTTGATTCGGTGCCTCATGGGTGGCTTGAGGGGAAGCTAACTGGTGTAGGGGTAGGGGCAAAAATGATGACCTGGATTACAAGCTGGCTGAGTGGGAGGCTGCAACGGGTGGTGGTGAGAGGGGAGCTCTCAACTCCAAGGCTGGTGATGAGTGGAGTGCCACAGGGCTCTGTGTTGGGGCCAGTATTATTTGGACTCTTCATATCAGACATTGCACATGGGGTGGTGAGCAAGCTAAGTCTGTTCGCTGATGACACCAAAATTGGAGCAGTGGCATGTGGAGGGGAGGGATGGAAGCAGCTGCCGGGGGACCTAAGCAAGCTAGAGGAGTGGTCAGAGAGGTGGCAGCTGGGGTTCAATGCAAAGAAATGTAGGGTTATGCACTTTGAGGTGAAGAACCCAAGGAGAGAATACTGGCTGGGGAAGTTAAGCTGGGCATCACTGAGGAGGAGAAGGACCTTGGTGTAATGATAACAGGGACCATGAACAATACTGCCCAGTGCAGGAGAGCAGCTGAAAAGTGAACAAAATGCTGAGGTGCATAGCGAGAGTGGCTTTGTCCAAGTGAACAGTGGTGATCTTGCCCCTCTACAGGTCACTGATAAGGCCGCACTTAGAGTACTGAGTGCAGTTTTGGAGGCCATACCTGAAGCGTGATATTAGGCTACTGCAGGGGGTGCAGAGGAGGGCAACAAAGATGATACTGTATGTGGAATGGAGGGGAGAGACTATGAGAGCAGGCTGGGAGACTTGAATATGTATACCCTGTAGGATAGAAGGGACAGGGGGGACATGATAGAGATATTCAAGTATCTGAGGGGAATCAATAAGGATGGGGCAGATGGGGTCTTTAAGCTAAGAAAGTGGAAGGACACCAGGGGGCATCGGCTAAGAATGGGGGATTTAGGAGGAAATGAGGAGACACTATTTCACAGACAGGGTGGTGAGCAAAATGGAATGCACTACCAGAATGGGTTATATCAGGTAAATCTGTGAACAGCTTCAAAAGGGCATGGTACAGGGAACAAGGGAGAGTAAGGGTGGGGAAGGTGGGGGTGGCAGTGGGTTGACAAAGGGAGGGGGGTGGGGCAGTTGCAAACTAGGGGAGCTAGCTGCACACACGAGCAGACTTAGATAGACCAGATGGTCTGTTTCTGCTGGCACATTCGTATGTTCATATTTGTATTTATGTATTTGCAATGTTGTTGTAAGGGGGCCCTGAGCCTTTGGGGATGGGCACCCCAAACAAATAAAATCTACTACTACTGCTACAACAAAGGTTATACTATCTGTAGAGTCTTGACAGTCCACCTGGAAGGGTTACCACCAGCGTATGATTTTGTGAATTTTATTTTACAAGTGGCATTTGCTAAACATGTGCCCATGCCACAGCGCTTGCGCTGGAGGCCAGTGTGGACTTTTGAACTAGGCTAGCCCTGCTCCCTCATATTGCTGCACAACTACCAGCTTGCCTCTGAGTCCCCTGCCAGCTGCACAAGACTGTAAGAAGTGTTGGAACTATGAGAGACAAATTGTAGAGGAGGCAGCACTTGGAAGATGTTTTAACTGCCTCCTAGTCAATGGCTGTGACAGACCCTCCAGGAGCTGGTTCAGGTAAGTGCTGGCTACTGGTTTCACAAGCATGCAGGCATTAGGTATAGTAAGGGTTAAAGCCCAGGGCAAAGAGAGGGATTTCTTGCTGGAGACCACAAGGACCAAATCAGAAAATGTTAAAGGGACACTGTCAGCTTTGCCCCTCGGTTTCCTTTCATTTCGCAAATGATGATCAGTGGACACAAATGAGCACTAAGAATGCTCAGGAATGACCCTGCATGAAAGTAAAAGTACTCAGTTTACCTGGTTTCTAATATTTTTCAGTTGTTTCTTCACATTCGTCCTGACTGAAAGTCTCCATCCACCGGAAGCAGATTCCATGCCGGGAACATGTGTCTACTGTGCACGCTGTGCTGAGGTGCACATTTTAGCAATTACATCGCTGCAGACATACAATCCAGCTAAACTGATAAAATTAAAATTCTGCTGGTATGTGTCACAATAAAACAAGTGCTGGATTAACTACAAATTCCTACCAGAGTCTGGTGCCAAAATCCTGCGCATGCGCATTTGCGGTCAGAGGAAAGATCTCACACATGTGTGAGAATATGCCACTAGTGCGCCTACGTGGGATTTCGGTGCCAGACTCTGGTAGGAATTTGCAGTTAATCCAACGCTCATTTTACTGACACACATACCAGCAGCATTTTAATTTTATTAGTTTTGCTGGATTATATGTCTGCTGTGATGTATTTGCTAAAATGTGCACCTCAGCACAGTGTGCACAGTAGACACACATTCCCAGCGTGTTCTCGGTGTGGTATCTGCTTCCAGGGGATGGCGACTTTCAGCTGAGACAAATATGAATAAACAAGTGGAAAATATTAGAAAACAGGTAAACTGAGCACTTTTATTTTGATGCAGGACAATTACTGAGCATATTTCGAGCTTGTTTGTTCCCACAGATTATCATTTGCGAATTGAAAGTAAACTGATGGGCAAAGCTGACAGTGCCCTTTTAACCAAACTATTTTCCACTCCATTTAGTTCATGTTTTGGACACATTAAATCCATAATCTAAAAGAAATGAAATATCTTGAAATTCACTTAAAAGGGTTTGAGAACGTTTTCTGAATCTTCTTTAATTAACTCATTCATGCCACAAGAGCTCTGAGACTTCACCACTTGTGCCCTGTATACTCTTGGCACTGCATCCTGGGCTTTTCTATGCAAAATCAAGCCATAATCAGCATGCCACAAACAAATGTGACTACCTCTTGAACCGTAAGTGCTACACACAAAGTTCAGCAGAACATTACCTTTCCAGTGGTGCTATGCAATCAATTATAATCAATTTGGTTTTTGTTTTACACTAGCTGAAATACCAAATAACTGTGGGGTTTTTTTTCAGATTTTTTCAAGGTGCTAAATATAGGAAAATGAAAAGGCCTTTAAAATTCTATAATTCTGAACGCAAGTCTGCTATCAGAACAAAAGATGAAAATCAGGTGTGATGAGACATTTTTGCAGTGCCCATCATCAGGTCTCAAGTTTGAGACTTTTGGGACTTGAAAGAATGGACCCACTCAAAAGAGGAGTGGGCTGGGAATATGCCTTACTCGGCACTGGAGAAGGAGTGGATAAACTCCACATAAAAAAGTCCAGTTTCTTCTATTTTATTAAATTAAATCCACACAAACATAAGGGTGTGAGGTTTCATGGCAATGCCATTTCATCAGGCCTGTTGTGTTGAAAGTCTGTTGAATGATCAAAACATAATATCCAATGAGAATCTATTTTAAACCTCTTTAGAAATACTCCTGTGCTCCCAACAACCTACTCACAGTGCTGTGGTGCTCTCACCAGTGTAATAGTAATCCCTGCCACAATTTAGTGCTATCAAATGGATCTCTTTCATTCCTAGACCTACTAACTGAGTTTAAATATACATACACCTCTCATGACAGAATAAGGATTTTTTTTTTTCAAATACTTGTAATACATTGTTCCTTCCATTGTACTTTCAGTATATAGGGATACATACTGTCCGTTTGTACTCATTATAAAACTGCATGTTATAAATTGTGACCTAACTCACTATACTGTAATAGTCATTCTTTGTGAGTTCTTTGTAAGCTAATGACAGTAGAAGAAACCATTACAGTACACCTTATCTTGAATAGAAACCATAAAAAACTAATCTCCCTGTCAAATCAGCATACCTCATGTATTTTTTCTTGAGTATTCATTTTTCTCCAAAAGATTCTCTCCTAAGATAATTAAGAAATGCACCCACTGTAGTATCAGACATATATAGTTTATACTGTAGCTGTGACAAGTCAAATTTTGAGAAAAGTGGTTGAAAAGTAGAAAAGTGTGCATACTTTGCAAAGTGTCTCATTTTGCCTTGTAGATCAGTACCATCTCTATTGCCATATCTTATGGGTGAACTTTAACATTGGCGTGCTTCCTCCTACACAGTTCTGTATATAGGGAAGCGAGTCAGAAAAAGTACATTTCTTTAGGGATTAATCTCTTCGTGTTTAATCTTTAACCATAATCCAGGATTTATGACTTACTCATGGGATCAAGGAACTCTCGTCACCATCCTGCCATCTTCTTGAAGTGTAAAGGAGCAGCTGGACAAGAAGATTGGCAAGGCAGTGTGATAAGACAGTAGGAAAGGCTAATAGAATGCTGGGGTGCACAGGGAGGGTTATCACTAGCAGAAAGGAAAGTGGTGTTACCCCTGTACAGATCGATGGTGAGGCCCAACCTGGAGTACAGTGTCCCGTTCTGGAGGTTACATCTCAGGAAGGACATAGATTGGCAGTACAGAGGAGGGCAACCAAGATGGTGCATGGACTGCAAAAAAAAAAGCAATATTAGGAAAGACTCAGGGAATGAAACATATACTCTCTAGAGGATAGAAGGGAGAAGGGAGACATTAAAGAAACATTTAAGTACCTCAAGGGTATTAATAAGGTACAAGAGGGTGGCATTCTCAATAGGAAGAGATGCTCAAGAAAAAGGGGGCATAATATGAAACTGAAAGGGGGGAGGCTCAAAGGAGATGCAAGGAAGTACTTCTTCATGGAGAGGATGGTGAACACCCGGAACAGACTACCAGTAGAGATTGTAGATACCATAATGGTAGCAGGATTCAAGCATGCATGGGATAGGCACAGATGAACCTTACTAACAGGAGTGGAAGGGGGAAAGGCTGCAGATTAAGTAGGGCCTGCAGTGACATATTAGGCAGGCTACTTTTTTAGGGCAGACTGGATAGACCAAAGAGTCCTTCTCTGCTGACAATGTCTATGTGTCTAGGTTTCTATGTTTAAATACCACAGTGTAGTAGGGACAGGTGTAACATCATGAATGATGTCCTATGGCAGCTCCACCGATGCCATTGCTACAGAAGCTCCAGGAATAGAGCCACTGAAAAGCCACAGTGGCACAGAGGGAAACTACATGGTAGCTCCCTCTGCACCCAAGTAACTCGGCATACTGTAGTGGTTCGCCCCTCAACAAGGGCTGGTACCCAGAATCTATACTTATGCTGTAAGTATCAAAATTAAATGAAAATAAGTTTTCTTGGTGGGAAACCTACATTTTTTTCAGGCTTAAGGGAAGTTACAGTACTAACCTTTAAAGCAAACACAAGTAATAGAGGTCAGAGAAAAAAAAAACACATCTAAACAGAAACACTGTTTCTTCTTTAATGCTGGTAGTCATGAATACAAAGGAGAGTTAGTACCTCTTTCTTAAACTTGAGCCTATAAAAATCAAAAGAAGTTACCAATTGCAAAATACCGTGGTAGACTAATAGTAATATATATCCATTAATTTCAAACAAAGACTGAAGGTTAATTAAGTACAAACAACCATGCAATATGACCACAAGTGGTTAGCAGTGCTATTACATTTCAACCTTGCAATTGTTCTAACAGAACCTGATAAGGTTTTCTACATAAAACAGAGAGAACAGAGGTATCAACCCACATTTGCCA
Organism: Neoceratodus forsteri; assembly: GCA_016271365.2. Lineage (NCBI taxonomy): Eukaryota > Metazoa > Chordata > Ceratodontiformes > Ceratodontidae > Neoceratodus > Neoceratodus forsteri. The sequence continues at coordinate 1,454,845,057 of CM057450.1, read as the reverse complement.
AATACCATTGTGAGAATTAAGCCAAATATATGTCCACAGTGTCATCAGAACAGTGGCCAGTCACATTCCTCATTTAATGCTATGGAAGGTTTTTTTTAGTTTTTTTTATTTACACTTTCTTCCACCTCCACGGAGCTGGAAGGTGGCTCTGGCCCTCCCAAGGAGGGCTCATCCTCTGAACCTGGTTGTCCCTGATCCAGCCTTACCCCATTGTTCCCCCACAGATTACCTCCCGTGGCAGGGCCGGAATGGGGAGATTCAACTTTCTCCTCCTCTGGAGCGAAATCCAGAAGTTGGGGAGGCTGTTGCTGGGGCACATCTGGGCTGGTAACCTGCTAGAATAGCACCAGTCAACTGAGGGCTAGTCTGGATAGTGCTACCATGGACAGGGAGAGGGGATTTACAGTACTTGCTGTAAAAGGTCGCTGCCTGTGGTGCTGACAAGGAACAAGGACACCAGAATCCAGGAAGCTGGCTGAATTGTTCCCATGGTGTGGAGGGCTGGAGCATAGAGTAGCTTGGCAAGGCAGTAATGAAGACTAGGGTTCTAATCCTGATCTCCTAAGATTTTTTGTGTATCGGGACTTTGTTTTGTTTTTTTACAAGGGGCTGTGGAAACAGTATTCCACAGCCCCACAAAGTTCAACTTGCCTCATGATCTGCTGCTTCCCCCCATAGTGTGAATTTAATAGTAGAGGGAGTACAGGGGGCAAAAGAACTGATGACATTATTGCCACATGGTTCTTGACCGCACTATTGTTGTCAGCGATGTTCCAATTCAGTGCTATCTGGGCCATCATGGAGCCTGCCAACTCCAGTTTTCCACTGTCTTTTCTCCCTGGGCCAATGAACATGCAATGCACAGAGCAGCTAAGCTCTGCTTCTGCAGAGACAGCCTAACACCCTAGATGTGGGGTCCCTCCCCATTCTGGTGGTGTGCATGTGCTCACACCCAGTTCCTGCTGGGTGCCAGGCAAGCAGCGCACCACACCATCTCCCTCCCTGAGGAAGGAGAGCTGTCTGTGGATGCTTGATCCTTCCTCTCCCTGCTGGTCCTGAAGCAACCCAAGTCTGTTCCTGTCCCCTGGTAGCTGGCATGGTGTGAGGTGTGCCGTCCAGCGCCTCAACCCTCAGTGTCTCCGGGCCAGATCTATGGAAGGGTTTTCACAGTTCATGGTAGGAATCCCATTCACCACTCTCTTCAGCAACACTTCATCCCAATCAGATTTCTTTTTTGGTTGTCAGACATGCTCTGGCCCCCAAAATCTTAGTGACATTACTGAGTGACCTGCTGATAAAAAAATGACTGTCTACCATGGAGTTATTTTCTTGCTCCTGATGTCACTGTTATGCTTGCTGATTCATGTTCTCAATTCCTTTTTTGTCTTGCCCACACATAATTTGTCACAAGGACACTGCAGGAGGTAGGTGACATGATCTGCAGCACAAATGATGTGTTGTTTGATCTCATGCTTTACTTTCGTATAAGGGTGATCATATATTTTTTACTGGTGTTATTACACTGGAAACATCTCACACAGGGAAAATTCCCTTTGGTCAGGGGTCCTAATAGGAGTTGTCTGGGTTTACTATTGTGTTCAATGTGTATAGGTTTGTCTCTTATGGTCTGATTGCATTTAGATTTAACATGGGGGCTCCCTAAATTTCACATTGCAGTTACCTACCAGCAAAATATGCCAGTTTCTGAACAAAACCTTTTAAATTTCTCCACTAAGGTGGCTGTAGGCAGTGGAGAACATAATCCTGCCCCCAGCCGTGTCCTGGTTTGAGCTTCTGAGAAGTTCCTTTCTTTTGAGAGCTGCAACCTCTTCTGCTTGTCTAAAGAGCATGGTACCATGTCCTCTGTCCATGAACCTCCCCACCATCCCAGTTTTGACTCTCTTAAACTTTCCATCCTCATTGCACTTTCTTCTGGCTCTGATGAGCTGAGCCTTGGGTATTACTGTGTTTCAGTCTCAGGTCATGGTAGCTTGTGCAGTGAAGGGTAGTATTTCTCTCCATCTCTTTATGGTACAGAGTGATCTGTAGATCACTTCCACTTTTGTGCATCTGCAGATCTAAAAGTGATATCTTCTTATCTACTATCTTGCAGAATTGTAGGTATGTGGACCTACTGTTGTGGTACTGATAAAACATTTATAGGTCATTCCCCTCCCACATAACGATAATGTCATCTATATATCATTTCCAATATATAACATTCTCAAAAAATTGGGTTGATGTCTCTGTTAAGTATGTGTGCTTTCTCAGTTGCCACATGTACAAGTCAGCATAGTCCAGGGCCATCATACTACTCATGGCTGTCCTCCTCAGTTGTAAAAAGAATTCACCCTCAAAAGTAAAGTGATTCTTTGTCAGAACAACTTCTGCCATCTGAGTGACATATTCATTAGGTGAATATGCATCCTGCCTGCCTCTCAGGACTTCCAGTAGGGCATCTAGGCCCTCTTGGTGAGGTATATTGGTATTCAAGTCCTTGATGTCAAAACTGACCAACTGACCAAAAATGTAGACCAGCAGTAGTCCTAGCACTGACCCCTGTGGGACATTGCTGAGTACCACTCTCCACTCAGAGTTGTGCCTGTCAACCACAGCACTTGGCTTTCTGCCTCGAGTTAGCAATCCACCCTTGTATGCCTTGCATAAACCACACTGATATACTTTTCCAAGAAGCTTGTCATGGACCAGTGCAGTGCCAAATATCAAAAGACCTTGACAAAGTCCAATTAGAAAACTGTGTATCTATGGCCCCACCCCTATCAATCTCCCTGGTCAACCTCCTCTCCCCCCAAAAGATGGTGAGCAAGATGGTTTGGCATGATCACTCTTCAGGCTATCATCCAAGGCAGTGTGCTACCTAAATTTAGCAATGGGGCATTCATCTATTGAAATATTTTCAAAACTAAATTGATAAGGTGGGATGTCACATACAGTAACATCTGCCATTTTGCTCTGGCTTCCACTCACCTAGTGCATTATTGCACTCTCCACTCTGGTCTTGGATAGCTCTCCCTTATATCTGTATGTAAATACAATGCTGTATGTCTGATTGCTAATATGCTTCAATTCCAAACCCCACCACCTAAGCCTCACTTAGGACAATAATTGCATGTCACTATGCATTAAGGTCCCAAGAGCAGGCATTGCTGTCCACCAATAAATGTCATACCACCTTGTGTGGCCTTGCCTTTTCCAGTTATGCATCAATGCCCTGGAACCCCCCCCCCCCCCATCATTTGTTGTATTTCTGCACATCAGATGTTCAGGACTATGCTTAGAAAACATCTGCTTCTGAAGTACAGTATGTATGCTCATGTACCTAATGTGAAATACTATATGATGGATTAAAACAAATAAGTAATGACTAATTTCTATCTTTATCTGTAAATATTTTTATTTATTCCTATGGACTTCCTTATGAATTACCATGTAATTATATTGTCCATATCCATAATATATTTGTGGCTATTTGTGACTATTTTTGCAGACTTCACCAAGGCTTTCAGTTTGGTTAATCACAAACTGCTAGCTGAGGCTCTGAGTGTAATTTTTCATCAGAGGTAATAAAATAGTTCCCAAATTATCTTTCTGGGAGATCTCAGATTACATCAGTTGTTAGTTGTTTATTGGGTTCTCTTCCCAGTAGCTGTGGAATTCTACAGGGGTCTATTTTTGGACCACTTCTTTTTTCTTTATTCTTAAATTATACTCCCTCTACATGTAATAGGTCTGAGTTCATTTTGTATGCTGATGACTCAGTTATACTAAGCTCCAACCCTGATGTGAGGGAAACTGTTAGTTATATTCAAGCAGATTTTAATTCATCTCAAATCTGGTTCCTGACCAATAAGATAGTCTTAAACACTAAAAAAAAAAAATATATGTTTTTTTGCAGGGCCAATGACAGTAAGGGATTTTAATTTGTCAGTTTATGATTTTACAGATTAACCACTTAAACAAGTTATTTGTTTTAAGTATCTTGCTGTTTTTGTAGAGGAAACTTTATCATTTGAACAGCATATAAAACACGTTATTAACATAATACATCAGAGACTAGGTACCTTATTCAGAGTAAAGAACATTTTGACCCATGAACCTAGGAAACTATTGGCTTACAGTCTTCTTTGTTCTGTAGTGGACTATGGCCTTACAGTTTATTCTGTAGCAAACGAGTGTGCCCTTTCCAAACTATAAGTAGCTTACAATGGCATTTGTAGATTTACAACCAATCTACCCTGATGCAATCATCACTGTATCCTTTATGCCTCCTCTGGTTGCTTTTCTTTGGAGAAGAGGTGTTATTTTTGCCTTACTGTGCTAATGCAAAAAAAACTCTTTGGGTCTGCTTCCATCCTCAATTTCCTTGTTATTTAAAAAAATGAAAATGTATGTGATACTAGATGTGTACCCTTCAGGCAATACACTGTTCCATGTTTTACAAAGTCACAAAGCCAAAGATCCTTACTTTACAGAGCTCTGCTGAATTTCAGCTCATTACCAACTGCAATTAGGAACTCTTCTAATGTACAACTATTTAAAGTTCTACTCAAGGACTGGCTAAATTGTAGAACCATTTGTACATGTAATGATTCATAATGATTGTATCATTGTATTTTTTATTTGTATTGTTCCATTGTATCATGTTGTATTGTTATTCACAGACTTGTCGCTATGAAAATGGGCACATATGCCCATTGACTTACTAGTATAAAAAATAAAATGAAATTAAATTGTATTATTTAATCTTAGCTATTTATAGCTCTTTATTTATCATGTATGTGATCCCATTTACTCTTTGATCTTTACCTGTACTGTGTCAGTAACTGCTGAAATGTACTGTATCACTGCTTGTTTGTATTGTAAAACTGATTGCATTCTGATGTGTTTTTACCTCATTGTAACCTCCCAGGTCATACCTGAAAATAGAGCAATTTTCTTGTCCAGTGCACCTACCTAGTAAGCAAAAACAATATATATATATATATATATATGTACGAATATATACAGTATACTGTATATATATATATATATATATATATATATATATATATATATATATATATATAATCAATCTAATCTAGAGAAGTGAATAGTGGCCAGCCAGTGGACCTCCTGTTTTGACTTCAGCAAAGCCTTTGATTCAGTACCACACAAATGCTTGCTAAAGAAGCTAGAGGATCTGGGCATAGCAGGCTGCATCATTAAGTCGGTGGGAAACTGATTGGACAGAAGGAGGCAAAGGGTGGTGGTGAATGGGGAGATTTCAGAGGAGGGAGATGTGATGGGCAGGGCCCCACAGGGCTCAGCCTCAGGCCCAATCCCCTGTTCATCAGTGACCTAGGAGTAGGTTTCCAGGGCAAGATTGCACTGTTCATGGACGACACTAAATTAGGGGAAAGGGTTGACAGTGAAGAAGCAGTGACAATCATAAAAAATTATTTGAAAAGATTAGAACAATGGTCTGGTATCTGGCAGCTGAAATTTAATGCCAAGAAATGTAAAGTGATGCATATTGCCAGGAATCACCCTAGAACAACCTATTGACTAAATGGTGTCAAACTCAGTGATTCCAAAGAGGAAAGAGATCTAGGAGTTATTATTAGTGATACTCTTAAACAAACCAGCCAATGCAATGCAGTATATAGTAGGACAAACAAAATGCTGGGATGCATAGGGAGAGGATTTGACAGTAGGCACAGGGAGGTGATACTTCCTCTGTACAGAACTATGATGAGACCCCATTTGGAATACTGCATACAGTTTTGGAGACCATATCTTAAGAAGGATAGGAACAGCATAGAGGCCATTCAGAGAAGGGCAACCAAAATGGTACAGGGGCCTCAAGAGCCACTGTATGAGGGAGGCTGGAGGCTTGAAACATGTATGCACTTGAATCTTGGAGAGAAAGGGGATATGATAGAAACTTTTAAGTAAATGAGGGGCTTAAATTTAGTACCCTACATTGAACTATTCACCAAGGCTCCCAACTCAAACATGAGTGGGCATGGATGGAAACTGAAGGGTGGGAGTTTCAGGAGGGATCTTGGGAAGCACTATATCTCAGAAAGGATTGTGGAGCCATAGAACAGACTACCTGTGGAGGTGGTAGGAGCTAGGACCGTATTAGCATTCAAAAGGGGTTGGGATAATGAGTACACTAGAATCAAATCTGCAATGGAATCTACCAGCTAGGATTCAGGATCACCTAGGATCTCAGAATCTCAAGGGCAGACTTGATGGACCTTTGGTCTCCTTTGCTGTCACCTTTTCTGTGTTTCTATAATATGTAGATGCATTGTTAACAACCTGAATTTTATACACAATCTCAGGTATGGGAAATGCTAAATAAACCCCCAAGAATGAAGCTCAGGGGGTTCATAAAAGCAACCCATACCAAGGGCATATATAAAACTCTGTGTTACACATACCTTTATTTTTTAAAGTTAGTATCCAGCATTTTCAATCAAGAGAAGCTTTAGAGAGATGTAGAGACAGTTCTGTTATATAACCACATTGAGGAACTTATAGTTCAGTTACATAAACCTTAACTTGTTTGTTTTTAAACTGTAAAAAAATCTGTTTTTCTGTAAGGTACACTAATTGTTTGAAATGAGAAGCAGTTGTGCTACTGTGGCACGTAGCTTCAGCAGTGCGAGTTTGACTGACAGCTCACAGTTACACATGACAAGTTGTAACCAAAAAATATAACATGAGTATTTAGCTATTACAAATGCTGGTCAGTAAATATAAATAAAGTGACAATTCCTTGGCTTCAAAAAAGTACTTGATTCTCACGTGTGCTCTACATGCTCAATGTCACCTGTCCTCCCTGTCCCTCAATCGTTCTAAGTCCATACTGGAATGAAGATTGTTAATTGTGAACCCAATAGCTAAATAAATATCAAAATGGCAAGTCCCTCTATGTGTCATAATCATAAGGTATAGCTAGAGGCAACAAGTCAATCAGTATCATTCACTGTTTAGTCATAATGCCCAAGTCAAGTAGTAATGACCCAGGTTTGAATCCATCCACCTTACTCACTGTGTGAACCTGAGCAAGTCACTTAACCTCCCTGTGCTTAACCGATATGTAATCTCTCTAATCTCTGTGTGGTCTTTGAATCTTTCCTGAAATGGCCACAACAGGAGCCATGTCAGTAGATATATCTTTGTTTTATTGCTTCATTGTCTTCCTACTCTGCCTCTTAACCCTATGTTCCTCCTCCTCTTCCTCTCCCCAATCCATTTCAGTTTCTTTACCCTTCACCCACCTTTTCCATGTCCCACCTTCCTTTCTTCATAACTACTGCTTTGTTGTTTTGACCACTGGTTCTGTGTTTTCTAATGGAGTGACACTTAGTCTATATTTTTTAACTAGGATTCTAGATTTTTTTTGCCCTTTAAATACAGTATGTGCAGTATACTAAGGTGCATACTAAGGTTATTGAAGAGCAAGGAGGCCAATGACTCATGTAGCTCTTATGCTATTATAAAGTGCAATAGGAGAGGACATACCCTTAACTAATTAAATTATCAAGATGGGATTTAAATAAGCTTTTAGTTTCGCTTATGACTACCTCAAGGGGCAGTCTGTTCCAGGGTCCAATGGATCTAAGAGTAAAGAGAATTTCCTACTTATATAATGAAATGGTTTCCCTGCAAGCTGTAAGGGGTACCCCCTAGTATTGTGAGTATCATTCTTAAATTCAAGACCAAGTTCTGTCATGAGATATGGGCCCTGGATTAAGTCAAACAGCAACAGAAGGTCCCCCAGATACAATGGGTAGCAAAGGTCATGAGATTAAGAGAACGAAGTCTGTTTTCATAAGGTTCATGCTGAAGACCATATATATGTTTTGTGAATTTGCTTTGCACTTTTTCTGATAATTTGTTGTAATTTTTTCTATATGGGCACCAGAGCTGTGATGCATATTCCAAGTGTGGCCTCGCATATGCCCTGAGGAGTGGCATCATAACCTTTGGTTCACTGGACTTAATATTACGTAAAATAGACCATACTACCTTGTTTGTTTTATTAACTACCGTGTGTGTGTATTTAGAATGTGACAAATCATGAGATATAACAATGCCTAAATCTTTTTTGTCTGTAGTGGAGTTCAATAAAGCACATGCGAGTGTGTATGTGTATAATGGATTCAGTGGTCCTAGATGCAAAACTTTGCATTTGGATGTATTAAGTTTTATCCCCAAGTGTTGACCCAGGTAGATATTGTCTTTAAATATTTTTGTATAATTGAGGCTTGAAATTGGTTAGTGCAGGGGCCCCCAATTTTAATATCATCTAAATATTTAATGGTCAATGAATGGCAGTTGGTAGTCATATCAACAATAAATGCTTGAAAAGGACAAGGGCCCAAGATAGACCCTTGTGGGACGCCACTAGAAACATTACCTAATTCTTATTGGAAACCATTGATTTGTACTCTTTGGGGCCCAATTCCAGAAGGCATGGCGCAAGTTGTCAACAATTGTGACTTATGCCAAATGCTGATGCGCCAGGGACCCTACACCTGATTCCAGAACAGCCAGGATCCCCGGCAGCTACGTCCACAACTTACAGCACCCCATGCATTGTGCCAAAGGGAGGGCGCACCTGAACAAGGTGCTGCAAGCCTCAGTAAATGCCCACTGACAGTGTGCAAGCCCTCTAATCCCTGATCCCCATAGAAGCCTCCATGATGCCCCACAGGGGTCTCAGAACCATCACCACCCCCCAGGCCCCAATCCCCGAGGATTGCCCCACAGGGCAGATCATGTCTTCCCTCCTGTACCTAAGTAGTGCCCCACAGGGCATATCATGTCTTCCCCCATACCCGAGTAGTGCCCTGCAGGGCTGATCATGTCCTTCCAGTTCCCAAGCCCTGATCCTCAAACGCCGGCTCACCAGTAATTGTAAAGGTTAGCATCCCGGTAGTGCTGGTAGTCTAGTGGCTCCCACCCAGCAGTGCCAGTAGACCTCATCCCACCACCACCCATTCCCAGTCGATGAATGGTGCATCCCACCTCACACCTCCATAACCAGCCACTGACTGATCTCCCTCTGAATATGTACTACTGTAAACAGTACACACTCAATGAATGTCATTCATTAAGCGTGTACTGTATACTGTAGTATTCACTTAGAGGGAACTCAGTTGGTGGCTGGTCGTGAAGGTGTGAGGCGAGATATGCCAGTCACCTACTGGGAATGGGTGTGGGGGTGGGGATGGACTGGCACTGCTGGGTGGGGGCCACTAGACTACCAGGGCTACCGGGATGCTAACATTTAAAATTACCAGTGAGCCAGTGTTTGAGGATCAGGGCTTGGGGACCAGGAAGACATGATCTGCCCTGTGGGGCAATTTTCAGGGATCAGAGCTTGGGGGTGTCAGCAGCCTGCAGAGGCCTTTCCAGGGCATGCTCCACTGGGGAACGGGCGGGGAAGGGCTTATGTGGGACGTAGGGGCGTAGCTGTTGGGTACACATGGCACAGTGGTGCACCCCTGGTGAACATAAAGTACACTTAGACTAGCTAATAGCTGGTCTAACTGTACTTAGACCAATGTCCTCCAGGGGTTCTCTTGGAATAGCACTTGTGCTGTTCCGACAGCCACCCTCCCGGAATAGGGCATAACTGCTGCCATAAACCTCCTTGTGCCATGTTGCAGAGGGTTTATGGCATAACTAGTAAAGTAGGACCACTTCAGTGCAGACAGCCTGTAACATGTCGCAGGTTGTCTTTTGGAATACCGAATGTCATTACTCATGGTGCAAAGTGCTACTTGCACAATTTTTTTTTTTTGTGCAAGTAACTTTGCGACATGTGTAACCATTCTGGAATTGGGCCCCTTGTGTTCTGTCATGTAGCCAATTGTTTATCCAATTTATTAGATGTTTATTAATATCAAGATTATGAAGTTTAGTGATAAGTGCCCAGTGTGGCATGACATTGAATGCCTTATTAAAATCAATGAATAGGATATGACAGGGTGTTCTCTTGTCAAGTAAAGCACTGATGTGTTCATAAAAGCACATCAGATTAGTAAGGCAACCTCTGCCACTCTTGAACCCATGTTACTCAGGTTGTGACTATTAAGGGTTGGGGATACGATGTCCTTAATAAGACCTTCAAGAATCTTACATACAGATGATGTCAAACGTATCAGTCTGCAATTTACCCAATTATTTATTGGGCCTTTTTTATGGATCGGACAACGTTAGCTTCTTTCTATTCATGTGGGATGAAGTTCATGGATATACAGTTTTCAAAAAGAAGTCTCAACAGGTGTGCCAAGCAATCAGCCAAGAGGTAAAGAAGGTGACCAGCTATGTTATCTGGCCGTGAACAATAGTATCTGACATTGTGATATTGAATATTTAAAATTTATGTGCTTGCAGAATGATTTATTTCTTGAACTATTGCCCTTTAAATGCTATATTTAAGCAGTAAGGCATGACCACATGTTAGAGTAATAGTCTGTTATTCACCCTTAGAAATGTAATATGGCAGAAGGCACAGCCAGATTCCATATTACCCCAGGGGTGATTAATTGTTAATCTAACCCTGGGAGTGCTGTATTGCTGTTATAAAAACATATATTTAAAAAGTTGTTTACAGTGTACATTTTGAATGTTTTTCTAACTGCGATTGGACCTGGGTAGATCAGTGGATGTCCTCTTTCTAGACTTCAGCAAGGCATTTGACTCTGTTCCTCACGAGGGCCTGTTGGATAAGCTGGGAGAAATGGGGATGGGGAACCAGATGATCAGTTGGATAGGCAATTGGCTCCAGGACCGGACCCAGAGGGTCATAGTTGGAGGGTTAGTCTCATCCCCAAGGAGGGTCATTATTGGGGTCCCACAGGGATCAGTCCTTGGGCCCCTCCTGTTCAATGCCTACGTCTCTGACATAAGGACAGGTATCAGGAGCGAGATGAGTCTCTTTGCGGATGACTCAAAACTGGGGGCAGTGGTGGATGGGAAGGAGGGGAGGGTGGCCCTACAGGGGGACCTGGGGGCTCTAGAAAGATGGTCTAGAAAGTGGAAGCTAAGGTTCAATGCAGGGAAATGCAAGGCACTGCACCTGGGGGACTGAAACCCAGGCCAAGTGTACACCCTGGGGGTGGAAATGCTACAAGTCTCGATGGCTGAGAGAGACCTGGGGGTGGTGGTGGATGTCAAGATGAACAACTCGGAGACTTGTAGGAGGGCAGCAGCCAAGGCCAACAGGATGCTGGGATGCATCACTAGGGGGATCACCTCCAGAAGGAGGGAAGTGATACTCCCTCTGTATAACTGCTTGGTGAGGCTGCACCTCGAGTACTGCCTGCAGTTTTGGAGGCCACACTTAAAGAGGAACATTAAACTCCTAGAGAGGGTCCAGAGGAGGGCAACCAAAATGATTTGGGGCTTGGGGGACAGGATGTGTGAGGACAGGCTCAAAGAGCTAAATATGTACACATTGGAAGAGAGAAGGGACCGGGGGGACATGATAGAGGTCTTCAGGTGCATGAAGGGGGTAAATAGGAGAGGAGCAGTCAGGGTGCTTTGAAAGAAGGAGGAGGGGCCACTAGAGGGCATGGGTGGAAGCTGGAGGGGGAAAGATTCAGGGGAGAAAGGAGGAGGTGCTACTTCACTGAGAGGGTGGTGGCACCATGGAATGCGCTGCCTAGGGGGCTGGTGGAGGCAGAGACAGTGGAGGGGTTCAAGAGGGGGTGGGACAGGTACAGGGGAAGGGTTCTGAAAGCAAAATCCAATGCAGTGAGAATATCCAGAACTGGGAACGGAGAAGCCAGAGAAGACGAGGAGGGCAGCAAGGTCAGCTCCCAGGGTGGGGGCTGACCAAACGAGCAGATGTGAAAGACTGTTAGGCCTATTCTGCTGGCATGTTAGTATGTTAGTATGTTAGAGGGGGATATTTAATAAAGTACTCCACCTACCATGTACCCAAGAATGCTGTTTCAGAATGTCAGGATGCCTTTTTACAGCCATTCACCAGTGCCAGTGGATGGAATGGTACTACTTTTTCAAAAGAATTCATGCACCATAGAGATAAGGCTCTACATAACAGTTTAACAATCCCCGGGTCGCCCCTGAAAAAGGGACCTTTGGGGCCCAGTGGGCCTACCTGGTTAACAAAATTTAATAAATAAATAAATAAAACAGAAAGTAAAGCAAGGGTCTTAAAATGCTGACAGCCAATGAAATTGGAACATTTCTGAGACCCTTTTTATTATCAATGATGCTGTGTACAAGCTGTCTCCACCCCTTAATGAATTGGCAGCATGCCTTGACATGACAGGGTAGCAGTTGGCATCTGTAAGTTTTGTTAAATTTTGCCTGGTGATTATTAAGGTTGAAACTAAATGCATTTTGTGACTGCTCCACACCTTGATGTTTTTTTGCTTTGTCCACATTAGCTGAGTTTTCTGTATGAATCATAACTAAGACAAATCATGAAGGAAGCTATCACATTTTCTAAAAGGCAGCAGCAAAAAAGTAAGAAAAAAGACTAATTAATGGAGGGAGATATTCTTTTGTAAAAAGGTCACATTAGGCCCATTGGTGCAGCATCTCTGCAGCTGCTTATAAGTGTGGTGACCCATGTTATGGAATGAAGATGTACTAATAGAGAACCAGCAGAGGAAAGAAGATTAAATGTGCCAGAAAATGGTTTGCCGTCTCTATGAGGGGAGGTTCTCCACAGCACACCATGCCAGTACTACCTGGGATAGCACAGGTGGTGCTCTAAAGTGGCTGTGGCAATGGTTGGGAGGATGTAAGACACACTCATGAAAAAATATCACCTGACCAACGAAACACACAAGCACCAATACACAGAATATGGTCCTGTTGAAGTTAAAAGATCATGCAACCAACTGAACACACGAGTGCTACAGTCCCACAGCAGTATGCCCAGTCCCTCAGTAAATTAATTCAGTTAGCCCAGTCCCTCAATCATGATCTGGAAGTGCAAATGAAAGTGCTCACACAGTAGTACGTACGGTCCCTTGGTACATTAAGCCTGGTCCACAGTACATTAAAAAATTGCACCCAGTCCATGGCACATTTACAGAGCCAGGTCCCTCAGTATATTACCCTCAGTGCACACAATCTTAATCAGCAAGCGTGACAAGCAATGTGGAAGGAATGAGGACAGAATTTAAAGGCTCAGCAATGGAGAAAATATATTTTGTTTTTGCTGAAAATGATGTTGGGGCTGCAAAAATCATGTCAAGGGCTACATGCAGCCTGCATTCTGCAAGTTGCCCATCACTGACATAGAGCCTTGAAAATGTGGTGCACCCTACCAGTGGCTGGAGTAATGGAGTAATGAAGGTTGCTAAAATGAAAAACACTAAGGATATTAACTTTGCTGTGAATGGGCTATTTCCATTTTTGAGAAAGTCTGACACTGACACTAAATTTGACTCCCTGATCATGTGGACTGAAAGTGTGGAAAGGGAGATAAAAGGTATGTGCAGTGAAATAGATGACGTGAAGACTAACAAGCTGAACTTGTCAAAAAAGCAGGGGAAGAACAAACACATTTGCCATCCACTGATCACTTGCATCTGTTAATCCAAGCAATATAAAATTTCTACAAAGAAAAACTGAGCAGCTTGACATCGTCCTATAATAACATAGTCTAAGAAAAATAGGTAATAGGTGTACCAAATAGTTTGTAAAGATGTTCCTGTCCTTGAGAGACATGATTGCAGTGATTTTTAAAGAATCTTTGAAACTTGCTAAAGAACACACCTTTTCTGGTTAGAATGCTCAGAATCACTTGAAAAAGAGATAACTCACCTTGAAAACACCTTTCTGATAATAATCTTTCTAATTATGGAAACAGAAGTAAAAAGAATCAGCACCCAAACAGCAATAACAGGAACAACATCAGCGTTGTTTTAGAAAATGCTTTATAAATATAAATGCAGACATGCACAAAGATTCAAAAAGTGACTTAGTGAAAAAAACTAACGTTTCACCTTGTACACTGCCAGGAGTCATCAGAGCCTTCATTTATATTTATAAAGTGTTTTTTTTTTCTAAAACAACGCTGGTGTTGGTCCTGTTATTGCTGTTTGGGTGTTGATTCTTTCTACTTCTGTATCTGCAATGGATTACAAACACCATACATACCTTGGTGATCCAAGGGTTTGCCTTTTCTAATTATTGAAATCAACTTTCGAAAAATGAAGTGCCTGACCCTAACAATAACATACAGGGTGGCCAGTCTACAGTTAATATAACACCCATATTTGAGACCAACCTGGAAATTGTAATCTAGACATCATGGAGGAGAAACTTTTCAAAATAAACAAAATGAACAGCAGCAAGACATTTATGAACTACTGGGTAATATGCCAGCACCACTTGAAGAATAAAAGAAAGATCTGCAGAGCTGTAAGACTGCACAGTGATTAATATATTTCTTTTATTTACCTTTTTTAATTAAAATAACCTCAGTAACTTCAGTTGATTGATTATAAGCTTCATTTAATAATTATCATTTAATAATTATAGTTTAACTGTGCTCCCTCTATGAACTAATAATGGAAACTTGCAGCACTCACCCCTTTACTACTTAAATATATCAAATGTTTATCTTTTTAAAACTTTCATTTTATTGAGAGTCACCATCATACATGAATTGTACTTTCATATATCCAGCATATAAGAACAATAAATTGAGATGCAAACATGTGTTACATTAGTTGATAGAGTAGAACAAACTGTATATTCTGATTTTATTTTTATATTTTTAAAACGATCTAATTCCATGTATTCATTCTATCACATGCAGTTACTAAATTGTGCACAGAAACAAAGAACATTACTATCATAACATAACCCATGGGAACTCAGTAGTTTATTTTGGTAGCATGTTTGTAATACTGTGGAATATAAACTTTCCACCATATATACATGTTTGAAAGTAGATACAAATTTCTCCTCTCTTTCTCTAGGGAAGAATGAGAAGTGGAACAGTGTTTGATAGGGTCATCCCCACAGAATCAACACGTGCTATATAATTAATTATGTTTCTTGGAGCTATTTGCCTTTCATGGACTTTACCATTATTCATTTGTTTACACAGAAAATTAGTTATGTTGCCATATTGGTGTTTGTGACAAAAGATCCAGAAAAAAAGAGATGATTTGACACCTTTTATTGGACCAACATAGATATTACAAAAGAAAATAGGTTCTTGAACTTTCAGATTGCATAGAATCCTTTATCAGAAAAATAACAGTTGGTTTGGTTTGGAAGAATACACTTTCTTAAAGTCCAGATCATACATAGAAAAACAGAGAAAAAAGTGTTAAAAATCCCATTGGCTTAAATTGCTTTTTAAAAAACAGAATGGATCCATATAAAGAACAGTGTTCATCACAAAAAAGGTATGTTAAGGTCAAATCTTACAGAATAGATAAGCTTCTTCCCTGAGAACAGCCATAAAACATACAGATGAAATAAGCTGAAGAAATACATAGCATATAATGTTAAAATGCTGAACACCATATTTAAAAGATGTTGGGAGCTTAATTTAATTGATCTATCCATCCCAGGATAGAGCCTGCTATGCTGCCACAGGGAAAGATCATTGGGGGTATGAAGGTGGCTCTCTACAGTAGCACATAATAACGGCGACTGAAAACTGCGACTGCAATAAGGGAGATGGCAATTTGGCAACTACAAAAATAGCTATAGTAAATTACAGCAACTGCGTTAATGGAAACAATGGCTTTCACCCCTCCCTAAGGTGCTACAATCTCAGAGTTGGTTAAATTAGTAAGGGGTGCAGGGGGCAAAGCCCCCCGCAATGGGGGATATGGGGAGTGAAGCCCCCCACATAAATGCAAATGTCGCTGTTAATGCAGGTGCTGACATTTACCATCGCCGTTATTGCAGTCACCGAACTGCCATCGCCCTTATTGCCCTCATCATTATTTACTCCCCATTTTGACATGGAGTTCTATCTATTAACTCGCTACCTTCCCCCTGCAACATTTGGGACTGTTCCTTTTTAATACTAATTAAATGTTGTCTCACTCCTGCAGCTGGCTTCTCCAAGCTTAATTCCTGCAACCCAGCCAGTTACATTCCTGAGGAGCCAGTCAACCAATTGAGGCACATGCTAAGATATATATTTAAAAGTCACTGGGGGCTTAATTTAATTGATCCATCCCACGACAGAGCCTGCTATGCTGCTGGAAGGGGAGGACATCAGTGGTATGAGGCTGGCTATCTACTTTTTTTTTACTTTATTTTTATTTCTTTTCATCATTTACATGACAATAGGATTCGCATACAGTAAACAGACCATATCAAATGTTATTTCTGGGACCTGAATCCCTTAATTGTAGGTTACCATTGCATTTACAGTATAGAGGTACATCATGTGGGGAATTTACTAGTTATCTATTCCTATAACTGCCCAACATTTTGCTGTGTTGAGAGCTCATGAGTAACATGGCTATTTCCTAAAAAAAAGGATTGACCAGCAGTTTCAGACCAATATAACAGTGTCCCATTATTTATGGGACTAGGTTTTGCCATGTATAGAACTTAATTTAAATCATGGATTCTAAAATAAAAAAAGATTTAGCAGCAGAAACAAATGGAACAATAACAGTGTACAGTTCTACCTATTGAGTATAACCCTTAAATAAAATGTGTCCAGCCACTAACCAAGCTATGATTAAGTACTGGTCAGAGCTGTATATAATATGAAGGGTTTTAAACAATTAAGAATTCTGCCCTTTTAAAGTTAAACTTTACTCCATTTAAATGAGGGTACTTCACAATTCTGTCTGTCTAAGCAGTACACTTAAAGAAAACTGTCATCATATTTTAACTCCAAACTTGTTACTTTAATGTCAAAAGCAACAGTCTCAGTGTGCAGACAAGGCATCTTATTAGTTTAGTGTCCACTCTAATTCACTGCCGTGAGGCTTTCAAGTATCCATGTTATCTTCAGAGTCTTCACTCTCTGCCTATGCCTTTCTAGATTCAGCCCCCCGCTGATCAGCCCACTTACCTGCTTCCACTGGGTCAGAAAAAAGGTAGACTTTACCCTGATGGATAATCCACAGTCGAGCTGGATAGATCATTGTGTGAGTCACTTCCGTATCTCTTAACACTTTCCTCACCCCCATCAAATCTCTTCTGATGTTGTCTGGTAGCATAGCTAATGTACAGAAAGAAATGAATTTAACACTTATCTTGAAATATGGGGCTGGCATGGCGGGCATATTGTAGAATCTTGTCACACTCCAACTCCCAATGTCACCATCATCAATGTTCTGGGCTCCTCTGAATTCTGCATACGACCCCAGAGAGTAATTCGGTAAACTTTTTGCACTTCGCACTGACAATCTGCCACTTTTGGAGTTAATTTTTCAGAGAGCCACTCTTGAATAAACATTATTGAGTGATCTCCCTCAACACTTTCAGGGAGACCAAGGATCCTGAAATTGGCTGATCACACTTGATTCTCAACTGTTTCCAGTCAAGTTCACAGGTGCTGGTTTTCCTTCACCATGAGGACTGCAGTACTCGTGGCTGCATCTGTCTGTTTACAGATCTCAAGCATCTCTCCCTTTAGGCCATCCACTGATGTCTCTAAGACTACCACTCACCCATTGAAATCGTCCACCTTTTGTTTCTAAGTGGACACCAATGCAATTAATCTTTGCAATTTCAGCCCTAGAGAGGTCAAAGTCTCTGTTAAGCCCATCTCAGCTTTGGCATGCATGGAAGCTGTAGGCCCTGTTGCCCCTCTGGTATTCTTGTTTTTTTCCACTCCACCAGCTGTTCAGTCCTTTCTTAGGTTCCCCATACTTGACAATTCAAGGGCGCTCTTTCCACCTGTACCATCCAAAAAGTTATTTGAGGCTTGAAAAGATGTTATATTAGGTAGATATAAAATGTTTTTGCAGAGCTGCATGATTCTGCTGCCACACGACTCAGGCTCCACAGCACCCCACCCCGGGACTGTTCCTTTTTAATACTAATTAAATATTGTCTCACTCCTGCAGCCAGCTTCTCCAGGTTTAATTCATTTTAATTTTTGCTCTACCTCCCACTGCCTCCTCCATCATTTATTAAATACAGAGGCCATGATTAGCAAGAGCTAGCTAGATTTCCGGTCTAATCTTGGATCTTACAAGTGAGGTGGAGGAGCCCTTTGTAGTGCAAACCTAACCACTAATGTTTAGATAACTAGGTGACCACTGAAGCCTTTAAATTTAATTTCTGATTATGCAATATGATTCCATCTTATCATGCTTCAGTTAAGGCTTATTTGTACAATGTCTTCTTATATCTGGTTAACACTTGAGTTTTGGCTATATTTTTTTTAAGTTTAGCTTATTTGCTAAATCTAGATTTTGAGCTTGGCACAGCTCCATGATTAGCATATTCTACTTTACAGCTATGTATCTTAATGGATATTTCTCAGGTTCTGATTATATTTATTATAATTCTGTCTATCAGATCAGTCTAATTTTTGTGAGCCTATGCACAGTTACTTGTTAATATATTTTACACTTACAGCCACCTATACACTGGGTAATTTTCCTTGAATATGTTTTTTTTTTTTTGTTATAGCTCTGCTTAGTTGTTCAGTCTAATTTTTGAGCCAATGCACAGTTGCATGACTAGTATATATTATTATACAGCCAATGATTACACAGTAGACTAATAATGTCTTCTATGGTGCTTCCTCATTTAACAGTTTATGTTCATGCTCAGCAGTGTAGTGGCTTCTACTTTTTAGTAATACCATAATTTATGTTTATGTTCATGCTCAGCTGTGCAACTGTTTCTGCTTTTTAGTAATATTTTTTGATTACTCCGAATCCCTCTCCTTGTAGGCTTAATTTACTCTTAACCACCAGCCCTTCCTGTTTATTATGCAGCCTCCTTGTACGTTACATTTTTTTTTTCACTATCTGTTTATGTGCCTCCTCCCCTGACCCCATTCTGGCCACCCCCTTATCAACCCCAGTGACCTGGGACTTACCTTCCACCATCTCTTGTGTGCGGCAGGTGCCCGGTCACTGGTAGGAGCCTTTGAGGGGCTGGTCATCATCCCATTATGGGAAACATTTTTTCCATTTTCTTTCCCCTTAATCCTGGGACTCTGAGCACAGAGGCACACGTGTGTGGAGGTGTGCATGCACCCTGCCTCCCCAGTAACAGCCCCTTCCTCCCTCTCAGCCTAATGCCTGGGTCCTTCTTGGCCTGTGCTGCCCCAAGCCTCCACTGCAAGGCAGGCAAGAGCTGCGGGAAACCCACATCCCTCCCTAGAGAGGAGAGCTGCCTCTTGGCAGCTCAATCCAGCTCCGCACCCTTCCCCCCATTCACCTCTGGTGGCCCATGCTCACTCCCGAACATGGATCACCAGCATAGTGCGAGGTGAGGCAGCTAGTATCTCAGCCCACTGCACCACTGGGCCAGCTCTGTATGCTACCTTTTTGTCATCTTTCTTCTTCTTCTTCCCTTTTTATTTCTCCTTGCATCTCTCCCTTCAGCCTATCTCCCCCCTAACCCTGTCTCTCTCCCCCACCCAACTACCTCCACTACTCTCCCGTCTTATCTCTTCCTGCCTCCTTCCTCCACTTCACACCCCCTGTCCCCCTATTTCCTCCCTCCTCCCCTCTATTTCTTCCTGGCTCCATCATGTGACAATTAAAATTTCCCTCTCCCATCAACCCCCTGCTCCTCTCCCCATCATCTCCACTACACCACAAGCATATCCCTGCCATTACCATACTCTCTATGCTTCTACTGCTCCGTACAGCAGGTGACATTGATTCTAACCCTGGTCCTATCCTCTCCCCTCCCACTGTCCTTCCCAAAGGCCTAAGTGTGGCTCACCTCAACATAAGAAGTCTTTTGGCCAAAACTGACCTGCTACAACCTCACATGGTCTCTCTCCACCCTGATATCCTAATAGTCTCAGAATCTTGGCTTTCTTAGAAAATTCCTGACTCTGCTATCACCATCCCTGGCTACTCTCTTTCTCACCAAGATCAGGCCATGAATGGAGGCAGCATCGCCATCTACCTTTCCTCCATCATTCAGTATACTCCTGTGTTGTCTGTCTCCTCAGCTGCTACCTATGAACATCTTAGCCTTAAACTCTCCTTCCCTTTCTCCCTTCCCATCTTCGTAGCAGGTGTGTACTGCCGTCCAGGACTTTCTTCTACTTCTGTCACAGAACTTCTAACCACCACTCTACTCATGCCTCCTCTGATGAGCTTCTGTATATAAGTCCTATATTCGTCCTGAAGTAGGTGAAAGTTGAAGTAGTGTAATGTGACATAAAACCTAAGTTAATGTTCATACGGTTTCCCTCCGTATTGAGAAGTAAAATGAGCTTGATCTCAAAAGCCCCTCTCTGTTGTGTATTTTTGAAATGTCCTGTCAAAACCAGGACCAACATATCTGAGATGGAGTGATCAGACTGAGAGAAGTATTGTCCCACTGATGTGTTACCTACTTCAGGAACAATGAAATGACATATAATGGTAGTACACTGTGTTTTTGTTGAATGTTTTAATACTAAATGGATAAAGAATCCCTTTTAATTGATTATCATTATGTTGGTTTCACCCCCAAAACAAATTAGGGTGTGGGGTGGGTTGGTGGTATGGGGTAAAGCTTATATACAGATACATGTATATACATGGACTTTTTAGATACATTATCTCATTTACTAGGTAGTCGGTGTTTGTGCCTGTTTCTTTTATGTGCACAAACTCTTAGCATTTAGTACATGACACAATGGGGTTAAGTTGTGTGATGACTACTTGTTCGCATACAAAATGGATATATGATTCTGTCTGACCAATTATCAATACATTGGTGTTTCCTGTGGGAAGGGGGGTTGATTCCCTTTGGTTTTCTCTGAGATTTCTAGGACTGTTATGGGGGTATTGATTTCCTCAGGTTTTGTTTCAGAATTCTAGGACTGTTACTGTATATACAGCAGATTGACTATATACTGACACATTATAAAACAATGAACATATTAGGATATGGGATCTCGATTAGTAGGGGGTCTTTGTTAAGTTTGATTTTTAATGATACATTAATACTTGGTCATGGGGGATTGGCCATGGCGGTGGAGTGTTGAGTCCCTCAGTTTTTGATTTGGATTGATAGAATTATTATTTAATAGTACCAAACATTAGGTATATACAGACACATGTTGATACATGGACATATTAGAATAACAGCATCACAATTACAAGGGGGGCAGTGATAGGTTTCGGTGTTGAATTTGCAGAAACACTAGTCTCTTGTTACATAGTTGCAGATAGATCATGTTTAAATAGTATAAGTTTGAATATTCATAAATAATGTTACTTATTGTACACTGGTTTTTAAAACATACATATCTGAATATTACTTACACCGTAGAAATGTGGGAAACAGCTGGTTAATGCTTAATCTACACTAGGGCATGTTGTCTTTGAACCCACATTTTGCCTAACACAAAGATATTTTCTTATTTAGAAGACTTTTAACATTATATACTATGGCCCAGATATTCAAAAGGTTGCACCCCTGCATGATATTCAAAAGGAAGAAGTGCACAAATCGATGCCGGGCGCATCAGTAATATGTGCAGAGCACAGGTGGGGGCGTGCCATGCATAACCTGCACAGCCCGATATTCAGCCGGGATGTGCAGAGTCATGCATGCACAACCTACCTGCGCCTGCACAAAGTTAAGCCAAAAAAAAGGAACAAGTGGTGGCCACCCACAGGTGAGCTGCTGCATTGCAGGGTGCAACATGGCAGCTGTCACCTGTCGGTGGCCACCCGAGTTCTTGCCGCACCTGGCGGTGCCCCCCCATGCTCCATCACGGGCATCCGTGGAGCTAATTCCCCCCTCCTATATCCCTGGTGGTCCAGTGGACTGCTATGTGCCCAATCGCTGGCATTTGTCTACAAGAATAAGCCCCTGTCCTATATCCCTGGTGGTCCAGTGGACCGCACTCTGCCCGATCGTGGGCATCAGTATTATAACCCCCCCACATCCAATATCCCTAGTGATCCAGTGGACTGATCACTGCCTGATCACGGGCATCTGTAAATCATAAAATAGTCCTATTACCCTGGTGGTCTAGTGTCCCCCCTCCCCACCCACCCACTGGAGTCCCACCACAGCACTCCCCGGTCAGCCCGGCGGGTGATAG
The DNA here is from genome assembly GCA_016271365.2 of Neoceratodus forsteri. Taxonomy (NCBI): domain Eukaryota; kingdom Metazoa; phylum Chordata; order Ceratodontiformes; family Ceratodontidae; genus Neoceratodus; species Neoceratodus forsteri. The sequence goes on along the minus strand of CM057450.1, from coordinate 1,454,822,817 downwards.
CACCCATCCGCCTGCCGCCCTGCCACCAGCTGACTGACAGCTTGGTAGGGCTGCACGCCCATTGGTTCACAGCATGAGCCAATGGGCATGCAGCCCATACTGTACTACACTGTCCAGATATGTGAATGAATTCATGTGTCCTAGCTGCTCAGTTTTGAGCTGCTCAGTTTTGCACTTTTTGGTACTGAACCCCAGCTGCTATGTTTTGACCATTCCTTGAACTTCCCAAAATCCCTGTGCATTTCTTTCATCCCTTCCAAATTGTCCACCCTAGTGCAGATTTTTGTATCACCTGCAAAAAGGCATACCTTCCCTTTCTGCTCTTCGTCAGTGTTCCCCTATAAAGATATCAAGCCCAGTGGTACTCTACTTGTCACATTCTCCTCTTTAGAATGAGTACTGTTAATCACCACCCTCTGTTAACTATCATTTAACTAGTTTCTAATCCAGTTTACCACTATAGATCCCACTCCTAGGTTGGTCAATCCACCTTCTTTGTGGCACTGTGTTAAAGGCATTTCTAATGTCAAAACAGGCTATGCCCAGTGCTCTCCCTGATTGATTTTCCTGGTCAGACAGTCAAAGAAATCTATTAGATTCATTTGGCATCACCTTCCCAGCACTATGAATCTGTGTTATCTGTGATCTTGCATCCCATTTGATTCAAGATACTCTGTCATCCTTTCTTTCAGTAGTGTTTGCATTAGTTTCCCCACCACTGAAGTGAGACTGACTGGCCTATAGTTGCTAGCCTCCTGCCTGCTGCCGCTCTTCTGTAGGTGGGACATCAACCCCTCTCCAGTCCTCTAGAACTACTCCTGTTTCTAGTGAGTTGTTGAACATGGCTGTCAGTGGGGCAGCCAGAACCTCCCTAAGCCTTTTTAGTACACTGGGGTGAATCCCATTCAGTTCATAGCCTTGTCCACCTTCTGTTTATGGTAAGGAGTCAGTGATTTACTATTTTGTTATTCACGTCTGGAAACTGCAGGAAAAGGCCTAAGTAGGCTATAAAACCCTAACAGTGACCCTTTAATTATGAACTTACCCACAAAGTATTTTTTAAATAACTGAACAAGTGGTGTGAGTAGTGCCAATGTTCTACAGTTTCTGGTAAAGTGTCATTTTATGGTAAAGTGTCATAAGATATAGCACCAGAAATGGGGCAAAACAGCACTACTTCACTCCTCTCAAGCCTTACAACATGAATTATAAAATGGGTTGGACATTTCCTGTTTCCCGATTAACTAAATAAGTTCCAATAATAATAATAATAATCTTTATTTCTATAGCACAATTCAAAAAAATATCAAAGCTCTGTACAGAATGTAACAATAAAACACATTAAAAAGATAAAACAATAAAACGCAGTGCTATCCAGATTTCACACCAGTACACATTAAAATGATGTATTACATAAAATCCCCAAAACAAGATAAAACAGATGGGTCTTTAAGGACTTCTTAAAGCTCTCCATGGTCTGGCACTCTTGAATCCAATGAGGTAGAGAATTCCACAGGGTGGGGGCTGCGTATTTAAAAGCTTGCACCCCTAAAGTTTTCAATTGTACCCTGGGAACCTCTAGCAGCCCCTCATCAGCTGAGTGGAGAGGTCAGAGGGGGCAGTAAGCAATCAGGAGCTCTTTCAGGTAGCCCGGACCCTATCCATATAAGGCCTTATAGGTCAGTAAACTGGCCTTAGAGGTGATCCGCCACTGCACAGGCAGCCAGTGCAGTTCGAGCAGCACAGGCATAATGTGGCTCACATGAGAAATCCCCATTAACAGCCTGGCCACTGTGTTCTGTACTAGCTGCAAGCAATGGATATCAACCCCTGGAAGCCCTAGGTAGAGAGAGTTGCAGTAGTCAAGGTGCGAGGTCACAAAGGCATGGATCAGCATTGGAAGGTCACTAGATGGAACAACATGCTTAACCTGGGAGATGTTTCTCAGATGACAAAAGGAAGACTTGACTACGGCTGACACTTGTAAATGCAATGTCAGCCCATCATCAAGAATCACCCCCAGATTCTGCACCTTTTCAGAGAAAAGCAGCTGGCTACCCCTGAGCCAAAGCCCAGATCGAAGTCCTGCCTCCAACCTCTCTATCCGGTGACCTGCATCCACCACCACCTCAGTCTTGTCGGAACTCAGCTTCAACCAGCTGGCCTTCATCCAGTCCTGGATTTCTGTGAGGCCGCTATTAAAGACTGAGACCACACTATCCTGGTCAGGCACAAAAGACAGGTAGAGCTGGGTGTCATCTGCATAACAGTGAAACCTCAGTCCATACTGTCTCACAATGTCTCCCAATGGCAGCATATACACCATGAAGAACATTGGGGACAGCACAGAGCCCTGGGGGATCCCACATGGCAGAGAGAATGAGACAGAGGAATGCATCCCAGACACCACCCTCTGAGACCTGCCAGTGAGGAAAGATTGAAACCATCTGAGGACTGTCCCTGACAGACCACAGATATCCCTCAGGCACTTCAGCAATCTCCCATGGTCCACGGTGTCAAAGGCTGAAGAGAGATCAAGAAGAACCAAGATGAAGTGGCACTTCTGATCTCTTGCAATCAGGAGATCATTGAGCACCGGAACCAGAGCAGTCTCAGTACTATGCCTCTTCCAAAAACTGGATTGGAGAGGATCATAGATGTCATGGATGATCGAATGATTCTCCATCTGCTGCATGACTACTTTCTCAATCACCTTCCCTAAAAAGGGATGGTTAGAGATTGGCCTGTAGTTAGCAGGGCAGTTTGGGTCAAAGGAAGACTTTTTAAGGAATGGTGTCACCACCACCTCCTTCAGGGAGTTCAGAAACTCACCTGGCTCTAAAGAACACCAAACTAATTCTGCAATGACAGGGCCAATGGTATCAACACACCCCAATATGAGGTTTGTAGGGCCCTTGTCCAAACTTCAGCAAGTTGGCCACATGCTCTGGAAATCCATATGACATCCATGATCTCTGGCAGGTTGAACTGTACCCAAGAAAACTGAGGGTTAGTAACCATGCACTGACCACTGGCAACCCCTATAGAACAAGCTGATCAGATTTCTGTCCTGATGTCGGCCACCTTATTAGCAAAGAATCATGCAAACTCATCACACTCATCCTGTAAAAACACTCCAAGACCCAGATAGTAATTCCCACGAATGCACAGTTGGAACAAATTTAGGCAGTGGCATTTGGAAATTGAGCAAATCCAATTCTGTTTTAATTTATGGTGTTTCTTAGGTGACCATAAAAAATACTCCTTTCCTTACCAACTTGCCAAAGAAATCTCTGCTGCTCACCTTTCCACATATTAAATTAAGGTCATGGCCCTACAGTATATGAAGTCAGTGTACCTGTGGTTGTGGGATAATGGCACTGTTCAGGTCATTAAAGTCACTTGGTGATGCCTCACAAAACACCCAAAGCATACTGTTAACCCACAAGAATGCACACCTGCCATGTATTACTGCTTAAAGAAATGATTTGAACTGGAGCAATGTCTGTGTGTGCAGGGTTCTTCAGGTCTCTATAATAGGCAGTGTAACTACAGCATACCTGTGCAGCACAGGAGGAACATATTTCAGTGTCACAGAAGAAGTCACTTAATTCTTTATTTCTTATATGCTGCAGCCACATGAAGGTAAACACCACAAATATTAATGAAAATTGTAAGTGTTCAATGCATAACTAGGTGAAAATTATAGGCTGCCAGCCATCAATTACAGAATAAATGCTATTCCGGGGCTGAAGTAATAACAGTTGGCAAGACACATTAATACAGCTTGGCCTATGATTTTGTTTCCTACTTACAGGTAACCTGTATGTCACAATGCATATATAAACAACCCTAATGCTTTCATGTTTTTACAAAATATAGTTTTACTTCATTAAAACCATCTAATGAGAACAGATTCTTTTATTTGTGCATTATACCCCCATTTATTAAATTTACTTATCCAAATGATTTGGGAGAAATTATTTAAAGCAGTCAGAAAAGAGCATATCACAGTTTGACTCTTAAAATATGAGCAATGCTCCATTGGGATTTAAAATCATGTTTCCCATCCCAAAAAAAATCTTGCTTGAGGCCTATTCTCGGTACACTTATAAAAATAAAACTCTGAGCTGGAATCCGTCTTCTACCTGACTACATAATCCAATTATTAGGTCATCAAAATACCACAGAAAACTCTACAGAGCAAAGGCTAGGCAGTATACTCCAACCAAAGCAGCTAAAGCTACAACAGCTTAGACTCTCAAAGGAAATAACACTGGCATATAACAGGTTAATACTTTACTTCAAGGAAAGTCATCATTTCCTGGGAACTTGATGCTTGTCAGGATTAGTTCACATGAGTTTTTGTTAGAATTTGTTTTACTCAGTACACAGATAGTTTTAATACTAGTTTTGTTTCATAACACCAATGACAATAAAGCATTGTAACCTGGCTTATGGTGGGTGTATTGCAAAGCAGTAAAAGTTATGCATTTCAAATAAGCATCCACAACTGTAAGTACATAGTTGAAAAAGTATGCTTATGTTTTCCCATTTCATAGTATAAGTTTTAGCAAGAAAGACTGACTGTTGCTAGCCAACACTCAGCTGTGCCCTCCCTCCATCTCTATCCAAGATGGAAGCAATTATTTCTGACATAGCTTGCTGTTTGAAGAGCTCCTTTCTATTACTCATTCATGTGGCTCATACTATTTCAACTTTAGAGCATTTCTAGTAAAACTTTTCCAACTGTGGCCTACTTGCACCCCCAGTATGCGTGCCAGCTGTTTGTCATTTACAAATAATGTGGCTTGATCTTGTCTGTGGTCAGCAGTCATGTTGCCTTTGCTAACAGAGACAGTGGCAGTTTAAGTCAAAAATTGTTTAGTGCCTTGGTATACAATAAATGTAATATGTCGTGACTCTAAGGAAAATTTTACAGACATAGTGGCAGTTGACCCCTTTTTTCTTTTCCATATTCCTTTCTTCCCTGGTGAACTGGGCTGGGCTACTCAGCCCAACTTGCCCACCCTCTGCTGGCTATCACCTCCCCTGGTACTCATCCAGAACCATTGGCCACCATGGCTTGCCACCCCCCCACAGCAGGGTCAGGAAGGGGAGGGTTTTCCTCCCCCCACCTGGAACTTATTATCCAGTGTGGATGAGCGGCCTGGGTGGCAGTACGTATCAGGGCAAGCCAGACTTCATGGAGTCCAAATCCAATATATTTTCCATGTTCTCCTGGGCCCCCTGCTTTGGCAGCATATAGGTGTGCTTCTGTGGAGGCATGTGCATACCACGGAACAGCGGCCCTCCCCTTCATGATGCTCAGACACTGGTGCTACATCCCAGACCTCAACCAGGGGGATGTCAAGGGCCAAGATGGCATACCTCCCCACCCCAGGAGAGGAGATCAGTCCTCTGGATGCTCAATCCTCTCCTTCCTTGGCCAACCCTCAGTGAACTGAGCTCATTCCCAAACTCAGGTCACTGGTGTGGTGAGAGGTAAGACACACAGCGCCTCTGCCCTCCATGCCACTGGGCTGGGTAGGCAGTTGACCCCTTTTACTGCACAAGTGGCAAAGTCACAAATAGTTAAAACAGATGTAGTTATATGTGGAAAAATGTATCATGTACTTACACTAAGGCAGGATATATTCTGTATGTACAATGCATGCCCCTAGTGAAACAAGAGCTGGCTACAGCCAACAACAGCAGCTTTGACTTGGCATTAGCTTAAAGTTTAAGGTTATATTGCATTCCTGGTTTGCTGTAGTACCGTACAACCTTACACATTAAGGTAATATACTGTAGAAGCAGCCAGTGTCATCTATAGCAGGTTCCAGCAGTGTCAACAGTCTGGCATACTGTGAACTCTACCTCCCTACACAACACACACATACTGGTCCACACAAACCCTTTGGATAGCATTCAAAAGAAAGGGACAACAACTGGCACACATCCTCCCCTAATCACCTTGGCTGGCAACCAACAATTTGCCAGCTAAGTAAAACTTTGTTATATACCTCCCATAGTAGTTTCACTTGTACCAAAGCAGAGATGCAGTGAAATAAAATGATGCCAACAACAGGTCAAAATCACCTTTTGTGCCCAGTTAACATAATTTCATTGCCAGTGTTCATGTGGTCTCAAAAAGGCCATGTTGTAAATTTGGTGAACAAATACATAAAAATGACCAAGTTACAAGCGTACTTAGAACTGTTTCTATGCACACCCATAACCTTGGTCATTTTCAGTATTTTTGCCCCCAAATTTTCAGTATAGCAATTTTTTCACACCATCTCCTGAACATTGCAGCTGTTGTTTTTCACATCCTGGCTGAAAAAGTGTTTTCACACCTGTAGTGCAAAATGATGTTTCAGTGGTGATTTGAACATTTTCACCTGCCAGGTTTATGAGGTGGAGTCATATAAGAAGACTGTTGAAAGTTTGGGGTCAGAATATTAACAAGTATTTGTCAATGCCAAATGTTTACTGCTTGCACTGCTGTTGTACTGGTTTCTTGCTTGTACACATTTTTGCTATATATCCACCCAGGATAGGGCAGATGAGATGCAATATCTCATTTTCAGTTGTGTCAGTTTACACTTTTAGATTGTATTTACATTTATTTATTTAGTTAAACATCAGTTTAGAAACCTTTGAGCCAGAGGCTCATTTACAAAGGTACCTCGTCACATAATACATAAGATAGGCAAGCTGAGAAGCAATGCCAAATTTTCAATGGCCTCCCACATTTTGACCCCAAATTTATTTCATTGACATTGTTCATGAGGTGGGTTATCAAAAAGACCATGTTGAAAATGTGGGGGAGAAATATTTAAAAAGGACCAAGTTATGAGGACAAGTTCAAAACCAATTGAAATATATTGCACTGCATACCTGATGTCCTCAGTTCCAGGTCCAGCACTGAAGAGTGAAGATGTGTCTCCGGTCTAGAGATGATTTTGGCATTAGACCCCTAGTAGGTAAGTAAGGAATGGGGAGGATGGTGGATGCTGAGTGGGAGGGTTGGTGGAAAGAGGGTAACAGTGGCATTGGGCCAGCAGCGGCAACACACATTGATGGATGTTTTGCTCTTTTACAGGGTGTGCTATCTAGTATATCTGCAGTAAGCACTGCGACTAAGACATAGAAACTGTGAAGTTTAGCCCTTACACCACCCCAGACTCCAGCTTTTCTACATGGAGTGTTGCTCTCCCTTGTTGCTGCCCTGGCCACTGACATGTAGCACATGCACTTGCTTCCTGGGTTCGTTTATATCTTGTCCCTGTTTTTTTTTTCTTTTTGAGCATGCACCCCCACACACACCCACAATGCCATTCTAAGACCCAAACCTACCAACAAGCAGGACAGATCACTGATCCCGGTCCCAGACCTTATGAAAGCACCAAGTGAGGTTGACAGTAAAAATGTTGACCTCCCACACAGTGACGGCACAATACCAATGCAGGTATTGTGTCGCTCAATCACCCAGTGTTTTCTGTGTGGGGCTGTGCCCCCCATGCAGGGGGTTCTGCTCCCACACCTCCTGGACTTTATGATTCTCAACTCCAGGTCAGAGTTGGTCCGGGAAGGGGGCAGAACACTGGGGGAAAGCGAAACACCGAAACAGTCCATTACAGTGACTGTTGCTGTAGTGGTTTTTTTCCATGCTTCGTTGTCGGGGTGTTGAGCAAAAGGGGGCCACCTGATCTTATTAGTGTCAATAATGCTGGATCCCAGGTGGACCACACAAGATAGGATTATACAGATCATTCCCTGACTTCTCACGCACCTCACAGCAGTTCTCCTTTGCCTCTCTCTCTCTCTCTCTCTCTCTCTCTCTCCGGTCTTTACTAGGTTTACCAGGTGGAAAAAGATGAAAGTAGGAGAATTGCCCATCGGGATTGTCTTCCACTCCAAGTGGGTGAATTATATCAATGAAGGCTTTGCTTTGAAGTAATTATCCAGCCCATTTTTAAATCCTAGTAAGGTTGTCTGATTAACTATCTCTTCTGGCAATTGATTCTGTACTCTTGCCGATCTGATAGTAAAATAATTATTTCTTTTGTTGGTATTAACCCTGGGGATAAAAAACGTCTAATTATATATTCATATAAGTATATCATTTAACTTGGATAGCCATTGCCTCCCGGGGACTGTTTTCTCTTTTCCTCTCCTCTCCTTCTCCTTCCTTCTCTCTCTCTCTCTCTCTCTCTCTTTCTATACTTACTCATCTAAATATGTTGATTATAATGGACTCTCAATTGGCATGGTGATTAAATACCCCCTTTGTTGTTTCTTCTGTAAATAGTTAGGTATCAAAGAAGTGAACTGTAATACCTAATTTTGAAAGACATTTGTAGATATATATAAGCTACTCTGTATGAAGTAGTAACAGTTAAACTGTTATAGATGTCACAATGGTGACTGTATACTGTTGTAAGTTCATGATGATTGAATAAACTTGAGTTATAAAAAAAACCTGCTAATTATGGGATCTTAGGTTACTAACTCTAAGGCAAAATCTCAACCCGCATTGGGACATTTAGTCAGGGGAGCATAGAATTTTAAAGAAAAGGCGTAGATTGCCCCTTAGTCTTCTGCTTTGCAAATCAAATAATCAATTTTCCAAGAGTCTATCCTCATATGTTTTTAATTTTTAACCAGGAAACCATTTTGGTTACCCTCCTCTGCACCCTTTCCACCAATACCATGTCCCTCTTCAAGTATGGGCTCCAGAAAGGAGATCCGTAATGTAAGTATGGTCAAACATAAGTTCTATATAAAGGAATCATTCCTTGAAATAAAGATATGTTGTATTGTTTTAAGTATTCAATTCACTGTCACTGCAACTTTTTACAATAATCAGATGCAGATGATTTATTATTTATCATATCTCACAGGTCCCATTCCTTGTCGATAGATTGTATCTGAATACTATTTAGGGAGTAATGGTACAAAGGATTATTTCTGCCAACATGCAAAACATAACTTATCATGATTAAATGACATTTTTATTTGCTACCCATTCTTCAGTCAAACTAAGATCCTTAATCAAGGATTTATATTTTGCAAAAGAGTCCACTTCTCCTTCCAACTTGGTATCATCAGCGAATTTGAAAATACCATTCCCCAAACTAATGTGAATGTCAATGATAAAGATGCTAAAGAGAGTGGGACCCAAGACAAAGCCCTGGGGCACCCCATTATTTACACTTCCTTCCCTTGATAGATGGCCATTAACTCTTACACATTGTGTTCTTAATGATAACCAGCTTTCCATCCATCTGACCAGGATTAAGCAAAAACTCATAGTAATTAATTTCTCAACCAAAATACCACGGGGGACGGTGTCAAATGCCTTTCTAAAGTCGAGCATGACCACGTTCACTGCAATGCCTAAATCAAGATAGTGACTTACTTGGTTATGCAAAGATACCAAGTTAGTAGTACAAGAGATACCCTGCAGAAATTTGTGTTGGTTCTCATAAGACAGCCCCAGGGTACATAATTAATCTTCGATTATTTTTTTTAATAAGTTTTTCCATGATTTTACTACAGAGGGAAATAAGGCAGATGGGCCTATAGTTCTGAGCAGTGCTTTTGTTCCCCTTTTTGTGTATGGGTACAACCACCACCCTCCGCCAATCCCCTGGCATAACCCCCCCCATCCAATGATTTATTGAAAAGGATTTACATAAGGTGAGCCATTTATTTGAGGAACCTGGGATGAACATCATCTGGGCCCAGACTGGTATTACTTATAATTTCTCTGATAGCAGACAGGACTTAATTGTCAGTGGTGGAATAGGTAATTGTCAAATGCATTTTAAGACATCCATTAAATTCACTTTTTTCTGAGAAAATTGAACAAAAATGCTAGTTGAATAAATTTGCCTTATCTAAATCATTATCAATGATAATACCATTGTTCAAAAGTGGGCCTATCTTTCTTGCATTGTTTTTGGTATTATTGCTGTGGGCAAACAAGGATTCATTATTTCCTTTGTGTGGGTAATTTTAAATTTGGTTTTATGTTTTTCCCTTCTAATCATGGACTTGAGCAGTTTTTGTTCCTTCCTGTATATGTTTATGTTCATGGCTGTTGTATTTTGCCTCAGTTTTCGGTTGGCTTTTTCTCTGACTTTAACTTGTTTCTTATTACCAGAGGTTAGCCAAATTGGTATTTTCCCTTTGCTATTATATTTCTTTTTGACAGGGACATATTTATCTTCTAATCTCAAAATAATACCTTTTAATAGTTCCCATGAATCCTCAACAGACAGATTGGCCATATCAGTGTCCCAAACTATAGCTGACAAACTTCTGTTCATCTCTCTAAAGTTTGCCCTTATGTACAGTAGTCTCTAATTACTGCAGTGCTAATTATTTTGAACCTGAAGGCTTTCAAACTACATAAAATCATACTATGGTCACTATTACTCAGTGGTCACAGGACTGAGACATCTGTAATCTCAGACTCAATGTTAGTTATGAATAGGTCCAAGGTATTGTTACCCTTGATGGGTTCCTGTATTAATTGCTCAAGTCCATGGCTCAAGTCCCATCTACTCCAGGCTCACTGTCCTGCAAATCACCTGACTGTCACCTGCATGGCCAGGGTGAACAGCAGAGGAACTTCCCAGGTAACTTCCGTTGAACTCAAGCCTGTGTTGCCTGGCCAGATAGATCACAGCACTGCTTGTTAGCAGCTGAATACTTGGGGAAATGCCAGCAGAAATGAGACCTCAAAACAGATGGCTCTGGACCATGACTTTAGAATATTGAGCCTGATAAGCCATTAGTGTATGACCAGGTGGGGGCAAACAAATGGCACAGGGTTTAGCCAAGGCATCCACCAGGCTACCAGGTCATCATGAGGTCACTCAGCTGCTTCCTGGTGGCTTCCTACAAATGAAAGGACCAAGGGGCTCTTTCATAGGAGCGCTTAGGTCCTTTCTATTACACAAAGTTTCTGCCCACCAAGCAGTGAGTAGTGTCATGACCAGAGTGCCTGGACATTGGTCTATCACTGCCGAGCCCACTACAGACTGCCTTGCATTGGATTGACAGTGACACACCTCTCAAAACCCACTATCATACCAATATGTTCCCTTTGTGCAAGCACAAGGACAAACATAAAAATGGATTGCAGAAGGTAGACAAAAAGGAAGAGAATGCCTCTGGTATAGCTCCAAATGCAGTGCACCCCACCCCCTTCACACAATGTTTTCATTAATTTTGTTGCTGATCTGCATTATGTCAGCAGTGGATTAAAGAAAGGATGTGCTATTGCTTTTACACAGTAAACACTGCATGTTTGCTCAAATTAAATGTAAAGGGTTCTGTATGGCAGTGATTACTATTACCAGTGAGATCCCACTGTCTGCCTTCATTCATTCCCTCACCCTGGGTTTGGGAGATGATGTCCGTTTCTGCAGGGGCAAGACTGACCTATAAGGAGGAAAGTGGAATCCTCATGCTCTGCATGTACGGTATATATATTACAACAGCACAGATAGCTAGAGGCATATAACATGGAAATCAGGTGACTGGCTGTCAGTGAAATTTCACCGAGTGTGAATTCACCAATTTGTAAATTACAGCCATGATTATGCACAGTCAGGTAAAGTTGCTTGAAATAAAGTGCTGCTGGTTTCATTGTGCCTATAGAGCTCATGTTTATGATACTCGTGTTAGTCAACCATGCCAATTGTCAATCATTCTGCAAATACCACCATATTGTCATGAAGCCTGAAAAGTTTAAATGGCATTGTTTTATCTCCATATGTCTATGTTGATTAATTTCCAAAAATGGAAACATATGAATAATCTGTGACCTTTATACTCTGCTGGATTTGGCAGGTCTGCTGCTGTTAGGATGCATCTCAATCATGTCCATTCATCAATTGAATTTTGTTACATGTCCAACCTATCTTTTTATATTTTTGCTGTGCATTTGCACTTTTTATTAGGTCTTGAGACATCACTTAAAATACTTTTGGTGGCTGCCTGCCCAGTGTATAAAAACCCAGATAGGTGCATATAAACCCAATACAGCAGTTTTCAATTTAAGCAAATGAATTGTTTTACTCCTGCAGATTATCAGCAGCCAGAATTAAGAGATCGACAACAGAGGTGTCCTAAGCAAAAGAGATTTAGGACCAATTCCTGGTAAGGTTTTCAACTAACATTAAGCCACTACTAACTCCGAATCAGAATCAGAGTCACTCAGACTCAAGGGGAAACATGATCCTGCTGCTACATATCTATGTATTAAACATGCCTGACATGCACATTACTCTGGCAAACTCCTGTGCAAGAAAAAGCTGTCAAGCATCTATAGTATGTGTGTGCACACATCTCAAACTGAGGGAGGGGTAAGGGGCAAGCAGACTGGGATCACATAGGCTTTAGATCTGTTTGCCTAAACACAGAAAGAAATAATATTTGCTGGTGCAAGAAAGTACTTTCCTAATTTGCTAGCAGACAGAACTGCATGTTTTGCAATCTAGATATAACAGATGAGCCTCATGCACTGCACACAGACAGAACTTAACTCCCCCAACAGTGAATGCAATTGTAATTTGTTTCCCCTAGGCAAAAAAAGAGGTACGCATGTAACCCAATTCAGTCATTTGGTGAGATGATAGTCCCTTGTTTCCCAGTGTGTGAAAGCGATGGATGACAGTTTTTCAGAGGTCACTCCTCCCATCCATCTCCGCTACCCCCACTATATTACATTACCTCTGTACATGGGCTGGCTGGGCCAATTCCATCTCTCAGGTAAGAGCTCCTGCTGTCTGGCAGGGATCGCTTTTGTTTCCCAATCCCCCTGCCCTCAAGTCCAGCACCATCACCTCCACTGCTGTTCCCTGAGATCAGACTTGGTGGCTTGGACAGCAAGCTGATGCTATCATTTCACTTCATTTTGGTTTTTTATTTTTTACCAGGAAATGGTCTGAGCACTGCCCTTTTCAGCCATGCCTGACATGCAAAACTTCACATACATAAGACAATACAAATAGTACAATTAATACAATTAGGTAAATTTACACAAGTTTTCAGTATGCAGAAGTTTGTGCAATGTATGTTTAAAATGCAAAACACTGTTAACTCCACTAATCAGGTTTCCATATTCATTTAATAAACTTGGCGCATACCATGTAAAAGTCTTCCTGCTCGTTTGGAGTTTAAAGGGAGGGGTTTGATAGGATGTAAAGCCACTGTTTCTAGTGCACTTCTCACTGTTTTTCTGTATCAGGATATTTGATATAACCAGTGGTTCTGCTGATCTAGCAATATGATATGCAAATGTCATTACAAGACCCTTTAACTGCTTCTCCGGACATAATACTCCCAGTTTGGTATAGAGGTGATATTGATGGGTTCTTAATGGAGCCCTAAGGGCAAATCTACTTATGTTGTTGTACAGTGTTTTGTATTTAGACTCAAAAATACCATTACAGTGGTAAAAGATAACATCACCATACTCAAGGGTAGGCATAAGAACCTGCTTAGCTATAGTTACTCAAACTGGGTCAGTCAAAGAGTTCCCATTCCTACACAAGAATCCTAATGTCTGGTTTATTTTCTTACCCAGTCTGTCAATATGGAGTATCATGCTCAAGCATTGCTCCAAATATATGCCCAAATATTTAAAAGTAGTTACTGATGAAAGAAAAGAACCATTCTGACCCCTAATTTGTAACAGGCCCCATTTAAGTATCTTTTGTTGGGATCCAAATAGCATCACATTTGTTTTATTTTCATTTATAAGCATTTGATTTTCCTTAATCCAATCTGCCAAAATATTATACTTATTTTGTAGGGATGATTATATGTCATTTATGTTTGGTCCAGAGTCCCAGATGACAATATCATCAGCATAAAGTATGCTGTTTTCAGTGGAAAAAAGAGAGGATATATCATTCATAAAAACTGAAAATAAAACTGAGCCTAGCACTGATCCTTGAGTGACCCCTGCTTTAACATCTTCCATATGTGACAGATGACCATTGCTTTTACCCCTTTGTTAATGACTAAACAAATAACTCCTGAACCACTCTAACTGGATCCTCTTGACTCCCATATTCCCCAATTTTCCCAGCAGGAGTTTGTGGTCCACTGTGTTGAATGTGCCGGCCAGGTCCACAAAGACTGCCCACATGGTCTTTCCCCTTTTTCAGTGGCCACCAGGACAGAATCTGCGAACCCAGCCAGCACTGTCAAGGTGGACCAATTGCTATGGAAACCATGTTGTTGGTCGCTGAGCAGTTTATACCCTTCCAAGTTGGCAGGCAATTGACAGAGAACACACTTCTCCAGAATCTTACTAGCTATTGCCAGCAGTGATATTGGCCTGTAGTTTGAAATAGCTAGTTTATCCCCACCCTTAAAAACTGGGATTACACCAACCTCCTTCCAAATTTTGGGGACTAATCCATTCTCCAGTGATTGGTTAAATAACACTGTAATTGGACCTTTGATTTGATTAGCTGATATCCTTAATAACTGAGTGGGTACCTCATCCAAACACCCACTTTTTCCCACCTCCAAACTCTGCAACAATTTTAGTACTTCTTTTTCATCTATTCTTTCAAATATAAAAGGGGGTACCTCTTTTACTTTTAGTATCATTTTCTGTTTACCCAGGCCCTCTTCTTGCTTCTCTGTCTCCAGATTTCTGGCACTTATTGTTTTCAAGATAAAACATTTATTAAAATGATCAGTTATGTCCCCGCTATCCTGAATCAATTCATCACCCACTTTAATGCCTTGAATACTCATTTCTTTCTTAGGATTATAAAACTGTCTAAAAGTCTGCAAACATTTCTTCAAATCTTTTATATTTTTTAGCTGCATCTGTTGATAGTAGCTTGACTTAGCCTCATTTATTTCCTTTTTAACTGTACCTTATTTCTTAACAATTTGCGTTGTCTTAAAGTCTCATCATTCCAGCTCTTTAGGTACTATCTCCTAAATGCCTCCCAATGTTTTATTTGATCCCTCAAGTTCTTACCTATCCAAGGGGAACTCTTCCCTTTCACCCTCTATTTTGTAACTGAGGTATGCTTGTCAAATAACTTCCTCAAGTAACCATTAAACTATTCCATCTTTGAATTTAAATCATCAGAATTCATAACCTTTCCCCAGTCTGTTTACTCTAGTTCCCTTTTGTAAGCCTCTTCAACTATTCTCTTTATATACCTTTTGTTTATAAATCTAGGAGGTGGGGTTTGTTTTTTCCATTTTTCATAAACAAAATACTGGGCAGTGATCTGATATTGAGGCTGACAAAACCCTAGTATTTTTTAAATATTTGTTGGCCTGTTTGTTATTAACCAGTTTATTATGGTGTGATTGCTTGTCTTATAATTATAATGTATGGGAACCTCTATCATTTGAACAAAATGAGCAGCTTCCATGTTAGTCTTTAATTTCCCTGCTTTCCTCTCTAATTTCCAGTCTACGTTTACATCATCTATCATGATATGTTCCCTACTGTTCTTGTGTAGTCTTGTCCACAAATCAAAAACTGAATAATCGACCAGGTTACACTTGGGGGGACAATAAAAGCAGGTAAGATAAAGGTGTTTACAACCTGTGACTCCTAACTTAGGGTCCTATGCACAAAAGCGCAGAGTGGGTAAGTGCCACATAATCCTGGCTGATAGCCCACTCTGCACCCACCTGGACCCACTGTGTCCCCTGCATGGCATTCACAACTGGATTGCTGCCCCCCTCCATGCTGGATCTCAGGCAGCATGCAGCCCTACACATGAGGGCTGTGGGTGTGCCAGCACCCTGCAGGATGCATGAATGTTTGGGGTGCATGGTGCAGGTGTAGGCACCTATGCCAACTGGGGCTGACGTAAAGGCAGGGGGCCAGGTATGTGGCCCCCCAGGAGTTAAAGCTGCAGGCTGCAGTGGCATGGTGGAGCCCTGCAGTCCCCCCACAATGGATGCCCCAGTATGTTGGGCACACCTAGAGGTGGGCAGTTGGCTGGGCACCTGACCCCCACACCACTTGTGGCGCACTATGTGTTAGACTCCCCGCTATTGCTCACAGGTGCAAGTGATCCACTGTGGGTTCTGGCCCAGGCAGCTGATTAGCCACCTGCCCAGATCTGTGGCACCATGCCCAACCTCCCCCATGGGCCTGCATGCCAGGGGGAAGGGCCACTTATGGGAGTCACTCAGTGGCCACTCTTCATGAATGTGGCCACCCACAGATCTCCCACAGGTGCGGAGGTGTGTGGGTTGGGTACGTGCCACAGGCATATATTACCCACTTGTTAGTTCATAGGGGCCAATATCCTTGATGCTTATATAGTCAATCTTATTGTCTATAAGGCCTTTTTCCACTTCTTCAGGCAACATTCTGTCCTTAATATAAAACATTACTCCTCTCCCTTTTTTGTTCCCTCCCTCATCCTGTCTTAACATAGAATACCCATTTATTTGTATTTGATTCAATGGGAAAGACTGTTTCAACCAGGTTTCATATATTCCCATAAGCCATAGCGTCATATTTCCTAACCTTCACCCATACTCTGAGTTTATCCACATGGGCCATGACATTCCTAATGTTTAGACATGCTATCTTCAAACCTTTTTCCCCTGTTACCCCACCATTTCCTTTAGTACACATGGGGCCTGGGTTAATTTCCACATCACCAGTGAGTATCAACAGCATCAGCAGGCAAAAATTAGTAAGCTTACATTTTTTTTACCCAAGGGTCACTCCTGGCCTTAGGCCTATAATCAGCTTCCACTTATGTACTACTAACTAGGAGGTATAAGTAGCATCAGTTAAAGTGCTCCTTTGTAGTATTTGTATCAATCCTATCCTATATTCAATCAAATCCTCACAAACAGGTTTCCCACCCCACAATTTCTGAAATGGTATATTTTCCCATTCTCCACTTTTCCCTCCCTGTTACCCTCTCCTCCTCCTCCTCCAACCTGTTTCTCAAACAGTCTACACTTACTAATCTGAAATACAATCCCAGAAACAAAGTACATTTTATTAAGAACAGATGCATGGTTAAAACTTTCCTTACAGTATTATTAAAGTGATATGTAAATACTTATCTGGTTAAGACAGGTCCCTGGAGGCATCTGAATCAAAGTTCGAAAAACTAGTTCAGTTAATTTCTTCACCTCACTCGCTCATGCATTTGCTCATGCTTGCGAGTGGTGTGGACTTTTGTAGTGGCAGCCCCCCTCAAGCCCATTACTGGCTGCTGGCTCCACTGAGCCCACAATCCCAGGCTGAGGAAACATTTAATTCCCAAATTTTCAACATAGCCATTTTGTCACACCACCTCATGAGTATGAGAACTGTTGTCTTTCAAGTCCTGGCCAAGATGTAATGAGGATACAATTCCACTATCAGAAAAAGAAGGGAAATTAATTGCAAAGTATTACCTTAATGCAGACATTAGGGTTGAAGAATGCAAAGCACACAAAGTAGGGAAATGAAAAAACATTAAGGTTTGGGGTCTTTGGAGTACTGGCGAATCAGTGGTGGTGTCTTCCCTGGGGTTGTCAGCCCTAATGCCCACCCCCTACTCTGAGCACACAATATCAGATATGACCTCTTTTCTTCACACAGGGCTCTGCATGGAGAAAACTATGACAGATTCCATTGGCAACATGTGGTGAGCCATACTTCTCTACCTTTGAAGAGTGTATCAATATGAGGCACTGGCTTGCAGCTGTACCTTGTGTTTCAGACAGGAGGCTACAGGCTAGGAGTAGGGGTGGGCATTAGGTTTGACAACCCCAAGGAAGATCCTACCACTGATTCTCTAGTACTCCAGAGACCCAAAACCCTAATTATTTTTTATTTCCCTCCTTTGTGTGCTTTGCATTCTTTAACCCTAATGTTTACAGTAGCATAGTTTTTTGAAATATAGATACAGATACAAGTACAGACACAGATACATATACAGATACAGATACAGTAGATATACAGTAGCTACATAACATGAGTGAGGTATCCAAGGTCAAATTCCCTGAGTGCAGATACAGTAAATCATTTTTTCTACATGGTCCCCATTGCATATTCCATTTATTCAATAGGGGTGTAATTGTTTGTGCAGTTATTATTTATTTTTTCTTTAAATTGGATTTTTTAATGAAAAATGTAGGATTATTTTGGGCTCTGCTGTATGTTACTGCACACTTAAGAGCTGGTTGCTAGTGATGCCAATGCAGTTGCTAGAGACTATATGTCCCTATGTTTACAGAATGCCTTGTTATTGACTATAAATGCTGTGTGGGAGTGTTAGAGAGTTTAAGAAACATAGCGGCTCCTCAACTCAGTTAGTGAAAGTCACAGACTGCCCTCTCAATGCGTGGCTGTTTGTGTTATTTTTAATTTAAATGTAGTTTATTTATCTGGTTGATCCTGGCTTTTATAGTCGGTTGTTTTATTTTTTTTCAGCAACTGAGTGAACAACAAGTCAGGGACTGAGTGAGTGGGATCGTGACAATGCTAGCAGCACTAATAATGCGAGCTTGGCAGTTACTTATTCATATATACTGTATATGTATATATATATATATATATATATATATATATATATACTAATATGCTTACATATAAAATGGTTCTGTCTAATCTATATAACTATGTGTATTTGTAGGTTTGATTTTAACTGGTGGGAGGTGATTTCATGGACTTTAGTTTCATACAAGCAGCACTGCTATTTTTAGTGCTTTAACACACACACAAACACACACACACACACACATGCATACATACACACAGTCCCCAACTTAGCTTCAGTAAGACATTTAACATCAGGTAATTTATAGACCTTCTACAACAACATAACATTCCATTCTGTGACATTTGACCTACACACTCCCATAGTTTCAGGGATGCTTGCTTATCTCTGTTTGGTTGTATTTCTTAGCTAATTACTCCCCTAGCCTGTCACACTCATGTGCAAAATCTTTTTTCTTCTAATATTGCTGTGGGCATTTAAAATGGAATGTTTTAAAGGCAACTACTGGCATTTCTTTTTGAAAAAGACTCTGTGAGTTTGAAAGCTTAAGGACAGTCTGTAAATCTTTGTTGGTCCAATAAAAGGTATCAAATCACCTGTTTTGTGCATCTTAAATTCTGCCCAAAAGGTGGTGTCACTGAGCAACTGCAAAATCACCTGTTAACCTGCACTTGAAAATTCCCTCCATCCTTGTTCATGAGGTAGGGTCATGTAAACAGTATATGCAAATTTTGAGACTAAAATGTTGTAAAATGGCCAAATTATGAGCAAATGTATATGAGACACAAAAATGAAATTTTAATGTCATACACTTTTGTGTTGCACATTTAAGTGCAGCTCTAAAATATGAAACACAAAAATTTTAGTGTAGCAAATTTTAGTGTTGCACTTAAATGTGCAACACTAAAATTCTTGACACAAAAACTGGCCATTTTGGTAAAGTGACAGCCAGAGTCCCATAAAACTATTTCATGCTCATGTTGGGAATAACAAACAGCAGATTCATGTGTTTGTTTTCAATATGTGTTGTCAAGAATTCCCCCCCCCCAAGTAAAAAAAACATGGTGGCGGCCATCACGACTCAAAATGTTCTTCTCACAAAAGGTAAAATACTAATTTTGCAAAGGAAAAATGCTCACAAAAGGTGCATGTATTGTTCATATCAGAAGGACATCCTAAAACCCTACTGAGCATGCTCAAAGAAAAGTTAAAATCTTTACAACTCTACAGCCGATAAATAATTTTACATTAATCCTTTGATAGGCACTACCTTGTCACAGGCACCATCAAGACTAAAAGTTTCAAAAAAAATTCTGTATTGTCTAGGCTGTAGGTGACAGCAAAAAAACTTGTAACAAAAGCTCAAAAAATTTAGACTTTTCCTTCAATGTGACACATTTGGTTCTCAGAAACTGCATAAGAGACCATCACAACCCTTATGACCTAAGGACAGGCTACTAATATTGGGCCACACATCAATGGTATGGTACTTTATACAGGATCAACATATTAGCATTGGTATATAGAGCTGGCCCAGTGATGCAGAGGGCTGAGGCACCAAGCCTCACCATGCCGGTGACCCTGGGTTAGGAGCAATCTCAGAGCATTGGGGGTCAGTCAGGGAGAGGAGGATGGAGCATTCAGAGAAAAGCTCTCCTTCTCTGGGGGAAAGGGACATCATTCCAGGTATTCACCTGACCACCAGCGATGGCTGGGGGTACAGGCAGCCAGGACTGTAACATGGGGAATGGAGGAGCAGCGGCCATTGATGTCCCACAGACATAAGCATGTGTTAGCACATCTAGATGGCATTGTATATCCATTCCTCCAAGGGGGGAAGAAAAAATGGAAAATGGCCAGCAGTCAGGCAGGATGAAACTGACCCCTCACAGGCTCTGCACCCAGACTACAGGGCCCTCTCCTGGAAACTGGATTCAGTCTGTTTGCAGGTGGGCTCCAACAACCCCTGCCATGGGGGGCAAGTTGTGGGATAAGAGTGGGATGGAGGAAAGTCCCTGGGATGCTGATTGATGGGGCTGGGAGTGGAAGGAGTAAGCCCATCCAAGCATGGGAAAAACAGAATTAGAAAAAAAATGGCATGTACAAGCAACCCTAATCCACACCTCCTCCCCCTACCCTCATTACTGATGGGAAAACTATATGTCCAGAATCACATCTTATAAGCCTGGTGTTTCAGATACTGTACATTGTAGATTTGTAATTACAATACTGTGGGGTACATACCTGAACAGGTTTACATCCATTTTAACCTATGCCTTAATTGGCACACAGTATTGTAGACCTGCAACAAAACAGCAGAACAGCTGCAAATTTAAAACTGTTATACACTACTATACAATTGCTATACACATTGCATAGAGATAAGTTGCTTTCTTTAAGACATACTGTACTGTACTTAAAAATAGTCTAAGCAAGTTATATGTTTGAGAGGTGTATACTATTTTGTGTAGTGTCTTGTTGCAGCTGAATAAACAAATCCCCAGCAAAGCCTTCTAGGATGGTGCTAGACCTGTAGTTTGGCCTTGTGTCACCACCATGGTGGGAGAAATCAGTGTGTGAGCTGATAGTCAGTTCAGCTAGTAGGTTTCAAAATATGTTAGCCAATGCAATATTTTAGTGGCTATCATTTTCCAGGGATCAAAACTGACTTAATTGGCAAGTACCCAGTTACCTAGAAAGTGTCAACATGTGGTAGCACAACCAACTGTTTAAATAGCCATTGGCCATCTAGCTAACTGATTTGCCCCACCCTAGTCATTATTAGGATAGCAGAGGGGATGGGGATTAGAGTTGCTATATACCAGTTTTACTCTGTTGACCCTGTATGAGGTACCATGCCATTGACGTATGGCCCTGTTCCGGTAGACTGTCCTTGAGTCTTGAGAGTAGGGAACATGGCACGGTGGGTGAGAGTTAAACATAAGAAACATTATTGCACATTTATAAACATTGTGGGTATTCAGATGACAACTCTAATAGTTTATTTCCAACCTTGTGCATTTTACATTTTGTGCAGTAACTACCCCCAATGAGCATTAAGGTAGTTCTTTGTCATAGATACATAGATACATAGACAGTGTCGGTAGATAAGGGCCTATGGCCCACCTAGTCTGCCCATTTGAATTTGTAACTTCAGTTTATGTTTTCCTAGAACTCTGTTGTCCCTTACCCCGACCTCCATAATTCCTTTATGTCTATCCCACACATTCTTAAATCCCGTGATTGTTTCATCCCCCACCACTTCCTCAAGCAGGGTGTTCCACTTGTCCACCACCCATTCCATGAAGAAATTCTTCCTCACATTTCCTCTGAATTGTCCTCCCTCCAACTTCATCCCATGCCCTCTAGTCCTGGAACATCTTTTTCATTTAAAAATAGTGTAGTCTTGCACCTTGTTCCTCCCTATAAGATACTTGTATGTCTCTATCATGTCCCCGCTCTCCCTCCTCTCTTCCAGGGAGTACATATTGAATTCCTTCAACCTGTCCTCATAGGACTTGTGATGCAATCCATGTACCATCTTTGTTGCCCTCCTCTGAACCTTCTCTACTCTGTCTATGTCCTTATGTAGGTAAGATCTCCAGAACTGTACACCGTACTCCAGGTGGGGTCTCACTAGTGTCTTGTATAGTGGAATCATGACCTCCCTTTTCCTGCTGGTGATGCCCCTGCCTATGCTTCCCAGCATCCTATTTGCTTTACCTGCTGCCTTGTTACACTTTTTCCCTACCTTGAGGTCATCAGAGATGATAACCCCAAGATCCCTTTCCTACTTGGTGCATGCTATATCCTCACCCCTCAACTGATATATTGTGCCAGGGTTTTTGTGCTCCATATGCATTATCTTGCACTTCTTTGCATTGAATTTCAACTGCCAAACCCCTGACCATTCTTCAAGTTTCTGCAGGTCCCTTCTCATTCTGTCTACACCCTGTGGTGTATCTACTCTGTTACAGAGCTTTGAGTCATCAGCGAACAGTGAAATTCTGCCTTCTAGGTCCTGCGCTATGTCACTGATGAAGATGTTGAATAGGACTGGTCCCAGCACTGATCCCTGTGGTAGCCCACTGGTCACTCTTCCCTCTGTGGAGTGACAGCCATTTACCACCACCATCTGTGTCCTTCCACCCAGCCAGTTACCTACCCACCACACCACTGTCCTGCCCACACCCATATTCCCCAGTTTGTGTAATAGTCTTCTATGTGGCACAGTGGCAAAGGCCTTGCTGAAGTCCAGATAGGCCATGTCCACTGCCCTCCCCTGATCCACCTCCCTAGTCACCCAGTCAAAAATTCAATGAGGTTGGTCTGACATGACCTCCCCTGGTGAAACCATGCTGCCTTGGGTCCTGTAGTCCATTGACAACCAGATGTTCCACCAATCTCTCCTTCAGTAGTGCTTCCATGATCTTCCCCACTACTGAGGGTGAGGCTGACTGGTCTGTAGTTCCCTGCTTCCTCTTTGTTCCCACTTTTGTATAAGGGACTACATCTGCTGTCCTCCAGTCTTTGGGTACCTCCCCTGTTTCCAGTGATCGGCTAAACGGGATAGCCAGAAGTTCAGCCACCACCTCTCTGAGTTCTTTAAGGACCCTGGAGTGCACCCCATCTGGCCCCATTGCTTTATCAACTCCTATTACTTCCAGTTCCTTCAGGACCCTTTCTCATGTAAAGGGGCTTGTGTCCATTTCTGCATCATTCTCACCCCTTGTACTCCCTTCAGACCCATTACCCTCCTCTTCCTCAGTAAAGACTGAGCAGAAATACCTGTTCAGTATGTCAGCTTTACTGTTGTCATCCTCCACGCGGCCCATCCTCCCCTTCAGTCTCACTATCCCTCCCTTTGCCTTACTTTTTTTAAGAAATGTGTAAAGTGTCTTAATTTCAACAGACTGTTTTTGTTTTGTGAAAAGCTAGAAGGACTTCTGCAGAGGGGAAATAAAGCAATCTTTCCATGGACTGTTATGTATCATAATCCCCTCCTCCTGCCAGCTATGGGACCACTTGAGCCTTCAAACTGAAAACCAAGTACCCTAACAAATTTTCTGGCATGGTATGTGTTTGATGCATTTGAAACATTTATTTTCAGATTACAATATATCTGACTGATACCAATTAAACTATACCGAATGCATGCAGCTGACAGTAATCACAAGTAGGGTTACTCACACTCTGTTTTAAAAACAGATAGGATAATAGGTGCATGTTAGGATATAAGGATTTTAGGATATTGGTCCTCAAAATGTGATATCCTAAAAACAAAAACACACCTCAGACGTAGGATATTGGAGTATCCAACATTTGATATACTAAAATGCAAAATCTCCCCTTACTTATAATAAAAGGATTGATGCCTGCTGCCAACTACTAATCCTCCCCATCTCTCCCTCTATTGTAGAATCCCTTGTGAACACTTGTCAAAGTTTATGTAAAGTAGGAAAACCATCCTGCTGAAAATCTTAAAAATATTCATATTTTTAGTAGATTTTATAAAAAAAAATAAGTACAGTATTACTGTGTGTCCATTATTTTTAGTTAATTATAAGTACTTACTAGTTAAGAGTCTGTCTGCGAAACCTGTATACTGGTTCTAATCTACACTTGTGTATCTAATGTAACTATTGTAAATAATGCTTGAGCCCGTATTGTGAATCCTTACTTTACCCCTGTATACTGTCGCTAATGTCTATTTCTGCAACATATGTAACTACCGTAAAAAAAAAAAATGTTTCTACATGTCTCTTTCTGTAACTAATTCCGGGTCACTCCTGAAAAAGGGACCTCTGGTCTCAGTGGGCTTACCCGGTTACCAAAATCTAAATAAATAAATAAATAATTTAAATGACAAACTACATTGTGTCCCTCACAGTAGCCCTCTGTCACAAACACTTACATTTTAGCCCCTACTTTTAAGTTTTGAGAAAGTTACATTAGCTTAAAATTGTTCTTCATGAAGAACTTTAACATGGAAAAAAGGGTACATGTAGTTTTAGCTATTTTTATGCCAATTATTTTTAACACGCATGTGCAACCACTTAATTGCAATAAACTCAAACACTAATTTTTTTACCAAAACCCCCAAAAGAACCTGTCCCCAATATATACCTATAAAACCTGTATGTTTCAGAGCTCAATTCGTAGTCATTTTTAGCTATCTGAGCACAATAATTAAGGTGCAAGTTCAGGCTAAAAATACATAATTTCAACACGTTATAGCTCTAAAAATACAAAACCAATTTTCATTCAGTTTGGAGGTTTAAAAAATCCTAAAACTGAGAATAGGCATACCACATTTTATAGTCCTAAGGTCTAAGAAGACCAGGCTAGAAGACTAAAAACTGGATTTTTAATGAACCTTCAATGCAACCATAATATACTGGCACTAGGTGTCAGTATAATATATTATACTGGCAAGGTAACACCAGTATAGATAGGATTGAACAACAGGTTCTATGTTAAACCCCTAAATTTGCATCTTAATAACTCTGACAGTGTTCAACAAAATTAGCTGAAATGTTGCATGAATCATCTAGGAGACAAGGTACAACTATGTGAAAAGTTTTGTGACAGCAGTTTGTGTGGATTCTGAAATCCACATACTGTATGTCATTTTCCTGTAGACATATAATTTTTTTCTTATGCTTTACAAGGGTTTTTAGTTTTGCTTTCACAAACAGCCTACGTGGAATGGAATTTTTTCCAAAGCTTTCATGGTAGAAGCATGCTGTGCCAAGATAGGGGCTTTGGAAGGTTTTGTGAAAAAATATTAAATGGTTCCAGAGCTACAGTACCTGTATAAAGATTTGAAGTGTTGTTTCTAGCTCTTCTGGGCATACGCAGTAGGGATTTTTTGGGATAGCGTTCTGATACAACACAAAAATTTCTATGTCACAATACCATTTTGGGTTTCTCACCATTTGGTTCTGATGATTCAAATCTTGTTCTTTCCCCAGAACTAAAAAACATGGAAAATATAAACAAATGGTGTAATCTTATCAAACATCTAAATCTAGGTAAACAGGGCCCTTTTAGCTAGATTCTGGGGTTTGTTTGTTTGTTTGTTTGTTTTTAATTGGCCAGAACTACCTTTTCTGGGCATCCCAAAATCCAGGGTGCCCAGGCTAGTGAGAGGAGCCATTAACCCCCATTCTCTGTATGAGAACAGCAGGACTTTCATAAATTCTGAAGCCACAGCTGAACTTGTGCTGCCAGCTTCAGTTGAAGCAGTGAGCCAGTGATCCCCTGTTCCCTGTCTCGCTGTCTCTGTCTCTCTCTGTCTGTTTGCCTGTCTGTCTGTCTGTCTATCTGTCTATCTTTTTCAATTTAAAGTTTATTGAAATTCCATAAGAAACATATCAAATGCAAATATACGTACAGAGCTTGACACAAACATAGCAATGCCTACAATGTAAATACAATATTATTAACTGAAAAGATTTAATAAATCCTATTGAGCACTTAAATTATTACTTTCAGCATGTGTAAAAGTCATAAATAATGTAATGGCAAAAGCAATAAATAAAACCACACTGTAAAGTTACAAATAACTAGCTCTAATGATTGACATTTCGCAAGGATTATGCAATATCAGACAAATGTTCTCTTAAGAGCAAAGGACCAGGAAAGGTCCCCATATACTCAGAAATGTATCATTCTTATTAAACAATGCATATCTGATCATTTTATTATTGGCTACTCTCTCATGGTTGTTTAACCATTGTTGAATGGATTGAACTTTGACCTCCTTCCAATTTTGAAGGAGTACTTTAAAAGCTAAAGCCACAGTCAAAATCCATAGTTTACCCTGTTTAGGTATATCTTGAATAGAACTAGTTTCTCCAATGATAAAAACTAGTGGAGACAAGGGAATGGTAAAGCCTAAAATAGATTGACACAAGGCATGTATTTGTTCCCAATGAGACAATACCTCCTTGTAGTACCGGGATAAGTGTGCCAAACTTGCATTAGCCTCCCCACATCTCCAACAATGGTAATTGGCTCCTAGGCCCAGTTTGAATAGCTGTCTAGGGGAGTAATAGAAGTAGTGTAGAATTGTGAACTGTATTACTCTCCCTTGGGTTTCTCTAGAAGCTTTGACAGCATTGTTCCATATTCTATCCCAAACCTCTATAGGTATTATTAGACCTAAGTCCTCTTGCTACTTGACTCTGGCGTGGTCTGTTATGGAAACATATACCTCATTTAACAATTTATAGATAAAGCTAAAGCCTTTAGGAAGGTAAGACATTTAAAAAAAGAGTTTTCCCAAACTGCTGATGAGGGGATCTGATAGTTTGCATCCAATAATTTATTATAGAGGAACTCCCTTATTTTTAAATAGAAGCAGAAATCACATTTACTTAAATGAAATCTGATATGGAGGTCTTCAAAGGAGATGTAATCTATTATGATTGTTCATTAAGTCACCCAGAACTTTGATGCATTTGTTCCTCCAGCCTGTGTTCTTAAGGCATTTATTATCAGGTGTTATCATGGGGTTGCCCCATAAGGGCATGAACTGCAGTGGTACATATTCGATTTTTTTGGGGAAGGTTGAATTTCTTACATACAATCAATGAAACCTGAAGAGTTGGCTGGTTTGATAGGCAAGAAGGAATAGGAATAAAGAATAAATCTGGCAAATTAAGAGGGGTTACCATTACTCTTCCTATCTTGACCCATAAGGGAACATCTATATTATCTTGCTACAGGAACCAAGTAGCAACTTGCTTGAGTTTATATGTCCAGAAATAGCCCTGCCACCATGGTAGAGCTAAGCTACCCACTTTTGCTGGGGCTTTAAGTTTAGGTTTGGACAGTCTAAGAGGTTTACCATCCCACAAGAAAGAAGAAATTACTCTCTCAATTTTACTAAATCAGATAGCAGGAATGTTTGCAGCAAAGTTGTCCATAAAATAAAACAGCTTAGGGATCAAGACCATTTTAGTGGTTTATTTTCCCCCATGAGGCCAGATGTAGTTTAGACCACCTATCCAAATCCATTTTTAGTTCACCTAGAATTCGTGACATATTATGATTTAGAGTTTTACCTATGGAGTCAAAAAAGTTAATCCCAAAGTAGGTTAAACCCCCCAGTAGGCCACATAACATCCAGCATATTACTTAGCTTTGCCCTTTCCAAAACAGAGAGACACCGCAACAAACACTCTGTCATGGACCAATTAACAAAAAGACCTG
Source organism: Neoceratodus forsteri (assembly GCA_016271365.2). NCBI lineage: Eukaryota > Metazoa > Chordata > Ceratodontiformes > Ceratodontidae > Neoceratodus > Neoceratodus forsteri. The sequence goes on along the minus strand of CM057450.1, from coordinate 1,454,795,071 downwards.
AAATCTCTCCAAAGCTTTGCAACAGAGTCTTTACATTCTGCAGGGAAAATGCAGGTTGGGTTAGGGTCAGCAGAATATGATCCACAAAGGCTAGAACTTTATTAGTATAATTACTAGTTTGCACCCCATGAATCCTGCTTGATTGCATAATTCGTTTGATGAGCGATTCTATTGCAAGCACAAAAGATAGAGGTGAAAGAGGGCAACCTTGTCTAGATCCTCTATGTAACTGAAAAGGAGAGAGTCTAAGACCATTTTTAATTATACATGCCCTAGATATGCATAAAGGGTTTGCACCCATTTCATTATGCCAGGACCAAAGTTGTTAACTGTCAAGACATTATTTAGAAAGTCCCATTCTACTGAATCAAATGCCTTGCCTATGACCAAGGAGATAGCCAATACAGGGGAGTTTTAATTTTTTTTGGATTGAACAGATCATAGTATTGAAAATAATCTGTGGAAGTTATCGGCAGCCTGTCTACTGTACCTTGTAAAATGCCCACTTGTTCTTTGCCCACCAGCTTATTAAGAAGATTAGATAGTCTAACTGTTAAGACTTTTGCTGATACTTTGTAATCAAAGTTCAGAAGGGATATTGGCCTATACTTCCCACAATCTAGGGTGTCCTTGCCCTTTTTACTTAACAAACATATAAAGGCTTTATTCATAGAGTCTGGTAACAACCCATTTTCAAAGGAGTTTTGAAATTCCTCAAGGAGGCGAGGGGTAATGTTACTATTAAGAAGTTTATAGAACTCAGTAGGTAATCCATCTGGGCCAAGAGTTTTCCCCTTTGGTGCCTTTACAATGAGCTCTGAAATCTCTTGTATAGAGAGTGGCCTATCCAGTTGTTGCTTGTCAGGAGATAGGGAAGGAAGTTGTGTTCTCGTAAGAATATCTTCAATAAGATCTACCTGTACTGAACCCTGAGAGTTGTACAAGTCTTCATAAAAATCCTTGAAACAGTCATTCATTTTCTTAATATCATGCGTGACTTACCCTGACTTGTCAGTGATTCCTTTAATATTATTCTGTGTTTGCATCTTACATAATCTATATGCTAGCAATTTGCTAGCCTTTTCACCTGATTCCCAGTAGCTTTGTTTTACCCTAAAAAGTGAGTATTCAATCCTTTAATGTCATATTTTAGACCCATGGCCCTATAAAGCAGATCTTTTTTTATTTATGGGGTTTTGCTTCAATTCTAACAGGATTTTATTAAGCAAGTTTTCCATATTTTCAAGTCTTTTTGTTTCTCTTTTTTCTTTGTAGAGGCACAGTTACTGATACCACCTATGATGAAGGCCTTATAGGCATCCCAGACTATTTTAGCCGACCCTTCCCCATTGCAGTTAATTTTGCAATAAGCTTTTGTTTCTTCCTGCAACCAAGTTTTAAGTGTATCATCCTATAAAAGAGAGGAGTTAAACTTCCAGCTCGCAGATTTGCCAGACTTATTTGAGCTCTACAGAAGACAGTGATCTAAGATAAAAATACTTTCATAACTAATATGGCTTATGTTGTAACATAATCCCAGAGACATGAAAAAATAGTCCAACCTACTTAATGTACCATGCCTAGCTAATAAGAATGAATAATTCTGACCCCTGGGAAATGCTAGCCTCCAAGCATCCATTAGTCCAAGTCTTTCAGTGTCTTGTGGAGATTGTTTTGTGCTACTGATAGAAAGCCAGGGTTCAGACAGTGGGACCTTTCTAGAACAGGATCCTTTACTGTATTGAAATCTCTTCCCAAGATCATTTCATAATTTCTGACATTTGCCAAGGCATATGCTAGGGTTGGAAAAAAATCTTCCTGTTTTGAATTTGGGGCATAGACATTGCAAAGAGCTTCATCTTTCCCATATAAATTCCCCAGAATAATCTGGTTTCTACACTCTGGGTCTGTCAGATGGCTGTGTGTAACAAAATTCATGCCTTTCCTGACCAAAATTTCTAATCCCCTCTTTTTCAATGAAAAACAACAGTGATTCACTGTGGCTACCCAACTTTGAACTAATTTGTCTGCCTCCTCAGGAATTAAGTGGGATTCTTGAAGCATAGCTATATCAATCTTATGCTTGTTTAGATGGTTTAGTATTCTGTATCTCTTAATAGGGATCCCAACCCTTGAACATTCAGAGAGCTGATATTGACTGTACTCATATTGGCTAATGTATTATCCAGCAAGTAGAACTAATGGTTAAACTAATAATTTAAACTGTACTAAATAAGCGATAAGTAAAATAAAGTACATTATAAGTAACTTTAACCAGATCAATATATAGTATTTGTAAGAACACCAAAATCGCTATAAAAGGTGAAAACTTATTGATATATGAAATTCTACTTAAAATGTGGAACTCCAAGCCCAAAACAATGTCCCTTAAGTTCTGAACTAATGACTATAATAATCCCTAAACAAATAAACAAAAACAAACTCTCAAGTGAACGCACAATCAGGTGCCAGCACACCACCACTCATACAAAACACCAAAACAAACAGCAAGAAGTTGTGTGAACACTCACTGAGGAATCCCTCAAAGTGAAATCACATGCCTTTCAAGCAGCTTTGCTACAGAGAACCCGGACTTATTAATATGCAAGCTAAAATATTCTATTTTCAGATCAGTATATTCCTAAAATGGTTGGATAGGCACTTTGCATCACATAGCTATCAAAACTTATGAAGCCCCTTAATTTATCAACATTTAGAGAGACCATTACTTATTGAAGTGAACAAGGCAACACATGTAACTCAGAGAGACAGTATGTATAAATTTAAAATAAATTGTAACTCCTGTATCCTATTCACTGTGGCATAGATACTAAGGAAACAGGATCACACCTATACAGTAAGTTTGTGTCCCTTGACCAGGCAATACTTACCCAGCCTTGTAGTAAATGTTCACTGTGATACTCCATTTCTTGTGGTGGACGTCAGTGACTCTTATTTCTTGTCCATGTCTCCTCCTACAAAATGACAAAACCCTTAAGAACAGTGGAATTAAGCAATGGTTTATATATCAGGCATGCTTATCCCCAAACCAGTTCTGGTCTGCAGCGCCTAATAACCCCAATTAGGATGTGAATTCAGCTGCACAGTTTCCAGACGGATGATCACTTGGAGTGGTATATTTCAGGGCACAATGAATGGTGCAGGCAAGAAACTATTGGTAGTAATAATAACAATATTAATATTCAAAAAGGACTAAGCCTTCCTTTGCTGCCCCCCACCACAATGAATTTGACTGAAAGCATATTCGATCCCCGTTATGAGCACAAAGTGTAAAGCCAAAACAAATGGACTATGTAACAGGACTCTGCACTGATGAGGATTAATAAGAACATTTTCATGAGCTTACAAAAGGAAAACTGTTTCAGCAGGTAGTAAAGTGTTAATGCCCTTACTTCTTATGCAGCACACAGCTCCATAAAGAAATGCCCTGCAGGAAGTAATCTTTGACCTGCACTTCCTTTTTCTCGATCCCCCTGCAAATGACCCATCAGCTAAAACCTGTTTTGTAAGAACTACTGTACAATAGTAGCAAACATAAATACGATGGGCCCTATGCACGATTGGAGCAGAGTGGCTGTGCATGCATATCTGGGGCTTGTAGCCACTCCACACCCTATGTGCACCCCCCAAGTGGGGTGCACTAAGGGGGGTGCACAGAACTAATGTACCAATCCTCCTGGGTACGTGGACTGCACAATGTCGGGGGTGGGCTGTGGGCATGCCAGCACTATGCGCCATGCACAAAGGTGCATAGTGCTGGCCGCAGGTGTGCAGAGGGGGCACAGGGTATGCAGGGGGAACCCTGCCATAAGCGCCCTACACTTCCTGCACACCCATCGAGACTCCATTGGGACAGGGTGGATAGCTCACCCACTTGGACTGCCACCACCTGCCCCTGCACATGTTGATTCAGGGGCCCCACCTGCCACCTTCCCACCCCACACACACCCACACAGGGGCACCAGACAAAAGATTCTGCCCCCAAACCCCAGCAGCACTGCTGGGCCACCCCGTCACCATTCCCTTATTGCTTCAGGAGGGATTAAGGCAAGGGGTACAGCCCCCCCACCCCATCCCTGTGCACCACTCCAGTAGAACAGCCCTGACTGGCCAGCAGCTTTACCCTCCACCCACTTCCAGTGCTGCCACCATCAGACATTAGTGGGGCATGCTGCCAATGTGCACCCTGCCAAGGAAGGGTTCCACTGAGTGACCCAGACTGGGTATCTGATTGGATGCCTGGCTGGGTCCACGGCCCCGGCCACCCTGCAGAGTTCTGCACACTAGAGGGGCAGGGCTGCTGACAGGTGGTGCACAGTAGTGAATACCACCGGTGTGCACCTGTCCACAGGTGTGGCCCTATGTGGGTGGGATATGCACCTCTGGTGCATACATCCCACCCATTCATGCATAGGGCCCAATACAAGTAAAACATAACCCTCTGGGCCAAAAGTAGTACCAGTTGCTAAAACGTTAAACTCATGTAAAGGAAATGGAAGTCCCAAATCAAAGTAACTGATGACTCAGGTCCTCCATTTACTGGGCATTATCCATGAAATAGCCCCTCCTTCCAGACTAAAAAACATTGAACCTTGGGACAGGCATAATTGTTTACACAACTAGCACCTATGTTTCAGATGGAGAGTAGCCGGGGGATGAGGGCTCCTTGAACATGTCCGCTACCGGGCTATAAGAATCTTTAAGGCAATCAGAAATTTCTTTGACTGAGCAATCTGATGGAAACACAGAGGGAACATGTGGAGGAGGTAAATGCCATTCAGCATTTGCAGATGTTTTTGGAGCCATAAAAGTAAGGATAGCAGATTTGTTCTTGTAAAATTGCTGAGATTTCCTGATAATCTTTGAAGGCCAGGCTACGGATTTCAATAAAGAAGCTATTGTGGTCGGGTGCCTGATGCTGTGTTTGAGCACCGGAATGTGCATGTGCTTGGGGGGATCAGAGTGAGCAGCAGAGACTGAGGGAGCAGGCATGGTGCATGGGTGTCTTTATGGAGTGGAAACTCATGCCTGTGGTTGTAAGTTAGAACTTCTGGGGTTTTGAAATCTAAGCGAGGCCACTGGGGAATTATTTGAGTTCATGTTGTTTTTGGGCCTATTGCTCAGAATCTGTGAGGCCTCATGCCAGTTTTTAGTGATGAAGTTCCAGGCCTCTCCTTGCGTTTTGAAATTATGTGACCCCCCCTTTGGAAATCACCAGTATTGCAGGATACTTAATATAATAGGGAACATTATGAGCTTGTAAAACAAAACATATTGCATTGTAAGCTTTGTGTTTCTCCACAATTTCAGCTGAGTAATCCTGAAAGATGACTATATGTTCTTTCCCCCAACATAATGCTTTTCTCTGCCTTGCATTGGCTAAGATTTCTTCTTCTTTGATGTTAAATCTTAAAAAAATGCATTATGACTGGTCTAGGTTTTTGCCCTTGTTTGGGGAGTGCTCTCAAAAATCCATGGGCCCTTTTGATCTCTAAAGGCTATTGCTAGTTAAAGTCAAGAACTGAAGGTAAAAACTCCTGTATAAATCTTGTCATGTCGTTCTCTTCAAGAAGCTCTGGGATCCCCACTAAATGTAAATTATTCTGCCTGCTTCTGTTCTCCAAATCACCCACCTTAGCCCCAAGTAATCAATTTTGGACTAACTTTTGACAGTTTCATCCTCCACCCTACATAGTGATTCCTCTAACAAAGCCACCCTTTCCTCAATTATGTTAAGGGTGTTCCCCGGTGTTTCGGCAACCTCATGACAAATTCATAATTTTTTGCCCCATACATGGTGATCCTCTAAGCATTTAAAATCAGTATTAAAAAACATGGGTTACCATGCTTATTTTTGAGTTACACAGTGAGACGTAATCCTTCTTTATGGGAAAAATCCATAAGGGGTCAGATTGTTTCATATTGTTATAGTATCATTGTTTTAGGTGTCAAGATGGGTGTAAAAGAAAATGTGAAACAAGGATACATTATTTGTCATGATGCTTGCTTCATTTTCTTCCACAGATGCAAAAATAAATAGTAAACTACCAATAAGATGACACCCTCTTTAACTAAAAGTACCAAAAATGTGGGAAATATTTACATTTTTTTATGCATAAAACCATCAATATCCATGTCACTTTCATAAAACATTTTTGATAGAAGTAGAATGTGGTTGTGAATGTAGCAATATAAAAAAATATAGGGGTCACTATTCTGCTTTTGAAGTTGCAGTTTCAGTGCTGGTCAGTGGCAGACAAAAAATAATTAAAAATCTTAACAAAAAATAAAACTTGCCAAAAATCTAGTCAAACAATTCAAAAGTATATACAGAATGACAAGAATTATAATATAAATGAAACAGAATAACCAAAGACAGAAAGACATTTATGTAAATTGCCTTGAATGATGCCACCAGCTGCAATTGTGGGAGCAAATTTCTTTGTGGCCATCCTGTATATATTTATAGCTGGACATGACATAATGGGATAAATCATTATTCTAGTAACACTTTCATATATTTAAGAATGTATGTGTGCCAGTAAACAGCCTTGAAAAGGTTTTCAGCAATGTCCAAAAAAATGGGAATTTGCAACACCAGGGAACATCCTTAAATCTCTCCTCCATAATTTCAGTTTTATCTCTTTCAGACCCAGCTTGTTGTTTTAACGAGACTTTGTCAATGTGCATACTTTGAAGTTTGTCTTTTATAAAATTCATGTCACTAGGGCAGAAGGTATTTATGGCTAATGCCACTAAATCTAACTCCTCCTTCCTGGTGCTCTCCCCATCTGGACCTCCCCTGCAGTTAGTCTCGGAGTTCAAATATTTGGGTGTAACCCTTGACCCATCCCTTTCCTTTACCATGCACATGAACACTGTCATATGTAGAATCAATCAAAAACTTAGCGCCACTTATCTTGTAATAAACTATATTATCCACACTGCCCAACTAGCCATTGCCTGTGGCAACCTGCTCCCTATCCTTGCCTATTGCTCTCTGATTTACTCCTCCTCTCTGTCCTCTACTCTTTGCCACAGACTCAGCTTGGTTTATAATAATGTTTGCCAATTTGCACTAATGGCACCCTTCTTCACCCACCATTGCAGCTCATATCAGTCTCTTGGTTGGCCCTCACTCAAGCGTCACTTTGACTATGCACTTGGTAGTATCATTGATGGCACAATGTGTGGGGGTATCGAGTCCCAGTATGTTTCCCTTCTCAAGGCACGTACTGTCCCCAGGTGTCTGTGTGATACATCAGTCCCCATGTTGGAGGTCCTCAGAGTGTTCACTGTAATGAGGAGTAAAGCTCTGTCAATAGCCACACCTTCTCTGTTTAACACCTTCCTGGCAGCTATCCACATGGTTGCCTCGCACCTCTCCTTCAAATTCCAACTCTGATCCTGGCTACTCCTGGAATCCACCTGCTCCTGCTCTCCAGTTTAAACCCTCCTCCTCTGGGGTGTAGGTACTTATACCCCATTTTCACTCACTCCTGCCCCCCTTTTTTCTCATTCCCCCCTTGCCCTTATGTGTTAGCTTTCTCTCTACCCTCCCTCTCCCCATCCCTTCCCCTACTAGTTACCTTGTTTTCCCTGTGTCTTCACCTCCTCCTCTAGCTAGATCGTTTCCCTATTTGTCCTATCCTTGTACTCCTGCTCTTCTCTCTCTCCTCCTTACCCTAGTACATAGTAACCTTGGTGTGAGCCCCCATGTCACCACTGACACTTAGTTCCTCTGCTTTTCTCCATCTCCTCCCTAGCACCCTTTGTGTGTGCCTCAATTTATCACCACCAACACCTAACTTCCCTACTTCATCCCAATTAATCTCCACCTAGGTATTGTTGCTTGTTGAACTGTTTAGCCTCCTAAGTTACTATGGTGAAATCTGTTTAGCCTGTTTTAAATTAGTATTACTGCTTGTAACTGATTTTTTCCACTACCCTGTGTCAATCTATTGTTGTACAGCTAGTTATCTGCTTTTATCGGGCTAGTAACTGTACATTGTTTAGTTACTTCTCTGTACCATTGCTTATTATGCTATGTATGTTTCTGTTGGAACTTGTGTCTGTACAGCTTGTAATTTGCTACTCTTATTGGATTGTAAATTATTTTAACTGTTTGATTCTGTGCCATTGTTTGTGGCCCAGGTCATGCCTGAAAATGGTCCTTGGATCAGCACCCTTTCACGGTAAACAAAAACATAAATGAATAAATAAATAAATATAAAAGATCATCAGACATTACAGCATGGGTTTCTACTGCTATGCAGATGATGCCCAGCTGTATATGTCCTTTGTGCCAGGGACAGTTGGTTCCTTGGAGGATCTAAATGCGTGTCTGGCTGAGATCCAAGATTGCAAGTCCTCTAGCTGCCTGAGGCTCAACCCAGACTAAACAGAGGTTCTAGTGATTGAGCCTGGTCATTGGCATGAGGCATAGACTGATGGGGTGAGTTCAGGTTGGTATAATCTCTGAATGCAACACCAATACAGTGACCTACTGTACATTGCTGCTGACAAAATCAACAGTTCATTGACAGGTCACTGTGTTGGTGCATGAGAGACAGGGGAACACCGTCTCCCAGTCCTGCACCCCCTCCCCTAATCAATTCTGACTCAAAAGCCCCCCTGATAGAAAAACTAACTGGGAGTTCATCGGGATTTATGTTGTGGTCGACAGAAATTTTGTCACTGTGATGCTGGTCGACAACATTTTTGTCAAACAGGCATCGTAGAGCCATTCAGGTTTAATGCTGGGCCTCACTCCATTGGCGACCTCTGCAAAGGTGAAAAAGTTGGGCATTATTCTTGATGACAGATGACATTTTAGACTTAGGGGTCATCTGTTGTCCTTAGTGGCTTTTATCACTTCAGGAATATCACCCAGATAAAAGCTCTTAGTCCATGGGAGGACATGTCCTCACTGGTGTATGCATTTGTGACATCCAGACTTGACTATTGTAATGCTCTCTATGCCAGAGTTGTTGGAGGAGTCCTGCGTCACCTGCAGTTTGTGCAGAACATGGCAGCCAAGTTACTGATGGGCCTCCCGAGGTCATGTCATGTGACCTAAGAGCTGTATGATTGGCACTTGCTGCTGGTGAGGTGGAGAATCTCCTTCAAGGTGGGTCTTCTCACCTATAAAGCCCTATATGATCTGGGTCCTAGCTGTCTGAGTGATCTTCTGATTCCTCTCCACTCCCAGCACTCTCTCCACTCCTCTGAGGAAGGCCTCCTAGCAATTCTCAGGGCCTGCCTAAAAATCTCTGGTGACCATTCATTTGTGGTGGCTGCACCAGCCCTGTGGAATTCACTCCAAAGGTCTTTGAGGGAGGCCCCCTCACTGGAGACCTTTAAGGGGATACTGAAGACACATCTCTATAGGGAAGCCTATGGGGCCTAGCTTGATATTGGTCTTTGTGTTTTATTTGCTACTGTTTTCTTCTTAATAATATTGCCTTGAACTCGGTATTCTTTATTTCTTTATGATATATGTATTTTAACGTATTGCTCAATGTCTATATACTGTACAGCACACTCAGGAATAGGGTGCTTTATAAATAAATACCTACTTGCTTATTTATTTTATATAGTACATCAGGATGGTCTGATTTATTTCAAACTTTGATAGGTTTTCTGATTATTTGCTGTTTTTTTGCTTTTGCCTTTTTTGACCTACTGTGTTTTCTGTAGTGTAGGGTCTGGCTGTTGCCTATTATTTTTTTGCAGTATTGTTTTTTTCATAGTGTAGGGTCCTCCTATAAAAGGAGGTATGTCTGCAGTGGTCCACCCTTTTGCTTGGGTTTAGGATTTTGCTCTGGAGCAGCATGGCATCTGTGGTCCTTTGTACAAAGGAAAGTGCAGTGATATGCAGTGGTTGGGAGCAGCATGGAGTCTGCAGTAAAGAGTGGCATGGCATCATGCTGTGGATGGGGCTGGGAGTTGACATCAGCAGCGTGGAGTGGAGACAATATACAATAGAGCAACAGCAGCATAGCTGTGGTGGCATGGAGGGCTTTCATGTGAGAGTGCTGCAGCTTTGAAGAACATGACTGTTTTGTGAGTGAAGCTGGAGGAAGGTGTTGGGTTAGTGATGGGTTTTTAAGGTAGGGCAGTTTTTGTAGGTAGACCTTTTGTATTTCTACTGGTATTTGGGGCTGTTTTTGTGAGAGATCATGAGGTTTTCAAGTTAGTTAGTAGTATCATTAGTTGCACAATGTGTGGGAGTATCGAGTCCTTGTGTGCTTCCCTCCTTAGTTAATAATGTGGTTGTTGCATCCAATAAGGTAGTTGTTACATGTGTTAATCAGGAGTTAATACATTTTCAGTAGTGTGTTTCAGGCATTAATGTGTCACGAAGGTGAGAAAACCTGACTTACGATTATTGATTCAAAGAATAACCACTGGATCACAGCATAATATAAACAGAATTATTTAGTTAATCATGCCATGACAAATGCTCCTCTAATCCCACTAGATGAGTGAATAAAGTGTCAGTGGGCTTGCACCTCCTAACATGCTGGTGTGCAACTCACACAGAGTCACAGCATGGTATATGCATGCTACAACTGTGTGGAACAGGTAGTGCTACATAAAAGTTTTCCCACCTGCATCCCCTTGCATTGGGGCCCTCTTCTGACCAGTAGTTGAAGATTTTTCAGGGACTGTTGGTCTATTCTATGGCAGGCCAATACCTCCAAAACCACTCTTGATGCCACATACAGTCCCTGCCATCTACTGTATCCCCCCTTAGCCCTAGGCCCTCTGTAATTGTGACCATGTGGCCAGCAAGACTCAAGTTCATGATTTCAGCTTTATGTCTACCTACCACCTGCCTGTAATACTTAAAACAGCCTGGAGATTTCAAGCAATTAGACTGGTTAACCATGTGCAATAGGAGATAACTTAGTTTAACACAGCTGGCTTATAAATGTTTCCATTCCAAAGCCTCTGATGACTTATGTAGCTGTTTTAATATAAAATAATAAGATATTGCCCAAAATCAGCAGCTGGCCTTGAATTTGTTACACATAATTGGGGGCAGCTATGGGCATCAGGCCTTTTCTCATCCTGGTCACTTAGTTTGGAATTCCATTGCTACAACCTTACCACCTGCAGAAGTCAAGGTCCTATACCATCAGCTACTATGCTATCAACCTGGTTTGTTAAACATGCAGGTCTGCTGCTAGATTGTCATTGTTGTTCTATTTCTTAATTGTGCATTTAAGTTTATGTATTGTAACTGGATTGCATTTTATTCTGTAACTATATGTTGCAGTTTTGTCTTCTGTAATTTTACATTTTCCCTTTGCACTTTGTACAATGGTAGGCAGGGATGAGTATCAGTCTATCTATGTGTCTGTCTGTCTGTCTACCTGTCTGTCTATCTATCCATCAATCTAGATATTTCACAGGAAATCCCCATTCATTTCAAAGGAACTTCCTGTGATACATCTAAATTTACTATAGTATCTAGAGATTTACTGGGATGCACCTCTGGCAACCACTGTATATTAGAGCAATTAAAATAAGCAACTGACCAATGATATCATCCTATTGCCAGATAAACACTGGTGATGATGACTCTGCTGTGGCTGGGCTAGCTCTGTGCATGGTCATTGGCATTACAGCTCCCATACCCTACATGTACATTTGCCATTAAGCAAGGAAGGATGTAACCCCAGTTGCACATTTCCCAATGAGGTAGCAATGTCACTGCTGGTACAATGGATTCACAGCACCACTTTCCACCAGCAATTCATGTTTCTGTAGAGGTTGTTCTCCCCTCTGGACAATCATGTCTTCCCTTTAGGCTGTATCCAGCCACCACTCAGCCCCAATCCACTACTAGTCCCCTTACTTCCACACTTCCCCCATAACTTGCCCTCTAATACAGGGGGGTCTAGGGATCACTTGGATCAACTACAGATCTGGTTATCATGCAGTGGAGTACAAAGCATGGGAACTGAGCAGCCTTCACCCTGAAGCAGGTCAGGATTTTTTCCATGGCTTTCTCCCAGACTCCTTCTGCCACACCGTGGCATGAACATACTGTAACCAATGTCAGCCTCACACACAAATAACACAGTATGCCTCTATGGGAGGAATAAGCTTCCTGACCCAACTGCAGGGGTCACTGTGGGACAGCAACTCACAAACAGCCCCTCCCAACTGAGGCACACTGCCAAGCAACACTGGCCTCAGCCCAGCCTTCCTCAACTGATCTGCCTCTGACATGGCTTCAACAGCTTGCTCCAGAAACCTGGTCGTCTGTATGGTAGCATGAAGTACTACAACAAGGTCATCAGAGCAGTCAATCGTGCCAGCAATTATGATTAAGAATGGGGCACTAGATGGATTTGAGGGGGAGTGCCATTGCAGTGTTAAAGTTATGCAAAATACATTGGGTTTTAAACTGGGAACACACAGTCAAAACAGAAACATTCAGTCCCTGGCTGGATTTGCATTATATATGTTCTAATTTGTAATGATTGGTAGGTATTGCTTTACAGTATGTGCAAAGAATTGACTCAGATCTCTTTTGAGTGTCTCACCATAAGGTACATTTCTGTTCAAAATTACTTATACCATGAAGTTGGAGGGCTTCATTTCATTAATTTGTTTCTAATCATTTGTTTCAGCTCTAATTTATATGCATTTCATATTTGATGTAATTATGTAGGAAGATGAAAAACTGGAACACTAAAGTTAACTATCATTGGGATGAATAATAGTTACACAAATACTTGTGCCCTTGTCAGTAACTCACTTTGCGTAAATCCCCTTTTTTGTATTCAGTTCTTTCATTTCAACTGATAATAGCTACAATAATTTACTGACTTAAAAGTCCTTAATTTTAACCAAAAGAGTTTGAGAATAACATTTACTGGTCAGTGATGCGCCACTGGTCCAAATAATTGTCCTGTTAGATTACGCACATGTTGTCTAAATATCTGCCAGTTATCTGTGTGAATAATATAGGGACAGTGAGGAATTTCCACAAAATCAATAAATAAAATTGTTCACTCCAGCTAAGCATGAGCAGATGCTAAACTGGCATTCAGTTAACATGCTGAAATCCAATGGCTTTGACACAGGCATGTCAGGTCTCCCTTCTGCACTTCAGTACTTTGAGATCTTGACATAGCATTGTTTTATCAGAAGCACACAGTGAGAATGTCCAAGTTGTTGGTAAGCCACATGACCTGCTACAGCCAATCAGTGATTCTGGAAATTGGAAACTCCTTTTGCTGCACACATTTCAGTGACATTTCCATCTGTTCCTCACAGGGAAAGGACCAGGCTGCTGAAGGAAATAGTTTCATGTTAAAAAGAGTGATTTTTGATCATGAAAATGTAGAAATTAGCAGAGAAATATACATTTTTAGTATTATTATTATAGTTAGCTAACTGACAATGTTTAACTGTGGTGTCAGGCAGGCAGGCCAATGAAATCATGCGCTGCTGCACAAGAGGGAAGGCTACTGTATAAACCTGCCCTGCCAGCTGCTGGAGCCTGCAGAAAGAGTGGCTCAGAGTGAATTTAGAAGACTGAGAAAGGTGCAGGAGGCTTAGCAAAGGATTTATTTGACAAACATTTATTTTATTACTGACTATTGGTGCTGCAGTACACAGAGATCCGTCTTTACTTTTTTATTATCATGTAACTGAGTGAAAACTAAGTGAAGAAGGCTGCTTCAGTGAGCCTCTAGGTCTCTCAGTGAGAGTGAGATGGGTACAGTAGGGTACGTGTGGGCGTCTGAGCATGCAATGTAAGTCTCATTCATCTTAAGTCCTTGTTATATGTCACTGTAGAGTGTGGGTGAAGCAGCATACACATCATGTGGGCATTGAAAAGGGTCAATGACTGCCTATTGTGAATCATCATTCTTTTTCACTGAAAGAGTGGTGGAAGAGCAGAACTGTCTTCCAGCAGAGGTCATAGCCATGAAAAAAGTGGTGAAATTCAAGCATGCATGGGATAGGCATAAACAAAAATTAGTTGGAGGAGGAACCTGGAGATTAGGTAGAGTTTGCGTTGAAAGTATAGGCAGGAAAAGAGAGCAGACTGAGTGAGCCAAGTAGTCCTTGTCTGTCAACAAATTATTTGTTTCAATCAAAGTTATTGCCTGATAGCAACTGTATCATGACTTGTATCATCATCTGTCATGCATGTTTCATTGAAGCATGAAGAAAACATGAGGAAAAAACTGTAGGAGAAAGGGATGGAGGGGGAGGAAAGGAGCAGGAAAAGGTTCCCCTGTATCTGTTTCTCCAAGTATTGGTTCTACAAGGGGAGGTGGTAGTGGAGAAAGAATAAGAGATGGTGCTGGTGGTGGGACAGGCATTGGGATTCATAGTGGCCAGGCTGAGAAGAGAACAACAGCTGCACATGTGATAGTATGACCAAAGAAAAAATGGTTCATTAGTCTCCAGAAGTTCACTGGTTCCACAACCCCTGCAAGAAGCTTTCTCAGTCGGTTATATGCCCTGCCAGCAGCTTTTCCAATCAGCTATCAGTGTATCTGGTGATGAAACCACTGTGAGCAAACCAGAAGCACACTGATCTCCCCATCTTCCTCTTGCAAGTGCTTCCAGTTTCTCCTCTCATACCCAGGATAGAACAGATCCATCCAGATATGTAAAGGCAAGATCTCCCTCTGTTCATCTCCAATGAACAACGTGACAACAGCTGCCATCTGCACATGTACATGAATGATTGCAAGTCCACCTTGAGGCACTATATGATGCCTCCAACACCCCCAAATCAGGCATCAGCAGCAGAACGAGTCCATTGCTGCTGCTCAATAATCATGTGAGGAAGATGACACAGAGTCTGGATTTGGAATGGACATTACTACCATCTTGTCACAGAGAAAGAGTACCGTTGCTCATGAAAAGTGTAGGGGACTGATGGGATATACCCACACTGCAGTTCTACAAAAGTGAGCTAGTAGCACAACTACCAAAGCAGCTTATAGTGGAGACTGCGAGTGAGGAGGCTAATGAGGTGGAGCTCTCGAAGCAGAAGTATGGCAGTGAGGTGATACAGGAAGGGGAAGCACATAAGGAGGAGATGAAAAGGCAGGGGAAGCACATGATTCACATGAGGGGAAGGATGGGCAGGGAAAGAAGTGGCAGAAAGAATAAGAAGTACAACCTGAGAAGGAGCAGGGGAATCAAGGGAGAAGTAGGGGCATGAGGAGGCAGATGTGGAAGAGGAATTGAATGAAGAACAAGAGGAGGTGGGATGTCTTCTGTAAGCTACACCAATAGCAGTGATGACAGTGATACTGAGGAGTGGAGATTATCATGGAAGGATTATGTTGGCAACATGTGGCAAGATACACTTCTCTACTTTTGAAGACTGTATAATTATAAGACATTGGCTTGGAGCTGTACCTTGTGCTTTGGACTGGAGGCTATGGGCTGGGGGGAGGGGGCGCATTAGGGTTGACAACCCAAGAACGACCCCACCACTGATTTGCCAAGACTCTGGAGACCCAAAAGCCTAATGTTTTTTCCTTTTGCTGCTTGAGGGGTGAGGGTGGGGAGCTAGGACTGGAAACCCTAATGCCATGCTTTCCTACTTTTGTGGCATTACGTTACCCTAATGTATGCATTAACAAAGGTTTTTGCAAAGAATATATATATATATATATACATATATATATATCTCAAAAAAACTACTTTTATGCAGACATTAGGGTTGAAAAATGCAAAGTGCACAAAGTAGGGAAATAAAAAACATTAAGGTTTTCAGTCTCTTGAGTTTTGGCAAATCAGTGGTGGGGTCTTCCTTGGGGTTGTCAATCCTAATGCCTTCCCCCTCCCCCGAGCCCATAGCCTACTGTCCAAATCATAAGACACAGCTCCAAGCCAGTGCCTTTTAGTGAAACACTCTTCAAAAGTAGCGAAGTACAGCTCACCACATATTGCCAACATAATCTGCCATAGCTTTCTTCACACAGGGCCCTGCAGGCTCTGCATGAATAAAATGATCACATTTGACTTTGTTTGCTTAAGGGAGGGAGTGGGCATTAGGGTTGACAACCCCAAGAAAGACCCCATCACTGATTTGCAAATAATCAGGAGACCGAAAACCCTAATGCTTTTCATTTCTCTACTTTGTGCACTTTGTGTTCTTCAACCCTAATGTCTGCATTAACATATTTTTTTTGCAATTAATTTCCCTTCTTGTTCTGATAATGGAATCATATCCTCATGTGCTGTTCAGGTCCCTTTGGGACCTGCACAGAATGGAATAAATACATTACTGGAGACAGTCCTGTCCCAGTGCATAGACCCATACCTTGTGATGGAATGCTCCCCAGCCTACCACAAGGTGTCACATGTGCACCAAAACACTGTTCCATCCCTCCCCAGGCTGGGCTGGTGCTGCATGCTACAGCACCTTCCCCACCAGCCTTGGCTCATTAAACTGTCTCATTAAGCTCAAACTCAAACTCAGGTCACTGGCATGAGAAGGCAACGTGGTCCCCACTGGGCCAACAGAGACCCCTGCAAACAACATTACTTCAGAAGTTTTTTTGTTGTGACATTCTGACCCCAGAATTTAAATAATCTTTTTTTGACCTCTCCTCTTGAACATGACAGGTGTTATTTAATATCATACTGCTCAAAACATAACTTTG
The DNA here is from genome assembly GCA_016271365.2 of Neoceratodus forsteri. Classification (NCBI taxonomy): domain Eukaryota; kingdom Metazoa; phylum Chordata; order Ceratodontiformes; family Ceratodontidae; genus Neoceratodus; species Neoceratodus forsteri. Next base: position 1,454,778,389 of record CM057450.1, on the reverse strand, counting down.
CACCTGCAGTGCAAAATCACATGATGGTGAGGATTTGAAAAATAGCAGTTGTCACATTCATGAGGTGGTGTGACAGAATGGATATGCTGAAACTTTGGGGCTTAAATATTGAAAATTACCAAAATTATGAGTGTGCATAGGAAAATTACAACATACCTCAGTGACTGTTATTTTTTATATTTTGATGACAAACTTTTTTTTAGTCTTCTTATACTCCAGCCTCATGAACCCAGTAGGTGAACATTTTCAAATCCCTACTAAAATGTTATTTCCCACTACAGGTGCAAAAATGTGCTTTCATCAGAATGTGAAGAATGGCAGCTATAATGTTCATGAGGTGGTGTGAAAAAATGGCTATGCTGAAAATTTGGGATCAAAATATTGAAAATTACCAAAGTTATGAGCATGTGTAGAAAAATGTCAATGTACACTCATAACTTGGTAATTTGCTATATATTTTTAGCCCAAATTTTCAACATGGCCTTTTTAGGAACCAACCTCATGAACATTGTTTGTAAAATTATGTTATTTGGGCCCAAAAGGTGATTTTAGGCAGTAACCATGAAATTACCTTCTGGGCCACATTAACATAATTTCACTGCCAGTGTTCATGAGGTGAGATCCCAAAAAGTCCACATTGAAAATTTTGTGAAAAATACATAAACATAACCAAGTTATGAAGAAAAGTTGAGCAGCTATTGAAATACATCATATGGCACTTACCTGTTTCCTCAGTTCCTGGTTCAGCATTGAAAGTGAAGATGTATCTCTGGTGCAGACAGGATTACAGCATTCGACCTTGGCTGGGTAAGTATATGGTAAGGGGGGTATGGGATGTTGAGTGCTGGGTTGGGATGGGGTGGGAATGACAGCAGACAATGAGGGCCCAGTTTCTTTATTTCAGTGTAAAAAAAGACAGAGACAATAGGAGAAAGTTTTCTTTATTTCAGGAACATTACTGCAACTTCTGACACTGGGTATTGGGCACCCCAGTGTTGGCATGATAGGTCAGGGTGCTGGGGGTGGTGCACCCAGGTGTTCTAGACTGTTGGGTGAGGAGGGAAGCAAGTTGTGTACCCTGACACCAGTGATTGAGCAATTTGGAGTTGACAATGTCAGATTACAGAGTTTGTAAGGGGGGAACTGTATGGGGGAATGAACCAACACCGGGGTGGGCACCCCAGTGTTGGATTTTCCTAATAAATTATATAAATAAATTGGCACTGAGGACTAGGCACCCTGGTATCCATTTGAAATAAATAAAGCCACTCAGAGGCCAATGGTGGACATTGACCAGACACAGATGCAGAGCATGCTCAGCAGGGGTGGGGCTACCCACTGACAGGTAGTCATTGCCCTGTTGAATGACAGCAGTAGCAGGGCATATGCTGACAGGGAGCCAGCCCTGCCAGATGACAAATGAGAGCCTCTCATAATAGGACAGCATGATTTCATGTAGTCACAAAAATTCAGTTATCTTTAGAATGTTGATTTTTTTAAACTGCACATGATCACAAATGGAATTTTTTTTTTCTTAAATAATTTTAAAACTACTTAACTTTGGGAAATACTGTAACAAACACAAAAGTACACATCTCAGCTTAAACTCTATAAAACCTGCAAGTTTCAGATTTCAAATCCTCCTAGTTTTTTAGTTATACTTGAGCAAAAAAGGTCTTAATTGTGGTGATTTGGTGGATTTGGCCACTCTATAACTTTGCCCCAGCCAACTGATTGCCACAAAATTTTCAGGATTTGGGGAGCCTTGCACCACCCTAGCTTTTCAAATATCAGTTAAATTGGTTGAACAGGGGCAAAGTTATTAAGGTGTAAATATTGGGGTTTAACATTAAAATGCTTACTCAACCTTAATATACAGTATCATCATCATAACTTTATATTAGGCACCCTTCCATTACTCAGAGCACCTTTAACAGTACATATAAACATGTGCTACTGCACCTGTGTAATACATTATAGGGATGCAGTAGCACCCTGTACTTAGGGCTAAGTAGGGTATTCAATGTTAAACCCTTCACTTTACATCTTACTATGTCTGTCAGTATTCAACAAAATCAGCTGAAATTTTGTATCCGTTGCCTAGGAGGCAAGGTATACATCATTGGAAAGTTTCATGACCACAGCTTGCATGGTTTTTGAGATACTGACATATAATTTTCCTGTAGACATCACTTTTTTCCTGTACTTAACATGGGATTTGGGTTTGCTCTCACCTACAGCCTACACAGAATGGATTTTTCCCAGAACTTTTAGGATAGAAGCCTGCTGTGCCAAGGTAGTGTCTATGGGAGGTTTTGTGAAAAAATATTAAACTGTTCCAGAGTTACAAGGATTTAAAGGTTGTTGTTTTTCTGTTCTGAGCATGCTCAATAGGGTTTTTGGGATAACGTTCTGATACAAGTCAAAAATTCTGTATTGCAAGACTCTTTTTGGTTTCTCACCACTTGCTTCTCACTGCACAAAATATTTTTTGTACCATGAGAGCCACCATCTTGTTTGTTTTCCACCCGAGATAAAAGATAATGCATAAAATGGTGTAATTTACAAAATAAACACCTGAGCCTAGCTAGCTACATTCTGGTGTTTGCTTTTTAAAAACAAATTGCCAGAAATACCTTTAATGGGCATCCCAAAATCCAGTGTGTCCAGCTTAGTGAGAGGAGCTGTTTGCCAGCATTCTCTGTATGAGAGCAGTGGGACTTTGTTGAGTTCTGTAGCCATAGCTGGAGTCTTGCTGTGGGCTTCAGTGAGAGGAGTGAGCCACTGATCCCTTGTTCTTTCTGTATCTCTGTCTCTGTCTGTTTATCTATCTATCTATCTATCTATCTATCTATCTATCTATCTATCTTTCTGTTTGTTTTATTAAGTGGACTGGGATGACCACTCCCTATACTGCTTCTTTCTCCCCCTCCTCTCCAGGTGTCCAGCCCCCCCCAGTCTTATTGATTTTTTTGTTTTTGTTTTAACCTGCAAAAAAGAAAATGGCCCTCACCACTCTAATCTGGCCACCCTAACCTCACATGCTGCACTCACCAGCCTTTATCCACACATAGCCCCCACACACCCTCACTCACCTGAACATGTCCTTTGGGGTAGATCCACTTTCTGGTTGAAGACATGTCTTGTTGCTGAAACCAGCAACTGCAATACGAGAAAATAAGGTAAGTGCGGTTCAATGTATTTCAGTGAGATTTTCAACTTTAATGCATAACTTTGCTATTTTTGCATATTTTGAGCCCAGCTTTTCAACATGGTCTTTTTTGGACCCCACCTCATTACCTATGGTGGTGGAATTATGCAAATCAGGCCCAAAAAAGCATTTTTGTGGTCACTTAGAGAAATTACCTTCAGGGCTGGATTTGAACATTTTCACCAGCCTTGTTCATGAGGTGGGGTAATAAGAAGGCTATGTTGAAAATTCAGGGTCAAAATATTTAAAAATGGCGGTTATGCGTCTACATTGAAATTTTGCAATGCACACTCATAATTTTGGTAAATGTAAATATTTTGACCCCAAATTTTCAACATAGCCATTTTTTCACATCACCTCATGAACATAGCAACTGTCATTTTTTAAATACAGGCCACAATGTGTTTTCCCACCTGTGATGCAAAATGATACTGTCACTGTACAAAATCACATTTTATGTAGGATTTGAAAAATGTCATCACTTTTGTTCATGAAGTGGGGTCATAAAAAGACTATGTTGAAAATTTGGGATCAAAATAGTTAAAAATGGCAAAGTTATGAGTGTACATTGAATGTTGTAATGCACACTCATAATTTGGGTAATTTTAAATATTGTGACCCCACATTTTCAGCATAGCAATTTTTTCACTCCTCCTAATGAATGTGACAACTGTCATTTTTCAAATCCAGGCCAACATGTTTTTCTGCATCTGTGGCACAGAATAACGTCACTGCCTGAAATTACCTTTCGGGCAGGTTTTTAAAAATGTCTCCACCCCCGTTCATGAAGTGTACATGAAGTGGTGTCATAAGAAATTATGTTGAACATTTGGGTTAAAAATATTAGAAAACAACACATTTTCTACATAGCCATTTTTTCACATCATCTCATGAATATGACAACTATCATTTTTCAAAATCTGGCCAAAATGTGAGATTTGAAAATGTTCCCCTACCTGGTTCTTGAGGAGGGTTCGTATCAAGGCTATGGTGAAAATTTTGTGTACATATATTTACAAAAACTCAGTTATGAAGATACATTAACATTTTCCTATGCACGTTCACAACTTTGGTAATTTTTCATATCCATCGCTGCATAGAAGGGCAAAGCCAGAGGGGCCCTGCACTTCTGTAAGCAGACAGTCTTCCCCTAGTGCACGGCCCAGATGGCCATACACATCAACATTTGAATGAGGACACAATTCCATCATCTGAAAAATAAATTCTTTGCAGAAAACTTTGTTAATGCATCTGTTAGAGTACCATAACACCACAAAAGTAGGGAAATGTAGAGTTAAGATTTCCAGCCCTAACTCCTAACCCTTACCCCACAACCATCAAAAATAAAAAAAAATAGGATTTTGGGTCTCTGGAGTCTTGGCAAATCAGTGGCGGGGTCTTTCTTGGAGTTCTCAACCCTAATGCTCACCCCCGCATGCCTGTAGCCTCCAATCTGAAGCACAAGATGCCACTCCAAGTCACTGCCTCATAGTGATACACTCTTCAAAGGTAGAGAAGTATGTCTCGCCACATGTTGGCAACACAATTTGTTGTAGCTTTCTTCACATAGGGCCTGAAAGAGATCATGTGTGGCATTGTTTGCTCATGGAATGAGGTGAGCATTAGGGTTGACAACTCCAAGGAAGATCTCACCACTGATTCACCAAGGCTCTGGAGATCCAAAACCCTAATGCTTTTTTTCCTTTTGCTTCATGTGAGTTAGGAGTGGGGAGTTAGGGCTGGAAACTCTAATGCTGCATCTCTGTACTTTTGTGTTGTTAAGGCACCCTAACTGATGCATTAAAGAGCAACCCTGCACTTCAGCATGTGCTTTCATAAATAAGATATTCCAGCTGTTATTTTGCTATTAATTTACTGACAAATACATTTTTTTCATTGTCAATGTTCTTTTCCAAATTTACAGCACATCTTGGTAGTCCATCAAGAAAGTCTGTATAGAAACATTTTAAAACATTTGCATCTCCCGTTAACCTCACAGTGCCTTTGTTTATGAAATCATAGTGCTCACAGTGACAACAGAATGTGATGCCACAAACAGTAATTGTGTGGTTAGTGGGGGAGAGTCAGATACATTTTAAAAGACTCAGTGACATAATGGTTGCATTCTGTGTAATATTTAGTAGACCAGCAGCAAAGGAAAGTAAGAAAAAATAGCAAGGAACTAGAAAACAATTAAGTTAAAACATAATTGATATAAATCAAGTATTTTTAGGCTTTTTATTATAATAGAGAGTTGCTCTTTAACAAAGTTTTTTGCAAAGAATATATATACCTGGGCTATGCCATGGCCCTTCCTGAAATAGGGCTGATATTTTTCCAAAGTTCAGTTTGAACTTTGACATCACGAGTGATATCATAGGTCAAACTATATGAGGGGAAAATATCAGCACTATTTCACAAAGGGCCATGGCCTATTACATTTATGCAATACTCTTTAGTTTTTCTGTGCTTAATTAACTTAAAAATTGTATTTTTTTATTAAAATGAGCGACCATTATTCAGATGACCGAGTGGGTTTTGTTTACTTTTGATGCACACAATGCTACTGTGTGCATCACTGCATTTGTGCATATTGGAGCTGTGTTGTTTACATGCAGTGGAAGTGGTCACTTGAGTCTGAAGAGTGAGCTGCTGGTAGTAGATGAGAGAACTGGATAATGGACAGTGATTTGCCATCTTTGTGTGTGGTGCAATGCAAGATGGGCAGATATGCTGAAATTCTCAGGACGGGAGGGAGATAAGAGGCTCTTAACTCATATTTAGTACTTGTGGCAGGCAGGAGAAATCAGGAGCATTAGCGGGGGCTACAATTTAATGAATGATTTACTGGAATATTGAAGGTTTTGGTGAACATTGTACACTGGGGAGTAATTGAAAGTGATTGCTGTGTGCTGCTGAGGAAATAAAACTCTGTAGCAGGAGCCGGCATGCAAATGAGCAGCTGCATTCTCACTGACACTTAGGGCACTTATTAAGGAGCAAAAAAAGGCCAAGGCCCAAGATCAGCTCCTTTCTAAGAGAAACAGTAGTAATCCATATTTCCCTTATTTGTGATGTATTTGTCTAACCATTTTTTAAAAACATCTGTATTTTCACTGATGATTATATTCTTTGGAAGCCTGTTCCAGAGATTTGCTGCTCTCTGCATATAGAACTATTTCTGTTTTTTGGAGCTAAATCTTTTGAATGTAACCTATAATAAATGACCTCTTGTGACAGAGTTAAAATCTTTATAGTCTATTTCCAATTATGTCATTAAACTCACATCTTTCATCATATTATAATAGAAAAACATGGATCCCCTTTTACATCTATTTTCAAAACTATGAAGATTTAAACTATTGAGCCTAATTGTATATGAAAGATCAGTTAAGTGTTTTATAGATTTTGTATATCTACACTAGACTCTTTCAATTCTATTTATAGCCCCTCTATTATAAGGACTCCAAAGTTGACTACCATAGTCGAGAAGTGGCCTGACATAAGACAGATACAGTGGGATCAGTATTTCCCTTCATCTACTTTTTATATTTTTCTTTATTGCCCCAATAGTTCTGTTTGCTTTTGCCACTAAGTTCACACTTTGTTCTTTATAGCTGAGTTGATTATCCACCAGAACATCCAAAAATTACCACTGACAATGCTATAATCAATGACAGAAATGAAATCCTGCAGGCCTTCAACAATCATTTTGCCACTGCAGGCCTAGCATTCGATAATGCACCGGTAAGCAGACTACACCCACAGATCAACACTAAGCTCCCGGAACCGAATAACAATATCGTAACCTTCTCATTCTTACCCACCTCCATAAAGGAAATTAAAGATCTTCTCCTAAAATTGGACACTAAAAAAAGTGCTGAGGCAGACTTCTTCGACCCATATTACTTGAAAATTGCTTATCACATCTTTGCTGCACCTATCTCTCACTTATTCAACCTGTCCCTATCGCAAGGTGTCCTCCCTCAGTTATGGAAAGTTGCTGATGTTATCCCCCTGTTTAAATCAGGGGATCCCTGTGACCTAAATAACTATAGGCCAATCTCCCTCCTCCCCATATTCTCCAAGCTCCTAGAAAAAATTGTGGATACCCAGCCGAGATCTTTCATAGACAACTCGAACTTATTAAACCCTATGCAGTCAGGCTTCAGAGCAAAGCACAGTACCATTACGGCCCTGGCAAAAGTAACTAACAACTGGCAACGGGACTTAGACAACAAAAAATTCACCTGTGCAGTCTTCCTGGATCTCAGTAAGGCCTTCGACACTGTTGACCACTGTTTGCTCCTCTCCACTTTATCAACAATAGGCCTAGACCGAACCTCCTTGTGTTGGTTCCATGGCTACCTCACTGGTAGGCAACAACAAATCAAGGCTGAAGGGGAAATTTCTTCACTTAAACTGATAAAAAGAGGTGTCCCTCAGGGGTCCATAATGGGACCATTACTGTTTACTATCTATATCAACAGTCTGGATGTAGGCATTAAGGAAGCAAGCATTCACCTGTTTGCTGATGACACGGTGCTCTACATAAGCTGTGAATCTCCTGAAGCTGCCTGTGGTGACCTGCAAACCGACTTTAACATCCTGCAGCACCAACTCCTCAGTAAAAGACTACTACTTAATGCCAAGAAAACCAAGGCAATGCTATTCTCACCAACTGGCCAGGAGGCATATTCTGTCACTGCTGGTCCATTACCTTCTATCTCCACCTTACTAGGTGAACATCTTGAATATGTACCAAAATTCAAGTATTTGGGTGTCAGGATAGACAATAAACTCTCCTTTGTGGAACATATAGAAGAATTGCTGAAAAAGCTGAGGCAGAGGCTTGTACTCTTCTTCAGAATAAATCACCTCCTGACCACAGACGTCAAAAGACAGCTCATCCAATCCACGTTCCTCTCACTAATTGACTATGCTGACTTCATATATGGCAAGTGCCCAGCCTCACACCTTGCTAAATTGGACATACTGTATCATAGCACTCTGAGATTTATAACAGGCCTCCCTTTTTCCACCCACCACTGTTCACTATATGCAATTGTGGGTTGGCCCTCCCTTCAACACAGGCAGTATAGAAATGCAGCCCTCTGGACTCTCCGAGCCATCACCAACAAACTCCCACAATACATTGCTGACTGTCTCCCACTAAGGCTGACTAGGAATTATGGCTTGAGAAGTCACTTGCTGGTTTCTCTGAAAGTACCTAGGGTTGGTACCTGCTTTGGAAGAGCAGCCATAAGCTTTGTCCTTCCCATGTTTTGGAATAGGATACAGAAATTGCTGAGACTTAGCTCCCCTGTTAGTCTTGTTATGTTCAAAACCCTGTATGCCAAAACATTTGTGGAGCTCTGTAACTGTATCCACCATTTCTAGTTGTCCAGCTGATGTTTCCACTCAATCTAAGTCCTTCCCATTCAAACTAAGTGTTCCCTTACCAAGATTACTCCCCCCCCTCTGTCCATTCTAGTTCCACCAGTACTACCAGTTCACCTCAGTCCATTCCAGTCCCACTGGTACTATGTACTCACTGCAACACACCCCCCATCGCCAACTCTTATGCCCTGATACCATCTGCTTAGTACCCCAGAATCTTTCTGCCAGCATCCCTGCCTCCTACGCGTGTGCTTTTCCATATCCCAGAGACTTCTTTACAGGCTATGAACATGTTATTGATGGATAGGATTATAAAGGTATCTCTGTATATATTATTTACCTTTATTTCTACACTGTATATATTTTGTTGTATACGTCTTGCTACTGTTGTTTTATGTATATTTTACTTGTACTCTGTTCTGTACTCTCATCTTTGCAAACTGCAGGTCCACCTTGTAAATGAGCTTGCTCAATGATGATTGCCTGGGTAAATAAAGATTTTGATTGATTGATATCCAGGTTTCTCTCAACCAACTTTGATTGAAGTGCCTGCTTATACATATATAGTATTTGGCATTTGGGTTATGCAGCCCTATATGGAGGACACTGCATTTATTGTTATTTAATGACATACCCCACTGTTGTGACCATTCAACTATTTTATCTAAGTCATTTTGTATTGTATTTCTTTGTTCCATGGTTTTACAAGGGCTACATAACTTAGCATCGTCTGCATACTTAGTAATATTATTTCCTACTTCAAAATCCACGTCAGCAATTAACATCTGGAAAATTATGGGTCCTATTACTGACCCTTGTGGTACTCCACTGGACACCTCTCCTGGAGTAGAGAGATGACTTCAGATGGTAAACCTCTGGGCTCGGTGATGAAACCACTCATTTATCCAGGTAATTATATATTTGTCAATCCCAATGATACTTAATTTTGTGTAAATAGCCCAGTAAGGAACATAATCAAAGGCTCTCTTAAAATCTAGCAGTATAACATCCACAGGATTTCCCACATCCAAATGTTTACTGACATACTCATGGAAATAGACTAAATTGCTGGTGTATGACCTTCCACATTTAAAACCATGTTGACCTGTATCAAAAAGTGGGATGTTACCTAACTGACAGAAAATGTTTATTTTTATTATATGATCAAGTATTTTGCATGGCACTGGTGTCAAGCTGATAGGCCTATAGTTACTGGTCTGCATTTTGCAACCTTTTTATATATGGGAGTCACCATTGCTATCTTCCAATCATGTGGGATTTCCCTTGTATTTAGGGAGTTTTCAAACAAGATTTTAAATGGGACACTAATACTTTCTTTCATTATTTTTAACATTTGTAGAGTGATGCCATCTATGCCTGGTGCACTGTAAGGTTTTAATTTATCAATATTGCACTGATATCCTGCTTACATACCTCATGCTTACCTCTACTCATATTTATATTATTGTTATTTGTCCTTGATGATGCACTATAAATAGAGCAAATATATTTATTGAAGGTATCTGCCATCTTTAAAGGGTCAGATGTTAATTCATCATCTCTTGTTACTGACAATTCATTGTTATTTCTTTTTAGGGAATTGATATAGCCATAAAGTCATAGTCATTATGCTGGTTGCACTGCCAGCTCCAGCCAATGAGGACCTACAGTGAGGATATTTTTTTTTTCCTGGGGACCTAGAGTGAGAAATTCTGATATTAACACTCTAGGTCCCGGGGAGGAAAAATATCACTGATATGTGCCCTTTAATAAACTCACAGCTGTTGCAAAAATTATAGTAGCACAGTAGTGTCACTATAGTTAGGGATGAACAGAGGTTTCCATGTTAAACCTCAAACTTTGCATTTTAATAGCTTCACAGCCGTTCAAAGGATTTGCACAACATTTTACATTTGTGGTCTTCTCAAATCAGGCATGGAGTGTGCCTTGAGATTGTCAGCCCTAATGCTCACCAAATTCTCATATACTGTGCATATCTCAGCTCATTTATTGATGAAATGGGGGAAGTGTTAGGGATGATAATCCCAAGACACACCCCATGCCTGATTTGCGAAGACACAGGAGAGGGCGGATCTGATGGCCTATCTCCAGTCTTTCTTAAGCTGATCTCTTCAGCGATTGCCAAGCCACTCACCTTCATCTTTAACCTTGCCCTTTCCACCTCCTCCATGCCTGACTCATGGAAGATAGCTAAGGTTATCCCCATTCTTAAATCCGGTGACCCCAAATCCTCCGACAATTACTTTCCGATATCCATCCTCCCTCATCTCAGTAAACTACTCAAGAGAGCAGTCCACAATCAGCTCACTAAATACATAAGCAAATACACCCTCTTATGCAACCAACAGCATGGCTTTTGCAAGAATCATTCCACCGCCACTGCCCTCGCTCTATTGACCAACCACATCCTCTCTAACATGGGTAATGGTAAAGCCACCAGGGCTGTCTTCATTGACCTCTCAAAGGCTTTTGACATGGTTAACCATGCTCTCCTTACCTCCAAGCTTAGCCTTCTTGGTTGTTCTCAGAAAGTCACAAGCTGGTTCACTAGCTGCCTTACTGATTGCTCATAATTCGTGTGCATTGGTCAAACCTGCTCCCCCACCCTGCCTGTCTCTGTGGAGATCCCTCAAGGCTCAATCCTGGGTCCCCTCATTTTCTCCTTATTTGTTAATGCACTTCCCTTCGACTGTCTCAACTGTGACCATCTCCTGTATGCCGATGACCTTCTCCTCTTCCGCAGTGACAAATCCATGGGCGAAATCTCCTCAGTTCTCTCACACAACTATGCTGCAGCCCACAGCTGGTGCTCAAAAAAACTCCCCTTAGTAAATGCCAAAAAAACTACATCCATGGAAAGGAACAGGGAAATCCTAGCCCCCCCCCAAAAAAAATCATGGTAGTAAGTGCGGTAAACACCAACATAGAGGTGTCGATAGGGGGAAGGGCTATGGTAAATGGAGAAAGTGACAAAGGCAAGAAGGACAGGGATGGGGCAAAAAGGAGTAAGGCCATCAGGAAATGGAGGGTAATGAGTACCAATGCCCGTAGTCTGAGCAACAAGCTCCCTGAGCTGGTGGCCTTGAAGGAAGAGGGATGGCTGGATATCATAGCAGTCACAGAAACATGGTACACAGAGAACAATGACTGGGATGTTAACATACCAGGGTACAAAACCTACAGGAGAGACAGGCAGGGGAGAAGAGAGGGAGGAGCAGCTCTCTATGTAAAGGAAGAGATAAAAGCAACTGAACAAAAGAGTAAGCAGGGAGGAGAGGTGGCACTGTGGGTCACCTTGGAGACTGGAAAGGGCACCACAATCCGCACAGGGGTTGTGTACAGACCCCCATGTCAGGGGAAGGGAATGGACAAGGATATGACAGAAAGCATTCTTAGAATGGCAGAGAAAGGTGGGAAACTGTTGATGGGAGACCTGAATATGCCAGATGTTAACTGGAGCACATTTGCTGCAGCCACATCCAAGAGCAGGGCCATTCTTGATGCCCTACAGGTGGCAGGCCTAAGACAGCTAGTTTCGGAACCCACTCATGAGGGAACAATCTTAGACCTCATACTCTCAAACGGGGCAGTGAGAGGATTTCAGATCTAGAAGTGGGTTGCCATCTGGGAACAAATGACCATCAAACAGTGTGGTTCATGTTAAACTCAGCTACAGAGTCAAGCCATACAAAAGTGAGGGTACTGAACTTCAGGAGGGCTGACTTTGGCAAGATGGGAGAGTGCCTCAGAAAAGCACTAGCAAACAGGCTAGAAGAAGGTGTGGAGCACCAATGGGGAATCATCAAAACTGCCATCACAGAGGCAACAAGCCTTTGTGTGAAGCAAATAAACAAATCAAAATGAAATAAAAAGCCACTATGGTTCTCAAAAGAGGTGGCTGTGAAAGTCAGGAAGAAAAAGACAGCATTCTGGAAGTATAAGGAAACACAGAAAGAGCAGGACAGAGAGCTGTACCAGTTAAGGCAGAAGGAAGCAGGGAGGGAAGTCAGAATAGCAAAGGCCCAAACTGAGGAAAAGATAGTCAACTCAGTTAAGAAGGGGGATAAAACCTTTTATAGGTACATCAGCGAGCATAGAAAGACAAAGGGAGGGATAGTGAGGCTGAACAGAATGAACGGTGGGTGGGCAGAGGGGGCAGTGAAAAAGCAGGGATACTGAATGAATATTTCTGCTGAGTATTCACAAAAGAGGAGAGGGAAGTGCCTAATCCAATTAACAAAAACACTCTTGATAGGGGGGGTCGACCCCAGTCCTTTCACAGAAGAAAGGGTTCTGCAAGAACTCTTAAAACTGAAGGTGGACAAAGCAATGGGGCCTGATGGAATTCACCACAAAATTCTAAAAGAATGAAGGGGGGAACTAGTGAAACCACTGGCAACTCTTTTTAATGAATCATGGGAGGATGGTGTGGTACCCGAGGACTGGTGGAAGGTGGATGTGATTCCCCTTCACAAAAGTGGGACCAAGACAGAGGCAGGAAACTACAGACCTGTCAGTCTAACCTCTGTGGTAGGGAAAGTGATGGAGTCATTTCTGAAGGAAAGAATAGTTGAGTACCTAGAGGCCAGTGGGGCATGGGACCCAAGGCAGCATGGGTTCACAGCAGGAAGGTCATGTCAGATGAATCTAATAGATTTCTTTGACTGGGTGACCAAAGTAGTAGACCAGGGAGGGGCTGTGGACATGGCCTACCTAGGCTTTAGCAAGGCATTTGACACAGTCCCACACAAAAGATTAATAGTCAAATTAACCAGCCTGGGAGTGGGTCCCAGGGTGGTAGCCTGGGTAAAACATTGGCTGGACAACAGAACACAGAAGGTAATTGTAAATGGAGTCCACTCTGAAGAAAGAGGGTTACTAGTGGGGTACCACAGGGTTCAGTATTGGGTCCAGTCCTTTTAATGTCTTCATAAGTGACATTGCAGAGAGACTGAAGGAAAAGATGCCTCTTTGCAGATGACACAAAGATCTGCAACAGGGTTGATACACAAGGAGGCATGGAAAGGATGAGAAGGGACTTGGCAAGGTTGAAGGAATGGTCAGAAATATGGCAGCTAGGATTCAGTGCAAAGAAGTGCAAAATAATGCACCTGGGAAACAAGAACCCAGCAGAAGAATACACAATGGGGGGGTAGTAACAACAACAAAAAAGGAAAGGGACCTCAGGGTAATCATATCAGATGACCTTAAGGTTAGCAAGCAATGTGAGAAGGCAGTAGGGAGGGCTGGGGTATACTGGAGTATGGGAGAGGCATCAGCAGCAGAAAACAGGAAGTTGTTATCCCTCTGTACAGACAGTTGGTGAGACCCCATCTGGAGTACTGTGTCCAGTTCTGGAGACCCCATCTCCAGCAGGACATAGACAGGATAGAGGCAGTCCAGAGGAGGGCAACTAAAATAGTGCAGGATCTGCAAGAGAAGCCGTATGAGGAGAGACTAAAGGAGCTTAATATGTATATCCTTGAGGAAAGAAGGGGGACATGATAGAAACTTTTAAGTACCTCAGTGGAATCAACAAAGTCCAAGAGGGTAGCATATTTCAGAAAAAGAGATGTGCAAGAACAAGGGGACACAATTTAAAGATAGAGGGGCGGTTCAGGGGCAATGTGAGGAAGTATTATTTCACAGAGAGGGTAGTGGATGCATGGAACAGCCTTCCTGAGGAGGTTGTGGGGTCTAAAACCATGGGAGAATTCAAGAATGCATGGGACAGACATAAAGCAATTCTTGTGGGGAATAGGAAGAAATAGGCTGTTGGTTAACTAGGATCTGTGGCCTATCCTGTAGGTAGGGATATGGGCAGACTAGATGGGCCAAGCAGTCCTTATCTGCTGTCAAAGTCTATGTTTCTGTTCCATGCTGTTTGAATCTAAGCCCTTCCTGGTCAAAACTAAAAGCCACACCCTCTTATGCATTCTCACCCCAGATAGTACTGCCCTGGAGGATGTCAACACCTACAAATACTTTGGAGTACTGCTCAACCCTTCCCTCACCTTCACTGAGCATGCAAATTCCCTTGTCAGAAGGTTCCATCAAAAGTTAGGTGCCGCCAATAGATTCAGGCAATACCTTACCCCTGAAGCTAGACTAGCCATTGTCCAGGGTATTCTCCCTATTCTTGACTACTGCTCCCCTATTTATGCCAGTATCTCAGCTACTGCCATTGCTAAACTCTCCACTGCCTACAACAGCTCCTGTCACTTTGCTTTATTGGACCCGTTCTCCACCCACCACTGTACCCTCTATAATACCCTTGGATGGCTACCACTGCAAGGTCGCTTTGACCTAGCCCTCTGCTGCATGGTGGACAATGTCATCTGCACAGCTCCAGAATCCCCCCCTAACTGCCCTTTTGAAAACTCAAACACTCCTCTGCAACCTCTGCTCAAATGGTACTCCCCCTCTAGCTGTTCCTAGGGTATCCACCAACTTGGGTAGCAGAGCTTGGTCTGCAGCTGCCCCCTTGCAGTGGAACAAACTATTGGCTGAACTCCATTTCATTGACACACACTCCAGTTTCAAGTCCCACGTAAAAGTCTGGTTCCTGGCAAACTCATCCTGCCGATGCTTCCAGGGGTCTCACACCAACCCACAATAGTCAACTGTTATATTGTATTTTTCACAGTAATATTTGACTTCTGTGCCTGTACATATTGTATATATATTTTTTTACTGAGTATTCTGTGTATTACTTGCTCACTGGATGTTGCAGTCTCACATTGTACACTGTGCCTACGATTTGTTTGTTTGTACCAAGTCTCCTCATGTCCGATATTGAAACCTTGTATTCACTGTTCTCAAATGGACCTATGCATCAGACCTGTATATTGTGTCTACTATTGTTGCTTGTATCAAATCTGTTTCATGTGTATTACTGGTACCTTGTACTCCACCTGTCACCCTGCACCATGTGCTATGGCCCAGGTCATGCCTGAAAATGATCCCTGGGATCAGTGCACTCACCCAGTTATCAAAGTCATAAATAAATAAAAAATACTGTTTTTTCCTGTTGCTGCCTGCAGGGTAGGGGTAGGGTGTTAGGGTTGGGAGCCCTAACACCACGTTGCCCTACTTTTGTCACCTTCACCTTAACTTGTATATTAACTAAGTTTTTTACAAGATAGATAGATAGATAGATGGATGGATGGATGGATGGATGGATGGATGGATGGATGGATAGACAGACAGACAGACAGACCAGGCCACAAGAAGAAGCAGTCTTGAAAAAGCGCTGTTCCACTAAACATTTTCTAGGACACTCTCCAACACTGATCGCTTTGGAAAGATGTTACAGTACAACTGGGGTTCCCCACCACATCACTCAATGCTAGATCCTTGGAATCTTGAATTCTTAGCCTTTCTTAAACTCAACTTACCAAGAATGAACTTTAACTATTCATCTGTTTATTCATATGTCCAACAAGTTGTATCTACAACTATTCCTACTCCCACACCTCCTGGCGCCATCTTCCCGCACTCCCATTGGCACTGGCACCACAGTCTGACTTATTATTTCTAGCAGGAGTGGTGCAAGTCCTCCTCCTGGTCCCACTATGACAACTTTCACATTGCCATTACCAACAAGCTTGAAATGATCAGGTCTGCAGCTTACAAAGTCAGTATCAGTTCAATAAGACCTAGCACCCCACCATTGTGAATGGGATGGTGATGGAATGAGTGACCAGCCATGCACAGGCTCCCACAGTTCTTCTGTCTGACCTCATGTAGTTCATTAACTTCTACAACTCTGGTTGCCAGCAGCCAGTGACAGTATTCAAAGTTCAATTAATGTTAAAAACAGTGATAAAAAAAGACAAAAAAAGGAAAAACATCCCCATCTATAAATGTTAACATAGTGTGGAAAGCAATGTAATTCTCTAAATTTAATGTTTTTGTTTTATTTATTTTTTTATGTTTTTGATGCATAATTTGTTTTGGGGATACGATTACATCATTTAAACATCAGAGGGGCCAGAGAGAATATAGAAATTGGTACTGAAAAAAAAACAGAGACAACAAGGGGTTATAAGCCATAAATTCACCAATGAATATTTACAATTACTGTAGCTCAACTTAGGACCACAGGGATCTTAATGGTTGAGGATGCTGTTACACCACCACAAACACACCAATCCCCAGCAGTAACATGGCAACACCACCTGGCATACGTAAGTAAGCTGCAATATTTAATATTCAGTGCAGACCTCAATGCTTTTTCACCTCCCTTATTGTAGTCTATTTTTCCACATTCCAATTACTGCCTTGGGTGCTCAAGTGAAAGGGAATTAAAAACATTGGTCTTGTCCAAAGAACCTGGATAAGACACATTACACCCACACTTATTATGTGAATTGACAGATATAATCTCTGGCACACTCACAATGCTCTTCAAATCTTCTATAGTCTTGCTGAGTGTCCTGGATGATTAAAGTGATGCCCATGGGATCTCCCTATTTAACAAACTCTGTTCAGAGTCACAAAGGCTGCTACTGCAATAGTACTGAAGTAATTTGGATGCACATGCTCATAATCCCCTGTCCTGCTTTTTAGTGTAATGTCATGTACATGCTTTCAAAGCACAATTCTTATGATCACATGTAGTACCAAATAAATTTTTTGTTCTAGTGACCCAACTGCCATGAACCAGTGTTGTGCATGAAGATGGTGGGAATTAAAAATCCATACATATTGCCTGTGTGTCCTTCCTGAGATTCACCTACTGCACTTGCATCATGTTTAATAGCTCTAAGGTACCATTACCATATACACATTTACCAGCTGAATTGCCTACTGGTTGATGCATTAAGACTACCATGACAGCATTAAATGATAGGAGGTCCTACAATGCTACCCCAAGTTTTAGGATTCTTTGTTAGTTACTCCTTCTATTTGTTTAGAATTGATAACTAATGGTGCACGAGAGCCAAGCAAACTACTTTACTTTCGTTTCCCTCATAAGGCATCTGGTCCTTACTTGCTTAACTATGGAGAGTATATTTAACCAATGTGCAGATTAGGTTTTCATGTTCTAAGAAATGAAGATGTCAGTTCCATTTGATAGTTGTTATTCACAAGTTTGGGGGATGTACCCCCAGAGTCATAGTGGTGAGGCATCACTTACTGAGCTTAGTGATATGTCCCAGCTAAAGATCTCATGTCTGCTGTTGTGCAAAGCACCATGCATGTTCTCAGGAGTGATTATAAACAACATGATAGTAATAAAGGCATATGTACTAAACTGAGTTTGAATTATCTCCATCACACCCCCTCATTGCTTATTCGCAATGCATGGTGAATTTTTTAATATAACCTGAGCACTGGTTAAGTCAGATTTTGTAACAAGCAGACTATTGTATAATCTTTTATGTATAGTAGTTCTAACTAGTGTATTCAATCAAAAATTAAGGAAGGAAAGCAGAACAGAAAATCAGTTCAGAAATTTTAGTACATGTTATCCTATGTAGAATAATTTACAACTATAAACTCGGAGTCTCAGAGATTTAGAGACTATATCAACAGTCAATAATAAATTATTAAGTGGAAAGAGAATAGGAGTAGAACAGAGTTCATATATCTCGGCAAATGTTAAATTTCAACCAGTCAGCATGTGCCATGTCATTTGACAGGTGGGCGTGGCCTAAAATGGGCCAATCAGAACCATCACTTTATTGCGCAGGAAGTCTCGCCCTCTTCACAGGAAGTCCCCCCTTAAACACAGGACATCCTGCCTCAAACCCTGGATGTGATGATGAAATGCAGGAAATTACATATTCTTGAATCCAGAAATGACACATCATTCCCATTCTACATCCCTACATCCTTCCTCCTCCATCCCCAGTCCCCTCAAACCTCTGCAACACCACCCAAGCTCAAACCCAAGTCTATCCTCTGTCCCCTCAAACTGCAACCACCCCATCCTAGTTCAAACCTAAATCAGTTGTCTGTCCCTCAACCCCCGCCACAGTATCTTGACACAAACTCTCCTGTCCTCCCACTTTGTTCCACCACCACCCTTGCACCCATCATCTACCTTGAACCTGAGTCTCTCCCCTCCTCTCTCCTTGCCCCACCACCACTTACCTTTTACCCATCACCTAGCTGACCCAAGTCTCTCCCCTCATCTCTCCTTGCACTACCATTACCTACCTTGCACCCATCACCTACCAGGCACTCCCTCAACCTCCCCCCTGTTGATCTGTGGGATGTATGCAGACTGCTTCTTTACTCAGGGGATTTTGTTTTTGTGAAATGTGCTTTGAAACTCAGAGGACTGTAAGAACATTTATCTCTGCTGTGTAAGGAAGTTCTTTTAACACAATGCCTTTTAAAGTATTTATGAAAAAACTGTGATTTCTTTTTTAATGTGAAAAATGTGTGTGTGTGTCCAGTGCTGAAACTGATTTTACAAGGTGTGCTTATTCTAAGTAGACTGCTTCAAATCCAAAAGTCTGTTTAAAAACAGTCATACTCTCTACATGCATTTTCTTTCAAATAAATACATCAGAAATCTGGTATTTTGATGTCAAAAACTAAACATATTTTTCTATTTCCTTTGAAAAAAATCATTTATAAGATCACTGCTTATCAAAAGCACATATTTCTATTAAATATATATTAATGTACTAGTAAAAGTATTTAAGAGCATTTTAAATGATTATTTTACTGCTTGTCTTTTTTGTAAACTTTATATTGTACTGTCCTGGGTCATGCTTGAAAATAGGTATGGGTTTTGCCTAATGCACCTACCTGGTCAACAAAAGCTAATAAATAAATAAATAAACCTCCAGAAAGCAACAAAAAATGTTCTGCAGTACCTATGTAAAACTGAAAAACCAGTAGACTGCTTCATGGAGACTTTTATACTCGGAGAAACTTAAGAAAATTCCTATTAAAAGTTCCTATTAAACATGCCCTGCCCAACATTATAGTATAAAAATCACATACTAGTCATTCTATGCATCACAAAAGATGACATAACTATATTTATCAATGGGGGCTGTCTTCTAGAAATCTTGTGTCCATCCATGTCATGGTCACATAGAAGATAGTTGATATTAATAGACTTCTGCCAAAGATGCTGATGTGTGTTAGCATGCTGCTTGTCATAAGAGATGACATCACCATACAGGATCAGTGGGGGACTCTTTTGTACATATCATAAGACAGGACATCAGTAATATTCATCAATGGAGGCTCTCTTCTAGAATCCTTGTGATAATCACATAGCATGCATTTATCTTGCTGAGTCTTGTATATAGTTAGGGTCCCAAAGACCAGAAATTCATAGTTTGGAAAACGTTTTGATCATGAGCAGCTGGTCTGATTCAGAAGATCTGTCTGATAGTGAGATAATGGAAGCCGATGTATCAGTACCAGAACCACAAAGTATTTATTCTTGCTGAAAATGTTTAAAATGTATCTACTTGCATGGTTTGTTATTAGAACTAAAAGCCAGTCTGCTTTTCCTTTTTTTTTTTTTGTCTGATTGGTAGAGGATTTGACAGATACGGTAAAATACAATGTTATATATCTATTAGGGGATATCTGTCTTACTACATATGTTTGAGTAAAATGGTGGGGGCAATCTTTCTTTAGCACATCTTTGTAGATTGTGGTTGGGGGTTGGCTTGTGTTGGGGTTAATTTAAATGTTTGCAGACAATAAATAAATGTATTTATATTGGCTTAAATGCTTCTTAGTGCAAGTCTGAGAAAATGGCATGCATTTACATTGTTTTACATAAGTAGCATCTGTCTGATGTATATGTGTGTGTGTGTGTGTGTGTGTGTCAGATGAAATACAATGCTATATATCTATTAGGGGACATCTGTCTTATTACATATGTTTGAGTAAAATTGGGTTAGCTTGGGTTGGGGTTAATTTAAATGTTTGCTGACAATAAATAAATGTATTTATATTGGCTTAAATGTTTCTTAGTGCAAGTTTGAGAAAATGGCATGCATTTACATTGTTTTAAATGCTTCTTAGTGTAAGGTTTTGGAAATATTTAACATGCATTTATATTGGGTTAACTGCTTTGTAGTTTGAGAAAATATTTAATATGCATTTATATTGGCTTAACTGTTTTTTAGTGTAAGTTTGAGAAAATAACATGCATTTACATTGTTTTAAATGCTTCTTATTGTAAGGTTTTGAGAATATTTAACAAGTGTTTATATTGGCTTAATTGCTTTGTAGTTTGGGAAAATATTTAACATACATTTATATTGCCTTAATTGCTTTTTAGTGTAAGTGTGTGTGAATGATCTTTGGAAGATGTATTCATAACAATGTAAATGAAAGCTAGGCAGCTTTTGATTGGTAGTTTTTCTCTGGGGCAGACATGATGGACCTAGAGACCCTTTATACCTTACAATGTTACTCTATAGACACTCCTGTAATGTTTAAAATACTTATGTAATAAGTTGATTCTCTGCCTTTTTTTTTGTCAACAGTTCAAACGTGTGCTTCAGGGAAAATAAAACATAAAAAGAGACATTCAGAAGTTTGTGAAACAGAGGCCTACTGAAATCGCACTACCATGTTACAGAGGATGCATTTTACTACCTGTTATTATATGTATGATTGTGTATGTACATGTTTGTACTTGTTGTCTATGGATTTACTCTCTGAAACCAAAAAATGGAATAAAAACTTAATGGAAAAAAAAAAAAAGAAATCGTACTACCAGCACTGAAAGTTTAAATGCAATAAATTAAATTTTTTTAAATTTGAACCAGAGCATACAACCTTCCACCAGCTTAAGGGGTTGCAGACAGAGCTCTGTCTCACCCCAGGATTGAGGAAAGGGACATGGTTGCACTGATGTCGTTGCTGACATTTTTTCCATTAATAGCTGGTGCCTTGTTTAAAGGACTTGTGGATCATGGCAGGTTACAGGAGACATAATGTTTAAAAAAATGACCTTTTAAATGGTACTGTGATAAAACAAGTATTTTCTTTGATATGTGTAGCTAAGGAATTTAACTCAGAGCTGAAACGTGCTCTGCAGGTAGCAGAAATGTATCAAACAATCAAAGCGCTGGAACTGAAACTGTCTCAGAAACAGTGACAAGACAGAAAATCTCACAGGCTGAATAAAAAGGGGGTCAGCACTAAAAGCATAAAAAAATAGTAGACTAGTGAAAAGAATTACATGGGATAAATATAAAAGAACCCTAGAACATCTGAGAAAGAAAATAAGGCATGCCAAAATCATATTACACCATAGGGCATCACAGCAGCTTGTTGAAAATCAGCCATATGCTGAATTAGAAAACCAGCAGCCCCCTCCAGTTTTTTTTAGAAATAATTCAGCATTATGAACATGTGCTATGAAATTTTAGAGCAACTGAATTTTATCAGACATTTAGGTTTGTAAATCTGGAAAGACTAGCATCATTCAGCCAGGCCATTCAAGCTGAGCAATCAGCAATTCAAGAACTATTAGACCACATTACCCCTCAGTTAGGGCTACATGACTTTCTACAATTGTGTCTGAGTGCAGGCTCTTTAAATCACCCCCTGTTCACAAGGAGAACATGCCCTGAAGAGTTAAATGCTGGTACATTCTTAGATCACATAGTTGACATGCTATGAAGCAATGCTGAAGTCATTGCTAATGATTCTTTACAGTTGGTAGTAACAGTCATCAGAAACCGGGAGAGTGGTAGGGTGGGGAGTAGATGTACACTGAGTTATATCCTCTATAGCAAAATAATTGCAAAAAAGAGGCGTTGCTTGATTGATTTAAACAATAGAGATGATGTTTTTTGTTTTGCTAGAAGTGTACTTGCGTTCCTAAACAGACACCTGACTGACAATCAATTGATCAGTAAGGCTAAAATATTGCATGCTGAGATAGGTTTGTCAGAACACACACCTGTCAGTTTCAGTGATGTACCACAATTTGAACAGTTTTTAGGACTAACTATTAAGATACTATATCATAATGAAGGAAATTGGCAAACATTTTCAATGGAGTCTGGGAGCTATCCTAAAACACTGTTTGTATTACATCATAACAATCACTTTTACGGTGTCACAAATGTCAAGAAATTTATAGGGGCCCGATACTTCTGTGAATACTGTCAATCAGCCTTCAGCCACAAAAATCATCACTCATACACTCTTTTGTGTAATGTGTGCTGTGATCCAGTCTGTGTCGAACAGAATGCCAGTGTAGTGAAATGCCTAAAATGTAACAAAATTTGTAGATCCTTAGATTGTCTGGAGAGGCACACAACCAAAGTTAATTTATGCATGATCCCCTGTGAATCAAGCAAGCTATGTGAAGAATGTTTTGTCATATACAAATGAAATCATAAATGTAAAATGGGTGAATGTCCTAGATGTGGTTCTCTTATGACTGCTGACAAACATTTGTGTTACATGTCTCCACTGAAACAAGTGAAGACCTCTGAGCAATATATAGTGTTTGATTTTGAGGCCAGACAAGAAACAGGAACACACACACCAAATTATGCCTATGCCAAGCAACTGGATGATAGCAGAGGTTGGGCATTTGAAGGAGATGATTGTGTAAAAGATTTTGTCAGGCACTTTATAGATACACCATTCAAACACTACACATTTATAGCTCACAATGCCAAAGGCTATGACAGCTATTTTATTGTTAGTCAGCTAGTCAAGGAATAAATTGGTATCAAATTGCTCATACAAGGAGGGACATTGCTCTCTGTGATGGTATCTGCACTAGACATTAGATTAATAGATTCATTGTGTTTCATGCCATTGCATTTGTCTAAAATTCCAGGGGCACTTGGCTTTGAAAATGAGATCGCTAAAGGGTACTTTCCACATTTTTTTAACACCAAGGCCAATGGAAACTATGTAGATCGCTGCCTGATAGCAAATTTTATGGGGGAGCTTATATGATGCCTAGAGAAAAAGCAGAGTTCATACGATGGTACCTAGTCAACCAACATACAGAATTTGATCTGAAAAAGAGCTTTGCTACTATTGTCAGTTAGATGTTGAAATTCTTCAAAAAGCCTGTGACAAATTTAGACAAGAGATAATGAACATGACAGCCAAGCAGGTTTTAAAATAGTCAGATGGTGACATTTTAGAGTATGATGAGGTTTGTTTAGATCCCTTTCAATATACAGTACGACCATAGCATCTGTCTGCATGGTCACATACAGATTCATGTTTTTGAAAGAACATGCACTCACAGTTCTTCCCCCCAGATAATTACCACGGCTAGCAAAAGAGGTTCTCCACACCTGTGATTCAGTGGCTAATCTACATAGCAGAGAAAGAAAACATTGCTATTCAGCATGCACTACAGGGTGGGGAATTTAAAGTGGGGCCATATTTTTGCGATGGTTATGCAATCATTAATGGGGTTCCCACTACCTTTGAATTCATCAGGAGTTTTTTTCATGGTTGCAACATCTGTTACTGTGAAAAATATTGAAATCACATGACAGGCCTGACTTTAGGGCAGTTATTCAATCAGATCATGCACAAGGTTAATTTTTTTAAAAGTTGGGGGTTTGCCATTAGAGTCCTGTGGGAACAGGAGTGGAGGAAAGTGCTGGCCACAGATCAGGGGCTGACTGATTTTTTGAGGGACAGGGAACTACCCCAACCTCTCAAACCTAGAGAGTCACTGTTTGGGGGATGAACAAATGCTATAAGATACAGCCCAATGAGACAATCTGCTATCATGATTTTACCAGCCTGTACCCTTTTGTTAACAAAACCAAACAGTACCCAGTGAGTCACCCTGCCATCATTTATGAGAACTTTGCTGACATGAGTCAGTACTTTGGCTTGTTAAAAATAAAAGTTTTACCCCCTAGATGTCTCTTTTCCAGTGCTGCCATCCAGGATTAGAAAAAAAACTTGCATTCACATTATGTCATTCATGCACAGAAGACAACATTCAGACACCATGCACACACAATGATGAACAAAGGGCACTGACTGGTACCTACTGTACCATGGAACTAAATCTGGCACTGGAAAAAGGGTACATGGTCTTAAAAATGTATGAAGTGCGGCATTTTAGGGAGTCATCAACAGAACTGTTCACAGACTACATCAAACTGCATCTGAAAAGCAAGCAAAAGGCATCTGGTTTCCCTTCATGGGTAAAAAATGAAGCAGATAATGTCAGGTACATACAGCAGTATTTTGAAAGAGAAAATGTGCATTTGAACCCCGCTGACATTGCTGTTAAAACTGCAAAGAGACAGATATCTAAACTGTTCTTAAATTCTCTTTGGACTAAATTTGGACAGAGTTAATTTGCCCACCACCAGTTTAGTATCAGACCCTGACAAGCTTTTCCAGTATGTGTTTGCCCCCTATTATGATGTGGCCTCATGCTGTTTCATTGACGATAAAACAACGTGTTTATGCTGGAAATATAACAAAGACCACTACCAAAATTTTAACAACGTCAACATATTCATAGCTAGTTTCATCACTGCATTTGCCAGGCTAGAACTCTACAAACTGCTAGATAAGTTACAGGACAGGTGCCTGTATCGCGACACAGACTCTATCATTTTTGTGTCTAGACTGGGTAACTAGAACTCCCCTCTAGGTGACTATTTAGGGGACTTGACTAGAGAGCTTCCTCTAGATGAGCACATTACTGAGTTTGTGTCTGCAGGTCCCAAGACATATAGGTACCCGCAGTCTGGAGGACAAACTGTCATTAAAGTGAAAGGCGATGTAATACCTTAATGTAGGTAACTGTGAACACATTAATTTTGACAGCTTAAAAGATCTGGTTTTTGATTACTCTGGGTCACAGACATCTAAAGAAATCATAGTGAGACAACCCAGTATAGTTAGAAACAAAAAGCAGTGGTCCCTTGAAACAAGAACACTGTCCAAGACCCAAAGAGCAGTTTATGATAAACAAGTTTTACAATCAGATTTCAGAACACTTCCTAATGGATACTGAGGACTGAAAAAGGATATCAGGTTGCAGCATCCCTTTACTTGTCTGTTGGCCAGCTCATCTAACAGTGTAAAAATCTTCTTCATAAAGCAGTTGTTGGAAAATTATGATACCACTTTATCACATAAACCTGAAAATATTGTCTGGTTTTACAGCTGTTGGCAATCTTTGCACAATGAACTGATGTTAAAGTTTCCGCAGATTAAATTTAAGGAGGGGCTACCAGCATCATTTGCTGATGATGATCTCTTACCCCCGGGTAAGGTGAATTGTTATTATAGATGATTCAATGTACTCTGCCTGTCAAATTAGTGAAGTCAATTATGGGTTTACCAAGTACAGTCATCATAAACAGTTAACGATATTTCTAATTGTACAGAATGTATTTTGTCAAGGCAAGAAAAGCCTGTTTAAAAACCCATGGGACAAGCTGCAGATACAAATACTGGCCAGACAGCTTTAGAAGATGCCACAAAAGCTTTTGAAGATGCCACAAAAAAACCTTACGGCTATTTATTGGTTGATTTAAGAGCTGGTATGCCAGATAAATACAGGCTGCACAGTGGGTTGTTTCCCCCTGACTGGCCTGTGGCGTACATCTTGAAAAAACACATTCTGGTTTTAGAAATACATGATGCTGTATTGTCATTATGTCTAAAAGACTGCAGATAAACCTCTCTGTTTTAAAGTTACATGTCAGAGGGCCTCCCCATTTAAGAAAAGCTATTTTGTGCTCAGCCTCTGATGACCTGATATCTGTCATTGCAGAGGTGGCTTTAAACACCCTGAAAGGAAATATACCATTGTCAGCTAAATGGCTAGCTTTTCTGAGAACAAGGGGTAGAGTCATAAAAAATGTAAGCAACAGGAAAGTGCCTTTAAAAATGAAAAAACAGACTGTAAACCCGACAGGCGGATTCATAGGGACATTGTTGGAAATTGCTATTCCTTTGATTACTAGACTGCTGGCTAACAGATAATGGCTTTTACTCAGAAAATGTATCTTATATCTCAACAGCAATTGGACCATATGGAAACAAACTATCCTGATGAGGATATGAGAAAGGTTGCAACTTACAGCTTGCATACTGAAATTAAATATATACTATCATGGACTGATTTATCAGATCATGACAAAGCCAAGCTGTACTCTGCAGTGTTGCAACATTACCTTACTCTAGTACATCAAGGAGAACAGCCTGAAACCTGTTTGACCTTACACATGCCTGAGAGTGAGGCAGTTTCCGGGCAACCCCCTACTAAGACTCCTTATGTCATGAGTTCTATGGAAAAAGACATTTTGAACAGTGTTTCTTAAAGGTCTAAAAAGAATACTGAGATATTATTAAAGCAAATGGCAAAGAACAAGAATATTGTTTTTTGGAACAGTATGGGGGAATTGATGTATAAAGGTAGTGTTGTTTCTGGGTCTCATATGGTCAGTTTGGTAAGGGCTGCTATAGCCACTCAAGCTATCCCTGACCACAAAAAGCCAAAGGGGTGGGATGTGTTTGTCAAAGCCATGGCAGAGGCTAACATACCCACATCTATCTTTGGTCATTCAGCAAACAGGAGATATGTTAAAAGTCAAAAAACAGCTGATGTAAAAGCCCCTGGACCCTCTCCAATAAGCAAATGGTAAGTGACACCCAAAAAACGAAAGATGTTTAAGAAACCTGTCTGGCTCTCTGTACAAATGTGAATATTTTATACCTTAGTGACTGATGTGTACTGACTATTTTGGCATTTTTTTAAAGAAAGGTATTAACAGTGACGCATGTTATAATCCTACCTCATATTGAATATATTAGCATGTTTTTTAAAAAAGGTACTTGTATTTCTGTATGTTATCATCCTACCTCATATTGAATATGATAGTATTTTTTTACAAAAGGTGTGTATACTGATGCATGTTAGCCTACCTCATCTTTAGTGTGTAATCATGTT
Source organism: Neoceratodus forsteri (assembly GCA_016271365.2). NCBI lineage: Eukaryota > Metazoa > Chordata > Ceratodontiformes > Ceratodontidae > Neoceratodus > Neoceratodus forsteri. The sequence continues at coordinate 1,454,750,847 of CM057450.1, read as the reverse complement.
TTTTTTTTTAAAAAAAGGGGCATATCATAATCCTAGCTTAGTGGTATGTCACATGTAATGTGCATTTTTAACGAGAGGCTTTTAATTTTCTCTATCTTATCTATGATTTTATTTGTCATTGTTTTACAATAAATACCTTTTAATATTTTATATATTGTGTCATTATTGAAGACATTACATATCTGAAAATTTCAAACACAGGTCCCCCAGAAAAACTGACAAAGACACAGAGATCATGAGGGCGTATATGATTTTATAAAATGATGGTTGTGAGTTACAAGTGACTGCATATTTTAAATTCATTACAAGACAAACAAGTCTGAACATGTTGCATCCCACTGATACAGGCCCTGACATGTTTAGATGTCTGAAAGGCCAACGTACAAAACTAGTTACCATGACATCATTTTTGAGTAAATCATTAGAGTACATATTTAGAATTTGATCATAAGAAAGTCCTTTACATCTGTGATGTAAGAAAAACATGCAGTGAAATCCACAGGTGGTAGAGAAGGTATCTTGCAACTGTGTGTTTTGGTATAGAATGGTCTTTTTGTTTCTGTTTAAAAAGTTCACAATCATTCGTGCATAACTGTCAGGATGAAAACTGTAGCTGTCAAAGAACTCCTCAGCCCCATTTTCTGAGATGTATACAACTAACCAGTGCTGTCCAGGGAGGTCATGGGGGTCAGTATTGATGACTAGCACAGTGGGAAGGTATATCAGTCTCTCCTTGGGTAGCAGATCACAGGGAAACATGCCCAGAAAGCAGTCATGGATGTGGGTGTCATTGGTTACAATTTTTTCCAGCTGCTTTGAGTTCATTTTTATGTTTTATCACATATAATCAAAAATGGCATTTCTTGTCTGGTTTAGTTCAATGACATTATCAAAAACAGCATAAACAAGGAGATTAACCATGTGAGGAAGGGCTTCTACATATCTGATTTCTGCTCTGAGGTTCCCAGTTTTAATGAGGGAGTAATGATTTGCACATTCTTGGTCCAGATGCAAACCAAAGGCAAACAGTGTGTACGCTTGGGTGAATTCTTGACAGTTGACATCTAGTGGGTGATCTTTCATATATTTTGCAGCTGTCTGTACTAGATTAAAATATTCTCTCACAGCATTCCCATTTCTAAAATTGGGCTGCAGAGGTTTAATGAGGATTTGTTCACCATCCAGGTACAGAGCCACAAAATTAATGCTATAATGTTGAAAGTTGAAGGGGTTTTTAGTGTAGAAACCACTAAAAGCATCATTGTCGACAAACCCCATGACCATCATTTTTGGTAACTATCCCAAAAACAAATTATCTTGGTTGCAGACCCTGCTTCCTGCAGGGATGCTAAACACTTTCATCCCAACTCTGTCTATAGGGTATTTAGTGTTGGAGGTCAGCAGGGCTTCCAAGTGTCCCAGATAAACACCTGGGGTCACTTTTACCTTTTTGACAAACAGAGAGGCAGTCATGATTTTTAGCTTATAAGGCTCAGCATCTCCACTCATCAGACAAAAGCTGTCTCTGTTATGTGTCAGTTTAATTTTAATATCCATGCCATTCAGCATCAGTTTCTCTTGGAAAAACAAGTCTGTGTGCAAGTGTCCCAGCAGTTCTACCCCTCTACTGAGTTGTGTGAAAGAGCTTCTTTTATTAAACCCTACATTGTCACAGGCTCTGTCTGTGATTCCATGTTTCCCCAGGGTGTCTTTATAAAATAATCCTGCCGTGAATTGTGTAGAACGGGTCTCTTCACTAAAGTTCAGCACAAATTCTATGATAGCCCTGTAGAGGTAACAGTTATTGCTCTGACTGATGAGCTGATCCCTAACAGTCACATCCAGCTGGCTGAAAATGGTGGCCAATGGGTAGTTTATGAGACCCACCTTGGCCACTGCAAGTATATCTCCACCATTCTCTTCAGTGATTTTGCAAACCAGATAAAGAAGCATGTTGTTCAGATGCAAATAGTCTTCACCATTCCCTGCCATATAAAATTCAATAGGCAATGTTTCTGAAAGGGCAGCCAGAGAGGGTATCTCTACATAAATGCATTTTTCAATGTTTGTTAGTGTGGGAGTGATGGCAAACAAATCCAGTTCTGATTTTGTGCATTCTTCTGAACCGCAGTGCATGAAGGCCATGTTTTTTAGAATAGATCTCTATGTTTTTTATGTCCCCTCAAAGGTCCTTTGGACTTTGACCTCTTCCTTTTATGTGACATTTTGCATTTTGAGACATGCCTTTTAAAGAAGTGGGGAGGCCCGATGAGAAGTGAAGGAGATACTCTGCACGATCTCTTTCTCCCTCTCTTGACCACAATTAGCCCTGAACCACCCTGAGTGGTCTTATCACCTCCTGACATCCTTTGAGCAACAGTGCTAGTCATATGCCCCACTACATCCTTTGAGACATTTTTAGTAGCTGTTTTTTAGATGTGGTTTGGCAATTTCAAACCCCCTTCTTAAAAATGGAACTGCTTTTCTAAACAGACTATGAAATAACTTCCCTATACCAGAACCATACATAGTAGGAAGTCCATGAAAGCCCAGAAAGCCATATCCTGCCTGTGTCTTGTAATAGCTTCTGTACAAGGCAGTGTCCCCATAATGTCGAACGATCACCATCCTTGTTTAAGTTTTAAAGTACTCTCCAGGGGTGATAATACAACTTCACGATCACCTTTCCAAACCAAAATGGCACAGGTTCATTTTGATCATTCTTTATTTCAATAGTGACTGCATAAATCTGATGTTTACTGATTGTTTGGTAGTGGGATTTATCGTATGTCATGGTTACTATCTCATTGTCTTGGCCCCCTGATAGCTATGCATCTCAGCAGAGGCACTAGACTGTCACCCACTCTTTCATGCATAATAATGTCAGTGTAGATATATAATGTTTAAAAGCCCCCATTAGTAATCATAGGATTCTTTGTTATAGTCTTTCCTACACCTATCTCGATTCTGCTAAAACCTAAAAGGTACTGTAACTGCCCTTGCATAAACAGAATGCATTTGATGTCACTGTTAATACTTATTTCTTTCCCAACTGCTTGTTGCTCCAAAACCACTGGCAGTTCATTTGCTTCAAATATGCTTTCATTGATTTGCTTAGTAACACTTGCCATGTTATAATAATAGCCTGATGGAATTTTAAATGCTTCTGACTCAACATAGGGGTTGGTTGGTGGTGTTTTACTATTGGCTACACTTAGAGGCTGATAGAGCATACTGAACCTGTTTTCCTGTGCAGGCATGTTGTCCCAGGTATGAGGGTAGTGACTTTCTGCTAATCCCACTTCCCATTTACCAGGTAGTTCAAGCATTTGTGGTAACTTTACTGTAAAAGTAGATATAGTATTATTGGGGGAAATGTTGGGCGAGGCATTGCTAGGCAAGGTGATATAAAAGCCATATTTGAGCATTTTTTAAATCTTATCTGCTTCTAATGTCCTGAACCTATGTTGCCTCAATTCAGCTATTGAATTTATCAAGCCACCCTAGCCACTTTGCCAGATACCAAGTTTTTCTGCCACACTTTTTCTCTGCCAGGATTTTCTGCACCCTATTCACTCAGTCCTCATCTGGTTCAATTTTTTGCAACTCTTCTGCATAGAAAGTACCTTTGATGTCTTCCTCCTGATAGTCTTTTAGTATATAGGTGGGTCTCAGTGTTTTAAGACCTCTGTCACAATAAATATCTCATCTTTGTATGTCTGTTCATATCCCTTTTCTTTTTTTTATTTAGTTTACTTTATAAAACAGTATGAAGTCAAAAAATAACTAAAATACATTGATAAGATTACATCTTAAAGCATGTAATCCTGAGAAGAAAAGAAAAAATCAGGAACATCCCAGAAAAATACAAACTGAAGAAATATTTTTCATAAAAAAAAAAAAACCCTCCCACCCTCCTAGCCCCCACTCATGTGCTGCGGTGCATAGGTATTATACTCTTCTGAACTGTAACCGTTATAGGCCAAAAACAGATAATTGGTGATGCCAAGGAGGTAAAGAGGGAAGTGAGTGCAGATACATAAAAGGGAAGGGGGAAAAGAAAACCAGAAAATTAAAATAATACTCTCTTATGGTTCCAATTAGTTCAGAGTGGAGCATACCACTCATGTCAGGGCCCATCGTCAATTCAGGTAGAGGGCATACAGTTTGCCCCATTTAGTCATAAAAGAAGATTGATGACGGTTCACCTGCGCAAGCAAGTGTTCAACCTGGAGAGCGAAACATAGTTCATGCAACCACTCCGAGTACATCAGGTTGACTTGGTCTTTCCAGTGCCTGAGCACTAATTTTTTGACCGCCATTGATAGCAAAGCTAAATGGTACCTCTTCTCTTTAAATGGGATTGCAGAATAGTCCCCAAAAATGCAGGTTTTGGGAGAGAATAGTCCACGCTGGCCTAAAAGTGGGTCTGCGATCAACTCTATTTGTTTCCATAGAGGCAATACTAGCTCACATGACCATAATATATGTAACAGAGTGCCCTCTTCTTTATTACATCTAGTACAAATTGTCGATGATAAAAGCTTCATTTTAGTCAATTTAACAGGGGTATAATAGAGGTTATTTAAAATGTTATATTGCATCATCCTATACCTATCCTGGTATGGTAGACATATAGATATTCCACACATTCTGCCAGTTAATCCTTTCACCGAATAGGTTTTGCCATATTGAAGCACCAGTGATTGCTGGGGCTTCTGAAACTATATGGAGCATATTATACATTAGAAATGGAGTGCGAATCGTTAGTTTGTAGAGATTTGTTGAACAAAGTCAGACAAATGAAATTTTGGTGTCACACCCGAACCTTTTGTTCAACAAATGCATGATCTGAGTAACTTTAAAAACAGCTGTAACCCGACAATCAAATTTTCGCAAAACTTCCTCCACGGTTAATATGCTATCTGATGCATAAAGATCTAACACCTTGCAGTCAGAGAGGGCTGGTATCCATTTTTTCTTTATCAAAGTGTTCCTTATATACAAGTTTGGGTTTTCACAGATAGGCTGGGAGAAATCTAACACTGGAGATACTTTATGGTGCTTATAGAACTGGGAAAGAACATTAAGAGAGATCCCAAGTGGAAGAGACTGGAACATTTTTGGTATGTGTTTTTTAGATATATAAAAAAGAGACATTGGGGCTATATTATGAAGTTTAAGAAGGTCTAGCTCTTCCTGCAACTATGTCGGAGTATATTCCTTACGGGTATTAGCATCTGGACCGGGCAACCATTTCTCACACTTACTTAGGTGTGAAGCCCAATAATATAATAAAAAATTAGGGAGACGAAGGCCTCCATGGTCTCTAAACTGGGATAATTTATGATACGATATTCTAGCGGTTTTACCATTCCAAAGAAATGAGCTAATACCCGAGTGAATTCTTTGGAAGTAAGAGATTGGCAACCACAAATTGAGCATATTGAGAGGGTAAAAAAATTCTAGGAAGTACGTTCATCTTAACTGCATTAACTGTGCCCCAAAACGACAATGGAAGTTTGGCCCACCTCGTTAAGTCTTGTTGAATATCATACCAAAGGTCATCCAAATTTAGTTTCCGAGATTGGGAGGTGGTCAGGGTAATATGTATCCCTAGGTATTTAATAGAGCGTGAGGCCCATCTCATCCCAAAGTGCGTGAAATCTGAACTATGGGTAAAGTGGTTAAGGAAAAATTTCTGTTTACTGATATTGAGTTTGTAATTTGAAAATTGACTAAAATCGTTAATTATTATTAAGGCCGTCTCAAGGGATAGTACTGGATTGGAGAGATGAAGAAGAATATCATCTGCAAAAACTGAAATTTTTGCAGGACAATTAACTACGGGAATACCAGTAATTAATGGGGATGAGGTTAATCATCTAAGGAGGGGCTCTAAATATAAATTAAATAGAAAGGGAGATAGTGGGCAGTCTTGTCTTGTGCCTGAGGTAGAGAAAATAAATCGGATAGGATTCCATTACAACACACCTAGCACGTAGCGCAGTATAATGCTTGGATCCAGCTTATAAACAGGGGTGGAAAGCCCATAACCTGCAATGTAGTCCAAAGGAACATCAATTCACCCTGTCAAACACTTTTCCATCAAGAGAGATCAAGGCCATTGGAGCATGTGAAGATTTTGCTGTATTAATGATATACTGAAGTTTCCGATGATGATCCATTGGAGATCTATTAGCAACAAAACCAATTTGCTCTGGACTGATTAAAGAAATCCAGACTCTTTCTATCCTCTTAGCCAAGATCTTGGCAAAATTTTAATGTCACTATTTAACAGGGAGATGGGAGGTAGCTCGAGGGAAGGTATCTCGGTTTATCCGGCAAGTAATAGGATAATAAGGGCCTCTGAAAGTGTCGGGTCCTGTGTATTTCCTGAGAGTAAGTATTGATACAGATTAAGCAAACTCGGCACTAGGTCTTTAGCAAATAACTTATAAAAGTTAGATGAAAGACCTTCAGGACCAGGGGTGTTGTTAGGTGCGAGTTCTTCAAAGGCCAACAATATCTCCTGAATGGATATAGGTGCAGTTAATGACTTTTGTTGATCAGGGGGGAGAGAGATGGTAGGGGTACCATTGCAAGGTATTTTAACATCTACGATGGGGCTGGGGCAGTAGCAGATTGATTATAAAGTGAAGAGAAATATTGTGCCAGTGTAGACACTACTTCTTTGGGTCGAGTCTTAATTTCCCCAGTAGGAGCCTCGATCGAGTTTATGAGTCTAGAAGATTCTTGTTTTCTTAATTTTAAGGCCAAGAGATGGCTTGCCCTTTCACCTTGCTCTATGTATTTGGCACGGGACCTTAGTATAGCAAACTCAATCTTGTCTTGGAGCAATAAGGAGTATTGGTTCCTTAAGAACAGAAGTGTTTTCAGAGAGTCTTGTGACGAATTCGAAGAGAGGGAGTTCTCAAGGGTTTTAATCTGAGCCAAAAGCGCGAAGGCCTTAGCCTCATTCTTCCTCTTCAGCGTGGAAGCTATAGGATGAATTCCTCTTAAATAACATTTCAGAGCGACCACTCATGATCAGCTCTTGTAACCGACCTTCGTTATGTACCAAGAAGTCCCGAATCAAATCAGATATTCTAGAGACCGTATGCTCGTCTTTTAGGAGTTGGTTGTTAAGTCGCCAGAGCGCATCTTTACTGTGCCCACTATTAAGTGCCATATCCAGCCAAGCTATCGCATGGTCCGATAGAACTATGGTCTCTATACCAGAGTTACCTATGCCCTGTAGGAGAGTAGTACTAAGCAATATATAGTCCAACCTGGTCCATGTTGCATGAACCATAGATTGAAAAGAAAATAAGCGGGTATTTGGATTCTGTAATCTCCACGGATCACATAGCCCAAGTGAGATCACAAAATCTGAAAGTACCTTCTGAGCCATGGAAAGGGGTTTAAGTAGAGAGTTCGACCTGTCTAAATCTTGCGTGGGAGGTAAATTCCAGTCCCCACCAAGTATCATCGGAAAGGACATAAAATCACACAGTTTACTCTGTAGTGCCATAAATAAATCTGGATTCCCTCCCACAGGAGCATATATGCTCCCTAAGACAATGTCTTTATGGTCTATAGTACCATACGCTATAATGTATCTACCATCAGGATCTGCAAAGGTAGCTTTAACTTGAAAAGCTAATGAACTATGTATGAGAATAGCCGTTCCCCCTTTATTGGATGAAGTGCCCGCAGCAAAAACTTGTCCAAAACCTTTTATGCGCAAACCAACAGCTTCCTTGGGCAAAAGGTGTGTTTCTTGAATGAGAGCAATTTTAGTTTGCAGCAAAGCCAGATGCTTAAGTATTTGTGCTCTTTTAATAGTTGCGCGGGCCCCCCTAACATTCCATGTCACTACTTTGTTAAAATTTGATGCCATTAATCCCTATATTAGACTGCATAGCCTGTATCCTGAAAAAATTTGACCTATGCACCACAGCACCCCTCCCATAATAATAGTCCCTTATTGACTTATAATGACTTAACCAACAGCTTCTGTCAACAAACCAGATTAAATAGGTAATCGAAATCTCCCACCCCCTCCGTGTTACCCCTCCCTGACAGCTATGTACAACAGGTCTCCTTCTTCCAACCCCTTCTAATAATCTACCATCAGTGCTTAAGTTCAATAATATAGCTTGGAAAGCCCTAGCATATTCCTCCCTATCCACCTCATTAGAGGCAATTTGACTATCATTAGTCAATATCAAAGTGCTAAACAAAAAAAAAACCATAATAATTACCCTTTGATAACCCTCAAGAGTCAGAAGTTTCAGTTCCCCAATAATAAAATAAAAAGATTCCTTAGGGAGGTGAGCTAGGAAATCCCCCCTATTTCCCAGTACGCGCGACTGGACGTCTGCCAATCCACTAGCCCTTCCTCCCCCACCCCAAGTCCATCGTCAATTCAGCCTGCTCATAAGAAGTCTCAGACGCCTCATTACTCGAGAGTTGTCCATGTAATAGAGTCCTCTGTCACATATTAAACCAGGGACGTTAATTAGACCCCTGAAATACAGGAAAAAGCTTGACAGTTCAGTCCAATGAGCATATCTGCTCCTAGTGAATTGGAGCTGTTGTATCCTGAAAGCAAGATAAAAAAAAAGGGGGAAGGGGGAGGAGGAGGGGAAAGAAATCACATTGGGGTAAAGTGCTGCCCTTCATCTTATTGTGGTGAAGCCTGAGATACACCATATGGCATTTCCCTAGGGAGTCTAATTGCCGTGGTACACAATGGTGCAGTTCAGAAACTGGGCCCCGGGAAATGCCTCTTAAAATTAGGTTCCTCTCCAGAATCTTCCCGATGATGCCTGATCTCAGGGCTTTGAAGACTTTCCACCTAAAACCTCAGGACTCCATACTATCAGGCAGAAGGAACAGGTTGTACGTGGAGATCCTCCCAGTCCCCTTTCTCAGGTAAGAATAGCGAAATAAAAAAAATTGACAGATATGAGTACTGCACAGTTATTAAGAGACAGTGTGGGTCAAAGGTGCTCTGCCATTCTATAAAGGCGACATTCCAAAAGCCATTACTTAATTAAATCAGGGAGTTTTGAATAGGGAGGGAAGCTTCTGTACTAAGTCGTCCTGGGCCTGAGAGCTGGATTCATAAGAGTGCCATTTCCCTTCCAGCCATACTTGTAAGCATGCAGGATAAGCCATTCTGAACTTGATACTGGCAGCAATTAACTTATTGACTACTGGGTGAAAAGCTGCACGCCTCTGGCGAGTTTCAAGCGGCAAATCTTGGGTAACTCGAAGCTTTTTCCCTTCCCATAAAATAGACTGTAACTCTTTAACTTTTAAGAGAATATGCTGTCGTTCTAGATAGTTTAACATCTTTATTATTATAGGCCTGGGGGGGGCTGAGGCTTCCGGTTTCGGCCGAAGGGATCTATGCGCCCTTTCTATTATATAGGTTGAATTATATGGTGAGAGACCCACCACTTTAGTAAGTAAGGCTTGTATAAATGTGATAGGTGAGGGGCCTTCTGTGCCTTCCGGGAGCCCATGTATCAATATATTATTCATGCACTCGAGCCTCTAAGTCCTCGGCCTTCTGTTGCAATTTAGTGATCTGTTGCCTTAATTTAATCAATTCTGGTTCCGTTTATCTTTCCAAGATTCCAGGGAGCGAATGCATGTTTAGTGGTCAGCAACATTCTGTTTGACAGTCGACATCTCACTGCGCGGGGTTTTCAACTCAAGGTAATTTCTGCCAGTGCCTCTTTAAAAGGCTGCATTTCTTCAAGAAAGCGCTCCTCGGAAAGTGGTGTTGGAGCGGTAAGAGCCGCTAGTTGCTTAGCAGAAGTTGATGGCTGAGACTGCCTAGCCTTCTTGGGCTGTTTATCAAGCAAGACTGGTGGCGTGTGCTTGGGAAGGGCTGCTTTCATCTCCGCTTCCATGGCTGGCTGTAATCCTGCGATAAAGCACTAAAATTTAGTGGCAGGTTGTCAGGAGTGGTCTGAGTCTTCTCCGATCGAGGTTGCAATCAGTCGGTAGCTGATATTGCGCTAAAAAAGGACGATATTTAACGGAGGTGGAGCGGGAGCTAACCAGGACAGTGGTTAACCCGCCAGACACATCACGTGATCTCCTTCATATCCCTTTTCAAACACCACTTTCAGCTGAGATATTTTCACGTGATCACTTTTCTGAAGGGTACCTTTTGGTTTTTGCCAAGAACTGTTTTGCCATAGATGGTCTTCCATACATCCAGGGCATTTGAAGGGTTAACATCCACCGGTCTGCGTTTAATACTTCTGTGATAAGTATGATTATAGTTGTGCACCAGGTCAGGCAACACATCAATATATTTCCACGTGTTTTGGGCAGTAAAGTAACACCACAGGCATGTCTTTAAAGTTCTGTTGAACCATTCTACAATGCTAGCCTTAGCTTCATTATTTGTTACAAAATGGTGTATTTTATTTTATTTTAATAATGCCCTTAAGGAGGCATTTAGAAATTCTTTCCCCTGATCAGTCTGCAACGTCTCAGGTATGCATCTGCTTTTAAAAATTGTTTTAAAGGCCTGCATCACTGCCTTGCTTGATTTATCTTTTAAAGCCACTAACCAGGCATGCTTGGACAGCACATCAAATCATGTCAGTATGTATTTAAACCCATTATTATACTTTGCATATTTGACTCATATCCACTAAATCGACTTGCCATTGTATGTATATGTCAGAAACAATGACAGGATTTCTCTTAAATCAAATTCTTGCTGGTCTGTGTAATGTATAGGGGCCCTGCTTGGCAGGCCATTCTGCAACACCTTTCCTGGTCACACCTTTATCAATTTCTTTTGCAGCTTTATATAACTGAGTCACACCACTAAAACTGCCCACTTTTCTTGCATTCAAATATATATTCTGAAGCAGTTGATCAGTCATCTTCTTTCATCAGTACCAAAATATGTCTGTTAACTAGCCAACCTCTTGTCACCCATAAAATGATGTATAAGTATATGTGTGCTCTTTCTTCTTAAAAATATGATGACAACCATAAACTGCAATATGTGATTATATTTTGTTCATACATACAAAACGTAAACTGATACATATATTAATTACATACAAAAGCCATAACAGTGTTTTGAAGAGCATTTATATACCCGTAACACATGGTATTCATGCAATGATTACATAATATCCTGTTTCTACACTACCAGATTGTTTCACATTCTGTCATACTCAGAGACAGTAACTTTTGGGCTGTATGTTTCATACAAGAAAGGGCTTCATCCACTTCCCCCTGGTGACAAGGTAGGCACAAAACATACACACATGTGCCATGCACCATTCAAAATAATCAGGATTATCTTTGAGAGTTACTGTTGCAGAATCAAAAATGCTATTCACCTAACATATGTCTGTGTAATTCTTTTTTGTTCATTGCATCGATATACATATGCCACATAATTGGGGGCATACTTTTAATCTCAGCCATTTTCATTTTACCCAGTGAAGGTGCTGCACTTTCACAGCATATGTTTTATGCATGGCACTGTCCAAAGTATACAGGGTCCTTTAAAATGTCCTTTATCACATGCACATTGTAGCCATCAAGAGTGACTGGAATATTGGGAGCATGCCATTACTGTACATTCCATCTGAAAGCACATAATACATGTTATATAGATTAGCATCTCACTTTTTTATTCAGAAAAAAATGACTGCTAAATCACATTTATTACATACAACATAAGTGATACATTCTGCAAAAATGTGATGAATACACATGATGCTTAGTGCTCTTTCGTTTCATGGAGCATCATAACAATTTAAGAAGCCACTTTCACAGTATGAGAGATATTGCATTCTTTTCTCTGCTTTAAAGCAGACACACACACACTGCTGCAACTACCAATAATTACAGGTTACAAAGACATTCAGGATCTTCTACGAATCTAGGCCCAATCACTGTAATGTTTTCTAAAACTGTCAACTCAGATTCTTTCATACAGTTATCTATATCCTCTCACATGTCTGAGGGGGCACGCAACATCAGTTCCATGACAGAAGGTAAGTCAGAAAGGGGTGCTTCAAAGTCAGGCCAACTGAACATTTTTTTAGTGTTTAAAAACAAAACATAAATTTACCTCCGCAGTGCAAGATGCTTTGCAATCTTTTTCTCCTTCTTTAGCCTGTTGCTTTTTCTTAACTTTTCTTTTCCTAGCCTGTGGCTTGCTGGTCATGGCAGTGTCACCATCTGCCTCTTGGCTGGCTGCTGCTTCTGCCTGTGTCTTGGCATCCTTATCCGGCTCTCCCTACACGTCACTCTCTGTTCTGGGCTTCATTTTCACATCTTTCTCTGTATCAGACTCACATGCTAGCTCTTCTTCAAGGTCTTGCAGTTGTGCCTCTTCAATAGGCATATCAGGATCAGTTTTTGCTTTTTCTGATTCACCAAATTGTGCTGTGAGATTTCTTTTTATGTCACAAATCCTTCCACTTGCCAAAATTTGAATTGGACATTCTTTTTCACACTTTATGTAGTGCACATACAGGGGTTTGGACCTGAAAGGCATCATCTCTTCTGGCTTTTCATCTGCTGGCTGTTCATTTGGTGGCGTGACAGTCTGTTCCATGACTGGAATGTTAGTTTGAGATGCTGTGTTCTAGGCCATCTTCTTGAATCTCTTGGATAATCAGCTCAAATCCTATAAAGTAGATTTGACAAGGCTCTGAAAGCTATTCTGGCACATCTCCAACCAGGGGTTTATATGAGACCCCTTCCAGATGAACTCTCTCTATGTGACCATCACATGGATGGGCACAAGGTTTCTGGAAAACACCCCACATTGATGAATATTACTGATGTCCTTTCTTGTGATACATACAAGAGAGTCCCCCATGGATCCTGTATGGTGATGTCATCTCTTACAACAAGCAGCATGCTAAAAAAACATCAGATCTTTGGCAGGAGTCTATTAATATCAACTATTCTCTATGTGACCATCACATGGATGGGCACAAGGTTCCTAGAAGACAGCCCCACATTGATAGATATAGTTATGTCATCTCTTGTGATGCATAGAATGACTAGTATGTGATTTGTATACTGTAATGTTGGGCAGGGCATGTTTAATAGGAACTTTTAATAGGAATTTTCTTAAGTTTCTCAGAGTATAAAAGTCTCCATGAAGCAGTCTACTGGTTTTTCAGTTTTACATAGGTACTGCAGAGCATTTTTTGTTGCTTTCTGGAGGTTAGAACCCTCTTAAATACTTTCACCAGTACCATAAATATACATTTAATAGAAATACATGCTTTTGATAGCAGCGAGCTTGTAAATTATCTTTTTCAAAGGAAATAGAAAAATATGTTTAGTTTCTGACATAAAAATACCAGATTTCTGATGTATTTGTTTAAAAGAAAATGTATGTAGAGAGTATGACTGTTTTTAAACAGACTTTAGGATTTGAAGCAGTCTACTTAGAATAAGCACACCTTGTAAAATCAGCTTCAGTGCTGGACACACACACACACACACACACACACACACACACACACACACACACAACACACTCACTGTCTCTGCTTTTAAAGTTAGAACTCATTTTCTTTTAAACATTAAAAAATAAATCAGTTTTTTCATAAATACTTAAAATGCATTGTGTTAAAAGAACTTCCTTACACAGTAGAGATAAATGTTCTTACAGTCCTCTGAGCTTCAAAGCACATTTCACAAAAAAATAAATTCCCTGAGTAAAAAGGCACTCTGCATTCATCCCATAGATTGACAGGGGGGAGGTTGAGGGAGTGCCTGGTAGGTGATGGGTGCAAGGTAGGTAATGGTGGGGCAAGGACAAAGGAGGGGGGAGACTCAGGTTCCAGCTAGGTGGTGGGTGCAAGGTAGGTGGTGGTGGGGTATAGAGAGAGGAGGGGAGAGACTCTGGTTTGAGGTAAGTGATGGGTGCAAGGGTGGTGGTGGGACAAGGTGGGATGATGGGAGAGTTTGTGCCAACACACTGTGGCAGGGGGTTGAGGATGGATGATGTATTCAGGTTAGAACTAGGATGGGGTGGTTGTGGTTTGAGGGGATAGAGGATGGACTTGGGTTTGAGCTTGGATGGTGTCATGGAGGTATGAGGGGACTGGGGATGGAGGAGGAAGGAGGGGGAGGGAGATGGATGTCATTGTCCACCTAGGGACAAATGACCTGGCTAAGAAAGGGATTTGAGTAGTGCAGGAAGAGTTTGTGGAAATGGGGAGGGGCCTTAGACAAGTAGCACACGTGGTAACCTTCTCGGAGGTGCTGCCCAGGAGTGTGGTGGAACAGAGGCACATCCCTCCAGTTGTACCTCTAAACAATTCCTATGCCATTCTGGTAAAGTGTGGTTCCTCTATGGAGGCACCTGCAGTGGAGACCAAGGAGGATGCTGGGAACCTCCACAAAGGAGACCCACAGGAGGGTGGCATGGGACCCCACAGGGGAAGGAAACAACTCCTGGTGGGGGACTCCATTGTTAGGAAGGTAGAACTGGGAGAGGAAGGGGAAAGGGAGGTAAGATGCCTGCCTGGCACCATGGCTTGGAGGGACAGGGAGCAAATCCTTAGGATTGCCAGAGCAGCTGCACAGGGAAGGGAGCTGGATGTCATTGTCCACCTAGGGACAAATTACCAGGCTATGAAAGGGATTAGAGCAGTGCAGGAAGAGTTTGTGGAATTGGAGAGGGGGCCTTAGACAAGTAGCATGCATGGTAACCTTCTCGGAGGTGCAGCCCATCTATGGCGTAGGAGAGGATAGGGTGTTCTGCACCATGGGATTCAATCAGTGGTTGACAAACTGGTGCTGAGCTCAGGGATTTGTCTTCATTGGGGACTGGGGGTCCACCTGGAGTGATGCAAGCCTATACTGACATGATGGGCTGCATCTGTCCAGGAGGGGAACCAGGATCCTAGGTGATAGGTTTAAATGCTTCATTGGCAAGCATTTAAACTAGCCAAGGGGGGAAGTGCTGGAAAGGAGCAGGGAAATCCTAGCCACCCCCAAAAAAAATCATGGTAGTAAGTACAGAAAACAACAACATAGAGGTGGCAATAGGGAGAAGGGCAGGGGTAAATGGGGAAAGTGACAAAGGCAAAAAGGACAGGGATGGGGCAAAAAGGAGTAAGGCCATCAGGAAATGGAGAGTAATGAGTACTAATGCCCATAGTCTGGGCAACAAGCTCCCTGAGCTGGTGGCCTTGATGGAAGAGGGATGCCTGGGCATTGTAAAAGTCACATAAACATGGTACACAGAGAACCATGACTGGGATGTTAACATACCAGGGTACATAGCCTACAGGAGAGACAGACAGGAGAGAAGGGGGGGAGGAGTAGCTCTCTATGTAAAGGAAGCGATAAAAGCAACTGAACAAAAGAGTAAACAGGGAGTAGAGGAGGCACTGTGGGTCACCTTGGAGATTTGAAAGGGCACTACAATCCGCATAGGGGTTGTGTACAGACTCCCATGTCAGGGGGAGGGAATGGACAAGGATATGACAGAAGGCATTCTTAGGATGGCAAAGAAAGGGGAGATACTGTTGATGGAAGACCTGAATATGCCAGATGTTAACTGGAGCACATTTGCTGCAGCCACATCCAAGATCAGGGCCATTCTTGATGCCCTACAGGTGGCAGGCCTCAGACAGCTAGTTTCGGAACCCACTCATGAGGGAACAATCATAGACCTTGTACTCTCAAATGGGGGCAGTGAGAGGATCTCAGATATAGAAGTGGGTTGCCATCTGGGAACAAGTGACCATCAAACAGTGTGGTTCATGTTAAACTCAGCTACAGAGTCAAGCCATACAAAAGTGAGGGTACTGGACTTCAGGAGGGCTGACTTTGCAAAGATGGGAGAGTGCCTCAGAAAAGCACTAGTAGACTAGAGGGAGAGGTGGAGCAACAATGGGGAATCATCAAAACTGCCATCACAGATGCAACAAGCCTTTGTGTGAAGCAAATAAACAAATCAAAATGAAAGAAAAAGCCACTATGGTTCTCAAAAGAGGTGGCTGGGAAAGTCAGGGAGAAAAAGATAGCATTCAGGAAGTAAAAGGAAACACAGATGGAGACGGACAGAGAGCTGTACCAGTTAAGGCAGAAGAAAGCAGGGATTGAATTCAGAATAGCAAAGGCCCAAACTGAGGAAAGGATAGACAACTCTGTTAAGAAGGGGGATAAAACCTTTCATAGGTACATCAGGGAGCATAGAAAGACAAAGGGAGGGATAGTGAGGCTAAATATAATAGAATGGTGGGTGGGCAGAGGGGGCAGTGAAATTGCAGGGATAATGAATGAATATTTCTGCTCAGTATTCACAGAGGAGGGGGGAGTGCCTAATCCAATTAACAGAAGCACTCTTGATAGGAGGGTCGATCCCGGCCCTTTCACAGAAGAAAGGGTTCTGCAAGAACTCCTAAAACTGAAGGTGGACAAAGCAATGGGGCCTGATGGAATTCACCCCAGAATTCTAAAAGAATTAAGGGAAAACTAGTGAAACCACTAACTACTCTTTTTAATAAATCATGGGAGGATTGTGTCATACCCAAGGACTGGAGGAAGGTGGATGTGATTCCCCTTCACAAAAGTGGGACCAAGACAGAGGCAGGAAACTACAAACTTGTCAGTTTGACCTCTGTGGTAGGGAAAGTGATGGAGTCACTTCTGAAGGAAAGAATTGTTGAGTACCTTGAGGCCAGTGGGGTACAGGACACAAAGCAGCATGGGTTCATGGCAGGAAGGTCATGTCAGATGAATCTAATAGATTCCTTTGACTGGGTGACCAAAGTAGTAGACCAGGGAGGGGCTGTGGACATGGCCTACCTAGACTTTAGCAAGGCATTTGACACAGTCCCACACAAAAGATTAATAGTCAAATTAATTACCCTGGGAGTGGGTCCCAGGGTGGTAGCCTGGGTAAAACATTGGCTGGACAACAGGACACAGAAGATAATTGTAAATGGAGTCCACTCTGAAGAAAAAGGGGTTACTAGTGGTGTACCACAGGGTTCAGTACTGGGTCCAGTCCTTTTTAATGTCTTAATAAGTGATATTGCAGAGAGACTGGAAGGAAAAGTATGCCTCTTTGCAGATGACACAAAGATTTACAACAGGGTTGATACACAAAGAGGCGTGGAAAGGATGAGAAGGGACTTGGCAAGGTTGGAGGAATGGTAAGAAGTATGGCAGCTAGGATTCAATGCAAAGAAGTGCAAAATAATGCACCTGGGAATCAAGAACCCAGGGGAAGATTACACAATGGGAGGAGGTAGTAACAACAACAAAAAGGAAAGGTACCTGGGGTAATCATATCAGATGACCTTAGGTAGATATACTGGGATGCATGGAGAGGCATCACCAGCAGAAAACAGGAAGTTGTTATCCTCTGTACAGACAGTTGGTGAGACCCCATCTGGAGTACTGCATCCAGTTCTGGAGACCCCTTCTCCTCAAGAACATAGACAGGATAGAGGCAGTCCAGAGGAGGGCAACTAAAATGGTGCATGGTCTGCAAGACAAGCCACACGAGGAGAGACTAAAGGAGCTTAATATGTATACCTTTGAGGAAAGAAGGGAGAGAGGGGACATGATAGAAACTTGTAGGTACCTCAGTGGAATCAACAAAGTCCAACAGGGTAGCATCTTTCAGAAAAAGAGACGTGCAAGAACAAG
Organism: Neoceratodus forsteri; assembly: GCA_016271365.2. Taxonomy (NCBI): domain Eukaryota; kingdom Metazoa; phylum Chordata; order Ceratodontiformes; family Ceratodontidae; genus Neoceratodus; species Neoceratodus forsteri. Next base: position 1,454,733,153 of record CM057450.1, on the reverse strand, counting down.
GGGACACAATTTAAAGATGGGGGGGCATTTCCGGGGCAATGTGAGGAAGTATTTTTTCACAGAGAGGGTAGTGGATGCACGGAACAGCCTTCCTGAGGAGGTTGTGGGGTCTAAAACTGTGGGAGAATTCAAGAATGCATGGGACAGACATAAGGCAGTTCTTGTGGGGGAGTAGGAAGAAATAGGCTGTTGGTTAACTAGGATCTGTGGCCTATCCTGTACGAAGGGAAATGGGCAGACTAGGTGGGCCAAGCGGTCCTTATCTGCCATCAAAGTCTATGTTTCTATGTTTCTATAGGGATGTAGAATGGGAATCATTTGTCATTTCTGGGTTCGTGAATATGTAATTTCCTGCATTTCATACGTCACTTCCGGGGTTTGAGGCAGAACATCCTGTGTTTAAGGCAGGACTTCCTTTGCAGGGGGCGGGACTTCCTGCACGCTACGGGGACAATTCTGATTGGTCCATTTTAGGCCATGCCTATCTGTCAAATGACGTGGAGCATGCTGATTGGCTGAAATTTAACTTTTGATTAGATATATGAACTCTATACTACTAACAGGTAATGCGATGAAATCTTATAGCTTGTTTAGCCCATTTTTACTTCTGCTTTAACAAATACAAATCAAAAAAGTAGCAGAAATAAAGTCTGACTGTGCCTTTAAGGGTAGGACTTCCAAAAGGAGACAGAAATGGGGATATGTCATCATGTTTCACTGTAGCTGCCTAAAGTGCCTCCAGATCAGACAGGTTTGTTTTCTCAACCCAACCAAGTTGCACACAGGATTTTCCAGAACACAGTGGACCACATTTTATAACCAGGTATTTTGCTTCTGGCACCAGACGCTTTTGTTGAGCTTGTGCTGTGGCCGAGTTCTTGTATTTTCTATTTAGTGATATTACATTAAAGCAGACAAGAAAATAGTGCAGTGGGAGGGGGGGTGGTAGGAAGCCGCTGCAATGTTCTCTGAATGTAAAGAACACAGAGAGATGTGATTGAAGTCCACTCTGTGGAAGCAGACAGGCTGTGCCATTTTAGGAAATATATCAAACATTCCAGAGCTCCCTTTTTCTACTTCATAATAGCAGTACATCAGCAAAGCTCTAGCTATGCAGCCATAAAATGGGACGTAAATAAGAACAAAATAATTACTGTCCAGTTAGTTTACTATACAACAATATCGGGTGGCGAGATCAAGTTACAAATTAAGGTTACAACTAAGGAATATTCTATATAATCAGTAATGCAGGATACCATACAGCCACACAGCATGGTTTTATTAAGGGGAGATCTTGTGTTGCTATCCTGCTGAACATATGAAAATGTTAGTAAATCCCTTGACTACAAAAAACTGTTGATATGATTTGGACTTCACAAAGATCTTTGACAATGTTCCACACAATAAATTTATAGAAAATCAAATTTAAATAAATATAAACCCCAAGTAAAACTCTATGGGTAGCAAACTGGTGCATGTGTATGTCACAAAGTGGAAACATATCTCTCAAATATGTCAGTTTTTCTGGGACTTCCTGTTTTTGGCCATACTGCCAATGTCCCAGTTGCCCTGTTTCAGATCCTAAAAGTTTGATGACCACTTATTCACTATCATAGGCTCGATATGTATGTTGCTGTTCTTGAGAAGACTGTGGTGTTGGAGCTTCCAGGTACAGGTGCGGCAGATGCACCTGATGTCATGCAAGCATTGGATGTGCTCATCTGTACTCAGTGCAGCTTGGAAACTTGAACAACATGCCTGCAATTTAAATGGGAAAGAAAGCAGCCAGACAGCAGCGACTGATATCACCTGTTTCCAGCCCATACTAAATGGCAAAATGTATTACCTGCCTTCCCCTCAGGTCTGTCTAAAGAGAACAAAGGAGACCACTGTGCCAGCCATTTCATATATACAGCCTTCTGTTTCTGCACCAGTCAGTGCCAACCTGTCATCAGCATCCATCTGAGGATCAGCAGGGAGCCTAGAGATATCTCTGACACACCAAGAACAGAGTGAAAAAAGCCACATAATAGAGACCAGAAGATGTCTGCCAACCTGAGCACTGTAGCACACAATGGAGGAGTGGACTAGAAGAGAGGACTGATAATCTGAGCAGCAGCAGCACAGCACTAATTATAAAAAAAATATTCACATTCACAAAAGAGCTTAATCACAAGTTTTACAACTTGTTGATTAAAGTTTATACTATACATAATTAGTATCTGGTGCAAGCAGCTCAGCTGCTGCAGCAAGTAACTAACATTTTAAGAATTCAGACAGACTGAGCCCAGAGACTCCTGAATTGGATCAACTAAGAAGACCCTTCCCCCTTGGCCAGAAAAATAACTAAGGTAAGCTTGATCAGAAATTATTTTATAATAACTGGCCAGCAATTTTTTCTATAGGCTGACCCAGTTATAATTTGCCATTATAACCCGTGGGTTCTAATGGCAAAAACACCCCACATCAATCGAGAACAGCCACTCCCTGACTGGCTGTAAATGTCCTACTGGGTGGGCTTCCACTCGTGAGCAAACATGGCAGCTCCTTATCTGCATAGCAAGGAGCCAAAGGGCCGCCAGACCAAAAGTACTCAACATCTTTTTTAAAATAAAAATAAAACAATCATCTCAATATCTGGTTGATCGCGCCATTCAAAAGCCGTAGAAGACAACATGAACAACAGCTCATACCTCGCTCCATGAGGTAAGACGATCACGATTTCAACACAGAACTTTGGCCAAAGTGAAAAAAAAAAAAAAAACAGCAACAGTTAAAAAGCAAACTGAAAAAAAAAAAAGACAAAAGGGAAGACAGACAGTGTGTGTGTGTGTGTGTGTGTGTGTGTGTGTGACAGAGACAGAGTGTGTGTATGTATGTGAGACAGAGAGTCAGAGTCAGAGATCTGGAGGCTGTCATGGTGCAGTCAGACCTGGACATTGTGGCCATCACTGAAACCTGGTGTAATGATAACCATGACTGGGAGATGGTCATGCCTGACTACAACATATTCAGAAGAGAAAGAGCAGGCAGGAAGGGAGGAGGAGTGGCACTGTATGTGAAAAATGACATAAGGGCCACAGAGATCCAGGAGGAACAAAATGGGGGAGAGATACTGTGGGTTAAGCTGGAAAGGAAAATGGGACAGCCATCCGCACAGGTGTGGTCTATAGACCACCAGCCCAGGAGGAAGAAACAGATAGGGAGTTGATGCTAGCCATCCAAAGGATGGCAGACAAGAGTGAGGTAATACTGGTTGAGACTTCAATATTCCAGATGTGGACTGGAGCATCCCAGCAGCAGCATCAACTAGGAGCAGATTTATCCTGGACTCCTTCAGGGTGCCTTCCTCAAGCAACTGGACATGGAACCAACTCGTCAGAAGGCAATACTGGACCTTGTGCTCACAAACAGGGACAGTGTGATGGAATGACAGTGGGGAGCACCTGGGGAACAGTGACCACCAGTCATTGTGGTTTGAAATCACAGAAAGAAGAACCAAACCACACAAAAATACGTATCCTGGATTTTAGGGGGGCAGACTTTGGGAAAATGGGGAGATACTTGAAAGAGGCATTAAGGGGAATGGGGCAGGAATCAGTGGTTGAGGAACAGTGGGCAGTATTTAAAATCGGGATTACAAGAACAATAGAATTATGCATTAAGCAGGTTAGCAAGAGGAAAATGAAGAGGTAATCATTATGGTTTTCCAAAGAAGTAGCAAAGAAAGTGAAAGCCAAAAAGATTGCATTCAGGCAATACAAAAAGACACAGGCAGAAGGGGATAGGGAGAAGTACCAGGAGAAGCAAAGGGAGGCAGGAGGTCAGTAAGGGAAGCCAAAGCTCAGACAGAAGAAAACATTTCAAAATCAGTGGGTAGAGGGGACAAAACCTTTTACAGGTACGTAAGTGAAAAAAGAAAGGCAAAGGGAGGGATAGTGAGACTGAAGGGGGAGGATGGGGGCCGCGTGGAGGATGACAAGAGTAAAGCTGACATACTGAACAGGTAATTCTGCTCAGTCTTTACTGAGGAAGAGGAGGGTAATGGGTCTGAAGGGAGTACAAGGGGTGAGAATGGTGCACAAATGGACACAAGTCCCTTTACACGAGAAAGGGTCCTGAAAGAACTGGAAATAATAAGAGTTGATAAAGCAATTGTTGCCAGATGGGGTGCACCCCAGGGTCCTTAAAGAACTAAGAGAGCTGGTGGCTGAACCTCTGGCTATCCTGTTTAGCCGATCATTGGAAACAGGGGAGGTACCCAAAGACTGGAGGACAGCAGATGTAGTCCCCTTATACAAAAGTGGGAACAAAGAGGAAGCAGGGAACTACAGACCAGTCCAGTACCGTAGGAAGGGTGGGGCAGCCGCCCTGGGCGCAATCCTCCTAGGGGCGCAGTTTCAATCAAAAACTCACAGTACTATAAGTTCAAAAGTGAGTACTGCCGCTTTAAATAAAATTTTTTTTGAATTACTTTAACAGTAATTACTACTTGCTGTCAGTAGTGGGCTCATCCGAGGACCAGCAAGTTGGGGGAGGGAGTCACATGGTGCTTTGCAGCCTCAGCAAGTAGAATTGCATGTACAGGTTCAGACAGCCATGTGGTCCAGCCGGTGGCAAGTACATGAGGTGAGAGAAATGTGCGTGCTGTAGTCTAGAACTGTTTGAGACGAGAGATAATAGAGAGAGAGGTCAGAGTAGAGACAGTGTTGTGCTGCAGGATTTTCAATGAGCATATCTGTTTAATAAATTATATTAGTGATCTGTGCTGTAGAGTGGGTTGGAAAAAATAGTAAAAAAAAACTACCGATCTGTTTAAGAAGGCAAAGAGATTAGGACAGGAATAGGATTATTTGACTACAATGTGTTTGTTTCAATTGTAGTTTGGACCTTGGGCTGCCTGGCGCATCTGTGTTCTCCCCTGCACCCTGACTCCATCCTCCTGATTCTTGATTCTGGTCCCCCGTCTTGCCAACTCCTGAGGTCAAGAGGCCTGCCCCCTCTCACTGCTTTTGTAGTTTCATTCCATCCTTTCTTTGGGTACTGTCTACGCTGGAGGCCAGGACAGGTCTAAAATCCATACTCCCGAGTCCCAAGTGAAGTGTGAGTGAATAAATACATTGTGCAAATTGTGAAAGGGCACTACTACTGAGACTGAGTCAGTCTGTGATGACTAGACTTGCTTTCAAGTTTTTCAACTGTTGTCTTGCTGAGCCTGATGAATAAAATGAAAGTTTAAACTTTTATTTCCTTGTGTGTGTGCCCCCTCTGTGCGTGCCTGCCTGAGTGCCTGGATTTTTTTGGTGAATTGATCATCGTCGCTGCCTTAGTTTGATCTTTTCTTCTGATCTTTGACCGGGGCTGGGGGGGGCATCCGATTAAAAAAAAAAAAAAAATGAATGAATTTCTGGTGTGTACAGTGTTTGAATTGCTGTCTGACTTTACTCCGGGGGGGGGGGGTGCAGGCTCCAGCAGAGCAGCAGGAGAGACAAGAGTTATAGTCATCATTACAAAAAAAATGCCAACTTCCTGGCTAGAAGGCTCTTCTGGTTCATACTCTTTCTCTGTGTGAGTGTGCTGGTCCAGCACTGAGAAAGAGAGAGTATGAACCAAAAGTTTCTAGCCAGGAATTCAAATTTCATTGCAAATAAGCATATTGTTGCTGTTTTGTGTTATTACTTTTTTTTATAGATTTTCTTACATTGTTGAAGTTCTGTATTTGTTTAATGTTTGCCCTATTTAAATTAACTGCTTACTAGTCTGTAGGTACTAGACATCTGCCAGCAATGCCAGTGTGTACCCTACCAGGTGTATCAGTCACCAAACTATTGCTGTAACTGGTATACTGACTTACTATATCTGTTAGCCTAATATCAGTTACAGCAATGTCTGCTCTGTTACAGCAGTCTTTGCTCACATTTATGCTAGTGTGGCAGTGTCCCATTACACATAGAAACATAGACTTTGATGGCAGATAAGGACCGCTTGGCCCACCTAGTCTGCCCATTTCCTTACCTACTGGATAAGCTGAAGATCCTAGTTAACCAACAGCCTATTTCTTCCTACCCCCCAACAAGAATTGCCTTCTGTCTGTCCCATGCATTCTTGAATTCCCCCACTGGTTTTGACCCCACAACCTCCGTAGAAAGGCCATTCCATGCATCCACCACCCTCTCTGTGAGAAAATACTTCCTCACATTACCCCTGAGCCATCTACCCTCTTATCTTCAAATTGTGTCTCCTTGTTCTTGCACATCTCTTTTTCTGAAAGATGCTACCCTCTTGGACTTCATTGATTCTCTTGATGTACTTAAAAGGTTCTGTCATGTCCCCCCCCCCCCTTTCCTCAAGGGTTTACATATTGAGCTACTTTAGTCTCTCCTCATATGGCTTCTGTTGCAGACCCTGCACCTTTTTAGTTGCCCTCCTCTGGACTGTCTCCATCCTGTCTATGTCCTTGTGGAGATGGGGTCTCCAGAACTGGACGCAGTACTCCAGATGGGGTCTCTCCAACTGTCTGTACTGAGGGATAACAACTTCCTGTTTTCTACTGGTGATACCTCTCCCTATACATCCCAGTATCCCCACAGCCCTTCTTACTGCCTTCTCACATTGCTTACCTACCTTACATTGACAGTCATCTGATATGACTACCCCCAGGGTCCCTTTCCATTTGTGTTGTTGTTTATACCTCCCCCACCACCCATTGTGTAATCTTCCCCTGGGTTTTTGTTTCCCAGGTGCATTACTTTGCACTTTTTTGCATTGAATCTAAGCTGCCATATTTTTACCATTCCTCCAGTCTTGCCAAGTACCTTCTCATCCTTTGCACCCTTTCTTGTGTATCAACCCTATTGTAGATCTTTGTGTCCTCTGCAAAGAGGCATACCTTTCCTTTCAGCCTCTCTGCAATGTCACCTATAAAGACATTAGAGGACTGGTCCCAATATTGAATCCTGTGGTACCCCACTAGTAACCTCCCTTTCTTCAGAATGTACTCTGTTTGGTTTACTATTACCCTCTGGGACCTGTTGTCCAGCCAGCTTGTCACCCAGGCTACTACCCTGGGACCCACTTCTAGGCTGGCTAACTTGTTTGTTAATCTTTAGTGTGGGACTGGGTCAAATGCCTTGCTAAAGTCTAGGTAGGCCATATCCACTGCCCCTCCCTGGTCTGTTACATTGGTTACCCAGTCAAAGACTGTAGTTCCTCCTAGTTACAGTTAAATGTGTTTTGTCAATTACAGGAGTTTCTCTTCCCACTCCAGTTACAGTTATGCCAGTATCAGCTTCAAGTTATACCAGTGTCTCTTCCCAGTTACACCTCTCAATATTTCATTTACAGCATTATCTCTTTCCTTTTATGCCAGTGTCTCATCTGAAACATAGAAACTTAGATTTGAGAGCAGATAAGGACCACTTGGCCCATCCGGGGTGGTTTGTCCACCACTCCTCCTTAGTATTATTTAAATAATAGAATGTGGCCTTGGTTACAGCTGCTTCCCCACAAGAGAATAAACAGTACCTACAGTACTTTTATGTTTTGTATATAAATAAATAGAATGTGATGGCATTCACCCACTGTGAGGGCAATTACCCTTACTTTCTAGTTATATAAAAGTACTGTATGTACTGTTTGTTTTCTTCTGGGGAAGCAGCTGCAGCCAAGGGAGGTCAAGTTTAGTTGAAGTTAGTTGGCTGTTAGTACTATGCTGGAACTGGAACTTGACCTGCTAGCAGGCAGGCGGCCAGCCCACCTGACTTGTCTGTGTTTGCTCTGCTCTCGCTCTCTGACTGTGAGGGGTTGCCTGGACTCAGTTCATTATGTTGCCTGGGTGATGCCCGTGATCGGGCACATAGAGGTCCACTGGACCACCAGGGATATTGGACGTGGGGGGGTTCTATTACTGATGCCCACTATCGGGCTCATAGAGGTCCACTGGACCACCAGGGATTTTGGACGGGGGGGGTTCTTTGACACGAAGGTCCGCGATCGAGCTGCAGGGGGTGTCGGTCCCTGATGGCTGCTGCCTGGCAGGGCGCCAGGTGCAAGTTGTCGGGATCATCGCATCTGCATGCCAATGGCATGCAAATGGGGCCATAACGAGATGCAAATGGCCCCCTGTGCATCTTGCATAAATTATGGCTCCATTTGCATGTCCCCTTTTGAATATCGCAGGTGCTGTGCATGGTGCAATGGCACTTGTGCTAGTGCATCTCCATGCTACACTCTGGCCACTTGCACTGGCACAGTGCCACTGCGCCATGCACAGTGGGGGTGGGCAGGGTGCGATATTCAGAGATGCTGCGCCATAGCGCGGCTCTGATGAATATCGCCCAGGCCACACCCCTGCACAACAAAGTTGAGCTGTGCCCAGACACACCAGAGGGTGTAGACAAAATGAGAAGGGACCTGCAGAAACTTGAAGAATGGTCAGGGGTTTGGCAGTTGAAATTCAATGCAAAGAAGTGCAAGATAATGCATATGGGGCACAAAAACCCTGGCACAATATATCAGTTGGGAGGTGAGGATATAGCATGCACCAAGCAGGAAAGAGATATTGGGGTTATCATCTCTGATGACCTCAAGGTAGGAAACAGTGTGACAAGGCAGCAGGTAAAGCAAATAGGATGCTGGGATGCATAGGCAGGGGCATCACCAGCAGGAAAAGGGAGGTCATAATTCCACTATACAAGACATTAGTGAGGCCCCACCTGGAGTACAGTGTACAGTTCTGGAGACCATACCTATGTAAGGACATAGACAGGGTAGAGAAGATTCAGAGGAGGGCAACAAAGATGGTGCATGGATTGCATCACAAGTCCTATGAAGACAGGTTGAAGGAACTGAACATGTACTCCCTGGAGGAGAGGAGGGAGACAGGGGATATGATAGAGACATACAAGTATATTACAGGGAGGAACAGGGTGCAGGAATACACTATTTTTAAGCAAAAAAGATGTTCCAGGACTAGAGGGCATGGGATGAAGCTAGAGGGAGGACAATTCAGAGGAAACATGAGGAAGAATTTCTTCACAGAACGAGTGGTGGACAAGTGGAACACTCTGCCAGAGGAAGTGGTGGGGGCTGAAACAATCACGGGATTTAAGAATGCATGGGATAGACATAAAGGAATTCTGGAGGTCAGGGGTAAGGGGCAACAGACTTCTAGGAAAACATAAACTGAACTTACAAGCTCAAATGGGCAGACTGGGTGGGTCATAGGCCCTTATCTGCCAACACTGTCTATGTATCTATGTATGTATCTATGTGTGTGTGAGACAGATTCAGACAAAGGGCTGGAAAAAAATTGCTGTCCAGCAATTATAAATAATAAACTATGGGAAGGTGTGCTTAAATTAGAAATTAATGGTCGCCCTCGGTGTGGGATGCTTTAATAAACCCCTCGGGCTTTGCCCTCGGGGTTTATGTAGCATCCCACCCCTCAGGAAACCATCAATTTCTCATTAAGCACACTTTCCCATACATTATTGTATATATTATTGTTTATAGGCTAGTTAGCTAGTGACTGGCATTAATAGAAACAATATAGGGAGAAGATAGCTAGAGGCTAGGTGAGCCAAAAAAGAGATAAGAAGCAGGGGTCTGGGTGGGAGACTAAGGCAAGCCTAAGCCATGAATGAACAACTGATTAATTTCTGAGGAAAATGTAAAGAATCCTTGCTGTAAAGCTAGCTAGTGATATGTATTGCAACCTCAGATCAGAGTTAGAGGACAGTATATATTTTTTAATTGTTGTAATTTAGTAGCATGCAGTATTATGCAGCAGTCAAAGTATTCCCCCCACCCACCACCTGTAGGGCAAATGTGGGGGATTACTTGGGGGTGCCAGCATCTTCCCTGCCACAGGAAGTAGTGATTTGATGCTGTTTCACTGCCCCATCCCTCAGGCATTTTTCCTGTGAGTGCATTTTAGATGGTTTTTTTTTGTAGAGGATTCAGAACAAGGCTAGTCCCCACAGGATGGGGCATTTGAGCAGTTTAGGACCTGGGGCCAGTCATTTGTGAATCCTCCAATATTCCCCAAGGTTAGGGGGACAGGGGTTTACTTTGACTGCTGCATTACCTCTAGTATTCATGAAGGGGCCTACATTACTGAGCTCTCTTGAAGTACAGTTCTGCAGAAACTGTACAGCCTTTTCTTCTGGTGGAGGACAGACTCATGCCTCCATACCATCTCCCTACAAAGTATCATGGGAAAGGGTTTCTGTTAAAATCACAGATGCAATGTAAACACTATGTAATAATTATTTTTAAGAGTATTAATTTAAATTTAAATTTCATTCTGTATTGGGGACGCTTTGCTAACAATTTAAAAAAAATTGTGATTAAGTTATGCTTCACAATGGACTCAGATAGGAGTGGGAGGCTTTCTGTACAATTTTTGCTGTATGTAATCCTTACAGTGGTTTTGAATAAACCCTTATGGAAACTAAAGAAACAAAAACTAGTTACTATGTTGTGCTATATGTGTGTTTGTGGGTTCAGGTTGTGCTTGACTGTACTACCGGGTCAATACGTCACACAGAATACTGCACGTGGAATACATTGTGCAGTGCACTAGCGTGATAGAGTGACACAACCTCACATGCATGGTTATATACCCTATCGCGCATGGGTGGGGGGGGGGGGAGGAGTTAGGTGGATGTGAAGACTTCCATTCTGGAAGTGGTCCACCGAGCTGCTGCCGTGGCTCAGTGGGATGAGCCATAACAGCACAAAAGGTTGCTCTGCATCTGTGAACCAGGGTTTGAATCCTGATCCCAGACTTTTTGGAAACCGCATTGCGTGGTTTCTTATTTTTTCTACCCCTGTGTTGTTTCTCATCATCCCCGTGTTGAACCCCCAGTTGATTATTTTAATGGAGGGGTTCAGGGACAGAGCCCCCACAGATAACAAAACAAACACAAGTTGTTGTCATCGAAATGCTTTTCAGCAGTTAGTTTCTATGGCAGCAATGTTTTCGCTATATTCACAGCATGGTACACTGTTGCGCGGTAGTGACCTGTGACATTATGACCCTGTGCCCTTGACTGTTCACTTAATTTTATTGAGCATTTTGTGGAGGGCTATAGACTATGCTACAGTATTTACTCTGTATGTATATGTATATTTTGATCAGTTTGCTTCAGTTGTGAGTCTCTGCACCCCTCCTCACCCCCATTTTTTTGGTTTTTTAACTTAGAGGCTGTGGGAAGGGGGACAAAGTCCCCCAAATGAAATAAATTGATAACACACCTTGACTATTCCAACTAATCCTAAGTAGCATAAGTAGCACAGTGTACTGGCTTGGCTCTAATGTTATTTAGTTGGTGTGCTGACCTGATAATCATGGCCCTGTGAAAAGACAGACCTTCACTTGAGGCTGCTTGCTTGATTGCTGTGGGCTTGCACCTGAATGAGCAATGTATTTTAACTCAACTGTAACTTTAAAAAAGACAACAGCGGCAGGTTAAGAGACAAAAGGGTAGGATTATGAAAGATTATTTATGCATCTTGCTGAAAGCTATGGTAAATTCTTCTAATTGTCAACATAATTTATTGTGTCCACTGTAGATCTATATTTTTTTCTTCTTTCATTGCTTATTATGCAGTTGCAATGGGCTTGTTGTACACTAGTACTGTAGCCTGTATGGGGCTTGTTGTACACTAGTACTGTAGCCTGCATGAGCATAGCTGTTTTTGTCACTGACATTTGCAAAGTTATTACATAACTATAATCATGGTAATTTCAAACCTCTGGGGAGGGTGACTGTGTGAAAGCTGAATCTGGAGTGTAATATGTAAGTATATAGACTGCAGGTGCATTTTGGGCCATATAAATCTGTATTTCCAATTTGGGGGAGGAGGGTTAGTCCAGTGGCAGTCTATGAAACATAGATTTGTAAGTTTGCTATTACAGGAGAAGATGGAAGGTTTGATACCTTTTAATGGACCAACAAGTGTCTTGTACAAAGATGGAATTATACACAAGCTTTTGGGGCCACACAAGTCCCTTCTTCAGGTGAGTAGCAAAACTGAGCAACATAAGCAGTATTTATATCCACTGTGGATCAATTAAAAATCAGGAAGTAAAGTAGAAAGGTGATTAAGGAGAGTAGAGATGAAAGTCTAAGATGCAAAATAAAAATGTGAGAAGAAATGGGGAAGTGGGCTAAGTAGGAACAGGTCAGTAGAAGATGAAAGGAAGCTAAAGGGAAGACAAAAGCACACAGATAGGATCTGAGACCAGAGGCTGGCTGTAAGAGTAGAACAGGAAATGCCTAAGAGATGTAAGAAAATCAAGAAATTAGGATACGCCTCCCACCATGAACCAACTCTGACTCAGAGTTGGTTATTTAGAGATGGGGGGAGCTCAGGGGACAAAACTCCCCACAAAAAAGCACTTTGTCCTGACAGGAACAATGCTGACAGTCAGCATTGTTCCCTTTGCTGTTGGGGGTTTCAACAACATCATTGTTGATGTGTTGTCATGGAAGCCCCAGGAACACCCCTCCAGTTTCATATTGTGCCTCCTAGTCTTTGAACATCTTTTTCTTTCAAAGATGGTACCCACCTGAACTCTGTTTTTCCCCATGAGATATTTAAAAGTTTCAATCATGTCTCCTCTTTCCTTCCTGTCTTTCAGTGAGTACATATTTAAGTCCCTCAGTCTGTCTTTATGTGGTTTAATATGCAGACCTCCCACCATTTTGGTTGCCCTCCTTTGTACTGCCTCCATCCTGTTTATGTCCTTTTGAATATGGGGTCTCCAAAACTGGATGCAGTACTCGAGGTGAAGCCTCACCAATGATCTATAAACATAGAGGTTGACGGCAGACAAGGACCCCAAGGCCCATCCAGTCTGCCAATCTCTTTTTCTACCCTATAAATGTGCCATCGGCCTTTGCTCTGTCAGTGGTCTATCTATTCATACTCATCTGTATTGCTCCCTTATGCCTATTCCATGCCTGTTTGAAGCCCTGCACTGTATTCATAGCCACCACTTCCTGAGGTGGGCCATTCCATACATCCACCACTCTTTCTGTGAAAAAGAATTTCCTCACATTCCCCCTTAATCAGCCTCCCTCTAATCTCATGCTGTGTCCTCTTGTCCTGCTATTTTTCTTATTTGTAAACATGTTAGACTCTTTCACCTTGTTAATGCCTTTAAGGTGCTTGAATGTTTCGATCATATCACCTCTCTCCCACCTTTGCTCAAGGGTATACATATTGAGCTCCATTAATCTGTCCTCATATGTCTTCTGACGCAGTCCCTGTACCATTTTGGTTGCCCTTCTCTGGACTGCCTCAATTTGTTTAATGTCCTTGTGAAGCTGTGGTCTCCAGTACTGCATGCATTACTCCAGATGGGGCCTAACCAGTGTCTTGTAAAGAGGGATTATTACCTCCCTCTTAAGACTTATGATACTTCTACCAATACACCCTAACATCTCCCTAGCCTTACCTACTGCTTTAGAGGTCTGCTTTGATGATTTCAGATCATCGGTGATGATGATGCCCAAGTCTCTTTCTTCCTTTGTGATTGCCAGAAACTCCCCTCCCAACCTATAGGTGGCTTCAGGGTTCCCATCTATACAGTGGGATACAGTAATTACTTCCTTTCTTCTGCTGGTGATTCCCCACCTCTGCAGCCTAGCATCCTGCATGCCTTTCTGCTGCCTTGTCACATTGTGTTTTCATCTTCAGGTCATCTGAGATGATGACTCCCAGGTTTCATTCCTGCTAGTAGCCTACAATTTCCTCTCCCCCTAGGTGATTAACTGCTCCTGGGTTTTTGTGCTCATATCCACTACCTTGCATTTCTTAGCATTGAAACCAAACTGCCAATCTTTCAACCAGTCATTCAATCTTTTTAGGTCTCTGTTCATTCTTTCAAACCCATCGGTCATGTCCACCCTGTTGCAGAGTTTTGTGTCATCTGTGAACAGGCATACTTTCCCTTCCAGACCCTCAGCAATGTCACTGATGAAGACATTGATGAGGACTGGGCCTAGTACAGACCCCTGGGGAACTCCACTGGTCACTCTGCCCACTGTTGAATGTGTACCATTCACTGCCACCCTATGAGTTCTATTTTCTAGCCAACTTTCCACCGATCTCACCACCTTCCTCTTGACTCCCAGGTTCTCCAGTTTGTTTATCAGCCTTCTATGTGGAACCATATGAAATGCTTTGCTAAAATCTAGCTGTGCTACATGCACATCCCCCCAATCCACAACCCAGGTAACCCAGTCAAAGAATTATATGAGGTTCATCTGGCATGACTTCCCCTCTGTGAGCACATGCTATCTTGTGTCTTGCAGCCCATTGGTTGTGAGGTGTTCCACTATCCTTTCTTTCATCAGTTTTCCCATCAGTTTGCATGCTATGGAGGTTAGGCTGACTGGCCTATAGTTACCCACCTCTTCCTTGTTTCCATTTTTGTGTAGTGGGACCACATCAGTGATTCTCCAGTCCTCTGGTACCTTCACTGTTTCCAAAGGCAGGCTAAACACAGCTTCTAGTAGTGCAGCCAGCACCTCACTTAGTTTCATCAATATCCTAGGGTGTATTCCATCTGGTCCCATCACTTTATTAAATTTTGTTATTGTTAGTTCTCCAAGGATCCTTTCCTCTGAGAAGGGACTGGTGTCCACCTCCTTCACCTGTGTGTCTCTCTACTTTAATGTTGCCACCTTACCTGCTTCTGGTATCCAATGAGTATAGTGACTGAATATGGGCGGCTGTCAAAATGGTGACTCATATTCAGCACTATTCTCATGGGCTACCCTGCAAGGGTAGTGACCCTACACGCAGGTGAGTGTAGGGAATGGCTACTGGAAGGGAAAGAAAATGAGGGGAAGGGGAGGAATAGGGATGGGGTTTCTAGGGGAGTGGTGTACCTTCTGCTGCTGAGTTAGCCATGTGGCATGGCGGTGTGGGTGGCTAGCTCTTGCTCAGTAGGTATTGGGTTTGGGACTGGGGACTGGGTGGGTAGACATTTTGCTGCTTCCTGCAGCTGCAGGATTTCATCTTTTTTTAATCTGTACTGTGCCCCCTCCCTAGCATGCACCCCACTGGAGTTGAGAATCTGAAATCAGGGGGGTGCGGGGGGGCAAAGCCTCCATAGGGGTGTGGGAGTACAGCACCCCCGCAAAAACACTTATTTTTGTTGCTGAGTGTCAGGTTGCCAGCAAGTGCATATTGCCAATTTGCTTTTCAGTGATATACAGTCACCATAATAGTGATTGTTATTTTGCGATCGCTATTATGACAGGGACCCCCTGCTTCCTACTCAGTGAATATTGAACAAAAGTAATTATTTATTATGTCTGCCTTGAGGTGATCTTCCTCCATCCAACCCCCTTCCCCAGTTTTCATCCTAACTATACCACCTCTAGTTTTCTTTTTTCACTTATATATCTGTATAGATTTACAGATCTAAGCTCCTACACCACACAATGGACTAAATGGCTATTTTTGTGTCGTAAAATATTGCTCAACTATATCATGATAACTGCAAATGTTATTCCTTCGTTCATGATGGGGGTTAGTCAACTGTGAAATTTTGATATGTACAATCTTTTGAATGAGAATTGCATTTCTGATGTATATATTTAGCAGTGGCACCATTTAAAGGTGCTATGTGTGTCATGTTGTGGCCTACAAGAGGAACAACTCTCACTCTAAGACCCTGTGGATGGATTGGTGAGCAGTTGTGAAAAGCAGTGCTGCTACGTCACAGCCCTCCATGATGGTCACTGTTTAAAATAAAACTGTTAACATACAGTGTGAAAACGGTTATGACAGGTCACTAGTTTCCTTGTACCTAGGAGGAGAGGAATACGTTTTTTAAGCTGTAGATATCACATACTTCATTTTTCCTATCAGTTCAGTTCAACTTTTATTGTATGATAAGTTATGTCATTACAAAATACATTAAAATCATTCTACAGTACAAAATGAATACATCATAAGTATAGTATTACACCCATTATAACCACTTATTGTGGTAGCATACGTTTCTTGCTGGGTTTAAATGGTCATTGGTATCTTGTTTGAAACCACAGCACACATTCTTCTATTGGTTCTCAGGGGACCTTCTTATTCTTTGTTTTCTAGATACAGTTTCTGTATTCCTACAATTTTGAGAAATGAGGCAATGCTTTCAGGTAATTTTACCGAGTTACAATTTAACAAGTGCTGCGTTGTTTTCTGGATTCGAATTTGGTTGATTTAAAAAGTCCTTTGGGTATCGTTCTCTATATTTTTGTATAATAGACAAATAGCTATTAAGTGGATAATACCATCTTCTCCCTGTCTGCAGTGGCATCTGCAACTGAAGCCCAAACTGTTTTTTGTTTTTTTTTGTTAATAATATATTTGAAGCATTCACTTTTATAATACTCAAACCTGCATTTGGTAAATAATCTTCAATGAGATGGGTGTTTTAGAAGTATTAAATGACTTTCTAGTTTAAACTCATGTTTGTTTTTAGTCAGCCACTGGCTCATTTTATATTGTGAGCACTTTTGCAACTCCCTCTGGTGGAATATGTCTCTAATTCTATTTTTAACAATTATTTGAATTTCACCGTATGGTTTTCTAAGTATATCAGGAATGCATTGGAGCAAGCCGTATGGCTTAATCAAATTTTCAGCCACCTTAATCATGGGGAAGATGAATTGGTTATCTTGGTGTTTTAGTTCTTCTTCTAAACAATTGCATGATAGTCTAAATTCTTGCATATATTAAACTTTTAACCAGCGTAGGATTATTTTTTCCCTGGATGAGATGCTCCAGAGGGAGCTGCCCAGCTCTTCCCACGATGGTGCTGAGGGGACACATTTTTCCTATCATCACTGATGTACTGTGTGGGTAGGATATTCAAAGGGGTTGCACATGGTGCAACAGGGTTGTGCACCAATGCACCCTGGTGCGATATTCAAAGGGGCAGGTTGCACAGAGCAACCCCTGATGTGCCAGGGCACACCAGTAATGTATGCAGCACAAATGCAGGGGGCATGCCCATGCACATGCGGCATATCCTGATATTCAGCCTGGGATGTGCAGTGCATATCCTGGCACATACCTGCCTTGCGCTGCTCAGGGGGGATGCAATGTTGAGCCTGGCGAAACCAGGAGCAAGTCCTGGCCACCCACAGGCAAGCTGCCATATTGCAAGGTGCAACATGGCAGCTGCTTGCTGTAGGTGGCCACCTGACCACCCAGGACACAGTCCACATGCCCCCTGCCCATGGGGCAATGTGCCCCCCGCCCGATTGTGGGCAGATGTCAACCATATCCCTGGTGGTCCAGTGGACCAATCCCCTTCGCCCAATCATGGGCGTGAGTATATATAAGCCCTGGTGGTCCAGTGGACTGATCCCCAGTGCCCAATTGTGGGCATAGGTTAGAAAACCCTGGTGGTTCAGTGGATCACTATCCAATGTCCGATCATGGGCGGTGGTGAAAACCTTCCCTGGTGGTCCCGTGGACCGCTGTCCAATGCCCAGTCATGGGCAGTGGTGACATCCATCCCTGGTGGTTGGTAGCCCCCCTCCCCACCTGCCCACTCCAGTCCCCCGCATCCCCCTTCTGTCAGCGGCGAGGTGGCAGCTCCCCCACCTGTAAGCCACACAGTATTCACAATTCAGGACTGTGTAGTACAGTATGGTCTGCACAACCATTGGCCCATGCAGTGGACCAATAGGTATACAGTCCTGCCATACACTGTCCATCGGTGGGCAGCCAGGCAGCTTGTGGGCGGGGAGCTGCCACCTGCCACTGACAGGGGGGGTGCAGGGTGGTGGGGGACTCAGTGGGCAAGTGGGGAGGGGAGTTACCACTGGACCACCAAGGATGGATGTCACCACTGCCCATGATCGGGCACTGGATAGCGGTCCACTGGACCACCAGGGAAAGTTTTCACTACTGCTCACAAACAGGCAATGATTACTGGTCCACTGGACCACCAGGATTTTCTAACCTACACCCGTGATTGGACACCGGGGATCGGTCCACTAGACCACCAGGGCTTATAAATATTCATGCCCATGATCGGGTAAAGGGGATCAGTCCACTGGACCACCAGGGAATATTTCTACACATGCCCATGATCGGGCATATGGGAGCAGCACATGCCAAAGGGCAATAGGGCATCGGTCCCCGATAGCTGCAGCCTGGCAGGCTGCCAAGCACAAGTCACTGGGGATCAGCACACCACATACAAATGGGGCCATAATGACATGCAAATGGCCCCATTTGTACCTTGCATGCCTAATGACCTCATTTGCATGCCCACTGCTGAATATTGTTGTTGCTGTGCCTAGCACAACCACACTTGCACTGGTGAAGCTCCCTGCTCCCCTGCCATCACTTTTGCTGGTGTGGTGCCACTGCACTCTGTGCAGTGCGTGTGTCCTCAGTGCCATATTCAATGGTGCTGAGCCATGGCACAGCACCATTGAATATCACCTGGTACATGCCCTGGCTCATCTCAGTTGTGCTTTGCCCAGGCTTGCACCCCTGCCTGGTGCAGTCTGAATATCCCACCCTATGAATTTAGGATGACCTCAGTGATTCATAGAAACAAAGAATTTCTCAGCAGAACAGGACTGGTTGGCACACCCAGTCTGCTCAGATTGATGTTCCCTGCCTAACCTGTCTCTAATTTCTGGCAGTGTTAAAGCAACCCAGCCTGTCATGAGAGGTGGTAAGTGCCACCTACTTAAGGGAGTATCCCTGACCTAAAATAAATTCTATTTTTCTCAAATTCTTCCTGTAATAAGAAATGGATTGTGGAAATGTATTTTCTGAAGAAGTCTGTAGAGATATCAACATAACTCCAAGCAAGAAACTCAAGAGGAATGCAATATTTCAAAACTCCTGGAAGACATCCTTTGAATGGGTAGCAGACAGCAGGAGAGGATCCCTCTATGCCTTTTGCAAAACATGCTATACTGGCATCAGTGTGAGCCATGGTGGAAGGCATGATGTACAGTGTCACAAAGCTTCACAAAAAAAAAAAAAAGATCACCTGTGGCCCAGAAAAATCAGCATGCATTGCCCTCAATGTCCTTGGGCCAAAATATCAAGAGGATGCAGCTGCTCAGAGTCGCCAGTTCCCATTTTGCTTACACATTAATCAGAGTACTGATATGGGTGATGAAAAACTGATGGTTATCCTAATTGGTTTCTATGACATGCAGATGGGAACTAATGTTATCCACTTTCTGGATATGTGTGTCTGGGACTGGGCAGTCAATGTTTGAGACTGTAATGAAAACCCTGAAACAGATTAGTATCCCACTGCAAAACCTTGCTGCTTTCTCCTGGGACAATGCTTCTGCAATCATTGCTATACATAACTCTGTGTTTTCACGACTAAAACAGGTCAACTCAAATACAGTAAACATGTGATGCCATTGTCAGCTAGAAACATAGAAACATAGAATTTGACAGCAGATAAGGACCACCTTGCCCACTTAGTCTGCCCATTTCCCTACCTACTTAAACTCCAAATCCAAACTGATCTGCAGCTTATCTTCTCTTTCTTACCACTAGGGTTGCCTTGAGACATTTGTTCCAAATCAAGAGTCAAAGCACTATCATCACCTGTGGAGGAGCTAATTTTGGACATTTATTGTCACTTCTCATCAAGCTCACAGTGGCAACAACAATTGAAGGAGTCTGGCATTTTTGTGGACACTGACCCCTTAAAGATTATCTAACATGCACCTACAAGATGGCACAGCTTGAGCAAAGTGGTTAAGTGAATGCTAGACATGGGGCCAGCTCTACTCTCCAAATTTATGTCCTTTGAGCCCAGAGGTGCCAAAGTGCAACTGATTGCTGAGCGCCTGAGCAGCCATGAAATTAAAAAAATTACTTTTCTGTTTGTCAAATATGCAGTGGAATCACCGCCAGTTTAACAGAAAGCTATAAAGCACAGAGAGCCAGCTGATGAATCTCATGGGGACATTTGCAAAATCATTCAGCTGTATGCAGGCAGACTTCTCCAACCTGAGGTGGCAGTCAGCTTGTTCATTGAAAGTAATGCTGACTTTCTGGAGAACACTGAAAGTTTCCTTCCACTTCAGGAAACCTGTGTTGGATCAGAAGAACAAGATTACATCAAGAAAAATGAAGACAGTGCTCTGTGTACTTCTCCTGAGTTAAATATCTACAGGAAGGCAAGGGCCTTCTAATCCACTGTCCTTAAAGAGAGGTTGATAAAGTTTCCTCTAAAGAATAAGTTATTAGAAAATGTGGCCACACTTCTAAACCCATGCTTAAAGCTGAAGTCTGGAACAGCAGTAGTCGACTTGGGAAGGCAGCTTGGCATTTGCAATTTATCCGCTGAATGTGACAAACTGCTGGATGAATTTGGCACACACCAGTTTGCAGAGACATTACCTGAATGACACCAGCCACCATTTGCCTCCAATTCTTCTATTCTTCAGAACTGGGGGAAAGTGCTTTTCCAGGTGAATGGAGTGGGATGTGAGTGAAGTATACCACTGTTCAGATGACTCATGGATACGGTCCTATGCCTTCCACACTCAAATGCTGAGCCAGAGCATACATTCAGCATGGTGAGGAAGATCCAAACTGAACTTAGGCAATCCATGTACATAAAGACCTTGAATTCCTTAATTATTATAAAGATGAATGAAGACAGGGAATGTTTTGAGGTACAGCATGCCAAGGATGTCCTGAAGGAAGCAAAGAAGGCAAAACTGTTGTACAACAGACACCATCCCACCTCAAAATGAAGACTATCTTTACATTAATAAAGACAAGAGGCATACATCTTTTTAACATTTATTGCAAATAAAATAACAGAAAGACTGCATTTACATTAATAAAGAAAAGAAGTAGTCATCTTTTTAAACTTTATTGCAAATAAAATAACAGAAAGATTCCAAACATTACCTTTTTTATTTTGCTTTTTGGTAACAAGCAATGGTGTAGCATGGCAGCATGATACTGCCACACAGTGTAAAATATGGTGTCCCTGATTTTGGTCATTGTTCCTGACGTTTTGGGGGAGTGTCCCTGATTTTGGTCCTAGCAGGTTGAGAGATATGAGTGAAAACATTAAAGGGCATCACTTGTCCCCGAAGCAGATAACTAGTGGAGTTCCTCAAGGGTCAGTATTGGGACCAATCATATTCACATTATATATATATTTTTTTAAATAATAATTAGTTTATTGTTGATTGGTTAAAGAACAATTACAACATTACAAACACATCACAGAAATAGATCTCCAGAAGATACACAGGTGGTACATTTTGAGGTACTTATCACAGGATAAATCTTATTGTCCAAGGTAGAGATGTGCAAAATTGGAAAATTTTGGCTAACGAAATATTTTGTGTAATTTCCACACTACACAAAATTTTTTGCCTAGGCGCGTAAGGTGAAATTTCACTAAATTACACTGAACTTTGCCAATGTGTCTCAATTTTGCTGGGGAAATTGCAATGCATTGTGGGTAAATAGCTGAAATATCACATGCAGGCAGTTTCCTGCACAGCATATTGTCTGTTGAGTCAAAGGGCAGTTCAGTGTGATGTACCACAGCCAATAAACCCTTCAAAAACCTCTTTATTTGTGATTTTTTGAGAGTTAATTGCTCCGAAAATCTCATTTTAGTTCGTAGTGCAGCTAGTGAACCTTTTTTTTTTTTCTGTTTTGGCATCTTTGGATATTACTTAGTTAAACTTAGGCAGTGTTTTCAGTTTTGTCTGTGTCTGTGTCTGTGAGGGAGTTGAGTGGGGGATGGTTGACCATGTGGTGTGTGCGTGTATGTGAAAGCAGAGCAGGCTAGTTCCTAATATTTGACAAATTTCTCACAAGTTGTGAGTGAGTTTCTGTAATTTCTTTTAAGTCTTAATATTTTTGTTGAAGTGCTACTTATTTGTTATATTTTTCTTAGATATTGACTCTCTCTTGGGTAACTTTATCTGAACAGTTACTCATTCTGATTAGTTCTGTTCCTGTTTCCCTTTGCTTAATCACTTATGTGCTTTATTTTTGTATTGGAAGTATTCGTGTACATTGACCACTTTACTTGTCCATATCCAGGTATACTGTATTGTTGAATTGCTCACAGAAATTAAAATTGTGATCTAGCCTCTGCATTATAGCATTCCTGTTTTTTTAGTTAATTTACTTGTCATAATAACCCTTTCCTCCCTGTTATACCACTGGTGTTTACTACCTAACCCTACTATATAAACAAGTTCTAGTCAGAGCTGATAGGGCTGTGAAGAGCTACCAAATGACCAATTTTATTTTCTTGTTGGTACCGTATAGTGCTGTTTGGTCACAATCATCAAAAACTGGCATGCTGCTAATTCAGTACTCTTGAATTTATTTTGTCAGAGTACATACTAGTGTGTGTGTGTGTGTGTGTGTGTGTGCGCACGCGCAAGTGCGGACACCCATAGGAATGAGATAGTTCACAGACTGCAGCTGTACTGTCTGTAATCTGACACTGTAGTCTGACTTTCAGAGGTTCAGTAAATTCCAGACAACATATAATGAGTTAACTTCTAGGTTGCTGAAAGAAATAGAATAAGTCTATTAGACTGAGCTGGACAGAGCTGGACAGATGATAGAAACAGCAGTTTAAAAAGCTTTTATTTATTTGTTAATATCCTGAGAAGTTCTGAAGTACAATACAGTAGCATCCCCCTTCCCTTCAGATGCCTTTAACATAGAGCAGCAAATAGCAAATATCAGAGGGGGAGTGCATTATTTTGCAGCTGTGGCAGAATACTTCCAAATGTCCAAAAGAGGCAGTTCCAGGATCAGTCATTTTAGAGCTACAATCTGATCCCAATAGTGCTGTCGGCTCTGTCCACAGCCCTAAAAACTACACAGTTTTCAAGAAAGTGGTGGTCCCTGCATGACTTTTTGTCTGAATGTACTGTAACATTTTTTTGGAAACATTTCTGGACTTGTGTGGCATGTTAGGCAGTGGCACCACCATGGTTAGGCCTGAAAACCATTTGAAATGGTGCAGAAAACAGCAGATTTGGGCTCTGATGGTAGATGTGAACCATGTAACTGCATATCTGAAACATGGTTTCTATCTGAATGCACTGTAACATTTTTGGGGAAATATTTCTGGACTTCTGAGTCATGATAGGGAGTGGCAACACCCTAATTAGGCCTTAAACCATTGGTAAACAGTGGTCCAAACATCATGTTTGGGTCCAGGTGGAAGGCGTGCAACATATTATCGTATGACAGTGACCTTATTTCAGTCTGAATTTACTGTAACATATTTTGAGAAACATTCTGGGACTTGTGGGGCATATTAGGCAGTGGCACCACCAAGATTAGGCCTGAAAACCATTTGAAATGGTGCAGAAACAGCAGATTTGTGTTCTGGTGGTGGATGTGAACCATGTAACTGCATGTCTGACACCGGATTTATGTCTGAATTTACTGTAACACTTTCTGGGAAACATTTTGGGAATTCTGGCCTTATGGGGCATGTTGTCAGTGCTGGCACCAGCTGTGTCGCATCTTCGTAATGTTGCACACAATAATACGTGATGCAACATCACATAGCATTGTGAAACAATTTTTTAATAGGCACAATACTTGACATTTGTGGATAGAAGGAGGAAACATGTTAAAGAGCAGGTGACGCCTTCAACATAACTTTACAAAACATAACACTGACCAACAATTCAGTTGCATCCACCATATATGGAGTTTGCAAAGGAAAGGCCGGCACCAGTTGAAGGCTATGTGCTGTTAAGGCCCTGTACACAGAGTCTGTATTTTTTTAATTCAAATACCTTGTGTGAGTTGCTTTGACTGAAAGTAAAAAGTAATCATCACAAGCACATATCCATAAAGTGCTCTTTCTTTATTACAGTGTGGCATGCAGCAATGTAAAAAATGCTCCCATATAACTAAGATAAAAACACCTGCTCCCTCAAGACACTGTACTTCATGATACATATAAGGAATGATGGTGCCTTGGGGAAGTGGGCATTTTTAACTTGATTATATGGAAGCATTTTTTAAATTGTTTACTTGCCACACTAGAGAATTGAATAAAGAATGAGCACCTTATGGACATGTGCTGTGGTGAGTACATCTAACTTTGAGTTGAAGCAACTCACACAAGGTATTTGAATTCCAAAAATATATGCACTAATCTGTGCACAAGACCCAAATGGCCAACAGCCTTTGGCAGGAGCCAGCATTCCATTTGCAAACTCAATATATAGGGAATGCAACTGCATTATACATCATTATTTTGTCAAAGCAGCAAGGACTTTTAACTGATCCAGTCACACCTCCCTCCTGCTCACCCCTTCAGTGTTTACACCTGCACTGCTTCTCACAGCTGCACTTGATGATGCCGCCACCTCCTGCAATTTGAGGTCCCATTGCAGTGGGTGGTGGTGGACCATGTGTCTATGCTGGCTGGTTGTCCCCAAGTGGGATCCACACTTTCCTCGATGAACTTCCTGCCCTTAACAGCCCACAGCCTCCATTCCAAGACTAACTAGAGCCTGTGTGACTGGCTGTTTGTGTTTGTCTCTGTCAGTAGTTTAGTTTTTGTGGTTTTTCATGTGTTTCTGCTTGGAGGAACTGGACCATTCTTGGACATAACATCTATGAACATTTCCTGGACTAAGAAACTGCAAAACATCACCAGCAGGTATTGGCATTCTCATCATTAAATCAACTTTTTTGGAAGCCATCAAAAGCAAAAGTAAGGTCAGTAATTCTGTTATACAAGCTCTGAGTTGTGAAGTGCTGCATTGAATCCACATTTCTGTCTGACTTGTTCTTAAAGGGTGTGTGCTTGTCTTTGAGGTCTATTCTCAACTATTTTGGAGAACAAAGGGAAGATAATAACAAAGGATTTTTACTTCCTGGATATGCCCCAGGCCAATGTTCATCACCTTCAGGAATTTAATACAGTTTGGGTCTTTGATCTACAGTAAAAACAGTCTTCTGGTCCTCAGTAGCTCACCATGAGTCACTCTGGAACACTCACCCTTGCTACAGTAAACATTTGCCGTCTCCTGCCAAAACTTGATGCCCTGAAAATATTTGTAAATCAGCACAAGCCCAGACATCCTTGCAGTTGTTGAAACCTGGCTGTCACCTGAACTCTCGGACATGGCTATTACCCTGCCAGGGTACAACATTTTCTGACTTGACAGAATTGCTAAAAGAGGTGGTGGCTGTGCCTTATATCTCAAAGACATTCTCCAAGGCCATCCTCTAAAAACATCTGTCTCTGACTCTTTTTCCCAGATTCTCAATGTCAAAGTTCTACTAGGGGCCCACAATAAAGCCCTGTCAATTGCCACAGTTTACACCCCCCCAAAGAACAGGGAAAAGGCCTCAACGCAGTCCTTGACCTCATCTGATCCCAACCACCTAACTCTGGGACAATCCTCATAGGCTACTTCAATATCAACTGGCTTGCTCCAGAATCAGGGGGCTTCATAGATGCCATCTTCTCAGGAAACCTTGCTCAACTGGTTGCCTCCCCCACTAGGCAAAATTATAAAACAGGCAAATGTACTCTCCTAGACTGGATACTGACCAGTCACCCATCTCGCATCTCAAACATCTCTGTCCTTCCTGACACTCTAAGCAACCATTCCCCTGTAATCTGCATCTGGACAAATTTACCACGACCCCCTCCCAATTTAATCAACAGCAAAGTCCTTCCACATGGGCAGTTGAAACACCTAAAATCCCACCTTAGACTGCAAGATTGGTCCCCAATCTTCCATGCTCCGGATGTCAATGCTGACCTTGACCACTTCATCAAAACCTTTAATGCTGCCTGTGACTCTCATGCCCCTTTCAAAAAGCAGAAAGTCAAAGGCCTGTGCAACCTCTGGCTCTCCTCTGAACTACTAGCATAACTAAAATCCAGGGACCATCTCTGGGTATGGGCTCGGGGAAACAAAAGCAAATTGACATACAGAATTTCAAATAAGTTTGTAATAACTGCACAAAATTAGTCTGCCAGCAGAAAAGTACCTACCAACCAACATTAACAGGAAAAAATCCCAGACAGGAGAACTTCAGGGATGACGGGGCCATGGGGCTGCAGATAATGCCCCAGGCACTGACTCCTCTGGTTGCTCACGAGGGGGCATGGTCTCCTGCTGCCTGGGCAGAGGAACAGTATCCTTCTGGTGCTGGGGAGGGGGGCACTGTCTCCAACTGCTGCTGCTACAGTGGAGGGGCCATGGTCTCCTCTTGCTGCTGGGGAAGGGGCACAGTTTGCTGCTTGGTGCTGGTGCTGGAGCAAAAAGCCACCTGCTGTGGCATTTCATTTGTGATGGTTACCTGAAACACATATACAGGTGCCCCAATGTCTTCACCCTTCTCCATTATGTCCACAATCCACAAACACCACCAGTTCAAAGAAAACAAAAAAAAGGAAAACAGAGACTCAGAGAGAGCCGGGGGGGAATCACACACACACAATCACACACACCACACACATGCACAAGCACACAAACACAATCACCAGGTACTAAAATATGAACTATGACAAAGACAAACAAGAAAAAGTTAGAAAAAATAGCACAAATTAAGCAATTTAGGTATAAAAGTGCACTCTGCAGTTGCAGGGAATATAAATGCTGCCTGCTTCCTTGAGCTATATAGCACAGGAACTGAACCACTCACTTCCTGCCTGTTTAGACTCAACCATGTGACCGCCAGCAGAATGAAAATCCAAATTTCACCTAATTTTGCCTCAGATGTGCAGGTGAAATCATCGGTGAAAGAAATTTCGCTAAAAGGCCTTATTTAGGCAAAATGTTTCACTGGGCAAAACTGGTGATTTAGCCATAATTTTGCTGCATCTCTAGTCCACGGCAGTAAAACTATTGATTAAAATGGAAATTTCAAAGTTAATTCTTAATAGATATATGTTGAAAAACACTTTTATAGTGAGTGGACATCTAATATCAGAACATGACCCTTGCATAGGGGGCCAATATTATCTAATATTTATGGACTCCTTTCAATAGAGAGGCCACAATCAAGGAGAGGTTACTTGATTCTCCCTGGGTGCACTCAATTGTGCTAGCTATCAATATTTCCATACCACCAGCCAACCTCAGGCTAAATCTGAGAGGAAAATCAATGCACAATAATTAGATTCCTTTTAGGGTACCGAGACATCCCTGAACCCACATTTAGAAATCCTATGTTGTCAGTAATACGTTCCCTTTTTTGGTGGAACCCCAAGGTGCACTTCACAGCACATGCTGCTCCATGTTTCTGATGTTACCAGGTATGGGAGGATTTATATGCTGGCTACAATAGGAAATCAAATGTTGGTTTTCCTAGACCATGCCTGTTTCCATTATTCTACACTTTTCTTTCCACATTCAGGCCTCAAGAACCAATTGTTGGAGCCCATTGTGTCTCCCAGTTCCTAGCCCATTACTAAGCCTTTAACAGCTATCTGCAGGATCATGTTATTTGGCATGCCCATTGAGCATGCAAAGCTCTTCTAATTCCACCTTTCTTACTGCAGTTTTTACATTGTTTTCAGCATTTTATACAATTCACTCTGTAATTACCTAATCAAATCACCATATATAAACAATTATAAATCATAAAAATATCAATCAGTAAGAAGTATTGGCAATAAGCTCCTAATAATCAATGCTATAACTCCAATGCATTCTATGATCCATAGATTTTAAACCAGGCATTCAAGGCTCCAGTAAATTAGGAGTCCATTTGTTTTGATGAAGCATCCATGGCCCCAGTAGATCAGGGGTCAGTGGATTAATACATACTGAGTAAAAAGGTGATTTCCAGAGCCTTATTATTCCAGCATTTGGCTCATAAACACTAAAAAGCATTGAGAAGCAATGAAAGAGTCTGTCATTCTTGTATTCATATAAGCCATTCACATTATATCTCCACAAAATTTGCTGTCTCCAAGATTCGGGGTATTCCCTCCAAACAATTGTATGAAAATTATAGTTGTAACAGAAGCCACAGCACATGGAGTCCAGCAATAAAAACAAAATACCATTAAGTTTTGCCCTCGCATAAGTTCCATTGTTTGAAACTTTAACTTAGCATTTAAGGACCAACTTTAACAGAGCAGTCGAGGACACATTTTAAATCATCAAGTGGACTAGGTGATTAGTCAGCTGCTAGCTAAAAATTAGAGAAGAGGTACCTCTAAGGGGAAAATACCTCCATCCAGCCTTCTTTGTCGCTTGAATCAGCGTCTAGAAGTACCTATAAAATCAGTATTAGGCAAAAGCCACAGTTTTCCAACTCTTCTTAAAATGGAGACAAATTTGTAATAAAATATTTCTCTCCATCCCTTCCATCCATTTCTTGATTAACCAAACCATGGCTCTGACTGCTCATTTTCTCTTGCCTGCAGAAATCTGCAATAAAATACAGAAATGCATATCAGCACAGACATTGCTTTGAGTAGGTAACTTTAATATTACCCTCCTTCTACCTTTCATCTTCCACCTGAGGTGGGATGATCTCCATTGCATTTCATCAGCCTGAAGTCTGGCATATCCAGTCTTTTCTCTTTCCCGTGCAACATGGGGAGTCATTGACACCGAACACCAAGCACCAAAAGATGCCAAAAATCAGCAGCCAATCAAAGGACAGGCTTTTCTGTCTCTTACACTTTTTCCTCTTTCCCATTCAACAAACATCAAAACAGAGCACTGAAAGTGCCCAAAATGCAAAAAAACGACACTCAGCCAGCACAACCATTCGACTTTAAGAGGTCATTTTACAGCAGTTTTAAGCACTTTTAAGCTTACTGAAGGGTGAATGTAGCCCCTACTCTTGTTTTAACTGCCATGGTTCTTTAATTTTCCCCTGGACAGCCACCAGAGACAGGCAGAGAGGACATCACTTTAACATCTCATCCACTGCATGCCACCTCAGAAGTTCAGTACCCACTTAGTGCTGCACTACAGTGTCTATACTGCACATTAGCAGAAGTTCCTGATGTCAGACTAGAATTGAAAAACTCTGCAATCTTCTGGCTCTAAAGGCAAGCATGCAACATACTGAGTTACCGACACTGCAAAATACATATAGGAATGCATATATTTGCACATACTGTACATGCATATAAATATACAGTACAAACATATCAGCTCTGGAAAGAAAGAAGATGTCCAGTTAGTCAAGTTCTTTCCCCCACTTACTCCATGGGAATACCCTGTCCCCCTTTCTTTAAGGTACTATATATCTAGTTTAATCTTTCATGTAGAAACAGTGTCAGCAGACACTACTTGTTCTGACAGGCTTTTGTAAGTGTTCATAGTTCATTCTGTAATAATTATAATAATAATAATAAATTTATTTATCAAACGCAATTCATAAATACCAAAGCACTGTACAATCTTGAAACTTTAAAACATTTTAAAACACTCTAAAACTTATTAACACATATCAGTAAATATGCACATCCAAATACCAAGTAAAAAATACCAAATCATAAATCAGGGAAGGCCAGCTGGGGAACAGGTATGTTTTAAGAGCAGTTTTAAAGCTCTCCACTCTCTGGCACTCTCATATCTGATGAGGTAGGGAATTCCACAGGGTAGGAGCAGCAAAAACAAATGCCCAAGCCCCTGAAGTCTTCAAACACATCCAGAGAATCTCTAGTAATCCCTCTTCAGCTGAGCAGAGCGGTCAGAGGGAGCAGTAGGGATGCAGAAGCTCTTGCAAGTAACTCAGACCCAAACCGTGTAGGGCTTTGTAAGTCAACGAACCAACTTTAAAGGTGATCTGCCACTGAACAGGCAGCCAGTGCAGACTGTGCAGCACAGGGGAAATATGGCTGGATTGAGATGACCAAGACAATAACCTGGTCGCCGCATTCTGCACCTGCTGCAAGCGGTGGATATCTACCCCAGGAAACCCTTCATAAAGGGAGTTACAGTAGTCAAGGCACGAGGTCATGAAAGCGTGGACCAATGTTGGAAGATCACCAGATGGAACAAGGTGCTTAATCCTGGTGATGTTCCTGAGGTGGTAAAAAGAGGATTTGACACAGGCTGACACCTGAGAACAAAGTGTCAGCCCATCATCAAAAAACACCCCCAGATTTCACACCTGTTCACAGGTCAGCAGCTGGAAGCTTCCAATCTACAGCCTAGCAGGCCATTCAGCAGCCTACCTCTCTATCCAGTGACCTGGCTCCACCACTAACACCTCTGTCTTGGCAGAGTTTAGCTTTAACCAGCTTGAGTTCATCTAGTCTTGGATTTCTTGGAGACAGTTGGAAAATACTGAGAGTGCACTATCCTGGTCAGGCACAGAAGGCAGGTACAGCTGAGTATCATCTGCATAACACTGAAACCTTAGCCCATACCATCTCACAATGTCTCCTAATGGTAGCATGTACACCGCAAACAACATGGGGACAGCACTGAACCCTGCAGGACCCCACACAACAGGGAGAGAGAGAGTCAGAGGAATAAATTCCCAAAACTACTCTCTGTGACCTGCCAGAAAGGAAAGAATTAAACCATCTGAGGACTGTACCAGACAGACTGCAGATGTACTGCAGGTGATCAAGCAGTACCCCATGGTCCTTGGTGTCAAAAGCTGAAGAGAGATCCAGAAGGACTAAGATGGAGTGACTCTTCTGGTCTCTGGCCATCAGGAGATTATTGAGTACCTGATCCAGAGTGGTCTTAGTACTATGTCTCTTATGAAAACCAGACTGGAGAGGATCATAGATAGCATGGATGGTAAGATGGTTCTCCAACTGTAGCTCAACAACTTTCTCAGTAACCTTCCCTATAAAGGGAAAGTTAGAGATTGGTCTATAATTTACATTGGAATTTGGGTCAAGGGATGGATTCTTGAGAAGGGGGGTTACCACAGCCTCCTTCAAGGAGATGGGAAACTCCCCTGACTCTAGTGAACACCAGACTAACTCTGCCAGAACTGGAACAATCACATTCACACACCCCATTAAAAGGCGAGTGGGGCCCAGATCTAAACTACAGCTAGTTGGTTGTATACTTCGGAGAAGCCGCATGATATACATGTTCTCTGGCCAGTCAAACTCAACCCAACAAAGCAGAGGAGTCACAACTCCACTCTGATAACCAGTAACCCCCAAAAAGTGTGACAGGTGAATCTTCAATCTGATGTCGGCAATCTTATCAGTGAAGAAGCAAGCAAACTCATTGCACTCAATTTTTAAAAAAGCTTTCCAGACTTGTAGACAGGCTGGATTGCACGGTCTGTCTACCATTCAGAATAGCTGAGTTGGTCAGTTCTGCATTGCAGCAATCTCCCTGGACAGGAACTCTGCCTTCTTACAGGAGATTGTTGACTGATAGTCCCTATAATGCTCCGAAAGTCTGAGTCTGTCAGCATCCAGGTTGGACTTATGCCAGGCATGCTCTAACCTTCAACTCACTCTCTTCAACTCCCTCAAGAGCCCATCAAACCAAGGGGCCTGAGGGCAGAGGGTGATCAGGAGAACACAGAAAGGATCAAGGGTATCCAGAGCCCCTACCACTGCTTGATTATAAGCCTGAAGTAGGTTCTTCAGATGCTCATTTGCATACACCATTCCCAATAGGTCCAGTACCACCAGGAGGCCTTCAGGGGTCACACCCCACAAAGAGCGGTATTGGACTATCTCCACAGGGGCAGGCATATGGGGGGAGCCATGAAATTGAACCTTAAGATGTGGTGGTCAGACCATCCAACTGGTTCCACAACCAAGTTGGAGGTCTCCAACCCCAGAAGGAAAACCAGATCCAAGGAATG
This sequence comes from Neoceratodus forsteri, assembly GCA_016271365.2. Classification (NCBI taxonomy): domain Eukaryota; kingdom Metazoa; phylum Chordata; order Ceratodontiformes; family Ceratodontidae; genus Neoceratodus; species Neoceratodus forsteri. The sequence goes on along the minus strand of CM057450.1, from coordinate 1,454,701,332 downwards.
ACCTTGCTTGTGTGTTGCAGAGGTAACTACCTGTGTGAAGCCCAATGAACTTACAAGTCAGAGGAAGTCTTGTCCAAACTGTGAGAGTTCATCATCAACCCAAGTGTTGAAGTCCCCCAGCACCATCAACCTGGGGGACTCCAACACCATGTCAACAATGAAGTCCACAATTCCAGATGCTGGGTGGATGGCAGACAAGCATAATTTTGCACCCCACACCTGCGGCCATGGTATACTCAAAGGATCTGGTATTCTCAACTGGCACATCAACAAGGACCAATTCCCATTTAAAACAAATTGCTACCCCCCGCCCCATGACCCGACCTAACATGGTGTATCACCAAGAAGCTGGCTGAAATCGCTGACTCCAAAATGGGACCAGTATTTTCATCCAGCCAGGTCTTGGTGATGCAAGCCAAATCAGATGACCCAACAAGATCAACCATAATGGATGATTTGTTTTTAATAGATCTGGCATTGCACACCATACAGGTCAGGTGAGAAACAGGAGCAGTTTAAGATGCCTGTCCACTAAACATGGGGCCCTTGGGTATGGGCACTAAACAAGTAGGACCTCGTTCAGTGCTCCATTTTTCCCCAGGGTGTCTTCTGGACCCCACTACCCCAATCAGGCTGCCCGGCTCACCTCCTTCGGGCCCCTGCCCCTGCCCCTTCTCCTCCTACCCACTATACCAAGAGCTCTGCAACAGACATAAACTGCTGCAGAAAGAGGGAGGCAGTTAAATGTGTGGAGGTCATGGATTTCAGAGGGGGAGTAGCGCCTGACAGGGAGAGCCTCCATCAGGCACATATTGCCTTGCAGTGGCCCCCAAATAGGACAGCCCACTAAAAACACAAACCCTTAAATAAATAGCTAATAACCACTAACAAATTACAAAAATCTACAATAAAAGAAACAGTAACAAAAATAAAATAATATAAATCACCAAATAAGACTAAAAACAAAAACAAACTAACGAAATGCAGTTACTATTCTGGGTCTCTCACACCCAGTAAAAAAATAAAGAAGTGTCCAGGATCAACAGTAAACAAAGACACATGATAAATGAATTAAAAGGTAGCAGAAATTTAAGATTTTAAATAATGCAAGTGAGCAGGTTCACTGTAAAAGAATTAAAGTAAAGTAGATCTTCTTGATATTTGCTTTGCATTTGCCTCCTTTCAAAGACATTGAGTGTCCCCTTGTCCTCTCAGCCTTGTACATCCAGAAGATCTGAATTTGGTCTGATGGCACTATCCTTTACAAATATTTGAAAACTGTAATCATGTCACTCTGAGTCTCCTGTGTTCCATAGAGAACAGTCTCATTTCTGTCAGCCAATCCTCATAGTCCATGTTTTCCAAGCCCTCAACTATCTAGGTTGCTCTTAGTCGCATCTTTGAAAACCTGTCAATATCCATCCTCACATAAGGGTACCAGAACTACAGTATACCCTCTACTCAAGATGGGGTCTGGCCAGTGAATCTGTACAAGACTATTACAATGTGTTTGATCTGCTTAGGAAGTTTCTCTTGATGCATACCATGATTTTATTTACTTTGCCAGCTGCTGCCAGCACTGTTGCCCCCATTTAAAGGTGTTTGCTGATCATTACCCCAAGGTTCTTATCCTGTCAACTTTCAGTATTCTCTGTGTTGTTCAGGGAGTACTTTTATTGTATGTTTTTCTGACATAGATGCATTGACCATGCATTATTCAATTTTGAATTTCATCTGCCATGTTTCTGCTCATTTTCTGAGCATATCTGGATCCCTGTGCATTTCATTAGCCTCCTTCTATGATGTAACAACCCTTCCTATTTTGATATCATCAGCATACTTACCAACCCAGCTGCTAATGCCCACTACCAGAACACTTATGAAAATATTAAACAATGTTGGACACAGCACAGTGCCATGCAGTACTAGACTGGTCACTTTTTGCCATGTCAGTGGATTGCCATTTATTATAATTCATTGTTTTCTGTGCTGCAACACATTTCTGATTCATTGTGTTACATGACCAGTAATAGGTTCTCATTGTATCAACTATCCTTTTCCATGACACAGTGTGGATGGCTTTGCTATGGTCTAGGGAAAAAAACATCCAGAGGTTCCCTCTCATCAAGCTCTTTGGTTCCATTATCAAAAGATTAAAAAAAAAAAAAAAGATTGGTCTCACATTTCATTTCATTTGTTTTACCAGGAAAAACTCCACTGAGCAATACTAATTTGCAAAGAGATTCTTCTTAGGGCAAGTAACTGTATAAAAAATGGCATTACAGAAAAAAACAATACAAAGTTTTACATGGAATGTAGACAGTAGATACACTAGAATGTGCTGCAATGCTACACAATAGAAACAAGTGGTAAGAAAATGTCCAGTAACCTAAAAAAGCAATATGTTACAATCAAGGCAAGTGATATAACAACTAAGGTACAATAATGTCTAAAATAATCCATTGATAAGTACATATACTGATGCAGTGAGTTTCTAGCAACAGTCTAACATAATCTTCTCTTCCAGAATCCATACTGGGCCATTGAGTCTAAGTTGTTTTTTTCTGTAACTGTTTAACAATTTTGTTTTTATATTTGATTGCAGCATGAAATGCAAACATATTGGTATAGCTTTAGTGGAGAAAATCAGGATCTGGAGGTGTGTCATGAGTATGAACCAATGGGGTAGCTGGAAATTTGAGTGCAGCCAATGGTGGTTGATCTGGCTGATGATGCAGTTATTCCACTGGAATGTTCATGCTCCAAAAGAGTTTCACCACTCCAGTGGGTATGCTGGGATATACTGTACCATTTAGATGATGCTGTGCATCAATGCCCCCTGTCTGACTCTCTCCCTCCCCACTATACCACTGCCTGTCTCATATTCTTCCAGATCATACCTACCAAGCAGGTTCCACTGAACTCATTGAGAGGTGAGAGATGAGTTAGACTGATGGCACAGTGATTGTTCAGTAACATCTATTCGTATATCAGTCAGAGAGAGAAAGAGAAAGTAAAAACAAATGTGAATGAGTCAAGAGTCACTCAGGATGGACATTAGCAAGTCAGAGACAGGCTAGAGAACAAGTATGGTATGCTCAGCAGGAACACATGAAAGTCAGGGAGTCAGGACACTGAGTGAGAGAGAGAGAGAGCAAGAGAGAGAGGGAGAGAGAGGAAAAGAGTGGCAGGCAGTCAGCAGTGGGGGCTGACAGATTAAAACAACATAATTATGTGGTGGGCTGACGTTTTTTAATATTTTACCTACTTTTTATGTCAAGAGCTTTTTTACCCCAACCCCCTGAACCATATAGGCACCAACTATTAAATCCCTCAGACTGTGTGTTTTCAGTGGATGCTGGCATATGCTGCAAATGCCCATTTCAGGAGGGGATTTGAAAGTTGACACCCATAAGGTGCACGAGAGAGGGCTGTAAATGACCTCATCAGAAAAAAAGTAGGAAAAATATTTTTAAAAAGTAATGAAGAAAAGGAAAAAAAAACATTGACATGAAAGGGCACTATTCATTTCAATAGGGTCAGTGGCTGGAGGAGCAGCAGATCAAAGGACATTGAGAAGCTGGCATTGAAGGACAGAGGAGCCATGGCAATTGACAGAGGTGGCTGCCATTCACTGAAGTGGGCCATGCTAGTTCTTATTTTACTGAATCCAATGTATCCTTTAAGAACAATTCAACTGTTGACATAACAGGTAGATCTAAATTCTATTTGAGAATTACTTCACCTCAGAAAGCATTAAAATGTTTGCAGCAGTTGAAATTGGATGGTTCTGCTGGTTATGATGAATTACCACCTAATATGTTATGTGAGGCAGCTGAAGAGTTGGTGTACCCTGTTTGTATTTTAATGAATTTGTCCTTTATCACTGGTCAAGTTCCTAATCTCTGGAAACACTCTTTAGTTGTACCAGCTCACAAGTCCAGTCCAGTGTCTGATTTCGGGAATTATAGACCAGTTTCCATCTTGTCTACTTTGTCAAAAATTCAAGAGAGAATTGTCTATAGACAACTCACTGAATATATTTATAGTTATGGACTGTAATCCCCGAATCAGCAGGGTTTCCAGAAAGGATATGGTACGGAGACTGGCTTGGTCCAGTTCACAAATATGGTCCTGGGGGAATGGAGAGGGGTTGTTTGACTGGGGCCATGTTCATGGATTTGACCAAGGTATTCGATTTGGTTGACCATGAGTTATTGATTGCTGGATTGGAATCATTGGGTTTAGGTGATTCTGTGCTGTGTTGGTTTTCAGAAAATCTTCACAACAGATAACAAATGGTAAAATTTAGAGGAACCATTTCTGATAAAGCTTTGGTTAAGTATGGAGTCCCTCAGGACCAATATTATTTTCCTTATTTTTTGATAAAATCTCTCCAATATTGCATACTGCTAAATCGACTCTTTATGCAGATGATGCGGTACTTTATCTGCATGGGTCAACAATAAGTGAGTTGAATCTTGAGCTAACAAATAAGATGTCTAAATTATACCACTGGCTAGCTTCAAATAAATTGGTGTTGAACAAAATGAAAACAAAAACTATGATATATGGGACTAAACCTAGTTTAAGGGATATGGGTCTTCTCTTAAAATCGTGGCCTCTGTTTGGACAATATATGAGAATATAACAAGTTTTCAGTATCTGGGGTTACACTGGACCCTACTATGACTTATGATTTGCACTTGGCTAGAACAGCTTCTAAGGGTCATTCTAAAACTGCATTGTTATAGTCATGTATTCATTACAAATCGGGTTTACAACCTTTGAGTCAGAGACTCATTTACAAAAGCACCTTGACGCGGGGGCAGACATCAAGACAGTTATTACAGTGCAGATTAAAACAGAAGATAACATTACAAGTGCAGTAAAAGGAGCATTTAACATAGATACACTTAGGTTACATAATGTAGTAGTTTGTATGTTACTTAGGTTACATAATGTTACAAAATTGTGAGTTACACTCATGGATATAATAGATCCTCAGAGAAGACAGTGGGTTACATCCCTATTTGGACCTAGTAGGGAAGGGGTAGGACTGGGGAAGGGAGGGGCTGTCCAGTGGACATTGTTGAGCCAGGGGACAAGGTGGGTGGGAACCACAGGTTACAACAGAGGGTTAATTGCACCTACAACAGTGGGTATTAAAGATATGGTTCTGAAGGGCTGTTTTGAAGAAGCCAATTTTTGGCAAGTTGGAGATGCAACTAGGGAGGGAGTTGAACCAGGTGGGGGCTCGGTAGAGGAAGGGTCTCTGGGCAAGAAAGGTCTTGGTTCTGGGCACCTTAAAAGTGGCCTTAACAGAACTACGGGTGGTGATGGATGAAGATGGCTGCTGTAGGGAGGTGGAGACCCCCAGGGGGAGAGAGTCCTAGCAGAGAATTCTTAGCGAGAAGGCAGGTCTGGTAGAGCGGTTACTCCTCAAAGTTGAGAAGGTTGGTGGTAGTATAGAGAAGGCAGGTGTGAGTTTGGCTGGAGGCACCGGTCAGGAGCCTACAGGCCTTATTGATGGACAGTTGGATTTTGGAGAGGGCAGTGTTGTCAGCTGCAGCGTAGATGGGCAAGCCATAGTCCATGAGGGACAAGAAGGAGGAGGTGATTGTCCAGCCTGAGGGCAATCTGAGGCAGGCAGGCAGTCCCTGTGCCAGTATAGCAGGCCAATCTGAGAGTTAATGGCAACTGACAGGGCATTAATGTGGGTGTGGAAGGAGAGGGCAGCATTGAACGTGATGCCTAGGTACTTGCATGTGGTCACTTGTTCTAGAGGGTGCAGAGTGCTGGGGATAATCGGGGGGGTATTTTTAGCTTTATTTTGGTGGTGAGAGAAGAACATTGATTTGGTTTTCTTTAGGTTAATGATCAGTCTGTGGTCTCCAAACCACCTTTCAGCTTGGTTTTAAGCTTGCTTGAGGGATAATTGGAGGGAGGTGGGATTGGAATGTGAGACAATGAGGACTGCAACATCAGTGTAGAGGAGCATTTTACCAGTACATGAGCTGGGGAGGGTGTTGAGGTAGAGACTAAAAAGTATTGGACCCAGGATGGATCCCTGAGGGACCCAAGAGTGAATGGGAAGAGTGCTGGAGAGGAAGCTGCTGCTCTTGACATGCTGGGATCTAGCAAAGATGTAGCTAGAGAACCAGAAAATGGGACCACTAGAGAAGCCAAGTTGGTGGAGAGAGTCACATAGAAGGGGATGACAGACAGTGTCAAAGGCCTTGGAGAGGTCAATGAATACTGCTCCTGCAAGGCTGCCAGAGTTGAGAGCAGCATGCAGGTGTAGGGAGAATTCCAGGAGAGCTGTGGTTGTACTGTGTCCTAGGCAGAAACTGTGCTGCTCTGGGCACATAATGTCATACTTGGTTAGGTATTCAGAGAGCTGGATCAACACCACTTTTTCAAGGGCTTTAGAGAGTGGGTGGAGGATGGAGATGGCTGGTAATTGCTGGGGGTGGATCGGTCCCCAGGTCCCCACTCTTATGTATGGGTGTGATTTCAGCAGTTTTCCAAGCACTTGGCAACTGACCCAGGCATAGAGACCAGTTTAGAAGGTTAGTCAGGGGGACTAGGACTTCGTCCAAGACCATACGGAGGATCCTGGAGTTGAGGAGGTCACTGCTGGGGTTATTGCTGCCTAAGGCTTTTTAGCAGGTGTGGCCTGGCTTCTTGGGGGGCTAGGGTGCGCAGGTAGAATGGTAAGCAAAGCAGGACTGGAGGGAGAGAGGTGGGGATTTGGTCAAAGAAGCTGCTGGGGAGGACCGAGCTTAGGTCAGAGAAGGCAGCATTAAGGCAATTGGCTATGAGGAGTGGATCTGTGGTGGGGGTGCCATTGATGGAGAGCTTAGATGGTGGGGGGAGGAGGACTTCCCATTTAGCTCTTTCATATTATCCCAGAGGGTTCGGGCTGAACCCCAATTGGAAGTGAGGGTGGTCTGGTAGTAAGATTTGGGCTGAACTCCAAGTGGAAGTGAGGATGGTCTGGTAGTGCTCTGTCTGGGCCTACCTAATGGCCCAAGTGCACTTATTGCATTCTGCATTGTAGGCCTGTCTGTCAGATGCCTTTCCAGATTCTACAGCAATGTGCCAGAGATTATCTCTGTTTTTGAGTCTCTGGAGGAGGAGTGAAGTGATCCATGGGGCATTGCATTTTTTGGAGCAGATCCTGGTGAGGGGGCCAAAAAGGTCACAAGCCTTACAGAAGGCATTTGTGAAGTGGTCAAGAGCTGAGTCAATGTCAGGGGTGCACTGGATAGGGGATCAGTCTAGCTGGGCTAAGTATTGTTTTAATTTTCTCAGCCCACCGGGGCATAAACAGCGGTGTAGAGTGGCCTGGGACACTGGCTTCAGAGTGGAGGATGACCAGAGACAGAGGGCTGGGGAGTGATCACTAAGAGAGTTGGGGAGGACAGTGACATCCCAGATTTTGTAGGGGCGATAAGATATAACAACATCTAGAAGAGTGCGGGTGCCAGTAGAGTGGTTGAATCTGGTGGGCTGGGTGACTAACTGGGACATATCCAGGGCAGCAAAGGAGTCTCTGATATGGGAGGCAGTGGAGGCAAGCCAGTTAACACTGAGATCACCTAGGATGACTTGCTCCACTTTGTGAGGGAGAGATCTGAGATAGTCAATGAGGGACTGGACTGCTTGGTTTTGATTCCTCAGGGGTACGTAGGAGACCATGAGGAAGAGAGGGCCTCAGGCGGGGTCAGGTGTGATTTTTAAGGTGAGGGCTTGGGCTCCATAATCAAGTTTAGGAGCTGGGAGTGCCTGACCTATAAAGGAGCCCCATACAAGTAGTGCACAACCACCACCGCGTTTGCCTACTCGGTCTTCCCTGTAGATGGTATATCCAGGGAGAGTGATAGGCATGGATTTGGAGAGCCAAGTCTCTACCAGTGCAATTATGTCAGGTTGATGTTGAACGACACAGCACTGGATGGCATCAGATTTATTTAGGAGACTGCAAATGTTTAAGGATGCAAAATGGAGGCCAGTTGCAGTACAGGGTTTAGAAGGGCTGGAAGCAATAGGTCCTGGGTTTGGGTGTACATTATCAGATAATAATAATAGCAGTGTAATTATTCTGGTTAGTGGCTGGTGGTGATAGAGACCCTTGGGTCGACACCCAGCTGAGGACTTTAGGATCAGGGTGCGTGGGATAGATAAAGTGCAAAGGGTGGGAATGGTAGGGGATAGCTGGGTCCAGGTCAGGCCTTGCAGGGTGGAGGGAGTGGGCGTGTTGGCAGAGTGGGGGTGTTGGGGGGTCATGGGCATGTCAAGGGTGGGGGATGGCTGAGTCACTGTGGGGTAGTCTGGGGATGAGGTGACTAGTGTGAAGGAAAGGTGTTCCAGTCTGTGTGAGGTTTGTACCAAGAGGGTGAAGGAGAGCAGACTTAGTAATGGAGTGTAGCTACCCATAGCAGCTGAGCAGTAAAGGAAGAGTGCCAGGAGTAGTAGAGAGTAAGGAGATGTAGCGCAGCTTTGGAATGGTTGGGGGAAAACTCCTTTAGTGGACAAAAATACTATAAACTGCAAATGGGAAAAATCAGCATCAATCAGTAGCAGAGGGAGGGGCAAAGATAGATGAATAGTGATAGACTGACCACACAATATGTGAAATGAGACAGGAACTATATAATAAGCACAATTGGGTAATTGTGCTTATAACTGAGCCCTCTAATGGCTAAAGGATATAATCTGGTAATGGAAAAGTCAGCACTTAAAAAAAAAACAGGCAGGGATGTTCTAAAGTAAGTTTTTTCCAGGGGGCACTGCAGCAGCTTCAATGAGACACCGAGGTCAAGGGTAGAGAAGGGGCACAACGTTAAGGGCATATAGTAAAATCACAGTACCTTAAGACCTCTCTCAAAACTTAAACCAACTCTTAAGAAATCTCTACATCAGACCAAACTTTACTTAAAGTGAGAAATAAAGAACATGTCAAGCATACTTCAGTCCTAGCATTAATATCTTGGCAGCAGTTCCAAGAATACTTCTGGATTGCTCCACAAAGTGTGAGAAACACTGGCAAACAGGGGCAAGTCATATTCCTCCAGGGGTAGATACGAAAATTCAGGGTTCCAATCCATACCTTGTTTGGAGGGTGAGCGTCAGGCAGCTTCTCTTTGTTCTGCTTACCAAACTGCAGAATGCCATTTATGAGGTGAGAGCCTGAAAGGACAGAGTTGTCAACTGGTGAGATAAGGTGAGAGGATGAAATTAAATAGCAGGTTTCGAGGGAAGGGCAGTCAGAAAACAAAAGGATAATTAACAGTTTGGGAGGGGCTGAGAAGTAAACAGAAATAGTTTAAGCAGGAAAGTCCTGAAGCAAGTTGGGGGTTGGGGAGGACACTGCAGTATGCTCAACAGGAGAGAGCAGTGGCTTCAATACAGACATGGAAGGGGCTCTGATTAACACTTTGGCACAGAGCTGAAAAAAAAAGAACAGGCAGGGAGGTTCTGAAGCAAGTATTTTTTGAGGGGGGGCACTGCAGCAGCCTCAATGGGACACTGAGGTCAAGGGTGCAGCCCACATGCTTACAGCTCTAAGAGAAGGGGCACAGCACTCAGGGTAGTTAGCAAAATCACAGTACCTTGAGATGTCTCTCAAAACTTAAATCAACTCTTAAGAATCTCTACATCAGACTAAACATAACTTAAAGGGAGAAATCAAGAACATGTTAAGCAGATATCAGACCTGGCATTATTGTTTTAGCAGCAGTTTGTAGAAAACTTCTGGATTGCTGCACAAAGTGTGAGAAACACTGGCAGACAGGGGCAAGTGATATTCCTCAAGGGGTAAATGCCAAAATTCACAGTTTCAACCCGTACCTTCTTTGGAGGGTGAGCGTCGGTCAACTTCTCTTTGTTCTGCTTACCAAACTGCAGAATGCAGTTTGTTTGAGAAGAGAGAGCCTGAAAGGGCAGACTTGTCCCTGGAGCAGATAAGGTGAGAAGACAAAATCAAATAGCAGGCTTTGTCGGGAGGGCAGTCAGAAAACAAAAGAGAAATTAACAATTTGGGAGGGGCTGAGAATTAAACTGAAATAGTTTAATCAGGGAAGTCCTGTAGCAAGTTGGGGGTTGAGGAGAACACTGCAGTATGCTCATCAGGAGAGAGCAGTAGCTTCAATACAATCATGGAAGTGGCTCTGATTAACACGGGCTCAGAGCTGAAAAAAAAAGGAACAGACAGGGAGGTTCTGAAGCAAGGTTTTTTGGGGAGTGGGCACTGCAGCAGCCTCAATGGGACACTGAGGTCAAGGCTGCAGCCCACAGACTTACAGTTCTAAGAAAAGGGGCACAGCGCTCAGGGAAGATAGCAAAATCACAGTACCTTAAGACCTCTTTCAAAACTTAAATCAACTCTTAAGAAAACTCTACATCAGACTAAACATTACTTAAAGTGAGAAATCAAGAACATGTCAAGCAGAGGTCATTCCCAGCATTACTTTCTTGGCAACAGTTCATAGACGTCTGGTGGATTACTGCACAAAGTGTCAGAAACACTGGCAAACAGCGACAAGTGATATTCGTCCAGGGGTAGATGCCAAAATTCAGGGTTCCAAACCGTACCTTGCTTGGGGGGTGAGCAGAGGGCATCTTCTCTTTCTCTGCTTATCAAACTGCAGAATGCAGTTTTTTTGAGAGGAAAGAGCCTGAAAGGGCAGAGTAGTCCCCTTGTAAGATATGGTGAGAGGATGAAAATAAATAACTGGTAAGGAGGGGATGGCAGTCCAAAAACAAAAGAGAAATTAACAGTTTGCGAGGGACTGAGAATTAAACAGATATAGTTTATGCCATAAAGTCCTGAAGCAACTTGGGGGTTGGGGAGGACTCTGCAGTATGCTCAACAGGAGAGAGCAGTAGCTTCAATGCAGTCGTGGAAGGGGCTCTGATTAACATGGGGCAAAGAGCTGAAAAAAAAAGAACAGGCAGGGAGGTACTGAAGCAAGTTTATTTTTCAGGGGGACACTGATGCAGCCTCAATGAGACACTGAGGTCAAGGGTGCAGCCCACAGACTTACAGCTCTTAGAGAAAGGGGAAAGCGCAGAGGGCAGATAGTAAAATCACTGTACCTTAAGATCTGACTCAAAACTTAAATCAACTCTTAAGAAATCTCTACATCAGATCAAACTTTACTTAAAGTGACAAATAAAGAACATGTCAAGCATACGTCAGTACTAGCATTAATATCTTGGCAGCAGTTCCTAGAAGACTTCTGGATTGCTGCACAAAGTGTGAGAAACACTGGCAAACAGGGGCAAGTGATATTCCTCCAGGGGTAGATGTCAAAATTCAGGGTTCCAACCCATACCTTGTTTGGAGGGTGAGCGTTGGGCAGCTTCTCTTTGTCTGCTTACCAAACTGCAGAATGCAGTTTGTTTCAGAGGTGAGAGCCCGAAAGGGCAGAGTTGTCCCCTGGTGAGATAAGGTGAGAGGATGAAATTATATCGCAGGTTTGGAGGGGAGGGCAGTCAGAAAACAAAAGAGAAATTAACAGTTTAGGAGGGGCTGAGAATTAAACAGAAATAGTTTAAGCAGGGAAGTCCTGAATCAAGTTGGGGGTTGGGGAGGACACTGCAGTATGCTCAACAGGATAGAGCAGTAGCTTCAATACAGTCATGGAAGGGGCTCTGATTCACACGGGGGAAACAGAGCACAAAAAAAAAATAACAGGCAGGGAGGTTCTGAAGCAAGTCTTTTTTGGGGGGGACACTGCAACAGTCTCAATGGGACACTGAGGTCAAGGTTGCAGCACAAAGACTTACAGCTCTAAGAGAAGGGGAATAGTTCTCAGGGCAGATAGCAAATTCACAGTACCTTAAGACCTCTTTCAAAACTTAAATCACCTCTTAAGAAATCTCTACATCAGACTAAACATTACTTAAAGTGAGAAATCAAGAACATGTCAGGGCAGAGGTCAGTCCTAGCATTAATTTCTAGGTGGCAGTTCCTAGAACACTTCTGGATTGTTGCACAACGTGTGAGAAACACTGGAAAACAGGGGCAAGTAATATTCCTCCAGGGTAGATGCCAAAATTCACAGTTCCAACCCGCACCTTCCATGGTGGGTGTGCATCAGTCAGCTTCTCTTTGTTCTGCTTACCAAACTGCAGAATGCAGCTTGTTTGAGAAGAGAGAGCCTGAAAGGGCAGAGTTGTCACCTGGGCAGATAAGGTGAGTGGATGGAATTAAATAGCAGGCTTGGAGGAGGAGGCAGTCAGAAAACAAAAGAGAAATTAACAGTTTGGGAGGGGCTGAGAATTAAAAAGAAATAGTTTAAGCAGGGAAGTCTTGAAGCAAGTTGGGGATTGGGGAGGACACTGCAGTATGCTCAACAGGAGAGAGCAGTAGCTTCAATAGAGTCAAGGAAGGGGCTCTGATTAACACTGGACCACTGAGCTGAAAAAAAAAGAACAGGTGGGGAGGATCTGAAGCAGGTTTTTTTTCGGTGGGGGCACTGCAGCAGCCTCAATGGGACACCGAGGTCAAGGGTGCAGCCCATAGACTTACAGCTCTAGGAAAAGGGGCACAGCGCTCAGGGCACATATCAAATTCACAGTACCTTGAGACCTCTCTCAAAACTTAAATCAACTCTTAAGAAATCTCTACATCAGACTAAACATTACTTAAAGGGAGAAATCAAGAACATGTCAAGCAGAGGTAAGTCCAAGCATTAATTTCTTGGCAGCAGTTCCTAGAAGACTTCTGGATTGCTGCACAAAATGTAGATGACTCAAACAGGGGCAAAGTGATATTCCTCAGGGTTAGATGCCAAAATTCCTGGTTCCATCCTATACCTTGCTTGGAGGGTGAGCATCGGGTAGCTTCTCTTTGTTCTGCTTACCAAATTGTAGAATGCAGCTTGTTTGAGAACAGAGAGCCCGAAATGGCAGCGTTGTCCCCTGGTGAGATAAGGCGAGAGGACAAAATTAAATAGCAGGCATTGAGGGAAGGACAGTCAGAAAACAAAAGAGAAATTAACAGTTTGGGAGGGCTGACAATTAAATAGAAATAGTTTAAGCAGAGAATTCCTGAAGCAAGTTGGGGGTTGAGGAGGACACTGCAGTATGCTCAACAGGAGAGAGCAGTAGCTTCAATACAGTCTTGGAAGGGGCTCTGATTAACACCGGGGCACAGAGCTAAAAAAAAAGGACATTCAGGGAGATTCTGAAGCAGGTTTTTTTTGGGGGGGGGGACTGCAGCAGCCTCAATGAACACCGAGGTCAAGGGTGCAGCCCACAGACTTACAGCTCTAAGAGAAGTGACAAAGCGCTTGGGGTAGATAGGAAACTCACAGTGTTAAGACCTCTCTCAAAACTTAAATCAACTCTTATTGAATCTCTACATCAGACTAAACATTACTTAAAGTGAGAAATCATGAGCATGTCAAGCAGAGGTCCGTTCTAGCATTAATTTCTTGGCAGCATTTCATAGAAGACTTCTGGATTGCTGCACAAAGTGTGAGAAACACTGGCAAACAGGGGCAAGTGATATTCCTCAAGGGGCAGATACCAAAATTCATGGTTAAAACCCATACCTTACTTGGACGGTGAGCGTCAGGCAGCTTCTCTTTGTTTTGCTTACCAAACTGCAGAATGCAGTTTGTTAGAAAGGAGACAGCCTGAAAGGGCAGATTTGTCCCTTGGTGAGATAAGGTGAGTGGACAAAATTAAATAGCATCCTTGGAGTGGAGGGCAGTCAGAAAACACAACAGAAATTAATAGTTTGGAAGGGGCAGAGAATTAAACAGAACTAGTTAAAGCAGCGAAGTCCTGAAGCAAGTTGGGGATGAGGAGGACATTGCAGTATGCTCAACAGGAGAGAGCAGTAGCTTCAATACAGTCATGGAAGGGGTTCTGATTAACACTGGGGCACAGAGCTGAAAAAAAAAGAACAGGCAGGATGGTTATGAAGCAAGTGTTTTTGGGGGTGGTTCACTGAAGCAGCCTCAATGGGACACCGAGGACAAGGGTGCAACCCACAGACTTACAGCTTTAAGAGAAGGGGCACAGTGCTCAGGGCAGATAGCAAAATCACAGTATGTTAAGACCTCTCTCAAAACTTAAATCAACTCTTAAGATATCTCTACATCAGACTAAACATTACTTAAAGTGAGAAATTAACAACATGTCAAGCAGAGGTCAGTCCTAGCATTAGTTTCCTGGCAGCAGTTCCTAGAAGCCTTCTGGATAGCTGCACAAAGTGTGGGGAAACACTGGCAAACAGGGACAAGTGATATTCCTCCAGGGATAGATGCCAAAATTCACAGTTCCAACCCGTACCTTGCTTGTAGGGTGAGCGTCAGGCAGCTTCTCTTTGTTCTGCTTACCAAACTGCAGAATGCAGTTTGTTTGAGAGGTGAGCGCCCAAAAGTGCAGAGTTGTCCCCGGAGAGATAAGGTGAGAGGATGAAATTAAATTGCAGGTTTGGAGGGGAGGGCTGTCAGAAAACAAAAGAGAAATTAACAGTTTGGGAGGGGATGAGAATTAAACAGAAATAGTTTAAGCAGAGAAGTCCTGAAGCAAGTTGTTTTTTTTTTATTTTTTATTTTATTGAAATCTAGGATTACAAATACCTTTGAGCAGGAACTGCTTGTTTACAAAGGTTCCATGTCAAAGGAATGGGGGGGTATACAGACATACAAAGGTCAACATAATAATACATAGTTACACAATAACAAGAATTAAGAGACTGAGGCTTAGGAAATTCCAGTAATTCAAAATGTGCCACATGTTAGGTAGCATGACATAACCAGCCATGGGCAATCTTGGAAATAAGCACTGCAGGTGAGAGGGAGGGGGTATGAAGGCAGAAAGGACATTGTCAGAGGGTAGAGGGTGAGGGTAAGAGCTCTAAAGGGGAGGGAGAGGAGGGATAGAAGTCAGGAAATGCCCCGGGGGAGGGGACATGGGGTAGGCAGGTAGAAGGAGGCAAGACGGGGAGAGATAGCATTCAAGACTCAAGTGGAGGGCAGTGAACGGTGGGCCCTGATTAGGTGAGGCAGTCACAACGACTAGTTGAAATTAGATGAAGTTGGAGTTGTCTCTTAAAAGGGCCAAGAGCAGCACCAGTAAGAGTTTCTTTGTTGAGAGTATTGTACCACTGTGGTACTCTGTGGGCAAAGGTCCTCTGCCCCATGGTAGTCCGGCATCTGGGGACAAGGAAGGTTAGTTGTTGTGAACTTCTAGTTCTCTGGGTGCTGTGGTGGTCAATAAGTAGCTTTTCAATGCCTGGGGGCATGACCCCGAGGAGGACTTTTTTGGCTAAGAGGCAGGTTTGATACTGTATCCGGCTGATGAGAGGTAGCCATCCTGCCTGAGTGTACAGGTCACAAGTGTGTGAAAGTCGATCAGCCCCAGTTAGCAGCCTGCATGCTTTGTTGAGTGCAACTGTAATTCTGCAGAGGGCAGAGGCGGAGGCAGAGCCATAAATTGCTAGCCCGTAATCGATGATGGAGGTGACAGAGCTGTTGACAGCCAACCGGAGAGTGTCAGGAGTCATGCAGTGTTTGTGCCTGTAGAGCAGGCCTATACAGATGTTGGTGGCTTTGGTGACAGAATCTATGTGCCGATGGTAGGACAGTGAGCTGTCCAATGTGACACCTAGGTATTTAAAATCAGGAACATGTTCAAGTAAGGTCCCTGTTTGGTTTAGGATGGTGAGGTCACGGGATTTGTACTTGCTCCTGGCATTGTAGAAGGTCATAACCTTTGTTTTGCTGTAGTTCATGACCAGTTTGTGTGACTTGAACCATTCTTGATGCATGAATTCAAGCTGTAATTGTTTCTCAAGGAGCTCTGCATTTTGGTGGTTGGTGAACATGACTGCGTCATCAGCGTGGAAGCAGTAATTTCTGGTGGCAGACACTGGGAAGGTCATTGAGGAAGAGGCTGAAAGTAGTGGCTCAGGATGGACCCTGTGGGACCCTGAAAGGACTGGCTTTTCTTCCGAGGTAACACGGCAATCCTAACCCGCTGGACCCTCTCCCAAGGTAGCTTGAAAACCAGAGCAGTGCTTCATTGGAAGCCCAATATTTGATAATTGCTTGAGTAGGAGTGGGTGGTTCACAGTATCAAAGGCTTTCGTAAGGTCAATGAATACTGCCCCTACACAGTTTCCTTGAACAAGTGTGGTATGGATGAAGCCTGTGAATTCTAATAGTGCAGTGGTGGTACTGTGCCCTTTTCAGAAACCATGTTGCTCAGGACACTGGATGTTGTATTTTTCCAGGTACTTGACTAATTGGTCTGAGGCGATGCGCTCCATGGCCTTAGACAATGGAGAGAGGATGGAGATAGGTCTGTAGTTGGAGTGCAGTGATTTGTCTCCACTTTTGTGTACTGGTGTGATGGTCACCTGTTTCCAGCGAGATGGGAACTGGGACATCCTTAGTGATAGATTGAGGACCTTTGTCAAGGATTCAAGGACTTCTTCAAGGACAAGTGCTAACAACTTCAGGTCAAGGAGTCACCGCTGTAGCCTGCATTGTGAATGGCCTTCGAATATAGGTTCTGGCTTCATACACTGGGATCTCCTTGAAGTAGAATTGTGGGGCAGGGTGTAGGGCGGAATAGTTGCAGGAGGTTACTACCAGAGGGGCATCAAAGAAATTAGAGGGAGGACACTATCAAGTTGGAGAAGCATTGTTAAAGGTGTTGGTGATGGTGTACAGGTCAGTTGTTGGTGTTCCATTTATGTTTAGCATGGTGGGTGGTGACTTGGGTCCTTGCCTGTAAGGTCTTTCAAGTTACTTCAAAATTTTTTCCATCACCCCAGGAGTTGGAGAGTTTCCTTGAAGTATTTGCTTTGGCTCTCCTAACTGCCCATGTGCACTCATTTCTGGCAGCTATATTTATGAATATCCCCAGGTTTGGATGTTGCATGGGCACAGTGCCAGAGATGATCCCTATGTTTGAGTAAAGTGATTAGATCGGGGTTATCAAGGGTTAGCTCTGCCCTGACCTTCAGCTTTTGAGAGAGTGCAAAGATATTGCAGGCTGCAGTGAAGTGGCTGATGAAAAGGTCTAAGGCTTGGTTTACATCAGTGGCAGAGTCGATTGGTGTCCAGTCCAGGTGGCTTAGGTGTGTCTTTAGTAGCTCAAGATCCCATCAGGGAGCACTGAGACTTTTGAGATTCATTCAGGGTGATTAGTTAGGATCCAGTCCAGAAGTGTTCATGACCCTGTCCTATAGTTGCATCTGGTGGGGGTGGTAAGAAGCTGGGTGAGGTTCTGTGATGTGACAGCATCCTTGTAGTTACTGGCCTCCAGCAACAGCCAATTTATGTTGACGTCACCTAGTACTATGAGTTCAGAGTTATGGTGTAATCCCTGTAGGCTTGGGAGGACATTGCAGTATGCTCAACAGGAGAGAGCAGTAGCTTCAATACAGTCATGGAAGGGGCTCTGATTCACATGGGGGAACAGAGCTGAAAAAGAAAATAACAGGCAGGGAAGTTCTAAAGCAAGTTTTTTTTGGGGGGGACACTGCAACAGTCTCAATGGGACACTGAGGTCAAGGATGCAGCACACAGACTTACAGCTCTAAGAGAATGGGAAAAGTTCTCAGGGCAGAGAGCAAAATCACAGTACCTTAAGACCTCTTTCAAAACTTAAATCACCTCTTAAGAAATCTCTACATCAGACTAAACATTACTTAAAGTGAGAAATCAAGAACATGTCAAGCAGAGGTCAGTCCTAGCATTAATTTCTAGGCAGCCCTTCCTAGAAGACTTCTGGATTGCTGAACAATGTGTGAGAAACACTGGCAAGTGATATTCCTCCAGAGGTAGATGCCAAAATTCACAGTTCCAACCCGCACCTTCCTTGGTGGGTGAGCATCAGTCAGCTTCTCTTTGTTCTGCTTACCAAACTGCAGAATGCAGCTTGTTTCAGAAGAGAGAGCCTGAAAGGGTTGTCACCTGGGCAGATAAGGTGAGTGGATGGAATTAAATAGCAGGCTTGGAGGAGGAGGCAGTCAGAAAACAAAAGAGAAATTAACAGTTTGGGAGGGGCTGAGAATTAAAAAGAAATAGTTTAAGCAGGGAAGTCTTGAAGCAAGTTGGGGATTGGGGAGGACACTGCAGTATGCTCAACAGGAGAGAGCAGTAGCTTCAATAGAGTCAAGGAAGGGTCTCTGATTAACACTGGGCCACTGAGCTGAAAAAAAAGAACAGGTGGGGAGGATCTGAAGCAGGTTTTTTTTTGGTGGGGGCACTGCAGCAGCCTCAATGGGACACCGAGGTCAAGGGTGCAGCCCATAGACTTACAGCTCTAAGAAAAGGGGCACAGCGCTCAGGGCACATAGCAAATTCACAGTACCTTGAGACCTCTCTCAAAACTTAAATCAACTCTTAAGAAATCTCTACATCAGACTAAACATTACTTAAAGGGAGAAATCAAGAACATGTCAAGCAGAGGTAAGTCCAAGCATTAATTTCTTGGCAGCAGTTCCTAGAAGACTTCTGGATTGCCGCACAAAGTGTGAGAAACACTGGCAAACAGGGGCAAGTGATATTCCTCCAGGGGCAGATACCAAAATTCATGGTTAAAACCCATACCTTACTTGGACGGTGAGCGTCAGGCAGCTTCTCTTTGTTTTGCTTACCAAACTGCAGAATGCAGTTTGTTAGAGAGGAGACAGCCTGAAAGGGCAGATTTGTCCCTTGGTGAGATAAGGTGAGTGGACAAAATTAAATAGCATCCTTGGAGTGGAGGGCAGTCATAAAACACAACAGAAAATAATAGTTTGGAAGGGGCAGAGAATTAAACAGAACTAGTTAAAGCAGCGAAGTCCTGAAGCAAGTTAGGGGATGAGGAGGACATTGCAGTATGCTCAACAGGAGAGAGCAGTAGCTTCAATACAGTAATGGAAGGGGTTCTGATTAACACTGGGGCACAGAGCTGAAAAAAGAACAGAGCAGGATGGTTTATGAAGCAAGTGTTTTTGGGGTGGTTCACTGAAGCAGCCTCAATGGGACACGAGGACAAGGTGCAACCCACAGACTTACAGCTTTAAGAGAAGGGGCACAGTGCTCAGGGCAGATAGCAAAATCACAGTATGTTAAGACCTCTCTCAAAACTTAAATCAACTCTTAAGAAATCTCTACATCAGACTAAACATTACTTAAAGTGAAAAATTAACAACATGTCAAGCAGAGGTCAGTCCTAGCATTCGTTTCTAGGAAGCAGTTAATAGAAGACTTCTCGATAGCTGCACAAAGTGTGAGAAACACTGGCAAATGGGGCAAGTGATATTTCTCCAGGGGTAGATGCCAAATTCAGGGTTCCAACCCGTACCTTGCTTGGAGGGTGAGCATCAGTCAGCTTCTCTTTGTTCTGCTTACCAAACTGCAGAATGAAGTTTGTTTGAGAAGAGAGAGCCTGAAAGAGCAGAGTTGTCCACGGGGCAGATAAGGTGAGAGGACAAAATTAAAGAGCGGTCTTGGAGGGGAGGGTGGTCTGAAAACAAAAAGGAAATTAACAGTTTATGAGGGGCTGAGACTTAAACAGAAATAGTTTAGGTAGAGAAGTCCTGAAGCAAGTTGGAGGTTGGGGAGGACACAGCAGTATGCTCAACAGGAGAGAGCAGTAACTTCAGTACAGTCATGGAAGGGGCTCTGATTAACACTGGGGCACAGAGCTGAAAAAAAACAGGTAGGGAGGTTCTGAAGCAGGTCTTTTTGGGGGGGAACTGCAGCAGACTCAGTGGGACACCAAGGTCAAGGGTGCAGCCCACAGACTTACAGCTCTAAGAGAAGGGACACAGCACTCAGGGCACATAGCAAAATCACAGTACCTTGAGACCTCTCTCAAAACTTAAATCAACTCTTAAGAAATCTCTACATCAGACTAAACATTACTTAAAGTGGCAAATCAAGAACATGTCAAGCAGAGGTAAGTCCTAGCATTAATTTCTTGGTAGCAGTTCCTAGAAGACTTCTGGATTGCTGCACAAAGTGGGAGAAACACTGGCAAACAGGGGCAAGTGATATTCCGCCAGGGGTAGATACCAAAATTCATGGTTAAAACCCATACCTTGCTTGGACGGTGAGTGTCAGGCAGCTTCTCTTTGTTCTGCTACCAAACTGCAGAATGAAGTTTGTTAGAGAGGAGACAGCCTGAAAGGGCAGATTTGTCCCTTGGTGTCATAAGGTGAGAGGACAAAATTAAATAGCAACCTTGGAGCGGAGGGCAGTCAGAAAACAAAACAGAAATTAACAATTTGGGAGCGGCAGAGAATTAAACAGAAATAGTTAAAGCAGCGAAGTCCTGAAGCAAGTTGGGGGATGGGGAGGACATTGCAGTATGCTCAACAGGAGAGAGCAGTGGCTTCAATACAGTCGTGGAAGGGGCTCTGATTTACACTGGGGCACAGAGCTGAAAAAAAAAGAACAGGCAGGATGGTTATGAAGCAAGTGTTTTTTGGGGGTGGTTCACTGAAGCAGCCTCAATGGGACTCCGAGGTCAAGGGTGCAACCCACAGACTTACAGCTTTAAGAGAAGGGGCACAGCGCTTAGGGCAGATAGCAAAATCACAGTATGTTGAGACCTCTCTCAAAACTTAAATCAATTCTTAAGAAATCTCTATATCAGACTAAACATTACTTAAAGTGAGAAATTAATAACATGTCAAGCAGAGGTCAGTCCTAGCATTAGTTTCCTGGTAGCAGTTCCTAGAAGCCTTCTGAATAGCTGCACAATGTGTGGGAAACACTGGCAAATAGGGACAAGAGATATTCCTCCAGGGATAGATGCCAAAATTCACAGTTCCAACACGTACCTTGCTTGTAGGGTGAGCGTCGGGCAGCTTCTCTTTGTTCTGCTTACCGAACTGCAGAATGCAGTTTATTTGAGAGGAGAGAGAGAGCCTGAAAGGGCAGAGTTGACCCCGGGTGAGATAAGGTGAGAGGATGAAATTAAATAGCAGGCTTGGAGGGGAGGGCAGTCAGAAAACAAAATAGAAATTAACAGTTTGGGAGGGGCTGAGAATTAAACAGAAATAGTTTAAGCAGGGAAGTCCTGATGCAAGTTGGGGGATGGAGAGGACACTGCAGTATGCTCAACAGGAGAGAGCAGTAGTTACAATACAATCATAAAAGGAGCTCTGATTCACATGGGGGCACAGAGCTGAAAAAAAAATAACAGGCAGGGAGGTTCTGAAGCAATTTTTTTTTTGGGGGGGACACTGCAGCAGTCTCAAAGGGACATCGAGGTCAAGGTTGCAGCCCACAGACTTACAGCTCTAAGAGAAGGGGTACAGCGCTAAGGGAAGATAGCAAAATCACAGTACCTTAAGACATCTTTCAAAACTTAAATCAACTCTTAAGAAACCTCTACATCAGACTAAACATTACTTAAAGTGAGAAATCAAAAACATGTCAAGCAGAGGTCAGTCCTAGCATTCATTTCTAGGAAGCAGTTCCTAGAAGACTTCTGGATAGCTGCACAAAGTGTGAGAAACACTGGCAAATGGGGCAAGTGACATTTCTCCAGGGGTAGATGCCAAAGTCAGGGTTCCAACCCGTACCTTCCTTGGTGGGTGAGCGTCAGGCTGCTTCTCCTTGTTCTGCTTACCAAACTGCAGAATGCAATTTGTTTCAGAGGAGAGAGCCCAAAAGGGCAGAGTTGTCCCCTGGTGAGATAAGGTGAGAGGACAAAATTAAATAGCAAGCTTGGAGGGGAGGGCAGTAGAAAAACAAAAGAGATATTAACAGCTTGGGAGGGGCTGAGAATTAAACAGAAATAGTTTAATCAGGGAAGTCCTGAAGCAAGTTTGGGGATGGGAAGGACATTGCAGTATGCTCAACAGGAGAGAGCAGTAGCTTTAATACAGTCTGGGCAGGGGCTCTGATTAACACTGGGGCACTGAGCTAAAAAAAAAGAACAGGCAGGGAGGTTATGAAGCAAGTTTTTCTTGGGTTGGGGCACTGCAGTGGCCTCAATGGGACACTGTGGTCAAGAGTGCAGGCCACAGACTTACAGCTGTAAGAGAAGGGGCACAGTGCTCAGGGCAGATATCAAAATCACAGTACCTTAAGACCACTTTCAAAACTTAAATCAACTCTTGATGAATCTCTACATCAGACTGAACATACTTAAAGTGAGAAATCAACAGCATGTTAAGCAGAGATCAGTCCTAGCATTAATTTTTTGGCAGCACTTCCTAGAAGACTTCTGGATTGCTGCACAAAGTGTGAGAAACATTGGCAAACAGGGGCAAGTGATATTCCTCCAGGGTTAGATTCCAAAATTTACAGTTCCAACCCGTACCTTCCTTGGAGGGTGAGCATCAGTCAGCTACTCTTTGTTCTGCTTACCAAACTGCAGAATGCAGTTTGTTTGAGAAGAGAGAGCCTGAAAGAGCAGAGTTGTCCCCTGGGCAGATAAGGTGAGAGGACAAAATTAAAGAGCGGTCATGGAGGGGAGGGTGGTCTGAAAAGAAAAGAAAAATTAACAGCTTGGGAGGGGCTGAGAATTAAACAGAAATAGTTTAAGCAGGGAAGACCTGAAGCAAGTTGGAGGTTGGGGAGGACACTGCAGGATGCTCAACAGGAGAGAGCAGTAGTTTCAGTACAGTCATGGAAGGGGCTCTGATAAACACTGGGGCACTGAGCTGAAATAAAAAAACAGGTGGGGTGGTTCTGAAGCAGGTTTTTTTGGGGGGGCACTGCAGCATCCTCAATGGGACACTGAGGTCAAGGGTGCAGCCCACAGACTTACAGCTCTAAGAGAAGGGGCACAGCATTCACGGCAGATAGCAAAATCACAGTACCTTAAGACCTCTCTCAAAACTTAAGTCAACTCTTAGGAAATCTCTACATCAGACTAAACATTACTTAAAGGGAGAAATCAAGAACATGTCAAGCAGAGGTCAGTCCTAGCATTAAATTCTTTGCAGAAGTTCCTAGAAGACTTCTGGATTCATGCACGAAGTGTGAGAAACACTAGCAAAAAGGGGCAAGTGATATTCCTCCAGGGTAGATACCAAAATTTAGGGTTCCAACCCGTAACTTGCTTGGATGGTGAGCTTCAGGCAGCTTCTCTTTGTTCTTCTTACCAGATTACAGAATGAAGTCTGTTTGTGAGGCGAGAGCCCGAAAGGGCAAATTTGTCCCCTGGTGACATAAGGTGAGAGGACAAAATTAAATAGCAGCCTTGGAGGGGAGGGCAGCCAGAAAACAAAACAGAAATTGACAGTTTGGGAGGGGCTGACAATTAAACAGAAATAGCTTAAGCAGGGAAGTCCTGAAGCAAGTTGGGGGATGGGAAGGACTTTGCAGCACGCTCAACAGGAGGGAGCAGTAGCTTCAATACAGTCATGGAAGGGGCTCTGACTAACACTGGGGCACAGAGCTGAAAAAAAAAGAACAGACAGTGAGGTTATGAAGCAAGTTTTTTTGGGGGGTGGTTCACTGCAGCAGCCTCAATGGGACACTAAGGTCAAGGGTGCAGCGCACAGACCTAAAGCGCTAAGGGAAGGGGCACAGCGCTCAAGGCAGATAGCAAAATCACAGTATGTTAAGATCTCTCTCAAATCTTCAATCAACTTTTAAGAAATCTCTACATCAGACTAAACGTTACTTAAAGTGAGAACTCAAGAACATGTCAAGCAGAGGTCAGTCCTAGCATTAATTTCTTGGCAGCAGTTCCTAGAAGACTTCTGGATTGCTGCACAAAGTGTGACAAACACTGGCAAACAGGGGCAAGTGATATTCCTCCAGGGGTAGATGCCAAAATTCAGGGTTCCAACCCGTACCTTGCTTTGAGGGTGAGCGTCTGGCAGCTTCTTTTGTTTTGCTTATCAAACTGCAGAATGCAGTTTGCTTGAGATGAGAGAGCCCAAAAGGGTAGAGTTGTCCCCTGGTGAGATATGGTGAGGGGATGAAATTAAATAGCAGGCTTGGAGGGGAGGGCAGTCAGAAAACAAAAGAGACTTTAACAGTTTGAGAGAGTCTGAGAATTAAACAGAAATAGTTTAAGCAGGGAAGTCCTGAAACAAGTTGGGGGTTGGGGAGGACACTGCAGTATGCTCAACAGGAGAGAGCAGTAGCTTCAACACAGTTGTGGTAGGGGCTCTGATTAACACTAGGGCACAGAGCTTAAAAAAAAACAGGCTAAGAGGTTCTGAAGCATGGTTTTTGGGGGCGGGCACTGCAGCATTCTCAATGGGACACCAAGGTCAAAGGTGCAGCCCACAGACTTACAGCTGTAAGAGAAGGGGCACACTGCTCAGGGCAGATATCTAAATCATAGTACCTTAAGACCTCTCTCAAAACTTAAATCAACTCTTAAGAAATCTCTGCATCAGACTAAACATTACTTAAAGTGAGAAATCAAGAACATGTCAAGCAGAGGTCAGTCCTATCATTAATTTCTTGGCAGCTGTTCCTAGAAGACTTCTTAAATGATGCACAAAATGTGAGAAACACTGGCAAACAGGGGCAAGTGATATTCCTCCAGGGTTAGATGCCAAAATTCCTGGTTCCATCCTATACCTTGCTTGGAGGGTGAGCATCGGGTAGCTTCTCTTTGTTCTGCTTACCAAATTGTAGAATGCAGCTTGTTTGAGAACAGAGAGCCCGAAATGGCAGCGTTGTCCCCTGGTGAGATAAGGCGAGAGGACAAAATTAAATAGCAGGCATTGAGGGAAGGACAGTCAGAAAACAAAAAGAAATTAACAGTTTGGGAGGGCTGACAATTAAATAGAAATAGTTTAAGCAGAGAATTCCTGAAGCAAGTTGGGGTTGAGGAGGACACTGCAGTATGCTCAACAGGAGAGCAGTAGCTTCAATACAGTCTTGGAAGGGGCTCTGATTAACACCGGGGCACAGAGCTAAAAAAAAAGGACATTCAGGGAGATTCTGAAGCAGGTTTTTGGGGACTGCAGCAGCCTCAATGAACACCGAGGTCAAGGGTGCAGCCCACAGACTTACAGCTCTAAGAGAAGTGACAAAGCGCTTGGGGTAGATAGGAAACTCACAGTGTTAAGACCTCTCTCAAAACTTAAATCAACTCTTATTGAATCTCTACATCAGACTAAACATTACTTAAAGTGAGAAATCATGAGCATGTCAAGCAGAGGTCCGTTCTAGCATTAATTTCTTGGCAGCATTTCATAGAAGACTTCTGGATTGCTGCACAAAGTGTGAGAAACACTGGCAAACAGGGGCAAGTGATATTAATCCAGGGTGGATGCCAAAATTCAGGGTTCCATCCCGTACCTTGCTTGGAGGGTGAGCGTCGGGCAGCTTCTCTTTGTTCTGCTTGCCAAACTGTAGAATGAAGTTTGCTTGAGTGGAGAGAGCCCAAACGGGCAGAATTGTCCCCTGGTGAGATACGGTGAGAGGACGAAATTAAATAGCAGGCTTGGAGGAGAGGGCAGTCAGAAAACAAATGCCAAATTAACAATTTGGGAGGGGCTGAGAATTAAACAGAAATAGTTTAAGCAGGGAATTCCTGAAGCAAGTTGGGGGTTGTGGAGGACACTGCAGTATGCTCAACAGGAGAGAGCAGTAGCTTCAATACAGTCGTGGAAGGGGTTCTGATTAACACTGAAGCACAGAGCTGAAAAAAAAGAACAGGCATGGAGGTTCTGAAGCAAGTTTTTTTTGGGGGGGGCACTGCAGCAGCCTCAATAGGACGCTGAGGTCAAGGGTGCAGCCCACAGACTTACTGCTCTAAGAGAAGGGGCACAGTGCTCAGTGCAGATAGCAAAATCACAGTACCTTAAGACCTTTCTCAAAGCTTAAATCAACTCTTAATAAATCTCTACATCAGACTAAACATTACTTAAAGTGAGAAATCAAGAACATGTCAAGCAGAGGTCAGTCCTAGCATTAATTTCTTGGCAGCAGTTCCTAGAAGACTTCTGGATTGCTGCACAAAGTGTGAGAAACACTGGCAAATAGGGGCAAGTGATATTCCTCCAGGGGTAGATGCCAAAATTCCGGGTTCCATCCCGGACCTTGCGTGTAGGGTGAGCATCGGGCAACTTCTCTTTGTTCTGCTTACCAAACTGCGGAATGCAGTTTGTTTGAGTGGAGAGAGCCTGAAAGGGCAGAGTTGTCCCCTGGTGAGATAAGGTGAGAAGACAAAATTAAATAGCAGGCTTGGAGGGGAGGGCAGTCAGAAAACAAAATAAAAATTAACAGTTTGGGAGGGGCTGAGAATTAAACAGAAACAGTTTAAGCAGGGAAGGCCGGAAGAAAGTTGGGGGTTGGGGTGGACACTGCAGTATGCTCAACAGGAGAGAGCAGTAGCTTCAATACAGTAATGGAAGGGGCTCTGATTAACTCTGGGGCACAGAACTGAAAAATATAGATTAAGGTCATTTTTGATTAGTGAGACAAGACTTGCAATTGCAAAATCATGTTTATATCCTCTAGTTAATTATGCTGCCATAATTACAGATAATGCTTCCACAAGTTTTGTACTAAAGAAATCTGTTGTGTCACAATCAATTGGTAAGTTTGCACTTTCAGCTGATAGGCGCACACATCTTTGTGTGATTTTACATGAAATGGGTTGGTTACCCATCCAGCTAAACTACAAATTTTTGTTAGTGAAATTTGCACATAGGCTGATGCATGGAGGAGTCCATCAAAGCTTGTTAAAATATTTTCAACCATATCTGTCTCATTATTATTCTAGCGATATGTCTGGTAATACTGTATTTAAACTTTCTCTCATGGGGACTTCTTGTGGGCAGCAGGCATTTGCTTATGGCACTCCTAACAATTGGAATGGGGTCCCTATTAATATTAGGAATGCAGAATCAATTGAACTTGTTTCTAGAATGTTTCAGTATTTTCTGTCTATGTCAGAATGTAAGTGTAATGGCTGATTTGAATTCATTTTATTTTGATTCCATGTTTTTTATTGTAATTGTATTACCCTATATGTATTCATGTGTCTTATTTGTCGGAATTTGTCAGATTGCACCTGTAAAAGGATTTTATGTCCAGTGTTAAGCATAATAAACAAACAAATAAACCCTCAGGAGCATCAGGGACTCAGCCAGCTGCCCACTGCCAAGATAGGCCATCTTGTTACCCCCACATGAGCAGTCATGCTTGTTGGGGATCCAGCCCACCCCTCTCAGGAGAAGAGGAAGCCTTAGAGGAGCCATGCTTGATAGTGATTCAGCCACCCACCTGAGTGAGAGGGGGCATCTGTTTAGGAGCCATGCTCAGCACCAATCAGTCCCCTCTTCTCAAGGGGGGTCCATATAAAAGCCTTGGTAGGTGGTAATCCAGTCCATCCCCTTGTGAGAGTGGACCATTTGAATAGGAGCTGCACTCCACATCAGTTCCATGGCTCTCTCCCCCATACCATAAGCCCAAATAACAAAATGATCTACTAGACCCACCCATACAGCTGCTTCCACAGCATAAAGAACCATTCTGCGCCCCTTTTACCTATCTTATCCATCCAGTTGTTCACACCACAGTTACAGATATATGCCATCAAACATCATTAGCACTGTCAAAGTTTTGTTTATGTTGTCTCATGCATTTTTCCTGGTATGCTAACTGACCTGTAGTGCTGGGGATCAGCCCTAGAAACTTTTGTGAATATTGATACCACATGAGGCACCTTTCAGTCATCAGGCATGTATCCAGTCCTCAATGACTTATTCATTTATTGATTGATTTTATTAAAATTGGATGACTGGAATAGGTACACTGAGCTGGGGCTTGTTTCCATAAGCAAGCTGAGAAAGGGTTACAAGAGGAAGTGATACAGCAGCAACAAGTTAAGGGACAATAGGTGCATGTACATAATCAATACAGTGCAATTAAGTAAGCAATAATACCCAACAGAGTGGACATTATTGGGAAATAGCGGACCACCCAGGGGCGTAATGAGGCCTTCTGCCACAGGCGGAGGGCCTTATAGCCTCTGGAAGGTCTGGTATTTCCCAATAATGCCCACCCTGGAGGGTATTATTAACACTTAGAAAATGGGACACTGTATCACATGTGTTTAAAAAAAATACTTCTTATGCTTATATGTTAAAACTCTTGGCTGTTTGAGTTGTTTTGTAATAAAATAGTTCCTTCACCTTTACCTAGGGACTTCATCCTAAGTTGTACCTTTTGGGCTGGTTTCCATGTTTACCTCCCCCACACACAAGTTAAAATCCTTTTGTTTTGTTTTACTTTTGTTTTTTAAATATTTATTCATTCATTTTAAATTATCCATCAAGTAATGTATTTGCTCACCAGATAATCTGGCCAAGGAGTGACGGTGACAGTCGGGTGGCCTGGGAGCAAAAAACAGTAGTTTTGTGTTGTGAATTTGATGTCCATTTGTACTGTTACGGCAATTGAGAAGCACTCGCTGACCACGGTAGGAAAGAAAAACATTGAGCTGCGCCATTTAGATTGATGGTGGGTCCAGATTGTAGTACTGTGAGGATCCCAGTAATTTAAAGGGTAGGCAGTGGAAATTGTGGGCATTCATATTAGACAGAGACGCGGAGGGAACGTTTCATCCGCACCAGCTGACTCCTCACCGCAAACGCCGCCACTGAGCTGCTCCTGATTCTTCCCCTGTACAGAGTTTATTCAAATTTAATCCCTCTCACTGCCACAAACAAAAACAGACAAAAGAATGAGTAACTGTCAGGGGAAACAGCACATCAGCAGCTCAGCTCTATAGGGTGGCGTGGAAAAAACTGCCATTATTCGTGAATCCCCCCTCCCCTGCGCATGTCTGGACAGAAAGTAAAACAGGATTTGAGTAAGGTGAGTAGAAAAAAAAAGTCACAACAGAAAGGGATCCTTTTTTTCCCCCTGGTCACTGTTGCCTCCTCTGGGGCACCAGAATTGTACATGGTTTCCATGGAGAACTTCCGATCCCCACTATCTGCTCTATGGATTGGAAGTGACCACTTTTTTTTTTTTTTAAGTTTCCTGGTCCTCACTGTCTGCCCTGAGGACCAGGACTGAGTTATTGCAGTTTCCTTTTTTTCGGGGAAGCTCGTACGTGGGGAGAGAGCGAGAGCGGCATGTGGAGAGAGAGAGAGAGAGAGAGAGAGAGAGAGCCAGCCCAGAGCAGCGTGTAGAAACTAAGGGAGATGGAGCAGCCCCAAAATATAGCAGGTACTGCTGCATTTCCCACTGTAAGATGGATGATCATTATTTAAGTAGGGTACTGGGGAGTGGGACACAGACAGCAAACTACTCAGAAGGGGCATAGGTGCTCTGAACGTCTCACTCCCGTAACCTTGCCACCAGTCACTTTTGTGTTCCGAGCTTTTATCCCAACAGTTTTTCCCTCTGAACTGAATTTCTTTTTTTTTTTTCATAAATCAGGCTAGGTTTTGGGAATAGGGCACTGGAGTTGTGGGCAGGGTTGTTCGTGTGTGTCTGTGTGCCTAGTTGGTCTTTCCTGTTGCTTAGCGAGGGCAAAAAATTGCAGCAATTTTAAATTTCAATTATGTGGTTTTAGCCAGTTAGAAAGCAGGATGGGCACTAGGATTCTTCAGTGGGTGAAGGGGCACTTGTGCTGGAACTTTTTATTTGCTGGGTGTCTATTGAAAGTTAATGTACCCCTCTGGCAGGGGTACCAGCCAATCAGAGCCCAGCAAATAAAGAGCCCATTTTCTAAAAAATTATATATTCCAGAAAAAAATGCAGCAAGTGTGCAGAATACATATGTTACAGGGGTACAGTGAGTGTGCTGCCTAGAAAGGCTTGTAATACTATAATGGGAGTGCAAAAATAATAAAAGTACCAGGTATATTGAACACTAAGCTGCTACTTAATAGGGTTAGTTGTGAAATGGGCATAAATGGGGTGAAGATGGCAGTGGTTATTGTACAGCTGGAGAGAAGAAGAAGAAGAAGGTTAGATACAGATGCATGTCTTTTAAAGGTGTGATAGTCAGGGTAGTTAGAGAGAGTGCATTGAGGATGAGAGACAAATAGGGAGAGGGAGGTTTTTCCACAGTGTAGGAAGGTGAATAGAGAAAGAAGTCTAGCCTGCAACAGATTTACAGTGATGGACGTTAAAGGAATGAGCATCAGATGTTTGGAGTGAGAATGAGGATGGCATGGCAGGGGTAAAGATAGAGGAGAGGTAAGTGAGAACTGCAGCAAGCCAGTGTTTGCCATGAAGGAGGAACAGTGCAAGTGACACCAGATATTTAGGAAGGAGGGAGAGAGAGAGAGAGGAGGGAGGGAGGGGGGAGAGAGAGAAAGAGCGAAAGAGAGAGACATTTGTGAAGACACAGCAGTGATGGATGACAGAGCACTAACAGCACTGTAGCAGCATGAGTGCACAGACTCTAGTAAGAGCCAATATGGCTGCAAAATAATGGTATTGTGGGCAGTGAGAAATGTGTGAACCCGGTCACTCATCCAGAAGTTCCCGGACCCAGAGCAGCAGATCAAGCTTGTGGCTGGACAGACAGGCTTCATGAAGCCCATCCTCCACTTTTTCCTCCTTTTTTGGCTCTGGCCAACCAAAGCATGTAATGAGCACACTGTGTGAGCTCCACATGCACACAGACACCTTCGGTGCTCTGAAAATGGGGACTTCCCACTAGATGGGACCCACCAACACCTTCCACTGGATTGCTCCAGGTGGCAGTCAAGCAGTGGGCCACAGAACCCCACCCCCAAGGGAGGAGAGTGCCCTTCAAATGCTCGATCCTCCCTCCCCTGGCTGATCCCATGCAACCCAATTCTAGTCCCAAACTCAGGTCACTGATATGGCAGGAGGTAAAGCGCTATACAGTGTCTCAGCCCTCCATGCCACTGAGCCAGCTATAGATAGACTTTTTAACATAGTCACACGTTGAGGAAAGCAACCAGTTAGTAACACCAGGTTAAGTATTTAAATAGTATGAACAGTAACACATACACCAAAATTATCACAAGGGGAAATAATAGAGAGTTGAAATTGACTGATGTTAAAACCAGCAGGCGTAAGCTATATTTTACACAGAGAGTTGTAGGAATTTGAAACAAGTTATCAGCCAATATAGTTCAGAGCAAATATTTTATCTAATTTAACATAGACTAGATATTTATAAGACTGAAAAAGAAATTACAGATTACTGCCACTGATGTGGAAGGACAGCATTCATGGACCATTGGTCTTTTGCTGCTCCTATCTTCCTAGAGAAATCCTAGTGAACTGCATGATAAGTAAAAGATTGTTAATTATGCTAACCATGAGCCTTCAAGACCAGAAATTATCACCTATCAAGAAAACAAAAAGGCACTAATGGAGTCTTTAATTACAGCTTGCAAAATCTACCAGGTGAGAAATTGACCATTCATACAGTATTTGCCCTCTGAAATGTTATTTGCCCAGAGCTGTTAAAGCGGATCCTTGTTCTGCCTCATGTCCTTCTTTGAAATTCTATTTGTGGGACTCCTACTGTAGGTCTTCTTCCACACAAGACACACTTTTCTCTGCAGCTTCATATCAGTCATTTAACATATTGCCACGCCTACTTCGTAATGCTTATGTGCCACTGCAGTTCTGAATTAAAAGGAAAAGTAACTTCAATGACTGCTATATTTATTGTTTTATTTATTCATTCGGTAACCGGGCGTTATTGTTACTGAGCAGAAGGCAGCAGAATTGACATGTCACAGCTGTATAGTCTTAACAAGACTCGTCAGGCCCAGTAATGATTTAAAATTCTTACACATGTACTACTGTCAGAGATAATACAGTTTACTGAAAAGTCAGCTGTCAGGTACAGTATAGTATATGCATGTCCCCAAACAGTATGTGTGTGATCTGGATCATGACTGAAAAGTTGGGGACGAGGAACATTGATCTACCAAGTCTTTTACACAAATGTCAGTAGCAGTTTTACAGGAAAGGAAGGAAAGTTTGGGGGTTTCCCTATTAATACAAAAGTGTGTCCCAGCCTGGCACTTGCAAATAAAAAGATATACAGTTAGAAAAGAGACTGCAGAAACTATGCTTCCAAATATAAGTTGCTGCATTTGACCAAAGGAAAATGGTATTGCAAAAATTAGAGCTCACCTCACCAGTATGGACAGCATTCTTTGTTATTTTCATGCAAGCCCAAAAGCAAAGTGCAAAGTGCTTTTAATAAATAACATTGCTGAAGTGCATGTTTTTGAAATGGCAGTGAACAGAGCATTCAAAAACATAATGTCATGTCAGCAAATTTGCAGGGCCTAAAAAGTGAAGGGGGACTGATCTCCCTTATCCGCCCCCAGGCTGGGCCCATATTTAATTGGAGATATGCACAGAAACCAATGAAACTGGAATGTTCTCTCCTAGTAACCCTTTTTAGATCCTTTACACACCTTTTCCTGCAAACTGCCTCCTTATTATGCCACCTCTGAGTGTATGCAAATGTCTGCTTTCCTCTGGGGCTAACCTGGTACATGGCTGAAACAACAAATGCAATGCTCTGAGAAGTCCCTACGTGACAAAATGCGTATATGTACTTGTTATTATCAGCCAATACTAGATCAGATCTATGGTAAAAGCTTATCTAGAAAACAATTTCTGTTCTGCTAAAGCCATTGCAGCTTGTCCTACACAAGGGTATGCAACTAATTCATTTTCATTACAGTGTTTTTACTCCTGGGTCAGCCACTGCATGTTTTCAAGTCACTGGGCAGGCAACCCAACAGTCCAGTCACTAGACAATCCCAGCTCCAGTTCCCCCATGGATTACTCCCACCATAACAAGGCCAGAGAGGAAAGCAGGCATCCCTACCTTCACCCATTGAAGCAAAGTCTGGAAGTTTCCATGTGATATGGGCGAATGCATAACAGTGAGCCCGTAAGAGCAACTACATTACAGCGAGGGGTGAAATGGTGAACATGCTTTTCTACAGAGGGCTTTTCTCCACACCCCTTATTTAATTAATCAATTCTGAGGTTGTAGCACCTCAGGGAGGGGGAAAAACATTTTCATCATTTCAGTCCTCACTGTAATGTAGTCACTGTACTTTGGGCTCGCTGTTATGCATTCGCCCATATCACAGGATACCATCTGGAATAGGAGCAGGGTGTCAAGCACCCAGCTCGTGTGTGATTCATGTCATACAGATGGCCACCATTTTTGACCTAGCCTTTTTCTTCCAACAAACTCTCACCATGGCACAGAGCATAAGCCATGCAGGTCTTGGACACATATAGTGACATTCTGAGGATGAGACAATTTCACTGGCCCACCACAGGGGTTGCTATGGTGATGGAACTCAGCCCTAGATCAACCCCATCCTGGAGCACTGTCACATGGTAGTGCCACCCTGGTCCCCTCAGCTATCTGAGGTAGCTCCTGAGTCTGCTACCAGACTTGGGGCACCGTCAATGGAGTGTGATGTGCTAATCACGAGGCTATTGGGTGCCCCACCCAAGGAAGTAATTTTTAAAACAGGAGCAGAGAAGTATCAATCTTAAAATTCATGGCTTACTCTTGGTCTATTAATTGAGCCATCTTTTTTTTTTTTTTGCATAAACTTTTTATTAGTTTGTCTTATTCAAACCAAAACAAAAGCAACAGCTCTCATCTCAATAGACACATAACATTCTTTTCCTCAACCTTAAAGGTCTCTCTGTTTTTAAATCCATTATGCTCTTCCAGTTACAGTAATTTCAATATTATTATTACAGACCTTATACATATATCTCATATCAAGTACATGCATCTATTATTTAACTTTTAAATATTACAACATTAGGAGAAAGGGAAAAATTATAAAGAGAAGAAAAAAAGGGGGGGGACCTCCCCCACCCTCCAAATCCTCCCACCCCTGTATAAAACCCTCCTCCTCCCCATTCCCCATCCCCTCTCCCAGTTAATCGAGAATTCACTTCATCTACTGTGCTTAGCAATACATTCTTCTATAGCATCTGATACATTGCTCCATTAGTTTTCTTTTCCCTTTTATTACTTCTTAGCCACAGTTTCTCCTAAAATAAAGAGAGCATCAAACATTCCATGGGCTCCCCTTACTGTTTTATAGAATTCTATTATTGATCTCTCTACTTTCTAATCCCCTTAGCTTATTTTACCCTCATCTTAATACTTCCTGCTCCGTGGGATTCATAATGTGCCAGTAAGGTGCCCACATGTTCATAAACTGATTTTCCCACCCCTTAGCTTTGTATGTTAAGCTTTCAAGCTGCAGTGCATCCCATGCTAAGTTCCTCCACTGCCTAATTGTAGGTTTATCTCCAGACACCCATGTGTTTAAGATACATTGCTTTGCCAATACCAGGAGTATTCTCACCCATCTTTCCAGCACCTCCCACTCATCCTGGTGCATACCATCTATGCCAAATAACATTAAGAGTGGTTCCACTCTAATATGATGCCCTTTCATATTTGTCAATACTTTCCCCACCTCCTCCCAAAAGGATTGGAGCATCGGGCATGCCCAAAATGAGTGCATATACGTACCTAAGGCTGTACCACACCTCTGACAAATAGCCAATATTGCTGGGTTATATCTATTAACTGCCACTGGTGGGGTGTACAGCCTCTGCACAAATTTATATGCTGCCTCTTTATACTTATTACATAGTAGAAGCCCTTGGTGCGTCCCTTTCATTAAGGTCCATTGCTCCTCTGTCAATGCATTTCCCAGGTCCCTCTCCCAAAAGCACTTAGTTTTGGTTGTCTTGTCTGGCCATTGGAGTCACAGGAGGGATGTAGCCTTCCTTATAATACCTACGGGCTTCTGCTTGATTTGCTTCAGCAACTCCTCGAGGACATGAACCTTAGATCCCGACTCTCTCTGTTTCTCAATATCTTGCACATATTTCCTCACCTGGAAATATCTGAACAGATTGTGAGCCGGTAAGCCCAGTCCTTCTCTCAGCTTCTTGAATGGATAACCCCCCCACACACACTCTTTCTGATATCATTAAGACACAATATCCCTCTTTCCTCCCAAATCTGAAATGAAGGGTCTCCTACCCCCGGAATAAAGAATGGGTTCCAAACTAGTGGTAATATAAATGATTCCCCTTTTTGGTGCCCCATCACCTTCTTAATTTGTTCCCAGCTGTCCGTTAAAATACCTGAATCCCTCTTTTCTCGCAGCCCCCTTCTACCTCCTTTGGCTAATCAGGAAGAAATCCGGACCCCATATCCTTTCTCCTCCAGATCCATCCAACTGGCCTCACTCAGCCTATACACCCAGTCCTTGATGATCCCCATTTGTGTGGCCCAAAAATATAGCTTCATGTCTAGATAATTTAGCCCTCCCATAGCTTGATCGGCTTTCAATTTATTTAGGCTAGCCCTTGGCTTCTTCCCTTGCCAAATAAACTTAGAACAATCTTTTTCAAATGCTTTTATATCTTTCCCTGTTAGCCCTGTGGGCAACATCTGTGGTGGGTATAACACTCTGGGTAGAACATTCATCTTAAGTAGAGTAATACATCCTTGCCGTGATATAGGCAAATTCCTCCATCTACCCAGGTCTTCTCTCACTGACCTCAGTAGTGGGCTATAGTTCAGTTTATATAGTGATCTGAGGTCCCTTCCTATCTTGATCCCCAAGTAAGTAAAATGTGTACCTACCCTCCGCAGGCCCCATGTATTTCCCCTTCCCCCCCTTCACCCAGAAACATAATTTCAGACTTTCCCAAATTCAATTTGTATCCAGAGAATACAGCAAATTGTGAGATAACTTCCAACAAAGCCGGCATGGACTGGGACAGCCTCGTCACATATAGCATCATATCGTCAGCATACAGTGTGATTTTATGCTGTCTTCTACTTTTCCCTTTGACCTCTTGTATTCTTTGGTCTTCTCTAATATTTATGGCCAGTGGCTCTTCCGCCATTGTGAATATCAAAGGGGAAAGAGGGCATCCTTGCCTCTTCCCTCTATGCAGTGTAAACTGTTCTGTTAGGTTCCCGTTGACCAACACTGCAGCTGTAGATGCCCGCTACAGCATTCTTACCATTCTAATAAAGCTTTCCCCTAGTCCAAAGCATTCTAGTATTGCAAACAGGTATGGCCATTCATTCCTGTCAAATGCTTTTCGGCCTCCATAGACAGTATGGCTGCCTGCCCCCCGATCTTTTAGCTTGCTCTAGGACGCTATGACCTTTCTGATGTTATGATAGGAATGCCTACCTTTTATAAACCTGGTTTGATCTGGACAGATCAAGTCAGGGAGGACGTCCTCCAATCTGGAGGCCAAAATTTTAGCATACACCTTGACATCGCAATTTAGAAGGGATATGGGTCTATACGATGCACACTCCATTAGGTCTGTGTTTGGCTTGGGAATCACACACACCATAGCTCTACCACATGTATCAGGTAGTTCTCCACTCTCTCTTCCTTCCCTAAATGCCTCCCACATAGCCTCTTTTACCTCTTCCCGTAGCGATCTGTAATACTTTGCAGGCAGGCCGTCTGGACCACAGGCTTTCCCAGGCTTCATTGTATTAATAGCCCAAATAATTTCCTCTTTGGTAATCTCCTTGTCTAACATCTCTTGTTGCTGTTTTGTTATTTGGGGCAATCTGTATTTATCCAGAAATTCTCACATACCTCCTTCCCTTCCCTCCCCACCTGTTCTATATAGATCTTCATAATAATTCTTAAATATCTCCCTTATCTCCTCATACTTAGTAGCAACCTGCCCGCTTCTATTTTTGATACCTAAGATATGCACCGACTCTTCCTACCCTTCACAAGGTTTACCAGCAGTGGTCCTGGCTTGTTTCTCCACTCATATTCTATGTTTCAGATAGTATAGTTTCTTTTGAGCCTCGTCCAGCAAAAGGGTGTTTGATGTCTGTCTGGTTGTTACCAACTCCTGCCTCATTTGCTCACCCCCCTCTCCCCTTGCCACCTTCCCCTCCAATATCATCAGCTTTTGCTGAAGGGCTTTCTCCTTTTCCAATCTATTCTTTTTCTATTTTGCCATAAAGCCTATAATTGCCCCTCTCATATAAGCTTTACCAGCATCCCACAGAATTTGTTTGTAAGTGGCAGTTGGTGCGTTCGTGTCCATATAAAATTTAAAATGTTCCTTCATATAGTCCTGGAATTCCTGCGAGCCTAACATATGAGTAGGGAATCTCCATGTCTGTATTCCTCCCCTTTCACTCGGAGATTGAAAGGATGCCACCACCACTGCATGATCTGAGATCTGTATGGGCCCATGTGCCACCTTTCTGAGCTTTTCATACCAGCTCAGCACTACATAAACGTGATCAATCCTCGACCACGTTTTGTGTGGATTGGAATAAAAAGTAAATTCTTTATCCTGTGGGTATGCCATCCTCCAGGCATCCACCATATTCAATTCTGCTATTCCTTCCCTCCATTTTCTAATACATGGATCCCTGCGTCCCTTTCCCTCCAAGTGATCGAGGGAAGCATCAAGTGTACAATTGAAATCCCCTCCCATAATTAAATTTTCAAATTGTTCTCTCACTAATATAGTCAGTATGGTATTATAAAATTCTGGATCTAAATTAGTTAGTGCGTATATACTCCCGAATGTGGCTTTCACACCATGGAGAACCCCTGTTACAAAGACATATCTGCCTTCCCTTGAATCCATAAGGACTTTTGTAACCTGTAAAGGCAGATTTTTATGCAACATAACTGCCACTCCCTGCTTTCGAGAGCTGAAAGAGGATGCATAGCAGGCACCCACCCAACCCCTTTTAAGTTTCCCATGCTCCACCGGCGTCATTTCATTTCTTGCAGGAGAGCCACCTGCACTTGCACCCTCCTTAAAGCTGTTAAAACAGCACTCCGCTTAACCGGGGAGGAGAGACCCCACACATTCCAAGACTGTACCACCATATCATTTCTCACCAGTGTCTCCCTTCATTTTCCCTTTCCCATTCTTTCCCAAAAGTTTCCCAAGCTCACCCTTCCCCATAGTACCCGTTTATGCTCCAACATATTCCCCCCAACCATGGCCATGACTATTGCAGCACCCATATCAGAAGCTTTTAATTCCTTGCAAACCTTTTTACTCCTGTCCCTTATATGTGAATCTTGATTATTCTTATCTTTACCCCCATACCATACCCACCTTGACCCCCCTTCCCAGCATTATTCCTACTACTAAACTCTGTATACCTTGCCCCTCCCACCAATACCCCCTCCTTCTTCGATCTTTGCTCACCAGTGCCTCTATCTGCCATCATGGCAGCACCTCCCATTTTTGCTGATTGAGCAGCTGCCTCCCCTCACCTTCCCCCCACAGACCATGTTACCTATGGCCTACTCGGGCCCATCTCATCTGTAGTATAACGAAGTGCCATGCATGAAACATAGGAAAAAAACCTCTCAAAACATAATTCTGCCTTTTTGCTACTTAATTCAAGCTCCTAATAGTCCACTTTGACCCTCTCTAATTCTTGCCCACAGCCACATCCTACCCCCCTCCCATCATTTATCAACCCTCACACTCCAAATAATTTGTGGAGCTTCTGTTCAATGACTGGTCTGGTCAGAGGTCAGTGTAGTAGGCTGCATGATTCAAAATAAACATACACACTAGGCTCAAGCCACCATACACTCCTCTCGGCCTACCTTCCATGCGGGGCTCTTCCGATGCTTTCTCACGCTTCTTCAGCCTTCCTCCTCCATACTTACATGACCCCTGCGTGGATTATTTTAGAAAGTTCCCATTCAGCCACCAACGCAGGCCGACTTAGCCGCAGCTCCCACAGATTCATGTACGTTAACACTGAACGTTTGTAACACAAATTGAACACGGGATAACACCCCCAACCAGAGAAATTGTCAGTGACTCTAGTCCCTCTTACTCCCTCGAGCAAATCGCCACCATCCTCAGCCTACTTTCTTTTTAAGCTCATTTATAAAGACGTTTGCCTTCTCTACCTCCCAGAATGAATATACTGCTCCTTTGTGTTTTACCTTCAGGGTCGCTGGATAAATCATAAACTGCTCCACTTGCATCTCTCTCAGCTGAGCCATCGCAGCGCCAAATACTCACCGTTTCTTGAGAAGCCTGTTCGAATAGTCTTGTGTGACATGAATTCTCACCCCATCTATTTCCACTGGTTGATTTAATATAACGGCTTTAATCACTGCTTCCCAGTCCTGGGAGTTATGGTACTGGATCACAATGCTTCTAGGGGGCTGGCCCGGCCCTGGCTTTGGCAGTACAGCTATATGCGCCCTTTCAATCTTATGCTTTCCTCCTTTAGGCTGCAACTTCAGTATTTTCGGTAGTTGTTCGGCACAGAATTTCATTATATCCGGTCCTTTCTTCCCTTCAGGGAGCCCTCGTAAACGCAGGTTAATACGCCTAAAATAATTTTCTTGGTAGTCAAGGGCCTCTCTTAAGTCCTCCAACTCCCTCTCCAGGGCAACTATCTTTTCCAGCAATGGCTGTACCAGGTCCTCCACTCTAGATGTGCGGTCCTCCACCTCCGTTAATCTTTCCCCATCTGCTGCGGTTCTCTCCGCTATTTCTTGCAACTTCACTTCTATTTGATTCTCCAGCTTTTCAAAATGGGGATTCAGTGCCGCCAGAACCTGCGTTGTCACCTCCCACCCCAATACTGTAAGTTCTGCCGCTGAGAAGGATATTGGGCCTGTACCTTCTGATGTGGGCCGAGCCAGCTGTTTCTTTGGGTTCTTCCCAGCATTTCTTGTGGGTTTTCTAGATGCATTAGAGAGGTAATTGTCCATCATTTTGTAGCACAGGACACTTATATGGCAGGATCCGATGATTTTAACCTTTATTTTAGTGAAAAAATATTTCATTTAGGTCTCCGGGGTGCGGAGCTCAAGGAGTACACGTCCTACTTCTTAGCTGCTCATTAGCACCCCACAGTTGAGCCATTCTAATAATAAAATGCTCAGAGTTTGAAACAAAAGCAAAAACAAGGCATATTCTTTTTCAGAACCATTGAGCAATTTTAAATATTTGTACACTGTTTCCTACTAGTAGACTTCATTTTTCCTATTTTTTTATAGAAAATATGATTGGCAGTTTAGGTCTTTTATTGGAGCATCCTGAGCTAACAGTCACTGTAAGAAATCGATAAAACGTATCACTCTGCCATTAGCACCTACGAAGTCCTGAAATGTCAGGTATGGGAACTAGACAACCAAACTTTCAGTAATGTTGGGTTTTATTGCTTGATTATAAAATGGGTATAAAATAGCCTGCACCTTCATTGGTCATGAAGGTTTTCAGGCCATGAGGGTCAGGAAAAGAAACCTATCTCTTGGTACTTCCTCTTAATGTTTCAACTGAGTTCCCATTTTATTAATACAATAAGACACTCCAGGGTGTGGTTTTATTTTCCTGATTGACAGTTCCAAGTGGTTGAAAGCACTCGGTGCACATGCCTCGTGACTCACAATGCTCATGTGCATGTGGTTCAGGAAAAAAAAATAACATTGTTGTGTCTTATTACTTACTTCTCTCAGTTCACATTCTCTATAACAGTTTTGCAAACTTTTTGTTGTGTTTGTTTCAGCACTGAACAGCTGAGAGCGAGTGAGCTGTAGACTGAAGATGGTAAATCACAGCAACTCCAAATGTAAGGAAAGTAAGGTAAATACCTCTTCAGTCCAGTGTTTCAAGGAGTAGAAGATGTCTGAAACAAAGATAGTATGTAATGCAACTTTGCAGGAACAAGCCCCACATGCACAAATCCAAACGCTCAGCTAGCTTGCTATCAATTAGGAATGAGGATGGCTCAAATGTCCATGTATGATAAACACCAAACCTGCGACTTAAAATGCTTCTCAGTTCCTTAATTAAATTATAATACACTAACACAGCACTTGAAAAATGGTAAATAAAAATGTGTCCTAACGTTAGCATGTAATGATACTTTCACAGCAAATCTGAACAAAAGCTCCCTTGTCCTCAGCTGCACAGGACAACATGCAATTTCAATTGTTTATCAATAAAAAAGAACCTAAAATAAACACAAATATGTATTTTCTGAAAAGACAGCCCACATAACTTGCTAAATGTTAAACTGATTCAAAAAGACAGTACTCTCTGAAAGAATGAACACCAGCACACACACACCTGTTGGACTAGTTAATCTTATAACATCTGTGGGCAACTCTCATCTGGATTTGAGCATTTCTTGGGGGGCTATTCTCCACTAGTTGTTTGCTGCGGGTCAAACATCTATACACTCACTACTGTATATATAAAAATGTATGCCCTTAATATGGAGATGTAGTCTGTGTTTTTCTTGTTAGGATTATTTATTGGTTATCTATGAAAACAGAATATACAATCTCAAGTTACAGAGCAAGTTTGAACTGGCTTCATTTCTGAAAAAAAATGAAATAACACTGTATCCTGATATTGTTCACCCACAAGAACGGATTTCTACATACACATTATGTAGACTTCAAAATCTTTTTTCCTTATGCTGCACCATTTAGTAGTTCATGATGACAAAACACATTTGGTATTCAGCTTGGCTGATTTGCATGCTCCAATGATCCTGTAGAGTGCAACTCAGACTTCAGTACCAGACTATTTCCATATTTAGGCTGTTACTAGACAGCGTTTCCAACCCACATGAGGACCATTCGCTGAAAAGTTTTTCTGTTTCTAAGTTGCCTCTTATATCTGTGTTTGGTGTGGATTGGCTTTTAGTGGCCACACCTATACATGTGTATCTGAGGTCCGTATTTTTGTGAGAGCAACTGTTGGCTGGTTATTTGCAAGCTACGGTAACTCTTATTAGCATTAATCCATACTTGTGTGCTCCACTCCAACAGACATTGTGAAGCATTATTTATTAAATCCCTTCATAAATAAATAAACATATAAATAAAGAGTTGCCAAATTCTTCTATTCCCGAAATTCCAACTATGGCATGGGGGGGGTGCAGAATCATGCATGCTGACATTGGCAATGACACCATGATAAGGTGCATGCATGAGAGGTTGATTGTATGGTCACAGAAAGGGGGGACACGTAAACTTTGCACAGACTTGCCTACAGGCAGCAGCAATTTATTTATGGAAAAAACAACAACAACAAAAAAAGATCAAGGGATACACTCGGTAAGCTGCTGCCTGCTGCTGGAGTTGCGTCAGTGCCAGCCCCAGTCCAGTAAACAGCCATACTGCATGCTAAGGGGGGGGGGCTGAATAAAAAAACAACTGTACCAGGACCCTAGAACTAATTTTGGATGCCTTTTAAAAAAAAACAATGGATTAAACAAATGATAAGCAAATCCCACTTTCTCACACAAGTGAAACTGACAAAGTACCGGATGCAATCAGGCTGTCAAACATAAAAAGCAAAGAAACAGAAACTAAATTACTGCATTCATTAACATAGATCTAAAAAAAGTTAAAGTAAACTAGTAGGAGAAACACTGAGCTAATGGCTGAAGAAGTAGACAAATAGAGAAAAGACAAAAAATACACTGTTCATAAGGACGTATGTGTTGGGGGGTGCTGAGAATGTTCAGAACCAAATGTATGCCCTTAATTCAAAGATGTAGTGGTTTTTTTTTTTGGGTTAGGATTATTTATTGATTATTTATGAAGACAGAATGATACAATTTCAAGTTACAGAACCAGTCTGAACTGGCTTCATTTCTGAAAAAGAAATCAAATAAACACTGTACCCTTTCCATGTTTAGGCTGTTACTAGACAGCATTTCCAGTTGACATGAGAACCATTCACTAAAATGTTTTTTCTGTTTCTAAGGTCTGTGTTTGGTGTGGATTGTCTTTTAGTGGTCACACCTGTTGGATTGTTATTTGCAAGCTACGGTAACCCTTGTTAGCATTAATCCACACTTGCAT
Source organism: Neoceratodus forsteri (assembly GCA_016271365.2). Lineage (NCBI taxonomy): Eukaryota > Metazoa > Chordata > Ceratodontiformes > Ceratodontidae > Neoceratodus > Neoceratodus forsteri. The sequence continues at coordinate 1,454,658,527 of CM057450.1, read as the reverse complement.
GCTCCACTCCAACTGACATTGTGCAGCATTATTTATTTAATCCCTTCAGAAATAAATAAACATATAAATAAATTGTTGCTGAATTCATTCACTGTTGAAATTCCAACTATGGCAAGAGGGGTGCAGAATCGTGCATTGTAAATCACTGACAGCCATCTTGGACATGGCAGAATGTGCCACCATGCCCCCTTGGATTTCTCTGCATATGGTCAGTGCCGGATTCCACCAGTACTGACTGACAAAATAGTGTGGTGAACATGCAGCTATTGCCGTTCACCTTCACTGTTTAACAAGTCCATTCGGTATCCAGAAAGCTCCCTTTTCTCTACTGTGCTCACAAGACATCTGCAGGGCTATGCCCACTCTAGCCATAAAAAGGGGATCCAACCTGGCAAGAGTAGATTTTGGGGCAGTGCTGTAGACTACATTCACATAGTCAGACACTGGCAAGATTTTCTTTAGAATGATCATGCTGTGGACAATGAGAGGAAGGCAGGATTTATTGTACTACAACACATCAAGATTAAGGCAAAGTTTCTTATGCAATTTATTCATTTTATTATTTAAAAATTGGTGACTGGAAAAGGCACACTGAGCCGAGGCTCATTTCCAGCTGTGACCTAGGGCCAGGGGAGTTGGAGAATTACAATGATGCTTTCATAAGTACAGTCAGGGATTAAGCAGAGTAATGAAAACATACAAAATACAACAATATACAATCAAGGTACAATAATAAGGTGAAGTAGTAACAAAGTGCAGAGTGGATTCAGTATTATAATACAGTGAACAACTTTACAAAGATTACGAGTAGATATATGTACAGACATGTTCAGTGTACATTTGCTCAAGGTGAGAAATTTTCCCAAAGAGCACCAAGGGAAAAAAGAGCATAAACATATTGGGGTATGGGAGAAAAGAGGTCACTGAGAGGGAGGTGGGTAGGGATAAGGGTAAGGAAAAGATAGGGGGCACTAAGGGCCAGGTGGTAGAGAAAGGTGGAGGGAGGAGGAGGGGAAAAGAGAAGGGGGGGAGGAGAGGAGGAGGAAACAGGTGATGGTGAGGGGAGAGAGAAGTAGAAGCTGTGAAGAAGAAAGGAGGGATGGGATGGAGAGGAGCAAAGGGGAAATGAGTCACAGGGATGGAAGGAGAGCAGTTATGGGGGGGTGCAATGGTGTCAATGTAGGTGGAAAACAGTTCTGATACAGCCACATTCCTAAGTGCTGCACATGAAGGGGATACCACTTCAAGCAGGTCACCATTCAGAGTCTTAAAAACAGGGGTATGTTGGAGCCTCAACAGTCTCTGCCTAGTCCCAAAAGTAAGGAAGGCTGTCTTTTTGGCATTTATTGAGAGTTGGTTTGAGTAGAACCAGTGCTGAACATTGCCAAAGTCAGGGTGGAGTGATGATTACCTCTCAGGGGCCAAAGCACTCAAAGCAATTATAACTGTATCGACTGCATGCATATGGATGTGTGAGGAGACACAGGTGATGTGGAGGTCATTAGAGAGAAAAGGATGAACTAGGAATTGAGCACTGGTGGACACCAGACTTCATGGATAAGGGGGTGGATAGGTGATAATGAACCTGGACCAACTGGAGTCAGTCTGAGAGGCAGGAACAGAACAACCTGAATATTATTTCCAATATTATTGTTTCCACCCAACTAATATTACAAATACTATTATTGCCAATATTATTATTATATAACTGCCAGTGTGCTACTTAGTTCTTTGCATAGTTCATTCAGAATTGTGGAGTATATTCATAAAGTCTCATTACCTTGCTGATGTTTACCATCTTTAGCATTCTTTAAACTGCTTCTGGCATCACACACATGTCCTGCAGTGTATCATGTTGCCCCCCCCCGTGAACATAGTAACATAACATAGTAAATGATGGCAGATAAGGACAGCTAGGCCCACCTAATCTCCCTGTTATCCCTGCCTGCATCAGCGTCCACTGACCCTGCTTGGTCATTGGCTTTCGCCTCTCTTTCCCACCTCTAGGGTTCCCTTGTGCCTGTCCCATGCATGTTTGAATCCACCCACTGTGCGAACCCCCCACCACCACCTCCTGGGGTAGTTTATTCTATGCATCCACAACCCTTTCTGTGAAGAAAAACTTCCCCACATTCCCCTTTATCCTGGCCCCTCTCTAATTGCATATCATACCCCCTTGTCCTTGTGCATCTCCAATACTGAAAGATATCACCCACCTGGACTTTGAACAAGCCCTTGAGATACTTGAAGGTTTCAATCATATCTCCCTACTCCCACCTTTCCTCCAGTGTATACATATTGCAGTCTTTCAGTCTCTCCTCATGTGTTTTCTGGTGCAAGCCCCTTAGCATCTTAGTTGCCCTTCCCTGGACTGCCTTTACTCTGTCCACGTCTTTGTGAAGATACAGCCTCCAGAACTGTACTCTATACTCCAGATGAGGCATCACCAGTGTTTTGTACAGTGGCATCACCACCTCCTTTCTTATGCTAGTAATACCCCTTCTTATGCACCCTAACATCCCACTGTCCTCCTCCACCACCTTGTTACATTGCTTGGCCACCTTTAGGTTATCTGAAATGATTATCCCTAAATCCATTTCTTCCCTGGTGACCATTATCAACTCCCCCCCACCCCATCCTGTAACTCTCTGCAGGGTTTCTGCACCCCAGGTGTACGATTTTGCACTTCTTTGCATTGACGTTTAATTGCCTCATTTTGAACCATCTTTCCAGCTTACCTAGGTCCCTCCTCATTCTTTTGACCCCTTTTGGAGTGTCTACCTGTCGCAGATCTTGGTATCATCTGCAAATAGGCAAGTCTTTCTCTCCAGCCCTTCCAAAATGTCACTAATGAAGACACTGAAAAGGACTGGCCCCAGGACTGATCCTTGAGGCACCCCACTGGACAACCCCCTTTCTTCAGATTTAATCCCATTTACCACCAACCTTTGCTTTCTGTCCCTCAACCAATTTCTAACCCAGTTCTCCACTTTGTGGACCATCCCCAGGCTACTCATTTGTTTACCAGCCTTCTGTGTGAAATGGTGTTGAAGGTCTTACTGAAATCAAGGTAGGTGATATCCACCACTCCCCCAATCCAACTCCTTCATCACCCAGTCAAAAAAGCCTATCAGGTTTGTTTGTCATGACCTTCCTGCTATGAATCCTTGCTGAACAACCTGTCACTATTCAGTATCACCCCCATCTCTTTCTTCTCATTGCTGATTTAAGCATTCAGACATTTTTTCCACCTTGGTGATTATGCTACCACTTTCCTGATCCTGATCCATTAGTGGTCCAACAGTCATTGGTGTTTTCATCTTCTCACTAATATTTTGAGTTCAACAACTATATGTTCTTTTGTCTTTCTTTTTTTTTTTTTTTTTGGCATTTCTGATTTATGTTTGCACTCTCAGGGCATGTCTCTGTAGATAGATTTGTTTTCACTGGTATCTTGCAGTTTACTCATCCCGTATGACTCTTTTTCCATGATAATGTAGAATACTTCCTTTGCCATCCATATCAGTTATTTCTGCTGTTATTTATTATACTTTCTCTTTTGTGGGATATATTTTTCTTCAAGTTATCTAGACATCAAAGCTCCCCTCATATACTTGGCTACAATTGTTGCTGAAGTTTTATACATATGACTATGGTTGTATATTTTATTGCTAGCAAGCTTTGTTATCACTTTTAAACTGATTTTTTTGTACTGTTCTTAAATCCTTTTATGATGTAACATCTTTTTATGCTGTAACAGTGGTGTGTACGTATAGTGGCACCACTGCAAATGAACTTAAGCTCAATGATTTATCCTTAAATAAAACATTGAACCTGAACTTGAAACTTGAACCCTGACTGCTTTTTAGTACACATTTAATGTAGATTATACTTTAGATGCACTTTATTCTTTACTCGCTATTGTACTCTGTAATGTCTCTTTAATATCACACTATGTAAGATTGCACAGCAAGGAGCACCATACAGTAGGTCTCTTGAAAAAGCACTTACACATGAAACAGTGAGACAGCCTGTCTGTACAACACCACATCCTGATGCTGATTTTGTTATCTGCAATAAAATTGTTTATTGGCACCAGTTTGGAGTACTGTGCTGTACTTGTATGTGCCTCTTAGCCATCTGTGGATGTGTGCTTATTTTTTTATTTCCTTTTTTTCCTGTGTCTGGTGGCTCATAATAAAAATATTATATTTATTTGGCTGTTTTGTGGATGTTTTTCACAAACATTGATATGGATTGGTGTGGTCTAATGGTTAGCGCACCAGCTTGGGAACTAGAAAATCACTGATTCAAATCCTGCTGGAACCAAATACTAATTGTGTGACCTTGGGCAAGTCATTTAACCTCCCAGTGTTCCAGTCCACACAGCAGCAGAAATCAGTAGAAGCAGGACTCCACAGGAAACAAAGTGTTGTATCTCAACTGGGTTATCCTGGGTGAATACATTGTCAACTAAATAAAATAACACTATCTGTGTGCCACTCAATTTATGTTGGAGTGCAAGTAATGTGTGAAAGAAGGAAAAAAAATCTGATCAGGCAACTTTGCAAAGTAATTTTTAGATCTGACACAAGGATAAAATGTACATAGTGGCCCAGATATTCAAAGGGGTTGCGCCTGGCGCAACCCCACATTGCACCCTGGTAGGATATTGAAAAGGCTGCCTGGCACAGTGCAACTCCTGATGCACCAGTGTAAACTATTGAGCCATAGTAATGAATAAGACTTTATACTATGAAGTTCTGCTGCATGTATGTGTGTGTGTGTATATATATATATATATATATATATATATATACATATATGGAAAAGAAAACAAAGAATATAAAAAAAAGAACAATAAATTAAACAGTACGTTGAGACAAGCAAAACTGATAGAAACATTTAGAACAATAAATTGTACAATACGTTGAAACAGAGCATTAACAATAGGCAATTTAAGCAAGGAATAGGGTGGTGGGCTTGCCAATAGGGTTAAAAGGAAATACATTTCAAAGTGTGGAAGCAACCAAGGGTTAATTACTGTAGGGTGGAGAAGGAAACAAATGGATAGGGTAAAACAGGTGTAGACTGGGGGGGGGAACGGGTAATGCCACTTAAAATGGATGAATCAAATCAAATCAACTTTATTTTTATAGTGCCTTCAAAACCAAGGCACTGTACATAAAAACCAAATACATAAAGATAAAAATTTAAAACAAAAACATTAAAACAGATCATCCATAACTAGGGAAAGCTAAACTAAATAAATAAGTTTTTAACTCTGTTTTAAATCTATCGACAGTTGGGCATTCTCTCAACCAATGAGGTAGAGAATTCCACAGGGTTGGCACTGAAAAAGGGAAGGCACGAGATCCAGATGTCTTCAGTCATACCCTGGGAATCCCCAGCAATCCCTCTTTGGTGGAATGTAGAGGACAGAGGGGGCAGTAGAGTACCAGGAGATCTTGCAGGTAACCGGGTCCCTGATCATGTAGGGCTTTAAAGGTTAGCAAGCCAACCTTAAAGGTGATCTGCCACCAAACAGGCAGCCAGTGCAGCTTGTGGAGCACAGACATAATATGACTAGTTCTAGAAGTCCCAGTCAAAAGCCTGGCTGCCACATTCTGCACTGGCTGCAGGTGCCGGACATCAACCCCAGGTAGCCCTAGGTAGAGGGAATTGCAGTAATTAAGACAGGTAGTGACAAAAGCATGGACCAGTGTTGGAAGATCACCTGGAAGAACCAGGTGTTTCACCTGGGCAATATTCCTCAGATGGTAAAAAGAGGATTTGATGACAGCTGACACCTGAGATTTTGGGGTCAAACCATCATCAAAAATAGCGCCCAGGTTACACACCCGATCAGAGGTAGTGAGTGACATACCACCAAGTAATAAGCCTGATGGTTGTCCAGCCCACAAACCTGCCCCTGGATGACCTGGGTCCACTACCAGCACTTCAGTCTTATCTGGATTCAGTCTCAGCCAGCTGGAACTCACCCAAAGTCTGATCTCAACAAGGCAATTATTTAGCACAGAGAGTGCATCATCTTGTCCTGGCAGAAAGGACAAATACAGCTGAGTATCATCTGCATATCAGTGAAACCCCAAACTGTATCATCTGATGATATTTCCCAATGGCAGCATATACACTGCAAACAACATGTGGACTAGAATGGAACCCTACGGTACCCCACAAGGCAGGGAGTGAGCACCAGAGGAATAAATTCCAGTGGCAACTCTCTGAGACCTGTCCATGAGGTAAGAATGGAACCATTTGAGGACTGCACCAGACAGCCCACAGAAGAACAGCAGGTGCTCCAACAGCACACCATTGTCTACAGAGTCAAATGCAGCAGAGAGATCAAGAAGAACCAGAATGGTACATGCCTTTTGATCTCTAGCCATTAGGAGGTCATTCAATACTCGGTCAAGGGCAGTCTCCATGCTATGCTTCTTCCAAAAACCAGACTGGAGAGTATCATAGACATTGTGAGTTTTAAGATGATCATCCAATTGCAACTCAATCACATTTTCAATAACCTTACCAACAAATGGCAGGTTAGAGATAGGCCAGTAGTTGGCTAGACAATCTGGATCCAAGGAGGGTTTTTTAAGGAGTGGTCAAATGACCGCCTCCTTGAGGGGGTCAGGAAAGACCCCTCTCTCCAAAGACTTCCAGACAATGTCAGCAAGGATCGGGCAGATAACTTCTACACATCCCACTAAAAGGGGTGTAGGACCCAGATCCAAACTACAACTGGTTGGTCGCAATGTTTGGATGATCTTCACAATGTCAATGAACTACAGCCAGTGAAAATCTGACCAGACAGACCAAGTGCATGCCACTTCCTGTCAGCCACTGCAATCCCTCATAGAAGAGGTCGGACCAATGCCAGACCTGATGCTGGTAACCTTATCTGCAAAAAAACTAGTGAACTCCTCGCATCTCAGCTGAGAAAAAGATTCTCTGGGCTGGAGACAGATTGGATTTCACAATCTGTCAACGGTCCAGAAGTGCTGAGCCGGTCGATTCTGTGTAGCAGAAATCTCCCTGGACAGGAATTCTGCCTTCTTACATGTGATTTCTGATTGATAACCTTCATAATGTGCCATCAACCTAAGCCTGTCAGCATCATGGCCAGACTTCTGCCAGGCTCTCTCCATCCTTCGGCCAACTCGTCTTAACTCCTTCAAAGAGCCATCAAGCCAAGGGCTCCTTGGACGAAGGATGAGAGGCCGAACACGAACAGGAGAAATCTTGTCCACAGCATCTCCCACAGCCTTATTATAGGCTAGTACAAGATCATCTGGACTCATGCATTCACCTGACAAGCCCGATAGATCCAGTACCGCCAATAGGTCACTGGGGTTAATGCCCCTTAAAGGGTGGTACTGAACCATCTCTGTAGGGGCAGACCTATTAAGGGGAGCCCTGAAGCTAAACCTTATGGTGTGATGGTCAGACCAGCTGACTGGTTCCACCCCCAAATCAGCAATCTCCATACCCATAAGAAAGATCAGGTCCAATGAATGACCCCCTACATGGGTCGAGGAGGTAACCACCTGTGTTAGGCCCAGCATCATCATCAGCTGGAGGAGGATTTTGACCAATGTGCAAGAGTTTATATTCAACCCAGGCATTGAAGTCCACCAGAACTATCAGTCTGGGGGACCTCAACACCATGTCAACGATGAAGTCTGCTATCTCCTGCAGGAATTCTCCACCATATCCTGGTGGAGGGTAAACGAGGAGAATTCCACAACCCTGATGGGATACATTCATGTGTGCTTTTGGAGATTGGGATGTCCTAGCTGACCAACTGCTCAGTAGCTGAACTATTCAATAATTCACTGGAAACAGAAATAGTACCCAGTGACTGGAGGACGGTGAATGCAGTTCCCCTTCACAACAGCAGGAACAGGGATAATCCAAGGAACTACATACCAGTCAGCCTAATATCTGTCTACATCCACTAGAGATCATAACATGTGAAAAGATAGTAACTTTTCTGTAGGCAGATAGACTACAGAACAAGTGCCTACATGGGTCCACGGGGGAGGTCATATCAGAAAACCTGACTGTTTTCTTTAATGGAGTATCAATGGCAGTAGACATGGGACAGGTGAAAGACACGCTTACCTTGACATCAGTAAAACCTTTGATACCATCCTGCATGGACAGTTGGTTAAGAAGATGCAACACCTTAGGGTAGGGGACAAAATTACTTGGTGAGTAAGAAATTGCTTAAATAGCAGGACCCAGAGCATGGTAATACTGTAAATAGGAAATACTCAGAGGTCAGGACAATCACTTGTGGAGTGCTGCAGGGAACAGTCATAGGACTTATCCCCTTCAACCTCTATCTGTGACATAGGGGTTGCAATCCAGGGCAAGATATGCCTTTTTGCAGATGATACTAAGATCTATGGCTGGGACAATATTTAGGAGGGAGTTAAAACAATGAAGGAGGACAATGGTAGATTGAAAAGCTGGTTGAAAGTATGGCAGTTAAAGCTTAATGTGAAATAATGCAATGTGATGCACTTAGGTGCAAATCGTAGCATTAAATATAGGATGAGAAGGTTGTAGTGGAGAGCACTAAGGAGGAGCAGGACTTTTGAGTGATAACATTAGAAAGCATGAAGGCATCAGCTCAATGCCTTAGGGTGGTGAGCAGGGCAAATAGGATGCTGGGATGCATAGGGTAAGGAACTGTTAGCAGGAGAACAATATAAGTTACTGGTTCAGCTTCACCGGGAGTACTGTGTGCAGTTTTGGAGTCTGCATCTGAAGGACAGGGACAGGGTGGAGGCAGTGCAGAAGAGGGTAACCAAAATGATCCAATGACACAAGAAAGGATATATGAAGGGAGGTTAGTAGATCTGAGCATATACATGCTTGAGTTGGAAAGGGAAAGAGGAGATGTGTTTGAAACATAACAATACCTCCATGGGTTAAATAAAGTGGCTGGCAGGGAACTGTTCAGACTGAGTGGGAACACAAGCACCAGAGGAAACTCCTTGAAGCTGGTAGAGAGAAGCAGGGGGCAAATTAAGAGAAATACCAAGAAGTACTTTTTTCACAAACAGTGGCAGCTGGAGGATGTGGACTGTGCAAAATTAGTGGAGGGATTCAAAAGAGGGTGGAACAGACACTAGGGCTTGGTAAAGACCACAACAGAAAGGAAGAGGGAAGGGGTGAGTGAGGGGCCTCAAGGGCTCTGTCATTCAACATTAGTGAAGAAGGAATGAGCAGATGTGATAGGCCAATAGAAGGAATGAGCAGATGTGATAGGCCAATAGAAGGAATGAGCAGACATGATAGGCCAATAGGCCTTTTTTCTGCTGACAGATTGTATGTTTCTGTAACTTGAAAAATAGAATGTGTACCTGTGTTTCACATGGGAAGAATGAAGGTTAATCTTGTTTTTTTCATTTAAACTTTTATTGTAATAGTACTATATCATTCTGCTGATATTGCTTAAATGATAAGAGCATACCCAGACCAACTGAATGGAACTCCGTGTTATGGTGTTGCCATAACAATTTAGTGCCTTCATCTATTTTGTAAAATTGGTTATATTAGGCAACATTCCAAAACTTGATTGGCTGTGGTATACATTAACCCCACTGCCCGTATTTTAAAAATGACGCGAATGTAACACCAGCTAAGTATGGCAGGCTGTATAGGAGGTGTGGTACTAGACTCAACCCAAAATGAGCAGAGGTGACCATTCACCAACGTCTGCAGATCAGTAGCAAAAGAAGGTTATTGCTTTGAGATTAGCTTTTCATTAGTGAGAAAACAGATTGGCTAAGACACATTACTTTTTCGGAATCTAGCTTCTGTAGATTGGCTAAGTAACACTATTAGATTAGATAGATAGATAGATAGATAGATAGATAGATAGATAGATAGATAGATAGATATGTAGGCAAGCAAGGTTCATGGCACTGAACAAGTCACAACATAAAACAAATAAAAATCAATACTAATAAATATACAATGAAGAGTTAGCTGCAGGGATCAGAACTACCTTATAAGTAGCAGAATTTCATAGACATACACATTTGGATCATGTCAGGTAATATGCAAGCTTAACAAATTAAACTTTAGAGTTGTTTTAAAGGCCTCTACTACGCTGATGGATTGTATCATATATGGCAAAGAGTTCCACAATAAGAGGGCTACAACCACAAATGTTCTGTCCCTGGACAACTTCAACCTGGATGGGGGTACCGTAAATAAGCCATCATCAGTAGAGGGGAGAGGGTGAACAGAGGTGAGCAGGATCAGGAGATCTTCCGGGTAGCTAGGTCTCATATCATGCAAGGCCTTGTGCACCAAAAAGCTTATCTTGAGGCTAATGCACCACCATATTGGCAGCCATTGCAGATCATGCTGTAACTGTGTAATATGATCCCTTCATAAGGTACCAGATATTAGTTAGGTAACTGCATTCTACACCAGCTGCAGGCAACACATCAGTTTCCCAGATAACCCTAGGTAGACAGCAATGCTGAAATCCAGCCTGGAAGTGGCGACGGTATTGAGTAACATAACTAGGTCACCAGCAGGTGTCAGATATAATTTAATCCAGGCAATGTTCTGAAGACAGAAAAAGCCAATACAGACATGTCGACATCTGGTGTTCAGCTATCAGCCTGCAGTCTAGTGACCCCTGGATTTTGCACTGGATAGATAGATAGATAGATAGATAGATAGATAGATAGATAGATAGATAGATAGATAGATAGATAGATAGATAGATAGATAGAAAGATATAGATAGACATACAGACAGATTAAAAAAAAAACAATTTTCTCAGAACCAAGGCACTGCACAAAAAAATCCCATTATGAAGACATAAAAAAGCGTATTTTAGAATTCAAACATAATAAATTCAAGAAATGCACCAAATTAATAAAACATGGAATATAAAATATATACTGTGCAAACAGACCAGAGCTATGTCAGTCACCATCATATGCTTGCCTTAATAGCAATGTTTTCGATTTCATTTTGAAAGTGGTGACTGAGGGGGCAGACTGAAGATCCATTAGAAGGTTGTTCCAAAGGAAGGGGGGAGGCACAAGACAAAAAGCCCTGCCCCCACAGACTTTAACCTTGACTTTGGAACAACCAAATGGCCAGTACCTGATAATCAAAACTCACTGCTATTTATTTCATTATTTATTTATTTTAATTATTTATTTATTTAGTTAGAGAGTTTTTTATTTGTTTGTTTGCTAATTTATTTATTTATAACATATTTTACCAAGTAAGGAAGCAGAGTTTGTAGGGATCATTTCCAGCTGCAACCTGGATTGTGGGGGGAGGGGAATATCCAGGAAACATAACACATGTAGAAAAAGAATAACTAGTGAGTCAAATGAATTGTACAAGGTTACAGTAAAAGATGGGTTTGCAAATAGCAACCATTGAATGATACAAAGGAGTTTACAAATCCTCATGGATGCTTGGATGGGTGAATAAATGACTTCCAGTATTCAGCCATATATTCCTATTTAGGGCCCCAAATATTTGGCAGTTTGGCATTTGTTATTCATGTGCTGAGGAGGAAGCGAAAAAAACACTCCCCTATCTCTACCCCAGCCCAGTCCTTTAAAAGACAACTTCCTGCCCCCCACACCCTCTGCTACAATCCCACTCTCACCCTCTTCCCCCGCAGCACCCATAATTTCATAAGTTAAAAGAAACTCCCATGATGGGCAGCTAGCACAGTCTGCCCATCTCCACGGCCATCCACCATCTCATCTTTAGTGCTTTTCTGTTATACAAATCAATATTCCCCCACCCTCACCCCCGGCAGCAGCACCAGACTCCCACCCTCCTCCACCCCAGCATCCAAATTTTCTTTTAACAGAAGGTCCTTAGGCATGACAATGAAGGCGACTGACACAACCCACCTTCTTCCATGGCCAGCCATCTTCTAGTGAATGAAAGTTCTGTACTTGCTTGCAAAGCAGCTGATCACATGTCAGCTGTTTTACTATGTCAGCAAGCATTGGAGTGCTTTCATTCACTAGAAACCAGCCCAACATGGAGGAAGGTGGATGGTGTCAGTTACCTTTATTAGTGTCCTTGGGGGCCTTCTGCAAAAGAATACTTGACTGCAGAGAGGGGGTTAGGTACTGCTGCTGGGGAGGGGTATTGATTTATATAACTAAAAATGAGCATGCTAAAGGCAAGAAAGTGGCCATCTGTGGAGGAGAGCAGGTTGTGCCAGTTGCCCATCATGGCAGTTTTGTGTGTTGCAGGTGCTGGGAGAGGAGGAAGGTGGGATTGGGATTTAGCAGAGGGTGGGGGGTTGTGTTTTAAAGGACTGAGCTGGGGAGGGTGGAGAGCTGTTTTCTTCCTTTCTTTATATTTTCTGTGTGTAGGGGGGCACAGTAAATCTGACATGTAGCAAGTGGCAACAGTTTGCTCATCCATGGGAAATATTAGCTCAAATGTAGGAGAATGAACTCCAGCCTACATCAGATCAGGATGGTCCCCATAACCTAGTTAAAGCACTATAGACCCCCAGTGGAAGTTGAGTGCCACCTCTAGGACAACTGTGACAGGTCATTGGGGGCCTTGAAATACTAAAATACTGGGGTCTGTTGCAAGAAGATTCCTAAGGTACAGTACAGGGACCCTAGTCCAGAAAGGGCCTTATACTGTAGGTCAAATGTAAGATCTTAAAGTTAATCCACCATCTGACTGGCAGCCAGAGCAAAGAACACAGCACAGGCATAAAGGAGTAACATGCTCTCGCATCCTTGTGGAAGCAAGGAGCCTAGCTGCTGTGTTCTGCACTATCTGCAGACAGCAGATGTGACCTGCCAGAAGACACTGATAGAGCTAATTATAGTAGTCAAGACAAGAAATACTGTATCTGGGACAAGGTAGGGGCACAAGCCAGCTAATTTTCAGATGACAGAAGCAACTCCTGCCCCTTACAGACACCTTTGAAACAAGGGAAAGATCCCTTTCAAGAGTGACCCCTAGATCACCCACTGGCTGCCAAGCCTGGAGCCTATCATCCCCAAAATCTATTCTCAGAAGAATGTTAACCAGGACTTGCATTAAAAAACACCATTCTTTCAATAAAAGCTGGACAGCCTCAGAGATGGACAGACTGTAATTCAGTTTAACTTCTCATCCAAAGGACAGAAACTCAACATTGTGGCACCACCCAAGTGTATCTGGGGGGTAACAAATGAATCTTTTTTTGTCAAGGGGAATGTTGTCTTGAACACTAAAGAGAATATACCTTTCTTGTGGTAACTTCTGGACAGCCCCAATGATGGACAGAGTGGAATTCAGTTTATTTCCTCATCCAAAGAACAGTACCTCAATATTGCAGCACCCCTCCCACTAGAATTGTTCTACAGAACACAGAAGTGCTGCCAGACTGAAGAGCTCACATCAGGGGACTCCAGGATTCACAGAGGGGCTGTAAGAGGTAAAGCCTGCCTCTTTCCTTCCAGCTTGCTTTCTGAAGGGGTTTTGGCCCGTTGACGCTATGCGTCGACTGCCCCACCCAAGCTTGGCTCTACATTTATTGCTGCATACTGGTCATGTGACATATCACATGATCACACCTTCTGCACTCTCAAGTGTCCACTTTCCCATTTGCAGCTTATATTTTCTGACCACTAGGAGTCACTGCAGTGCCTTTCCGAGCCTGTTTTTGCCTTCCACACACCACTCTGTTTATCTTCCTAATCTCCACTCCTCCTCAGTTTCCTACTACTATGCCCCGACTTTAACCTGTTTTTCCACTGTTCCCTTGTAGGTCTCAAACCCTGGACCCTTGGCACAAAAGTCAGCAGCTCTACCACTAAGTCAACAGGGCAGGCTAATTTCTTTCAGTTTTTTAACACTGTTAAACCCTTCAGCTCCCCCTCCAACTACCTTGCACTCATTATGACCCTGCTTACTACTACCAGCTTTGCCATATGGCTTGCACTACTAACACTAGCCCCCCTCATTTTGCTAGGGGATGCTCCATATGTTTCCCAACATGGTGAGTCAGAAACATCTCTTATGAGGCTTCTCACCTTAGCCCCCTCCCCATCTCTACCAATGTGCCACCCCACTCACTCTACCGATGGACCATGCTCCCCCCACCCACATCTCCCCCTATTGGTGTGGCCATGGTATGGTGGTGGACACTACTTTGCCTTGCCTCTCCCTCTCTATGGGACCTACCCATCCCCATCACCATGTGCTGCTCTTCCCCCTCCCTACTGGTGCCTAAGCTGGTGAAGAAGCAACTAAAACTGGCATCCTTGTGCATCTTCCTGCTCCTGTTCCTCCTCTCAGGAGATGTCCACCCCAACCCGGTACCTATCCAATCCCCCCAGGTTACTGTTTCTAAGGATCTAATGGTTGCCTCCCTTAATATATGTAGCCTCCTCAACAAATTTGACTGTTTTCAGGGCTGGGTTGCCCAGAATCACCCTGATGTCATTTTGGTAGTTGAAACTTAGCTCAACAAATGCACCCAAGACTCCACAATCTCACTCCCCAGGTTTACTCTATACCATGCTGACAGAACCTCTAAAAGAGGGGGTGGATTTGCACTGTATGTCTAGGACTCCTTACAGTGTCTTGCCCTCCCATCTACAACCCTTGAACATGTGGCCCAGCCTCTCACTGTGAAAGCCACTCTTGCACCCAACAGAGCCCCTCGTTCCTCTCTTCTGTATACATTCCTTCCTGAAATCAGAAGAGTGCCTTCCACTCTGTCCTTGCCCACCTCCAGACACTCCCTGACAGGGCTGAAATCACTGCCCTTGTGGATTTTAATGTAAATTGGCTAGCTGACACATCAGCTCCCATTAGGAATGCTGCAGCTTCTCAAAATCTGTCCCAGCTTGTGACCACTGCCACTAGAATCAACCAGAAGACTAGTACTGCCACTCTCCTTTATCTTGTGCTCACCAATGCACCCCACAAAGCAACCCAGGTCAGGGTACTACCCAATGCCCTGAGTGGCCACTCCCTGGTGCTTTGTCATTGGTTGTATATTGTTAGAGAGTCTCCCCCCAAAACAATCCTACAACATCACCTCAAACCTGGAAAACTTCAGTCCCTTAAGACAGTGTCTCTGAGCTAGTGACTGGTCCCCCATCAGAACTGCATTGAACATTGACTCTGCCTTCGACATTTCATCGACACCTTCAACTCTGCCTGTGACCAGTATACACCCCTAAGCAAAAAGATAGTTAAAGGGGTTGACACACCTTGGATGTCAGAAGTCCTGCTGGACCAGACGCATGAACATGACAATCTATGGCACATTGCTCTGGAAACTGGTAAACCCGCTGATAGGCAGTGCTACCAAGAAGTGCATAATAAATGTACTTGGAATATTCATAAGGCAAAAGCTGAGTATTACCAACCCTCGCTCACTGCCACATGGGGCTTGGGGCACAAGTTCTGGGATTCCCTCAAAGAGCTTAGTGGCAAATCTTCCACTGCACCTCCCTCCCAACTCTGGGCCAATGGGTCTATCATCATAGACCCTGCCCTGATTGCAAATATGTTTAATGCCTCCTTCTCCAACCTTAGTAGTGTTCTCCCAATTTCTTCTCCCCACCCCCAGCACTACCTTGCTCCCTCTCCACCCTCACTTTCTGCATTAAAGCAATATCTCAGTGCGAAGCTGCTCCCCTTCTCCTCAAAGCCCTCAGCAAATCATATTTCAGCAGCGACACACTAGATCTTAAACTGCTTAGGTTCACCTTTAATGAAGATCTCCCCCTCTCACCATGCTTCTGAACTGCTCCCTATCGCTGGGCCTGTTTCCCTCTAAATGGAAATCTGCCCTTATCACACCCATCTATAAAAGTGGTGACCGCACTCTGCCTGGGAACTACTGCCCCATCAAAATCCTGTTTCTTCTCTCCAAAACCTTGGAGAAGATTGTGGCCACCCAGCTTATGGACTACCTTTCCAAATATAGCCTCCTGTATCCTGAGCAGCACGGCTTCCACCACAACTGCAGTACCACCATAGCCCTTTTGGAGTTTACAAACACCCTCCACACATCTCTTGACACTGGCCACATTGCTGGTGCTGTTTTTATAGACCTCTCCAAAGCATTTGATATGGTGTACCACACATTACTCCTGGATTCCCTCACACAAATAGGCCTGTCTCCATAGACCACTGGCTGGTTTGCCAGCTATCTGCCTGAGAGAACTCAGACAGTCAGGCTTGCCTAAACCCTATCCTCCCCCCCTCCAAATCAGGTCAGGGTTCCCGCAGGGCTCTATTCTCAGACCCTTACTTTTCTTTCTGTTCCTCAACTCCCTGTCCAAAGATTGCTCTGGGAAACTACTACTGTATGTGGACAATGCCGTCCTCTACAGCTCCCACACTGATCCCACAGCTGTCCATTCTGCACTCCAAAAATCTTTCATGGAAGCTTAATCCTGGGTCATTCGACATAGGCTAGTCTTAAATTACAAAAAAATAAAATCAATGGTATTTGACCACTCCCAAAACAAGAACATAGGACAACCCCTGCTCATATTGCACTCTCTAATTGACCCCCTTGATCAGGTTACCTCGTTCAAATACTTAGGTATCACCCTTGACTCTGGGCTAACCTACCATGACCACATCTGAAAACTGAGTACCACTGTCAATGTGCGTATCGGCCTACTTCACCAGTACAAGCACTGCCTCCCACCAGAAGCTCTCCACCTAACTATCTCTGCATCAGTACTATCACTGATAGACTATGGAATCATTATCTATGGGGCAGTTGACAACATGCACCTAAACAAAATTAGTCTGGCCCTTAATAAGGCCTGTAGACTAGCCACTGGCTGTGCCAGACTCACACATGCCTGCACCTTTTACACCTCCACCAACTGGCTAAACTTTGACGGGAGGCTCAAATATCAGACCTGCCTCTTTGCTAAAAAAATTACAGCAGGGCTACTCCCACCTACTCTCACCCCCCCCTACTCTAGGCACCATTGTCCACCCGCCTCACTTGGCAATCAGCGACAACCCACTTCTGGGTACCTCACTGCAAGACCACCTAGGGTCAAAGAACTTTTAGGTACCTGGCCCCTAGCTGGCTTAACTCCCTCCCAAACTCCCTCCTCACAGAACCCAAACTTGGACAGTTCAAGTCCCAGCTAAGAGACCTAATCTCTCATGACTCAGTCTGTGACTGTCCTTGATTTCTAGCCCTACCCACTCCCCCCCTTGACTATGGACTTAACTCTGGTCCTGCCACCCCAGGGTGTGCCTATATTTGACAATGGACACCTCAGTCCAGCCTAGGCCTGCAAATAACCAACATGGCATGGCTGGTGCCACTACCCTGCACTGTATGTTTTCTGTTACCTGCTATCATCTGTACTATGTACCTATGCTTGGCAACACTCTGTATCTTTGTATCACCAGCTGCTTTACTGTGTTACCTGTAACCATTTTGTAACCATTGCTGTAACTATTGTGTCTAATTGTTGCTATTGTCCCTGATGTCTCTGTTCTCAGTGATGTGGAACCTTTGTAAAAGAGTATTTGACTCAAAGGTATGTTATCCAATATCTTCAATAAATAAAATAAATACATTGTTTGTATTATTCCATGTTCTTGGTGTAGGGTTAGAACCTATGACCTCCTGATTGTCCAGCTCTACAGGTGAGAATGCACCAACTGAGCCACTGACATTGCTAAAGAGGGAAATATAAAGAAGCCATGTGTCCACTGAAATTTCATATGCTGAAGCAGATGCAGATTTAAAATATAATGACAGTGATGGATCAAGATTATTCAGTGATAATTTTGGTTATGAAACCAATCAGATGAATGTTCGCTCTGTCTGCTTGTATCTATGGATGGATTAGGTTCTGCTGTATGATGGCATTTACATGAATATATGACAACCTTTTCTAATAAGGTCAGGGTTGGTACTGTAAATTCTTGATTGCCTCGTGTATACAGAAAGATTTAAGGAGGGTTAAGTTTCCAATATAATTAAGGGAACTGAACATTTAAATGGAAACAGTCTCCAGGGTAACAGTATTATTAACAGTCAATTGGCTACCTGATTTTACGGGAAATGATAAAGACCTTTTTCAGTTATAAAACCAGGTAGCTGGACTGCTAATAAGTGAACTTAGTGACACATTCTGTAAAGATTCCTTGTTGGTAATAAGCATAGCATTCACAGTAGTATCCTGACCGGGCAGATTATGAGGCGGACTGGATTAATAAAAAGAGATATTAGCCAAAGTCTATGAAATTGAAAATATAACTCTGTCTATAATAAGACCACTAATGCCATGTGCATCTCTATCTGTGATAGCCACTGTCTGCCATCTGTAAAAGTCAGTGCCTGCTTTCAAACTGGTCTGTCTGTGTAGCTGTTCCATTGCATCGTGGATAATATAAATAAACCCAGAAAAGGATTACTTACGAGCAGGGTCACTGACAAATTGCATAAAAAGTTAGCCAAAACTACAAAGAGTTCTTTTTGCAAAATATTGCAGACGTTGCACTAAACATTCACAGTGCTGCACAGTAAGTATTGTTTTAATTGTTTTTACAGCATGAGTTGGTCAAAAGTGACTGTTTAATAAATATACTGCTGCTTGTACAGATTTTCTAGATGAAGAAAAGTTTGTGCTCTTGAAATGAGCATTAAATTTACAACTATGCTTATAACTATGCAACATATATTCAAAAATCCGAAATGTTCCACCTTATAGACTGCTACCTAGATTTACTGTGAAAAAGCTGCAGTTCATTTATTTTATTTAGTTATCCACAGGCAATCAATATTAAATAAATATACAGTAGAAGCAACATGCTTTCTCAGTAATATGTTGCAGCCAGATCAACAGCTGCTTTCATTTCTGAGCCATCATATTGCTACTATAGATAAAGCCTAATCTAATTTAATATTGTGACTAGAGAATATTATATTTATTAAACTGCACCAAATGCTTAATATTCTACATCAAATCAAAGCACTGAACCATAAATAAAGCTGACAGAAAAGTAAATAAACTGGATACATAATATAAGCAAGTGCAGTATTTAATAATCAGAAACCAGAGATCACGGACTGTTAATGTTTTGAACTTAGAGTGCAGATAGAACAATATTTATTTATAGTACAGCACTACACTGTGTAATGATGGCCTTGTAATGGCAAACCCATTTGACAATTTAGACAACTAAAATTGAAATATAGAGATGCTATGACAATAAAAAACACAGAAACACAGAATTTGATAGCAGAAGGAGACCAACAGTCCATCAAGTCTGCCCTTCCTTCACTATCTCACACCCACAACCTGCTGTACTGTTGGGCCATTACCTTCTCACCAGGTCCCTACCCCTCAAATCCATGTGCCCCCCCCCGGGACTAAGAGCTCCCTTGCCCTGTCTCAACTGTGTTTAAACCTGTTTAGTATGGCCACCCCCACCTTTTCTGCCAGCAGTCTGTTTGGCTCCACCATCCTCTCAGTGAAGTAGAACTTCTTCACATTTCTCCTGATGTCCCCCCACACACACACACACAAACTCCACTCATGCCCTCTAGTGACTGCATACCTATTCATTACAAAAAGATTCTGAATATTCACCTTGTTTATACCCCTGAGAAGGTTATATACCTTGTGTTTCAGTCATGGCCTCCCATGAGTGCATATTTAGGGCTTCCAGCCAACCCTCATAGGATCTGCCCAGCTGGCCCTGGAGCATCTTGGTGACTCTATACTTACTCTAGCCTAGCAATGTATTTTTTTAAGTGAGGACTACAGAACTGGGGTCAGTATTCCAGGTGAGGCCTCACAAGGCATCTGTACAGTGGCAGAATCACTTCAGTTCTACTGTCAAAACTAGGCACGGGTGGGTAGTTAAATACCCTACCCTAAATATTACCTGTGTATACCTCTAAACTACCCTAAAAATATCCCAATGAAAAATGGGTAGTTGGTTAAGATCGGGTAGTTACTACCCTAATCATTCTACTACCCTGTTACCATAGCCTAACCATAACAAAATGTGCAAGACTATTTCTGACTACACTAAACAGAGGAAACTACTTAACGGTCTGTTTTGATGCAGGTATGATAGAAACAGGTACTCTGAGAGGACTTACTGACATGAGGCCCTATGCACTATGCCTATGCACCCCGGAAGCCAGGCACATAGGCATAGATACATGTGAATGCCCGCATAGCAATGGTCCAAAAGATCTCCATCAGCATTTACTATAGGTTCACTGGCCAGGTGCACACCCACATACCCAGCCGTGTGGGCAGCTCCATGGCAGGGTGGTACAGGGGGAGGGATGGGGGCATGCCCAAACTGCATGCCATCCACAAAGGTGCATAGTGCTGAAAACAGGGGGCATAGGTGGGTGCAGGTTATGGCAGGGCAGACCCTGCCGTAACTGTGATATGCACTCAGGCTTGCACAGACAAAGAGTCCCTGCCAGTCATGGAATGATGTGGTATTCACCCCCCAACACAATGAACCCCTGCAGCATGCTCATTGCATCAGTTGGATGGTGGGGGGCTCAGGAAGTGTGTGGCGAGATGTGCCACTCACCATTACTAGTGGGGGCACTGACATGCAGGTACCTGGGAGCGGATGGTGATGTCAGTGCCATGGGGGAGGATGGGTGACATTGTCCACCAATGAGTGGTCTGGGGCCAGCGATCAGGGGTGGGGGAACATGTTGAGTGTTAAGGAACGGGGGCCACCAGGACAGTGATATGGTTGGGGTGGGGGGTCATCACTGCCTTGCTTACTAGGGCCAGGGCTCTGCTGGGGGGTCTCCATGATGCCTAGACTGGTAGGGGCTCATTGTGTTGGGGGGGTGAATACCACGTTGTGTCTGGACTGGTGAGGGCTCATTATGTTGGAGGGGTGAATACCACTTCATGCTGGGACAGGGCAGCCATTCAGAGAGTGGTGCATATGTGTGCCTGGGGTGCTAGGCGGGGGGAGGGGGACCCTGTGATAACTGGGCAGAGACTGTGTGGTGCCTGGGTGCCTGTGTATATGTACACACCAGGACCCATGCCCTTGCACACTCACCAGCTCCCAGGGTTGGACTGGGCTACAGAGGGCCCACCTAGAAAGTTGCACAAGGGCCCACCTGGAAAATCAATAATGGAGAGCCCAGGGTGTCACACTCATATAACTATTCTACTTCAGTATGATACACCAGCTCTGTGTTTGCATTATAAATTTACTTATAGGGCCTATTTAATTAAATAATAGAAGATACAACCAAAGATTCTCAGAGCTTAGATAATGGCCAGAAACCCAACAGAGTGGGCCCACCTGGAAAATTCCAGGTATCTAGCTGGGCCAGTCTGACGCTGCCAGCTCCTGCGGAGCAGGTGATCCACTCTGAGACCCAGGTTGAGCATCTGATTGGATGCCTGCCTGGGTCTGCTACTCCTACCCCATCTGTTCTGCTCAGTCCTGTGCACAAGAGGGGTGGAGTCATGGAGAGGTGCCCTGCAGGTGCATGTTGTAGTGAATACTGCACATTGAAACATAGACTTTGACAGCAAATAAGGATTGCTTGGCCCACCTAGTCTGCCCATTTCCCTACCTACAGGATAAGCCACAGATCCTAGTTAACCAACGGCATATTTCTTCCTACCCCCCCACAAGAATTGCCTTATGTCTGTCCCATGTATTCTTGAATTCTCCCACAGTTTTAGACCCCAGAACCTCCTCAGGAAGGCTGTTCCATGCATCCACTACCCTCTCTGTGAAAAAATACTTCCTCACATTGCACCTGAACCACCCTCCCTCTATCTTTAAATTGTGTCCCCTTGTTCTTGCATGTCTCTTTTCTTAAAAGATGCTACCCGCTTGGACTTTGTTGATTTCACTGAGGTACTTAAATGTTTCTATCATGTCCCCCCTCTCCCTCCTTTCCTCAAGGGTATACATATTAAGCTGTATTAGCCTCTTCTCGTATGGCTTCTCCTGCAGACCCTGCACCATTCTAGTTGCCCTCCTCTGGACTGCCTCTGTTCTGTCTATGTCCTTGCGGTGATGGGGTCTCTAGAACTGGAAACAGTACTCCAGATGGGGTCTCACCAACTGTCTGTACAGAGGGATAACAACTTCCTGTTTTCTGCTGGTGTTGCCTCTCCCTATGCATCCCAGTATACCCCAGCTCTTCCTACTGCCTTCTCACATTGCTTGCTAACCTTAAGGTCATCTAATATGATTACCTCCAGGTCCCTTTCCTTTTTGGTTTTTGTTACTACCTCCCTCCCCATTGTGTAACCTTCCCCTGGATTTTTGTTTCCCAGGTGCATTATATTGTGCTTCTTTGCACTGAATCCTAGCTGCCATACTTCAGACCATTCCTCCAACCTTGGCAAATCCATTCTCATCCTTGCTACGCCTCCTTGTGTATCAACCCTGTTGCAGATCTTTTGTGTCATCTGCAAAGAGGCATACTTTCCTTCCAGTCCCTCTGCACGTACCCACTTATTAAGACATTAAAAGGACTGGACCCAGTACTGAACCCTGCGGTACCCCACTAGTAACCCCTTTTTCTTCAGAGTGGACTCCTTTTACAATTACCTTCTGTGTCCTGTTGTCCAGCCAATATTTTACCCAGACTATCTCCCTGGGACCCACTCCCAGGCTGGTTAATTTGACTATTACTCTTTTGAGTGTGACTGTGTCAAATGTCTTGCTAAAGTCTAGGTAGGCCATGTCCACAGACCCTCCGTGGTCTACTATTTTGGTCACCCAGTCAAAGAAATCAATTAGCTTCATCTGACATGACCTTCCCGCTATGAACCCATGCTGCCTTGGGTCCTGTGCCCCACTGGCCTCTAAGTACTTAACAATTCTTTCCTTCAGAAGTGATTCCATCACTTTCCCTACCACAGAGGTCAAACTGACAGGTCTGTAGTTTCCTGCCTTTGTCTTGGTCCCACTTTTGTGAAGGGGAATCACATCCGCCTTCCTCCAGTCCTCGGGTACCACACCATCCTCCCATGATTTGTTAAAAAGGGTAGTCAGTGGTTAAACTAGTTCTCCCCTTAATTCTTTTAGAATTCTGGGGTGAATTCCATCAGGCCCCATTGCTTTGTCCACCTTCAGTTTTAGGAGTTTTTTCAGAACCCTTCCTTCTGTGGAAGGACTGTGATCAACCCCCCTATCCGGAGTGCTTCTGTTAATTGGATTAGGCACCTCCCTTCCTCTTTTGTGAATACTGAGCAGAAATATTCGTTCAGTATCCCTGCTTTTTCATTATCCCCCTCTGCCCACCCACCGTTCATTCTATTCAGCCTCACTATCCTTCCCTTTGTCTTTCTACGCTCCCTGATGTACCTATAAAAGGTTTGATCCCACTTCTTAACAGAGTTGGCTATCCTTTCCTCACTTTGAGCCTTTGCTATTCTGACTTCTCTCCCTGCTTCCTTCTGCCTTAACTGGTGCAGTTCTCTGTCCTGCTTCTTCTGTGTTTCCTTATACTTCCTGAATGTTATCTTTTTCTCCCTGATTTTCCCAGCCACCTCTTTTGAGAACCATAGTAGCTTTTTCTTTCATTTTGATTTGTTTATTTGCTTCACACAAAGGCTTGTTGCCTCTGTGATGGCAGTGTTGATGATTCCCCATTGTTGCTGCACCCCTCCTTCTAGCCTGTTTGCTGGTGCTTTTCTGAGACACTCTCCCATCTTTCCAAAGTCAGCCCTCCTGAAGTCCACTACCCTCACTTTTGTATGGCTTGACTCTGTAGCTGTGCCAATCCAGGGCCATGGATCTATGCAAGTGGGGTAAACACCTTTGGCATGTATCTTCTGCCCCATTCATGTATAGCCCCGATGGTTTGTTAGGTGCCCCATGTCACAAACCCACTGAGCAGGTCAACCCTCTACTCCCAAAGTGCCAACCTCCAAGTGCAGTATTGTGAACAGTTAACAGAAACAGGGTAACCCTACTGTCTGTTTTGGGGGTTCGAATCAACCTTTGGTCTCAAGTCTTGGAGGGATTCAAACTGTGAACCTCTTGTTAGCGTACCCAATGGACAGGCTCAGATAATTCTGTCTTCGAGGGGTCAGATATCTTTGCCTACGGGCACCTAACCAGATGTACAAAAATGAGCCCTTAAAAAATGAAATAAAAGACCTCAGATTTAAAATGCTTACCTTTTTCCAGTTTGGTATCACCATTCAAGCTTATGTACAATGTCTGCTTTAACCATTTATGCTCCACTTGTAAAAGAAAAGAAATCAAAGACAGACCAAGTAGGCTCTAAAAATAGAGTTTTACTAAAATAGATAAAAAATATGTAAAACATAAAATACAGAACTATTATAACACAAGACATACAGTACAAGTCTATTAAAAGAACAAGGTTTTAACAGTACAATTCCTACTATAGTACTTAGATTTGTCTCTCTCTCTAAATACCTGCTTAAAGTGCTCAAAGAGGTTTCTTTGTCTGAGTCTAGATAAATGTGTGTCCCCTGAAGAAAAACAGAATATTGTTTAAAAGCTAGCTTTGCCCACCTTTTTGCATGATGTCATCTAGCTCCTCCCTGTCAGAATATATAAAAAACATATATCTATACAAAAACAGGTTATCTTCTCCAGAAGGTAAAATAATATTCTGTGATCTCAGCACAACTCATTTTCTTTTTTCAAATGACATTTCATAGAAACACAGAAACATAGAAACATAGAAACATAGACTTTGACGCCAGATAAGGACCACTTGGCCCACCCAGTCTGCCCATTTCCCTACCTACTGGATAAGCTGCAGATTCTAGTTAACCAACAGCCTATTTCCTGCCACCCCCCACTACAATTGCCGTGTGTCTGTCCCATGCATGTTTGAATTCCCCCACTGTTTTAGCCCCAACAACCTCCCCAGGAAGGCAGTTCCACGCATCCACCACTCTCTCTGTGTAAAAAGATTTCCTCACATTTCCCCTGAGCCGTCCACCCTCTATCTTTAAATTGTGTCCCCTTGTTCTTACACATCTCTTTTTCTGAAAGATGCTACCTCCTGGACTTTGTTGATTCCCTTGAGGCACTTGAATATTTCTATCATGTCCCCCCGTCCCTCCTTTCATCAAGGGTATACATATTAAGCTCTCTCAGTCTCTCTTCATATGATTTCTGATGCAGACCCTGCACCATTTTAGTTGCCCTCCTCTGGACTGCTTTCATCCTGTCTATGTCCTTGCGTAGATGAGGTCTCCAAAACTGCACAAAGTATTCCAGATGGGGTCTCACCAACTGTCTGTACAGAGGGATGACCACTTCCCTTTTTCTACTGGTGATGCCTCTTCCTATGCATCCCAGTATCCCACTGGCTCTCCTTACTGACTTATCACATTGCTTACCCACCTTTAGATCATCTGATATGACTACCCCCAAGTCCCGTTCCATTTTTGTTGTTGTTAGTACCTCCCCTGCTATTGTTTACTCTTCTCCTGGGTTTTTGATTCCCAGGTGCATTACTTTGCACTTCTTTGCATTGAATCTAAGTTGCCATATGTCTGACCATTCCTCCAACCTTGCCAAGTCCCTTCTCATCCTTTCTATACCCCTTGTGTATCAACTCTGTTACAGATCTTTGTATCATCTGCAAAGAGGCATACCCTTTCCTCAGACCCTCTGCAATGTCACCTATAAAGATGTTAAAGGGACTGGACCCAGTACTGAGCCTTGAGGTACTCCACTAGTGACCTCCTTTCTTCGAATGTGTCCCTCACTATTACCTTCTGTGTCCTGTTGTACAGCCAGTTTGCAACTCCAGGCTACCACCCTAGGACCCACTCCCAGGCTGGCTAACTTGATTATTAATCTTTTGTGGGACTGTGTCAAATGCCTTGCTAAAGTCTAGGTAGCCATATCCACAGCCCTCCCTGGTCTATTACTTGGTCACCCAGTCAAAGAAATCTATTAGATTCATCTGACATGACCTTCCTGCTGTAAATCCATGCTGCTTTTGGGTCCTATGCCTGCTGGCCTCTAGGTATTCAACAGTTCTTTCTTTCAGAAGTGATTCCATCATTTTCCCTACCACTGAGGTCAAACTTACAGATCTGTAGTTTCCTGCTTCTGCCTTGCTCCCACTTTTGTGAAGGGGAATCACATCTGCCCTCCTCCAGTCCTCAGGTACCACCCCATCTTCCCATGATTTGTTAAAAAGTGTAGTCAGTAGTGTCACTAGGTCCTCCCTGAGTTCTTTTAGGATTCTGGGGTGAATCCCATCAGGCCCCATTGCTTTGTCCACCTTGAGTTTTAGGAGTTCTTTCAGGACTCTTTCTTCTGTAAATGGACTGGTGTCAACCCCCCTACCCAGAGTGCTTCTATTGTCTGGTTTAGGTAACTCCTCCTCATCTTCTTTTGTGAATACTGAGCAAAAGTATTCATTCAGAATCTCTGCCTTTTCACTGTCTCCCTCTGCCCACCTCCCCTCTCCCTCATTAATCTTCACTATTCCTCCCTTAACCTTTCTATGCTCCCTAATGTACCTATAAAGGGTTTTATCTCCTTTCTTAACTGACTTGGCTATTTTTTCCTCAGTTTGGGCTTTTGCTATTCTGACTGCCTTCCCCTCTTCTTTCTGCTTTAATTGATACAGTTCCCTGTCATGCTCCTTCTGTGATGCCTTATACTTTTTGAATGCAGCCTTTTTCTCCTTAACCTTCCCTGCCACCTCTTTTGAGAACCATAGTGTTTTTTTATCTGTTTCACACAAAGGCTTGTTGCCTCTATGATGGCAGTTTTAATTTTTCTCCATTGTTCTTCCACACCTCCTTTTTGGCCATTTGCTAGTGTATTCCTCAGGTATTCACCCATTTTGCCAAAGTCAGCCCTTCTAAAGTCCAGTATGCTTGTTTTTGTATGGCTTGTCTCCATGGTTGTGCTTATTGTGAAGCACACTGTGCAGTGGTTGCTTGTTCCCAGATGTCTACTGGCTTCTAAATTTGTGATCCTCTCTCCATTTGAGAGTACCAGGTCTAGTATTGCTTCCTCCCAAGTGGGTTCCAACACTAGCTGTCTAAGGCCTGCCCCCTGCAGAGCATCGAGAATGACCCTGCTCTTGGATGTGGCTGCAGTGCATGTCATCCAGTTAACACCTGGCATATTCAGGTCCCCCACCAACAGTATCTCCCCTTTCTCAGCCATTTTGAGAATGTCCTCTATCATTTTCCTGTCCATTTCCTCCCCTTGAGATGGGGGTCTGTATACAACCCCTGTGCAGATTGTGATGCCATTCCCTGTCTCCAAGATGACTCAGAGTACCTCTTGTCCTCCCCTTCACTTTTTAGTTCTGTAGCTTTGATCCCTTCCCTTATGTATAGAGCTACTCCACCTCCTCTTTTCCCCTCCCTGTCCCTTCTGTAGACTGTGTACCCCGGTATGTTGACATCCCAGTCATGGTTCCCTGTGTACCATGTTTCTGGGACTGCCACAATATCCAAGTGTTCATCTTCCATCAAGGCTACTAGCTCAGGAAGCTTGTTTCCCAGACTACGGGCATTGGTACTCATTGCCCTCCATTTAATGTTGGCTTTATCCTTTTTTCCCCCATGCCTGCTCTTTTTACCCTTGTCTATTTTTCCATTTACCCCTGTCCTGCCCTCTGTTGAGCACTGTACCTCAGTGTTTACCTTACTACCCATCATGTTTTGTGGAGGGAGGCTTGAAATTTCCTGCCTCTTATTAGCACCTCCCCCCATGGCTAGTTTAAAAGCTTGCCAAGGAAGCATTTAAACCTGTCACTTAGGATCTTGGTTCCCTTCATGGATAGATGCAGACCATCATGCCAGTATAAACCTTCATCTCTCCAGGTGCACCCCAGTCCCCATTGAAGCCAAAGCCCTGTGCTCTGCACTAGTTTTGCAACCATTCATTAAACTACATGGTGTGTAGTACCCTAGCCTCACTCCTGCCATGGACTGGCAGCACCTCTGAGAAGGTAACCATGCTTGTTACCTGTCTGAGGTCCCTCCCCAACTCCACAATTTCATCCTGCACTGCATTGATCCCTTGCCTAGCTAGGTTATTTGTCCCAAGGTGGACAATGATATCTAGTTCCCTCTCCTGTGATGCTGCTTCTGCAATCCTGAGGATTCACTTCTTGTCCTTCCAAGCCATGGCACCAAGCAGGCACCTTACTTCCCTCTCATCTCCCCCTTCCCCAGGTCTACCTCTCTAACAATTGAGTCCCCTGTCAGAAGCTGTTTCCTTTCCCTGTGGTGTCCCTTGCCACCCTTCTGTGGGTCTCCCTTGTGGGTGTCCTCAGCATTCTTCTTGGTCTCCACTGAGGGTGCCATCATAGAGGAACCTTGCTCTGCCAGACTGGCATATGGTTTGTGAAGAGGTACAACTAGGGGGTTTTGCCTCTGTTCCACCACCCGTACCCTCCCAGAACCCACTGTGGTCCAACTGTTCTACATACTTGGCAGCCTCTGTGGCAGTGGTGCTCTTTGGGTGGGGGAGGCCTCCTTAGTCCTTGCCAGTTCAGCCTTGAGGTGGGCAAGCTCCTCCCTCATAGCTGAGAGTTGCCTGCAGACAGGACAGCAATGCAGTTTCCAGAATGTCTCCCGGAAAACTGCTGCCCCACAGCCAGTGCATTGCATCACTCCCCACATGTCCCTCTCATTTATGATATACAATATGTAATATATATATATATATAAATATATAAAAAAAGTTCTTCATTTTTGTGGTGTGTTGTTACCCTTTATGCACTGTGCTGGGTTATTAAGAATATGACAGTTCTGCCCCAAGACCTGTTGAGAGTGATGTCAGAACCTTGGCTATAAAGGAAACGTCATGCCTGGGGAGGGTGGGGGGTGGGAAAGGGTGGCTGGGTAGTCCACAAGCACTGGTGACTGTTAGAAACAATCAAATGCACCACTACTCCACCACCCTGGTGAGTACTGCCCTTTATAGTAATTCAGCTAACCTCCCGTAACTGATTTGTCAACTGTTTAAAAGTAATTTGATGCAAACTGCTACAGAATACTAGTAGACAGTCCAGTTACCCACAAAGGAAAATCAAATATGCAGTTATTTCAACCCTTCTGAAGTTGCTCACAAGATAAGTAGTTTTGAAAACACCCTTCCTGATTTAAAAATGAAAATAATTAAACACAAAGCAATACCAATGTAAGACTGTAAAGTAAGGAAAACTTCCCTCAGATGTAAGTAAGAGAGATATGTTGCAGATTTCTAGTCCAATATAGTATATCCCATGCAGCTTCTCAGTTGTTTCAAAGCACACCCTGTTACACCACTTGAAGAGATGGGCTTCTTTGATCTTTAAGCAGTATCCTGTCTCACAAAGACATCAAAGCATTTATGTTTTTCTGCCAGATCTCACAGAGGTGCAACATGCTTTGTATCACCATGTGAAAATGTAACTGTGTTTCCTCTGGACGTCATAAATGTTTATAATCTCCCTCTAGCAACTACAGCTATAATTAACTTACATAAATAGGAGATCCTTGATCAAGGCCTGTTCTACTCTGTAAGTAGCTTCTGGCCTTCCAGGTAACACCTTATATCTAAAACCTGTGTGTGTGTGTGTGTGTGTGTGTGTGTGTGTGTGTGTGTGTGTGTCATACTCACATGCTGTTTCAGCATTTCTCATGAGAGACAGTCCATAACCCATTTTTATATTACAAAAAAATGATATAGTGATCAGAACCAGCTGTCCAAGTGTCACAATTCCTCCCCACCTAGACTGAATTTGGGGCTCTATCCCTACATGGGATGAGTATCCCAAATCAGTTTACTCCACATAGACCCTAGGCAGCCCATCTGAGTTCAGATTTTTGCTCCAGCCCTATGTAATATTGTCATATCATACCCTTGCAAAGCAAGACTCCATCTTAGCAATATACCATTGTTCTTTCCCATCTACGTCAGCCAAACCAGGGGGTTGTGGTCTGTCTGCACTACAAAATGCTGCCCATACAAGTATGGCTAAAACTTCTTTAGGGCCCACACTATGGCAAGACATTCTTTTTCCACCATGGAGTATGCCTGCTCCCTGGGAGGTAACTTCCTACTCAGGTACACTACTGGGTGATCTGTCCCTTGGCTGGATGTCTGACTCAGTACTTGCCCAATACCCATGTCTGAGATGTCAGTCTGAACTATAAAGGTTTTGCTATAGTCAGGACTTGTCAAAACAGGGGCACTTCATAATACCTCCTTTAGATTGGAAAAGGCTTCCTCACAGGCTGGGCCCCAGGTAATTTTCTTTGGCATCCTTTTCTTTGTCAGGTCAGATAAGGAAGTAGCCAGGGCACTGTAATTGAGTACAAATTTTCTATAGTACCCTG
Source organism: Neoceratodus forsteri (assembly GCA_016271365.2). Lineage (NCBI taxonomy): Eukaryota > Metazoa > Chordata > Ceratodontiformes > Ceratodontidae > Neoceratodus > Neoceratodus forsteri. The sequence goes on along the minus strand of CM057450.1, from coordinate 1,454,628,165 downwards.
TTGTCCCAAGAAAACTCCTGACCTGCTTCTGTGTTTCTGGTCTGGACCATGCCTGGATTACCTCTATTTTTATTTGTTTAACACGGAGCTGTCCCCAGTCTATCACATACCCAAGGTATGCCACTTCTCCCATGGCCACCTGGCACTTCCTGGGTTTAGCAGTGAGCCCAGCCCTCTGTATCCTGCCCAGCACTTCCCTAAGGTGGAATAGGTATTCCTTCCAGCTGGTACTAAAGATGGCAATGTTATCCAACAGTGCCTACTCCTCAGCACCATTTAACACCTGGTTCACCAACCTTTGGGAAGTGGCCAGGGAGTTCTTCATTCCGAAAGGCATTACTTTAAACTCAAATAAGCCTATCAGAGTGATGAAGGCTGACCTCTCCCTAGCTCTGTCTGTTAACTCTACCTGGCAATACCCCTTTTGTCAGGTCAGTGGTCGTAAGGTAGGTCATTCCTCCCAACTTGTCCAGGAGTTTGTCTGTCTAGGGCATCGGGTGGATGTCTGACTTCATGACTGCATTCAGTCCATGATAGTCCACACAGAAATGAGTAGAGCCATCAAGGACTACAGGTGAGGCCCAGGGGCTGTGGGATCTCTGGATTACCCCTAAATCCAGCATCTCCTCCACTTCCCTCCTAATGTCCTTTTGGACAGCCTCTGACACCTGATATGTGTCTGCTGTATGAGCGTCTGTGTCACTGTCTCTGCATCGTGCATCACTAAGGGGGTTAGTCCAGACTTGTTGCTAAACAATGGAGCAAAGTCTACTAAAATCTCCCTTACTTTCTGGATCTGGTCCAGGGCCAGCAGGGGAGACAATTTAACTGCCTCCACAGAGGACTCCCACTTACTTTCTTCCAGCAAGTCCAGAAGGGAGTCTCCTTCATCCATCCCCTCCCCATGACTACACAGTGCAAACACCATGTCAGCCCTATTTGCATATGGCTTCATCATGTTGACGTGGTACATCCTTTCTGTCTGTCTTCAGTCAGGTAACTCCACTATGTAGTTCACATCATTTACCTACCTAACCACTTTGTGCGGGCCTGCCCACTCGGCCTACAGCTTGTCTTTCTGGACCAGAATAAGGACCATAACTTCCTGACCCACCAGGTACGAGCAAGCTCTGGCTCTGCGGTCATACCACACTTTTTGTTTCTGTTGGGCAGCTGCCAGGTTTCTCTGGGCTATCCCCATAAGCTACTTCAGCCTCTTCCTAACCCTAAGGACATAATCCACAATGGGAGTTCCTTGGGTGGCATGCTTGCCTTTCCAGTCTTCCTAGATCAAGTCTAGGGGCCCATGTACCTGGCATCCATATAAGAGTTTGAAGGGGGAAAATTCTGTCAACTCTTGGGGCACCTCCCTTTATGCAAACAACAGGTGGGTAAGATATTTCTCCCAGTCCCTCCCATGCTGTTCAGCAAACACCCAGAGCATTGACTTTGGGGTACCATTGAATCTTTCCACAAGCCCATTGGCTTGAGGGTGATACAGTGTCGTGCATCTCTGCACCACCCCACACTTTTCCCTTAAACATTTCATCAGGTCTGACATGAGGGAACCCCCTTGATTGGTGATGACCTCCTGAGGAAACCCAACATGGGAGAAAATCCCAAATAAGGCATCTGCCATTTTGTCTATCCTCAGTGAGGATAGGGTGACTGCCTGTGGGTACCGGGTGGCATAATCCACCACAGTCAGGATGAATCTCTTCCCTGAGGAGCTGGGGGTATTTAAAGGCCCCACAATATCCATTTCCACCCTCTGGAATGGCTCTTCCACTACGGGCAATGGAATCAGGGCAGCTTGGGTTTTCTTTCCCACCTTCCCTATTTCTTGGCACCAATGACAAGACCTGCAATACTCCTTCAACTGCTGGGTGAAGTTAGGCCAATAGAAATTCTGGGCCATCCACTGCATAGTGCGTGTTATTCCCAGGTGACCAGACAAGGGAATATCATGTGCAGTCTTGAGCAACTCTTTACGATACCCCTGGGGAACAACAAGCTGCCTGCCCAGCACCTCTCCCTCTGTCTGTACTGCCTGAGTATACATAAGTCCATTTTTCCAATAAACCTTATGTTTGCCGTCACCTCCCTGTGCACCATCTGAGTCTGCCCAAGCCCTCAGCTTCTCTAAACTAGGGTCAGTTCTCTGAGCAGCTGCAAACCCCTCACACATTCCCAAGGCATAGGACAGGTCCCCTTCAGTTGTTAAACTAGGGTCCCTAGCACTAGCATCAGGGCACTCAGGATCACTGTCAATTCCAACCCTCTGACAATGGGTCACCCCCTCCTCTTTGGAATAACCCTCCGTAGATGTGTGGTTACTTGCTACTGGGGAAATTTCTACCCCCTTTTCATTAGTCTCCCCATCTGGAGACACAGGCTGTGGTTTTCACAATGGCTTCTGTGGGGTTCAGGGAACTACAATTTTCCCTTACTGCTTGGCTATGTGTAATTGCACATACCATCCCTTGCTTGAGATTGTTGCCTAGGATCACATCCATGGCTAACGTTTTAGCAACAGCCACCTGTTGTACAGTTCCCTCTGTTTCACCCCAGTCTAGGAGAACACTAGCAAGGGGCAATGTTTTCTCCCCACCTGCAAAGTCCTGTACAATGATGTATTTATTGGGTATAAGCTGACCAGGCTGTACCAGATCCCCCTTTACCAAGGGCAGGGATGCCCCTGTGTCCCTTAGCCATTGCTTCTGTACACCATTCACCATGACTGGGTGCATGTGTTCCCTCATGTTCACTGGCATGCTTCCCGGGACACACAAACAACTCACTTCCTTTCTATCACCCTGTTGTGTATTGCTCACCTTTTTGGGACACTGTCTGGCAATATGCCCAGTTTCTTTACATAACCAACATTCACTTCTCTTTTCAGAGAAATCTTTTCTCTGAAACCTGGGGCTAACTGGTTTTGGTGGAGGCAGTGAGGGTTTTATCTGCCCTGAAGGCATGCTTTTCCCTTTCTGCACTGCCACACCTGCCCCATTTGCTCTCAGAGCAGGTCTGCTCTTGGCATAGCAGTCCAAGAGTTCAGCAGCCTCTTGCACTGTTTTGGGATCTTGGTCCTCTAGCCAGGTTTTTAGCTCTGCAGGGCATGCCCAATAAAACTGTTCTAATCAAATCACATTTTCAATTTTATCAACAGAGTTTGCCTCAATTCCTTCCCACCAACATTTTAAAAACTGTCATTGTTTTGTGGCTAGCTCCTCATAGCTCATATCAGGGCTTCTCCTGAGCTTACGGAATTTAGCTCTGTATGATTCAGAAAATTAATTCAAACTTTTTTAATAGTGCAGCTTTTAGTTTGCTGTAATCATTACTGTCCTCATTGCCACAATGCATCCCGAGCTTGCCCCCTAAGTAGTGGGGATAGCTGGAAGCTCCAGGACTCCCTAGGAATTTTAGCCTGAATACAAACTTTTTTAAAAGAATTTAAAAAGGCATCCATATCCTTCCTCTCTTTAAATTTGGCTATTAATTTGGAATTCAGTTTGTAACCCAGTCCTGCAGTCCCAGTTAAACCCAAGCCACTTACCTGTTCTTGTTCTGCTGGTTGGAGTCATAGCTTCTCCAGTTCGTGTTGCCTCTGGTGTTCCTGCTCCTCACAGTCTGCGTCTTGGCATTCTTGCTCCCCCTTCTCTGCAGCTCACTGGTGCTCATGCTCTTCATGGTCTGCCTCCCATTGTTCACGGTCCCTCTCTCTCTGGAACTCCAGCTCCATTCTGCGCAACTCAATTTGCAGCCTGAGTACTTCTGGATCCAGGATACTGGTGACATTCCCCTGCTGCTGTGGTCCTTCACTGACAGTGGCCCTGTTGCCCTCCTCATCAGATCTGGACACTGCACTGGCCACTAGCCCTGCCACACTTGAGGTTTGGTCCTTCTCAGTCACAGTCCGTGACTCGCTGCTCTGGGTATCTGCTACCATCAGGGCATCTATAAGGTTCTGCTTGCTGGCTCTCACCTCGAACAGGACTCCTCAGTCCCTACATAACTGCCTTAAGTAGTCTACAGTGTGCCTGCTGTAGTTGGGAGCCATCTTCCCTCACTACTGCTACTCTGACTTGCACTTTAGAAAAAAAATAAAATGGGTAGGAACTCGACTGTACACCAAGTGATATAGTTCTATTTCCTTTTATAATAAAACTCTGCATTTTTCTTTCTTTGCAAGTGAGCTGACGGTCTCAAGCTGACATACTGAACAATAAAAGCTTGTAATACCAAAATTATGCCACCACTGCCAACCAATCTGTCAGAAACCCACTCAGCAGGTCAGCCCTCTACTCCCAAAGTGCTAACCTCCAAGTGCAGTCTTCTGAACAGTTAACAGAAACAGGGTACCCCTCCTGTCTGTTTTGGGGGTTTGAATCAACCTTTGGTCTCAAGTCTTGGAGGGATTCAAACTGTGAACCTCTTGTTAGAGTACCCAATGTACAGGCTCAGATAATTCTGTCTTCAGGGGGCCAGATATCTTTGCCTATCAGCACCTAACCAGGTGTATAGAAATGAACCCTTAAAAACTGTAATAAAAGACCTCAGATTTAAAACGCTTACCTTTTTCCAGTTTGGTATCACCATTCAAGCTTATGTGCAGTGTCATGCTTTAACCATATATACTCCACGTGTAAAGGAAAAGAAATCAAAGACAGACCAAGTAAGCTCTAAAAATAGAGTTTTACTAAAATAGATAAAAAATATGAAAAACATAAAATACAGAACTATTATATCACAAGACATACAAGTCTTTTAAAAGAACAAGGTTTTAACAGTACAATTCCTACTACAGTACTTAGATTTGTCTCTCTCGCTCTAAATGCCTGCTTAAAGTGCTCAAAGATGTTTCTTTGTCAGAGTCTAGATAAAAGTGTGTCCCCTGAAGGAAAACAGAATATAGTTTAAAAGCTGGCTTTGTCCACCTCTTTGCATGAGGTCATCTAGCTCTTCCCTGTCAGAATATATATAAAAATATATCTATACAAAAACAGGTTGTCTTTTCCAGAAGGTAAACTAATATTCTGTGATCTCAGCACAACTCATTTTCTTTTTTCAAATGACATTTCTTTGATCTTTAAGCAGTATCCTCTCTCACACAGACATCAAAGCATTTATGTCTTTCTGCCAGATCTCACAGAGGTGAAACATGCTTTATATCACCATGTGAAAATTTAACTGTGTTTCCTCTGGACGTCATAAACATTTATGATTTCTCTCTAGCAACTACAGCTATAATTAACTCAGATAAATAGGAGATCCTTGAGCAAGGCCTGTTCTACTCTGTAATTAGCTTCTGGCCTCCCAGGTAACACCTTGTATCTAAATTCTGTGTGTGTGTGTGTCATACTCACATGCTGTTTCAGCATTTCTTATGAGAGACAGTCCATAACCCATTTTTATATTACAAAAAATGATACTGTGATCAGAACCAGCTGTCCAAGTGTCACACCCCAAGCTCTGTCATTTATTATTGTGACATAGTCAGCTACACTGTCTGTCTATGCAGCAGTTAATTAAACAAATAATCTTTTATGGCTGTGTCTACTATGTCACCTATTTCCCAGTCTTGTAAGTCTAATTAAAGGAAGCACAGTGCTGCTGCTCATGCAGCTGTTAATGATATAGGCGATATGAATCTTAGCACTATTGAATCAGAACATAGCAACAATAATAACAACACCATGACTGGCTCTAAAATGTCCTGCAAAAAAAAAGCATGTTAACGTTGAAATGATAGTAGAGTTTAAAAAAAACTGACTGGAGTTACTTGTAGGGGTACGGAACATTTTGCCACATGTGCCAGGACACTTCCAGCTGCTGAAGCAGTATGCAAGGAGGCATCCTCCTCAAATATAAGCTTAGATGCTGAGGCAGGGAATGCTGATAGAGATGATGGTGATAGTAGGGACTGGGAATGGGATAGCCCATGGTATATTCTATATAATGATGATGGCTCTTCTAGTTCTTCTGATCTGATTTGTGGAGATGATGAGGTCAGTAGTTTCAATAAGGGGTAGGTGAGGATGCTGCTTTAAAGTGAATTTCCAAGATATGTCTCTGAGCTTTGTAGCCCATTACATTATGGCCGGGAAAGTCATTTTGTGCATAACATTTGATTTTTTGTTCAGTCTATTTTGGAAGGGAAGGGATTGTATATCTTGCCAAACTGACAGCCACCTGATCCCTTCCACTTCCCTGTCTGCCAGCTTTGCTGCTGTGCTCAGACACTTTATGACATCTAACCAGGGACAGAACAGGGATGCACTCCATTGTAGTCTATGGGGGGCATTTTTAAAGCAATGTTTTATATAAATGAAAGCCACCACTCAACTGATAGGGACCCTATCAGCTGAGCAGTAGCTTTCATTTATATATTACGTTACTTTAACATATATGAAAAATGTTTTTAAAATGCTCCCCATCGACTACAGTGGGGCACGTCCCCATGCTCTCCCTGGTTAAATGTCATAAAATGTCTGAGCACAGGGGCAGAGTCAGCAGACAAGGAAGTGGAAGGGATCAGGTGGCCATAGGTTTGCTGAGCTTTACAATCCCTTCTCTTCCAAAACAGAGTGTGTAAAAAATGTAATTGTATGCACAGAATGACTTTCATGGCCATAAGGTAATGGGCTATATAAAGCCCAGAGGCAAATAATAACATGTTGGAAATTCACCCTAAGGCATGAGAGGCAAGTGTAGAAAAAAATCATATGTTAAAAGTAAGAAGATGAGTATGAATGACAATAATTTATCTCAACAAAGAAATGTCAGTGTAGGGTTTCTTCCTGTTCCCTTGACTGTATGAGTAATACCAGGCACTGTGGCACAAAGCAAAAAAGGGAAATCTTTAGTGTGGAATTTATTTTATATTGACTCTGCAGACAGCTCTTGAGCTGTATGCAGTCTGTGCAAAAAAGCATCAGTCGTGGCAAAAGGACACACTTTGGAACATCAGTAATGATGTGACATGCAAAAGCAAAACACTCAATTGAGTGGGGCAGAGTAAGGTGCAGTGTGGTTGGTTATGGGCAGCAGTGGAGGTGTGGTGGCGGTGACCATCATGATAATGAACTGGAAGCAGTATGTGTCCTTGAATCACTTGACGTGTCCTTGCAGTCTTTCCAAACAAACATACATTGTTTTCTGACACCATCAAGTAATGAAAAATCCCAAAGTGGTACTCTGTGGAAAAGGCATGAAAAATACATTCCAAAAAAATCTAAAATTTCTCATCAATTTACATTAAAAGAAAGTGTTGTGAGGACATAAAAATTTGCCCACAAGCATCCAAAATGCCAACAGTTAAATAGAGCCATTGCAGAGCTGTTGGCTGACTGTCAACTCCCTTTTGCTTGCTAGCAGTTAAATGGAGCCATTGCAAAACTGTTAGCTGATTGTCAAGCTCAACTCTTTTTTGATTTTGTTGCCCAAAAAGGTTTCCTTAAGTTCATGCACTGGATTGAACCAGGATACACCATTCCCTGTCAAACATACTTTTCGAAAAAGGCTGATCCACAATTGTATGACTTGGTGTGTATTGAAGTCATTAGGCAGTTGAAACTCTCTAAGGTGAAGCAGATTCACACAACAGATAAATGGACCAGCAACCAAACAATTGACTACATGACTGTTAGAACTCATTGGGCGAGTTTTCAGTCAGAAAGCAATAATAACCCCTGCTCTATCATAATCAGTGCAAAGAAGGCTGTATTATGTGTCCCCACTTTTGAGAAATACCACACTGCTCTGAACATTTTGCATGAGCTGCAGAAACAATTCCAGAAATGGCTTACTCTGTATTCCTTATCTCCAGGGTTCATTGTATCAGATAATTGTGCCAACATAGTCAAAGCTTTAGCGATAGCAACTACCAACACATATCTTGTTTTGCACATTGTTTAAATCTTCTCATCCATACCAACACTTTGCAGAGAAATTGATACTGGGGATGGTACCATCCAAACTCTACTGCAAAAGTCCAGTTCCAGTCTACATGTAAGTACTGAGAAGCTACTACTATCCAAGAAAACCTCCTCTGGTCAAAGTGAGAAGTCTCCACCTGATTCAAGTTTCTAAGCACAAGCATCAAACACAGAGTGCACTGTAAGACATGGTCTTCTAAAGAATCGGACACCAGACATTTAAAACATGTATTATGTTGGCCCTGGAGATGCTTTTTCTATAGGAATATGCAGTACAAACAAGAATGCAAGTGAAGCCACATTTCATCAAACAGGGTTGCACTCAAAAATTAAGTGGTATCAAACAGAAGATTCAAAAACACTGAAAGTTCAGCTGAGAAATGTTTCAGATCAGAAATGTGAGTTTGATATTTCTTAAATGGAAACAGAAATTTTGAAAACCTGTTAGATCTTCCTAGGAAAATATGTAGCCATTTCAGCCACTCTGAAAGCACATAAAATCCTGAAGGGGCTGCAGAGATCAAAGCAACTTACCACTGCATAAATTAAAGCAGGAAGGTCCAATCTACTGGAATGCAATGTGTTCATGTTGGAAAGGCTTCTCAAACAGAAAAAAAGCTGTACATGACTACACCACGCAGAATCAAATAGCTAAAGTAGACATCATGCTCAGTTCCAGCAGTTGGTTCATAGGTTTCATAGGTTTCATAGGTTATCAGAGCAAAAAAAGACCAAGATCCATATAGCTCGCTAGGAAAATTTAAGTATAACCATGTATTGAGTTTTTACTTAGATAAATATCTAATCTTGACTTGAAAATGTCCATTTTATCACTAGTTACCACATTTATGGGTAACTGGTTCCAGACACTAGTGACTCTTATTGTCTAAATGAATCTTTGGTCACCTTATTGGAGCCATTTGAGACTGCCACATGTGATGTCAGTGTGGACAGTGCAACTCTGAGTCAAATTCTTCCTCAAATAAGATTTCTTCACATTTTTCTTGATGACATAAAAAAAGACTTTCAGTCAAAAGGAGACACCACTGCTGTTATGCTGGCAGATGACTTGCATTTTAGACTGTTGACAGGCCAGAGAATAATTGTCATGCTTCAGAGTGAAACCTATGTGTTGACTAGGTAGCTAGATCCACGCTTTAAGGGGAATATTGAAATCATCCTTCCTGCAGGGGAAGACATTGAGTATAGGACAGATCTTCTGCTAACCAAATTTGACATTGTCCTACTAACACTATTAATTGATGTACAGCAGTCAAACTCTGCCAAATTATCAGAGTGCATCTCTGGTGCACACAATAGCACATCTAAAAATTCTCCACACACACCAGTGTCATCAGTGTGGGAATGGACTTTTACAGCTATTTCTTGGGCATTGTATGTTCGGGTCAGAAAGGCAAATCAGTTTGAAACATAGAAACATAGACTTTGATGGCAGATAAGAACTGCTTGGCCCACCTAGTCTGTCCATTTCCCTACTTAGAGGATAAGCTGCAGATCCTATTTAACCAACAGCCTATTTCTTCCTACCCCTCACAAAAATTGCCTTATGTCTGTCCCATGCATTCTTCAATTCTCCCACAGTTTTAGATCCCACAACCTCCTCAGGAAGGCTGGTCCATGCGTCCACCACCCTCTTTGTGAAAAAATACTTCCTCACATTGCACCTGAGTCATCCCCCTCTATCTTAAAATTGTGTCCCCTTGTTCTTGCACATCTTTTTCTGAAAGATGCTATCCTCTTGGACTTTGTTGATTCCACTGAGGTACTTAAATGTTTCTATCATGTCCACCCTCTCCCTCCTTTCCTCAAGGGTATACATATTAAGATCCTTTAGCCTCTCCTCGTATGACTTCTCTTGCAGACCCTGCACCATTTTAGTTGCTCTCCTCTGAACTGCCTCCATTCTGTCTATGTCCTTGCAGAGATGGGGTCTCCAGAACTGGACGCAATACTCCAGATGGGGTCTCACCAACTGTCTGTACAGGGGGATAACAACTTCCCATTTTCTGCTGGTGATGCCTCTCCCTATACATCCCAGTATCCCCCAGCCCTCCCTACTGCCTTCTCACATTGCTTGCCAACCTTAAGGTCATCTGATATGATTACCCCAGGTCCCTTTCCATTTTTGTTGTTGTTACTACCTCCCCCATTGTGTAATCTTCCCTGGTTTTTGTTTCCGGGTGCATTACTTGCACTTCTTTGCATTAATTCAAGCTGCCATACTTCTGACCATTTCTCCAACCTTGCCAAGTCCCTTCTCATCCTTTCCATGCCTCCTTGTGTATCAGCCCTGTTGCAGATCTTTGTGTCATCTGCAAAGAGGCATACTTTTCCTTCCAGTCCCTCTGCAATGCCACTTATAAAGACATTAAAAAGGACTTGACCCAGTACTGAACCCTGCGGTACCCCACTAGTAACTCTTCTTTCTTCAGAGTGGACTCCATTTACAATTATCGTCTGTGTCCTGTTGTTCAGCCAATGTTTTACCCAGGCTATCACCCTGGGACCCACTCCAAGGCTGGTTAATTTGACTACTAATCTTTTGTGTGGGACTGTGTCAAATGCCTTGCTAAAGTCTAGGTAGGCCATGTCCATAGCCCTTCCCTAGTCTACTACTTTGGTCACCCAGTCAAAGAAATCAATTAGATTAGTCTGAAATGACCATCCCACTGTAAATCCATGCTGCCTTGGGTCCTGGGCCCCACTGGCCTCTAGGTACTCAACAATTCTTTCTTTCAGAAGTGATTCCATCACTTTCCCTACCACAGAGGTCAAACTGACAGGTCTGTAGTTTCCTGCCTCTGTCTTGCTCCCACTTTTGTGAAGGGGAATCACTTTAGCCTTCTTCCAATCCTCAGGTACCGCACCATCCTCCCATGATTTGTTATGAAGGGTAGTCAGTGGTGTCACTAGTTCTCTGCTTAATTCTTTTAGAATTCTGGGGTGAATTCCTTCTGGCCCCATTGCTTTGTCCACCTTCAGTTTTAGGAGTTCTTTCAGAACCCTTTCTTCTGTGAAAGGACTGGGATTGACCCCCTTCTCCAGAGTACTTCTGTTAATTGGATTAGGCACCTCCCACTTCGTCTTTTGTGAATACTGAATAGAAGTATTCATTCAGTATCCCTGCTTTTTCACTGTCACTCTCTGCCCACCCACCATCCATTCTATTCAGCCTCACTATCCCCTCCCTTTGTCTTTCTATGCTCCCTAATATACCTATAAAAGGTTTTATCCCCCTTCTTAACAGAGTTGGCTATCTTTTCCTCAGTTTGTGCCTTTGCTATTCTGACTACCCTCCCTGCTTCCTTCTGCTTTAACTGGTACGGTTCTCTGTCCTGCTCCTTCTGTGTTTCCTTATACTTCCTAAATGTTATCTTTTTCTCCCTAACCTTCACTGCCACTTCTTTTGAGAACCATAGTTGCTTTTTCTTTCATTTTGATTTGTTTATTTGCTTCACACAAAGGCTTGTTGCCTCTGTGATGGCAGTTTTGATATTTACCCATTGTTGTTCCACCCCTCCTTCTAGTCTGTTTGCTAGTGCTTTTCTAAGTCACTCTCCCATCTTACCAAAGTCAGCTCTCCTGAAGTCCAGAACCCTCACTTTTGTATGGCTTGACTCTGTAGCTGAGTTTATCATGGACCACACTGTTTGGTGGTCACTTGTTCCCAAATGGCAACCCACTTCTAGATCTGAGATCCTCTCACTGTCCCCATTTGAGAGTATGAGGTCTAAGATTGCTCCCTCATGAGTAGGTTCCAAAACTAGCTGTCTGAGACATGTCACCTGAAGGGCATTGAGAATGGCCCTGCTTTTGGATGTGGCTGCAGCAAAGGTGCTCCAGTTAACATCTGGCATATTAAGGTCCCCCATCAACAGTATCTCCCCTTTCTCTGCCATCCTAAGTATGCCTTCTATCATATCCTTGTCCATTCCCTCCCCTGACATGGGGGTCTGTATACAACCCCTGTGCGGATTGTGATGTCATTTCCAGTCTCTAAGGTGACCCACAGTGCCTCCTCTCCTCCCTGTTTACTCTTTTGTTCAGTTGCTTTTATCCCTTCCCTTACATAGAGAGCTACTCCCCCCCATCTCTCCAGTAGGTTGTGTACCCTGGTATGTTAACATCCCAGTCATGGTTCTCTGTGTACCATACTTCTGTGACTGCTATGATATCCAGGCATCCCTCTTTCATCAAGGCCACCAGTTCAGGGAGCTTGCTGCCCAGACTACAGGTGTTGGTACTCATTACCCTCCATTTCTTGATGGCCTTACCCTTTTTTGCCCCATCCCTGTCCTTATTACGTTTGTCACTTTCTCCATTTACCCCTGTGCTTCTCTCTGTTGACATCTCTATGTTGGTGTCTACCTCACTTAGTACCCTGATTTTTTGGGGGGGGCTAGGATTTCCCTGCTTCTTTCCAGTGTCTCCCTCCTTGGCTAGTTTAAATGCTTGCCAATGAAGTATTTAAACCTATCACCTAGGATCCTGGTTCCCCTCCTGCACAGATGCAGACCAACATGCCAGTATAGGCCTGCATCAACCCAGGTGGATCCCCAGTCCCCAATGAAGCCAAATCCCTGAGCTCTGCACCAGTTTTTCAACCACTGATTGAATCCCATGGTGTGGAGCACCCTAGCCTCATCCATGCCATAGACAGGCAGCACCTCTGAGAAGGTTACCGTGTGTGCTATTTGTATAAGGCCCCTCCCCATCACCACAAATGCTTCTTGCACTGCTGTGATCCCTTTCTTAGCCAGGTCATTTGTCCCTAGGTGGACAATGACATCCAGTTCCCTCCCCTGTGCTGTTGCTCCTGTGATCCTGAGGATTTGCTCCCTGTCCCTCCAAGCAATGGCACCAAGCAGGCACCTTACCTCCCTCTCCCCTTCCTACCCCAGTTCTACCTTCCTAACAATGGAGTCCCCCCAGGAGTTGTTTCCTTCCCCTGTGGGGTCCCATGCCACCCTCCTGTGGGTCTCCTTTGTGGAGGTTCCAAGCATCCTCCTTGGTCTCAACTGTGGGTGCCTCCATAGAGGAACCATACTTTTCCAGAACAGTATAGAAATTGTGGAGAGGTACAACTGGAGGGATGTGCCTCTGTTCCACCACCCTCACCCTCCCTGAGCCCACTGTGGTCCAACCACTCCTCTTTCTTGGCAACCTCTGAGGCAACGGCAGTGATCCTGGTGGTCCCTGGGTGGGAGATGAGGTCCCACAAATCCTGGCCAACTCAGCCTGGAGATGAGCAACCTCCTCCCTCAGTCCAGAGAGGTGCCTGCAGATGGGACAACACTGCATCCTCCAGAATGTCTCCTGGAAGACTGCTGCTCCACAGCCACTGCACTGCACCACTCCCATCATGTCTTTTTCTGGCCCCCTAACTGTTGTTTGGGATATTTACTCTTTCCTCTGTTTGTTTATTTTCTTTTTTTTCCTTTTTTCTTCCCCTGCTTACTTATTGCCTCTGTGCCCTTTTAGCTCCTGATCTTCCTGTGCTGAGACAAGAAGTTCCTATATTTCTCAATAGTCTCCTTACTTGCTCAGAGTCAGACCTCAGGCAGCTGGGGGGGACAGAAAGCTACTCTTGCCCTTCTAGGATGGTGAGTCTTTGGTGGCTTTGTGATCACTCACTTCCTGCTCCCAAACAGGAAGTTCCTGTTGTCAGTTAAATCCTGTGCCTATAAAAGTATACTGGTTTAGGGTGGGGAGTGGAGGGGAAGGAAGGAGGGCAATATAGTCCCAGTAGAGAAGTTTTAGTTATACCAGTAGCTCCTTCCTACTCCAATTTTCCTGCAACAACATGGACTATTATCCCGTAAAGAATGTGCAGCTGGTTCATCTGCTAGATTGTTAACCATCTCAAACAGCACAGTGATCCAGGACAATTTTGCAGACTGTACTGTGATTGATCTCGAAGAAGATCAATTACTCTGTTGGAAACAAAAGAGAACAATATGGCCAGATCTAGCAAATCTTGCAATAATGTACCTCAGTTGTCCACCTTCAAGCATATAATTTCAGAATGCATATTTAGTGCAGCTGAAGGAATTGACACTCAACAAAGAACACTACTAAGTTCTGCAAATGCGGAACAGCTTACATTGCTAAAAATGAATGCTAACAATTTCCCAATTGTCACAAACACTGAATTATGCAATGCTGACCTTAAACATGAATAACAACCTGCAAACAGTGATACTGATGACTAGATTGTGTACGAACATAAAATCCTGTTTGGAGTGGCGTGCTGCCAATATATTGTACTATCATCGCAGCTGCAGCAAGTGAAGCAACATCACCAATTGACTGTGAATCATATAAAATCAGACCCTCAGACCCCTACATTTTGTCAGTTCCTGTATGTTCAGACTTCAGAGACCCTTGGTGCAGAGGCCTGCTGCAGAGACAGACAGTATTGTTGACTATGACACAGTAATAAATAACAGGGCTTGGGGCACCTAACAAACAGTGTAATACAGCTGTAAAAAAAAAACTAAAGGCTATTTGTTTTACTAATTGTTGTAGAGCCTGTTAGAAACAAAGAAATATAGAAGTTGTCAGCAGATAAGGACCACTTGGCCCACCTTGTCTGCCCTAAATTCTCTACCTATAGTGCCACTGGAGACCCTACTTTGACTCTGGCTTAAACACCCCTCTTCCCTCTAAGACTCCCTTGTGTCTATACCATGCATTCTTAAATCCTCTGACCATTCTAACCCCCACCACTTCCTCCAGGAAGTTGTTCCAAGTGTCCACCACCCTCTCCATGAAAAAGTACTTCCTCATGTTTCCTCTGAACCTAAGAAGGTGCAGTAACTGTGTAACTGTGTCATCTTGCTAAAGTTTGAACGGTGCTGTTGCTCCACCTATGTGCTTGTTAGATCTAATTCCAGCAGTCTGCTGAAGCTGATTCAGCTGTGTGGGGGTGGCAGACAGCATCCACATTGCACTGGGAGGAGGGGTAGTGCAGCTATTTAAACCTCACGCTGCTACCTAGCTGAACAGGTACATCTTTCAGCGCTACATCTGCTGTGTAAAGAAGCTGCAGTAACTGTGTCATCTTGCAAAAGTTTGAACTGTGCCGTTGCTCCACCTATGTGCTTGTTATATCTAATTCCAGCAGTCTGCTGAAGCTGATTCAGCTGTGTGGGGGCGGCAGACAGCATCCACATCACATTGGGAGGAGGGGCAGAGCAGCTATTTAAACCTTGCATTGCTACCTAGCTGAAGAGGTACATCTTTCAGCGCTACATCTGCTGTGTAAAGAAGCTGCAGTAACTGTGTCATCTTGCTAAAGTTTGAACGGTGCCGTTGATCCACCTATGTGCTTGTTAGATCTAATTCCAGCAGTCTGCCAAAGCTGATTCAGCTGTGTGGGGGTGGCAGACAGCATCCACATTGCACTGGGAAGAGGGGCAGAGCAGCTATTTAAACCTCGCACTGCTACTGCGCGAGAGCAGCTGCATGAGTGCCACTTGGAAGAGAAAAATTTATACTGCAATAGCTTTGGAATCCTTTAAACTTATTTAATTACTAAGGTAGAAGTAATTTTTGTGCCTGACAATCTTATTTTCTGTTTTACTAGCTTTTCAGCAGGTATGTACGCTGTTACTATTTGTGTTATACTGGTAATTTTATTAGCAATACTGTGTACTATAGGAAGAGATAACCCTAATGGGGGAAACTTTACAAATATAAATCCCATACAAATTGTAGTACATGAGATCTTTCTTCCCAGTGTATATGTAGAGAGGTTTGATTTAACTGAGACCTTTGTCCTAACATCGACTAAGAGCTACGGGATTTTACACGTGTGTGCACCTAGGATATATTATAAACATACTATAGGTGTGCAAAAACCTAAAATATATTCAAAAAAGAAGTTTGTGTGGGTTAGGAAGTTGATATTAATTAGTTTATTGATCTCTGGTGATGTACACGTAAATCCCGGTCCTCAGTTGGGAAATGAATATTCCTTGGCTGATTTTGGTGAAAGGAAAAATCTGGGTATCTTACATTTAAATGTTATAAGTTTGTTACCCAAATTGGATATAATAAGAACTCAAATCAAAACAGTTAAACCAGATGTATTAGCAATAACTGAAACTTGGCTCTCATCTAAAATCAAGGATGTTGATGTATCCATAGAGAATTATAATATTTTTAGACAGGATAGACAAAAAAGAGGGAGGGGGTCATGCTGTATCTTAATAACACATATAAGGGTCAATTGAAATATGCAAAGATATTCCCAGATCAATTGGACTTGCTAATTGTACAAATGCAAGGAAAATCATGACTGTTATTAAATATTATGGTTTGTTATTGGCCTCCATCTGCCAAATGTGTTGCATTACAAACTTTATGTGAACATATTGCTCCCTTCACAAATTGTGAAACAGTATTGCTTGGAGACTTTAATTGGAATATGTTAATTTTATTTTATTTATTTAGTTTTTATTGACCGGGTAAGTGCACTAGACAAATCCTGCCTATTTTCAGGCACGACCCGGGGGAGGGGGATATAGATGAATGCCAACTGACCTTGAACCAGATTAAGCTGTTGGTGGTATTTTTAGTGAGTGAGGGAAATTTGGCCAGGACACTGGGGAAATTCCCCTTCTCTTTTCGATAAGTGCCATGGGATCTTTAACATCCACCTGAACTACCACCAATCTAGGCAGATGGGACCTCGGTTTAACATCTCATCTGAAAGATGGCACGTCAGAAGTGCAGCACCCCTCTCATGCTGCACTACAGTGTCAGTACTAGAATATTAACCCAAGTGCCAGATGTGGAAACTGAACCCACAGCCCTCTGATCTCCCAGCCTCAGAAGTGAGTGTGCTACCTACTGAGCCACTGACACTGATTCCTCAGTTAACGATTTTAAATCAGTTTGCAGCCCTTAATTTGCAACAACTGATTAACACACCTACTCGACTGCATAAAATAAATAATGAAAAACATACTTTATTGGATTTAATATTCACAAATAGACCTGATAGATATACATCTGCAGTTCATGAAAATGATGTGAGTGATCATTGTTACACTTCATGTATTAGAGATACACAAATGGAGAAACCTCAATCACAATTTATTTATGTAAGGAAGTTTAATCAATTCAATGAACAGGCATATCTGAAAGATGTGGCAGAAATTCAATGGAAATTAATGTATACTTGTCCAGATGTACATACAGCATGGTTTTACTTTAAATGGTCTCTTTTGAGAGTTATAAATAAACATGCCCCATTTAAATTAAAAAATGTAAATAAAAGAAAAAGAGTGCCTTGGATAACACAAGAATTGAAGGATTTAATAAATAAAAAATCAAAACTTTGGCATATAGCAAAAAAGACTAAAGAAGTAAAGGATATATTAGCTTTTAAGGTTGTTAGAAATAACTGCACTAAAAATATTAGGAAAATAAAAAGGAAATATTATGAAAAGTATTTTTCCTCAATAGAAAAAAAAAACAAGAGCACTATGGAAGGGCATAAATTTGATGAAGGTAAAACAAGGTTCAGTTAATTTGCCAACATTTCTGGCAGTTGAAGGGAATATCTTTACTACAGATGTTGATAAGATTAATGTGCTGAATTCCTTTTTTGTCTCTGTTGGTGATGCATTTAACAAAATACACCCAGATTTGCCACTTCCTGCTTTGGACTTTGATTTTAGTAATGAACTCAAAAGACCTGCGTTTTCCTTTAGTCCAATTGAAATATATGATGTTAAAAAACAGTTACAGATCTTAAATATTCAAAAAGGTCCTGGATGTGATGAGATTCCCCCTTATTTTTTGAAATTGGCAGCTGAATTATTGGCACCTCATTTGACATATATTTTTAATTTTTCTTTGGGTAGTTGTGAATTACCAATTGATTTGAAAACAGCTTTTGTTACTCCTATATTTAAAGGGGGTGACCTATCAAATCCAGGTTCCTATAGACCCATTTTGGTATTACCAATATGTGCAAAAATACTTGAAAAACTTGTGAGTACTCAATTAACAAATTATCTGATTAAATATAATATAATAACATACTTACAATCAGGATTTAGAAAAGGGCATAATACTACGTACACAATTTTAAAAGTAGTTGATGACATGTTGAATGCCTTCAACAAAAACCAGGAAGTTCCATCATTATTTCTGGATTTGTCAAAGGCATTCAACACTGTACATCATATTATATTGTTAAATCAATTAAAAAAGGTTGGTTTGGGTATTCCAGCATTAGGCTGGTTTTATAACTATCTAATTGGGAGATCATAATCTGTTAAGGTAGGAGGTGTGTGTTCTACATCAGCTACCCTACTAAATGGAGTACGTCAAGGGTCTGTGCTTGGACCCCTCCTTTTTTTATTATATATAAATGATTTACCAAATTATTGTTCATCTAAAACTTATATGCAACTTTATGCGGATGATACTATTTTGTACACTAGAAGTGATGTGGACACAGCAATGATTGTTTTGCAACAAGACTTTAATAAGATACAAAGGGAACTTGTTAATTTGAGATTGCTTCTGAATGAGCAGAAAACACAGTGGATGTTATTTGGGAAAAAAGATCTTAAAGATTCAACTATAAAAGAACTTAGATTTTTGTCAGCAATTAACATAGAATGAGTAGATTCCTATAAATATTTAGGGGTTATACTAGACAAAAACTTGACCTTTGAAATGCATACAACATCTATATCTATGAAACTAAAGAGACTTCTGAGCTTCTTTTATTGAGATAGAACTCTCTTTAGTTTTAAGATTAGGAAATTATTGGTTTCTGCATTATTATTTTTTTTTTTAGAATTTAATATGCTTTATTTTGTAGCATTAGAGTTACTATATATTCATCGTATAATATGCAAATCATCTTGTACAAACTATTATACAGACAATTTGTGGTATATATCTAGACATTGTAGATCTTAATTAGTGCACAGGCTATGGGTTATAGCGTCTACCAACATTCATAACCAAAACTGATTAATTGAGATAAAATTAGATTTATCTAACAAGAGTACCTAACTCTTAAAACATAATACAATATAATAATAAGACTAGTAAAACCTTATATTCCCCTTCCCAACCCTCCCACTTCGCCATTACAGTATATAAATGGAGTAGTTTCCTTCCGAGACAATGGTAGGAATGGTCAAACAACCAAGTAAGGAGAAATAAGAAGAGCTTGATCATTAACCATCACCGAACTATATCAGGTTCGGATCCAAACTAGGGCTCTCCTAAATGGATAGTAGGATGTATAGAGGTGCCCATATTCTCTGGTATTTATTGCTATGTTTGGACATATTGGCTATAAAATATTCCGCTTGCAGAGCAAATAAAATTTCTTTATGCCATTCTGCATACGAGGGAATTTGCTGATCCAACCAGTGACGAGTATAATTTTCTTAGCACAGAGCGATATCAATGCCATATGTTTCCTTTGATTACCTACTAGAGTTTCTCCTGAGTCACCCAAAATACAGATTTCTGGTCAGAAAGCATTCTGAAGCCCTAGTATAGGGTCTAGTTTGGATCTAATGACAGCCCAAAATGGGGTAACTTTGTCCATTCCCAGAGAATATGAAGGGTGTACCTCTCTGTGAGCCGCATCTGGTACACAATTCTGTTGCATGGTGCCCCATTTTATTGAGTTTTACAGGCGTATAGTATAGGTCATGCAGCACATAAAATTGAAGCAGCCTATATCGGTCCCACCTGACATCTTTATACAATCTTTTCCAGATTTGTCGCCATTGACGGGGTACCTGAGAGGTAGGAGGAAGGGACCTGTCCCACGTGTGATGATGTGCACCTTCTTGTTCATTACTACATACTTGTAGTGCCTTATAATAAAAGGTAACATAGTGGGACGATGGTCTCTTAGGAAGTGAGCTGAGTATAGGACCGAGCATGAACCGGTCCCAAAGACCGCTACCTAAATGCTGTGTTAGAGCATGGGAGATTTGAAGGTATTTAAAGCAGAAGGAAACTGGTAATTTATATTTTGTCCTAATAGCTGAGAAAACAAGTAGCTTGCGATTTTCAATTAGATCAGCCACCGTGACTCCACACTCCAACGGCCAAAAGGCTGTAGTAATAACTTTACCCCCTATTTTGAAGTTGGGGTTTTTAAGGAGGGGTTGGGATAAGTCCTTCGTTAATAAGTACCCGAAGGTTTTGTTCATCTGTGTATGTATCCGTACAGAAGCCATAATTGGTGTGGATTTACACTGCTTGGGAACTTTGTTAGCAATAAGATAAGGAAGGCTCTTAATATCTATTCCTGCTGCACTGCATATTGACTGCTCTATTTGTGACCACAATGGGGATCTTCTGTGGGTTTTAGCCATCGAGAAACTATGGCACAGTTAATGGCCAGGTAGTAGTGGTAAATATTGGGAACTTGTAGTCCACCTTGTTCTTTGGACCTCTGCAATTTAGTAATTGCTCTCCGAGGTGACTTATTTTTCCAAATGAATTTAGAGATAATACTATGCACTTGGTGAAACCAAGATTGAGAAAGAAATTGATTTAGCATTTGAAGGGGGTACAGCAATCGGGGCAAAACGTTCATTTTTATAATGTTGATGCATCCCCAGAGGGAGATAGGAAGCAATACCCAGCGGTTAAGGTCTGTCCTGATGTGTGTAAGTAATTGGTCCAAATTATATTGTTTCATTTTGTTTTCGGATTGTGACAAAAATATGCCCAGATATTTTATTTTATCTCTTACCCAAGTGAGCCCGAGTTGTTCCATGTCCGCTTTTAGAGTACGATTATTTAGTGGCATTACCTCTGTTTTAGCTACATTTAATTTATAGATGGGGAGTTCCCCAAATTCTTGGGTAATGTTGAAGGTGGCTGGTATAGACAGGGATGGGTTTGTGACGTGAAGCATAATATCATCGGCGTACACCGATAGTTTATATTGGAATTGATGAATCGGAATACCGGATATTGATGTAGATTGGTTAATCTTCCTAATAAGTGGTTCTAAAAATAAATTAAATAAGTAAGGGGATAGGGGGCAGCCTTGCCTTGTTCCTTGTTGAAGAGGGAAGGACGGTGATATGACCCCATTGCATAGTTATTAGCGGAAGAATGGAGTAAAGAATTTTGATCCATTTTATAAACTGCTTGGGATTCTATATCTCGTAGTAATTCGAACAAGTATTCCCATGAGACCAGTCAAGCTTTTTCTGCGCTAAGGAAACTAAGGCTGCTGGAATATGGGAGTCCTTTTGCAGAAATAAGATGGGAAATTTTTCATAAGTGATCTGATGAGAGGCGCCCGCCACAAAACCTACTTGTTCAGGACTTATTAATGTAAGCCAGACCTTGGCCAATCTATTGGCCAGGATTTTAGCCAGAATCTTCATATCAACGTTTATTAGTGATATTGGGCGGTAGTTCGATAGTAATGTGGGATCTCTATCCGGTTTAGGGAGTGCCACGATAGTAGCCTCAGTGAGGCTGAAATCTGAAATGCCGTGCTTGTATATATAATTGTATGTATCAAGCAAAATTGTGCTCAATTGAGATCTGAATGCTTTATAGAGGTTGGTTGTGTAGCCATCCGGGCCCGGTGCCTTATCAATAGAAAGAGCTTCAATAACCTCATGTATTTCATTTATACTTAGGGGAGCTTGTAAAAGGGCTATTTGGTGCTGGGATAAATATGGAAGCTCTATGTCTTGTAGGAAAAGGTCTAGTGTGGTATTTTTGGGAGATTGGGGGGCAGGAATATAAGGATTGGTAATATGCTTTAAAGCATGAGACTATCTCCTCGGGTGTAGTATGGTACTTGCCAATTGGATCTTGAATAGTTACTACCATCCTGTCCGTCACTTGTGCTCTAAGCCTTAGGGCCAGTATTTTCCCCGCCTTGTCCCCCTGATCAAAGTAAGTGGCTTTTGTTTTAAAATGGAGATATTCCACCTTATCACTGAGAAGGGTATTATATTGGAATCAAAGGCTTTCCAGTTTTTCAAATTCCGTGGGGTATGATTGGGAAGATAGGGACTGTTCTAAAGCTCTGATTTGTTGTAAAAGTGAAGAAGATTCTAATGAGATTTTCTTTTTCCTAATAGAGGTCAACCGGATAATCTCGCCTCTTAATGAACATTTCAGAGCCCCCCATAGCACATCGAGCTTTGGCATGGACCAGGCATTAGTTTCCTGGAAATTTATTATATACCTTTGTAAGAGGTTAACTATGTTCTGGGACCTTAGTAATTGGGGGTTAAATCTCCAGACTTTGACTTGGTTAATAGAGGAGGATATAGACCATTGCAAAAGAGTTAGATGGTGGTCGGAGATCACTTTGGGAAGATAGACACAACTTTGAACTCTCGCAAGGTGCTCAATCCCCAACAAAAAGAAATCAATTCTTGAAAGTGTGTTATGGGGAAAGGAGTGAAATGAGTAATCTTGAGTAGAAGGAAAGAGAGTCCTCCAAGGATCCACAAGGCCCAGAGTGTTCATAAGATCTTTGAGGGCCAGTTGTGCTGGGGTGTATGGGGTATGCCTGATTTTAGACCTATCTAAAATGTTACTGAGAACCAAGTTCCAGTCTCCACCAAGTAAAATGGGGAGCTTAGACCATGACACCAAATTAGTCATAAGACTTATAAAGAATTGGGGATCATCTCCAACCGGTCCGTAGACAGACCCTAATACCATTTCAGTGTGACCTAATATGGCTCTCAATAGTATGTATCTGCCTTGAGAATCACCTATCAACTGCAGCAGTCAAAAGGGTATACGCCGTGCAATTAATACTGCAACTCCATTTCTACGAGAGTCTAGCCCAGTCCCTAGTGCATGTCCCAGCCATGTTCTCCTTAAATTGTTGATTTGTGAGTCGGGTAGATGCGTCTCCTGAATAAAGGCTACATCTATATTAAGCTTATTAAGATGCAGCAATATCTTGGCTCTTTTGGTGGGGGATTGAGCACCTTTAACATTCCAAGAGAAAAACTTTAGCTCACTTGTCTTGACCAGACAAAAACCAATAATAGCCTTGTAACTTTTAGCTCTTCCTCAAGAAGGAATCTTACCCAGTAAACCATTCCATATTTGCTTAGTGGCGGACCCAAAACAGTCCCCCCCTCCCTACAACAACACCCATTCTATTCACACCCAACCAACCTCCCTTAATCCTGTAATCTTTCCCGTAAGGGTTAGTAAATATAGGAGGCTGAAGTAGAGAATTACTACCCTTCCTCGTAAACACACTTGATAAACTATTCCTTTCCTTGTCCCTATACTGCCCCTCCCCCCATTTATTCCCCCTACCCACTTCGGGGTAAGTTCTATGCCAGATAAGGAAAACAGAATTGAGGGCCAGTGTACTCCGCCCTTCTAAAATGAGTAGCATTACTAATAGTGAACTCCAAATTTTAATCCTAATTGACCCTGTGGGCTTCCATCCCACCCTATGCCAGGACGTGGTGCACTGAGTAGGCTGCGGAACCATCCAGAGATTCTTGCTTCCCGCCCCAGTCCTCCAGTTCAGTAACCTGAATATAACACCATTTACATCTGTCTGTTAGATGCCCTCCATGGTGAGATTAAAAAAAAAAAAAAAAGGGTTTGAACCACCTTGCACCACAGTAGTTGTGGGTACTCAGCACATTTCAATGTGGAGTTCGTCTTCAGGGCAGTTTAATAAGTGCTTTCAGACTAATAACATAAAAATGGCTTGATTTTTCAGCAGGGCAGAAATGAGATTGGGTCGAACTAAAATAATTATGAGTGCCCTCATTCTTTGACATGGAGTTCTACTGCCCTCATGTGGTGCTTTTAAGTAATACCAGGAGGAAGAAAGTCTCACTTCAAACTATTTCTGGTAACTGTAGTAATATATTGAGTGGTGATTCATCAGGCAATCAGTTTATCATTCGGGATCTGACATTATCCCATTTTATTTAAGTCTCTCCGCTTCTTAAAGGAATGTGTATTGATGAGATTTATCACAGCACTTCAGCGTGTAGGGAACAGATCAGGGTACATCTTGTGTAGCGCGGTAATTGCTAACTGCGCTTTATCAAAAGAATGCCAAGATTCTGCATGCAGTACCATCAATCTGAAGGGATACTGGACTTTGTATTTGATACCCGCGGTGATTAATTTTGACACCACGGGATGATATTCCGCCCGGCATTGTCTCACTGTGGCCGGAAGATCTTGAGCCAAGCATAGCTGCTGACCCTCCCAGGTAACCTGTTGCAATTTTCTAGCTTGATCCAGAATGTGAGTTTTATCAAGGTAGTTTAATAGCTTGATAATAATTGGTCTCGGGGGTTTTCCATTCATGGGTTTAGGCCGCAGTGACCGGTGAGCCCTCTCTATTATATATGAGGTTGTTCGGAGAGGACCAGCTATTTTTGCAAGCAGCTTTGACAAAATAAAATGGGAGCTGTTCCTTCAGCTTCTTCGGTGAGACCGAAGATAACGATGTTATTCCTCCTACTTCGGCCCTCCAGGTCTTTTAACTTGGATTCAACTTTGTGTAATCTTTGTCTTAGTGTCACTACATCAGGTTCCATCTTATTTTTCCAGCTGTCCAGTGAGGCTGTGCGGGCTGAGACATCCGAGATAGCTCAATTTGTGTCAGCTAACTCCCCTCTGAGTGACTTAATTTCTTTTGTTATATCCTGTAGAGCAGTCTTGAATGGTTGTAGTTCTTCGAGGAACTTTTGCTCTGATAGTGGGGTTATTGCTGGTTGAGGCGCCATGGGTATGAGGGCTTTAGCGGAACCACCGGTCTGCCCCTTGGGTCTTTTCGATCCTTTCTCCGGGGTTTGTGGGGGCGTATGCCACGGAGGCGCCTGGAGCATTTCGGCTTCCATGCCTCTGTTAGGCCCCGATTTTTCGTAAGTCTGCACTTGTTTGGAAAGAAAAGAAAAAAAAAACCCTAAGTCGTTAGAAGCACTGCGAGCGTCTATTAGCGGTAGAGCTTTCTTTTTAGTTAAAGCTGGGTCTCCTTCAGAAGCGTGTTTTGTGTATTTACTGGAAGATCGAGACGGGAGCTGGTCTCCGGTGCTGCTAGTCTCACAGAAGCATGGTTTCTGCATTATTTTTACCAATATTGGATTATGGTGACATAATTTATAAAAATGCAAAAAAATCATTGCTGTGTTCTTTGGATGTCCTTTTTAATAGTGCATTAAGATTTGTAACAAACCTTCCATTTAGAACTCATTGCTGTGTGTTATATCAAAATTCAGGCCTCCTTTCATTGTTTGATAGGAGAGATTATCATTGAAATTTACTTGTGTATAAGTTTGTACAACAGTCATTGCCTGTTTTCCTGTTAAAATTATTACAAATAAGGATACAGAATCAACATTATTTAAGATCTTCTGTCCGAAAAAGTTTTAATAGGTCAAGAACAAGAACAAAATTTGGTGATAAAACTATATCAAATTTAGTGCCTAAAACGTGGGAACAAGTATCTAAATGGTTGAAAAGCACAATATTACCTACCATTTAAATGTTTTAAATCTTTTTTAATGACTTTATATAGTAAACATTGTAATTGTTATGGATAAATTATTGACATTTAAGTTTGAATTATAACTTAAATTAGCTCGTATTGAAACTGAAATTGTTTATGTATGTTTGTCCTTTTGTTATGTTATGTTAAATGTTGGATTCAATTGCAAAAGAGATACTTTTATCTCAATTTGACATCCAATAAAGTTTGAAAGTTTGAACCTCTTCCCTCCAGCTTCATATTGTGGCCCCTTACCCTTGAGCAGCTTTTCCTTTCAAAAATGCTCCCTTCCTGTACCTTGTTTATTCCTTTGAGGTATTTGAATGACTCTATCATACCACCCCCATTCCCTGCAGTCTTTTAGGGAGTACCTATTTGAATCCTTAAGTCTTTCTTCATAGGGCTTCTGATGCAGGCCCTGCACCATTTTAGTTGCCCTCCTTTGCACCACCTCCACTCTACCTATGTCTTTTTGGAGATGGGTTCTCCAGAACTGCACACAGTACTCAAAGTGGGGTCCTACCAATGATCTATGTAGGGATATTATTATCTCCCTCTTTCTGCTGGTGATACCCCTCCCTATGCATCTGAGCATTCTGCTAGCCTTTCCCACTGCTGTGTCATACTGTTTAGCTACCTTCAGGTCATCAGAAGTGAGAACCCCAAGGTGTGTTCCCTGTTTTGTGACTGCTAATACTCCCCCCCCCCAGAGTTGGTACATTCCCCCAGGTTTTTGTGCACTAAGTGCATGATTTTGTACTTTTTTACATTGAATCTTAACTCCTTCCCCTGCTGCTAAATGCAGATCAAAAAACCCCTTTCCCCAGTTCCTGCACAGGGTCACACTACAGCGGATCTTTTTCCGACTCCAGCAAGAGCCTTTGAAGTCTGAATACAGGGACTGGCAAAATGTAGAAGTCTAGGGGTCCAATATGATTCACTATCAACTGATGAGATGTTGTTCCTCTTGCTGCAGCTGCAACACAATCAAATACACCAACCACATTCAGAAGAGTGGGGTAATAAATTGCAAAGGGGATTTATGACTTTAATACAGCACATCAGTGTGACTAATTTGTGTAATTTTTTTGAATTTCCTTTTCCTGTAATCTAGTCCACCCCAGTTGTTTTCAGCAGGATTTTATTTTCATATGAGCATCGGGCAATACTGCAAAATTATATTATAAATAATGCATGCCCCCTGTCAGAATAGGTCCTTGAGTAATGCTTTACTGAAGGAAATACAGTAGTTTTTATTTTTAATGTAACAGGCCTGCTAAGATAGTAGCTGCAGTGCCAAGCACTCTCCCTACTCCCTCCTACTCTTGACTTGGCCGCCCACCCTCCTACTTTTGTTCACTTTAGTTGGTTAAAAAAAACTATTTTTTTCAATGTTTTCTTTTTTAGTTCACTGAGTCACTCTCTGACTGACTGTACTCAGTCTTCCTGACTCCCTCTCCCATTATTGACTGAGCCACTCACTCACTAACAGGATGTATTGCTAAAACCGTTCAACACAGCACAGCCTTGAGCTCTGCTCTCCGTGACTCCTCTAGCTCCAACTTTATCAGTTTCCAGCCACACAGCCCCTATACATGGTGGACAGGCATGGTAATTGAAGCGTACAGATCACATGCTACCCTGCAAAGCAGAAGAATGGATCACATGATGGTTGTGCTGCAGCGGGAACATAGGCTTGTACAGGGCTCATCCTCAAACTACTAAGGCTACCTGAGAATTACCTGGCCAAACTACCTGAGCTGATAATTACAATGACAAGCTTGGTAGGGTGGTACTTTACCCAAACTACCCTACCTGGATAAAAATAGGCAGTACTTGCTCTACCCAATGTAGCTACCCATGGGATAGCCCATGCCTAGTCAAAACCCTTCCCTACACACCCAGCATCCTGGATGCATTACTGTATGCCTTATTGTATTGAATCATTTCCTTAAGGGAGTCACTTATTATGACCCCCTAAATTCCTGTCCTGTGTTGAAGTGGCAAGTCTAACCCCTCCCATCCAGTATTCCTTGTGCGGATTCTGTCTCCCTAAGTCCATTACTTTGCACTTCTTGGTGCTGAATCTCAACTACTAGCCCTTAGACCATCTCTCTGTAGTTTCTCTAGGTCCTGAGAGATAGGACACAGAGGGTGGTGGTCAACAGAGTTCAATCCAAAGAGAGGATGGTGACCACCAGGGTCCCACAGGGCTCAGTTCTTGGAACAGTTCTCTTTAATGTCTTCATGAGTGACTTTGCAGAGGGGCTGGAAGGGAAGGTGTGTCTCTTTGCAGATGACATGAAGATCTGCAACAAGGTTGACACTCCAGGAGGGATAGAGAAAATAAGGAGGTTCCTAAGCAAGCCTGAGGAGTGGTCAAGGGTATGGCAGCTAAGATTCAATGCAAAGAAGTGCAAGATCATGCACATGGGGCACAGAAATGCAGGGAGGAGTACATGATGAGAGGGTAGTACTGATGGCCACCAAACAGGAAACGGACATGTGAGTAATCATATCTGATGGTCTAAAGGTTACCAACAATGTGAGAAGGCTGTGAGGAGATCCAGTGGAATGCTGTGGTGCATAGGGAGAGATTTCTCCAGCAGAATGAAGGAGATGGTAATGCCACTATATAGAACATTGGTGAGACCTCATCTAGAGTACTGTGTCCAGTTCTGGAGACCGCATCTCTGGAAGGATATTGACAGAGCAGAAGGGGTTTGGAGAAGAGTGACACAAATGGTGCAGGGGCTACACCAAAAGTCATATCATGGGAGACTGGTGGATCTTAATATGTGTTCCCTGGAGGAAAGGAGAGGAGAGGAGAGAGGGGATATGATACAGACTTTCAAATATCTCAAGGGTATAAATAAGGTACAAGAGGGTAGCATCTTTAAAAAAAAATATTCAAGAACAAGGGGCCATGATATGAAAATAGAGTGGGGTAGACTTAGAGGTAATGTGAGAAAGTATTTTTTTCATGGAAAGGGTGGTGGATCCATGGAACAGCCTCCTAACAGAGGTTGTAGGGTAAAAACAGTAGGGGAATTCAAAAATGCATGGGACAGATATAAAGGAACTCTAGCGATAGGAAAGAGAGGGTAAGCAGCAGATCATTTAGGATCTGTGGTATATGAAACAGGTAGGGAAAATGGGCAGACAAGGTGGGTCGAGTGGTCCTTATTTGCAATCAGATTTTATGTTTGTGTGTCCTTCTAGAGCTTCTGCACCCCCTTCTCATTATCTACCCTGCCGCATAGCTTTGTGTCATCAAAAAAAGACAAACCTTTCCCCAGACACCTTTCCATATGTCACTTATAAACACATTAAAAAGGACAGGTCCCAGAATCAATCACTGTGACACTCAACTTGTGATTTCCTTGTCCCCTAAATAAGCCTCATTCACCACCACTACCTTCTGTTGCCTCCCCAAGCCAACTTCCTATCCACCTATCTAAACCCTCTTGTATCACCCAGCCCTCCAGCTTCTTTAGCAGTATCCTGTTCTGTGCTGAATCAAAAGAGCTGCTGGGGTCAAAGCAGAACAAAATCTACCACCTCTCTTCAGTCAATAGCCTTACTGACCAAATTGTAAAACAGTATCAAGATGGTCTGGCATGACCTCCTTGACACAGACCCATGCTACTCACTGTCCTGCAGACCATTGTACTCTTTAAGTAGGCCACCAATTTTCCTTGACTGTGATTTCTATCACCTTACCTACTATGGTGATAAGGCTGATAGGCAAGTAGTTGCTGGGTCCTCCCTGTTCCCCCTTGTAGACACAAGAAAGCGATGTTGAGTACTCCCACCTCTGAAGGTGCTCTCGCTGCCACACTGCAAACAGAATTATTTCTTGTCAACAGAAAAGATACTGGAGAGACAAAACAAAAAAGGGAAGCACACACCAAAGGAGCATATAAAATGTTTTATTGCCAAAGCGTAGAATGCAGTACTAACATCCCTATGTATCACCCTTCATACAGACTTCTTCAGGGGGCCCTCTGTTTTGCCCTTCTCTTGCAGAGTACTAGTATGTTGGTGGATCTCCAATTACTGGTACCACTCTGAATTTCAGTGAGTTGGTAAACAGATGGATATGGGGTACTGCCAATTATACAGCCAGTTCCCTGAGTACCTATGAATGCTAGAATCTTTCTTACCCTGACAACTAGGATCTGTACTCCTCCCATTTCCTGAACCACCTATGCAGTGATACCACCCTCTGGCAGAGGACCATTGTTCTCCACTGTGAATACTGAGCAGAAGTACAGTAATTGTTTTCTGTGTTTACCTTCTTCTCATCTTCTTCCACTATTCTTCTGCCCACAGCTAGCCTAACTATCCACCTCAATTTCCTTTCTTACCCTTATGTACCCACGAAAATGTTTCCCTGTCTTTTACTCCCTCAGTAATCCATAGCTCCATGTCAGCCTTTGCATTCCTGACCTCCACTCTTGCCTCTTGTGTATAGCCTGATAATCCTGCCAAGATTTCTCTCCCTTGTTCCTCTTGAACTCAATAAAGGCCTTCTTTTCATCCTCACAGTCTTCCTTACCACCTTCAAACATAGAAACATGGAAGTTGTATGTATCAAAGGGTCCATTGGCCCACTTAATCTACCCTAAAAGTCCCTACCTACTGTGTTACTGCAGACCCTACTCGATCTCCAGACTTACCAGTCCCCCCCTGCTAAGGTCCCCTTGTGTCTATCCCATGCATATTTGAATCCTGCTGCCATACTGTTACCCATCACTTTTGCTGGGAGTCTGTTCCACATATCTACCACCCTTTCTGTGAAGAAGTAATTCCTCACATCTCCTCTGAGACTCCCCCTTCCAGTTTCATATTATGCCCCTTGTTCTTGAGCATCTCTTTCTATGTAAAACACCACTCTCCTGTACCTTATTAATACCATTGAGGTATTTGAATGTTTTTATCATGTCTCCCCTTTCCCCTCTATCCTCCAGAGAGTACATGTTTAATTCCTTTAGTCTTTCTTCAAAAACCTGATCCAAGAACCTGATCAGCCTTTTGTGTTTCTCTTTTGGTGACCTTCCTTGCACAAGATTAGGTCACCTCCAGGCATGCCCTCTTAATCCTGCCCCACTGTTTCCCCAGCCCCCTATCTGGTCTACCCCACAAATCTTTCCCTGACAAGTTCCTGTATCTTCTTAAAATCTCCATGCCTGAAGTCCTGTGCCACTGTCCTGTGAGGAGTCCATTGTTTCTTCTCATTGGTTCAAACAACACAGTGCTGAGATTTCTGGATCCCAACAGTTTCCTGACAGTCACCCCCACCACCATCTCTGAATTGGTGAGTACAAAGTATGGAGTCCTGTCATGTGGGATCCTTGACCAGCTGTGCTATTAAGCAGTCCTACAGCATATCAAGCAGTGTCTGACTCCTGGTGCTCTTTGCTACTGGGACATTCCAATCTACAGTATTTCTGGTAGATTATGATCCCCCACCAACCCAAATCCCCTCTTGCAGCTTCCCTTCTGATTTCTTCTCCCAATTCTCTGTCTTCCACCTCATTTTGTCCCAGTGGTCCATAGATTACCCCTAGTCTAATCCTCTTACCAGCAGCTATCGTCAGCTACACCTAGACTGATTCCATATACTGTACCCCTCCTTCTTGACATTCCTATGCTCTGTTGCCTCAATACCTTCCCTAATGTATAGGGCTTCCTCCATCTCTAGCTTTGCACCTCTTGCTCCTAAGTAAGGTATACCCCAAAACAGCTAGACCATAATTGATCTTACCTGTGTCAGTCTTCACCACTCATCACTGGTGGGTGTCTCCTGGAGACAGGCACCCCGCGGGAGACTTTTGTTTTCTGGAGGAGGGGCCAACGCCATCAGCGCCACCCTTGAGGCCATAGTAATACATGGTGCTAGCGGGCTCTCCAGAAATGGCTGTTTGGTCCTCCTCCACCTCAGTTCTGCTTCCTCCCACCATCAAAACAGCACTCCAGTTAACTAGAGACTTCTGTGGCCTACTGTTTCCTGAAATGCCTAGTTCATCACCATTCAATGCCATTCAATGCCGTTATAGTAGACTCTGCCTCAGTTCTGCTACTCAATGCCATTCAAGACAAGTAAGACCTTTCCTTTTATTTTTGTGTGCAGCATCGAGTCTTTTCTGATTTTAAGATTAGTTACCATTCTGTCATGTCTGGTCATCTGGACAAGAAGCGATCCAAGAAAACGGGTCATCCCCCTATGCATCAATGTCCCTGTGGCCAACAGATTTCTGTTACTGATCGACATGATGTGTGTCTCACCTGTCTAGGTCCCCAGCATGCTATGGATGCTTGCGACTCCTGCTTCTCAATGGACCATCGAGTTTTGGAGCACCATGTGTTAAAGGTCGGCAGGACCCTGCCAACTTTTGGGGGGGTGGCGTCGCTCATGCCGGTCCAAGCACAGAACTCTCTGCCCTACCTCTGGGTCCCTTCCCTGGCCTATATGGTTCAGAGAAGAGGGGGTCTCCTCCTCTTCCAGCCTTGCCATGGCAGAGGTCCCTACCACAGTGCCAGAGGGCCGGTCTGGTCTTGTTCGAGGCCAGACCAGGAGCACCATCCTGGCAGTCACCTCCTTGGAGGTTCAGGCTCCCCATTGTTGGGGCCCATGGCTGCGGGTCCCTGCACAGGGCGTTCCTTGGTGCCACCTGTTGGCGCTGTCTCAGATCCCAGAGCTGCGCATGGTGCCAGTGATCAGGGCAATGCCGTGAGGGCTATGGGGCCGGGTCACAGCACCATTTGTGGTGCCGTGACTGGGGGATCCCTCAGGGACACCAATCCAGAGCCTTTCATAATTGTCTCCTCTTCAGAGGAGGATGATTCTGAGGTGGATCCGGATTGGCTGCCTCACTTTTCAGAGTCAGAGGGTTCCCTATGACCCAGCACCCTTGTTCCTCCCCAGGTGCCCCCTCCTGTGGCTCAGGTGATGGGTTCATGCAGATTTCCCAGCCACCCCTGGCTCGGGAGGCCAACTGCAATCTTCCAGCCCCTCTGCTGCTGGGGTAGCAATTGGGTTCTTGAGTGAGGGAGTGGCTGCCATCCCCGGTGCCATTCCCCCTCTCAGAATCAAGATTGAACCCCCTCCTCCTGAGGCCCTCTTCGGGGGGTCTGTGGAGTGGATGGAGCCCTTGGCACAGGGGTCAAGGAAGAGGACTTCCTCAGAGTTCTCAGGGTTAAGGATGAGGGTTAAGGGACTGCGTCATACTTCCATGACCCTTCGGGGTCGAGGGAGGAGCTGTAGTGCTGAGCCCTTTGTTCTCCCATGGAGGTCCCTCTGGGTGGGGCTAGGGTCCACCCTTCTGGATCCATGTGGCCCCTGTCCCTCTTAGGCTAGGTCACCCTACAGATTTAAGCCATCACCATTTCGATTTCTAGGATAGGATGGTGAATCTACAGACCTGCAGTTTTCCTCTGATGCCAGGCTCGTCTGTGGATTCTGCTAGCCCTGGCAGAGGCACATCACATCAGGTGAGAGGCTCACCCATGCTTCTGTGCCAAGCTCCCCTTCTCCCAGGCCACGTTGGGCCTCTGAGTCCTTTGAACTGTGATCAGTTCAGGTCTCAGGCATCGGTGTTCCCTTAATAAGTTAGGGCCATGCACGGGCAGGTCTTCCAACCAGTTCCTCCACCACAGCCAGAGTCTTATTCATCAAGCTCCTCGACCTTCTTGTCTTCCTCCACTGAGGAAGAGGAACCTTCAGTCCACCTGTCAGCAGATGCTGATCAAGCCCAGTATCAGAGCTTCCTGTTGAGGTTGGTTAAGGACTTGCACATTTCCCACTGCGCTAGAGACAATACCAAGTGTGCAACACAGGCCTTCCTAAGCGAATATGGGGTGAACTGTTTAGTTTTCCCATCCTGGCCAGTTCCCTTCCAGCAAGCATCATACAGTGCCTGGCAGCATCCATATTCCCAGGAACCAGTCACTATGGACTGCCATAGGAGGTATTGTGCAACCCGCGGGTCTCCAGGTGTCTTGCCTCATCCACCTTCCAGACTGACGTGGATGAACACCCCTTTTGGGCTTTGACTCCTAGTCTGCGATAATTTGGATCAGATGGGGTGAAGAATCTTCTCTTCAGCATGGAGCCTGTTGGCAATGATCTCTCATCAGGCTCACCATGCTGCCTACAACAGGCATCTGTGGGCGAAGATGGGACAGGCTCTAGCATTGCTGCTTGATTCAGAGGCTACCTGGCAAGCCATTGCCCTTGCTGCTATAGGCCTGGAGTTGGCAAGGCATCAAACAAGGGTGTTGTATGATGCCAATGAGGTCACTTCATGGCTTGTGGGGGAACAGCAATCTGCATTAGGCAGAAGGCATAGCTTTGCCTGTCAAGGTTGTCATCTTTGGCCCAGCACAGGTTATTGGCTTCCCCCTTCCAGGGGACCCATCTATTTTCCCATAGAGTGAGATCAGGACTTCAGGGGCACTTTCTTTCCCCTAAGGTTCAGGGGACCCTGTCTCACTCTGATAAGTCCCAGCCTTGAACTGGCTAGTGGAGGGTCCTTCTCCCCCCATTCTCCCCCGGGGAAGACTGAGCGATGTTTTCCCTCAGGGTTGTTGGGCCCCCTTCGAGGATGCTTGGTATTCACCCACCAGTGATGAATGGTGAAGACTGACACAGGTAAGATATGAAAATTATGTACCTACCATAATTCTTGATCTTCCTGTGTATCTTCACCATTCATTGCTGATTCCCTCCCACTATCCAGCTTGAAGCCTCAGTCCTTGAGACATCCACCTCCCTTCTACCCTGAGCCCCTGCCACACCTCCTCCTGGAATTCTCCCGACATTGCTGTGGGGAGGTCTGTGGGGCAAGGTCTAGGTTCAAGAAAGTCTCAAACTCTTCAGGGTTCTACTTCTGGGTCTCTGGGGGGCCCCTCCCCTTCTGGTCACCTTGCTTGACCCACTCTCTGGGTCTGCCAGTCTCCTGAGATGCCCTTGTCCATATTGTATGTCATTCCCTGCCCAAACTCTTTGTGTTTCTGGGGGTAGGGGGAGTGAGAACTGTGACAGTCCTCAATCTGTTGGGATTTAGTCTGGGGAGGTGGCCTCTCCCCAGACTCTGTGGCACAACCTCCTGCAGGCTTGTAATCCCTCTTCTGCCTTGTGAAGTGCTGGCTCTGCCTTACCTGGGGACTCAGCAAAAAAAAAACGGCAGCTCTTCTGCACTCTTGCCAATCAGATCGCTTATGTTCCAGGTTGCAGTTCCTCTACCAGGGTTCTTACCCTGGTAATCCTGCAGAGCTGCCTCTGTTGCTTGGGGACCGAGGCCACTTCCCCCATCTCATATCTTCATCTTCTTCTCTCTCTCTCGCTTTCTCTCTCTCTCTCTCTCCTTCTCCCCTCTCTCCTTTGATCACTTAGGGACTGGGGCCTCCTAGTCCAAACCCTCAGGCCCCTCCTTCTCTTTCCTTTCCTATCATTGGCATACACTATTCCAGTTCATTCCTTTCCTTTTACTGGCTCTTGGGTTCCCTTGCCCCACCCTCCTTTCTCTTTACTTTCTTCTATTGTCTCTCCTACATGCAGAACTGAGGTAGAGGAGGCCCCAACTGCCATTTCTGGCCAACCTGCAAGCGCCACCTATTACATCAGCCTTGTGGGTGGTACCGATGGAGTCGGACCCTCCTCCAAAAAAAAAGTTTCCCATGGGGTGCCTGTCTCCAGCAGAGTGAAGATACACAGGAAGATCAAGAATTATGGTAAGTATATAATTTTCATTTTTTACCACTGGCCCAAGTCACCGTAGTGGCCACTAAGTCTATCTAAGCCTGTGCTACAAATGCCTGCAGTTCACTGATCTTGTTGTACAGACTTCTGGCATTTAGGTAAACCAATGTCCATGTACCCATTTTCCTCCCTCCCATCGTGTCTGGTCTTCTTCCAATGCTGTCCACTCCTTCCCTCCCCCTCCTATCTCCCAGCCCCTCCGATATGCATGCATTTACTACTTGGTCACCCCCTCACTACCTTTACCTGTCCCATCCCCCAGCACTGTTGGCTTCTTTTTGCCCCATTTCTGTTTCTGGGGGAGCCTCTACTGGATTCATTCTGCAGCTACCCCCACAAGGGAGTTCCAAGCATCAGCTACCCCCCTTCAGTTTAAAAGACTGCCCATGTAGACATCTAATTTCTGCCCTAGTGCACCACCTCCACTTTCTTGTAAGATGAAGGCCACAGTCACTAAAAAGCCTTCTGTTGCAGAACCCTCCCAAGTCCCCTAGAAATCCATTACCCACCTCATTGCACCATTCTCTCAACCAGGCATTAAAGGCCTCAGTTTCCTCCTTCCTCATCCTACCCCCTTGCCTATCCCCTATCCCCTACAGGCAGCACCTACAAAAAAGTCTACACAACTGCCTTCCTCCTAAGCCCCCCCCCAGCTTTGGAAGTTAGTCTTGGTTACCTCCATAAAATGACTTGCCAAGTTGTTTTGGCCAAAGTGCACTAGGACATGTGGCACCTAACTCATCCCATTGAACACATTCCCTATCTGAGCCTCATCTATCAGGGCTTTTTGTGTCAGGAAGGCATCTGACCTCTCCCCTTGCAGGCCCATCCCTGCTCTCTTAACCCTGCTAATTGGCTTCCTAACACCCTGATCCTTGATAGGAGTCCCACTCCATACCTGATCCTTGAAAGTGACTGTCTCATGCCCTCCCCAATTGAACCAGGTAACAGTGTCACATTCAGGGATGTGGTAATAAGTGTATATACTCTGTAAGTGAACCTCTGTGCTGCTACATACATTATGATAGTCCAGAAGATTTTTGTCTCATACAGATCCCATCTCCTATCTCAAACAGCATTGTTTTAGCCAACCCCAGCCTAACATTCTAAATTGGAAGTATGTGTGTGAATCTTAAAAATATTAATATGTTTTACACATTTGGAGACAAAAGCACACTAAAATGCAAAACATTTGCAGAGAACATAGTTACATATACAAAGAGTTGTGAAAACTGCTGATTCTGCAAAACATTATTGTAGTCAATTTTACAGTTGCCCAGCCAATATTTATCTGTCCTTTATTTTCTTTCCCAAAGAAGTCTAAGAAAAATATCATGGTTACATACAGTAAGAATTTAAGATTGGGATGAACACTAGGTCCATCACACCCATGCCCCCTCTTTATAAACAGGGTTAAAAAGAGTATTCTGTGCAAACATAATAATTCATAGGGATTCCCTACACAAAATACTATGCAGGGTATTCAATTCTTTTGGTAGTTAAATCTTTGTACATGCTTATAAGGAAGGCCTGTACTGTCTTCATATCCACTGTTCTCCACTGGTAGGCATTTCCACAGGTTCACCACCTCTTGCAATAGATAGATAGATAGATAGATAGATAGATAGATAGATAGATAGATAGATAGATAGATTTTCTGTTGTTATAAGTATCTTTATATATTCTTACCCAAAAAATTGTTAATATACCAGTAATGGTTCAAGTAACACCACAAAAGTATTGAAATGTGGTGTTTGGGTTTCCAACCCTAACTTCCCACCCCCAAGCAGCAACAGGAAAAACACATTAGAATTTTTGGTCTTTAAAGTCTTGAAAAATTGGTGATGGGGTATTCCTTAGGGTAGTCGGCCCTAATGCTCACCTCTCCACCCAGCTAGGTCCTAATTGATCTCTGGCCTTACCCCCCCCCCCATAAATGATCTGAGGGGCAAGGCTGGACATCAATTAGAATCCATGGTAGCACAGTAGGGAGGGACTTTAGGGAAGATTAGGTGGACCAAGAGGTCCTTTTATGCTGACAGCTTTTATGTTTCTATATTTCTATGTTAACCCATAGCCTCCTGTCTGAAGCCAATCTATAGCTCCAAGCTGCCAGTGTCTCCTATTGATACACTTTTCAAAGGTAGAGAAGTATGTCTTGCCACTTGTTGCCAATGCAATGTGTTGTAGGTTTCTTCATGCAGGGCCCTGTGTGCCCTGTGTGAAGAAAGGAGATCATGTCTAACCTTGTTTGCTCAGGGAACAGGATGGGCATTAGGGTTGACAAACCAAAGGAAGACCCAACCACTAATTAACCAAGACTCCAGAGACCCAAAACCCTATTTTTTTTCCATTTTGTTGCTTGGGGGTGGGGTGGAGTTAGGGTTGGAAACCCTAATGCCACATTTCCCTACTTTTGTGGCATTAGCTTGAACCCTAACTGGTGAATTAGTGCAGGTTTGTTTTTAAATAATTTCCTTTATTTTGGAAAAAAAAGAATGATATCCTTATTGGACATGTATGAACACATGCAGATGTGCAGGGCCTCTGGGCCCTCCACCAAGAAGAGACTCCATCTGCCTATGGTAATGCAGGGCTCTTGCAAGCCCTGCACTTCCATGCAGTGATGGATGTCAAGAATTCATGGGGCTGTCTGGTGGGCTGTGGAACCACAGGGCCCTCTGGTCCCTGTACTTCCATGTGTCTGCATATATAGAAATCTGGCAACCAATGTACAGGGCCCTCTGCCATCCAGAGGTGCAAAGGTGCAGGGCCATATGCTGAGAGAAGAGTTGTCTTCACCATATGGTACCTAGGCCCATGCAGGCTACTCTGCAGTTTTCATTCCTTGGCTGAGGGGGTGTCACATAACAGCACTATCCTTCCAGTATATTGGCTGAAGTGTAATTTCCCACCAGAAGTGCAAAAACATGACTTGTCTAGAATTAAAAGAATGACACCTGTCACATTTATGAAGTGGTGTGTAAAAATGGCTATGTTGTCAATTTGGAGTCAAAATATTGAAAATTAGCAAAGTTATAAGTAAACATTGAAATATTGCAATTTTTATGATTAACTTGGTCATTTTTTCATATCTGTACACCAGATTTTCAGTATAGCCTTCTTATTACCCCCACCTTGTGAACCCGGTAGATGAAACGTTTCAAATCCCCACCAAAACAGCATTCTGGAGCAAAAACACATTTTGGCCTAAATTTGAAAAATGACAGCTGTCACATTTTTGATGTGGTGTGAAAGAACTGGTATGTTTAAAATTTGGGGTCAGAATATTGAAAATTACCAAAGATGTGAACAAGCATAGAAAAATGTCAATGTACACTCATAACATATATATATATATATATATATATATATATATATATATATATATATATATATATATATATATATATATATATATATATATATATATATATATATATAGGATATCGATGGGGACCTTAGAATAAACTAGTTATTTTCACAAGTTCCGGTGACCTCAGGTAACCTCACAAGTGGTGCAGCATAGCGACTATGAGTGATTTACTCAGGTCACCGGGACATGTGAAAATAATTAGTTTATTCCACGCCCCCCCCCCTCCATCGCATGTGCAATTTATGCAATGGGTTTTGCAGTGGTTTTATTTATTTATTTATTTAGTTTTTGTTGACCGGGTAAGTGCACTAGACAAATCCTGCCTATTTTCAGGCACGACCCGGGGGAGGGGAATACAGATGAATTCCAACTGACCTTGAACCAGATTAAGCTGCTGGTGGTATTTTTAGTGAATTAGTTTTGGTAATGTTTCTGGTTGAAGAGTGGTTAGTTTTTTAATTTTTGGATGCAGGACTATTTCATTTTAATGGTGGGAGGGGATTTATTGATTGCTGTGTGAATGGGTGTATGGTTGTAGGCTTTGATTGGTTGTAGCAGCTGGAGAGTGCTTGGTGTGATGATATTGGCTGAGGTAACATGGGAAAGTAGTTTTGATTGGCTGGAGGGGCATGTGTTAGAGTGGGAGGGTTGGAGTGATTGATGTGTGTGTGAATTGCTGTGATTGGGTGTGCGTGTGGTGAGCATGCTTTTTGATTGGTTGGTGGGTGTGGCTAAGATTTGTTGCGCAGTTTCGGTAGAAATGAGTTCAAGGAGGATGTACTGTTCGATTGCTCGAGGTGGCGGCCTTTTGGAGAGCAGGAGTTTCTCTTTCATGTTGCCGGAGAGTGTAGCACTGCTGTGGGCATCAAAGTACTACAGTGTCAGTCAGTGGATGTATGGAAAAGTTTGAGGAGGAGGAGGCTGTGGATTTCACTGGTGGCGTGGTGTTTTCTTCATCGATTGACCTTGGAGGAAGATTTCTTGGAGATTTGAAGATTTAGGATTGGTATCCTGTTTGGCTGCTTGATTTTTGGTTGAGATGGATGTATTGGGGCTTTTTTGGGGGTGAGCTGGTGACAATTTGGTCCTACATGGCATTCCTGTGGACGTATTCAAGTACGTGTGGATTAAGAATTTGGAGAGTGCATTTTTAAAGTTGTTTTTTTTTTTGTATGTCGCACTTTGGCATGGTGGATTGGAAGGAAAAAAGACTGAGAAGGTAAGTTTTTGCAACATTTATTAAAGAGAAAAAGCAACAGTAGCATTTGTTTTTATTGTAAAGAACAGAATTGCAATAGTTTTGAACAGCATATGGGTTTCTATGATTTTTGCAACTTGCAGTAAACAGTTGGTTTTCAGAAAACAAGTTTTCAAGAACATTTGGGTATGGGGGTTGAGGTGGGGTAAGGGTAGTGGGGTGAGGGTTGAGTTTAGGTCTGTGTTGTAGTCCATAGGGTTTGATAGAGTCCTTTTACTGTATAGAATATGTATTTTTCATTTTCTGTCTTTTGATTCAGATCGTCTTTCCGGTAGTAGTTGCTCTGTATTCCAAAGACGGTGAATGTCGAGATGGTGTTTTGTTTTCTAGGTATTTGCAGGTTTGAAGAAAGGAAAGTCCAGTTATTGTAAGATATTTTTTCTGGTTTGAGAGCCTTCATTTGCCTTTTTTGCTTGTAGGTTCTGTTTATTCAGAGGTTTTTTTATTTGTACAGTATTTTAGAAAGGAATGTTTAGGTATGCACAGATCTTCTTTCTGCCTTGACAGTATTTTTTGTAGGACGGTGAAATTATTTTCAGGTCTTTTTCTTTGCTATAATCAGATCTTGTATTCATTTTTACAGGTTTTTGATATTTTTGTAATGGAGAATACATGGTTGTTTGCAAGTTCATTCAGAGTCGCTGTCAGTATCTAAAACAATCGGCCTCTTCTTGGCATAGCTGTCATACTTGTTACCTGCATGTGGGGGGTGGAGGGAGAAAAAAGAGCATTATGAGTTTGGTTTGCAATGTGTAGTAATGTGGGTGGTGTTTGGAAGGGTGGAAGTGGTGGTGATGGGTGGGTATTGGGTGGGAGGAGGGGTTTTATTTTGTAGTTTTGTGACTTTTGTACGTAGTGTAATGATCCTTACCTTGAACGATATTGAAGGTGACTTGCTTTGCATGTATGGGGGGCTTGGTGATGCACGTTCCAAGTAGGTCTTTGTAGTTGGTAGGAATAGTGGTCAGTTCTTGTTGTTGGCAGGAAGGCTTGGGTTGTGGAATCTGATCGCCACTTAGTAAAGTGCTTATTTGTTGTTGTTTTGGGTCATTGAGCTTTGAGTATGTGTTGAGGTTTTGGAGCTGTTTGTGGCCCGAGATTTGTATGATTTTGGTTGGTGGTATTCCACTGTCCACTAATTTTTGTATGAGGTGCTTTCGTACAGAATGGTTAGTTAAGCATTTATCAGTTTGTATGCCTGCATTGGTAACCATGTTTTTGACAATAGTGGAGAGCTTATTAATACCTACAGGCTGATTTTTAAACCATTTGTGGACTTTTGATGTTTGTATGTTGTTGTTGATAGCCAAGAAAAAACAGTGCTTCAGGGTGGTTACTTTGGCTGGGCCTGTGGGTACTGTAGAGTTTGTAGTTGGTGACTGGGCATCTAGTAGGATTTTGTTGTAGTTCGTATGCTTGTGGCTTTAGTTTTCTACATTCTTTTGGGTTGGAGCCTTGTCTAGTTTTGTTTGACGTTCACTGGCATACTGGAGGTAGAACAGTCCATTTTCATCTTTTTGCATGATGATGTCTCCCCATTTGACTGCTCTCATTACAGTTATGCCTCTGATGCCAAAGTATAGGCTAACTATTAACCACATGGTATTGAACAAGGCATCAGGGCTGTGTGGGCCTAATTTTTGAGTGTCATATAGTTTGTTGATAAGGGAATCTGTCAACTCATCTGCTGCTTTTGGTCTGTTACCCTTGCCATAACTTTTGAGGCATTTTTGTTTACACTGCAGAATTTCTCTGGTTGTGAGGAAAGCAGGTGATGCTGATAGAGATTCTGGATAGCGTTTCTGTTTTAAATATCTTTCAAGACTCTGGAATGTGGATCATAGTGATAAGGGCTCATATGGAAATTTCGTCTTTTCTGGTGGATTGCATGAAAAAGTAGCAAGTAATTTATCCAGGTTTGCCGCTGTAATGCTTTCAAGGGGAGTTTCTATATTGTGTTTTTCTTTGAAGTATTTTTGAATGGCCATGACATCACTGTTTGTCTTTTTCACTGTGTTGGGGTTTTTGCCTGCTTGGATATGTATTTGTATGGCATCTTCATCTATGTCCACTGCGGTGCTAGTACTGGCTTTTGGTTCTTCTGGTATGCCTGTGTTTTGTAAGTTATTTAATTGTTGGGGTTCTAGTAGAGGTTCAGTGTCTTCTTCAAATTGTGTTAGTATTTGCATTAGTTTCATTTGAAAGTCTGCGCCAGTTTTCTGTGTTGCCATCGTTTATCGAGTAACAGTGTTTTTTTTTTCTGTGATACTTGCGGTTGGAAAGATATCGGAAATCGAAAGTTGGAAAGTTGTAGGAGCTTTTTTTAGTTTTATGATGGAAACAGCATCTTTTCTGTGATGAAAATAGTTGTGCTGCTTGAGATAGTAATGTAGGATCATGGAGTGTCATCTGCGTGCTGTTTTTTTGGAGTGCACGAGGGGTTGTGCAGGTGGTTGATTTAGTGGTTGTGCCAGTGTTGATTGCAGTTTATGTGTGCCAACTGTGTGGGTGGCAGAATGTAGGTCCAGTAGAATGCTTGTGATTGACAGTTTGCATTTATCCCACATATATGGGATAAATCTTGGGTGGTTAGATTTATTTCACATATGTGGAAATAAATGGATTTATTCAATGGCTTTTGGTCTCACACCTATTGCATAAATATACATATATATATATATATATATATATATATATATATACCTAAATTTTAAACATAGCCTTCTTATGACCTCATCTCATGAACAAAGGTGGTGACAGTTTTCAAATTCTGTCCAAAAGGTTATTTTGCAAAGCAACTATGAAATTGTCTTTTGGGCCAGATTTGCATAATTCCACCACTGTTGGTTAAGAGGTGGGGTCCCAAATAGGTCATGGTGAAAATGTGTAAAGATATTTAAAAATGAAAAAGTTATAAATAAAAGTTCAAACCCCATTGAAATACATTAAACCAGACTTAACTTATTTTTTTTTCATATTGCAGTCATCACTTCCCACAGCAAGACATCTCTTTGATCAGAGAGTGGGTCCACATCATGGGACATGTTCAATTAAGTAAGGGGGTATAGGGGCATGGGGGATGTGATGGGTGCTGAATGGAACATCAGGTGGGGTGGGTAGGGGTGAGTGGTGGGGTCAGATCAGAGAGGGACCACTTTTTTACAGGTAAAAAAATGAGAGACAGAGGGAATGGCAGACAGAGAGAGAGACAAAGAGAGCAAGGGATTGCCAAACCAATAGCTGTAACTGAAGCTGTCAGCATGACTCCAGCTGTGGCTTCACATTTCAAGAAAGTCCCACGGTACTCATACTGAGAACATGGGTGAACAGCTCCTTTCACTAAGCTGGGCACCAAAGATTTTCAGGTGCCCAGAAAGGTTATTTCTAGGGCAATTTTCATAAAATGAAAACCAGAATCTAGCTAAATGGGTCTCATTCACATAGGTGCAGGTGTTCGTTTGTTTTTCAAATTACATCATTTTTATGGATTTTTAAAATGTTCTTTTTTGTAAAAATCAAAAACATGATGGCGGCCACATGCAAGAAGAATTTCAGTTCATGAGGGAAGAATCTCAGCTCAGGAAAGAAGATTCTTCTGCTGTGAGCTGAAAATTCTTCCTTAGTACCAAACATATAAATGAAACAATGTACTGCATGTGATGAGAAGCAAAATTTCAGATCCTTATACCCTGAGAATGGATTAATAAAATAAACCATTTTTGGGCAAGTCCTTCTATCCTAAAATGCTCAGAACAAAATTCCAAGCCATCTGGGCTGTAAGTGAGAGCAAAAAAACAGCAAAAACAAACAGATCTTTCCACTTTTTGCCCTGTCTGTATCTTAGAATCCAGACATGCGACTGTCACAAAACTTGCCAAATTAAGAGACTTTGTTCCCCCCCAGCTGTGTATGCAAAATTTCACGTCGTTCTTTTGAACAGGGGCAAAGCTTTTAAGGAGCAAATTTAAGGGTTTAACATTAAATGCCCTACTGAACCCTAATTATGGGGTGCAACCATGACCCTTTAATAATGTCATTGTGGGGTGTAAGTTTATCTGAGTATTTTATTCATGTATGTGTAAGGAGTGTGCATAATATATATTCTTTATATGTATGCAATAGGGGCGTACATAAATAGAGTTTGA
The DNA here is from genome assembly GCA_016271365.2 of Neoceratodus forsteri. Lineage (NCBI taxonomy): Eukaryota > Metazoa > Chordata > Ceratodontiformes > Ceratodontidae > Neoceratodus > Neoceratodus forsteri. The sequence continues at coordinate 1,454,584,135 of CM057450.1, read as the reverse complement.
TAAATCCTTTTATTTGAGCTACCATGTGTATAAATGTAAACTCATATTCTTACACACATAGAAAACACATCATCACTCATTTATGTAGAAAGCTGACAAGTCATGAGCTGGCATGTCCGTAGTGATGAACATTGCAAGCAAGCATTAAAGAGGCAGTGATACTGGCTTGTCACAAAATAAAGCCACACAATTTTAAAACTACTTTTTATTCAACAAACATTACAGAAACAAAACGTATACACACAACTCCCAATCCTATTGCATAAATGAAATATGTGATGGGAAGCTTGTGTTATACATTATTTATCTGCATTTGGACAGTTCACCCTTGGGCACATAACTCATGGCTTATGTCACTTATGAGGTTACCCAAGGTTATGCTGCCCCTGTGCAGATAAATGAATAACCACACAGCTCCCCATTGCATATCCCTTATGAAAGTGATGCCATGACTGTAAACTTGTACCTTAGCTTTGGGTCATGAGGACAGGGAAAGGGGTGGGTGGAGATTATGGTTGCCATTTAAAAATTTCAGTCAAGGTACAGGTTTAGAGTAATGGCACACAGGTATGGGTGTTCATACATATACTGCAAGTTATGTATCTGCAACTAGAATACTTCTTGGGCAGATCTGGGGAGGTTTGTATCCAGTTATGACATGTGACTTACATTGCATATGGTATTATAGACCCTCTACAAAGCAGAGGATGTGTTTCAAATTTATAAGTGCAATGCACATTGCACACTTGTAACTTGCTTCTTTAGGACACATAGATGGAAATAATCATACTACACACAAGATCCACAGCACAATGTACCAACAAATATGCAACTGTGTGGTAACTGTAACTTAGCATTGGGCCTTCAAACACTCATATAAACTAGCCTAGCCATGTACCTTGGAGCTAGTCCTTTAGCTTGGCCTTGAGTGACAAGGTGGGGAGAGGGACTGGATAGGGATTAGGGTTGCACCCAAACAGTGTGGAATTTTGGTCTGAAATTTTGAAGGTAGAAAGTGCTTGGTCCACAGATGTGCTTTTTTTTTTTTAATTTTCCTCTTTATGTTGCTTGTGGACACCTAGGCTTTCTGCCCAGTCATGAACCTTATACCCCCACCTCCATTACTGGCCATGACTCTGACACCCCCGGCTTACCCCTGCAGGGTGGGGATATATAACCTGAGGCACAGTGCCACATATGTGGGACTAGATTCAGGAGCCGACCCTGGAAGCTGATTAGGGCCAAGGGCGGGCATCATTAATGGTGGCCGTAACCAGGATTTTCTGTTTTTGTGTCCCCAGGGCTGGGTACGTGCAATGACTTCCAGCATCCGCCCCACCTCTCTTTATCTTTTAGATGCCAGTGCTTACGTATCCTCCTGGCCTCTGCAAGGAGTCATACACACACTGGGAATTCACCCCAGCTCCCCCCCCCCAGAGAAGGAGAGCAGCTCTGAAGGTGCATAATCCTTACCCCCCTGGCCAGCCCTCCAGCTCCCACGTCCATTCCCGAACCCGGGTTGCTGGTGTCGCATGCAGAAATCCAACTGCTGTGCCGAGATGTGCCTTTTACTAGTTTGGTGAAAAAATATTAATCTGTTCTGAAATTGTTAAAATTTTCAATTTCAGTCCTGCGCATGCTCTGTGTAGTCTTTTGGATAGCTGCTTTGAATAAAAGGAAAAATAATTTTGTGCATACAAAAAAGGGTGCTTTTTTGTATGGGGTTCATTCTTTTTTGGAAGGAAAAAATCCTTTTTCCTATGGCTGCCATCCTATTTTCTGTTTTTTTTTGTTTGTTTCTTTCTTTCAAAAACATTTTTAAAAACCCGCAAAAATGACTTCCTGAACAGACACCAAAACATGCACCTTGGTCATCAGGACTCTGTAGGTGGAGTCTGCATTTAACCGTTGGAAAAATTACCCCAAATGTTTTTTTTTTTTTTACTATTTTAAAATCCTTTTTCATGACTTGCTTTAGTTTTTTACATATGGCCATGTGAAAAAATAATTTGGCCATACCAAAAAGGATGTCTTCCTACAAAAAAATAATCTAGAAAAAAAACTAAGTCCATTTCTTTTCTCGTATGACAACATCCATTTTTGTATGAATGAAAAAAGCATAATGAAAATGGATCCCTTCATGCAAAAAAAGAATTAGAAAAAAACTAAGCCCCAGTTCTTTTTTCATATGAAGGGATCCTTGCTGTGTGCTTTTTTTGTTGGTTTTTTTTTTTGCCACATTTGAACTTCAACAACCCATACCTCCCTCAATATTTGGACATAAGGGACAATCTATATATCAAAACAAAGGTCATAATGATTACTACATGAATAACACATACCTCCCCCTCCCACACCAAACATTTTAGGTGCAATATAAAGAAATACAAATTCCCATAGGATAACATTGGAACTTCAACAAGCCAGAACTCCCTCAATATGTGGACTTAAGGGACAATCTGCTTATCAAAACAAAGATCTTAATGAGTACTACAATAATACCATGTATCACCCCACCCCACTCCCAAAAAACATTAAGGAGCAATATACAAAAAGCATAGAAATTAAATGCAAATTCTCATAGGATAACACTGAAACTTTAACAAGTTGTAATTTACTCAATATTTGGACTTATGGGAAATCTATATATCAGCATAAAGCTTTTAATTAGTACTACAAGAATAACACATTATCCCACTAACAATTTAGGGGCAATATCAATAAAGCATACAAATCAAATCCCCTTAGAAAAACACATACACTTCTAAGGGAAAATCTATATGTCAAAACAAAGGTCTTAAGGTGTTCTACAATAACACATACCCCCAAAAAACATTTAGAGGCAATATAAAGCATAAAAAATACTAAGTGCAAATTCCCATAGAATAACATTAGAACTTCAACAAGCCTTATTGCCCTCAATATTTGGACTTAAGGGGCACTCCATATATCATAACTAAGGTCTTAATGAGCACTACAAGAATAATATGTACCCCCTCTCCCCCACAAAAGAAAAAATTAGCGGCAGTATAAAAAAGCATAAAAATAAAAATGCAAATGCCCATAAGATAGCACTGGAACTTCAACAAGCCATAACTCCCTCGATATTTGAACTGAAGGGACAATCTGTACATCAAACAAAGATATTAATGAGTACTACAAGAATGACACATACCCTCCAAAAAAGAAAAACATTTAGGGGCAATATAAAAAAGTATTAAAAAAAATACTAATTCCCATAGGATTACATTGGAACGTTAACAAATCATACAATGAAGGAAATAAATTGCTGTTTTGGCAGAACTGGAAGTGCGCTCCCATAGGCAAATGAAGATACCATTAAACTATCTGAAAAAGTAAGGAAATTCATTAAAAAAACTTGTTAATGCACTAGTTAGGGTTAAAGTGATAAAAGTAGGGAAATTCAGTGTTATGGTTCCCAACCCTAGCACCCCACCCTCACCCTGCAGGCAGCAAAAGGAAAATCCATTACCATTTCACCTCTTCTGTGTCTTCACAACTCAGGCGGGGCATGTTACCTTGAGGTTGTCAACCCTAATGCTTACCCCATTGTCTTATACTGTACACATCTGAGCTTATTTACTGATGTAAACAGGAGTTCATGGTGGACTCTGTTTGCTGCAGAAGCTGAGAGAGGGAAAGCAACTACCCTACAGCAAAAAGGTGATTTACTGAGCATACTGAATTCAATTCTTAATTCACTGGCCTGTCATAGTAAGTAGAAGTCAGTGTTTTGGTTTTCTGTTTTTGGGATTGTCTTTACATAGTGTAACTTTAATTTGCCAGAGAGGTGATCTTGCTGGGAGAATATTTGCAGTCATTTGTGACTAGAGCTGTTACTAAAACTCTGTGACTCTGTGAAAGAGGTGTATAAAACAACAGTCAAGGGGCCACAAATAAGACATGATGGGAGTGGTGCTGAGCAGTGGCTGTGGAGCGGCAGTCTTCTGGGAGACATTTTGGAGGATGCGGTGTTATCCCATTTGCAGGTACCTCTCTGAACTTAGGGAGGAGGTTGCTTGTCTCCTGGCTGAGTTGGCCAGGATTCAGGAGACCTCCTCTCCCACCGAGGGACCACCAGGGCCACCGCCGCTGCCTCAGAGGTTGCCAAGAAAGGGAAGCAGTTGGACCACAGTGGGATGAGAGAAGAGTGAGGGTGTTGGAACAGAGGTGCATCCCTCCAGCTGTAGCGCTCCACAATTCATATGCTATTCTGGCAGAGTGCAGTTCCTCTATGGAGGCACCCACAGTGGAGACCAAGGAGGATGATGGGAACCTCCACAAAGGAGACTCACAAGAGGGTGGCATGGGACCACACAGGGGAAGGAAACAACTCCTGGTGGGGGACTCCATTGTTAGGGGAGCAGAACTGGGAGAGGGAGGTAAGGTGCCTGCCCAGCGCCATGGCTTGGAGGGACATGGAGCAAATCCTCAGGATTGTGGGAGCAGCTGCACTGGGGAGGGAGCTGGACATCATTGTTCACCTAGGGACAAATGACCTGACTGGGAATGGATCAGCACAGTGCAGGGGTAGTTTGTGGAGTTGGGGATGGGCCTTAAACAAGTAGCATGCATGGTAACCTTCTCGGAGGTGCTGCCTGTCTATGGCATGGGTAAGGCTAGGGTGCTCTGCACCATGGGATTCAACCAATGGTTGAGAAACTGGTGCAGAGCTCAAGGTTTGGGCTTCATTGGGGACTGGGGGTTCACTTGGAGGGAAGCATGGCTATACTGGTGTGATGGTCTGCATCTGTCCCAGAGGGGAACCAGGATCCTAAGTGATAGGTTTAAATGCATCATTGGCAAGCATTTAAAGTAGCCAAGGGAGAGGCACTGAAAAGGAGCAAGAAAATCCTAGGCCCCCCAAACAAAACAGGGTAGTTAGTAAGGTAAACACCAAAATAGAGAAGTCGATAGGGAGAAGGGCAGGGGGTAAATGGAGAAAAAGGCAAAGGCAGTAAGGACAGAGATGGGCTAAAAGGGGTAAGGCCATCAAAAATTAGAGGGCAATGAGTACCAATACCTGTAGTCTGGGTAACAAGCTCCCTGATCTGCTGGCCTTGATGGAAGAGGGAAAGTGGATATCATGGCAGTCACAGAAACATGTTACACAGAGAACCATTACTGGGATGTCAACATACCAGGGCACACAATCTACAGGAGGGACATGGAGGGTAGAAGAGGTGGAGGAGTACCTCTCTTTGTAAGGGAAGGGATCCAAGCACTGGAACTAAAGGGTAAGCAGGGAGGAGAGGAGGCACTGTGGGTCATCCTGGAGACAGGAAATGACACCACAATCCTCACGGGGGTTGCATAGAGACCCACATCTCAGGGGGAGGAAATGGACAAGGAAATTATAGAAGGCATCCTTAGGATAGCAGAAAAAGGGGAGATATTGTTAATGGGGGACCTGAATATGCCAGATGTTTACTGGATCATCTTTACTGCAGCCACATCAAAGAGCAGGGTCATTCTTTATGCCCTACAGGGGGCATGCCTCAGATAGTTAGTGATGGAACTCACTCAGGAGGGAGCAGTCTTAGACCTGGTACTCTCAAATGGGGATGGAGAGAGGATCTCATATTTCGAAGTGGGTAGCCATCTGGGAACAAGTGACCACCAAACAGTGTGGCTCACGATAAATACAGCTGTAGAATCAAGCCATACAAATGTGAGGGTACTGGACTTTAGGAAGGCTTACTTTGGGAACATGGAAGAGTGCCTCAGGAAAGCACTAGCAAATAGGCAAGAAAGAGGGGTGGAGGAACAATGGGGAAACATCAAAACTGCCATCACAGAGGCAACAAGCATTTGTGTGAAGCAAATACACAAATCAATATGAAGGAAAAAAAACACTATTGTTCTCAGAAGAGGTGGCGAGGAAGGTTAGGGAGAAAAAGATAGCATTCAGGAAGTATAAGGAAACACTGAAGGAGCAGGACAGAGAATGGTACTAGTTAAAGCAGAAGGAAGTGGGGAAGACAATCAGAATAGCAAAGGCCCAAACCAAAGAAAAGACAGCTAACTTGGTTAAGAATGGGGATAAAGCCTTTTACAGGTACATTAGGCAGCAAAGAAAGACCAAGGGAGGGATAGTGAAGCTTAATAAAGGTGAGGGTGGGTGGGCAGAGGGTGACAATAAAAAAGCAGGGATACTTAATGAATACTTGTGTTCAGTATTCACAAAGGAAGAGGAGGGGGTGGTACCTAATCCAATCAATAGAGGCACTCTGGATAGAGGGAGTCGATACCAGTCCATTCACAGAAGAAAAGGTTCTGAAAGAACTCCTGAAACTGAAGGTGTACAAAGCAATGGAACCTGTTGGGATTCACCCCAGAATTCTAAAAGAACTAAGGGGAGAACTAGTGACATCAAAGACTACGCTTTTTAACAAATCATGGGAGGATGGTGTGGTACCTGAGGACTGGAGGAGGGCAGATGTAATTCCCCATCACAAAAGTTGGAACAAAGCAGAGGCAGGAAACTACAGACCTGTTAGTTTGACCTCAGTGGTAGGGAAAATGATGGAATCACTTCAGAAAGAAAGAATTGTTGAGCACCTAAAGGCCAGTGGTGCACAGGACCCAAGCTAGCATGGATTTACATTGGGAAGGTCATGTCAGATGAATCTAATAGATTTCTTTGACTGGGTGACCAGAGTAATAGACTAGAGAGGGGCTATGGGAATGGCCTACCTAAACTTTAGCAAGACATTTGACACAGTCCCACACAAAAGATTAATAAACAAGTTAGCCAGCCTGGGAGTGGGTCCTAGGATGGTGACCTGGGTAAAAAATTGGCTGGACAGGAGGACACAGAGGGTAATAGTAAACAGAATCCACTCCAAAGAAAGGGGGTTACTAGTGAGGTACTGCAGGGTTTAGTACTGGAACTGGTCCTTTTTAATGTCTTTATAAGTGACACTGCAGAAGGACTGGAAGGAAAAGTATGCATCCGAGCAGATGACACAAAGATCTGCGGTAGGATTGATACACAAGGGAGGGGTGGAAAGGATGAGAAAGAACTTGGCAAGGTTGGAGGAATGGTCACAAGTATGGCCGCTTAAATTCAATGCAAAGAAGTGCAAAGTAATGCACTCGGGAAACAAAATCCCAGGGGAAGAGTACACAATGAGGTGAGAAGTACCAAGAACAACAAAAATGGAAAGGGACCTGGGGTAGTCATATCAGATGACCTTAAGGTAAGCAAGCAATGTGAGAAGGCAGTAAGGAGGGCTGGGGGAATACTGGGATGCATAGGGATTGGCATTACCAGTAGAAAACAAGAAGTTGTTATCCCGCTGTACAGACAGTTAGTGAGACCCCATCTGGAGTATTGCGTGCAGTTCTGGTGATCCCATCTCTGCAAAGACATAGACAGGATGTAGGGTGTAGCAGAGGGCAGCTAAATTGATGCAGGGTCTACACCAGAAGCCATACAAAGAAAGACTAAATGAGCTTAATATGTATACCCTTAAGGAAAGGAGGGAGAGTGGGGACATGATAGAAACTTTCAAGTACCTCAAGGGAAACTTGATCTTTTGATACACAAGGTGGGGTGAAAAGGATGAAAATGGACTTGGCAAGGTTGGAGGAATGGTCAAATGTATGGCAGCTTAGATTCAATGCAAATAAGTGCAAAGTAATGCACCTAGGAAACAAAAACCCAGGGGAAGAGAACACAATGGGGGGCAAGATACTGACAACAAAAATGGAAAGGGACCTGGGGGTAGTCATATCAGATGACCTAAAGGTGGACCAGCAATGTGAGAAGGCAGTAAGGAGGGCTGGGGGAATACTGGGATGCATAAGGAGAAGCATCACCACTAGAAAACAGGAAGTTGTTGGCCCTCTGTACAGACAGTTGGTAAGACCACATCTGGAGTACTGTGTACAGTTCTGGAGACCCCATCTCCACAAAGACATAGACAGGGTAGAGGCTGTCCAGAAGAGGGCAACCAAAATGATGCAGGGTCTGCATCAGAAGACATATGAAGAAAGACTAAAGGAACTAAAGATGTATAGCCTTGAGGAAAGGAGGGAGAGGGGGGACATGATAGAAACTTTCAAATACCTCAAAGGAATCAACAAAGTCCAAGAGGGTAGCATCTTTCAGAAAAAGAGATGTGCAAAAACAAGGGGGCACAATTTGAAGATAGAGGGGGGGACAGCTTAGAGGTAATGTGAGGAAGCATTTCTTCACAGAGAGGGTTGTGGATACATGGAACAGCCTTCCTGAGGAGGTCATAGAGTCAAAAACAGTGGGGGAATTCAAGAATGTATGGGACAGATATAAGGCAATTCTGGTGGGGGTTAGGAAGTTCTGTTAGACACTACTAATATTCTACCAGTCAAATTTTCTACTAATACCATCAAGGACAACATATTAACACTTAAAGGCAAATACAGTCCAGGTCCAGACAACATAGCAGGACATTTATTATTTTTATTGGTGGATGTTATTGTCTCTCCATTAAAATTGATGTTTGATTATTTTTTGGCCATGAATTTTGTTCCACAGGATTGGCGAGAAGCTTATGTTATCCCAATCCACAAAAAAGGCCTAAAAAATAACTGGGAAAATTACAGGCCAATAAGTTTAACATCCTCCGTTTGTAAACTAATGGAAGGTTTAATCAAAGACATGATATCACCTATTTTGGATTGTTATGATGTTGAACAACATGGATTTAAAAAGGGTAGAAGCTGTTTAACTAATCTAGCTTGCTTCTATGAACAGATTAGTTCCGCACTTGATAAAAACATACCATGTGACATAATTTACATCGATTTCAGTAAAGCCTTTGACATCATGCCTCATTGGGCTCTAATTTCTAAACTCCATAAACTAAATATAAAAGGCATTGTAGTTAACTGGATAATAAATTGGCTTCAAAATCATTCCCAGCAAGTCTCTATAGATGGGCACAAATCAGTTTGGGGGTTTGTGACAAGTGGGGTACCTCAGGGCTTGGTATTGGGCCCATGCCTGTTTCAGGCTTTTATTGCTGACCTTACTATAGGCTGCTCATCCTTTTCCATCAAATATGCAGATGATGCAAAAATAGGTGGCCCCTGCACTTCTGATTACCAAACTGACATTATACAAAGAGATCTTGATCACATTTCTACATGGGTTAAGACCTGGGGTATGTCTTTGAATATTTCCAAATGCAAGGTAATTCATTTAGGTACCAGCAATTTACAAACCCTTATTATCTGAATGGTACATTACTTGATACAACTTCAGATGAAAGAGATCTGGGTATAACTATTTCAGATAACTTTTCTTACAATAAACATGTTCATAATATTATTAATAAATCTAATAAAGTTATGTGGTCTATCTTACACAATATTAAATCAAGAAAGAACGATGTGCTATTACCATTATATCGTACATATGTTAGACCGCATTTGGAATATGCCTCCCAGCTATGGTGTCCATATAAAAAATCTGAAGGCCTTTTAATGGAATCCGTACAGAGAAAATTTACTAAAAAGATTTCAGGGCTTTATGATGTCTCTTATGAGGGTAGGTTGAATATCCTAAAACTTATGCCTCTATCCACACGTTGGCTTCATGGTGATCTAATGTTATTATACAACATCATTCAAGATCCCTATCTTTTGTGTGAACTCGGTCTAGAATTTAAAAGCTGTTATAATAACATCAGGGGACATCCTTTACAATTAGTCAGAAAACCCTTTGTGAGAACAAGTCGTAAATACTTTTTCACCATTAGAGTTGTTGGTCCATGGAATAGACTTCCGCTTGAAGTTGCCATTAGTGAAGCTAAAAGTATTTTTAAAAATAGATTAGATAACCTTATTAGTAATGGGTATGATCTTTCTTACTATATATTGGATTAGAATAGGAGCATCAAGGGCTTCGGCCTTCTCGCTCTTGTACTTTCCTTAGTATGATCCTTTGTATGAAGTAGATTGTTGATTAACTAGGATCTGCAGCTTATCCAATAGGTAGGGAAATGGGCAAACTGAGTGAATCGAGCAGTCCTTATCTGCCATCAAAGTCTATGTTTCTATAGAATGTGGTGCATGTTAGGGTTGACAACCCCAAGGCACACCCCCATGCCTGATTTGTGAAGATGCAGGAAAGGTTAAACTGTAATATTTTTTCCTGTTGCTACCTGCAGGGTGGGGTGAGGGTTAAGGTTGGGAACCCTAACACCACATTTCCTTACTTTGCCACTATAACCCTAACTAGTGCATTAATTAAGTTTCTTTTGGAATTAATATATATAATAGGGTGCAGCAGTGCCCCTATAGTTAGGGTTGAGTCGACAGTTCAATGTAAAACCCAATTCTGTGCACCTTAATAACTTTGCCATCGTTTGATAAATTAGCACAAAATTTGGCATGCACAGTAAGGCTGTCAGATTTTCAAGATGTGAGCAGTTTCATGGTGTCATCTTGTACAGTGTTTGCAATATGGAGGGTCAAAAAAGTGAGAAAAAAATTGATGTTTTTTCCCTTATACTTAACATTGGACATTTTTGCTCTCATGTACAGCCTAGATGGTATGGAATTTCTTCCTAAAATTTTCAGGGATGATGGAGCCTGTGCCAAGGGTGTGCCTTTGGATGGTTTGGTAGACAAATAGTATACAGTTTCTGAATTATAATGATTTTTGGGATAATGTTCAAGTTCAATGGATTAAAAAAAGTTTGATAGATAGAAAAACATTCGCCAAGAGGTCATGAGTTACTGTTCATGCACAGAGAAATACCAATCGCAAAATGTAAAAAAAAAAACATTGCAAGTGGTTATTTACATGGTTTACTTGATGTGCAGGAAAAAAAGCACTCAAGATGGCTGCCATTTTATTTTTACTGTTTTAAACCTAGAAACAGTGACAGTACATAAAATGTATTTTTAAAAAAACAAACACCTGGACCAAGCTAAACAGGATAGCTAGATTGTGGTGTTTGTTTTTTACAGTTGCCAGAAATATATTTTCTTGGCACTCAAAATCCAGGGTGCCCTGCTTAGTGAGATGAGCTTTTCACCCACATTCTCTGTATGAGAACAGCGGGAATTTCTTGACTTCTGCAGCTACAGCTGGAACTGATGCTGTGGGCTGCAGTGAGAGCAGTAAGCCACCATTTCCCTGGTGTCTAGTGGAGTAATAGATCTCCAGAGTTTTGGAAAATCAGTGGTGGGGTCTTCCTTGGGGGTTGTCAACCCTAATGCTCCCCCATCCCCCCTGTGGACCATGCTTGAAAAAGGAGATCATGTGACAGGGGTCTGAATGAAAATATAGACCTGTCAGCTTTTCTCACCAAAATTGTTAGGGAGTTTTTAAGCACTATCAAATGTAGGTGCTTTTAATTGTTCTTTGTGGGACTCTTCACCATTTTACTTAGTTTTAATTTATGTGTCTGGTAACTTGTCAAATGTGTAAATTGTTCTCATTTTAGTTGCCATGTTAAATTTTAACCATGTATCAGTTAAGATTGATTGATACCACTATATAAGATAGATTTTTGCACTGATTGGACACACTGAGGAAGCTCAGGGTACACCCGAGTGAAATGTCAGTATGGCATCATACAGACTGTGACATCACTTCTTTGTGTCTGTGGGGTTTTTTTTCTGCCACTGGTATAGGTGGGATATAAACTGCACTTTTGATGAAAGAATAAAATGGTAAGAAAGATATCCATTTTCTGAGGTGTCTCACTGCAGTGGGTGCTGTTGTTTTTTTAACTGGTCATTTTGCTTTATGCATTTAGCACCAGTGAGTTATCCCAGTGCTGGGTTTTGTGATATTTATAATCTTGGAGGGTAGATCTCTGTGCTTCAGTTATTCCAACTGTAAAATTGATTAAAAGCAGGGAGTATCTGTTAATTCACAATCTCAAGCCCAAATATGGTTAGTTCAGTACAATGCTCCAATTCTGTTTTTTTTTTTTTTTTTGTGGTCATGACTAAATCCATGTGTTTAGCACTCCAGAGAAGGGTCCAGTCAGCAGGACTTACCTGTGTGGACACTAGTTCCTGATCTAATGAAATTAAGGAAGGGTTTTATTTCTTTGGTACCCTATCCCACAGCCTCAGGGTGTCATGCAAAGTACAAAAATATGCAGCAGAGTAACACTCCAAAACTAATTATAACTTTTAATTTAATTCAATACATTTTTTTACATAGAAACATAGAGAATTGTCAGAAGATAAGGACCGCTAGGCCCATCCAGTCTATGCATAAGCCCTACATTAGTTTGCAACCTCTGACCCTACTTGATCAATGGCTTTTAACCCCTCCTTCCCAGCTCTAGAGTTCCCTTATGCCTATCCCAGATATGTAGAAATCCCTCCACTGTGCTTGGTCCCACCACCTTCTGTGGCAGACAATTCCATGTGTCCACCACCTTCTCTGTGAAGAAAAACTTTCTCACATTTCCCCTTAACCTGCCACCTTCCAGTTTCATATTATGCCTCCCCCATTCCAGTACACCTCCTATATTGGAAGATGTCTCCCCCCTCTCCCCCTTGCACCTTGTTTACACCCTTAAAGTACTTGAATGTTTCTATCATGTCCTCCCACTCCCTCCTGTCCTCCAGCAAGTACATATTGAGGTCCTTTAATCTCTCCTCATATGTTTTCTGGTGCAAGTCCTGTACCATCTCAGTTGCCCATCTCGGGACCGTCTTAACCCCTTTAATGTCCTTACAAAGATGCAGGCCTCCAGAATTGCACATCTTACTCTAGTTGAGGCCTCGCCAGCATTTTATACAATGGCATCATAACCTCCCAACTTCTGCTAGTGATACCACTGCCTATGCACCCCAGTATGTCACTGGTCCTCCCTGCAGCCTTTGTGCTCTGCTTAGACACATTTGGTCATCTGAAATGATAACCCCAGGTCCCTTTCTTCCTTGGTGATTATCAGCAACTCCCCCCATCCTATATCTCTCCCCAGGGTTCCCTCATCCCAGGTGCATTATTTTGTGCTTCTTTTAATTGAACCTCAGTTGCCACTCCTCCAACCATTTTTCAAGCTTCCCCATGTCCCTCCTCATTCTCTCCACCCCATCTGAAGTAACCACCCTGTTGCAGATCTTGGTGTCATCTGCAAACAGGCAGTCCCTTCCCTCCAGCCCTACCACAATGTCACTAATGAAGACATTAAATAGGACTGGCCCAAGGACTGATCCCTGTGGCAACCCAGTGGTCACACCCTCTCCCCAGATTGGATCCTATTTACCACCACCCTCTGCTTCCTTTCCATTAGCCAGTTCCTAACCCAGTTTATTATCTTGTTCCCCATGCCCAAACTACCCAGCTTGTTAACCAGCCTTTTATGTGGGACAGTGTGTAACATCCACTGCCCCCCCATTTATTTCTTTCATAACCCAGTCAAAAAAATCTATCAGATTCATTTGACATGACCTTTCTGGTGTGAATCCATGTTGCCACAGATCCTAGGCACCATTGGATTCCAAGAGTGCCACTATTCTTTCTTTAAGAAGTGCCTCCATGATCTTTCCCACTTCTGAGGTGAGGCTGACTGGCCTGTAGTTCCTTGCATCCTCCCTACAACGACATTTGTGAAGATTTACTACATGTTCCCTCTTCTAGTTCTCTGGAACCACTCCTGTGTTGAGTGACTCAATGAACATGGCTGGCAGGGGTGTTGCTAGCTCCCCTTGCAGTTCCCTTAATATCTTTGGATGTATACCATCTGGCCCCATTGCTTTGTCCACCTTCAATTTTGTGAGCTCTTCCAGGACTCTCTCCACAGTGAATGGATAAGTGTTTGCCCCCCCCCCATGTCTGTTACTCAGCTGTGGTCTGTGACCCTCCCCATCTTCAGTGAATACTGAATAGAAGTAATTGTTCACTACAGTATGTCTACCTTTTCCAGGTCTCCCTCTTTATACTCCCCTGCATCCCCTCTGAAACCTTACAATCCCACCAGTTTTTCTTCTTTCACTGATATACCTAAAGAATGTCCTGTCCCTTTTCTTCACCATCTGCGCTAATCTTTCTTTGGTTTGTGCCTTTGTTCTTCTTACAGCCTTTCCTGCTTCCTTTAGATTCTTTAGGTACACCTTCCTGTCTTCCTCCCTGTGAGTCTCCTTATATTTCCTGAAACTCACCATTTTGGCTTTTACCTTGCCGACCACCTCTCTTGAGAACCATAGTGTTTTTTTCTTTTCTTGGCTTTGCTTACCACCTTGATGCATTTGTTTGTCACCTCCTGTATGGCTCCCTTCAGGTGTTCCCATTGCTCCTCAACTCCATCTCCTATCTCCCTCCTTGCCAGGGCCTCTTTGATACAGCCCCCCCCTTCTAACAAGATCCACCATTCTAAAATCCAAGATTCTCACCTTAGTGTGACTAGACTGTGTCCCTGTCCCCAAGTTAAACCACACTATGTGGTGCTGATTGGATCCCAGCTGACCTTCCACCTGGATGTCTGAGATTCTGTCCCCATTGGTCAGTACCAGATCCAGAAAATGGAGGTTTGAGACATGTCTGTAGTTGGAAGGATATCAGAGTACAAAGATGGATTTTTATGAAGGTCCTTCACCACAGCTCTCCTCATCGCAGCAGAGAAGATACCATGCATTAAGGAACTCCTGACAATCTCCATAGTAATTGGGCCAAGGACCTCCCTGCCATCCACCAAAAGCCAGGTTAGACCTGAGTCAAACATGCAGTAAGTGGGATGCAGCTCAGAGATTAACTGGAGTACCTCTTCAACTAATACAGGCTGAAAATCACTCTAGACAAAGTGCCCACATTCGACTCAGGCTTGCTAATACTAGACCACAACAGCCCATTTGGAGAGATTTGAGGTTTGATAGAGGATACCTTGTCAAGGAAAAAGTGGCCAAATTCCTTACACATTTCTGTGGATAATGCTCCACTGGACTGTAGCTGGATAGGATATAATAATCTGTTCACAGTACAGAAAAGCTGAACTGGTCTATTCTTCCATGCATGGAAATATAGAAACATAGATTTTGACCATAGAAAAGGATTGCTTAGCCCACCAAGTCTGCCCAGATGTTCACTACCAATTCTGTCTCCACAGACCCTATCTGGTCTCCATCAACCTGCCTTCCTGCATCCTATCTTATATACCCCATGTCTATTTCATGCATGCTTGAAGCCCCACACTGTTTTAGCCTCCATCACATCTGCTGGCCACCTATTCCAGGCATCCATTACCCTTTCAGTTAAGAAATATTTTGTCACATCATTCTTGAATTCGCCCCTCCAGCTTCACTGCATGTCCTCTGGTCCTAGAGCTTGTTCTCATTTGAAAGAGACTCCCCACCTGTACCCTTTCCACACCTTTGAGGTACTGTTAAGTCTCCATCATGTCCCTTCTCTTGCTCTTTTCTTCCAGGGTGTAAATTTTTTAGATCCAAAAATCTCTTCCCATAGTACTTCTCATGCAAACCATGCACAATTTTTGTTGCCCTCCTCTGGACCACCTCTACTCTATGTCCTTTAGGAGTTGCAGTCTCCCAAAATTGTACACAGTACCATAGATGAGGCTGCTACTACAAGCAATGTAATGCAAACACCACCTCCCTCCTCTTCCTGCTGGAGATACCCTTCCCTATAGAAACATAGAAATATAGACTTTGACTATGCATGCATTCCTCAGACCTACCCACTATCATGTCACACTGCCCTGACACCTTGAGGCCCTAAGATATGATAACCCCAAGGCAGTGTTGGGTAGTAAGTAGTTACTTGTGACTAGTAACTGTAATCTGATTACTTTTCTAGGTAACTAGTAATAGTAATTGATTACTTTTAAAATAAAGTAATAAGTAACTGTAATGGCATTACTTTCCCCTAAAAGTAACTAGTTACTGTAATATAACTAGTAATATAAATAGAATAACAGACAGGCACCCATCTGTTATGGTTGCTGTAATCCATCAAGGTGTTCATATGACTTCATAAAACCTCAACAGCAAAGCTCAAGAGGTTTATAACATCACAGGAATCCAGAGATTGTGCAGGTGTCTTTTGTAAACAAAGGCTGCTCAACTGACTGTGTGCTTGATTTATTACAACATCAGGCTAAAACAACTGCCTTCTGAAAAGCACTATATGAGCACCCAGCATCTTTACCTTGCACACTGAATACAAGTTGCCTACCATTTTTGCCTTTTTTTACAATAAAAATATTAGGCAACATTTCATGGCTGTGAGGTGCCATTTTTGTGGCCTTGCTGATATACAGGTTTGAGTAGTCACAATGATTAGGTATCATGCGATGCCAGAGGTACGGGGTGGTGTAAACCTGTGGCACAATGACTGGAGCAAAGACTTGCAGCCTTGTAACATTAGCTAGAGTTGCTAGCCTTGCTTGTAGAGCAGAAAGCAGCTAACTAAAAGAAGCTACATTTTCTGGTTATTTTAAAACTTATATCTCAGCAGGAGTCAGTGTCAGTTAAGATTTAGTAGACAGATAACTTTATTAGAAGTAGAAGGGGTCTTATTTAGGGTTAAAAAAAGAAAGAAAGGCAATGTGTGTTCCGTGCAGGGAAAGGTACTGTATCAGGTGACTTTGCTAAACCAGTAGGAGGAAAGAGAGCTTACCTGGGGTGTGGTTTAGACACTAGAAAGCAGGTGAGTCAAATTACAACTTCCTGTTGCTAGCCTTGCTTGTAGAGCAGAAAGCAGCTAACTAAAAGAAGCTACATTTTCTTGTTATTTTAAAACTTATATCTCAGCAGGAGTCAGTGTCAGTTAAGATTAAGTAGACAGATAACTTTATTAGAAGTAGAAGGGTCTTATTTAGGGTTAAAAATAAAGAAAGGCAGTGTGTGTTCTGTGCAGGGAAAGGTACTGTATCAGGTGACTTTGCTAAACCAGTAGGAGGAAAGAGAGCTTACCTGGGGGTGTGGTTTAGACACTAGAAAAGCAGGTGAGTCAAATTACAACTTCCTGTTGCTAGCCTTTTTTCTTACTAATTGCCCTCCATTCCGCCCACCCAAAGCCAGTTCTACCTTTATAGCCACTGGATTTGACTGTCAACAGGAACTTCTTGTTTGGCAGTAGGAAGGAAAGGATCATAGAGAAACATTGGTTTTGTCAACCCTAAAGTAAAAAAAAGTAGTTCACTCTCCCCCCCCATCTGCTGGTGGTCTGATATTGAGCAAGGAAGAAGGAGGCTACTGAAGAATATAGGAAGTTGCTGTCCCAGAACAGGAAGGGTCAGAGTTGTAAGTAGAGGAGAGAGTAAGGATCTGGAGAAACAGGAGAGAGGACACAAAATAAGACATGATAGGAGTGGTGCAGTGCAATGGCTGTGGGGCGGCAGTGTTCCGGGAGACATTCTGGAGGCTGTGATGCTGCCCTATTTGCAGGCACCTCTCTGGTCTGAGAGAGGAGGTTTCCCATCTCCAGGCTGACCTGGCTAGGATTCGTGAAACCTCCTCCCCCACCCAGGGACCACCAGGGCCAATGCCACTACCTCAGAGGTTGCCAAGAAAGAGGAGAGGCTGGACCAGGGTGGGCTCAAGGAGGGAGAGGGTGGTGGAACAGAGTTGCATCCCTCCAGCTGTACCTCTCCACAATTCATTCGCTCTTCTGGTGGATAGTGGTTCCTCTATGGAGGCACCTGCAGTGGAGACCAAGGAGGATGCTGAGAACCTTCACAAAGGAGACCCACAGGAGGGTGGCATGGGACCACAGGGGAAGGAAACAACTCCTGGTGGGGACTCAATCATTAGGGGGTAGAAATGGGGAGGAAGGGGAGAGGGAAGGGATGCCTTCCTGGCACCACGGCTTGGAGGGACAGGAAGCAATCCTCAGGATCGTGGGAGGAGCGCGCTGAGGGAGGGAGCTGGATGTCATTGTCCACCTAGGGACAAATGATCTGGCTAGGAATGGGATCAGAGTAGTGCAAGAGGAGTTTATAGAGTTGGGAAGGGGCCTTAGACAAACAAGCATATGGTAACCTTCTCGGAGTTGCTGCCTGTATGGCAAGGAGAAGCTAGGGCACTTCTCACCAGGGAATTCAATGAGTGGTTGAAAACTGGTGTGGAGCTCAGGGTTTGGCTTCACTGGGGACTGGGGAGCCATGGAGGGATGCAGACCTATACTGGTGCGATGGTCTGCATCTGTCCAGGGGGACCAGGATCCTAGGTGAGAGGTTTAAATACTTCATTGGCAAGCATTAAACTAGCCAAGGGGGGAGGCACTGAAAAGGAGCAGGGAAATCTGAGCCTCCCCCGACAAAACATGGTGATTAGTGAGGTAAACACCAAGGTACAGAAGTTATTAGGGAGCAGAACAGATTTAAATGTAAAAAAAGGCAAAGGCAGTAAGGACAGAAATGGGGCTAAAAGGGGTAAAGCTATCAAAAAGTGGAGGGTGATGAGTACCAATGCCCATAGTCTGTGTAACAAGCTCCCTGAACTAGTGGCCTTGATGGAAGAGGGTTGCCTGGATATTGTGGCAGTCACAGAAACATGGTACACAGAGAACCACGACTGGGATGTCAACATACCAGGATACACAATCTACAGGAGGGACAGGGAGGGTAAAAGAGGAGGAGGGGTAGCTCTCTATGTAAAGGAAGGGATCAAAGCAACAGAACTAAAGAGTAAACAGGGAGCAGATGAGGCACTTTGGGTCACCCTGGAGACAGGAAATGGCACCACAATCCGTATGGGGGTTGTATACAGACCCCCATCTCAGGGGGAGGGAATGGACAAGGAAATGATAGAAGGCTTTCTTAGAATGGCAGAAAAAGGGGAGATATTGTTGATGGGGGACCTGAATATGCCAGATGTTAACTGGAGCACCTTTGCTGCAGGCACATCCAAGAGCAGGGTCATTCTTGATGCCCTACAGGGGGCATGCCTCAGACAGCTAGTATTGGAACCCACTCGGGAGGGAGCAATCTTAGACCTGGTACTCTCAAATGGGGATGGAGAAAGAATCTCAGATTTAGAAGTGGGTAGCCATCTGGGAACAAGCGACCACCAAACAGTGTGGTTCACGATAAACACAGCCATACAATCAAGCCATACAAAAGCAAGAGTACTGGACTTTAGGAGGGCTGACTTTGGGAAAATGAGAGAGTGCCTCAGCAAAGCACTAGCAAACAGGCAAGAAGGAGGGGTGGAGAAACAATGGGGAGTGATCAAAACAGCCATCACAGAGGCAACAAGCCTTTGTGTAAAGCAAATCAATAAAACACAACGAAGGAAAAAACCGCTATGGTTCTCAAAAGAGGTGGCAGGGAAGGTTAAGGAGAAAAGGACAGCATTCAGGAAATATAAGGAAACACAGAAGGAGCAGGACAGAGAACTTTATCAGTTAAAGCAGAAAGAGGCTGGGAAGGCAGTCAGAATAGCAAAGACCCAAACCGAGGAAAGGATAGCCAATTCTGTTAAGAAGGGGGATAAGACCTTTTATAGGTACATTAGGGAGCAAAGAAAGACCAAAGGAGTGATACTGAAGCTTAATAAAGGGAAGGGAATGTGGGTAGAGGGTGACAGTGAAAAAGCAGGGATGCTGAACGAATATTTCTGCTCAATATTCACAAAGGAAGAGGAGGGGGAGTTACCTAAACCAAACAAGAGAAACACTCTGAAGACGGGGGTCAACACCAGTCCATTTACAGAAGAAAGGGTTCTGAAAGAACTGATAAAATTGAAGGTGGACAAAGCAATGGGGCCTGATGGGATTCACCCAGAATTCTAAAGAACTAAGGGTAGAACTAGTGACACCGCTGACTACTCTCTTTAACAAATCATGGGAGGATGAGGTGGTACCCGAGGACTGGAGGAGGGCAGATGTGATTCCTCTTCACAAAAGTGGGAGCAGGACAGAGGCAGAAAACTACAGACCAGTTAGTTTGACCTCAGTGGTAGGGAAAATGATGGAATCATTTCTGAAGGAAAGAGTTGTTGAGCACCTAGAGGCCAGTGGGGCACAGGACCCAAGGCAGCATGGATTCACAATGGGAAGGTCATGTCAGATGAATCTAATAGATTTCTTTGACTGGGTGACCAAAGTAGTAGACCAGGGAGGGGCTGTGGACATGGCCTACCTAGATTTTAGCAAGGCATTTGATACAGTCCCACAAAAAGATTAATTCACAAGATAGCCAGCCTTGGAATGGGTCCCAAGGTGGTAGCCTGGATAAAAAATTGGCTAGACAACAGGATGCAAAGGGTAGTAGTAAATGGAATACACAGTGAAGAAAGGAGGGTTACTAATGGGGTACCGCAGGGTTCAGTACTTGGACCGGTCCTTTTTAATGTCTTTATAAGTGACATTGCAGAGGAACTGGAAGGAAAAGCATGTCTCTTGCAGATGACACAAGATCTGCAACAGGGTTGATACACAAGATGGAGTGGAAAGGATGAGAAGGGACTTGGCAAGGTTGGAGGAATGGTCAAATGTATGGCAGCTCAGATTCAATGCAAAGAAGTGCAAGGTAATGCACCTGGGAAACAAAAACCAAGGGGAAGTGTACACAATGGGGGGGGTGAGATACTGACAACAGTAAAAATAGAAAGGGACCTGGGGAAAATTATATCAGATGACCTAAAGGTGGGCAAGCAATGTGAGAAGGCAGTAAGGAAGGCAGGGGGGATACTGGGATGCATAAGAAGAGGCATCAATAGTAGAAAACAGGAAGTTGTTATCCCCCTGTGTAGACAGTTGGTGAGACCCCATCTGGAGTACTGTGTGCAGTTCTGGAGACCCTATCTCCACAAAGACATAGACAGAGTGGAAGCTGTCCAGAGGAGGGCAACCAAAATGGTGCAAGGTCTGCACCAGAAGACATACGAAGAAAGACTAAAGGAGCTTAATATGTATACCCTAGAGGAAAGGAGGGAGAGAGGGGACATGATAGAAACTTTCAAGTACCTCAAGGAATTAACAAAGTCCAAGAGGGTAGCATCTTCCAGAAAAAGAGATGTGCAAGAACAAGGGACACAATTTGAAGATAGAGGGGGGACAGCTCAGAGGTAATGTGAGGAAGTATTTTTTCACTGAGAGGGTTGTGGATGCATGGAACAGCCTCTCTGAGGAGGTTGTGGAGTCAAGAACAGTGGGGGACTTCAAGAATGCATGGGACAGGCATAAGGCAGTCCTAGTGGGGGGTAGGAGGAAGTAAGCTGTTGGTTAACTAGGATTTGCAGCTTATCTGTTAGGTATGAAAATCGGCAGACTTGGTGGGCCAAGCGGTCCTTATCTGCCGTCAAATTCTATGTTTCTATGTTTCTAAGCCTAGGAATTCTGACCTAATACTGGTTTGTCCTATGAGATCTTTGCTCTAACACAGTGGCTGCAACTACAAGGTAGCCTCATTTATCACACCACTACTTTCTATATTGTTACTGTCTCAGTGCCTTTGGGTGTTGGGGTTGTTTTTGCCAGTTGTCTCATAGAAAATGTTGTTAGGCTGAATAGCTATGGTGAGGTATCTTTGCACTGGGTGTCCTTGTACCAATTGCCTCGGATTGGGTGTAAATCACTAGCCACTCCAGTATTTCTTTAATCTGTAGAAAATGAAAATGAGTGTGCACACATAGCTTTCACCTTTCATCCTTCTTACTAGATCTTGTTAAAGTCCCCACTTAAGGACTCCTCAGCCCATTCACTTATTCAGCCCATTCTGCCTTTTCATACCTATCATCACCTTTTCATTTTCTAGATTCTATTCGTACCTTAACTATTGTCACTTTATAATGACTGGTTAGCGGTTTTTCCCTAAGGGAAACTTGGTTATAATTTGCCATTATAACCTGTGGTTTATAACGGTGAACATGCACTAGCTTTCCCTTGGTCAACACACATGCCAGTCGTAGCTCTTCTCTCCTGCTCTGTCTTTCTGTAGCAACACACGCCAGCACACTTCACTGTGACTAGCATTGGACAGTAAGTTAACAAAAAAAAAGTAAATAACTGGCCTATGTCTACTATTATGTCTAAGCTGTAAAGACAAACAAAAAAGGGGGAACCAAAATGTTTCAGTAGTGAAACTCTGACAGTGGACTGCGCTGAAACCCTGAGATGGTGGCTGTATGGGGATGTAGCTTTATTTTATATAATTACTGTGGCAAAAAAAATGCTCCCCAGAAATTATATAAAACAAAACATGAGGTGGTGTGCTTACCTCGAGATTTTACATACACCCTAGGTGCTGGATGCTTAAATAAACCCCTCGAGCTTCGCTCTCGGGAATTATGTGGCATCCACTACCTCAGGTGTCTGTAAAATCTCGTTAAACACACCACTACATGTATTATTCTATATTTCTCCTACAGCCGCCCCCTATTTTCTTTCCTCGCTTGTATTTCTCTTATTTCCCTAACCTGCTTTTTTCTCTTTTAGATAATTCCTGAAGAAGACCTATGGTTTAAACATCGATTCTAACTCAATTTTTTATTTTCAGCATGCATTTAATATTACCATGTTGTTCTATATCTGTAACATGTACTGTGCAAATAAAAATCAGAAAACATCATTTTGTCAGTTTATTATTAAATATATAATTTTACAACATTTGATATACAAATTATACTACTTAAGCTCTGCTACATGGTACAGCAAAGAATCGCTATAGAAATTGATGACATTTGTATTTGGGGGCAACAGATTGGCCAGTTGATGTACAATTTGTAGATTGCTTGCTACACCCATGCATGTCATCAGTCATGGCCTTCTACAGTAGTCATTGTGAACCCCAAAGGAATTGAGGTCAGAATAGCTCTTGTTGGGGAAAATGCAAGCAGTCCATCTGCAGGCAGGGCTCAGAGCCTGTTTCCAACAACACCACATGTGCCAAACTGCAGGCTGCTTGATCATCTGTCCATCCACCTGCCGGTCTATCACCATCATCTGCCCCATCTCAAAGAAAATCCTTATCAAAAGGATATGTACCAGAGTGCAACAAGTGTTTTGTGCTGTGTGATAATTTGATTGTAAGTGACACTGTCTGACTTCAGTTGTGACATGGCAGTAGCATAATAGTCATGGTAGACTTAGCTATAATTATAACTGTGTCACAGTGGCAAGTCAAGGTTCAACTGTGGGAAAGAGTATTTAAATATTGTTGGGGTAATCAGGTGTGTACTGATGGAATTTATTGTATGTGATGTGGGGTGGATCTATGGCTGGCAATGGTAAAGTTATGATTCAGGCTGCTGTGGGGAAATGAGAAAAGATCACTAAGGCAAGGAAGGGCAGTAGATCTGCAAGGTGTGTGTGTGTGCGTGTGCATGTGTGTGTGTGTGTGTGTGTGTGTGTGTGTGTATGTATGTGTGTAGGGGGAGCTATGTGAGGGAATGATTTTATTATAGAAATTTAAAGAGGTAGTTGTGGCTCCTGCAAAGTCAGGAGGAGAGTACAGGCTAGATGTGGGAAAGAGCACCAAGTGCAGAAGATACAGCAGGGTGTGTGTGGTGGTGGGGTAAGGGTGGGATGTAAAGGGTTAGTTGTGGCTGGCATTGTCAGGATGTACAGCTGTATGGGAAAGATCCCCAAGGGCACTGGCAGTAGATGCAGGGTGTTCGTGTGTTGGATGGTGAGTGTGGGTGTTATGGAAATGAAAAAGGTCAGGCACAGCAATGGCTGGCAAAGCCAGGATTCAACTGTGAATGGAAAAGATTGTCGAGGGCATCAGTACATGTAGGGTGTGTGTTTTGATAGAGCTCTTGTTTATGGAAATGTAAAGGGATTGCTGTGGCTGGCAATGCCAGATGGGTACTGTGTTATAAATTAACATATTAATTGCCTTTAGAATCTGTTTCATTTCTTTTATACATTTCTTGGGGTTTCATGAGCACATAGCTATGTTCAATGAGTAAATACAACCATGTTAACAAAAGTAAAGTAATATGAAAAGTAATATGCATTACAGTTACAGTTACTGATGACTTTTTATATAAAAGTAGTAAGGAACTGTAACTAATTACATTTATTTGAAAGTAACTAATAACTGTAACTGATTAATCTTTAAAAGTAACTTATCCAATGCTGCCCCAAGGTTTCTTTCCTGCTTAGTGAATGTTTGTACTTCCCCCATCCTATACTTAGCACCAGGGTTTCTATGTTCTAGGTGAGCTATTTTTGGGGGCATTGAACCCAACGTCCAGTTTTTTGACTATTCCTCAAGTCTCCCAAGATCCCTGCACATTTTTTCCAACCCTGCTTGACTATCCACCCTATTGCAGATTTTGGTATCATCTGTAAAAAAACGTACTTTCCCTTCCAGCTGTTCTGCAATGTCCCATATAACAATATTGAAGAGGACTGGTCCCAGTAACAAGCCCTGTGATATCCCACTTATCACTCTCCACTCTTTAGAATGACTAACATTAATCACCATCATCAGTCTCCTATCCTCTAATGAGTTTTCTCCTATCTTTTAACCAATTTTCAACACCATGTACCACTATGGATCCTAGTCCTAGGCTGGTCAACTTCCTAATCAGCCTTCAATGCAGCACTGTGTCAAACGCCTTGTTAAAATCTAAATAGACCACATCCACTGTTCTCTCCTGATTAATTTCCCTCATTACCCACTCTAAGAAATCTATTAGATTCTTTTGGAATGACCTCCCTGTGAATCCATGTTGTCTGTGATCTTGCAGCCCATTTGGATTCAAGATACTGTATCAGCCATTCTTTTTGTAGCGTTTCCATCAATTGTCCCACCATTGACATGAGACTTACAGACCTATAGTTGCTAGCCTCCTCCCTGCTGATGCTCTTATGTAGAGGGACAATATGTGGAACATCAATCATGCATAACAGGAACTCTACCTTTCTCAGGATGATTGGCCACTAAATACTTTTGTAATATACCGTCACGGTTAGTCTATGCTCCAGCAAGCCAGACCTCCTCAAAGAGTACTCCACCCTCCTGCCTTTGACCTTCAACAACCTCATCTCCTCACAGTGCTGGGAAGAGCTCACTACAGAAACAATTGGGTGTATGCAATAAAGTGCAAGAGAGCCGACAGCAGGCAACATAATTTGTTGTTCATGTACTCACTGTGTGAACTTCAGCACTAGTTCCAGGTCAGACCTGAGCATATTATCTCCATGGTCTGCAGCATTCATTCCAGGTTCAGTTTGGACACAACATGCTTCTTCACTGCTACCTGCCCCAGGTGGAGCATCAGTATTTAAAGTCATGACTTGGAAACTACATTGTTTTACTGACTGTCTTGCTGCTCTCTCTATTTAGCCAGATACCAGTTTGTTATATCATATGCCTTTTTTTTCCTGCTAATCATCCAGGTCCAGTATGGACATAGTTTTTGGAACAGTTGACAGCCTGCCCTGTACAATTTTATATAGCCAGACTGTATGTCACAGTTAGAAATAAGAAGCCCTTTTTTCCTCTGTGTATAAGGGCTCCTTGTCTGCAGCTCCAGTGCAAACAGAAATTGTGGAACAACTGGCAGCCATCCTTATGTGGGCTGTAGAACTGTACCATTGGTTAGTATTTCATGACTTTTCTTGTTACCATCATGCCAGAATGTTGCAAATGTACCCAAGTAACTGAAAAAATGTTTTTAAAATGAGATGATATTCAGGGAACCAGATGAAGAAAAGTATTTTGATTTAATCTGGCAATAAACTTTAACAAAACTATAAATAAACTAAGGGGGGGGCATCTATACATAAATTAAGGCAAACTTGGCAGAATGTTTCAAGCTTTTCCTGGTTCAGTCAACAATGTTTGTAGCCTAAAACCTTCAGAGGCTTAGACAGCTGTAATGATGATATGCTTCTCATCTCTCATATTTATGGAATATAATCAGAATATCAACTCACCATCTAATACACTGTCAATGTTAGCTGTTAGGAAGATCTAATAAGCATTTATTGATATCACTGAAGATATACGGTTATTTAATCATGTGCTGGAGTATATGTTGTCCTTTGCAAAAACAGTTTGAAAATAACTAGCCCATGAGTAAATGTTTCATTTTCTAATGACAGGAAAAGGTTTGTCATAAAATCTGTGCTAAAAGCCCTTTTCAGTAGTTCTGAAGATGTTATTAGCAATTAAAATTGTTAAAAGGCTATTAAAATGGAATTCTGTTATCAAAGGACCAACTTGGCAAATGTGTAGTGCTTAGTAAACTATTGCCTGTCTTATACAGCTTAACATATACATTACCGGTTCAGTTTCACAAGGTCTTTTGTCTAGGAACAGTTTGGATTTCTCAGCATCACAAAACCTCTGCATGTTGCTATATGACTACTTTAATTGTGGGCCGTAAAAAAGGTCATAATTAATATCCCAACACAGACACTAATAAACAATTTTAAATTGCCAGCATAATCAAATGATGCAAACATCTACGAGCTACAAAAGTTCATTGCCGCAACTGACAATTTCTTAATTGTATTCAGTCATTCATGGAAATTTTATTAACATCGAACTGATGTATCCTGCCCTTACTCTGTCACAACACCAGGGATCTAATTTCATTATTTTCCACAAGATTTGCTTGACTACTGCCATGATTCTAATATTGCTTTAGCCCAGATGTTTATGCTATTTAAATTAGGTAGCAAAGGCTTTTGGGTAAACACAATTAAAGAAGTTTTCTTTTCCAGTTTACTTTAACAAACTACTTTTAATTAACACATATGGCTTTGTAATGCTGAAGCTAAATTACAATTTTTATGTCCATTTAACACAGAATGGAACACTCAGACAGCCACAGCTTTAAAATCATTCAAAACAGTGAATTTTCACAGCTTTTTAAATTTTGTGGAACTGAAGAAATGTTATTGGGCTGCAGAGAGCCTGATGAAAATATTGTTGCATACTTTTGATCTCTTTTATTATTTTAATGTTTATTTACAGAGCATGACCCAACTGAGATTTAACACCCACTGGCAATATCTCATTTTCATGGGGGTCTTGGCAAGGCAAACTTTATTTGGTATTGCACTCATCTTACTTGGCTCTGGGTGCTTTACAAGAATAAGTCAAAATAACCTCACCAGCATATACTTGCATCTACCAATGTTTAGGCTGAAAGGGATTGCAATACAGGAATGCTAAATAACTTGCTCAAGGTCACACACAGAGTAAGTGGCTCTAGTCAGACCTCCTAGTACTCAAACATATGTTCTAAACATTACACTGTACTGTCTCTCTCCTTCCTTCCTTCTTTCCTTCCTTTCTTCCTTCCTTCCTTGCTTTCTTTTCCTTCACCAGGAAAGGAGGTTTAGGAATTATTTCCTGTTTTCTGCCTCACCATAGGGAAGGGGAATACAGATGCAAACTACTTGATATTGAACCAGATTAATCTGTTGGTGAATTAGTTACTGTAGTAGGGAATTTGGCCAAGACACTGCAGAAATTCCCCTACTCTTTTCGAGAAGTGACATCAGATAGGGGGAGGCATCACTGGCAGGAGGGGGGAAGGCTAAGCAGGGAGAAGAGGTAGTGGAAGTGGAAATCACAGCAGAGAGAGTGAGGGAAGCCCTCAGGTCCCTTAAGATGGAGAAAGCACCGGAGCCGGATAAATTACATCCCAGAGTGCTGAAGAAACTTGCAGATGTCCTGGCGAAACCCCTGGCGGAGCTTTTCACCATCTCTCTGAGGATGGAGTGGGTGCCCCAGGACTGGAAGGTGGCGCATATAGTGCCTATCCACAAGGGAGGATCAAGGGAGGTGGCAGGGAACTACAGACCTGTCAGCCTGACATTGGTGGTGGGCAAGGTGATGGAGGGCATTGTCAAGGAGAGGTTGGGGGGACCTGGAAAAGTCAGGGTGCCTGGATGATAGACAGCATGGATTCATCCCGGGGAAATCGTGTCAGACAAACCTTGTGGAGTTCTATGACTGGGTGATGAGTGCCTTGGACCTGGGTAGACCAGTGGACATCCTCTTTCTAGATTTCAGCAAGGCATTTGACTCTGTTCCTCACGTGGACCTGTTGGATAAGCTGGGAGAAATGGGGGTGTGGAACCAGAAAATCAGATGGATAGGCAATTGGCTTCAGGACCGGACCCAGAGGGTCATAGTTGGTGGGATAGTCTCATCCCCAAGGAGGGTCATTAGTGGGGTCCCACAGGGATCAGTCCTTGGGCCCCTCCTGTTCAACGCCTATGTCTCTGACATAAGGACATGTATCAGGAGTGAGATGAGTCTCTTTGTGGATGACTCAAAACTGGGGGTGGTGGTGGATGGGGAGGAGGAGAGAGTGCCCTACAGGGGGACCTGGAGGCTCTGGAGAGATGGTCTAGAAAGTGGAAGCTGAGGTTCAATGCAGGGAAATGCAAGGTACTGCACCTGGGGCCAGAAACCCAGGCCAAGTGTACACCCTTGGGGGGAATGCTACAGGTCTCAATGGCTGAGAGGGACCTGGGGGTGATGGTGGATGTCAAGATAAACAACTTGGAGACTTGTAGGAGGGCAGCAGCCAAGGCCAACAGGATGCTGGGATGCATCGCTAGGGGGATCACCTCCAGAAGGAGGGAAGTGATACTCCCTCTGTATAACTGCTTGGTGAGGCCACACCTCGAGTACTGTGTGCAGTTTTGGAGGCCACACTTAAAGAGGGACATTAAACTCCTGGAGAGGGTCCAGAGGAGGGCAACCAAAATGATTTGGGGCTTGGGGACAGGACCTATGAGGAGAGGCTCGAAGAGCTAAATATATACATTGGAAGAGAGAAGGACCGGGGGACATGATAGAGGTCTTCAGGTACATGAAAGGGGTAAATGGGAGGAACAGTCAGGGTGCTTTGAAGGAAGGAGGAGGGGCCACTAGAAGGCATGGGTGGAAGCTGGAGGGGAAGATTCAGGGAGAAAGGAGGAGGTGCTACTTCACTGAGAGGGTGGTGGAGCCATGGAATGCACTGCCTAGGGGGCTGGTGGAGGCAGAGACAGTGGAGGGGTTCAAGAGGAGGTGGGACAGGTACAGGGTAAGGGTTCTGGAAGCAAAATCCAATGCAGCAAGAATATACGGAACTGGGAAGGGAGAAGCCATAGAAGGCGAGGGGAGTAGCAAAGTCAGCTCCCAGGATGGGGGCTGACCAAATGAGCAGATGCAAAAGACCATTAGGCCTATTCTGCTGGCATTTTAGTATGTTAGTATGAGATCAGTAATGTCCACCTGAACAACCACTGGAAGAGGCAGACGGGACCTCAGTTTTTATTCATTCATGTAGTTTGTATGTTTGTTTATTTATTTATTGATTGATGTAAAAGTTTAACCAGGAAATACTTACTGAGCTGAAAACAGTAATTTCCAGATGTGTCCTGGGGAGAGGGGAGAAGGGGATAGCTAAACAATAAAACTTACTAACAAATAAACAATGTCAAATGCAATAATATAGTATTAAAAGCAGAATCATAAATACTATAGGCAAAATAGTAAATGAAGGCAATTAGAAAATAAAACACTCTCTAATATATACTGAAAGGAAAATAGTGGGACAGCAAGAAAAGGACAAGACCAGAGAAGGGCGAAAAAGAGGAAAGGTCATAGGCAGTTGCAGGTAATGTAGGATGGCAAAAGTCATAAAGAAGAGACTTTAGGGAAGAAGGAGAAGGGGCAGAATAAATAAAAAGGGGAAGGGAGAACCAAAGTTTAGGAACTGGCCGACAGTTGATTTTCTAGAAGGAATATTGAAAGACTGGAAAGTATTGTTGTGGAGAGGATAGGAGGAAGGAGGAGGGGATAGAAGGGATCTGAGGTAAGAGGGAAGGATGCCAATACAGAAGCAGAACCAAACCAGAATTTGGATAAAAAAGAGACACAATGGGAAAGGCGCCTAGCATCAAGAGAGGGGGAAGAGAAAGAGCTGAGTAAAGAGAGCTGTGGTAAGTATGAGGGGGGCAATCTAAAGCAAAGTGGCAGAAAGAATGAAAAATGAAAAAACATCTTGTCCTGAAGACAACACCTCCAATAGCACAGTGATCCCCAAACACCATGCTGGATAATCAGCATGTTTACTGTAAAGCAAGGGAGAGTGCCCCATGAAGAGCTGCCAACACCACATCCTGCAGAACCTTGTGTTCATTGGATGTCTCCCATCCTGCTACTGACCAGGCTTAATCCTGCTTACTTTTTGAGATCTGATTGATCAGTTTCCAAGGTGGTAAGACCACAGGCATTAATTCAATGAATAAGTATCAATTTAATACTCTGGAGATGTGCACAAACTAGGCATAATGCATTACTGTAAGTACAGTTTCTGTATTTTATGAAGGTTTTTTTTTTTGTGAAAGAAGTTCATACTTTTACAGTGTACTCCAAAGTACAGCTTTTTCACTTTTGTACAATACTTGCAACTTGAAAACTCTAGAAAATCAAGCAGGGTGGAGTTAAGATTTTGTTAAAGTGAAACAATTTTGCTGAGAGGGTTTGCATTGTATTTCCCAGGAGGAATAATGTAGAAGGGTATTTTTCAAAACTTGAAGTTGACTGAAACACTTGCTGTTCACCACCACAGGGAGAAGCAGTTATTATTTCACCACACAGCTGGATCTGCTAGGGAGACCTGGTAACTTCACTGGGAATATGGAGATAGAGACAAATGGTTTGAGCAAATTGTTTTCAGAAACTTTCAAGCATCTTGGGACTAGAGCAAAACAGTGTGGATATATTCAAAATGGCTACATATTTTTTACAGTAAGTAGTTTTTAATGTATATGTATACTGAGACACTGCTAGACTATACAGTCTTGTGTTTCTTTGCTTCCACACACGTTAGGCTTTCTCCTGTGGTCCTAAGAACTCAATCCCAAGAAATACCCTCTCTTAAGAGGAATCAAGTGAAAATACCCAGCACAAGCAACAATGAGATGTAACCATTTTACTCAGATCTCTCATTTAAGCTCCACAGAGCCCATATTTTAGTATCAATTTGAGGGGCAGTTTTCCCAAGTGTGCTCTTGAAACTGGCTTGACATCTAAACTTTTTAGCCTCCTGTAACCTTTGGAGTTTGCAATGTTGTCAGTTGTTCCTTTCTGATTTAGCAATAACATGTCCAATTGGTTTCAAACACCATCAATCAATCAATCAATCAAATCTTTATTTATTCAGGTGATCATCATTGAGCAAGGCTCATTTACAAGATGGACCTGAAAATGTTTACACCTTTCCTCTATTCTCAAGTGATGAAACTCTACCATATTCACTCCCAAAAAAGAGGTATTTGAATAGAATTTTGTAACCCTACGAAGAACTGAGAAGTCTGCAATACATAGGAAGGGATTGTCCCATCAAATGATGACAGGTGTGGTACTCCATAGAGGGAACAAACTCTAGCAAGAGCCACTACAGCTGCAGCTGAGGTGGGACAGCTGAAGTCCGATGGAACATGGGGCACTATGCTGCCATGTTTAAGATGGTGGTGGGGAGTTTTCCACGCATGCAAGATGACTCGTGCATGCACAGGAACTTTGATGACATGGCGGCACAGTCCACCATATCTAAGATGGCCACCAAACTTCTCTGTGCATGCGCAATGACTCGTGCATGTGCACTGGGCTCCAGCAGCCGTATTGGATATGGTGAACCAAAGTTACTGCGCATGCGTGAGTCATCATGCATGCACGCACAGAAATGTCCATGCTGCCATCTTAAACATAGCAGACAATGCCATGCTCTGCTGATACTGACAGCCAAAATAGTGCAGTGAACAGGCAGCAATTGCCATTGACCGCCACTATTTAAAAAGTCCATATCTGGTGGGCTCCCTTTTCTCTAAAAAGATTGCAAGACTTCTGCAGATCTACACACACTGCAGCTGTAAAAAACAGCATCCATGCATTTTTTTGTAATCATAATGATGACTTCGCCACAGGCAGGCCAAAAACTGTAAGAAGCTTCTGTCTACATCACATACTAATAATAATAATAATAATAATCTTTATTTCTATGGTGCCTTTAAAAAACCAAGGTGCCTAACAAAGTTTAAAACACATCGGACAACCCAGTGTCCTAAAGATATAAAACAGCAATAAAACAACTAGTACAGACAGAGGAAGAAATTAACCACCAAACGCTTGACTCCACAAATAAGTTTTCAAGGCCTGTTTAAATCCCTCCACAGTCACGTACTACCATAACTGATGGGGTAGAGAATTCCAGAGGGTAGGGACCGTGATGACTACAAATAGGATTCCAAAGGAGTGAAAATTTTACAGAATATGACAGTCACTGAATTCAGTTAATGTGGAAAACAATACCATAGCAAACCCTGGTGTGGAAAGCCAGCAAGCAGTTGCTCTCTGAAGGGTTAGTTTCAAAGAATCATCACACCACTGAAATGACACTTAGGCCAGGCCACTGACACAATGCTTTGGCCTGGGAGACTGAGACTCACATACAGCATGAGCCTGGAAGCCCGCATTGATGCTTGCTAATTACCCAGCATGCCATGTAAGTGGGGTGCTTGGCTCCCACTGATAGAAAATGCTCACTTCCTACCATTTGTCCAAGCCCCACCAATTGATTATGAAATGATGGTAGCATCAGTTGCAAAGGCAATTGTTTTTATCACCTTCACAGCCAGAAGATAAGGAGCAGTTGTGATAGTCATTTTTGTCGGAGTGAGGGACTGGGGAAAATGGTAGGGGGGAAATGGCTCACGATACTAGTACAGTAGCTGGAACTGGTAGAATCCACTGTAGTAAAGCATGCTGCATGTCGTGACAACCCCATCACCATATTATTTTATTGGGTGGGAGAGGCAAAAAGGAGAAAAATACCACAAAGAGCTAAGATAAAGTTTAGAATCCAGTTTGCAAGTGAAGAGGTTTGCACAGGGTTGGGGTGCATGGATAAAGATAACAGAAATCTACAGCAAAGTCCTGCACTCACCACCCATATAAAGAAAGGTACAGCTCACAATCGTAGTTGGTGCTTCATTTTATTGTAATAGTGCCATGTGCACTATTACAATAAAATGAAGCACCAACTATGATTGTGAAACGTCCCTTTCTTTATATGGGTGGTGAGTACAGGATTTTGCTGTGGATTTAAGTTTAGAATCCTCGCAGCTCTGAGGTGCTTCTTCTGTGTTGCAGTATTAAGCTGAAGAACTCTTGGATTTACCTCATTTTAACACACTACTTGTCAAACTTATGAGGCAGTATGGTCTTGCAGTTAGAGCGCTGGCTTGGGAACCAGCAGATCACAGGTTCAAACCCCACTAGGCCAAATACTCACTATGTGACCTTGTGCAAGTCGCTTAACCTTCTAGTGTTCCTGTCCATCGCAGCTGTGGAAACAGGTAGAAGCAGAACTCCAATAGAAATAAAATGTTGCATCTCAGGTGGTGCATCCTGGGTAAATAAATTGTAATGATGAACTAGTCACATTAAATAATTCTTTTAAATAGTAGGAATTCACATTTTGATTAAAGAATACCAAATTTAGTACTTATCTGGCATTTCAGTATAAATGAAGGTCTAACAAATGTAATTTTTCATATGTTCACAACAAAACACAGAACAATGGCAACATTTTTATGTAGGAAGGAATGCTGATAGCTGGCATAGCATTACTGCAATATGTAAGGCAGTTTTTTACCCTGGCTAACAGCTAAAAAATCAATTTCACTGAAATATGTTGTTCTTTTTTACTTTTGTTTAAATATATTAAACATAAATTATAAATATGCCAGAAATAATACTGCTATCATGATGTCTTTGTAACATAATTTGGCAACAGCTGAATTATTTTTTAATCATAAAATGTGGAAGAAATGTCTCATTTTATGATTTAAAGAGTATGAGACTGACATGTGTTGACGCTGCATAACGCATTCCTATGATAACTATCACAGAATCAATGAGGTTAGTATTATGTGGTGATATCACTTGCATCCAAAACAGCAAACATCCAGTGTTATCCTTGGGAGAACAGATTTGTCACAGCCCTTGGCTATTCTATATACAATGAAAAGCCAAGGAAGCAGGGTCAAAACCTAGGGCATGCTGCCACTGTGATGATCCATCAGGAGCAAATTCTGACTATGGAATGGTCGTAATTGTTGGCTGTAGGACACAGAAGTGGGAATCTGATTGTTTTTATATGGAGCCTTTCATGTACCCTATACCCAAAAGCACTTTTCTTTTTTATATCTGACATTTTCCTTTCCTTGGCATCATTCACCTGACTGGGGCCAGCCCCTCCCTGTGTCTCTGTTTCTTACCTGCAGTGGGATTACAACTGAGCAAGCTTGAACCCTCATGGTGGGATCTACGAAAGCTGGATCCAACCCCTGCCTCCTACAGGCCACAGAGATGGAGGTTCACTAGAATCCCCCCCCCCCTTTAGTGGGCAATAGCTGGGGTTAGGGCCTGAGTCTACCATGGCTCATCATGCTGCAAGGTAGTTCTCCTGCTCTGGCCTCCTTTCCTCTGGGATGTTGGCTCATATGGAGGCCCTATCAGAGGCATGCAAGTGTGTTTCATGCAAGCCTTGACCAATGTCCCTCATCTGATGAAGAACCCACAGGGGTTCAAAGCACTGGGGCTTTGTTCAACTGTTTGGTGTTTGGATGCTTTGTGACTCTCAGTAAAGCCACTCATTTTGCAGTGCTTTGTATTCTTTGGATTTTTGTTTTATGCACTTTTGTCATGCCTCCCATCCTCTTGATCCTCTTGATCCCCTTAAGGTACTTAACATTTTCAGTCATGCCCCCCCCCCAATCTGGTCCCCAGTGAGTACATGCCAAGGTCCTCCAGACTATGCTCATAGGACCTCCACTGCTGGGCCTGGATCATTTTAATCACCATTTTTTGAACTGACTCCAG
This sequence comes from Neoceratodus forsteri, assembly GCA_016271365.2. Classification (NCBI taxonomy): domain Eukaryota; kingdom Metazoa; phylum Chordata; order Ceratodontiformes; family Ceratodontidae; genus Neoceratodus; species Neoceratodus forsteri. The sequence continues at coordinate 1,454,549,339 of CM057450.1, read as the reverse complement.
TCCTTATCCCTTTTTAGATGCAGGAACCAAAACTGCACTCTGTACTCCAGGTGCAGCTTAACTAGTGACCTGTTCAGTCTGGCACAATTATCTCCTTCCTTCTACTCGAGAAGGCCCACCTATGCACCTTAGCATCCTGTTCACCTTGATGTATGCCCTGTTGTAATGTGCAGGGGTTTAATGACTGTCACTAATTATAACTCCTAGATCCTATGTAGTTTGCTCCAAGCATACCCAACCCATCAAGTAGTCAGATTTTGAGTTCCTTCTTCTCAGGTGCTTAACTTTCCACTTTTTGGCATTGAATTTCAGATGCCATATCCATTTTCTCTAATTTTGCAAGGTTCTATTTCAGTTTCTTTATGCCTTCCTTACTGTTTGCCACACCTCTCAAGTGTCCCGACTTTCTCAGGATTTCCGGAATTCAGCCCCCTCAATCAGAAGTCCTGAGTCCCTGTGCTTCTTCCTGAACTTTGGAGCCTCACCTGACCTCAGCCCAAGCCTGAGCCTATATTCTAATTCTGCCCTTCCCTCTATTAACAGCCGAGAAGGGCAGCACCTACAACCAATTTACCAGCCCTGCTTTGTGTTCTCTCCTGAGCTCAGCTGTCGTAAGCTGTGATCAACTCATGATGTGAACCATGCATGCATGCTCACCAGTAAGCCCTTCCAAGTGCTTTTCTCAAGTGGGAACTGCAAATAACTGAGAAGGTTGTTTATCAGGAAGTTCCAATCGCTGTCTCTGTCTGTAAGCTCCAGACAGCCATAGCTGTTTTGTTAGCATCTCTCGGTGGCCTGATAATTACAGCGAACCATTAGCTATGTGTTTTGGGATATGCTAGAGGTAACACACCATTACTGTGTGGCAGTTGTGAGCATTTGTACTGTGCCTTAGGGCTGGGATTGGGAATCCTTTAATTTCCCATGTTTTTGTTTAAGGGGATGGCAACCATGCCCAATTATTAATTACGTTACGATTATTCTAAATGTTTTTCCACACCAAAATGTGAGACATGAACAAATTGAGATGGAATGTATAGCTTTTGTATGGGTAGCATGTTTTCCATGTGGATGGAACAAGTAGGAGAAGTAAAATCGGGGACATTCCTCAAAGTTGATCGGTATGTGTTTTTGTCCAGGGTTTTCATCCAGGGAAATATTTTTGGTCAGCAAAAAATGTCATCTCATAGTTTTATTGTAACAAACTTGTATTTCTGACATTCTAAGACTCATGCTGAGAGTATTCTTAGTTTTGTCAGATATTAAAACTGTGTTTACAGCTAATTTTGTAATTAATAACTCTTGTCATTAAAGATGGTTGCCACTTGCAAGTTTTAAAAATCTCTTCTGTTGAGGCTACCTGTTGAAAGTACATGCTAGATTCATACTGTAGATGAATTGGGATGGTGCTGCTACATGTTTCTGATAGCAAACGTCACAACACTATACCAAGATGGTAAATTTTTTCATGGTGGGCATGGGACAGGAGTGGGACATTTTTAAACCTTCAAAATCCCATATCTTGATTCAGGAATTAAAGAATACAAGAAGAAAAATGTGTAATTATTACTAAAAAAACACTACTGTACACAGTTACTTACAAATACTGCTGCTATATGGCCCTAGGCCAGGTATGAAGACTGGACTGCTGGGACTGAACCAGATAGGTAAAAGCCAGACCATTCAGTTTGTGTTGCCAGACCAGCAATAGTCACACAAGTTGCATCCAGTCTGGCCAAACCAGCCAGTCTGAAATGATCTAGTGCAGGCCTGACATTCCAGGTTTCATCCATACCCCCCCCAGGACTTTCACAGTTCTAAACAGGCTGCAACTGTGTGGGGTAGGGCATATGTGTCTCTGTACAAATGACCCTGAGGCTCAGTCCATCATTTTGGTTTCTAGAATAAAAACAGAGAACATACTGTATTATATTGACTGGGTTAGCACACAGGTGCATGGTGCAGTGGTGCAAGGGTGCATTTTGGTATCCTTTTTGGTTGTTCTGATTTGAATTTGACACCTAAAGCATAAAATACAGACACTTTATGTTATACAGTACCTCACAATGATCTGATGTACAAGTCACACAATGGCATGGTGTAGGGAGGCGCCACCACGCTGAATAAAATATGGTGTCCCTGATTTTGGTCATTTGTCCATGATTTTTGTGGGGAGTATCCCTGATTTTGGTCCCAATAGGTTGAGAGGTATGCTGTCTACCCTGCCAAATTTATTGGTGCCACCCAAAACAAGACACAGCATGCCCGGTATGCCTTCTCCAGTGTCACAAATGACCACATTGAACAATACTGGGTCCAGGCCCAACCCCTAAGGCTCATCACTCATCATCTTCCTAGCCATGAGTTGGCCCCATTTACTATTATTCTTTGGGAGCTCAACAGACACACAGATGGACAGACAGACAGATAAACAGACAGGCAGAGACAGGCAGGCAGACAGACATATACTGTAGATACGGACTGTCGATACATTACTGTATAACAGGAAATATTCACTGTATGTTTGCTATTGTCACTGGTTTTAAATAAAGACAGTGAATATTAGGTGAATCATTATACAGTAGCAACACTATTGTTCCACCAGTGAAAATAAGATGACATGAACATGTTGGGTGTGCTCAGAGCACTAAATAATGGGCATGAATTTCAGCTGTTATACGGTATCTAGGCTGAAAGACTTTTTAAATGTAGTTAACCTTTTTTGTTATTTTAGGTGGTGGGCTTTAGGTGTGTTATCAGTGGCATTTGGAGAGCAGCAACACTTCTGAGAAAGCTGTCCTATCCACCACACTGATATACTAAATCTTAGCTAAATCTTAGAAATGCTTCAAGTAACAAGCTTCAGAAATCGGAATCACTATTTTTATGTAGGCGTTATTGCCACTCTGAATGAAAATGAATGCATCTCTATTACTATCCAGTAGTGCAGCTTAGTGAATAGAGTGCAGAACAGTGACCAGGAGATCCACATTCATAAGCAAATAACTTTACTTCCCAGTTCTTCAGTCCATCCAGCTGTAAAAATGAGTAGAAGAAAGACCAATCTGAAAACAGGAAGTTGCCTCCCATCTGGGCTATCCTGGGGTAAATAAAAGCCACCTCCCATCACATAGCAGCCTAAAAAGGACCCCAGATGATAAATAATTCATGTCTGAGTAATTGAAACTGGAATTAGCTTTGCATGGTGAGTTCTGTCCCACATTAAGAGGGACAGTTCCACATTTTGACCCTCAGGAGCACTGTCCCAAATAGGCAGGGTGCTGTTCTGTATTCTGAATTATTATTTAAAATCCAAAGTTCATACAAATTGATGTAGCTCAATCAAGATCAAACACTGGGCCCTATTAGCTATTGGGTCTGATACACTTCTGTAAGGATGCATACCGGGCTGTGTAACTGTGAGCCATGTACCCGGCTCCTGTCAGATGTGCAACGCCAGGACTAACAAACCCAAGCTGGCCCCATGCATGACCACATAGTTGTGTGCATGGGGTGGATACAGCTGGGGGACAGACCTGGCTGAACCACTGCCTTCCAATAGAAAGCCTCAGATAGCATGGGAATGAGAGAATGTGAGATAGAGCGGTCTGCATGAAGGCTGCCATGTCCCCCACTGCTGATTATTTTTCCTCCAGAATTTGCTTATTGTGCCACACAGCTGTTCACCTTCCTTCAACCCTCTGTTACATGAAGAAGGGCTGGTAACATTTGTGCAACTGGACACTGGACAAAGGGAAGTAATGGAACCCTCCACTGACAATAGCCTGGTGGCGTATAAGCAGCATCATGCACACCGTGCTCCACTGGCCCCAGGCATGAAATACTTATTCCTTGCCCCCCTACCAAGATCAGCCACACAGTGGTGCTGATACAGGTGTGCACAGCTCTAGGCAGGGCAAAGTAGCAGGTGCAGGGCATTCATACATCCACTGGTGTCCTTTGCACACCCAGGATGCATGTATCATGGCACATGGGGCCATTAATCCTTCATGCATAAGGCTCAACGTGAACATGAATGCACTTCTCTCCACTGAGCATTGAGTTTCTTTCTTTAACATTTGGTAATGTGTCCCACATTTTCAGGGACAGTATCCCACATTTTTAGGATTAAAGGTTGAGAGTGCTGTTCCGTATCACCCATTTTTTGCAATGCACTATTGCTTTTCTCTATACTATATGTCTGAATTTCAACTGGCATAACAACTTCTGTTATGACCTATAGATTTGCATCTCTGAATTTAAAAGTCTTTTTAAAAATCAAACCTGCAATCAGCAGCATTTTGAAACAGCAAAACCCATTTGTCTTTTTTATGCAGCTTTTTATCAGAGGATGCCCATGTGTACTGTCTGTCCTTACTGCTCCTATCCTATATCAGCACCAGAACAGAACACACATTTCACCATCCAGCTAACAGCTACAGCCCCTGGTGTTCTTGTGGCTTCAGCCCCTTAGTGGGCCTCCCAGGATCCAACATTGGGAAGGTAGGGTGTCTGGAATCAAACATAGACACTGGAGCATAGCGAAGATTTGGACATCATCCATTCTGACCCTATCCTTTTTTTCTCATTTTCTCCGCACACACCTCCCTCATATGAGTTTCCTGCCCAAGGAAGCACTGTTGTGGCAGCAAAGCAATAATCTATCACTCTTCCTCAGAGTTTGATACTGTTGCCTTCACACTGCTTCCAAGATTCCTCTGTCTCAGGACTTGGTGTCAGAACATCAATGCAAAATATGGTCTCCAACATAACAGCCCAACATATTACAGATGGTGTCACTAGACTCAGCTGTGAAATCTGTTTTTAAATATTGAAGCCAAATCCAGTGACAGTTTTTAATTCAAGAATTTATCCACTTGCAGTTGTAATAGATATATATAAGTTTTACCTTATGGCATCATTAGTGGTGAAGTCAAGCGATGTCAAAAGGTCATATTGCATTAGGGAAAATATATCTGATATTTTCATTAGGGCTGTGGTATATCTGATTTATGCCATGCCTCTTATCTATGCTCCAAGTTTTGTTATATTAAGGGATTTACATTCTTACATCAACAGGATTGCCCTGTGTTTTTTCACTCCCACGTGTGCTGCTTTAGTGTTCTTGAGGTATCCAGGTTTTCAGCAGCTGGCACGACCTATTGATTGAGTGCCCTGTTCTTTTGTTCCTCTTTTTATCATACAATGGCAAGAAAAAAATCTTGCATCCTGATTGCACAGTGGCCTCCTTCAGCAGTAATGTTATCCAGCACAACCTCACCATATGAAGATAAGCAATAAGCCCTGTCATTACTGTACCTCCTTTGCCGCTATGGACCTAGAATGAGAATATCACTGATATTCTCACTCTAGGTCCATAGTGGCAAAAACTACAGTGTCACTGCTATTTGTCACTTTTTAACCTCACCAGTATGACATAAATATGTCTCTATAGATATGTAGAGAATAAATTATGGCAAAGTGTGGTATACGAGGAAATAATGCCATTGAGGAGTCAAACAAGCCATAAAGCCATGAGCCTGAAGAGCAAGTATCCATTATGAGCTTGTTCAACCCTGAAATGGTATTATTTCACCAGTATCCCAGACTTTGTCATCTTTTGCTTTATATAATTCATTAGGATGGACACAAATGAGTCAGAGTGTAGTGTTTATATTATACTGCTTTAATTAGCAACAATTAAAACACCTATAGAACAGTTATGCCATTAGTTGTGTCACTGAGCAATATTTGTACAACTATTCCATCATTTACTTCCCTGAGGACTGGTAGGACACTTTAGCTGTATTGTCACTAAGACCTGCACATTACATATTTTCTATATGCTCATAGTGAGCCCACTGCTCAGATCAGTTCAAAACTAGACAGGTCAGGGAGGTTTGCGCTGTGCAGTACACAGTTAATCAGAGTCTGTAGCTAGTTTGTTTGTCTTTTGCTTCTTGTTAACAGGTGAATCAGTGTTGTGGATGTGCACATTTATAGTGCCATAGTTGGTGAGTAGTTGCCAAAGATGGCTACTGTACTGTATCCTGTGGTTTTCAGGTTGGTATTGGTTGTTGTCTGTGTTAGGGCTGTTGCTCCAGGGGCTGTATGTGCTGCAGGATGCAGTACATGTTGGGGAGGGGACTTGTCCTGCTATTGTTGGTGCTAGTGTTTAAATTTGCTAAGTGTCTTGCATCTGCTCAGGCTCAGGTGAGGTGAGATGATGGCATATTGTTTCCATTGGTGGTGGCAGTGGGCTACCTGTCCAATGGTGCTGTCCTGTTTTGGGATGTTGGTGTTTTCATTGATAGTAACAGTGGTTTGAATTGCCAGACACAGCTTAAAATGTGTTTAAAATGTTGATTGGGATTAAGGATACTAAAAAATTATTTTGTGGAATTCACCACAGGCGGGGGGCAAACCGCTAATGGAAAACCCTGCTTACACTAAGGCACTGCCAATGGATATCATTCCCCAGTGCTAACCAGCCAAGACTCCAACCCTTGGGCTTTTTCAGCAACAATGCTGGCAGTGACTTTGTATACATCACTAGATGTTGCCATCACCCCCCATGAGATTTGACAGTGTTTAAATCACGCTAGCACGGATGACGGCGGATTCCATTATTCAGGAAGCCTGCCAGGAGGTCTGTTCAACAGGTCCATTGATACTGGTAGGAATCTTTCCCTTTGTTTTTTATATTAGGAGATTTTTCTTACAACATTTTTTGTAAGCCCCATGTGGGTAAGGTACAAATGGGTTTTTGCTTTTCTTTTATATAGTATCATTATGGGATGTAGGAGAGTACAAAAATGAACTGAGAAGGCATTAAAGGATCGCTACAGTAAATCGGCATTCCCACAGAGGAATTTTTTTCTTCTTTTTTTAGTCTAGAGAGTTAGACTTAAAAATACATTAACGTGATCTTGTTGTTTCTCTATTGTCCTCAGCCTGGACTATCACTTGGGGGATCTTTGAATTATTATCACACCTGTGTGTGCAACACTTACAGATAACCATTTAAGGTATAAACAAAAAAATGTTTTTTGGGGGGGTCACACACCATGAACATATTATCACAATGGGATATATAAGAAGTGTTTAGATAATTAGGCTTGCCACTAAAGGGCAGGCCGGGTTGTCCTGGGACCCACCCAGGAGGAAGGCCTGAGAGGGGGAGGTAGGCAGGAAAGGGAGGAGGAGATTACAGAGGGGTGGGCTTTGGTGGTCATGGAAGACATCACCGAAGGGGGGGTGCTCACTGGGGATTGGCCAGAGGGAGGGGCCAACAAGGGCGAGAGGAGGGGTCTCTGGGGGGTATGTAAGGCCATACAACCCTCAGGGAGCCATCTTTTTCTTGCTGTAATATTCATCAGCACATTCATTGGCAGTGGAGGTAAGGCATAGAGGGCTAAAGCCCAGTAGGGCAGGCATAGCTGTTAAGTTGTTACTGGTAGAGTATAATGCAGGTATTTTGATTGAGAAAGGGCTGTGCAGTGTGCAGTGGCTTGGAAGATTGGATCATGGTCTACTGGTTAAAAGAGAAGATCCTATGAGAGCTCAAGGTGAGGCCTGGGCTAAGGTATCCTGTTAGGAAATGTACAATTCCAGGGTAGCTTTGTACAAACAGCAGGCATTGCACAACACACTAGGTTGCGATAGGAGAGAGTATGGCCTGAGCTTGCAGTGAGTAAAGGGGCATACAAGGCCAGTCGGGGCCCTGCAAATTGTTTAGCCAGTGATGGGGCCACACGGTGGCCATTTGAGCCATTTGAGGGTGTTTTGCTTTATTTCTGTTGGTGTGGGGAGGTCAGCCAAGCGGTATTTGGATGCTCGGGGCCTGGGTTAAAGGCACTGGGGCTGGTGGCAGCATGGTCATCGAGGGGGCAGCTGGTGAATTTGGCCACGTGGTGGCCGTAATGAGTGAGTTGCACCATTGTGGGCATTTTGTGGCTTTGTTCTGCTGGGCGGGGTGTTTGGCCGGGTGGGATGGATGCTCAGGGCCTGTGCCAATGGCATTGGGGCAGGCGGCAGCAAGAGAGCTGCAAACCGGCAGGTGAGGGTTGTAGTTCCCAGAGAGAAGGGCCACATTTGGAGAGGAGGAGCCAGCCACTGCATGCAGCCTAGTCACACAAGACTGGAGAAGGGCCCACGAGCGTGGTGACGGGGCCTAGGCCAGAACTGGGTTAGAGGTGGCCTAAGTGGGCCTAAGAAAGTGTGGACTATCATAAGGGCAGTGAGGATGGTGGCCCATCTGGGGGACCAGGGAGGGGTAGTTGAGAGACAGAGCATTTGGGAGATAGGCCTCACTGGCGGCTCAGAAAATCTGGCAATGCTTTGCTACAGTACATAGTCTTACATTGAACAAAGATGTGTCGCTGATGGTACAGGACTCACACAGGCATTATTCTTTTGGAGGCTAAGCATTTTACAGGAAATGTTTTGTGCGGTTTTAAGATTAAGGCTTCCAATATTAGTGAGATTCTGCATGGTTCTGTTACGGGACTCACATGAGCATGATTATGCTGCAAAGCCAAGCCATGTTACAGTGAAATGTGTGTGCATTTTAAGATGAAGGCTTCCAATATTAGGAAGATTCTGCACGCTGTTGTTTATCATAAGAACAGGACCTCATGGTGTTTGGGGGTGGAGTTAGTGGTGAGGGCCTGTTTTAAAAAAAAAAAAGAGGGGGGAGCAGGTGCTTGTGAAGTGGCATTGCAGAACACCAGGCCACATGGTGGCATGGCATATGGCCCAGATATTGGCTGAAGGTGCAGCAGGGTAGGGGGGCCTCAGAGGCAAAGCAGGCAAGCAAGGCTTGTTTCTGGGACAGCAGGCGTGCTTTGGCCTGGTAGTGATGGGGAGCCAGGGACAAGATCGGACAAGACCACGATGGCTGGTAATGAGATGCCTGTATCCCTTGGCTGGGAGAAATGTTTGGTAGCAGGGTGGCAATAGCCAATATAGGGCATGGCAGGGAGAGGGAAGTGTTTTGGGGATCCTGCAACTCTGCGGAGTGAGTGGCCTGATAGTACAGTGGCGCTGGGGTGCCACAGAGATGGGAGGGTGGGAAGGATGGAGGTCTGTGGGGCAGAGTACATTCAAGGCCCAGAGCAGCAATCAGACAGCGGGAGTTTTTATTAAGGGGCCGCCGGAGGTGAAGAGGCCTAGTGGGTTGAAGGGGCAGGGGCAAAAAAGAAAAAAAAAGAGAAAGAGAAATTTTGTTGGATGATCTGTGGTATGATATTGTGCTTTTTTGTGCAGCATTAGTCACAGTAGAGAGGATGCAACCCAGGAGACCTGCAGTGTCCAGTGCTTCCATGTTGGCCGACACAGCAAAGCTAATGAAACAGATGACCGAGTTGGTCGAGGCAGCAAAAAAGAGGGAGACGGAGGAGGAGGCCCTGAGGAAGCGGAAGGAGGCTGAGGAGAGAGCAGATGATGGGACGAGATACAAAAGGCCAAAGAGGGTGGCTCCCAGCCCACCGGCGGCACCTGCTATAGTTGGGGGATCAGCCCGGCCCCGGAAGTGCCCCAGATGGACAGGGGTAAGGACATGGATATGACCAATGAATCAGATTTAAAAGAATACATTGAAGGCCTTTTAGGGGATATGGAGGAGGAGGGGGTATCGAAGATGGAGTGGGCTCTGCAGGCCATCAAGGAGAAGGGCAAGCAGGACAAGAATGGGGCAGGCACCGGGGGTGGGGCACAGAAGCTATACAATGGACCACTTGGTTTCACATTGGGAGACAACGTGCCAGCCTTCATAAAAGAGAAAACGTGGAAGGGGGAATATGTGGATATTTTTGGTCTGGTGGACAAAGAGACCACCCAAAAATATGAGCAGCTGGAATCAGTGGGCAAATTAGTGATGGTGGTAGCGCTCACTATGGTGGGGCACAAAGCGGAGGAGGCTCGGTTAAAAGGGAAGAGCATCGAAACATGGCAAGCGGGTTTCCTGATTTATAGTGCTTTGGTGTTGGAAAAACAGCCAGATCTGGCAATCCCATTGCTGACGTATATGGCGATCATCAGGGATTTGTACAAAGCGAAGCTAGGCTTCGGTTGGCTAAAATATGACAAGGCCTTCTGGAGGAGAATGGTGGCTAATTGTGACCTGAGGTGGAACTGCACCCACACAGAGTTGTGGATGAGGACCCTGTTGGGTTCAGCGGCAGGGCGGGCAGCAGAACAAGGGAGGCGGGCTTCACCGGTCCTTGCCGTAAAAGCCTACTGGGCTTTCAATAGGGCATCATGTACATGGTCTAGCTGCAAGTTTAGGCATGTTTGCTCACAGTGCAGGGGGAGCACCCAATGATGTGGTGTCAGCAAGGAGTAGAGAAAACTGGCCAGGCTAGTGGGCAGCCCCTGGAACAGCCCTTTCGGAATGGGCGGGGGAGAGCCCGCAGGGGCCGGGGAGGCCACGGGAGGGGAGGCCATGCATCTGCCTATGGATGGAGCTAAGGGGGAACACGGGGTAGGGAGGTGGGGTATGACCAGCCCACACCCCCGTCAAATATGGGGTGGTGGAAGCCTGGACGGCAGGTTACCCGGACAAGGGAGGGGCGGAGCTGCTGAGGTCAGGATTTAAGAGTGGTTTTCCACTTTGTTTTGAGGGGGAAACGGGTGGGGATGCAGGCTAAAAACCTCGGTTCATTAAGGGGAAAGGAGGACATAGTGTGAAAGAAGCTCCAAAAAGAGGTCAGGGCAGGGAGGGTAGAAGGGCCGATGCTTGAGCCCCCTTGTGAGCAGTTCAGGACATCTCCACTGGGGTGGTACCAAAGAAGCAAGCAGGGGAGTTCAGGCTCATACATCACCTTTCTTACCCTGATGGGGAGTCTGTGAATGGGGGGATCCCGGAGGCCTTGAGTGTAGTCCCTTACGCCTCCCTAGACCAGGCAGTCGAGCTGGTCCGGGCCACTGGTGGGGCATGGTTGGCAAAGATGGCCATCGAGTCCACCTTTCGGCTGCTGCCAGTGGACCCAGCAGATTGGGACCTTCTGGGTTTCCAATTTGAAAGTGGTCTGTATTTTGACAAGGCGATGCTCACAGGCTGCTCGGTGGCATGTTCCACGTTTGAGGCGTTCAGCTCGTGGGTACAGTGGGTGTTCAGGTCCCGGTATGGGCATAGGAGAGTAGTCCACTACTTGGACAATTTCTTGTTGATAGAGACCAGCTGGGAGGAAATGAAAGGAATGTTGAGGGACTTCCAAGACATGTGTGGCAGGATAAGGATCCCACTGGCAGCAGGAAAAACAGAGGGACCAGCCCACAAGTTGGAGTTTCTGGGGATCAAGGTGGATGCAGAGCAGGAGTGCTTCCGTCTGCCAGGGGATAAGGTAGCAAGGCTGAAGGGGCTGCTTGTGCTGGTGGGGGGAAGGCAAAGGGTGCCGCTGGTACAGGTACAACAACTACTGGGGCACCTTAATTTCACCTGCAAGGCCATAAGCCCAGGCAGAGCCTTCACGAGAAGGTTGGGTAGGGTCACGGGCAAGGCAAAGCAGCCCCATCACTGGGTGGATATAAATAAGTCCAAGTAATGTATCCAACTAGCTCGAGCAATCAAACATCGCCAACACCATATTTCTTGGAATTATATTTCTTTATTCAGTAGTCCCAACGTTTCGCCTGCCTAGCAGGCTTCTTCTGGGGAACAATAACAAATATATATATATATATATACATATAATTTATGTTTCAAATTCAAGAATGAGAACATTCTTCACAATTAGTTCAAGGATCCAAATTTCATTTCTTAATGTTCAGCTCATGCTGACTTAATTGACATTCTAGTCTAGCCATTATTACTTCATTCTAACTTTACAAACTAAATAAAATCATTAAATAATATTATTAACAAATTTTAACAACACACATTTTCCAACTCATCTAAAACACCCTACACCAGCCACCAATATCAATTGCTCATATAGTAAAATGCTGCCTTACTTTTTGACCGAGTGTTCAGGGACCCTGCTACTGTCAGAGTAACTTTATTTTCCACACTGCTCTTTAAGGAGATACCCAACTTCAAAACATAAAAGAAAGAAACGCTTTTTAATTATTTGTAAGTTTTATAAAAAATCAAAAGAAATTATGAATATTTTAATTTACCTACTTTCAAATTCCATGTATCACCTCCTAATTTAATTTAACCAAGTTGGTACATCCATGTGAGCCTCTCCTGTAAGCTAACACAAATTATAAAGTTTCATTTTTATATCTTTTTTAAGCCATACGTTTCTAGCTATATCCCATTGTATAAATAAGCAGCTATCTTATGTGGCACAAAGGCCACGTTATTAGGAATCCTACACATACTGTTTCAATCATTTAATCATATATACTCAATGAGGCAAGCGTTTCTGGCTGTGTCCCATTGCTTGAGTATGCAGCTATCATATGTTGGACGGAGGTCACAATGGTTGGAATCCTAAACGTACACTTACATTCATTTCCCAGTTACCTTTGTAATGTGTTTGTTTTCCCACTACGCCTAATTAGATTTTACCTTTATTTATGTCTACACTCTAATATTGAACTGAATTAGGTTCCAATTTACCATATTTTGTGGCTAGATACAACTGAAACACAGACATGGAGCTGTACATGGATGCAGCAGGGTGTCTCAGGTTGGGAGCCTATTTTCAAGGGGAATGGATTTTGGAGCTTGGCCAGACAGGTGGCAGGAATGGGGATGGACGAAGGACATCACCTTCCTCGAGATATTTCCCATATGGGTGGCCCTGGAGGTATGGGTTGCCCAGATGGGGGGGCGCTGCATATTATTCTGATGCGGCAACAAGGGCATAGTAGAGGTGATCAATAGACAGAGTGGCAGGACAGAATCCATGGGGAGGGTGCTAAGACACATGGTATTGCTGGGGCTGCATTTGAACCTGTCATTTAGGGTGCAGCACATTGAGGGGATACAGAATGAGGTGGCTAACTGTCTTTCTCATTTTCAGATGGAACAATTCTAAGAGCTGGCCCCACAGGCAGCACCTACTTGGACCAGGGTCCCGGACTGGATGTGGGAGATTGGCAGGTGAAAGCCAGGGCACTGTAAAGAGGGTCATGGGCAGCCAACACCCTGAAGACCTGTGAAGGGGCATGGGCCAGCTTTCAGGTGTTCAGGTGTTCTGGGCCAGACAGATGGGAAACAGGGGACCCAGTCCAGGAGGAGCAAGTCATGCAGGAGAGAAATGGGAGGAAGGGGTTGCGCCCACCACCATGGGTGTCCAGCTGGTGCATATTTTTTTTTTAGTTGTTTAACCAGGAGTGGCACACTAAGCTGAAAGCTTTTTTACAGGAGTGACCTGGGAGCACAGGGAAGTTAAGTGACTTGCTCAGGGTCACACAGTATACATGTGGAAGCTGTGGGATTCAAACCCAGGTCTGGTCTGCTGGATGCCACCAGATTTGCAGCTCAGAGCCTTAAACCACTGCGCTATACTGTCTCCCATGCTGCTGGACATGTCAAGATAGGGGTTGGGAGGACACTGCAGGTTGCCGGGCCATCAAGAGGATGGTGTTGGGATGGCAGAGAGGGCAGGGCACCAGGCAGGATGGGAGGAGACCCATAATGGGTCCCCTCCTCATGAGGGTGGTGAGGGCACAGGACCAGGTGTGTACATCAGTGAACAAGACCTGTCTGTTCCAGGCTATATTTGTGGTCATGGCAAGGGGAGCTTTTAGGGTAGGTGAGATGGTGGCCCCCAGGAAGCATGCAGTTGCAGCAGGTCTGCAAAAGGAGAACGTGACCCTAGAGGATGGGAAGGTGGTCATAGGGCTATGGAGGTCTAAAACAGACCAGCAAGGAAAAGGGTGCATGGTGGTGATACACAGGCAGCAGAAGGAGGGAGTCTGCACAGTCCAAGCAATGCTTGACTATAGCACGGTGTGGGGCCTTGGGTCAGGGGCCTGGTTTATGCATGGGGATGGGACTCCAGTGATGGGTTTCCAGGTCGGGGCAGTGTTGAAGAAGGTGGTAGCATTCATGGGGGAGAACCCTGATGAATTTGCCCCACACTCTTTCAGAATTGGTGCTGTCTCAGAAGAGGCCACAGTGGGAGGGAGGGGAGGTCAAACGGGAGGACATCAAAGTATTACAGAAGGTTCATGCGGTGTTGTCAATGGCTAATTAGCGTCCCTTTTTCTCTTCCCACAGAAGGCTCCAAGAGGCAGGTGTGGATCGTGGGGCATTCATTCATCTATTGGGCAGAGAGGTTTGCAGCCACCATGAGGATAGGGGTGCAACTGCACCCAGGAGCAGAGCATACCAAGGTGTGGTGGAAAGGTCTGAGAGGCATGAGGTGGTCACAGCTGCTCCCCCTGTTGGAGGAGCTACGGGTGTGCTGGATGGCACCGGATGGGTTAATTATCCACCTGTAAGGAAACAATCTGGGTCAGTCCCATGGGGATCCCTGTTGAGGGACATCTTGAGGGATCTGGAGAAAGTGAAGAGCTGGTGGCTGCGGGTGGTCACAGGCTGGTCAGGGATCACATCCAGGAGGGTGTGGAGGGAAGCGAAAGGTGGTGGAAGTAGCACAGAAATGGTTAAACAGGAAAGTGGCCAGAGCAGTGATAGAAATGGGAGGGGTTCACATCCAGCATAGGGACATCTCTTATGAGCAGGAGGTGGTCTACAGATTGGACGGGGTCAACCTGACTGAGTTCGGCATGGGCCTGTTTCTCTGGCCTTTCAGTGAGTTGGTGGGGGACATCAATAAGAAGGGGCTGAGGGGTTGAACTGCAAGGGGGAGCCCCATCCTCCATTGCAAGCTGGAGATGGGTCAGTGGAAGGGGATTGGGAGCAATAGGGAAAAGGGGTGGCAGATAGTGGGGGAAGGGGGCAGGTACCATGGGCTGGGGACAAAGGAACCCAGGCATGGAAGTAATGGTGGAGGGGAGAGGGATATAGAGCTAGTGGGTGGATCCCTGTGTCCACACCTAGCGGGGAGAACGGTCCGGGTAAGTGTGGTACCCGGCTGGTGACTGAAAGGGGTGGGCTGTCTCATGGTGTCCAGACCCCGAGGATCAAGGAGGAAGATGAAGAGAACCTGGTGAAGAACCACAGGAGGGAAGACAGGACTGTTATGTCCTTGAAGTGATGTAGGACTGTTATATCCACTGTATAAAGACTGACTTTGCAAATAAACTGGGATAAATATGATGTAAATACAATTATGCTTTTAATAAACACTGCCAGTGAGCATCCAAAGCAAGAAGGTGGTGGCCTCAGTTATTTCTGGGTGGGGATCCAGGGACAATTAGGCTTGCCACTAAATGGCAGGTTGGGTTGTCCTGGGACTCAGCCAGGAGGAAGGCCTGAGGTGGGGAAGGTAGGCAGGAAAGGGAGGAGGAGATTACAGAGGGGGGCTTTGGTGGTCATGGATGACATCACTGAAGGAGGGGGGTGCTCACTGGGGATTAGCCAGAGGGAGGAGCCAACAAGGGCCAGAGGAGGGGTCTCTGGGGGTATGTAAGTCCATATAACCCTCAGAGAGCCCTCTTTTCTTGCTGTAATATTCCCACACACTCATCCCAACAGGTTAGAAGAGGAGGTTGAAGGTACAGAGGAAAGGGATGCTGGAGGAGGAGGTGCCTGGAGGAGGAGGACCTCAGAAATTGGGGAGCCGTGTACAGGCAGGATAGGGCCGCAGAAGGGTGGCCAGGTCCAGGGGCTAGATGGAGTTCCACTGGAGGAGAAGATAATAGGAGGGACTGGTGTAAAGGGAGGAAGGGGATTGGGAGCAAGAGGAAAAATGGAGCAGGTAGATGAGGGGGGGCAGGTACCATGGGCTGGGGACAAAGGAACCCAGGTGTGAAAGTAACGGTGGAGGGGGGAGGGATATAGAGCTAGTGGGTTGATCCATGTGTCCACACCTGGGGAGGTGGTCCGGGTAAGCATGGTACCAGGTTGGTGATTGGAAGGGGGGGCCAGATCGCAGTGTCTGGACCCCAAGGAGCAAGGAATAAGATGAAAAGACCCTAGTGAAGAACCACGAGAGGGAAGACAGGACTCTTATGTCCTTGAAGTAATCTAGGACTGTTATGTCCACTGTATAAAAACTGACTTTGCAAATGATGTAAATACAATTATGCTTTTAATAAACACTGCCAGCAAGCATCCAAAGCAAGAAGATGGTGGTCTCAGTTATTTCTGGGTGGGGATCCAGGGACAATAACATTAAATAATATATACATCAAAATACTAGAATCCGTGACAAACTTATAAAATTTGAAAAGCAATGGATGGTTTCAAACTTGGGGAAATAAATAAGTTGTTTAATAGAATTATGATAAGAGGTTCTCCTGTGTTATTAAATACATTATATGGATGCTATATCTGAAAATAATGTTTATATTATTACAGGGGTATATTAAATACTGACTAAACTGATTCATTTAGAACTGAGCTATTGCTGAGAATTAGAGAGGTGAGGATTTTTACAACATAGGTTGAGAGATTATTTGACATGACAGCATGTAACAGCTGGATATTTCCTGCAATGAGTTAGCCTTGTTAATCTGTGATTTATTCAGTTATTTAGAATATATAGCACACTTGGTGTATGCTTGCCAATAATGGAGGTTAGGATCTCACCACTAGTCTAGTGGACAGGAGCTTTTGAATATAGCTTAAAACCTTTTTTTTATTTTATCTTAATTTATTTCATTTATTTTTGAACTATACTGGATTAAAATGAGGAAATTAGGGGCCTGGTTGCAGAAGCCATTCCGGTGGATGCAAGGTGCTTGCGCCAAACAGCAGATTTGCTGCATTCCCCATTCCAGAACATGGGCTGCACTGGACGGGGAATCTTCTGTACCAAATGGGCAGTTCACCACCCTTGCAACCTGCATCTGGGTACATCAGGTTGCAAGGGGGCTTGCGCTACAGTGGGGATCACATTTACAACTCCAAAAGCCCTGCCATGGCTGTTGCAATGGGCTTCACTTAGACCTGCCAAGAGATGGTCTAAGCCCTTTACGACCAACTGGAACACCATGATATGTGGGCTAACAGTGGGGTCCGTGGGCAGGGGGGCACAGAGAGGCATAGGGAGGGTTGGTGTGGCAGCTGGGATGTACAGGATAGCGGTGGTACCTGGGGGGTGCATTTGCCTCTAAATCAATATTACATGAGCATACAGGTATGCACCCTGCCAGGTGCTGAAACAATGCCAGACCACCCTGCTGGCACACTGACCCACCCTCTGACCCCACCCACCCCCACAGCCTGCTGGGCACTTGTGTACCCCCTAACCATCACCACCAGTGGTGCCCGCTGCATGCTGCATTGGCATAAGGGGTGCCACATCCCTGCGGCATGTACTGCAGGTGTGCTATTGGTCAGGTGCAGTCCTGCACTTGCAGCAATCCCAGGGTATGGTGTGTATAGCTGACATTTGTCCCTCATACTTCACATAAGCACCTTGAGTAAAATGGGAAAAATACATGTTTTACATTAGAAAAATAGTTTTTTAGTACAAAATTACTTTTTTACCTACATCTAATGTATGGATGTTTAATTTGGTGTTGCTATATTACATATTTTCCTACCAAAAATGGTTTACGTTGCCTTTTTTATTGCAAAGAAAAAACATTTTTGCTATTTTAACTAGTATAGAAAAAAATGAAATTGCTTATAATTAATTGCATAACACTTTTGGGAAAATAATTTTGTGCTGAACAACTTTGTCACTTGTACTTTGTGTGTAGCACTTATGGTTTATAAGGTATTTGCATTTGTTTGTGGCATGCTAATTATGGCTTGATTTTACTTAGAAAGCCCAGAATGCAGTGCTAAGAGTATACAGGACACAAGTGGTAGAACTCTCAAAGAGCTCCTGTAGAGTAATACCCAAAGGTCTTGGCACTCACAACCAAAAACTGGGATGCCACAGACTATTAAGTCTTATATAAACAAATATTTATTAATATACCCAACAGATATCATCTCGCCTGACATGTTTCAAACCAAACAGTTCTTTATCTCTTGTGGCTTTTAGCTCTTCTAGAGTAAATGAGTTAAGGACAGGAGGTGTAATAGGAGAGAAGGAAAACTGGCCAGAGGTGAAAGGGTTGGGAACAGCAGGAGGGACTGGGGAGACAGGAGGTGTTCAGGAGGGAAGGGAGGAGAGTAATCAGGAGGCACAAGATGTGAAGAAAGAGTTGAAAGTAGCTGTAACAGTTGGGGGATCAGAGATAGTTACAGGACTATTGGAAAGAGTTGGGATCAGAGGACTAGAGAGAGGTGAGAACAGAGATTTAACTACCTTCCAAAACTTGGAAGAGTGGTTTATGTTGGCCTGAAAGGAATACCAAGAAATAATCTGCCTTGGCATATCTAGTGGCCTTTGTACAAACATTTTGAAGTTGCCTATAACAGAGGAGAATAGTGGGAGTTCTGAATTGTATATAGGCCTTCCAGGCCTGGTCTCTGTCTCACATACATGCCAGTAGCTCAGCAGATATCCAGGGGAGGTGGGATCCTTTGAATCTGGTTAACTTAGTAGGTGTATGCCTATCTCATATTTCCATAAATTTGGAGTGGAAGGTGCTGAGTGCATCATCGATGGAAGTTTCCAAAGAGGTGGTGGACCAGTCAGCTTGACAAAGGTCATTTAGCAGGGGAACCTGGTTTAGAGAGTGGAAGAAGTGTAGATAGAGCAATTTAGGGGAGGCTTTGGGCTGATGGACTTTGCGGATGCAGTAAATCATGTGGTGGTTGCTAAGGGAGTCTGGGAGAATACTGGAGACAATTAGTCGGTGGGGGTGGGAGGTGAGGGAGGGCCCAGTCGATCAGAGTATGTTTTTGGAACTTGTGGTTGAGCTGGGTAGGAGAAGTGAGTAATTGAACCAGGTTCAGGGACTTTATTTTGGAGGGTATACCGGAGGTGGCAGATGAGGGCCAGTCCACATTTAGGTTACCTAAAAGGTAAAGCTCACCTGAGGTGGTATGAGAGATGATAGAAATGAAGAGCTCTGTTATGGTTGCTGACAGCAGACCAGGGTGACAATAAATGCCTGCAATGAATATAAGCAGTGTACAGGGAAGGGATAGCTTAATTAAGAGGCTTTCGTATTGGGAGGGAGATGAGATAGACAGGACAGGAGAGTATTGAAGGGTGGACAAGATATACATAGCAATAACTCCACCCTTGCTAGGTCTGTCCTGTTTTATGAGAGAGTAGCCTGGAGTTACAAGAGTGGCATCCAATATTTATATCTATATCTACATCTATATCTATATCTATATCTATATCTATATCTATATCTATATGTCTGTCTCTCTATCTATCTATCTATCTATCTATCTATCTATCTATCTATCTATCTATTCTTTGCACAAAATACATTAGTGCACCAATTAGGGTTCAAATTAATCCCACAAAGTTGGGGAAATGTGCATTAGGGCTTCCAACCCTAGTGCCACCCAAGCAGCAAAAGGACAAGACCACACAAGCAACCACAGACAGCTATCAGTAAGCTAAACAACATAGAATTGTTTCCAGGTGACACAAATACAATAGCACTAATGTGCTACCTTTATGGATTTGTAGATGTGGTACTCACACTGTGAGGAATACACAGTCATTTCTGGCTGTGGACAGAAATCCATGTTACTAAAATCACAATACTGCTTCTGTGTACAGAAGCTCAGGCCCCTGCAGCAACAGATACAAATCCAATATCCCTAAATTACAAGAGTTCTTTTGTCTGCAGAAGTACAAGCCCCTATGGGGCAGTACTTCTGTAGCCACAGGCACTCTGCCACTCTGTAAGACATACACACAGTTCTGTCTGCAGAAGTGCAGGCCCCTGAGAGGCTTGCACTTCTGCAACCACAGGTGTAAAACATACACACTGACCTCTTGCTGCAGAAGTGCAGGTGCCACAAAATCCATGATACCAAAATTGCAACAGTACTTCCTCTATCTGTAAAGGAGTAGGCCCTGAGGGGCCTGCACCACTTCAATCCCAGGTGTAAGACATACACACCAGCTTCTGGCTGTATAAGGGTAGGCCCCAGGGGACCTGCACTTACATAGCTTCATATAGAGAACAATGCACTAGCAGATCCAGCTATGTAGTGAGGTAACACCAGCTACCCTCTTAGGTCAGCAAAAAGTAGCTGTTTTAATCTAATCTGAGCTTTCAAAGTTAACATGTTACTTTTTCAGGGAAAGTTCTACCCCTAAACAAAACTGCCACAGATACAGACATGCAAGGCAAACAGTCCATCTGCCAGTCAAAGTGAAGGGCCCTATGGCACCCACAGGGTGCAGAGGTGCAGGACTCAAAGCCAGGAGAAGATTTCTCTTCACTATATGATCCTTGGGCCCATGCAGACAACTGCTGCATTCCTTTCATAGGCTTGGGGTTAGTTCAGTATTACAGCACAGTGCATTTGGCCTCGGTTCATCGAGCTGGCTCACTGGCCTTGTCCCTGATCTCAGCTTATTGGCACAGGATCATAAAACACTACCCACTGGGGTAAATGATGGTACTGTACACAATGTTTCTTAATAATTATTGTTTGTCTTGTTTTTAATTTTGAGCCCACATTTTCAAGAGTCATGTCATGACTCCCCTTTATGACATGTGGCATTTATAGAATACTGGCCAAAATGTAATTTCGTACCACAAGTGCAAGAACACATCTCATCTAGGATTTGAAAAATTACACCTATCACGTTTATGAGGCAGTGTGAAAAAATGGCTATGTTGAAAGTTTGGAGTTAAAATATTGAAATTTGCAAAGTTATGAGCAAACATCAAAATATTTTAATGTTCATTCATAATTTAGTAATGTTATTGTATTTGTACTTGACATTTTTTTTGTAAACTTTATTTAAAAGTGCAGCAGTACATCAGCATAGTCATTCAGTGTTTAAAGATTACGAACAAATTGTCATCTTAAATTGTTTAGTGAGTACTGAAGTACAGAGTTATTAGACTGTAAACAATTAGGACCTTAACACCTGTGAGCTTTGATGGTGTTCTGCTTAACCCCACTTGGAATGTTCAGGTAATCAGATATCCCAGTTCTGTCACACCCTACAGAGTGGGAAACCAGGGGTTGTCAGGGAGTGGGGAAACAGGCAAGTTACTGGTGGTTAGAATCCACCCCAACATTCACTGAATGTGCCAAATTCTTACTAAAATGTATGAAGTTAGAATGTACCCAACATTTTGAACATGGTACTTTTATGACCTATTTTATGAACCTAATAGATAAAAATGTTCAAATCCCAACCAAAACATGATTTTGTGGAGTGACTGCAAAATCACCTTTCAGCCTAGATTTGAAAATGTTCACCTACTTTGTTTATGAGGGTATTGGTTGGTGTGTGATGAGACGGGGTCAGGGTGGGTGGGTCTGATCGATGAGGGCCATTTTCTTCTTTGCAGGTTTCTTAAAAAATTAAAATAGGTCAACGAGGGATGACTTTCTTTTTTTACAGGTAAAGTATAGCTGACACAGGGGATTACACACCCCAGTTGTGGTTACTGTTTGGCAACACTGGGGGTGGGCACCCCGGTGGCATCACCTATATATTGGGTGGGCAGACACTCTGGAAGGGAGGAAGGTATAGTTCAACAGTACCAGTGGTCGGAGCCCTGGTCCACTTACACGATAGAGACAGAGATAGATAGATAGATAGATAGATAGATAGATAGACAGACAGACAGACAGACAGACAGACAGACAGACAGACAGAAAGACAGAGACAGACATACAGATAAATATAATTTAGCTAGGTTCTGATGTTTGCGTTTTTAAAAATATATCATTTTTAGGAATTTTCCACATTTTTTAGTTAAAAAAATAAGAAGGCAGTCATCACAAATGATACTCTTTCTCTCAAATGATAAATTACTAATTTGTGAAAAGGTAATCACCTGTGAAAGGTAAATTTATCCTTCTTATCAGAGGGTTATCCAAAATCCTACTGATAATGCTCAGAAAAAAAAACTTTAAATCCTTATAACTCTGTAACCACCTGATATTATTTTCATGAAACCTTCAAAATGCACTATGTTGGCACAGGCTGCTTCTACCTAAAAGTTTTGGGAAAAAATTCTGTAATGTCTAGGCTGTACGTGAACGCAAAAAAAAGTGTATTATGTACAGGAAAAAGTTCCTTTTCATTAAAACTTGACATACAGTCTCTTGAAAACTGAACAAGCTGCCATTGCAAAAGCATTTCACATCTTAAGAACATGCCAGCCAGATTGCGCATGCCAAAATTGGAGCCATTTCCTGAAATGCCACCAAAGTTATTAAGGTACAAAAATTGGTGTTTAATATTACATATACAATACATGGATGGAACCCCACTTCCATTATAAAAACTATAATTTATTTCCACATGTATGACACCAATAAAAGTCATATATGATATCCAAGGCCACTGATTTACGGTGATTAAAACAATTAAATTCCGTTTTCAAGACTTAAGATTCCGGAATTTCACCGGTGATTGTTACTCTAATTTCTGGATTTTACCAGGATTCTGTTATCATTCTTTTAGTATGTGCATAAATAATCAGAACTAAAGAAGGCTTAATATACAGAGCATTAAATAAAACAAATGAAAATAGTACAGGAAGGAATGAAAAGAAAAACACACTTTTTTTATAGATTTACTGATCTGATAGAAATTGCCAGATTCCATGAAATCTTCATTTTTACCGGTTTTTAGGCAGCACTAATTCCGGAATATTACTGGATTTTCTGGTAAAAACCGAAAAACAGTGGCCTTGATGATATCAATTAATGTCATATACCACAATAATTAAATTCATATAGAACTAAATTCTTTACTTAAAAATTTAAAAAATGCCTAAGATAAAATATAAAATAGCTGCTTCCAATCAACACCATTCCACCAGAATTAGTACCCAATTAATTACATAGCCACTATAAAAGATCCACACTACCCAAAGCAACTTAGATTTGTTACAAACGTCAAGGAAAATGGCTGAAAGCAACACAGACTAAGAACGACTCAAATACATCAGCCAACAAGAAAACAAGAATGCAATTAAGGAAACAAACTTTGTCATCAAAATAATCAAAACCTATCTTACAAACCATTTAGAAACCCAAGACCTACTGTAAATTTCACCAGCAGAACTGGAAAAAATACTTGCAAACTTCATCTTCACCCACAAAATATAAAACGGATCAGAATATTAATTAGGAACCATTCAGGGCATATTAAGAAGCCTGGACCAATCCTTTCTGACAGAAAACTACCCATATTCTGTTATTGCCATACCCAATACAGAGGATTTGTTTGCCACACTGGCATGTGAAAAGTTCATCAATTTGATTTTATCTTCTGCTTACCAGTAGCTGGAATTAGAGCCAAAGTCAAATCCATTTTCCACCATAAATACCCAAAAGAGACTTTCCCGGAATCATCACCTGGCCTATGGTGTTTCTACAGCACCAGCAATTTCCCAGCACACAACAGATCACATACTTGATGGGTTGCACTATATTCATCAACTGTTACACAAAATTGTTTATTTATAGCAATCACTTGCTACACATCTGAGTTCACAAAAAAAAGTGGTTGTAGTTCTGCTTTACACAAGGTTATCTGCAAATGCTAAACATATGTTTCCAGCTGCTACTCAAATAAGATTCTGAAACAATGCAATTTCTACACAAACATTTTTCGAAAAGATTTTTCCCAACCAATACATTGAACTAGTCACTGCATTGTGAAGCAGCATTACAATATTGCTAGTAATGACTTCTAAACATAGATATTGATGACAGAAAAGGGCCCTTGGCCCATTCAGTGTGCCCACTCTATCTTACTATTCTGACTTGACTTAGTGGCAATCCCCCGCTTTGTTGCTGTCCCCCCTTTTTTAATGAAGCCCACATGCCTGTCCCATCCCTGTTTGAAGCTGCTGATTGATTTAACCTGAAAATTGGCTGAAGGGTAGAACCCAGAGAGTGGTAATGGAGGGATAGCTTTCAGACTCAAGTGAAGTCACCAATGGTGTTCCACTGGTGCTTGGCCCAGTGTTGTTTAATGCACTCATAAACAACATTGGTGTCAGTATAAAGGGCAAGATCTGCCTATTTCTGGATGACACTATACCAGGGAGCAACAGGAAAAACCGTAATGTTTTTTTCCTGTTGCTGCCTGGAGGGTGAGGGTGGAATGTTAGGGTTGGATACACTAATGCCACATCTCCCTACTTTTGTCAGTTTAGTTCTAGCTAGTGCATCAATAATGTTTTTTTTGCAAAGAATTTCCTTTCTGAGATAGTGGAATCATATCCTCATTCATGCAGGTCCCTTTGGGACCTGCTGCCCTACACCAAGGGAACACTCCACCCACCTATAGAATTGCAGGGCCCTTGTGGATGTGAAGAATTCATGGGGCTGTCTTGTGGACTGTGGAAGCACAGGGCCCTGTGGTCCTTGTACTTCCATATGGCCACAGAAATAGATGCACATGCCAAAGAGTGCATCTGTCATCCAATGCACAGGGTCCTCTTCCACCCAGGAGTGCAGAGGTCCAGGGCCTTATGCCAATAGGACAGTTGCCTTTGCTACATGGTGCCCAAGCCCATGTGAACAACCCTGCACCTTTCATTCCTTGGCTGGGGCTGTTGCATAACAGCACCACCCACCCACCCTCACCACATCCAGCTGGGTCACTGAGCTCACCCCCACACTGAGCTCTCCAGCATGAGATCACAAAGCATACCCAATGGATCAAGAGTGGCAATGCACACAAAGTTTGTTAGCAATAATATATTTTGTTTTTCGATTTTGACCCCAAATTTTCAAGATCCTCATTTTATCATTTGCCTTATAAACATGACATGTACTATTTATAGTATACTGGCCAAAATGTCATTTTGCACCAGAAGTGTGAAAACACATCTCATCCAGGATGTAAAACAATGGCACATGTTATGTTCATGAGGAGGTGTGAAAAAATGGCTAAGTTGAAAGTTAGGACTCAAAATAGTGAAAATTAGTGAAGTTATGAGTAAAAGTTGAAATACTGCAATGTTCACTCATTACCTAGGCATTTTGCCATATTTGTACACCAGATTGTCAGTATATCCTTCTTATTACCCCACCTCAGGAACCTGGTAGTGAACATTTTCAAATCCCCACCGAAACGTCATTCCGTTGCATCAAAATGTCATTCCATGCCACAGGTGTGAAAACACATTTTGGCCAGGATTTGAAAAATGACAGCTGTCTTCTTCATGAGGTGGTGTGACAAAATGGCTATGTTGAAAATTTGGGGTCAAAATATTTAAAATTATCAAAGTCATGAATGAGCATAATACAATTCCACAGTATGCACATAACTTTGCCATTTTTACATATTTTCAAAATAGCCTTCTTATGACCCCACCTCATGAACAAGAGTGATGAAAAATTTTTAATACTGTCTGAAAGGTGATTTCACCAAGCGACTATGAAATCACCTTTTGAGTCTGATTTTTGTAATTCCACTGTCATTAGTAATGAGGTGGGGTCCCTAAAAGGCCATGTTGAAAATTTGGGGTCAGAGTATGCAAAAATGAAAAGGTTATACATCAAAGTTCAAAACCCTGCTGGCACATTGGCACAGCAGTAGCACTACCGCTTGCAATGCCAGCAACCCAGGTTCAGTAGCGAGCCAGATCCTCAGAGGGTCAGCTGGGGGAGAAGGATTGAGCACCCAATGTTCTGCTCTCCTTCTTCGGGTGGGGTGGGTAGCATTCCTCGCCACAATACTGCCACCACCTGGGTGACCACAGGTGGTGATGGTGCAGCAGAGGAGGCAGGAAAATATGGCAGGGACAGACATCAGCCAAAGACCGGAGCAGAGGTGCATCTCCATGCACCTCCAGCTCATTGGTCCTCCTTGCATGCAGATGTCTGGGGGAAGGGAGAACAAGGAAAATGTGCCCTGCTCCTGGTCCAGGCAATGAGCCTCCAGAACCACACCTACAGGAGATTCCAAGGGCAGACTCCACCAGTGCGTGCTCCCATGATGTTCAGGGGAGGTAAGGGAAAGGCCTCCCTCACCCTGCCCAGTGGGTTATCCGGGGGCTCTAGAGGAAAGCAGGAATGAGTAGCACTTTAGGAGCAGACACCTTGGGCCTCTTGAGTAGGTGTAGCTGTGTGGTGTATGGGGCTCTGAGACAGGGGCTAGGGAGCAGAGTGAGTAAGGGGGCAAAAAAGAGAAAGTAAAAATAAATTAAAAAAACATTAAAATACATTGAACATTCCATGTGTAAGGAATCTGTGACAGAACAGCACAGGAGAATGGGGTGAGCATTAGGGCTGGCAACCCAAAGGCACACCCCCGATGGCTGTTGGTGCATGGAGGGTGGGGTGTTAGGGTTGGAAACCCTAACACCACATTTCCCAACTTTTGATGGTGGGAACCCTAACTGATGCATTAACAAAGATTTTTGGCAAGAATTTCCTTACTTTTTGAGAAAGTACTATTGTGGTTTTATTTGTTTGTGGGAGTGCAGAGCCCTCCTGGCCCTGTGCTCCCATCACTCCTTTAATGGTATCTATATCTACATGTGTGCTCCATATATGCATATATGTATGTAGCTGTGGAGGGCCATGCACTTACATTTGTAGGACAACTGTCATGAAATTGTTAGCATAACCATGTTATTTTTATTTATTTAAAGGTTTAACCAAGAAGACATGCTGAGCAGACTACTGCTCGATTCCAGGTGCATCCTGGGGGTAGGGGGAAGGAGGAATACATTCATGTTACAAAGTCCAGAGACCATAGCGCAAAGTCATACAAAGTTTAGACTGGTACAGTAGGCAGTTGAGTAAGGCATATGACAATAAAATATACAAATATGTATAAAATGCAACATTTACATACAGTGCCTATTACAGTCTTGTAATGGAATGGGCAAGGCCCAGGTGCAGGAGCTAACATGGGTGCATGTGCATGCAGAGGAAAAATGTACTTTGAGAAGGGAGTTAAGGTTCTGCCTGTGAGAGGCATGCCGAATATCTACAGGAAGGGAATCCATAGTTTAGGCACACAATATTTAAATGCTGACTGGCCTGCTGTGGTGGGCATGAGTGGCACAGACAGCAGACATGAGTCATTATTCCTACATATGTACACCTGGAGGGTAGAGGCAGATAGGACAGAAGGAGGGACTGGGCCCAAAACTTATCTGTGATCCTGGCACAGTGGGAGTGTCACCAGTCCTGAAGTGAGGGAAGGTCCAGAGTCCGGTAGAGGACACAGTGATGGGTGGTGGGGTGACAGTCAAGGGCAAAGCTACAGAAGGAGTGAAAGAGGGGGGTCCAGTCTGGCTAGGGTGGACTTTGGGGTGACACTGTAGACAATATCACCATAGTCGAAAATGGGGAGAATCATCTTCTGCACAATTGCACAGCAAGACAGCAGTGGTATGTAGCCATGGCTACAGTACAGAGCACCCAGCATGGGGTGAAGCTTTTTGTGGATGGCATCAATATGTGCAAAGAAGTGTAGGTGCTGGTCAAGCCATTCCCCTAGATATCTTCGGGAGGTGTAAGTCTCTATCGGAGTCCCATCCAGGGTGTGGAATGTGGGGGTGGAGGGGAGCCATGATAGTCTCTGCCTTGTGCTGAAGGTCATGAAAACTGTTTTCTTGGTGTTGAGGAAGAGCTGATTGGAATGAAACCATGCAGAACATCATTAAAGTCCTGCTGAAGTCTGTTCACCACCTCAGAGGACGAGGGGCTGGATGTATACAAAATTGTATCATCCGCATACATGTGAATGGATGTGTGTGTGCAAGCAGTGGGCAGGTCATTGAGGAAGATAGAGAACAATGGCAAGCCAAGGACAGAGCCTTGGTGTACACCAGTAGTAACAGGGAGGGTGGCAGAGGTGGTGTTTCCAATTCTCACAGATTGGGATCTGCCTACCTGATAGGAGTGGAACCAGCTGGTGGCTGTGCTAGAGAGCCCTACTAGAGACAGCATGGATAGGAGGAGTGAGTGAGAAATGTTATCAAAGAATTTAGCAAGGTCAACAAAAATGGCTGAGGTGATGTGGCCTTTAGCCATACCAGTGAAGATGAAATCTGTGAGTCTTAGGAGGGAGGAGGTGGTGGTGGAGTGAGACTTCCTAAAACCAGACTGATAAGGTGTAAAGAAGGATGAGGAGTCAAGATAGGAGAAGAGTTGTGAGAGGACTAGGTGCTCCTGGATTTTGGCCAGGATAGGGAGGTAGAAAATCAGGCAGTAATTACCAGAAGCAGAGGGGTCACTGCCTTTAGGAAGGGGATGACCATGGCATGCTTCCACTCAGATGGGATAGAGGTGAGCAAGAACGACAGGTTATAGAGTGAGGCCATAGGAATGGCTATGGCAGGAGCTGACAAATAGCGCAATTTGGAGTCCAGGCCAGTGGGGTATTTGCCCTTGGTGGGATTAAGGATAAGCAGGGCCTTGTAAACTTCAGCTGGGGAAATTGGACTGCAGACAAAGGAGGTGCCATGGGGAGAAGCTTGATGGGGAGGGGGAGAGGGGGTTTGTGGGTCAGGGGGGAGAGATGACAGGAGTGCGGATGTACATTCTGTAAAGAAGGAATTGAATTGAGAGGTCACTTCAGTTGGGTCTGTGACTGTAGAGCCGCCTACATTTAGAACGGGGGTGGGGGGCTGCGAGAGAGGAGAGAAAAGTAATTTAACTCCCTTCCAAAATTTAACAGAATGGCTTAAGTTGGTGTGGAAGGTATCTTTGAAATAGTTGGCTTTGGCCCTAAGGATTTTTCTTGTACAGGTATTACATAGAGGCCGATATTTTTGTTGATGCTCATGTGAGCCAGAGACCTTGAAGGACTTCCAAGCCTGATCCCTGGTTCTGTCTGCAGAAATCAATGGCAAGTGGGCACCTCTCACACAAGCTTGTCTGACTGGGGCATGAAAGTTCCAGACTGTGATAAACCTAGTCTTGAAGTACTCCAAGGCAGAGTCAAAAGAGGTAGCCCAGGGATGTAGGATCAGTCTGTGTTTGCCAGGTCATTTAGGAGTGGGACAAGGTTCAGGGATTTAAAGGATCTTGTCAGAATGGTTCTGAGGGTGAAGCCTTGGGCCTGTACATTTTCCTTCCTGAGTAGATCATATGATGATCACTTAAGTAGTCCGGCAACAGTCCTGAGGCGATTACCTGATGCAGATGGGTGGTAAAGGACCAGTCCAGTAGGGAGTGGTTTGGTGATTTAGGGTTACAGTGTGTGGGCTCAGTGATTTGTTGAGATAGGTTTAATGCTGTCACCTGGCTGCAAAGCTTGGAGCTAATGCTGGACAGCCAGTTCTGGTTGAAGTCACCAAGGATATGTAGCTCGCCCCCGGAGGCCTGACATGTTAGGATCTTCAGGTGTTCCAGGATGGAGGGCATAGTGGAGTCTGGGAAGCAGTAGGAACCAGCAATAAAAATGGGGCTTGTGAGGGGGAAAGACCGTTTGATTAATAGATAATTGATGGTGCGTGTGGGCAGAGGCAAGGGTACCAGGGTAAACTGAAGCGAAGACTTAATGTACATGGCAATGCCACCACCTCTTTTGTTGCAAGGCAGGTCATGAAGAATAAGAGTGAAGCCAGGAATAGCGAATTCTGCATCCTGTTTGTAAGGTTTCAGCCTAGTCTCAGAGATAATTAGTATGTCAGGACATAAGGAGAGAACTATCAGTTGAAGCAGGGTTATTTTATTTAGAAGAGTGCAGATATTTAGGTGCACAAGTTTTAGGCCTCGTGGAAGTTGGAGAGGGGTGCAGGGATTGGCTCGGGGGTGAGGTTTGGGCCAGGGTTGGGTTCAACGTATCCAGATAGAAGGAGCAAAAGAGTAATTTAGGATTTGGGTTATGGGCATGACCCATAGCTTGTGATGGGAGTATGGAGGCTGGAAGAAAGGTGCTGAGGTGAAATGAGTGTTGAATTTTAGGGCTTTTAGCCCTGCATGGAAGGTAGGTGGTAGGACAGAAGGACCTACCATCAGAATAAGTAGGTGAACAGCAGGGAGCAGATCAGTGGTTAATTTTGGGGAGGGGGGGTGTTGGAGCAGCTATGGTGTTAAATTCTTGTTGGCAAGACTGCTGCTCCAGGTAGTAGGAGGGTTGTAGGGACACCATAGGAGCTAGCAGAAAAACTACAGTTAGAGATAGAGGCAGCATTGTGGGTCACTAGGTAGTATGGTAAGGGAATTTTGGTTGGTAGCGGTCACTAGAGGAGAGTGCAGACAATCTGCAAATGGAAAAGTTGGCTGATTGGTTTTTTGGAACATGTGATCATAGCTATATAAGTACTAGCATACTAAAAAAATGCCACTAGAGTAGGTCTCATGGTCTATCGAGTCTGCTCGGGCCTCAGCACCCTGATTGGGTTCCGTAGCCATCTTCCAGATTCCTTTCATGCTTACCTCCTCCTCCGATCCTGCCCCCGGGCAAGCCATCCTCTGCTTCACCCCTCACCTATACCTGTCCCATCCTCTCTTGAACCCCTCCACTGCAGCTACCTGTATCTGCTCCCTGGGCAACTCATTCCATGGTTCCACCACTCTCTCAGTGAAGTACCTCCTCCTCCTTTCCCCCTAAGCCTTCCACCCTCAATCTTCCAACTGTGCCTTCTAGTATCTCCACCCTTCTTCAAGCCGAAGGATCCTATCTTGGTTTACCTTATTTACTCCCTTGAGGTACTTCAAGACCTCAATCATATCCCCCCCATCCCTCCTCTCCTCCACCAAGAACAGGTTAAGCTCCTCATATGTCATATCTCCCAGTCCCGGATCATTCTGGTTGCCCTTCTCTGAACCCTCTTTATGAACTGGATGTCCCTTCTTAGGTTCAGCCACCAGAACTGCACACAGTACTCAAGGTGTGGTTTAACCAGGCCATTGTACAGTGGCAAAATCACCTCCCTGTTCCTCGAGGCAGCCCAGCATCCTATCTTCCCTGATCTAGGCCCTCCTGCACTGCTCTGAATTATTCATGTTGATATCCACCTGGACTCCCAGGTCTTTTTCCCCTGCTGAAGCCTGCAGCACATACCCCACCCCCCTGGGGTGTACACATATTCAGGGTTCCCTCACTCTAGGTGTAGCACTTTGCACTTGGAGGAGTTAAATTTCAATCTTCAGGTGCATGACCACCTTTCCAGAGTATTCAGATCCCCTTGCAGGGTCACTCTCCCCCTCCACCAATGCCCCCAGCTTAGAGTCATCTGCAAAGAGACTAATTTCGCACCCAATATCTTCCCTGATATTGGAGATGTAGGCATTAAACAGGAGCGGCCCCAGATCTGATCCCTGTGAGACCCTACTACTGACCTCCCTAGGAGATGAGACCTCCCCCCCCACTACCCACTGGGTGTGCTCAGAAAGCCAATTTCCAATCCACCTAACCATCTGTGGTCCTATCCCCATCCTCCTCCTCAGCTTCTCCAGTAGGCCCATGTGAGGAACCGAGTCAAATGACTTGCTGAAATCCAGGAACAGTACATCCACCGGTCTCCCCTGATTGAGTGCTGATGTCACCAACTCATAGAACTCTACAAGGCTAGCCTGACATGATCTACCTGGCACAATCCCATGATGCCGGTCATCCAGGTATCCCTTTTCTTCCAGGAAACTCCCCGGTCTCTCCTTAAGTATGCCCTCCATTAACTTTCCCACCACCAATGTCAGACTGATAGGTCTATAGTTCCCTGGCTCTTCCCTTGAACCCCCTTGATGGATGGGCACAACATGTGCCTGCCTCCAATCCCTGGGCACCCTCCCCGTCTGCAGCGACATGTTAAAAAGATCCGCCAGTGATGCAGCCAAAACATCAGTCAACTCCCACAGTACTCTGGGATGAATAGCATCAGGACCCAGAGATTTGTCCTGTTTTAGGGACTTGCAGGCTTCCCACACCCGGGTGATAGGGATATCAGCATAGTCCACCAAAGGTGCTAGTGGGGGCAATGGGGCAGCCAACATGAAGCGTCGGCGGGGATTTCCACCCTGCAACTCAAATTGTCCATGCACATTGTGCCAGTGATTCAGACACCATACTTGATTGTGTTCCAGACAGGGAATTCAGGCTTGCAGCTCGGGAGAGGGCCATAGCAGATCTGGCCCTCATGACCACTCAGGGAGCTGTGGGGAGGAAGCAAAGAATAAAGGAATTTTAAGCAGGTAAGAAGGAGGGAGGGGCAATGCAGAGAGAGGGGGCAGGGGAGCAGGAAGAGACACTGGTACCTTTGACCTGCCAGAGTTCATTGATATTATGAGGATTGTCCAGGGGATACACCCTACATGCTGTAGTTTAGATCCGGGCCCAACTTCCCTGATTTTGGGTTGTGGTGATATCATTGGCTCAGTCCTGACTCAGATTATCCAGTGCTCCTTGGAATCAGGTGAGTTTCCAAGCTCCCTGAAGGAGGCGGTGGTGACACCCCTTCTGAAGAAAACTTTGTTGGAACTGGATACTCTAGCCAACTACAGACCTATCTCGAACCTTCCTTGTATAGGAAAGGTAATTGAGAAAGTAGTGGCAATTCAATTGGAGAACCATTTGCCTAGCCATAGTATATACAAACCTCTCCCGTCTGGTTTTCATAAGAGGCATAGTACTGAGGCTGATCTGGTTCGGGTGCTCAATAATCTCCTGATGGAGAGAGATCAGAGAAACCATTCCATCCTGGTACTCCTTGATCTCTCCTCTGCTTTTGACACTGTAGACCATAGGGTACTGCTCGAGCACTTGAGGTCCTTCTGTGGCCTGACTAGTACAGTCCTCAGATGGTTTACATCTTTCCTAACTGGTAGAACTCAGAGAGGTGTCTCTGGGATTTTTTCTTCCAAGTCTTTCTATCTACCTTGTGGGGTCCCTCAGGACTCAGTGCTGTCCCCCATGTTGTGTGCAGTGTATATGCTACCCCTCGGAGACATTGTAAGATGGTATGGCCTGAGGTTTCACTGCTATGCTGATGAAACCTGCTCTACCTGTCTTTTGCCCCCAACCAGGTTAGTGCTCTCTCAGTATTTAATAGCTGCCTCACTGAAATCCAAGACTGGATGAATTCGAGCGGGTTAAAGTTGAACGTGGGTAAGAGGTTATGGTTGTGGACCCAGAGCACAGGATAGAGGGGTCAAGAACTGATTTGCCCTCCGGTTTATTCCTGGGGGGCACTCAGATCCTTACCTCAGAATGAGTGAGCGACCTGGGAGTGGTACTTGACGACGGGCTGACCCTTCGTTATCAGGTGTCAGTGGTCGTCAAGTTAGCCTTCAATTACCTTAGGAACATTGCCAGGATCAAACACCTCATTCTGTCCAGTGATCTGCCTGTATTGGTCCATGCCTTTGTGACCTCGTGCCTTGACTACTGCAACTCCTTTTACTTAGGGCTTCCTGGGATTGGTATCTGCCGCTTGCAGCTAGTGCAGAACACTGCTGCGTGATTATTGACTGGGGTATCTAGGAGATTGCATATTACCCCAGTGCTGTGCAAGCTGCACTGGCTGCCGATTCAGTGGTGGATCAACTTTAAGGTAGGTTTATTAACCTACAAAGCCCTACACGGACTTGGTCCTGACTACTTGAAAGAGCTTCTGATTCCTTACATCCCTGTGCAACAGTTTCACTCAGCTGAAAAAGGGTTGCTGGAGATTCCGAGGGTTCCTTTGAAATCTTTTGGGGCCCATGCTTTTATGTTTGTGGCCCCAACCCTCTGGAATTCTGTGCCTTGTCAGCTCCGGGAGTGCAGGACTGTGAGGAGCTTTAATAAGGCACTAAAAACATTTTTGTGGAGTAAGGCATTTCCTGATTCGTTATGTTTTTGATATTGTTGTTTTAATGAACTGTGTTTTAAATTTTGTAAAGTGCCTTGATAACTTGAAAGACACTTAATAAATAAAGCTATTATTATTATTAATAGACCTGGGCTGGCTATTACCCTCATAGCAAAATGAACTAACCTGGGTGGGCTTGTCCTGACATGAGAAATCACTTATAGTTCATTTGTCAGCTCTCCACTGTCAGGAAAATTGCTGAGGCTAGCAAATACAAGTTCTCGAAACAAAAATGGCTTATTTAAAATACTTTGCAGCTCAGAATACATAGGTTTTGCTGCTCAAAATACTTACGGTTCTGTAATCAGGACTTCTTTAAAATATAGGTTCCCTAAACATACAGAGCTATTTAAAATACAGTACACTGCAGCAGTGGAGCTTACTGCTTAAATCATATGCTATTATAATTCATAACATGCTCAGTGTAAAATACGGTATGAGATGTGTTTGTTTACACGGCTCAGTGCTCTCTGCACCACATACACCTGATAAAATAACAAACAATCAATCGGTTCAACAGGAATTAGGTGTGCTACAAGGAAACAGTTAAAATAACCACGGGATGAGAATATCAAATTAAGACACTCAGGGTGGTGGTGCAAAGCAGCCTATTCTGTCCGAAAATAGTGACAATAAAAATTATCTGTATTAGTCTGCCAATAGTAATTAAAGGCAGAGAACAGAGAGCAATTGGGGCAGTCCAACTTGATTTTGGCACCAAAACGTCCACCCTGCAATTCAAATTGTCCTTGTCCATTGCACCAGCAATTCAAACACTGTATCTGATTGTGTTCCAGGTGGGAAGTCGGGCTTGCAGCTCAGGGGAGGGCTGTAGCAGACCTGGCCCTCATGACTACTCGGGGAGCTGATTGTGTTCCAGGTGGGAAACTCAGGCTTGCAGCTCAGGGGAGGGCTGTAGCAGACCTGGCCCTCATGACCACTTGGGGAGCTGCTTTTGTTCTAGGCAGGGAAGTTGAGATTGCAGCTCGGGGGAGGGCCATAGCAGTCCTGGCCCTCATGACCACTCTGGGAGCTGGTTGTGTTCCCGGTGGGGAAGTCGGGCTTGCAGCTCAGGGAAGGGCCATAGCAGACCTGGCCCTCATGACCACTCAGGGAACTGATTGTGTTCCAGGTGGAGAAGTCAGGCTGCAACTTGGGGGGAGGGCTGTGGCAGACCTGGCCATTACCCCCACCTGATGTACCCTGTACAAAAAATGTTCAAATCTCAGCTGAAACATAAGTCCATGCAAAAGCAGTGCCATTCCATGCCACAGGTGAGAAAACACATTTTGGCCAGCATTTGAAAAATGACAGCTGTGGCATACATTTGGTGGGGTAATAAAAAGTGTATGTTGAAAATTTGGTGTCAAAATATTTTACATTTACAAAGTTACGAGCATCCATGTTGAGATTGCAACGAATGATCATAACTCAGCCATTGTTTGGCATTTTGATCCCAAATTTTCAACATGGCCTTTTGGGGACCCCACCTCATGGAAAATATGATTGTCATTACACAAATCCTGCCCAAAAGGTGAATTCTACAAGTGACTGCGAAATCACCATTCAGGCAGGAGTTTCGTCATGACAGTCATATTGTTCATGAGGTGGGGTCCCCAAAAGTTCATGTTGAAAATTTGAAATCAAAACATCAAAAAAGTGCCAAATTATTCATAAAAGTTGAAACCCCTATTGAAATACATTGAAGCACATTTACCTTAGTTTCTCATATTGCAGTCGCCGGTTCCAACAGCAAGATGTGTCTTTGATCAGGAGATCTGATCTTGAACCTAGGACCTCTTCAAGTGAGTGACGGTATGTGGGGGATGTCAAGAGGGTGTGGGCAGATGGGTGCACAGTGGGAAGTTAGGTGGAGGATGCAAGTGTGATCGGCGATGGACTTTTTTTTTACAGCTGAAAAAATTTTAAAAAGACATTGAGGGACAGTTTTCTTACTTTCAGCATACAGTCAACATGGGAGGGTGGGGGGATGCCACTAACCACCAACAAAACAAACAAATGTGCATTGAGGATCAGGAAGGGAGGGCCACTAGACAACTAGGAAATGTTATTAATTAATAACTATAAACAGTAAGCATATCAGGGATTGGTGAGGGAGGGCCATAAGACCACCAGAAAAATATAACATTGTGGATGGGGGGTTACATATAGCAATGGGGGAGGGCATCAAGGATCAGTGAGGAAGGGCCACTAGACCACCAAGTAATGATATTCATGAAAATTAGTAGTATACTGTGTCATAACCTGCAGGTGGCACTGTGCAGCCACAAACTGAGGCAGAAGATTGATCTTTCATGAAAAAGCCAAAGCCTATTTTGCAATTTGTGCAAAAATGGTGGTTGTTTCACAAAAGCAAGTGCCACAGTTTGTGGCAATGCAAAGGCTCTGATAAACACATTTCTGGGCATTATTTTAAAAAAATGACCCCAGAATCCAATTCCTCAAGCCCAGAATAGACAAGCGTAACTCTTGGTGTTTACCAAAACTCAATGTTTTTTTAAATATTTCAGTCTTTTTGCCTCGCTAACTGGAAACAAGATGACTGCAACACAAAAGAGCATTTTTTATTTGTGAAAGAGAATCACACTTTTGCAATCAAGAAATACACTTTTGCATGGGACATCTAACTTTTCCCATAGGAAATAATGGGAGACTTTGAAATTTATGAACTTTTGAACAGATTAATATTTTTTCGCCAAACCTTCAAAAGGCACATTTACGATCCAAGCCTGATATACCTTAAAAATGTCAGACCAAACCCCAAAGCCATTTTTGAGAAATGGCATGACAAAGAATTTACACAAAAATGGTAATTTTCACATTTATTGACACTCTGCATCTCCGCACCCACACATCCAACCAGGACCAAACGTCCAACATCAAGAGATCTTTTATCTCCAACAGGGCACGGAAAATTTCACATGAATCGGTCAAAGAGTAGCAAAGTTATTAAAGTGCAAAATTTCAGGTTTAACATAGAAGTGACCATTGAACCGTAACTATAGGGGAACTATCACACACCTATAATAAATTATTTGCAAAAAAACTACATTAATGTAGACATTAGGGTTGTAGAATGCAAAGCACACAAAGAAGGGAAATGAAAAACATTAGGGATTTGGGTCTCTGGGGTACTGGCAAATAAGTGTTGGGGTCTTACTTGGGGTTGTAAACCCCAATGCCCAGCCCTCTCTCCCCAGCCCATAGCCTCCTGTTGAAAGCGCAAAATACAGCTCCAAGCTCATGCCTCATAGTGATACAGTATGGCCAACATAATCTGTCAGAGCTTTCTTCATGCAGGGCCCTACAGGCCTTGTGTGAAGACATCACATTTGACATCATCTGATCAAGGAAGGGGGTGGACATTCGAGTTGCCATCCCCAAGTAAGACTCCACCACTGATTTACTAATACTCTGGAGACCGAAATCGCTAATGTTTTTTATTTCCCTTCTTTGTGCGCTTTGCATTCTACAACCCTAATGTGTGCATTAGTGTCATTGTTTGCAAAGAATTTCCCTTCTTTTTCTGATAGTAGAATTATATCCCCATTTGCGCAGGTCCTCTGACACCTGCACAAAATGAGATAAATACAATATTGGAGACAGTTCTTTACCCAGTGCATGGGCCCAGCAGGCCCCAGAACACATGTCGATACCTTGTGGGTGAGGTTCCCTGACCCACCACAGGGTGTGACATCTGCACCAAAACACTGCTCCATCCCTACCCAGGCCAGGCTGGTGTTGCATGCTGCAGCACCTTCCCTATCAGCCTTGTACCATTAAAACTGGCTTACTGAGTTCACACCAGAACTCAGCTCACTGGCATGGTAAGGCATCTTGTTCCCCAGTGGTGCAATGAACATCCCTGCAAACAATGTTACTTAATAAATTCTTTGTTTTTTAATATTTTGACCCAAACTTTTAACATTGTCTTCTTATGATGCCATCTCACGAACCCTGTAGGTGAAAATGTTCTTATCTGTGCCGAAATGCCATTCCATGCCACAGGTGTGAAAACACATTTTAGATAGGATGCGAAAAATGAAAGTTGCACTGTTCATGAGGTGGTGTGAAAAAATGGCTAAGTTGAAAATTTTGAGTCAAAATTTTGAAAATGACCCAAAGTTATGCATGTTTGTATAAACATTTCAGCTAATGTTCATAACTCTGCCATTTTTAGGAAAGTTTCACCAAATTTTCAACAGGTCCTTTTTGGGACCCCACCTCATGAACACTGGTGGTGAAATTTAATTATTCAATCTCAAAAGGTGATTTTGTGCAGTGACCTTGAAATCACCTTCCAGGCCAATTAATGAAATGACACTGCCAGTGTACATGAGGTGGGGTCCCAAAAAGGCCATGCTGAAAATCTGGTGAAAAAAAGTCCTAAAAATGGCAAAGCTGTGAACATAAGTTCAAAACGTCATTGAAATACATTATACAGTTCATACCTTTGTTCCTCAGTTCACAATTCAGCTTTGAAGAGTGCAGACGTGTCTTGGTCCACAGAAGATGACAGCATATAACCTTCAGTGGTAAGTACAGGGTAAGTGGGGTGTGGGGTGATGGGTGCCCTGTGGGATGGTCGGGATGGGGGAGGGGGACGGCGGCAATGACAAGGGACCAGTTTCTTTTCTTCAGGTTTAAAACCAAAAAAATTAGACATAGGGAACTTTTTTTTTCAGCATACCAGGAAATTAAATAAATTATTTCAGGACACTGAGGGTGGCTCCCCAGCGTCCCACACTGCTGGAGGGGGGGGCTTGTAAATACTGACACAGGAATTGGTCCAAGAAAGAAAGAAAGACTGGGGATTTTATATATATATATATACACACATAAATATATACATATATACAATATATATATATATATATATATATATATATATATATATATATATATATATACAGTATATATATACATACAGTATACACACACACACACATATATACAGTATATACACACACACACACACATATATATTCTTTGCAAAAAACTACATTAATGCAGACATTAGGGTTCTAAAAATGCAAAGTATGCAAAGATGAGAAATGAAAACAATATTAGGGATTTGGTGTCTCCAGAGTATTGGTGAATCAGTGGTGGGATCATACATAAGCAATGAGACACGACAGGGTGTGTGTTGAACAGATATTACCACACGCCCAGGGGCGTAGTAAGGCATGAGGCCCTGCTGAGTGCCTTCAGCCCCTGGAAGTGCGGTAATATCTGTTCAACACACACCCTGGAGTGTTTTATTGCGCTTATAAAATGGTAAACTTTTTTAAAAAAAATTTTTGCCCCCAGAAAATAGCACATCTGTAAGCAGCAAAAGGCATTTTTTATCAGAACTTCTGGTAAAATAGTCCTTCCGCCAGCAAGAAAATTACATCATGGTTTTGGCAGGCTGCTAGGCTGGAACCCCCCCCAGCATGTGCACACACACTCACACTCACACTCTCCAGTTTCCAAGGACCAACACGGCTAAAACGTCCTTTCCTCCGAGAGGGGCGGCGGTTACAGTTCCCTCCAGACACACCCACGGACCCCACAAGAAGAATACTGCTCTTTTCTTCCCTCTTCCGATCCAGTGGCTCACTGACTTGTAAAACTTTAAACCCGCTGCACAGGGTTCGCCTGTCGCGCTGGTCCCGGGTTGTGACAACTGAGACTGGAGCAAACAATACAACCACCTCTGTCCTTCCATCTCCCCACCGTGCAGTGGCTAGGGACAGCAGCGATCTTGCTCTTCAGAGTTTCAAACGCCCCGCTGCACCCCCCCCCCACTGCACATGCTTAACTATTTGCTTGTATAGCTCTCGCTAAGCGTGAAAACAAGATGGCTAACTTTACATTTATCAATGTTCCATTTTTTTGTCAACATTCCATTTAGGGGCATTGATTTGTTTGCCTGTCCTTTTTTTTTTTCTATGTGTAATACATATATTTATTTATTATTTATTCATTTAGCTTTTGTTAACCAGGTAAGTACACTAGACAAGACAGGAAATTACATACTTACACACTTGGGACAACATGGTACATAATTAGGAAAAGATTACACGTCATGAGACAACAAGGTACAAGTTAGAAAAAAACAAACACATGTCAAGTGCAAACATCATAATGTAGAATACACAAAGTACAAGGCATATGAGGCACATTTAGTTAGAATAGGTACAGCAGAGTAAGCGGTGTGTGCCAGTTTTGGAGCAGTACAAGGTAAGGATTGGTAGCAGCAAGTACAAAACTGTCATCTTAAGGGCCAGCTGTTATGCATGAGTGCCAAGTGCTAACATATGTCACGGGGTTTTTTGGCACCCGCAGGCTGATCCGAGTTTGAGATGGTTCCATAGGGAGGAATGCAAGCTGCCCTGAGAGGGGGCAACATGGACCTGGGCTGGGAAGGTGTTCCAAAGTTTGGGGGCACATGCTGCAAAATCCCTTTCACCCATTTAAGTCCAAGTCACAGGTACCTTGAGTGTGGCAGATCCCTGAGACCTAAGGTGATAGAACGAGGGAACAGTTTGGGCCAGCAAACTTGCCACCCCTGGAGGGGTGCCTGTGTTGAGGACCTTTCCTGTGAAGCAAACAAGGACAAAGTCAATGTGCTTTGAGGGCGAGAGCCAGTTTAACTTATTGTAGAGATCACAGTGGTGAGTGAGCTGGGGGGCTGCTAGGGTGAAGCGGCAGACATTGTTGTATGCCATTGACCACCTAGAGAGATGGGCCTTAGTGGTGCTGGCAAACAACAGGAGCCCATAACATAGTGAGGGGAGAAGCATACCTCTAGCAAGAGCAATACGCGCAGCCGGCATGAGGTTATTTTTTGCTCTGTATGCCAGACCCAGTTTACAGTTGGCAGTTTTGCATGTCTTCTGGATATGGTGGCCAAGGTCAAGCTGTGGGTCCAATGTTACACCAAGGTATTTGAAATTGTCCGTGATTGGGATCGGGACGTCTCCCTTACCGGAAACACAGAACGGCACTGGGGAGGCCTTAATCTTAGCCTGGGACACAAAGAGCTTGGCCTGGGGTTTTTTTAGATTAAGAACTAGCTTATGGCTCAGGATCCATGTCTGAATGTTTCTTAGGTCATCACTCAGGTGGTTGTTAATGACCCCCACCTCTGGGGAGTGAGACAGGATGACCAGATCATCTGCATAGAGGATTGGTTTACAGTGAGCAGCGGTTGCGGGGAGATTATTAACGAAAATGGAGAACAGCATTGGTCCAAGGACGGAGCCTTGGGGAACCCCCATTGTTACTGGGATGGGACCTGAGAGCTCTTTGTCATATTTAACCCACTGCATTCTACCATGTAGGTAGTTGGAGAACCAACTGAGAGTGGCAGTGGATAGTCCAATTGATCTAAGCTGTGTTGATAGCATGGCATGGTCGACTAGGTCAAACGCCTTCGAGAGGTCTATAAAGATGGCCCCTGAGAGTTTGCCTTGGTCCATGGCCTCCCTAATCCACAATGAAACAGTAACTAGGGCTGAAGAGGTACCATGCCCCTTCCTGAATCCATGCAGTACAGGAGACATTATGTCATATGCCTGTAAGTACTCTGAGAGTTGCCCTGCCACAACTTTCTCCAGAAGTTTGCTAACTGCAGATAGGATGGATATGGGGCGATAGTTCTCTATCAGTTTAGGGTTCCCCTGTTTAAGGATTGGGACTACCCTGGCAACCTTCCATATGTCTGGGATAACTCCACTTGACAGGGACAGATTGAAGATGTGTGCCACCAGAGGGGCAAGCCAGGGGGCACCGAGACTGAGGAGCTTTGGTTCCAAGCCATCTTGGCCAGCACTTGAGAAGGATGAGAGTCCAGCTAGCAGTTTCTGTACCTCTTGAGCCACCACTGCCCTGAACAGAAAGGGCGGGTGGGGTGATGATGGTGCTTTGGGCTGGTTGCCGCTGACACCACTACCATTGGGGAATGTCGAGGTATACTCGGACAGATCAGAAAAATAATGATTGAAGAAGTTGTCAATGGTTTCCGAGTTGTTGCAGCTGGAACCTTCAATTATCATATCAGTGGACTCAGCGCTCTGTGTACCACTCACAACATGTTTAATATTCCTCCAGAACCTCCTTGGATCCCTAGCCGAGTTCAGTAACGCAGATTTGCAGAACTCACTCTTGGCTATCCTTATGTTCTTTTTGTACTCATTTCTGAGCTTCCTGTATCTCTGAAAGATAGCCTGGTCAGCCGTGGCCTTAAACTTGGTCCAGCACTTATCTCTGGTGTTGAGGATATGGCACCAATTTTCTAGCCAATCAATATTCTTCTTTTGCTATGCCCATTTTATAATTGGTGTTGTCAATCCTAATGCCCATGCCCCCAGCCCATAGCTGCTTGTCCAAAACACAAGATACAGCTCCAAACTAGTGCCTCATAGTGATACAGAATGGCCAACATAATCTGTCAGAGCTTTCTTCACGCAGGGCCCCATGGGCCCTGTGTGAAGACATCACATTTGACCTCATCTGATACAGGGTAGGAGTGAGCACTAGGGTTGACAACCCCAAGTAAGACCTCACAACTGATTTGCCAATACTCCAGAGACCCAAATCCTTAATGTTTTTTTTCATTTCCCATCTTTGTACGCTTGACATTTTTAGAACTGTAATGTCTGCATTAAAGTAGTTTTTTGCAAATAATCTCTGTTCTTTTTGTGATAGTTGAACTGTATACTTATTTGCACAAGTCCCTTTGGGACCTGCACAAAATGAGATAAATACAGCATTGGAGGCAGTCCTGATGCAGTGCATGGGCCCAGCAGACCCCAACACACATGCTGATACCTTGTGGATGAGTTTCCCTGACCCACCACAGGGTGTGGTGCCTACAC
Organism: Neoceratodus forsteri; assembly: GCA_016271365.2. NCBI lineage: Eukaryota > Metazoa > Chordata > Ceratodontiformes > Ceratodontidae > Neoceratodus > Neoceratodus forsteri. Next base: position 1,454,506,590 of record CM057450.1, on the reverse strand, counting down.
CAAAACAGTGCTACCTCCCTACCTAGGCTGTGACTAGTGCTGCATGCTGCACCACCTGCCTCATCAGCCTTATCCCAGTAAAGTGGTTCACTGAGTTCACACCGTAACTCAGCTCACTGACATGGTAAGACAGCGTGTTCCCCAGGGGTGCAACGTACATCCCTGCAAACAATGTTGCTTAATAAATTCTTTGTTTTTTAATATTTTCACCTCAGACTTTCAACATGGTCTTCTTATGACCCCACCTCATAAATCCATAGGTGAAAATTTTCAAATCCATGTTGAAACGCTATTCCATGCCACAAGTGCAAAAACACGTTTTGGACAGGATGTCAAAAATGACAACTGTACTGTTCATGAGGTGGTGTGAAAAAATGGGTATGTTGAAATCTGGAGTAAAAATACTGTAAATTACCAAAGTTATGCACCTGCATAGAAAATTCCCAATGCACACCCGTAACTCAGACATTTTTAGGAATTTTACATACTAACATACTACATACTAAGATGCCAGCAGAGTAGGCCTAAAGGTCTATCGAGTCTGCTCGAGAATCAGCACCCAGTCAGGACATCACTGCTGCCCCCACCTCCTCTGCAAATCCCCCCAATCCCATCCCCCATCAGAGTTTCATCTCCAGTTCTGGCATTCCTCACCTTCACCCTCCCCTTATATGAGTTCCAGCTCCACTTGAATCCCTTCACCCGCCACCAGTTCTGCAGGCAGTGCATTCCATGGATCCATCACCCTCTCTGTAAAATAACATCTCCTAGTCTCTCCCCAAGCCTCCTGCCATATTTTCAACATGAGCTTTTTGGGACCCCGCCTTATGAACACTGGAACTGTCATTTAGTTAATTGGTCCCAACAGGTGATTTCATGCAGTGACCACAAAATCACCTTCTTGGCCTGATTAATGAAACAACAGTGACAGTGGTTCATGAGATAGAGTCCCAAAAAACCCATGTTCAAAATTTGGTGAACAAATACCAAAAAATGGCAAAGATATCAACATAAGTTGAAAACGCTATTGAAATACGTTGTACAGCACTTATCTTGATTCTTCAGTTTGGGGTTTGGCTTTGAAGAGTGCAGACATGTCCCGGTCCACAGAAGATGGCATTGACTGACCTCCTGAGGTAACATAGAAACATAGAAACATAGACTTTGATGGCAGATAAGGACCACTTGGCCCACCCAGTCTGCCCATTTCCCTACCTACTGGATAAGCTGCAGATTCTAGTTACAGTAACCAACAACCTACTTCCTGCAACCCCCCACTATAATTGCCTTATGTCTGTCCCATGCATGTTTGAATTCCCTCACTGTTTTAGACCCAATGACTTCCTCAGGAAGGCGGTTCCATGTATCCACCACTCTCTCCGTGAAAAGAAATTTCCTCACATTACCCCTGAGCCGTCCCCTCCTCTATCTTTAAATTGTGCCCCCTTGTTTTTACATATCTCTTTTTCTGAAAGATGCTACCCTCCTGGACTTTGTTGATTCCCTTGAGGTACTTGAAAGTTTCTATCATGTCCCCCCTGTCCCTCCTTTCATCAAGAGTATACATATTAAGCTCTCTCAGCCTCTTTTCATATGGTTTCTGCTGCAGACCCTGCACCATTTTAGTTGCCCTCCTCTGGACTGCTTCCATCCTGTCTATGTCCTTGCGCAGATGAGGTCTCCAAAACTGCACACAGTACTCCAGGGGGGGTCTCACCAACTGTCTGTATAGAGGGATAACCACTTCCATTTTTCTACTTGTGATGCCTTCCTGTGCATCCCAGTATCCCCCTAGCTCTCCTTACTGACTTTTCACATTGCTTACCCACCTTTAGGTCATCTGATATGACTACCCCCAGGTCTCTTTCCATTTTTGTTGTTGTTAGTACCTCCCCTGCTATTGTGTACTCTTCTCCTGGGTTTTTGTTTCTGAGGTGCATTACTTTCCATTTCTTTGCATTGAATCTAAGTTGCCATGTGTCTGACCATTCCTCCAACCTTGCCAAGTCCCTTCTCATCTTTTCTACCCCCTCTTGTGTATCAGCTCTGTCACAGATCTTTGTGTCATCTGCAAAGAGGCATACCTTTCCCTCCAGACCCTCTGCAATGTCACCTATAAAGATGTTAAAGAGGACTGGAGCGAGTACTGAGCCCTGAGGTACTCCACTAGTAACCCCCCTTTCTTCAGAATGTGTTCCATTCACTATTACCTTCTGTGTCCTGTTGTGCAGCCAGTTTGCTACCCAGGCTACCACCCTGGGACCCACTCCCAGGCTGGCTAACTTGAATATTAATCTTTTGTGTGGGACTGTGTCAAATGCCTTGCCAAAGTCTAGGTAGGCTATATCCACAGCCCCTCCCTGGTCTATTACTTTGGTCACCCAGTCAAAGAAATCAATTAGATTCATCTGACATGACCTTCCTGCTGTAAATCCATGCTACTTTGGGTCCTGTGCCCCGCTGGCCTCTAGGTACTCAACAATTCTTTCTTTCGGAAGTGATTCCATCAATTTCCCTACAACTGAGGTCAAACTTACAGGTCTGTAGTTTCCTGCTTCTGCCTTGCTCCCACTTTTGTGAAGGGGAATCACATCTGCCCTCCTCCAGTCCTCAGGTACCACCCCATCCTGCCATGATTTGTTAAAAATTGTGGTCAGTGGTGTCACTAGGTCCTCCTTTAGTTCTTTTAGGATTCTGGGGTGAATCCTGTCAGGCCCCATTGCTTTGTCCACCTTGAGTTTTAGGAGTTCTTTCAGGACTCTTTCTTCTGTGACTGGACTGGTGCCAACCCCCCTACCCAGAGTGCTTCTATTGTCTGGTTTAGGTAACTCCTCCTCATCTTCTTTTGTAAATACTGAGCAAAAGTATTCATTCAATATCTCTGCCTTTTCACTGTCTCCCTCTGCCCACCTCCCCTCTCCTTTATTAATCTTCACTATCCCTCCCTTAACCTTTCTATGCTCCCTAATGTATTATAAAAGGTTTTATCCCCCTTCTTAACTTAGTTGGCTATTTTTTCCTCAGTTTGGGCTTTTGCTATTCTGACTGCCTTCCCCACTTCTTTCTGCTTTAATTAATACAGCTCCCTGTCATGCTCCTTCTGTGATTCCTTATACTTTTTGAATGCAGACTTTTTCTCCTTAACCTTCTCTGACACCTCTTTTGAGAACCATAGTGTTTTTTTATTCCACTTTGTTTTCTTTATTTGTTTCACACAAAGGCTTGTTACCTCCATGATGGCAGTTTTGATTTTTCTCCATTGCTCTTCCACCCCTCCTTTCTGGCCATTTGCTAATGCATTTCTCAGGTATTCACCCATTATGCCAAAGTCAGCCCTTCTAAAGTCCAGTATCCTTGTTTTTGTATGGCTTATCTCCATGGTTGTGCTCATTGTGAAGCACACTGTGCAGTGGTTGCTTGTTCCCAGATGTCTATTGACTTCTAAATTTGTGATCCTCTCCCCATTTGAGAGTACCAGGTCTAGTATTGCTCCCTCCCAAGTGGGTTCCAACACTTGCTGTCTAAGGCCTGCCCCCTGCAGGGCATCTAGAATGACCCTGCTCTTGGATGTGGCTGTAGTACATGTCATCCAGTTAACATCTGTCATATTCAGGTTCCCCATCAACATTATCTCCCCCTTTTCAGACATTTTGAGGATGTCCTCTATCATTTTCTTGTCCATTTCCTCCCCTTGAGATGGGGGTCTGTATACAACCCCTGTGCGGATTGTGATGCCATTCCCGGTCTCCAAGGTGACCCAGAGTGCCTCTTGTCCTTCCCCTTTACTTTTTAGTTCTATAGCTTTGATCCCTTCCCTTATGTATAGAGCTACTCCACCTCCTCTTTTACCTTCCCTGACCCTTCTGTAGATTTTGTACCCTGGTATGTTGACATCCCAATCATGGTTCTCTGTGTACCATGTTTCTGTGACTGCCACAATATCCAATTGTTCATCTTCCATCAGGGCTACTAGCTCAGGAAGCTTGTTTCCCAGACTATGGGCATTGGTACTCATTGCCCTCCATTAATTGTTGGCTTTATCCTTTTCTCCCCCATTCCTGCTCTTATTGCCCTTGTCTATTTTTCCATTTACCCCTCTCCTGCCCTGTGTTGAGCTCTGTACCTCAGTGTTTACCTTACTACCTGCCATGTTTTGTGGGGGGAGGCTTGAAATGTCCTGCCTTTTATCAGCACCTCCCCCCTTGGCTAGTTTAAAAGCTTGCCAAGGAAGCAATTAAACCTGTCATCTAGGAGCTCGGTTCCCTTCGTGGACAGGTGCAGACCATCATGCCAGTATAGACCTTTATCTCTCCAGGTGGACCCCCAGTCCCCAATGAAGCCAAAGCCCTGTGCTCTGCACCAGTTTTGCAACCATTCATTAAACTGCATGGCGTGCAGTACCCTAGCCTCACTCCTGCCATGGACTGGCAGCACCTCTGAGAAGGTTACCATGCTTGCTACCCATCTGAGACCCCTCCCCAACTCCACCAATTCATTCTGCACTGCACTGATCCTATGCCTAGCTAGGTCATTTTTCCCAAGGTGGACAATGATATCTAGTTCCCTCTCCTGTGATGCTGCTTCTGCAATCCTGAGGATTCACTTCCTGTCCCTCCAAGCCATGGCACCAGGCAGGCACCTTACTTCCTTCTCCTCTCCCTTCCCCAGTTTAACCCCCCTAACAATTGAGTCCCCTATCAGAAGCTGTTTCCTTCCCCTGTGCTGTCCCTTGCCACCCTTTTGTGGGTCTCCCTTGTGGATGTCCTCAGCATTCTTCTGAGTCTCCACTGAGGGTGCCATCATACAGGAACCTTGCTCTGCCAGAATGGCATATGATTTGTGTAGAAGTACAACTAAGGGGCTTTGCCTCTGGTCCACCACCCGCATCCTCCCAGAACTCACTGTGGTCCAACTGCTTTTCATACTTGCCAACCTCTGAGGCAGTGGTTGTGGCAGTGGTGTTCTTTGGGTGGGGGAGGCCTCCTTAGTCCTTGCTAGTTCAGCATGGAGGTGGGCATCCTCCTCCCTCAGAGCTGACAGTTGCCTGAAAATAGGACAGCAACGCAGTTTCCAGAATGTCCCCTAGAAAACTGCTGCCCCACAGACAGTGCAATGCACCACTCCCCACATGTCCCTCTCCCTTATAATATACAATATATAATATATATATATATATATATATATATATATATATATATATATATATATATATATATATATATATATATATATATATATATATTTTTATTATTATTATTTGTGGTGTGTACCTGCCCTTTATGCACTGTGCTGGGTTTTTAAGAATATGACAGTTCTGCCCCAAGACCTGTTGGGAAGTGATGTCAGAACTTTGGCTATAAAGGAAATGACACACCTGGGGGTTGGGGGTGGGGAAGGGTGGATGGGTAGTCCACAGACACTGGTGACTGTTAGAAACAATCAAATACAGAACTGCTCCACCACCCTGGTGGGTACTGCCCTTTATAGTAATTCAACTAACACCACAATTTTGTAGACCACTGCTCCTACACAAACCACTCTACTGAGTCCAGGGATAAAAATGAACTCACTCCTCAGCCAGCAGGACACTTTTAAAATGTTGCAAAAATATCCTTCCAAACCCTAGGTCTTAACTAGGTCTCAACCCCAGCAATCAAGCAAATTCAGTTGTATCTCACTCCCTCTGGTTACAACCAAATTACTACACTTTTAATGGAATCCTGCAATTCTCTGCTTAATGCCAATAAGGAAAAAAAAGGAAACTTTTTGTAGAAAGCGTAGCTCCCTTTCTTAACAAGTCCCCAACAATATTATGCCTTACCAGGTTTCCAGGTCCTAAATGGAGTTATAGTTTGTTCTTTGCAGTGTAGCAAGGTTCTCAGCTTCCAACAGACAAATCAAAGTAGGTATGGGGTAAGAGGGTGTGGGGCGTTGGGTGCTCAGTGGGAGGGTTGGGTTGGGGGTAGGTTGAAGGTGGCAATGATGTGGGACTGTGTTCATTTTTCCAGGTTAAAAAAATACTTCATGGGGCATTTTTTTCTTTTCAGGTTAAACATTAAATAAACATAAATATTTCAGGACACTGGGGGTGGGCTCCCCAGTGCCCCAGGGGTAAATAAGTCCCAAAGCACCAGCCGTGTCTTGTATATAGAATGGTCTTTCCAGTGAGACCTAAAAAATAGTTGTCAAAGACAAAAAAATTGTCTCATCACCCTGCAGCATCTTCTTAGACCTCTTAATCGCAAAGTCTTGTTGGCACAGGCTTCAGGATCACTGAACCATCCAAAGCTGATAACCTTTAGAACTAGTGTTGTATCCAATTTTCAGCAGGTGAAATATGCTTAAGTCACTGGCAGGTTTGTGATCAGGGTAAGCACCTCCCAGGTTCGAGTACCAATGCCATAAAGTCTGTAATGGCCTAGAAAGGCAGTGGTCAATAAGGTCTGGTTACTCTCGGGATGTGAACCTTTTCGGAGAACAAAGAAGAAATTTTATCTAGTTGTCTCTGTAAATCTATTATAGAACAAAGAAAGAGAGGGCTAGCATCTACAGCTAATAAAATGAGTTATGAGTGCTCAAACTAATAAGGTTAGAAAGCCAAAAATTGTACTATTGCAACTATTTCAGCAAAAGAAAATTCTATTGTTTGGCCAAATGTAATGATTTAAAAGTGCTAACATACAACAGTGATTGTGTGCAAAATGATTATTTGCTGACCAGGGATACGGTTTTAGTGTAGCATTAAAATAACTAAATGTCAACCAGGGAAGTGTTGGAGACTATTCCAAGAAAGCAATAGCTGAAGAAGAAGAATCAGCATTTATATAGTGCTTTTCATACATCCAAAGTGCTTTACAAGCAATGCTAGACTGGCAGTGATGTGACTGAATGCGTGGTGGTGGCCATATCACACATCATCACCCACACACAGCCTGGATAATTGCATGAACCATTTTTTTTTTTATGGGAAGGGGAATGTTGGCCAGGACACTGGGAATGTTCCCTACTCTTTGCGAAGAGTGCCCTGGGTTCTTTTACATCCACCTGGACACCCACCAGGACAAACAGAAGAGACCTCGGTTTAACATCTCATCCGAAGGACAGCACCCCCCAATACTGCACTCAGATGCCAGCAATTTTTAGGTGTAAGTCCAATCCCACTGTGGGACGAGAACCCACAACCTTCTGGTCCAGAGGCGGATGTGCTACCAACTGAGCCACGCTGACACCAGCTGAAAATAGAGAAGATATTTACTTACAGTAAGAGGATCTTGGAGTGCATAGTGGTGGGACTCAAGTTAGCCATCAATCAAAGGGAACAAGCACTGTGTGAGTGTATATTGGCAAAATCTGTGAAATTCTTATTGACACCGTGAATAAACACCAGGCAAGTTCACAGTTCCCAGCAGTATCGTGCAGCAAGTGGACTAAGGTTGCAAATCCCAAAGGAGTGTCAAAAAATGGTGCTTTCCCCAGTGTCCCACACTACTGGGTGGGTTTAAATGCTGACATGAGGATTGGGCCCCCAATGTCAACAGTGCCATAAATCGGTGAGTTGCAAAGAGGGGAAGCATCTGAGGGTAGCATCTTTCAAAAAAAGAGGTGTGCAAGAACAAGAGGGCACAAATTTGAAGATGGGGGGGCGGCTCCGAGGTAATTTAAGGAAGTATTTTTTCACGGAGAGGGTTGTGGATGCATGGAATGGCCTTCCGGAGGAGGTTGTGGAGTCAAAATCAGTGGTGGAATTCAAGCATGCATGGGATAGTCATAAGGCAATTCTGGGGGTGGGGGTAGGAAGAAGTAGGCTGCTGGTTAACTAGGATCTGCAGCTTATCCAGTAGGTAGGGAAATGGGCAGACTGGGTGGGCCAAGCGGTCCTTATCTGCCGTCAAATTCTATGTTTCTATGACACCAGGAGTGGGCATCTTGGTGTCAGATAACAGTACAAAATGATAATAAATAAATAAATATACTGCCACCAGGGATTGGGGCCCTCAGTGTGCAGATAAGAGTTTAATTTAGCCACAGTCAGGCTGGCGGGGTAACAATGACATTAGCCCAGTCCCTGACCTACTGTAAGAACCATGACAACAGCAGCCTGTACTATATGGCACAGCTGTCATTTATTAAAGACAGCTATGTCATTTAGTACTTGCACTATACGACACAGCTGTTGTTTATTAAAGACAGCTGTGTCGTATCTGTCTCAACCTCCGTAGGTAAGTATAGGGTAAGCGTGGATGGGTGGTGGGTGTTCAGTGAGAGGGTCGGGTTGGAGGTAGGGAGACAGTGGCAGACGATGAGGGACTGTTTTTTTTTTCAGTTAAAAAAAGACATTGCAGGATTGTTTTTTTTTTTTGTAAGGGAACTTCACTATTTCGGGACACTGGGAGTGGGTTCCCCAGTGTCACACACTGCTGGAGAGGATATAAATGCCAACATGGGGATTGGACCCCCCCCCCCATGTCAGCAGTGTTAATTAATCAAGGCACTGCACAGGGGGGAAGCATCCTAGTGACAGCTAAGAAATTAATCATGAATTATAAAGAATAAATAAATAAATGCACTGCCACTGGGGATTGGGGCCCCCAGTGTGCAGATACAGTTTAAGGTCACAGAACAGTCAGGAAGGTGGGGCTAAAACGACAGTAGCCCCGTCCCTGACCAACAAGTGATGAAAGCAGCAGGGGTTGCACTAAACGACACAGCTGTTGTTTAATAAAGACAGCTGTTTCACATAGTGCAAACTGCTGCTTTGGCAAAAATTCAGTTATAAAAAAAGATTGATTATTTTTTTTAACTTAGCATGCCCAGAAAATAAACATTTTTAGTTAATATTTTAAAAACCACTTAACAGTGGAACCTAAAAACCACAAAAGCACACACCTTGGACCAACCTTTATCAAACCTGAAAGTTTCAGGTTTCAAAGCCTCCCATATTTTAGTTATCAGGTGGGAAAAAAGTCTGGGCTGGCACGGCTCGGTGGGGGTGTGGGGGGCCACTAGACTACAGGAAATATCAAACGCTTATCTTTTTCATAAAGACGGAGGGGTCGCTAGACTACCAGGGTTATGAATAATAATACTAATTAAATATAGATCAGGAGGGGGGGCACTAGACTACCAGGGATAAAACAACAAATATAAATAAATACACATTGGGGGGCACTAGACTACCAGGGATAAAACTACAAACAAAAATAAATACACATTGAGGGGGCCACTAGACTACCAGGGATACCGAGATCTTTATCTATATTATTATGATCAGGGGGAAGGGGGCCGCTAGACTACCAGGGATAATGAAAAGTTATGTCTTTTTATTCACATAGGGCAGAACAAAGCCCCCTGAGCAAAACCCACCCTCATATTACTTTCTAGGGCACCCCTGGGCTACAGAAATCAATATAAAAATCTGGCCATCTCGTCCCTCGCACGTGATGTGCGGTCGCGATCAAAGAATCTCACGAGCAAAGATTTTGCAGGCTTGCAATCAAAGATCATTAGCGAGCCACGAATGAAGATTTCAAAAGCTCAAAACTCTATTTTTTGACCAATTTAGATAAAACCAAAGCCATGGCTCGATAGATTGGGGTCCCCTGAGTAAAACCCATCCAAGTTCTACTTCAGAAGTGACCCCTGAGCCCGAGATATTTCTGTTTTTCTGATTGGAAAACTGAAAACAAGAGGGTGGACCTCACAATCAAAGAATTTTAAAAATCCTCGGGCACAAAGATTCTTGAACCATGAGGCTGCAAAATCTTTGATCGCCAGGTGGAACCAGATGGCCAGAACCCCATTCTTTGTTCGCAAAACATACATATAAATTTTCCCATTGACTTATAATGGGAACTTAAAAGTGGCATAACCTTTGAATGCCTTAATATTTTTTCACCAAATGAAAAGCGGCATGTTAGGCCACCAAAGCTCTTTCAAATGAGCCATCTTGCAGAGCAGCACACCACACAATGGCCGTGCAGGGCCACATCCAAAATCGCAAAAGCTGCCTCCAAAAATGGATAATTTTGCATTTTTCAGTGCTTTCATACGCAAAGACCGTACGTCTGACCAAAACGCAATTTGGCAGATCAAGAGATCTACCATGCCCCACCACATGTACCAAATGTCAGGCAAATCTGTTGAATGGGTCCAAAGTTATTAATGCCCAAACTTTTGACTTTAGTATATAACTGACCACTGAACCCCAACTATAGTGTCGCAACCGCACCACTGTAATAGATAGATAGATAGATAGATAGATAGATAGATAGATAGATAGATAGATAGATAGATAGATGAAGTATGTGGTTGGGCCCTTCTCCCCTTTATAAAAACCATCATATATTTCCCATATATGCTGGTAATTAACTGGCATTATGTAATTACAACACTCTATTGTATTAAAATTAACACTCTTTTACTATTACAAGTGTGGACAAAAAATATACATGTTATTACAGAACTATTAACATGTGTAAACAACCACCTGAATAACATATGTAACAACAACTTACTAACCACACACATTACAGCCCTAACAGCCTCTCCAACTACAGTCCCTGCAAAAAACAGCTCCCACAAAATCAATACGAACTACTTTTGTTCCTTCCTCCTTACCACTTGCCAAACTAACAACCATGCAAAGAAATCAAAGTTAAACTTTAAAACAAAAGCCTCCTGAAACACTTCCCAAACATTTCACATGCTGTGCTCCATTTTCCTAACTGTATAAAACAGGCCTACTGAAACACTCACTGATCATTTCACATGCTGTGCTCCATTTTCCTAACTGTGTTAAACAGGCCTACAGAAACACTCCCTAAACATTCCACCTGCTTCCATCCATGGTGCAGTCTTCAAACACACTAAAGGAAAAATTGATTGAACCAGTCATCCTTATACACAAAGCCGCTACATTATGGAAACCTTAAAGAGACAAAACTATGCAGAACTTCAAATGCCTTACAATATGGAACAATACTATGAACAAACATGAGGGAACACTACAGAACTACAAAAATACCCTAACTTAAGCAAATACAAGCTATGCAAAAGAAAAAAACACTGTATCTTAAAGCAAAACTGACCAACCTAATGTAATATATAAAATAAAAGATTGCAAAGTTCTATGTGGGGAACTTATACTATCTCAGGGGTGAACAAGCTCATAAAGGCCATTTACCCTTCAGGCTTGTGGCTTTATGGCTTGTTCAACACCTCAATGGTATTATTTCTTCATATACAACACTTTGACATTATTTAATCTCTCTCTCTCTCTCTCTCTCTCTCTCTCGCTCTCTGTATGTGTGTGTGCATATATATATATATGTGCATATATCTATGTTTTGGTTTTTGCAAAAAATGTAGTTAATGCACTAGTTAGGGATGAACTGACAAAAGTAGGTAAATGTGGTGTTAGAGTTTCCAACTCTAACACCCCACCCCCACCCCGCAGGCAGACACTTCTCAATATCATGACAGACAAAACTTTTCTTCATTTTCTTCATTTGACTCTTCTTGACTCACGGTTTAAGTTGTAACAGTTGCCACCTTCAGATCTTGGTAACTCTTATCTTGAATACAAAAACCTGCTGATTTCAGCAATTGCACAGGAAAAGGACAGGACTGTATTTGACAATAAAAGTCAATCATGTGTTGTGGATTCTGTATCTGATGATGCAACATCTATTGGTGGGGACAGCAATAATTTCAAATTAGTGTTACAATGTACTCGGTAGTCTTGCACCAAGTCCTCTTTCACAGCCCTTGAAAAAGACTTGTCATTTTGAAAAGCTAACAGATGACTCTCACACTTTTTGGTTAAAACTCAAGGAAACTGATAATTCAGAGCTGCCTGCATCACATGCAACTTGTGGCTCCATCCAATGCAGCTGTGGCAAGAGCAAATATACAAGGTTTGCCACTTGCAGCAGACCCTCATGACTAGCCACAACATGCAGCCCTGCACCAAGAATGGGGGCACAGTGCAAGACCATGGCACAGGGTAGAACACATCTCTGGACAGTGGGCAGGGAACAGCTGAGGTGGCCCAAGGAGCAGAACACCCAGAACCTGGGCATGGTCAGGCTACTGTAACCCCTGTCACATCCCACATAGTCCAGAACCCACCACCCCCATTCAGGATCCCTGGAGGAACATACAGGACAACACAGGTCATACCCCTGGTGATCTAGTGGCCCCCCACCTCCCACCCTGTTGGGAACTGCCCACCCACCCATGCTACCTCCCTCCCTCCTCCCCTGTTTCCACCCTGATGCTGCAACCAGCACTGCCTCCACTCACCACCTTGGCTGGCTGTAGAATGTGCTAACAGGGAGTGTGTACTGTATATAGTACAGGCTCCTAGACAGCACATTCTGTGGCCGGCCAAGGTGGTGAGTGGAGAGTAGTGCCCATCACAGCATTGGGGGTGAAAGCAGAGGAGGAGGCAGGGTAGGTGGGTAGTTTCTAACAGGGTGGGGATGGTGGAGGCCACTAGACCACTAGACCACTAGGTAACATTACCATTCATGTTGCATGACATTGGGGATGGGGTGCTATTGAACTGGGGCATTTTTCCCCTATAGGAAGACGAGAACAGGGATCTGTGGGGGGGCAACAACACAGCACCAGTTAATATCTGAGTCTGGGGGGGGCACTAGACTACCAGGGCATCTTCTATGGGCTGGGAGCACATTTCTTTTGACATGTACAACACTGCAATGGTACCCCACAGGGTGCCACAGCACTGTGGCTTCAACTGATGGCCCCACTCTCTTCACATGCCCATAGTGTGCCTATCCTGCCCCCTGGTCTAGGCAACCCACAGGTACAATCCACTTAGACCAACTTCTGACTGGTCTAAGTGGTGGCCATTCCTACATCCGTGGCATGGCTTTGTAAATCCCAATAAAGGGGATGTTGCAGCCCCGCCATGGTGCAAGCCCCTTTGTGATCTGCCACACCTGGTTGTTTGCTGCAACCTGTCACACAGGGGGCTTTGCTGCAGCTGCATCCAAACTGGACACAGGTTGCCTTCAAAATCATGTTTGACGCAAGTTGGGACACAAGTCACCACTTGCATCAGACTCTTTGAACCCAAACCCCTTGCGTCATTCTAAGCTGTTTGAAAATTGGGCCCCTAGATGTGTCTGTCATGGAGCCACCTTCTTTGTCTTTGATATTGTGGATGCCTATTTACGAGAACCACTCATTATTTATTTATTTAAAATTGGTAACCAGGAAAGGCACTCTGAGCCGAGGCTCATTTCCAGGTGTGACCCGGGGACAGGGTAAACAAAGGAAGTGAACAAAGTAACAGATATCAGTATTATTATAGATCAATAATTAATATTACTAATGACCCTTTTGAGTACTGGCTGGAGAAGAAAAACACCTGGCCTGCACTACCTGCCTTTGCTATTAAACTTCTTTGTTGCCCTCCCACTAGTGTTTACTGTGAGTGTATATCTAGCATAGCTGAAAATGTTGACTCAGATGGCTGCACCAGGCTTACTCCTGAAATTGTACAGTGCCTTGCCTTCCTAAAAGTCAGTCTCAACAAATTCTCTTACCAGTTCAGTGAAGAGATGCAAGAACATAAAAGTGATGATGATGAACAGCTGCAATAGGTGTCTCCTAATAGGGGTGCTCCCTTGGTGGTGCTTGAAGATGATGGTGAAGATATCATTTAATTTAATTATTTACTTCTTTGAATTCGGAGGACAGAGGTCAGCAACCATTAATGAAAGATCAAGTAAAAAAATGCCATTTTTGTGCAGTCATGGCTTATATGTATTGCTGTATGTGCTTTTCAGTTTGGGAAACCAGGTGGAGTGTACCGTATGATCTCTGCCAGCTTAACAATGGGGGGGCAGCAACAGGGCTGGGGATTGGCACGAGGGCTTCATGGCAGGAGTAGGTGACGGTTGGGGCCAAACAGTTCTACAAAAAATACTGCAATGCTGGGGGAGGGCACACAATGCTGGGGTGGGGGGGCAAGATCAACCAGATTAAAAAAAGTAACATAAAAAAACAAGTGATAAAAAATAATTGTCCGATCAGGCAGGAGTGTGTGGGATGGTTTGGGGCCTATGATGCTTGCTATAACACCAAGTAGTCTAGCAAAATAATTACAAATAAAACAATAACATCTCAAGTCAAAAGGGTGGGGAGGGATGGCTGGGGCCCCATGACATGCTGCTGTCTCCCACCAAAAAGCATGTCAGACTCACTGTAGGTCTGAACTCTGCACTCTGCTGTTGTCTTTCTGTTGTTGAATTTGTTGGTCTCTCTCTCTCTATTTCTCTCTCTTTCCAACATTTGACATGCTGTCTCCTTTCACTGCAGAACTCCAAATGACCTGCATGCATTAGGCTGGATTCACAAATGTTTTGGAAACTATGTCCCACACTACAACTCCAGTTGTGGACTGAGATTTCCACAGCTGTGGAGATTGTTATTCATATCCGCAACACCTGTGGAAGATGTTATGGCTGGTCCCACCGGACATAACATTTTTCTGAAGCTGCAGGGATTTCCATGGCAACACCACCCGCAACCTGTCGTAAATTGTGGAGCCTGTTGTAAACTGATTCCGCTTTTGAGAATACCATAGCTGTAGGAGAAATTGCAGTTCTGCAAGTGGCAAACTGGTTGTGCTGAGTTTTTCTCACAGCTGTGGGATTTTCAAGAGTTTTGCAACTCCAGCCCACTGTTTTCCATGAATGTCATATGGTGGCTGACACACAGGATTGGCAATAACAAAAGTTAATTTATTTTACTGCTATTGGCTGCTTGCTGACCTTCAAAAATGACACAAAAATACAGATGCAACATTTAAAAAAAAAGATTATATTTTATTTTTTTTAACAAGTGGGATCTAAAAGAATAATACAGATGCATTTCTCATATGCAGATAGATTAAAATAGGTCTACAGTTCATCAGAGTAAATAAGAACTTTTTCAGAAAAAATCAGAACCAGGTCACAGCCAACTCACCTATCACAAGTCATGATTTTTATGTCACTCAGAAATGACTGGACTGTGTCTCCACCAACCTCAGAACCTCAGGGTCTCAATGCTTATGCCCCCTCCCCCAAGGTAATCACAAACTTTTGGACCTAAGCTCTTGGCTTATACCACTCTTATTTTTTTCATTCACAAAGACCACTTGGTGGCCAAACTCCCCATGCCCAAGTAGGGTGCATTGCATATAAATAAAAATTGTCTCCCATAATTCACTAGGAGTGAATTGTCTCTAAAATGACCCTAGCCACCACTGACAATGGGACATTGTAGATGGTCAGCAACCACCTCCCAACTGTTTGGGCTTGATACCATGTACAATGCCTTCTGCAGGTTTGCCCTAAACTGCCACACAATAACACATCACTGTGAGCTATATAGCAAATTAGCTGGATCCTCCCTTCATGCCTGGCCCCTTTCCCATGGGGTTTAATTTCTGTTCAAGTATTGCAAGACTATGCTCCACAGTAATTTGGCTATGCTGCTATCCCTAACACAAGTTGCTGTCTGAATACACACTCAGAGTACCAGGGCTATATTGTTTCCAGATGCCTAGATGCACCAGTTCCTCAGGTCAGTCAGCTTTCCCATAATGTCCTCATCTATGGAAGTCTGGCTGAGCTCAGGAAGATGATATCCACTTACATTTCCAAAGGACTGCTATGCTCCCATGCTATGCACAAGTAAACCTACTAGATGATATTTTCCCCACTTTCTATCCTGCTCCCCTATCTTAAGTGACCACAGTTATCTAACACTATTCTACCTTTGAAGCCTATACTCCCTGTGTGTGACAAGAATCTGTACTTGGCACAATCTTTTGACTGTAAAGTATGATGTATTATTTATATAGATTTTAATGCTATAGGTCTTGCTATCTATCTCACTATACTAACGCACTGTCCATGTAAATATAAACTTTGCAGCAACTGGCCCAGTGGTGTAGAGGGCTGAAGTGCTGCAGAGTACCTTACCTCTCACACACCAGCAGCCAGAGTTCAGGAATGAGTTGAGTCACCAGGGGTTGGGCAGGGGGAGGGACAGGAGATGGGTGAGTGGCTGTCTGGCAGCTGTTCTCTTCCAGATCAGGAAGGCAAGCTGTCCTGGCTTCTGGCCTCCACCAGGTGGAGGTCCCCTTGTAGTGCCAATGCATGGGATGCTGGCATTATGCTGGGTGGGTGGATCAGGGCTGGCATTTCCAACACAAATGTGTGGCTCCAGGTGCCAGAGTGACCATGTTTGCCACAGCCTTGGGGGGAAAAAAACAAAGTGTAAAGTGGACAGTGGGACAGGGCATCAATGAAGCCCTGCCCATGATGTCAGGACCTGCCCTACCATAACATCAGCAGGAGAAAGGAGGATGGAGGTAGGTGACCAGTCAGTGACTCACAGGGACAGGATTGATAGCCCACCCAGTCCCAACCAAGGAGGATAAACATTTGTATAAAAAAATAAACTTCATAATGTTGTATATATAGTACAAATTGTTCCCACTGTATAGTCCCTTCCCCCAGAACCCACCTGGAACTGAGTCACTTGTGGCTCAATGTGTATACCTGGCCAAAAAGTGTTAATTAATAACTAAATAAATACATAAATAAAAACATTGTTCAGTTCATGATCATGAAGCAGGCACCAGGATGTCATCAGACTTGGAAAAAAAAACTTAACTTTGCATCTTTACTGGGCTTGATTGCATAGTCCTGCTTAAGGTACACAATACTGTTTAAGTATTTTCTTGTATCACTTACTTTAGGATTCCACAATATAAGGCTTAGAATAACACTTTGCATGCCCTAAGGCATTGAGTTTTTAATGTTGCCAGATTCCACTAAGGATTTGAAACACAAATTGAAGTGATGAAGAAATAATGTAACCAGAGAAATGCCCCTCCTCCTTTCCTGGAAGTCAACCTTTTATGTATAGGACTGTGCAAAAATGAAACTTCCAGAGGTGAAATTTTGGTAAAAGTCAGAATTTCCCTTTCGTGAAATTTTGGAATGCACTTTGGCCACTTTCGTGGAAATTCCGACTTAGAACAGGGGAATGACTGTATGATTTACAGATTAATATATTAAACTGCGGAAATAAGGTTAATTTTACATTGTGGGCACCCTGCGCCCATAATGTAAAATAAGAATACTATTATACTAGCTGAAAAAATAAGGAAATTAATTGCAAAAACTTTGTTAATGCACCATTAGGGTTAAAGCATAAAAAGTAGGGAAATGTGATCTTAGGGTTCCCAAGCATAAGACCTACCACTAACGACTCGGCCAGACACCCACCTGACCCTTGGCTTCAACCTAAGGCCCACCTCCACTCTGCATGCAAGAATAGGAGGTGTGCTTTGAGTTGTGAACCTTAAAGCTCACCCACTGTTTTATTTTGTACCAATGTCAGGTTATTAACTGTTGAAATGGGGTGAGCATTAGGGTTCACAACCCCAAGACACACCCCTCACATCTGTTCCTGCATGCAGGGTGGAGGTGAACCTTAGGGTTGGAAGCCAAGGGTAAGGGTGGGGTGTTCGAGTTGGAAGCTGAGGGTGGGGTCAGGGTCTTATGTCTGGGAACCCTAAGATTGCATTTCCCTACTTTTTACACTTCAACCGTAATGGTGCATTAACAAACTTTTTGCAATTAATTTCCTTGCTTTTTCAGGTAGTATAATAGTATTCTTATTTTACATTGTGGGCACAGGGTCCTTTGGATCCTGCACTCCCATCCCTCCATTGAGATAATACATCAGTATCCTTGAGACACTAGAACAGTATCCTTATTTTACAGTGGGACTACCATCTCTCCATTAAAACACTATAACATTATTCTTATGTTACGGTGGGGCCGCAGGGTCCTTTGGACCCTGTGCTCCCATCCCTCCATTGAGACAGTATAACAACATCCTTATGTTATGGTGGGAGCACAGGGCCATTTGGACCCCACACTCCTATTTGTGTAAATTACATAATCTGCGCAAGATACTGTTATATTGTGCGCAAATTATGTAATTTGCACAAAATATAACAATATCTTGCAAAAGTTATGTAACTCATGCAAACTATAAAACCAATTTACACAAAATTTGGCACATCCAGAGAAATAAATTCCACAGAACTGATCACTGTCAGTGGTCAGGTCTGCAAATTTCTTTTCACAGTTCTTTTTATTTATTTATTTATTAAATTCTCGGATTACAAATACCTTTGAGCAGAAACTGCTCGTTTACAAAGGTTCCACGTCAAAGGATGAGGGTCAACATATATACAGAGGTAGTAAAAGAATGCACAATAAACAACCAAAACAACTAAAAGAAAAAATAAAGATACTCAGTTATAACATACTTTGAGATAATATTCATATAACGAGCAGCTTGATTAGGCAGCTGACTGCGGTAACAATAAGAGATAGAGGGCACCATAGGCAGTTAGTATTGCAGGCATGCGATCAGGAGAGGAAGTTGGTAGGCTAATGGGCCACTGTCCGATGGTGGTGGAAAATATCTTGTACCAGTGGAGATGCGAAGCAGGAAAGGAGTCACAAGGAAGGCCTGGTGCCAGAGGGAATGAGACTGGGAAAGGGGGGGCTGTGAGACATGAGTCCAAAAAGAGCTGTTCTCCTGTTTAGTTAAAGTATTTAAGGATTCTGTTAACATTTAAACTGAAATGTGATTTACAGCCTTTTGGTGGGATTTCTAGTGGGCCAGACGCTAAGGCGCCGAACCCCAGCCTTTGTTGTGTAAATTAATTCACACTGCTTTGCAGAATCACTTGATTTCTGCTATTTCTTTAACTACTGTGTTTTCCTGTGTCTCCCTCCAGTCAAGCCTTCCCTGCCCTCAGCACCTAGTGAGTGCTGGGGCTACGCTCCGCCAGCGGGCGGTCAGCAACCCCAAGGCCAACCAAGGGGACCAAGAGGCCGGGAGAGACAGCCAGAAAGGTACGGGAAAGACGCAAAATTTTTGCCCACCTGCCCTCCCCCCCGTGTGTTACCTTTATAGGCATCTTCCCGCCGAATTTCTTACCTCCCGCCCCCAGCGATATTCTAACCAATAATCTGTCATTGGCCCCTGCGGTGCCACCTAGTCAGCAGTACTCCCCTGTTCTCATTGTAGATATCCACGAATACTGCATTCAAAATGGGGAGACTCCTCTTAATATTTCTTTCTCTTTCTTTCGTGATGTTCAATGAGGAAGAAGTCATCCTGATCCATACCACACTGAATAATGCAACCCACCAGCCTAGCCTCTCTGTTACACCTCCAGTGGCTGATGACCGGATCCTCATATATGCCCTACCGATGCCACATCATAATCAGTGGTGTAACCCCCAAAAAGGGACGCAACTTGTCATGTACTTATTTCTCTCGATGTTCCATTATTGGGTATACAATTCCCCCTTACACCTTCCCACCAAATTAGTACTCTGTGACACGATACGTAGTCACAGCCCTGGTGGATCACCTCAAAGCAGTGGCCACCGAGTAAGAAGAGAAGGCCCAAAGACAGTCCCCTCTTCCTGTCTCTCAAAGCCCTTATGAAACTCTTATTCTTTTTGCTGATCTGTATTGGTAATGTGGAAATCAATCCAGGCCCTCCAGAGGGCATCCCTTCCCCAGCAGACCTAGCCTCCATCAAAGGACTAAGTTTCCTACATATCAATGCATGCAGCCTCCTGAAAAAGCTTTCATTAATACATGCCTGGCTTGCCCATACTTTGCCAGACTTTCTTGTAGTTTCTGAGACATGGCTCAAACCTGCCACAACAGACAGGGAGGTAAATCTACCCAACTACCAAATATTCAGAGCAGATCGCCAGACAAGGGGTGGTGGAGTAGCTATTTATGTAAAGTCAAACATATCTGCATCTTGCCTTAGTGCAACATCATTGCCCAAAGAATTCAAATGCATATCCCTCAAAATAACTCTCTCCAATATGGCAGCTTTTCAGCTAGTTGGCTGCTACAGGCCCCCCTCTGCTGACCACAAGCTTTTATCCCACCTGGGGAACCTAATCATACCGGGCCCTGAAGAAATCATAATCCTAGGTGATCTAAACCTAAACTGGCTCTCCAAGACAACTGCACCTCTAGTATCATTCTGTGATACATATGGGCTTACACAACTGATAAATGAACCAACAAGAATCAATTTAAAGAATAGAAGTAATAGCACACTACTTGACATCATTCTGGTAAACAAACCCCACTGGAGTGCTTTTCAGTGACATAAGTGACCACTGCCTCATTGCAGGAATAAGATCATCCGACAAACCAGCTACCCCAGCAAAATTCCTTCTAAGAAGATCCAAGAAAAACCTTAATATTGAGGGACATCTCCACGACCTAAGTCACTCTACATGCTGGCAGGAGTTCTATCTTACACATTCTGTGGAAAAAGCACACCAGATGTTAAACAGCATAATCATAGGTGCTCTTAACACTCATGCACCAATCGCTAGTGTTAGAACAAAAAGCAAATCTTGCCCACTGGTTTTCAGCCAACCTTAAATCTGCACTGTTGGAAAGAGATAAGCTATGGAAACTGGCAAGGAAGACCAAGAACCCAAATGATTGGATGCTGTTCAGGAAGGCCAGAAATAGCTGCACCAAAAAAGTAAGGGATGCTAAGGCTGCTTTTTATTTGGCTGAACTTGACGCCTCTTACCACAATCCTGCTAGATTCTGGGGCACCATCAAGGGGATTCTAGGGCAGGACTCTAGCACCTCTCTGCCATCCCAAGTGCACCATAATAAGGGTGCTATCTCTGATAAATGGGAAGTACGGGATGCTTTCAATAATCATTTCACAACGGCTGGCCTTGCTTTTGACACCTCTCCAGCTAATCTACTGCAGGCACAACTAAACTCCCAGTATACTGAGGCTCAGAGGGCTGATTCTTCCTTCTCCTTCAAACCGGTATTACTGAAGCAAGTAGAGGACCTAATGCTGCAATTGGACACTAAAAAAAGCGCAGGTGCAGACTCTCTTGACCCCTATTTTCTAAAAATTGCAACTCATGTGCTTGCAGTTCCCTTAACACATCTTTTTAATCTGTCATTAACCTCTGGCTCTATTCCTTCGATGTGGAAAACAGCCCAAGTGTTTCCCTCCTAAAATCAGGGGACCCCATGGGCCTCAACAATTACAGGCCCATATCCATTCTTCCAGTGCTATCCAAGATGCTAGAGAAATTAGTGAGCATCCAATTAAGAGATTACCTTGAAGTTAATAACTTCAAATCCAGCTCAATCTGGATTTATGGCCAGGCACAGCACTATCTCTGCACTGGCCAAAGTCACAAATGACTAGCAAACTGAACTAGACAAAAAGAACAGTGTCTGTGCTGTATTCCTTGATCTAAGCAAAGCATTCGACACCGTGGACCATGAGCAGCTACTCTCTTCATTACACTCCATAGGCTTAGACCCACCCTCTCTTAAGTGATTCAGGTGTTACCTTGCTGATAGGTTGCAGCAGGTGAAAGCTGAAGGTGACCTATCCTCACTAAAACCACTTCTAAGAGGAGTTCTGCAAGGATCTATCCTGGGCCCTATCCTTTTTGCCATTTACATTAACAACATTGACTCAAATCTCACCAAAGCCAATGTTCACCTCTTTGCAGATGACACTGTTTTGTATGTCAGTAATCCATCGCCTGCAATGGCCTGTGAAATGTTACAAGCAGAATTCTCCCTTTTAACACCAACTACTTGAGAAAAGCTCCTCTTAAATGCAAAAAAAAAAGCTATGTCCTTCTCCACTAATACCTATATTAACACCTCCTCACTAAGCAATCTTCCCCAGTTATCCACCATCCTTGGAGAAAGCCTGGACTATGTAGATAAATTTAAATACTTAGGGGTATGGATTGACAGCAGGCTTGACTACACATATCATATTGAAGAACTTCTGAAAAAACTTCGCCAGAGGCTTGGCCTATTCTTCAGAATTAAACATTTTCTAACCAGAGACTCAAGGCTGAGACTAATCCAGGCCTCATTTCTTTCACTTATCGACTATGCAGACTTCCTTTATGGTCACTGTCCTATTTCCTATTTAAGCAAATTGGATACCTTGTATCACAGAGCACTAAGGTTTATTACAGATCTTCCATTCAACACTCATCATTGCTCTCTCCATGCTGCAGTTGGTTGGGCATCCCTACACCTCAGAAGGAACAGAAATGCTGCACTATGGATATACAAAGCTTTGTCTAATAAACTTCCAACCTATATTTTAGACTGCTTTACACTGGCCACAGCTAGGTCCTATGCCCTAAGAAGCAACAACTTCATCACGCTTAAGTTACCCAAAGCCTACACCCGGTATGGGAGGTCTGCAATCAGCTACTCTCTAGCAATGGCATGGAATTCTCTTCAGAAGACCCTAAAGTTGATCAACTTTATACCTCTAGCATCCTTTAAAAAGCTCTGCATAAGTCTCTTCCCAGAGAAATGCAACTGCTACCACAAGGCCTAGTCCAGTCACATTCACAACCCTCCCCTTTCAGTCAGCAATTATTATTGGCAACTCTCCCATAAATTATCCTTAGTTTTTCCTCCCATGCAGCCCCTTATTTGGTATCTCAGCCCCCTATCATACCTTTTTTCACAGTTTTGCTTCCCTTGACTAAGATCTCCACATCAACTCCTGGCACTTACCTCAACCCCAATTACTCCTCCATACCTCCTACTACTAGTAGCCAAAGCCCCTATCTGAATCTCCCACCAGCCCCTCCATGACATCCGTCAGAGGCTGTTTATCACCACTTTTTGCAGTCATTCAATCATTATATCTGTTTGTCGGCTTTAGTTTGCCCTGGAGCCTGTAATACTGGGTACCCTATGTTGCGTGCTTGCTTTGGCTCCTCTATTGGGACTTGTACATACTGGATTCTTCTAGGGTATTTTTATTGTATCCTACCTTGTCCTGTTAGGTGTTATCAACCTCTATCCTTGGATTGTATATTTGTTTATATTACTTTATCTGTTTAAATACAAGTGTTTTGTATATATCTGCTACTGTACCATCAATTTGATCCTTGACCTTATCAGGTACATCTTGTAAATAAGCTTTGCTCAATGATGTCCGCCTGAATAAATAAAGATTTTGATTGATTGATTGAGTGAGCTGGGAGGTGTTTAGAGAGATCTCTGTTCAAAGAAGCAGTCACATTGAGTGGTAGAGGTGAGGTAAAATTTAATACATTAATCTGCATTCATACCTTAATGGTGCATTAATGAACTTTTTCAAGGAATATATATATATATATATATATATATATATATATATATATATATATATTATACTGGCATGGTAGTGCCAGTATAGTTAGGGTTGCCCGGCCACATCTATGTTAAACCCCACATTTTGCACTTTAATAACTTTGCCACCATAAGATAGATTTGCCTTAAATTTTGCAAGTGCAGTCTGGTACCATAGATCTCTGGATCTGGAAAGTTGTGTTATGGTTGGATGAGCAGTTGCAGAGCTGCAGAGTGCCAAAAAACACACAAAAATGTGTTTTTTACACATTTCTTTGCTCGTGGCTGTAGCCCTCAAGATTTGTCTGTTTGGTCTGAAATCTTCAGGAAAGATGCAGTCTGGGTCACTGACATGCCTTTCCAAGATTTGGTGAAAAAAATATTAAACCGTTCAAAAGTTATTCAAAAAGACAAGTTTTCCATTATAGTCAATGCAAAAAAAAAAATATATGTGTCTCTTGACAGCTGCCTCCACTACATTTTACTGTCGCAAATGGCCCTTTTACTGTCATGAGGTGGCCATCTTGTTTTCAGTTAGCGAGAGAGAAAAATGCCTGGCATTTAAATTTGGGACCTCCTAGGTAAACACCGACAGTTGTGTTTACCTAGATGGGCCCTGAAGATCACAGCACTATCTTTTTTGGGGGACCCCCCCCCCCAGAAATGTCTTTTGGCTATTGGACCTCATGTAGTGTCACAAATTGTGACAGAATGGATGCAACACTTTCTACAAATCACGAAAGTGTCGTGTTCATTCTGTCACAAAAGTTTGCGAAACTGTCGCAATTTGCAACAGAACACACCCAAAAACAATTGTTTGCCACCCCACAGCATCAAAACGGTTGGGGCTTTGGGGCTGAAATTTACAGGGTGGCAAGCCCTGGTCCCTCAGATGTGCCTTTTGGTGGTTTGGTTCCAAAATATTCAATGGGCCAACAGTTACAGCACTCTGAAGTTGAGAAATTTCCCATAGTCTAACACTGCAGTGCCCGTAACAACTTTCGATGCCTGTAACTCAGAAACGGTGTGAAATATGGATTTTTTGTTCTCTGCAGCTTAGTCCACCAGTGGGCTAAGTTTGCATGGAGGTTTTGAAGTCATGAATACCACTGCAGTGGAATTTTTTTCATAGTTGCTACGGTTACTGAGATATTGCCAAATTAGTGTTACAAGGGTTCCTTTTCAGTACTATTCAGCTGCTGTATGGCTCCATACTTATGTGTAAGTGGGGGAGCAGGGCTAGAGGGCCCATGCTCCCACATACACATACCATTATGCAAAAATGGGCAGCAAGAGGGGAGTGCAGAGCCTGGAGGGCCTGTGCACCAACTACCACATACCAGTTACTAGTTAGATTATACTTTCTTAAAAAGAAGGGAAATTCATTGCAAAAAAACATTGTTAATGCAACAGTTAGAGTAAATAGCACAGCAACAAAATTTGGAAATGTGATGTTAGGGTTCCCCCCACCCCCACATTCCACACACCAACAGACGTCAGGGTGTGCCATGTGGTTGTCAGGCCTAATTCTCACCCCTTTCTCCTATACTGTAGCATATCAGGCTGTTTACACATGGAATGGGGTGAGAGCTAGGCCTGATAACCCCATGGCACACCCCAACATCTGTTGGTGTGTGGAGTGTGGGGGTGGGGTGTGTGGAGGGGAACCATTTCCAAACTTTTGTTGCTGTGCTATCAACCCTGACTAATGCATTAATGAAGTTTGTTGCAATGAATATATCTATATATATATACATCTATATGTATATATATCTATATAGGTACCAATATGCTACTCAAGAGACAAAGTGTGACAATCATGTTCCAAAATTTATTTGGGCCAATTGTCATAACCATATCATACTTACATTGGGTGCATATGGTAGTATTTCAGTTCCCAACATAAAGATAGTTTGTAGTTCAGAGGTGCTAAAAAATGGGATTAAAAGTTCCCACAAGGGCAACGTAATGTGAGTAACATCGTGTCCTTGACAGCAAATTTTTCATATTATCAAACATATATTTTTTGATATTACTATGTCTATGGTATCTATTTAGGTAGCATAATATCTAACTTTTCAGTTTTTTATCATAAGCTTAACTTGTTGGTAATTATGCCACAATATGTTTACTGATCACAGTATGCCCAAATCTGGACATGTTTAAGTTTGGCTACCACATTCATGTCATTGATTTTCTAGCCAATTGTTTTTTTGCACAACTATGTTACCCTCATAGGAAAAGGCAGAAATCACAGAATTTTCAGAAAGTGAATTATACTTTATTTACAAGGGTTTTTTCCACAGGATGTCACGTGAGCAACTCAGACTACACAGGATGTCACGCGAGTAACACAGACACAACACAAGAAGTCACATGAGTAACATGGACACCAGAACAGTAGTATCAGTATCATACCAAGTATCTCACTAAGTCATACCAAAAGTTATTGCTAATGTTCAACCAAAAAAATGATTGTCATACTATGGATATTTGGTATAACATTTTTTGAACATTTTGAAGATTGTACTGTAGTCACAACGTTATATTAACTTAAGATATTCACAAATGTTTTATGTTACAGAGTAGTATGGATTGAATCTCACCTGGTCTGTCTATTACATATACCAGCTGGTCCCAAGCCTACAATAAGAGAGAGGGAAACCAACTATATCTTTATGAGATGAATGGAGATGTTTGGGATTAATGCATGCCCTTGCTGCTTGTGATATTCAAGGCTGAAGGCAAAACACTGAAAGTGTATTAGTGACTTATAACATGGGGTAGATATAGGCAGGTGAGTGGTAAACAACCATCAGGTGACCATTGCTTACTCCACAATATATGACAGCTAGTGGTGAACCATCCTTCTGAGAGATCAGCCTGTGTTTCTGTTCTGATCTTGTTATAGTGCAAAACTGCAGTCTGTGGAGCAGCCATTACTATCCCTGCTTAGTGAGTGGGAGCCGAGGCCTGACATGTAGTGCCAGGCAGTGCAGCAACAGCAGCTGTAGTGTTCAAAGTTGTAGTCTTGCTTCTTACCCAATCTTGTTCCCAGAGTGAAGTGTATGTGGTCCCCATGGTCATTTTTCTGTTGCACAGCCAGATTGACAGGTAAATCCCATAGTTGTGGCATAAAGTCAGATGGAACAGTGTGAAGAGAGGGAGACCCCCCCAATGATGTTATGATCTGAAAGTGAGCTTTATGCTGGTGGACAGAGAAACAGAGTTCCAGAAAGACCTGCAAGTTCTGAGTCCCATTAGTTGCCATTTCTTAATTGGTAGAATACAGTCTGGTAGACTGTGTGACTGCACTGCTGGGGAAAATGTTTACTTGCTTGCCATACATTAATGTAACCACAGACAGAGAGACAGAGCAGCTAAGCCAGTGGAGGTATAGACACTGTGTCTGTACCATAAGAAGCAACTCCATATTTTGCACTTCAGAGCTACTGTGCTGTCTCAGAAAGCATATCATGCACAACAAATGTCAGAGAAAGCATAGCAACACTTTCCTTCTGACATCTGTATGTGCATGACAGCCATTTTGTTGGGGACTATTTTTTTAGGCAGCAGAATACAGTAATTTGCTTGTCTTTTATGGAAGGAGAAAAAACATGTATATTGCTTTCTCCTTGTTTTGTAGTGCACCCTCTGTTATAAGTGTAATAGCCCACTCCAGGGTGTGCGGTTATTGGGGATTAAGCAACACACTGGGTGTTGTGAGGACACTCAGCCAGCAGCCTCATGCTTCACAATGCACTCGGGGTATTGATTAATCCCTAATAACTGCACACCCTGTAGTGGGTTACTTCCTACTAATAGAACTATGCCCTTGAGTGGGTTGCTTCAATCTTAAAATGTATTTTAAGAAACGAAAATGAAATTAAAAACTGACTTCAGGGGCCAGATCTTCAAAAGCTTGCCCATGTGCAAAGCCTAGTATTTCTGCACAAACCCAGATTTGTGCAGATGTCCATATTCCAAAGCCCTGTTATGGGCAAACAAGGTTTGTGTCCAGGAGATTTTCTGAGGTTGGCACAATACAAATGGAAAGTCATGGACCTGAAATCTGGTGAAGTCCTGTAATCACAAAGTGCAAGGTAATTTTGCATGGTCCCCTTATATGGTGCAGAGATAAACAATTATCCCTGTTAGTAATGATGCCATCTCCCAGATTACAGCCACAAATGAAGACACAGCCCTTTCCTGTTGTCAAATAGACCCCTCCATAGTACCGTCACTCACTGTGTCCACAGCATGGTCCTGCAGGTGCATATGGCAACCAATGCATTTTGGGAGAGGGTGCACTTTTAGGTTTCTTCAGCTATTGTAGTTAATGTCAGTAACTGTTTGATATGCCGTGCTAGGCCCTCAGCCTATCATGAAGCACATGGCACACCAAATAATTACTGTGATTCACTGCAACAGCAAAGTAAGCCTAAAAGTGCACAAAAAAAATGGAATGAAAAAAAAAATACAGAACAAAGGGTAATACTTTAACAGTCACTGACAGCAATCATCCCAGTAAGGAAAAACAGTATTTTTCTTCACTTGTACTGCCATGGAAGCCATTTAAGGCATACCATGTAGCACATAGCCCAGTTATTGAGATACACTGCAACAGCAGCCAAATGAGCCTAAAACTGCACAAAAACAATGAACAGGGTTGATGTTTTTGGTGACTGCAACCTGGTTACCATCAATTACAGTCATTTTACATCCATTTTTGGTGTTTGTGCCCTTTTAGGCTCATTTTACTGTTGCAGTGAGACTCAGTAATTGTTTAACATGCCATGCTATACTCTTGGCCTAACATGCAGCACATGCCACACCTAATGATCACAAAACATATTACTGAAATGTAAATGGTTCTGTGCTGGCATTTGGGTGCTCAGTGTTGAGTCAGTGGGTGCAATATGTTTTTTAAAAAAGTTGCCATCTTATAGACTCCTGTGGATCTGAGAAATTTGTGGATTACCCAACGCTTCGTTTACTGCTGCTATTATTTGCTTTTCTGCTGCTAAATGGCTTCGATGCACTTGCACATAAAATAAATAAGTACTGTGAGTATGTTTGGAGTGCTGACCATTTTTCTGTTCTACAGAAGTGTTTTTACAAAAATAAATATGATATTAACCAGGATTTCTTTTTAAGTTTAGCAGATAAGCAGGTAGTTTAAAAGCAGTTCTGGTGTTCTGATGCCTCCCACACAATATAAGCCCCTAAAGAGATCAGGTCTACACAAACTGAGCACCTGCAGAGACCAGGTCCTATTCATTTACTCCCCAATACAACATGTATTTTATTTCTCATTACAGAACTCTCCAAACTGTAGATATGGTGTTCTGATGCCTAATACAAAATGAGCCCCAGCACTAACCAGGTCCAATTGATATACTCCCCAAAACTGCAGTTTTTTTGCCCAGTACAGAACAAACTATTTAGCAGCAGTAACATTAAATGTGCCCCTGATAGAGACTAGGATCACACAAATGCTCCCCCCCCCACAGGGACCAGGCCACACAGAATGATCCCCATGTAGAGACTTGGTCTGTAGAATATGTAAATATGTATAACCATTTAATCTAGGAAACCTGCAGTTGTTCAACTTTAAAATGCTTTATAATCAACTCTCTCTGCCCCACCCCACCCTTCATACCCTGAGCTCAGCATCTTGGGACCATGAGGCAAGGTCCGACTACATGTCTCTGTGTTTCCCAAAAAGCAAATGTGTACCTTTACAATCTGCAGACATCTGACACACCGGAGAACAAAAGAGCAGCTGAGATGCAGAGAGAATAGCCCACTGTAGTGCCCGTAACGTGCATAACTCCAAACTTCAGGAGGACAACATGTCTTGTCCAGAATGTAGGTGGCAGTACAAAGAATGCAGACCCACCAGGTCCACAGCTTTAAAGAGCCATGGGGTGATGACTGAAGGTGTCAGCATGCATTTCTGGTTCTGAACATTCTGGGCCAGTGGAGGAACCAATAGTAACGTGGGTAACAAAAGGACACAAAAATAATACGCCATGAAAAAAGGGAATTTTCTAAATAAATGAGTTACAACAAACTGCAAGGTTTTGGCAGCATGTCAGTAATAAAATAAGGTCACCAGACACATAATGTTTTGGACCACAGTTCATGTAAATTAAAGGCACAGTCTGCTTAGGATGAGGTACTAGATGGACACTACATGTAATGAACGTTACAGCTGTATAAAATGATTAAATAAAAGGCAAAACTTTATTCTGTACAGGGAGTTCTTGGGGGAGGCTTAAATGAAGTAATTAGATAACACATTAACAACAGTTGGGTTTCTAAGGCACAATAAAGGGCTGTATTTAAATACTTAAATTGGGAATGGAAGCAATGTCACAAAATGGAACCCTATTTGAAGGGGTAAATCGATGTTTGTGATAAAACTGAAAGAGCACAGTGGAACCAAACTGGGTCATGTTATGTTTAATATCTCTCCTAATGTGGGACTACAAATTAAGTGTGTCATGTGATCCTTTTAACAATTCAGCAAAAAGTTACAGGGTGTCAGTGTGTAGTAGGTATGAGTCTCTCGAATACTGTATTCATGCCTATATATATATATATATATATATATTCATTGCAAAAACTTTGTTAATGCATCAGTTAGGGTTGAGGCAACAAAAAGTAGGAGAATGAAGCATTAGAGCTGAGACCCTAACACCTTCCCCACCCAACCCTACCACCCCACCACCACCCTCCACAGACAGATAGACAGGCATTGGGTGTACCTTGGAGTCATCAGCCCTAACTCTCACCCCATTCCATGTGTAAGGAAACTGAAATGGTATAGTATAGGAGAATGGAGTGAGAGTTAGGCCCGATGACTCCAAGACAAAACCACTATTGATGTCAAAGGTCAAACTGCATCAGGTGAGAATAACAGGAACATTTCTGTGACATCTGTGGCATATTTAATTTATGTAATACTTGTCAGTTTCTTGCCATTTAAGTTATGTTTTATGGTAGTTTTTCTTTTAAATTCTAGTTTCCAATCATCAAGCAGCGTTTCGGGATGGCTGAGCAGTTTGATGCACGTGATGCTATTGCATGCGTTATGTATCATCGCCCAGAGTAGACAGGAGCCATTGAATTTGATTGGGAGAAACAGGTAGTCTCTGTAGCGTGAGTGGTATGGGCTGAAGAGAAGAGCAGGGAAGAAGTTGCTGTACATAGGTATAGAATCTGAGGGAGAGCTGGTTGGAGAGGTATTGAGAGACTCTTGGGATGGGGAGGGAGGTAAGAGGTTGTCATTGACAGTAGGTGAATTGTGCAAAAAAAAAATGCATATTAGTTCTTCATTTTATTTATTAGGCAGTTTGTGTGGAAGAGGATTTGGGGGGAAAGTGAAAGTTACTGTACAGCTCCGGCAAGGAAATGAAACTGCAGAGTGGGAGCTGGCATGAGTGAGCAGCTTAATTCTAATTGAGCTGCTCGTGCTTCTGGTTGCAACCAGTCAAAACCTACTGTGAGGATATTTGTGCTCCTGGGGACCTACAGTGAAGAACTGTTGGGATACTATCTATCAATCCATCTATCGCATAGGCCTAGTAAAGATATGCCTGATATTTTTTGTAAGTGGCCCCATGACCCCACATGTTGAACAGCCATGAGTGATGTGTGTGTGTATCCGCCATCTTGTGCATGTGCAGTAGGGTCCTGGACTAGCCCGCTGCATACTAATGTAATTCCTTTGCTTTCCTTCCCAGGCCCTGAAGCAGCCCTCTCCCCTCACAGCTCTGCCCAGCAGAGGAGCATGAACTTGGGGATTGCCACAGCCTTTAAGAGGTAAAGCCTCCTGCACTACAGCCTGCCTGTTGTGTAGTTCTTTCCACCCACCCACCAGCGGCACTTCATTTATTGCTGCTGGCAGGTCATGTGTCACATCACATGACCTACCCTTCATTTTACTAAGTGTCCACTTTCCCATTTGCAGCTTATACACTCTAAGGTTACCACCTACTCGGTTTTTGACCGAATGATTCGGTTTTCTAGGTCCAGATTCGGTCCTCCTGTTTTCACCATTGCAAATTCGGTTTTTATGGTGGGTCAAGTAGCACCTGTTAGATTCCCCACTAACTGTTTCATTTTCTTCACATCTGACTGTAAGCAAGTGTCTGACATTTTAGTGTGATTGCTTGCTTGCAGTGCATGCTAATCAGGAAGTGCCTTAAGAGCAGGGCACTTAAAGAGCCAAACGTGTCCCTGTCTGCTCAGTTGTCACCTCTAACTTCACACCAGCAAATAGGAAGATTATTCATGGGAAGGGTAAACAATACCACCTTAATTAACACCTTCAGTTTTCTGAAACCAGACAGGCACCACATTAGGGTAGCTCCCTGTCCCAGTATGGACTGTACAATGTGTTTCAGAAACTTTACCTGCTAATCCAGTTTTATTCAGAGGTAGTACTTTTTCAGTCATTTTGAATGCTCACATGCTTGTAAAACAGATTATGTTAAATCCTACACCATTTTACTTGCATGGTCAGATTACAAACAAATTCTGATGTGATGCAGACCTTTATTTGCATACCAGTCAGTCTGAGAAGTGTAAAGTAGGGCTATTAAGACCATTAGCAGCAAATCAAACTCATCCTTTCCAGGCTGCATTGTGAGTATGGTCTTTGACTGCTGTGATAAGGAATACTTTTATACCTTTAAATGTTCACCATTTTTTCTTTTAGGGTCTGTCCTATATTTTAATTTTTGTTACTCCTTTTGTTGTTAAATTAATAATCTAATATTTTATTTCATTTCTAGCAATACTATGCCTCTTTCTCCTCAGTAGTTATTGTTGTCAATTTTCATACTACCTGGATATTCCAGGAAGACCATTCCAGGCCTCTCAGATGAATAGCACAGAATAATGTGGCTAATGTCATGCTATGCTACAGAAATGAGAAAAGGGGGAGAGAGAGAGCAGTAGCTGAGGAGATGACAGGAACACAATCTAGATTTGATGGCACTGCAAATGTAGGCAATTTATCAAAAATTTTTCAAAACATTATTATTTTTTTTTTTTACCAGAAGAGAGACACTAAGCTAAAGCTTGTTTACAGGTGCAACCTGAGAGCACAAGGGAATTAAGTGATTTGTGTAGGGTCACAAAGTATGCAAGTTTGGGCTGTAGGATTCAAATTCTGGTTTCCAGAATTGTAGCTCAGAGCTTTAAACCACTGCGCTATACTGCCTCCATGTTACATATTGCATATCACGCTATCTGCTATGTGCGACTGACATGGAAAACAAAATAGGGTATTTAACAGCACAGAATAGCTCCTACCTCTTTTAAAAACTTCTCTGACATTACAAATAACTTTAGAGTAGGAGCAATGGGAGGGACAGTAGCACATCTTAAAATGGCAGATGATATTTGTAATTACATCTCGTCCACCATTACTGGTGCAGTTTATTTATTTATTGAAAGGGTTTTACCAGAAAAGGCCACCTGATCCAAATTAGCCAGTTGTCAGAGGTGTCCTTGTAGTCACTCGATTTGTCAGCTAAGCTGTGTACACAGGTTGGAAAGTCCCCTGAACCCCCCTCTCTATCCCCACCAAATGTTAACACACACAGAAATTTAAAATATTTAAATCTACATCAGATAAACCAAAAATAATAATCATGATGTAATTTAAAAAAGTTTTACACAATGTTATATCAGCAGCAATTCTGAATAAATCAAGTGAATCAGAGTCCAAGTGATGCCCTCATTAGTCATGGGGGGATGGTTTAGTGTTCAGTTTTCATCTCATCCAAAGGTGGCAACTCTAATACACTCCAACCACTAGGGATTGCTGCACTTTCCACTCTGGCACCTCTATCCACTCTTTATTCCTTCCTAGCAACAATTGCAATCCTTGTCCACTAGAGGTCTCTGCAGTTCCCCTCCTAATTCTTTCCGCTATCTTTTTTCCTCACTCCTTTTCTTCAGCCCACCACTAGGCCTTTGCAAGCCTCAAACCTTGCACCCCTTTCTCCATGGTCTGCAGCCCCACATCTACCTCTAATTTCAAGCTTTTAACCCTTCCTTCTTAGGAACAAACATTTCTGTCCTCAAACCCAGTACCCGTGCTATCAGAGTCAGCAGCTCTACCTCTTACCCATTGTATCTGGCTATTTTATTCTTACTTTCTAAGACTTTCATAGTCTCTGACCCCCCCCCCAGTCTGCCAAAATATTTCACCATCTCTCTCTTGCTGCCACTGCAAGCATTGAACCCTCCACCACTCAGCTATCACATCAGACTATTGTTTGTAATAGGTTTTAAGACTCTAAAAGCCTCTAACCCTCATAGTCTGCTAAAATATTTTTCTGAGTACTACTGCAGGCTTTTAACCCTGCTCCCTGTTGCTGTAGCTACTGTCCTGAGACCTTTTCTGTCACCCTAGGTAAACCTTGAACCTGGTGCCCTGTGCACTTGAGGCAGGGGCTCTACCACTGTACCAAGGTGGCGACTACACTTATGGGTAGACCTTTCACCCTCTTCTACCCATCTCATTACTGCTATCTGCAAACCCATCCTGTTGTTCCCCATACCCCTCTTCTCACCTCTCCCATCCAAATCCAGCCCCTACCATCTTCCCCTCTATCATCTAAGTTTCCCCATTTTCTTCACTTCAGCTCTCACACCCTTACCAATCATGCATGCACACCTCCTGCCTACCTGCCTCTCTCTCCTCCTCCTCCTCCTATTGCCTTCTGCTAATCCTAATGTCCCTGTTAACCCTCAGCCTCACTACTCTAGTGCTCCTACCTGCCCTCCTGCACTCCCCTCCTTCTATGCCACTGCCCATCCCCCTCCCTCCTTCTCCACTCATCCCATATGCTCCTCTCCACCTCACCCCCATCTAGACACTACCTTTCCTCCCCCCTTTGCTCCCTTGGGCATCTTATCACTCAAGCCTTCCCAGCCTGTGCTGCCCTATCCACCCCCTGTGCTACGAAACCCCCCTTCTCTTCTTATCGCTCCCGGCGTAAACTCTCCTTCTGCCACCCTCTGTCCAGAGCGGCTCTCCTCCTTCTGCTCCTGACTGGTAACATACATCCCAATCCCAGTCCTGCTTGCAAAGGCTCCTCAAAGGAATCCACCGGACTTCATATTGCTTCCATGAACATATGCAGCCTCCTTAAAAAATTCGACTCTCTCAATTGCTGGGTTACGGTTCATAAACCTGACGTTATCTCAATAGTTGAAACTTGGCTGTCAGACTCTACCCCTGACTTCCTGGTCTCACTCCCTGGCTACTCCCTCTATCGGGAGGACCGTGTTGGTAGGCGAGGTGGGTGCTGTGCCATTTATGTCAAAGACCATCTCGTTGGACTAGCACTCCCAGCCCCTGTCCTTGACTTCAGGGTTCAGGCCCTAACCCTAAAACTATCTCCTGATCCCTCTAGGGGTTCCATCTACCTGACTACAGTGTACATACCTCCAAAAAATCAAGCACAAGCACTAGGCCCACTAATTGATTATCTTACCTCCCTACCCCACTCCTCTGACCAAATCCTTGTGGGGGACTTGAACATCAATTGGCTTAGCCCTTCATCCACTTCCTCCCGTGACACCTTTGCAGCCATCGACCTAACCCAACTAGTCTTCCAACCCACTAAGTGAACCCTAGAATGGGCTCTAGCACACTCCTGGATGTGGTCCTCACAACCGCCTCTTACCGCATCCGCAATATCAAATCCTCCCGGACTGTCTTAGTGACCACTCCCTGTTCTCTTCTATTGGTCAATCTCCTTGCCCAAACCCACAGCACAAACTACCCTTCGGCGACATCTTAGACCTGGTGGGCTGAAAGGCCTTAAGCAACTCCTAGCCCTCATAGACTGGTCCCCTATACTAAATGCCCCAGATATTGACACGGCACTTACCTTCTTTATCCACACCTTCAACTCTGCTTGTAACATTTTTGCACCCATAACTGCACGCCAGTCCAAAGTAAGGCATGCCCCCTGGGTTACTCCCACCTTGTGCCAACTTCTTAAGCACAGGGACAATCTATGGCACATTGCCATGGAAACAGGCCACCCAGTTGACAGGTTGGCCTATGCTGCTGCCCAGAACAAATGTACATGGGCCATCCGCAAAGCGAAGGCTGAGCACTATCAAGCCTCCCTCACTTCCTCATGGGGGAATGCTAGGACCTTCTGGGACAACATTAAGCAGCTGAATGGTGGCATGCGTTCCCCCCCACCTTCGCTTATCAACATTAATGGTTCGGTCTCCTCAGACCCTGTCCTTATTGCCAACCACCTCAACAAATCTTTCACAGACCTTAGCCCGGTGCTCCCAGATAATTTCTTCTCCCCTCCCTCCAGGTCTGTCCCTATTCTCCCACACCCCTTGTTCTACCTGCACTGAGTCACTGCCCAGGAAGTCAGACCTTACCTACTCAAGGCCTTAAAGAGTAACACAATTGGCAATGACTCCCTTGATCCCAGTCTTCTCCATCAGGTTCTGGATCTGGTTATCTCACCAATCACCAGCCTCTTTAACAAACTCTCTGCCTAGGGCAATTTCCTCTGCCTGGAAGATAGCTACTGTCACCCCAATACACAAGGGTGGTGATAGGACCCTCCTAGCAATTATCAGCCTATCTCAATCCTCTCTCCTCTCTCTAAGGCCTTAGAAAAAATTGTGGCCACCCAAATCTCTGAATACCTCGATAAATATAGCATCCTCTGCCCAGAACAACATGGTTTCAGAGCAGGCCACAGCACCAATACTGCCCTCCTGGAGTTCTCTAACTTTCTTCACACCTCACTGGACTCTGGCTCCCTAGCAGGTGCAGTGTTCATTGACTTATCAAAAGTCTTCAATACTGTCTCCCACCCCCTCTTGCTAGTTACCCTTAGTCACTTAGGCTTTGCCACTGGGCCTGTTTTCTGGTGCTCCAGCTACTTGTTGGCCCGCTCACAACATGTAAAATCAACGGGAAACTTTCCAGCACCTGCCCTATCTGCTCCGGAGTCCCTCAGGGCTCCATTCTTGGGCCCTTGCTCTTTTCCCTTTTTCTCAACTCCCTGCCTAGTGAATGTACTGGTAAAATCCTTCTTTACGCAGATGATGCTGTACTCTTTGCCTCCGACCGTAATCCCATCTCACTTCAGGATTCTCTGCAGGAATCCTACAATGACGCAGAAGCCTGGTTTACTGAGCACAGACTCGTAATTAATCTAAAGAAAACCAAAACCATGCTCTTTGCCCACCCCCAAAATAAATCCAGTAACTATCCTCTCGCAGTCCACTCCACCTCTAAACTCCCTATTGAGCTAGTTCACTCTTATAAATACCTAGGTATAACCTTTGACCCTGCCTTCTCTTTTCATGCCCATATCTCTGCCCTTGCCTCAGCCTCTAACACTCAGCTGGGTATCCTCTATCGTCATAAAAACTGCCTCCCGCGGATGCCCTCCGACTTGCAGTCACATCCTCTGTTCTATCTCTGGTAGACTATGGCTTACCTGTGTATGGTGCAGCAGACCAGACTGCCCTGCACAAGATCCGTCTCACCTTAAACAAGACCTGCAGGCTCATAACTGGGGCTCCTAGTCTAACCCACACTTGCCTTCTTTACACCATGGCTAATCTACTCAACCTAGATGAGCGCCTCAAATACCAAACCTGCCTCCTAACAAAAAAATCACTCCTTGGGCTATCCCAACCGGGTCTGTCAACCACTATCCACCGAGCAAACCCTACAGTGCATACCCATCTATCCCGCAAAACTGCACTGGTTATACCGAGGGCGAAAACCTCGCAAGGTCAAAGAGCTTACCCCTACAAAGCCCCCTGTTGGTATAACGCCTTCCCCGCCGGAGTCACTGATGCCGCCTAGTTATCTTATTTTAAAACTAGTCTTAGAAATCACCTGCTCTCAACACGCAGCTGTACCTGCCTCTAAGCCTCCTCCTATCCTTCCAGACAAAGCTCGCTGAGCTGCTCTCTGACCTTCTGTCCAGCTCTACCTTTACTTGCTACTATCTTCCCCACACTCCTCTTCTGATGTCTTCCACCCAGCCTTACCTTTATCCTGCCCACTGAATCAATCTCCATGTAACTACTGTATATTGTCTACTCTGTAAAGCTCACATGTAAGCCTGTTGTATACTGTGTTTGACATATGCCTGTATTTTTGCCTGATTCCTAAATGTGCCCTGATTTTTTGTCTGCCCTGATGTTTGTTGCTTGCACTGTTTTGTCCTCTCTGTGATGAGGTACCTTTGTAAATGAGCCTCTGGCTCAAAGGTTGTTAAACTGATGTTCTAATAAATTAATTAATTAATTAATTAATGCCACTAGGATCACTAGTAAAATGTCAGGAATATTTGCATTGGGCCCATGCCATATTTGATTTATGCATTGACATGAATTTGAGTGGTAAAATAGTTGGATGTGCTGCTGTCTCAAGAAAGTTCAGTAAATAGAACTTTCTGAGAATATTCAAGCCCCAGAATCAAATTATGTCACACTTATATTCCAAAGAGCCTAAAGTGAGAATTTGTGCTTTGTCATCCATTTAGATTAAGAATATTATGACATTCTCACTGAAGGTGCCTAATAAGCAAAAATAGCCTTGATGTTTATGGCTTTTTTATACACTGCCATTGCATATATCTATATAGTATATGTTTGCTCTTGATTGTGTTTGGAAATAATACTTACATCTCCGGATAGAAAAACCCTGAAATTAGGCATGCTGCTGCAGGTGTCAAGATCCCTGGACCTCGTAAATTTGGTAATGCTCAATTCAGCGGTTTAAAAGTTCTAGAAGGTTGAAAATACATGAAATATGATTTTAAGACTTTTTCTTTTGCTCATCAATAGCATAAAATGGCTGCATATTGAAACCTGATCTTTTTAGTTTTGTTGGAGTTTTGTTCTAGAAAGATTCTTGGGTTGGTGGCTTTACTGAAAAATGTGTAGATTTTAAATTATTAAGAAAATAAAATGAAATTTCCTCACAAGCACATTTCATTTGTTTCACTGTTTTTTTATATAATTAGATTTTTGCAAAACTGATGAACATCATTTTCATGAAATGAGACTCCTGCTTTCATGAGTCTTGGTGATTACAAAAGTTGGAAAAATAAGTAAAATCTTTACCCTTCAAAAACAACAAAATGTGTTGGAGGTTAAGTCTGAAAGAAATGTAATTAATAGTGTATAGTGTAAAGTTGATTCTTCAAGTGTTTTTTTAAAGAATACTTTTTAAATTAATAACATTAGGCTGTTATGAGTCGTAAAAACAGGCCCTGGTTTTGTGATAAGAGAAGCTGCTTTTCTGACTCACAAACCCACTTTTGTGAAGCTTAGAAGTGATGAAAGTGGGGACAAGAACAGAAAACTATATTCATCAAAAACAAGACATTCTGTTGGGAGTTAAGTCTGAAACTTTTGCTGACAACAGTGTGGGGTGTAAGGCTGATTCTTCAAGTTTTTTTTAAACTTTTTATATTATTAATGAAATTAGGCTGAAGCACATCATGAAAACTGTCCCTGCTTTCATTATTTTTCATGACTCTCAAAATCACTTTTGCAAGATACAGTACAAACTAACTTTTGTGACACTTACTCTCAAACTGAGAAAAATCTAGACAGCTTTGTAGGGCCATGTCTGTGAACATGCAGCTGAGGCCTGATACATACATATGCAAAGGCAACATGGCAGCTCCCCATGGGAGGTACATGCCAGGTTAGGAAAACCCTTATCAGAAAGCAGAAAAAAAGCACTGTACCACGAGCATTGTAGCTGTGCGAAGTTTTTTTTTATTTTAAAGTGCTAATGTAATAAATCTTGCAGTACATACATAGTGGCAGAGTATTTTGCAGTGTGGGTTACTGAGAGAAGGAACTGCTGACACGGCAATCTGACCAGTTTTACAGAAGTGCTTTATCAATAGTCCTGGATGTGGGTAACTAGTATCCTTATACCTTATCGGGTCACCCTTGAAAAAGGGACTTGTTTGTCTCAGTTGGGCCCACCCAGTCATCAAGATTCTAATAAATAAATAAAGAAATAAATAGGTGCTGTGCTTAAAGGTATAGTGCAAGTAAAATGTAAAATGTGATTAAAAACAGTATACTCTATATAAAGTAGTATCAAGCTTATACATAAATACTAAACCAGTAAATCTAATTTATAACAGTACAGACAAGAATGTAAAATGAATAACCAGAGTTTTTGAATGAGGTACCAAGGTCAGGACTACAGACATGCTGCCCCATACTTGGTGATGACTTGCCAGTGACTTATCTGGCTATATGACCTGGACTGGAGGTTGCCCAAAAGTGCAGGTTTTTGGAAAAGAAGAAACAGAGTCAGATTAGCATATAACCCTATGTAGTATAGAGCATAAAGAGCATACAAAACACATACAAAATGAGTATTTCTTGATTAAGGACATAATGTCAATTTTCTTGCTCAACTCAGGTGGATCATGTCCCCCTCACTGTACCATCCATAATGCTTCTCTCCTTAATGTCAGGGTGTTTAAGCCTCCTCCCTTTTGCCTAGTTTTACCTTTGCTAGGCAAAAAAATCTAAATGTGTGGCACTTGGGGTTAGGCTGTGATTAAATATGCAGTGAGAGGTCATTGGCATCCTCTTCTTTTGTGCGGCTCTAATGTGTTTGCCAACATGGATCTTAATAGGGCAGATGGTTTTGCCCACATAGAAGGACCCTCAGGAACAGGTGGTCAAGATAAGCTATATTATTGGAGTCACAGTTGATAAACTGCCTTGTATGAAAAGACTTTCTAGCACAAATAGAAGTAAAATTATTTTGTTTTTCAGTCACTGGGCAGTACTTACACTGCCCACAAGGGAAAGTCCCATTGGGTAATGCTGGCAGCCAAGTTTGGGTTCATACTTCAGTGATAGGTTATCAGCCATGCATGAGTTTATTTGTCAGATTGGGTGGGGGGCTCTCTTATATGACATCCTGGGGGGGAGGTGACAAGAATTGTGCAAAATAGGATCTGAATGAATGATACTTAGAATATGGTGACAATACTTCTAATGTCTGCAAAAATGCCTGCCATAGGTTGCAACCAAGTTCAGGGTATGTTCTCCAGTATCCCAACAGTTCTTCACCATTAGTAAACTCTCACAGCCAGTGGAGTTCAATTGTGCCTTAGCTTGGTAAAGGACATCTGTCGTGTAACCCATCTGCTTGAATCTGCACCTCATCTGCCTATTTTTCTCATGATAATCACATTCCTCAGTGTGGTTTCTTTTTACCTGTAGGTACTGGGACTTAGGGATGTTTTTGATTAAGTGCTGTGGGTAGTAGCTAGAGGCATGTAGGAGGGTATTCTTGTAAATTGTTTCATGGTATAGGTCAGCCTCGATTGTACTGTCCATTTGCTTTGAGATGCTCAAATTCAGGAAATTAACCCCTTCCTGACTGACATAAGTAGCTCATCTAAGATTTGGATTGGGACTTTCAAGAAATCCCACAAACTCAACTAGTTTGTCCCTGCTACTTCTCCAAAGCAACAGAATGTCAGCCTTGTTAGTTGAGTGGTGACCTTCATTATTCTCCAACTCACCATCATAATGTATAAAATAATAAAAATTAAAGAATGACTTCCATATACTTCAATGTGGTGTGCCCCTGCACTCTCCCTTACTGTATGCCATAATGTGCCTGAGCGTGGGGGCATGTACATCAACAGGGAAGTGGAAGGGACTGGCTGGCCACCTTGACAAGGCCACACTATGAACCCTTCCAGTTAAATACAAGCTTTACAAAAAAATTCAACTATTACAGAAATGGATTATCGCCGGCATCCGCTATTATTTCTGCTAAGACATACCTTAAACTCAGAAGCTTAGAAACTCACTTTACGCTGTTCTATCATGTGTATTTGGCTCAATTTGAAAAGGGCTAAGGAACTGAGGAATTGAATGTGTCTGTATGAGGGTGTAAAAGACTAGCTCATATAATCATGTGGGACTGAAAAGGGAAATATGCATATATCTGGCTGTGGGAATCACATTGTTAAGGAATGACCCTCTCCCAGAATAATAAACTTCTATGTAAATTTTGTGTCTGAGGTTGGAATGATCTGGAAAACCTACACACATTTCCTTCTCCCACACCATCTTATTCCATATCTAGTTTAATAAAATCATGTCCTACTTTGACATACTATTCATCTGCATTCCATTCTGAGTGACCAGACCTAAACTGATTTATGTTTCACTGTGTGAGTTTTAAATGGCAACTAATAGTGCATTTCCGTGCATGATTTTAAAGGCCTTAAATGTTTAAGGAATTGTGCACAAGTTTGTCTGGGAGGATTGAAGGCCTCAATTAAAATAATGGATCAGAACAGAACTGAACTAAAAATGTAGGAAAACATTGGCACAACCAGTAGATTGTGAGAAGCAGAACCGGCAAGGTTCTTCCCCATGTCTGCTGACTAGTATCTTGCCTGTTCGGAGTTCACCAGGACAAGGCCCTTCTCCATGTCTACTGAATAGTATCTTACCTGCTTGCAGTTCACCATGGCAAGGTCCTTTCCCCATGTCTGCTGAATAGTATCTTACCTGTTAGAGGGCACCACATCAAGGTTCTTCATTTTGTCTGTTTTAGAACAATCTCCCACCTAACCATCTTAAACAAATGTATTTTTCTATATTTTTGTGCTAATTTGGAAAAGGCCTAATACCAATTCACTAAGCGAGTGCTACAGAAGACCAACATGCTGAAGACAAGGCTAAGACACTCTTCAACGTCAGGCTCTGATGAAGGTTCTGCTGCAAAGAAAAAGTGCTGCTCAGCTTTTTCAAGGAAAAATGACTCAACAAAATTATGGAGTCTGTTACATCTGTATCATCACAGAAGACAAAAGTGCAGATATGTGGACTGTTTACATATACAGTAGATACTGGGCTCATATGCAAAGTTTACATTGATGAAAAAGTTGGGGGAGAATTTGCACAAGCCAAAAAATGGATTGATGGCTGTCAACTGGACTATCTTAAGCATCACTTAATCAACAAGAATTCTGATGGTTTACACAGCACATTAATGGAAACTGCAGCAGTCAGAGAAGATAGACTGGCCCAGATGAAACACCAAGGGTTGAAAATGGAAGATATAAAAATCTCAATGGACAATGTTTTACTGGCCATAAAGATGAACTGAACAATTCCATATTGTCCATACAGGACGTACTTGACCATATGGCTAAATATGTAAACATGTCAAACAGCTGGTAAAGTACAATTTATGCTTTTGAAATTTTGTATTCAATCAATTTTGTAATTCAAACTGGAATTCTTAGCAAAATGCATAG
This sequence comes from Neoceratodus forsteri, assembly GCA_016271365.2. Taxonomy (NCBI): domain Eukaryota; kingdom Metazoa; phylum Chordata; order Ceratodontiformes; family Ceratodontidae; genus Neoceratodus; species Neoceratodus forsteri. Next base: position 1,454,463,940 of record CM057450.1, on the reverse strand, counting down.
TGCTTCATTGCATACTCTAATTATTGATGAATGCACTGATATAACTGTAAGTAAGATGCTAATTTTGTACTTTAAATATAGGTCTTGTAATAAGACCATGTACAAAACTTTATTCAGAGGGATTGTAAAACTGACAGAGTGTAACACCTAGGCCATCAGAAGTGCGGTGTAAGAGTACTACAGAGCCCATGCACTGGACTTAATAAAATTGGTAATGTTTTGTTCAGATGGACCATCTGTTAAGCTTGAAAAAAATAATGATGTGGCAGCACAACTCAGGCATAGTCTTCCTCATGTAACTGAGTGGCACTGTGTTGCCCACTAAGAGGATTTGAGGATTAATGATGCCTGGAAATGGGAACCATTGAGAAAAGATGTTGAGACTCTACTCCACACTGCATAAACAATATTTTGCAGGTTTTCTCTGAAGAAATCCAGGTTTGTGATGGAATGCCTTTCCATTCCCTTAATGAAGTTCGGTAGCTTTCAAATCACTTTGCACTGAGTGCATTATTGTGCAGCTATAATGTCATGTTTCAATAGTCTGAAAATGAGGTAAATGAAAACAATGATCCCATTGCAAAGCACTGTTTCAAAAAAGGTTTCCAACCAAGGGGTCAGATATTCAAAAACTGGTGCAGGCAGGGCACAAAGGTTTGCACCATGCTTGCACTTGTGCTCGACCCAGTGGTTGCTTTTTCGGTCACATGGTGGATCAGTAGTATCTCATTGAATATCAGGCCTTGTTGGTACAGTGTTAAGTCAATCTGTGCTGCCCCAATATGGACCTGGGCTATATGCAGCCCACAGGGAAGTGCAGTCCGGGACCAGACAGCACACTGGAAGCTATGGCATGATATTCAGCTGCACCATGCAAATGAGCCCATTTCACATGCAAGATGCTAAGGTTCCATTTCCATGCCCATTATGGACTTATTTGCATGGGAAGTGGTGGTCCTTTTGTGCTCATCCTGTGGGCACCTGCCACATATTTCCTGGTGTCTAGTGGCACTTTCCACCCCTCAAACAGCTGTCCTGTATCTGTTCATCTGTTACCTGGTGTCTAGTGCCATCCCTCACCCCCACCCCCAATCCCCCATCCCATAGAGCAGAACTCTATTCCTGCTGTCTAGTCACACTCCCTGACCCTGATCTCCTGCCCTGTACAGTAGAACCCTATTCCTGGTGTCTAGTGGCATCCCCCCACTCCCCTAATTCCCAGTCCTGTATATTATACCTTATCCCTTGTGTCCAGTCACACCCCCATCCCCCTGATCTCTCGGCCTGTGTAACCTGTAATAGCTCTGGTGTGTAGTGGTACCACACACCCACCAACCAAATGGCAGTCAACAAATGGACCCCCAAACATCTGCAATCCAGAGTCCCCCACCCCGCCCACACCAACAACAACACCACATATCCAACCCCCCCCATACCAGCAAGCCAGGGACATGTGTACAATCCTGATATGGTGACTGGCACAGCCCTCTTCTCATCTCCTCAGCTGGCCACCATATGAACTAACAGTGAGCATGCATATGTTAGCTCATACAGTGGGTAGCCTAGAAGGTGACAGGTGGGCTATGCCAGTCACTGTACCAGAATTCTACACATGACCACTGCTTGCTGGTAAGGGGAGTATTGGATGGGTGTTGTTCTTGGTGCAGATGGGGCAGGTGGGGGACTACTGGACCACCAATGTTCACTGGTCCATTTGTTGACCAGCATTCAGGAGGTGAGGGCAGGGGTACCCCCAAACACCAGGGATATTACAGGTTACAAGAGCTGGGAGAGGGGAGCTGAGGTTGCCACTGGACATCAGGGATAAAGTGAACTACATGGAACGGGAGACTGAGAGGGCAAGGGGTGTCATTAGAGAACAGGCATAGGGTTCTACTGTACAGGATGGGAGACTTGGGTGGGGGTGCCACTAGACGCCAGGGATAGGGTTCTATTCTATGGGATGGGTGCTTGGAGGGTGAGGAGTGCCACTAGACACCAGAGAAATGTGTATCAGAACTTCAACTCGTAATCAGAGGGTGGGGGTACCACTAGACACCAGGGAAAGGTTTATCAGAACTGGGACAGGTGATTGGAGGTTGGGGGTGCCACAGAAACCAGGGATAGGGTTCTACTGTATGGGATGGTGATCAGGGTATGGGGTGCCACTAAACACCAGAGCAATGGTTCTCATATACAGGACATGTGATTGGGGGTTGGGGTGCCAGTGGACACTAGGAAAATGAGTAACATGAACAGGATGGGTGATGGGGTTGGGGGTGCCACTTGACACCAAGAAGCCATATGACAGTCACAGGATGGGAAAATGGGGTGGGAGGGCAGCAGTACAGCCACCCTGCCATAAATGGAGTGGGGGTGCAGGCTTAGCACCCAGTTAAGTGGAGGTTTTCAGAGGCAGTGAATGGTGCCTCTTTGGGTGCCATTTACCACCAACACAAACCTTTGAAATTGCTGCTGTGCCTGTATGTAGGAGGGGACCCCCTCATTTGCATGGATGCAGCATTATGTTAGGGTTTAGTCTGTACTACATGGGCCTCTGAATATAGACCCCACTCCAAAAAGGATGGAAAACTGAATATAGCAGGCAAAAACCCATTAGTGCTGGTGCTAACTTTTGAATATCTGTCCCCAGAAGTCCACATTGCTAGTGCCATCTTAAATGATGTACTTTTGGAGCTAGCAGAGTTATCAAAATAATTTCAAAGAAGCAATTTGGCAATGATTGAAGTGGTGCAGATTGCTAGAGTGAAGATGAATAAGATCAGGGGGCAGCACCTGGGTGAAACTGTTTATTGGAATCAACCAGTACAACTTCTTAGGGACCGCACAGTGGAAGTAAGCACGGCATCTATTTCAACATTTATCTGTCTGCTGTGTGAGCACCTTGACAAACAATGTTCAGCAAATGAACTTTCAGAGTGGTCTGCTTTTGATTTTGAAGACAGCCTTTGATAAAGGAACAATGGTTCCAAAATGCATCAGGCGGGTACAGCCTGAGTGCTGCTAATAAACTATTTTATTTTATAACTCAGAGAACTTGGTGTTGTCCTTCTTTGCAGTGGTGAGTGCTCAACTTCAGTGTGCTTATATTTGTCATTGTCATGAAGCACCACTTACGCTGTGCGACATTTGTGAGACTGAATTTTGATTTTGTAGCCATTACACATTGCAACTTTTGAATTTGGTCCGATGAAGGTTGAGGAACTGTGCAAAAAATTTCAGCATCTGTTTACATCAAAGGACCAGGCAGCCTTTCTGAGCCAATAGAATGACATTAAATTTGTGGCAGCAGAATAACATCAAAAGTGGGTCATTCGGGTTGTCGGTGGGGTCGGCCGGGGGGAGATAGGCTGGAGCGTCCAACGACAGCTCGCCTTCTCCGGGGAGGGATTCGGCCGATGCCCGACACTTGCATGACCCCGAGCGGAGGCTTGAGGAACTGCAAGCTCCATTTGGGGATGGGTGGCCATTGAGCAGCATGGACATCGGCGCATGTGTCATGACGTCGGGGGAGGTTGCTTGCTGCTCAGGGAGGGAGAAAACATGGAAACAAGCCTGCCTCAGCCGGGAAGATGGGAAGACCATGGCCGTGCCCACGATTTGCCTGTGCCCACCCAGCAGACCTCAGACTGACGAAATGTAAGTAACGGGGTCTGAGCCCCCTGCCTCGTCCCCACCCGGGGGTAATCTGCAGCTCCATGGGGCCTAGGGGTCTGCTTGGGTAGGGTTCCGGGCAGTGGGATGTCCAGTTGTCCCCCCTGAAGGGTCAGAGGTGGCAGGCTGGGGAGGAGGAATAAATAGTAATTTAAAAAAAAAAAAGTGGGTCATTAAATTTGTTTAATGATGACATGGTGTGTTTTGCTCTGGCTAATGCCAAGTACAGCTCTGTGACTAAGATTGTCGATATATGTGCTACATGCCAAGGTAACAGTGCTGATTGTGAGAGAACATCAGCCTAATGAACAGCATAAAACCATATTGTTGAAGTAAACTCTGCAATGTTTTCGTTAGGTGCATCTACAGTCTCCCTCACTGGGGGCATGTTTATTTTCCTTGTTTTTCAATAAATGCTTAAAAGAGTCCCCCCATGTTCCTGGTTAAGTGCTGAGATTGTCTCTGTCTTCAAAAAGAGTGATAAAGCTGATTCACAAATGTATCGGCTATCATTTTGTTAGATATAGCATCAAATGTTTTTCCAGAATTCTCCTTATTCATTTGGGAGCAACTTAATTGGATTGGTGAACTGTCTGCGTTCCAGTATGGCTTTCAAGAGAATTGTTCCACTCGTGACAATTGCTTTATTTTTAGACATTAATGGGGGAAATATGTTTTGGCATGTAAACAAAAATGATATGTCACTTTCATTGGTTATAGTGCTGTTTTTGATTCCAACTCTCCGAATAAATTATGGCAGCTCATGCAGGAATTAGATATTGATTATGCTCTTATTTCTGTTATACTTGGTAGCAAGGCAAATGTTGCCCATTTGTGATTGTCCTCCACTTTTCAGTGGTTAAGGCTGAACAAGCAGCCATCCTTTATCAAAGCATCCAATTTATCTTTAAAGACAAGAAAACTTTGTGAATAAACAACAGCACATGGAAGCCTGTTCCATTGACTTATCAGCCTGGGGATAAATGCACATTACCTAACATTCCTGTCTGGAGTTATTTCCACCAGCTACAATTTGTGCCCTCTCAGATCATGACTGGTTAGTTTAAATTTTAAGCCAAAATCTATAACCAACTGTTTATCCTTCAGAATCTTGATCAAAAGCAAATGATTGCCCCTTACTTTTCTATCCCTCAATGAGAGAAGTCCCAGATCCCTGAGCCTATTCTCATAAGGCCTGTCCTTACATTTAGAAATGAGTTTGGTGGTTCTATGTGATAATGGCGATCACCTGTTAAGGCAAGTGTACATTGCTGAAAATAAAAGAGACCTTCCCCTAGAGATTATTCTTGCCAAATTGTGTGTAAAAAATTCCATGGGACGGGGACGGCCTTGGCCAGGTTCACAAACCACACCAGTGTTGCTATGGATGAGGGTTTGCTCACTGGTGCTGTGTTCGTGGACCTGTCCAAGGTCTTCAATTTAGTGAGTCATCCCTTGCTGATCAGGATGCTCTGAAGCTATGGTATGGTGGAGATTGCTGTTGACTGGTTTCACAGTTATTTGTCCAAATGACCACTTAAAGTAGGATTAAATGGAGCATTTTCTTCTAGTAGATTTTTATTACAGGGGGTGCCCCAGGGGTCCGTCCTGGGCCCACTTTTGTTTTCTGTGTTTGTAGACATTGTTCCATCTTTACTGAATGACACACACATTGTCTGATTTATGCAGATGACATTATTTTGTACAAAAGTCCGATTTCAGTGGAACTTATTAATAAGTCTTTAAATAAGGACTTTGCTGTACTTTGTAGGTGGCTAAATAGGAATTATTTGGCATTAAACAACACAAAAACAAAATGTATGCTTTTTGGATCTAGAATTAGACTCAATAGATCTCAGAATTTGTCCATCTCTGATTCGTTGGGTAATGGGATGGAGCAGGTAAAACAATTTAAATATCTTGGAGTCCTGTTGGACCAATACTTTAAATTTTCTGATCATGTAAATTTTATTTCTCATCAAATAAATCAGGGACTGGGTTTCTTATTCAAGTTTCAATCATTGTTGACCTTACCAGCAAGGTGTGCAATACATAGATACATAGATACATAGACAGTGTCAGCAGATAAGGGCCTATGGCCCACCTAGTCTGCCCATTTGAGCTTGTAAGTTCAGTTTGTTTTCCTAGAAGTCTATTTCCCCTTACCCCTGACCTCTAGAATTCCTTTATGTCTATCCCATGCATTCTTAAATCCTGTGATTGTTTCAGCCCCCACCACTTCCTCTGGCAGGGTGTTCCACTTGTCCACCACCCGTTCTGTGAAGAAATTCTTCTCATGTTTCCTCTGAATCGTCCCCTCCTCCAACTTCATCCCATGCCTCTAGTCCTGAAACATCTTTTTCGCTTAAAAATAGTGTTTTCCTGCACCCTGTTCCTCCCTGTAAGATACTTGTATGTCTCTATCATACCCCTCTCTCTCCTCTCCTCCAGGGAGTACATGTTCAGTTCCTTCAACCTGTCTTCATAGGACTTGTGATGCAATCCATGCACCATTTTGTTGCCCTCCTCTGAACCTTCTCTCACTCTGTCTATGTCCTACGTAGGTATGGTCTCCAGAACTGTACACTGTACTCCAGGTGGGGCCTCACTAGTGTCTTGTATAGTGGAATTATGACCTCCCTTTTCCTGCTGGTGATGCCCCTGCCTATACATCCCAGCATTCTATTTGCTTTACCTGATGCCTTGTCACACTGTTTCCTATCTTGAGGTCATCAGAGATGACAACCCCAAGATCCCTTTCCTGCTTGGTGCATGCTATATCCTCACCCCCAACTGATATATTGTGCCAGGGTTTTGTGCCCCATGTGCATTATCTTGCACTTCTTTGCATTGAATTTCAACTGCCAAACCCTTGACCATTCTTCAAGTTCTGCAGGTCCCTTCTCATTCTGTCTACACCCTCTGGTATGTCTACTCTGTTACAGAGCTTTGTGTCATCAGCAAACAGTGAAATTCTGCCTTCTATATCCTGTGCAATGTCACTGATGAAAATGTTGAATAGGACCGTCCCAGCACTGATCCCTGTGGTACCCCACTGGTCACTCTTCCTCTGTGGAGTGACAGCCATTTACCACCACCTTCTGTGTCCTGCCAGCCAGCCAGTTACCTACCCACCACACTACTGTCCTGCCCACACCCATATTCCCCAGTTTGTGTAATAGTCTTCTATGTGGCACAGTGTCAAAGGCCTTGCTGAAGTCCAGATAGGCCATGTCCACTGTCCTCCCTGATCCACCTCCCCAGTCACCCAGTCAAAAATTCAATGAGGTTGGTCTGACATGACCTCCCCTGGTGAAACCATGCTGCCTTGGGTCCTGTAGTCCATTGACAACCAGATGTTCCACCAATCTCTCCTTCAGTAGTGCTTCCATGATCTTTCCACTACCGAGGTGAGGCTGACTGGTCTGTAGTTCCCTGCTTCCTCTTTGTTCCCACTTTTGTATAAGGGGACCACATCTGCTGTCCTCCAGTCTTTGGGTACCTCCCCTGTTTCCAGTGATTGGCTGAACAGGATAGCCAGAGGTTCAGCCACCACCTCTCTTAGTTCTTTAAGGACCCTGGGGTGCACCCCATCTGGCTCCATTGCTTTATCAGCTCTTATTACTTCCAGTTCCTTCAGGACCCTTTCTCGTGTAAAGGGACTTGTATAGCTTGTAATAGCTGAGGGTGTATTATTACATCAGTTAAATTATAATACATTTCTTTTTTCAGATTTGTCTAATAGAGCGTTATCTCTTCTTACTAATGTGTTTCATGGTATTTGTAGATTTACCTTTAAGCTGCCTTATTCTACACACCATTGTGAACTGTACAGACTATCTGTCTGGCTTCCACCTAGGCTGGGTTGTTTATACAGTTTATGTTCTTTAACGGATAAAACCCTCCATCAAGGTACAGATTCTCCATTGTATTCATTATTACATATTAAACTAAATTCAAGGGAACTTTGTTCAGATCATCAAATTAAGTTAAATGTTCCCAAGACCAAGACTAAAATGGGTGATGGTTCTTTTTCTTATTCTACGGCTAAAAATTGTAATGAGCTTCCTATTTTTTTATATGAGAATGTTTGTCATCAAACTTTTAAAATTAGGCTAAGAAATTATTTTCTTGGAAAATTACATTGTTGTTGTTTTCAATGAGTATTTTTATTATATTTCTTTTTTTATTGATTGTTATAGTGTAATTGTGTGATGTATGTCTTAAAAAATGTTGTAATTGTACTGTTGTGTGAGTTTTATTAATTGTAAACATCTTGACTGTATATATATATATATATATATATATATATATATATAGTCCCCGGGTCGTACATGAAAATGGATCTTTGGCTCATTGTACTTACCGGTAAACAAAGGTATAAATTAAATAAAAAAAAAAATAAAACAATCAATAAAAAAATAAAAATAAAAAATCCAAGATCCTCTCTTCATCCACGTTTGAGAGTACCAGGTCTAGGATTGCTCCCTCCTGAGTGGGTTCCAACACTAGCTCTCTGAGGCTTGCCCCCTGTAGGGTATCAAGAATGACCCTGCTCTTGGATGTTGCTGCAGGAAATGTGCTCCAGTTAACAACTGACATATTCAGGTCCCCCATCAACAATATCTCTCCTTTTTCTGCCAGTCTAAGGATGCCTTCTATCATTTCCTTGTCCATGTATTCCCCCTGAGATGGGGGTCTGTATACAACCCCCATGCAGATTATGATGCCATTTCCTGTCTCCAAGGTGACCCACAATGCTTCCTTTCCTCCCTGTTTACCCTTTAATTCCATTGATTTGATCTCTTCCCTTATGTAGAGAGACACTCCTCCTCTTTTACCCTCCCTGTCTCTCCTATAGATTGTGTACCCTGGTATGTTGACATCCCAGTCATGGTTCTCGGTACACTATGTTTCTGTGGCTGCCACGATATCTAGGCATCCCTCTTCCATCAAGGCCACCAGTTCAGGAAGCTTATTACCCAGACTACAGGTGTGTATAGCCGGTACCTATTGCCCTCCATTTCTTGAAGGCCTTACCCCTTTCAGCCCCATCCCTACCCTTAATGCTTGGACTACTGGAAGTTCATATTGTTGTCAGTATTTTGACATTTCAAGCTTGTACTTTATTTGGCTGACTTTGTATCTTATTTAAAACGTTAATAAAGTACATACAGTTTTAAAACAATCTATATACAGTAGCTGTCCCACACTGAATACAATTATCTGATTGATTCAGCCATGATTTCTAAACAAAAAGTAATTCAAAAAACTTATCTTGTTGATCCTGTCATTTCAGTGTCTTGCATTTAATCACTTTCATTTTTGTTGTTTAACTGTAGTGTGACTGAGCGGTGTTCATTGCGGTAAAGAACATGCTAGCAAAGCTTTAAAGTAAGGCATATTTCAATCAGCAAGTATGTAAAGTCCTTTGTGTAAAAGAAGCCACTAACTGTAGAGCGAGGAGAGCAAGTGAGCTGGCAGCTTCAGATGAGTAGACACAAGTGTGTGCAACTGTTGCTATAGCAACGCTTACTCAATCTTGCATGTTCACTTCTGAAGCCATCAATTTTCTTGCTCTCCTCGCTCTACAGTTGATGGTTTCTTTTACACAAACCTCAGTAAGCTTACCACAAAAATAGGCTTTACATAATTTTTGAGCAAAACATGCCTTATTATGTGGCCCAGTGGTGCTGAGGGTTGAGGCACTGGCTGCTAGACCTCATGCTACGCCAGTGACCCGGATTCGGGAGCGGACCTGGGTCATTGGGGGTTGGCCAAGGAGGAGTAGGATTGAGCATCCGATGGACTGGTCTCCTCTCCTGGTGTGGATGGGTGAAGCTCCTCATAGCTCCAGTGGCTCCAAGTGTCAACCAAGAGCAGAGCAGCTTGCAAGGGCATGTAAGCAGGGTATGGGGGCATCGATGGGCATCATACGCATGGGGGCAGGAGTGCACTCATCATGAGCAGACGCCATTGCAGGTCTGTGCCCTCAGGTTCCAGTAACAAGATGGAAAACCCTGGCACTCAGGAAGGCGACGGTGACCTCCGGGAACCAAAGGCCACATGCACAATACAAGACCAATCCTGGCCAGCTCTCTCAAGCCCTCATTCCATTCCCAGACCCCAGCTGTCTGGTTTCCAGAAAGGACACCCTGGTAAGGAGTAGGGTGGCCCTGCCCTTGGAGGTATAGATCCAGGGGGGCAACTGGGGTCCTAGGGTTTGGGGCGTGGTGTCTCTGTCCCAGATTCTCTGGTCAGGTGGGCAATAGGAGACTGAGGTTGAGTGAGGTACACGAGAGAGTCCTGGGTGGGAGGCACTAGGAGGAGGTAAAAAGAATGCACCAAAAACATGCCTTATTATAAGCCAGCCCAGCATGTCATTGAATGTGATGAACATGCTACAGTAAAACAACAAACATGAAAGTGATTAAATGTAAGACACTCTGAAAATGGCAGAATCAGCCAGATAAGTTTTTGTTTATCACTTTTTGTTTAAAAATCATGGCAGGGTCAACCAAATAACTGTCGGCTAACTTTAAACCTATCACAATCATAGCAGGATCAACCAGATCACCTACTGTAAATGAAACATTATTTTTGTGCCAGACAGTAACTACTTTTGTCCCCACCCCCAATATTTGTGGCCGTTTTATAAGATACATAATCTTTTCCAGAGCATGTGGTTGTGCTCTGATATACGCATGCCATGGGTAGTTGAATACACTCAGCCTGCGACCTCGTATGTTAAAGTGCACACTAAGGCATGTATATATCAGAGCATGCCCTGTAGTGGAGTATCTATTACATATATATATATATATATATATTCTTTGGAAAAAAAACTCAGTTAATGCTGCAGACAGGGTTCAATTCAATGTAACAAAAGTAGGAAAATTTGGCTTTAGGATTTCCAACTCTAACTCCCCATCCCCCCAAAGCAGCAAAAGGACAAAACCACACAAACAACCACAGACAGCCACCATCAGGTAAGACAACTTACAGCTGTTTCCAGATGACGTAAATGCAGTAGCACTGAAGTACTACCTTTGTGGATTTGTATATGCAGCATGCATACCGCTAGATATGCAAAATCACTTGTCACTGTAGATACAGATCCACTACACTCAAATCCCAACACTGATTCTGTGTGCAGAAACACAGACCCCTGTAGCTACAGATACAAATCCACAATACCCAAATTGCAAGAGTTCTTTCATCTCCAGACATGCATGCCCCAATGGGGTGTGCATATCTGTAGCCTCAGGTACTCAAGCATACTGTAAGACATACACACATGTAAGTCATACATACCAACCTCTGGCTGCAGAAGTGCAGGCACCCCAGAATTCATGATACCAAAATTGCAGCACTGTTTCTGTCTGCAGAGGCACAGGCCTTCTTTAGCCACAGGTGTAAGACATGCACACCGATGCCTGGCTTCAGAATGGCAGGCCCCTATGGACCTGCAGTTATGCAGATGGAAGTACTGTTGCAATGTTAGTATAATGGTTTTGGCAGTGGATCTAGAAACTGTTCAAGGAGGTAGCAGGTTTTCAGTTGTGCAGATGCATACAGAAAAGCATGCACTAATGGACCATGCTGTCTAGCAAGGTACCCGAAAAGAATGCCTTAGTGCATAAGAGCCAAACATGATGCAATGGAGTAACTTGCAGTAAATGACATTTCACAAAATACTGCAGTAAAAAAAGGCTTAATTGCCATTGAATTACACTGTTCCCTGCAGCATATTGCAGCCTTCTTCTGATATACTACAGCATTACTGCATTGTATCCTGTCTGGTGTCATTGTACTTCTGACTGCAGAGGCACAGGCCCCATGGGGCCTTCTGTCTACAGAAAGATAAGCCCCATGACACCAATACTTCTGCAGCCACACCTACTCATACACACAGTATGAAATACACACACAGGTGTTGCTACGTAAGCACAGGCCCCTTATCCAGCCACAGATACAAATCCATGAAGGTTGCACATAAATTCTACTGCACGTGAGTCATTTGGAAACAGTTGTATGTTGTTTTTCTTACCTGACAATAGCTGTCTGTGGTTGCTTGTGTAGTCTTGCCCTTTTGCTGCTTTGGTGGGGAGTTAGGATTGGAAACCCTAATGCCACATTTCTCTACTTTTGTTGCATTAAGTTGAACCCAAACTGGTGCATTAATGCAGTTTTGTTTTACAATAAATTTCCTTTCTTTTTTAGATAGTGTATTGGTATCCCCATTTGCACAGATACCAAACAGATGCAAATCCATAGCACCCTTTGGGTCATGTAACAAGGGAAGATTATGTCCACCTAAGGAGATGCAAGGCCCTGCTTGCCCTGCACTTCGGTGCAGCAACAGATGTCAAGAATTAATGGAAGTTGTCTATTGGGCTACGCTTTCATGTGGCCAAAGATACAGATGCACAATGCAAGGAGTCCATCTCTCAGCCAATGCACAGTCCCTCTGCCACCCACAGATGCAGAGGTACAGGGCCCTATGCCAAGAGAAGAGTTGTCTTCATTATATGGTAGCTGGGCCCATGCTGGAAAACTTGCACCCTTCCTTCCCTTGTGGAGGGGATCACATAACAGCACCAAATATTTTTTTTTTTACTCCAAATTTTAAAGATAGTTGTTTTATGACTCCCCTTATAAACATGACATATGGCATTTGTCTGAAACATCATTTCACACCACTAGTGCAAAAACCCTACCGGGTCATAATGTAGCACGCTTAATAGCATACTACATTATGGCTAAACTGGTACAGTGCTGTATCGGTGTACGAATGCTGCAATACCACGTATAATGCTGTACATGGTATTGCACCATTCTCACTCTCCCAGGCAGAGGATAAGACCTCTGCTGGGAGTGGGTTCCACCGAGCAGCTGCCATGGCTCACTGGACTGAGCCACAGTGGCAGAAAGCCAGACTCTGTGTCTGGGACCGGGTTTGATTCCCGGTCCCAAAACTTTTAATTTTTTTGGACTTTGTGTGCTCCCTGAGGTAAACACCTCCCCCCCCCCAGTTGAGAATCTTTATTGAGGGGGTTCAGGGGGCACAATCCCCCATAATGGGGGGTGTGGGTGGCACCCCAAAAAAAGACATGCCTCATGGCAGAAATCATGCTGTATTGGCAGCATGATGTTGCCATGCGGCATAATGTCTTGTGACATTATGACCCCATGCTTGCAAAAACACAGCTTGTCCAGGATTCAAAAAAATGAAACATGTCATGTTATTAGGTGGTGTGAAAAAACTGTTATGTTGAAAGCCTGGAGTCAAAATATTGAAAATTAACAGTTATGAGTGAATATAAACTTGGCAATTTTACCATATTTTTACACCACATTTTCAACATAGCCTTCTTATGACCCCACCACATGAATCCAGTAAGTGAAAATGTGCATATCCCCACCACAATATCATTTCATGCCACAGGTGCAAAAACACATTTGACCATTATTTGAAAAGCAATAGCTGTCATGTTCATGAGGTGGCATAATAAAATGGCTATGATGAACATTTGGGGTCAAAATATTGAAAATTACCAAAGTTATGAGCAAAGGTAGACAAATTTCAATGTACGCTTATAACTTTGTTGTTTTTTTAGTATTTTGATCCCAACTTTTCAACATAGCCTTCTTATAACCCCATCATATGAACCCGGTAGGTGAAACTTTTCAAATCCTGCTTAAAAGGTGATTTCACACGGCAACCACCAAATCCCCTTTCAGGCCCAAATGGAAAAAATTCCACCACCCTTGTTCATGTGGTGGGTCCCAAAAAGGACATATTGAAAATTTGGGGCAAAAATATAAAAAAATTATGAAGTTATGAAAAAAGTTCAAACCCTATTTAAATACATTAAACTGGACTTACCTTTTTCATCATTTCACAGTCACCAGTTAAAGCAGCAAGATGTGTCTTCAGTCAGAGAGTGGCTCTACATCACGGGACATGTTTAAGTGAGTGATTTTGTGTGGAGACAAATGGGTGGTGGGTGCTGAGTAGGGTGTCAGGGTGCAGTGGTGTGGATGGGAGTATGGGGATCAGATCATCGATGGACCATTTCCTTTTTTGCAGGTTAAGTAACAAAAAAAAAATCTACAAGGGCAGTTTTTCTTACTTCCATGAGACCCAAGCTAACACTGGGGTTGAGCACCACAGTGTTGATCTTTGGCATCACCATGGGTAGGCACCCTGGTGCCACCAACCATACATTTGGGAAAGATGGGTGGGTGACCTTGAGGGAAGGGGGAAAGAAGAGGTACAGGGGTGGGCACCCTGGTCCATTTATTACTTATGTAAGTTGTAAAAAAAGTAATTAATGCTCCCGTTAGGATCAAAGTGACAAAAGTTGGGAAATGAGGCATTGGGGTTTCCCTAACAACCCACCCTCCCAAACCAGGCAGGACAGCAGGTGTGGGGTGTGCCTTGGGCTTCTCAAGCCTAATGCTCACCCCATTCCATCTGTAAATAAGGTCAGATGTATGGACTTTATGTGAATGGGTAGAGCGTTAGACTTGAGAAGCCCAAGGCACATCCACACCTGCTCTCCTGCCTGGCTTAGGAGGGTCGCATGTTAGGAAAACCCTAATGCCTCATTTCCCAACTTTTGTTGCTTTGACCCTAACTGGAGTATTACCAAAGTTTTTTGCAACTTATTTCCTTACTTTTTGAGATAGTTTAACAATATCCTTATTTTACTGTGGGAAGGCAGGGTCCTTCAGACCCTGCACACCCATCCCTCCATAGAAGCATATATGCATATAGCTGCTTCCATTTATAGGACAACAGTAAACAAATTGTCAGCATAGCCATTTTATTACCCAACCTCATATACCCAGTACAAAAAATTTTTGAATCCCCACCAAAATGTAATTCTGTACAGCTGCAATGCCATTCCATGCCACAGGAGCAAAAATGCATTTTGGCCAGGATTTGAAAAATGATAGCTGTGACATACATGAGGTGGGGTAATAAGAAGGCTATGTCAAAAATCTGGGGAAAAAATATTTAACATTTCCAAAGTTAAGAGCGGGTGTAGCAAAATTGCAACAAATGGTCATGACTGTGATATTTTTTCATATTTTGACCCCAAATTTTTAACATAGTCTTCTTATGACCCCACCTCATAAACCCCATAAGTGAAAATGTTCAAGTCCATGCCAAAATGCCGTTCCACACCACAGGTGCGAAAACACATTTCAGACAGGATGTGAAAGGTGACAGCTGTGCTGTTCATGGAGTGATGTGAAAAAATGGCAGTGTTGAAAATTTGGAGTCAAAATACTGAAAATTGTCAAAGTTATGCATGTGCATAGAAATCTTTTAATGAATGAACATAACTCGGGCATTTTTAGGAAATTTTTTCACCAAATTTTCAATATGGCCTTTTGGGACTCCACCTCATGAACACAGGAGGTGAAATTTCATTATTCAGTCCTGAAAGGTGATTTTGTGCCATGACTGTGAAATCACCTTCCGGGCCTGATTAACTAAATGACAGTTGCAGTTTTCATGACGTGAGGTCCAAAAAATTTGGTGAAAAATTTCCAAAAGATGGCAGTGTTATGAAGAAGTCACTCTGGAAATGGCAACGTGTTGGGGAGGTGTCATAATAAAGAATAAAGAAGACAAGCCAAAATTTACACTGTCTAGGCTTTTTTGGCCTTCGGTGGCACTCCTACTTTTGCTGTGCGTTATGGTTCCCTTTTCCTCCTTGTTTTTCCTGAACCCCCTCCTCTGTGCTCAGCATGTGATGTCATGGATAAAATCACATCATATTTTAACAAATCACAGGATTGCATTCTGTAACAGAAATAAATAATTTATGCCCCAGAAATGAACAAATTCTACTACAGAAGCCTATGGGCCCTGCAGCAGAAATCAGAGCTAAAGTGCCATGGAGAACTAAAGGCCCTACATACAGTATAGCAAACTTTTATGTACAATTCAATAGTACAGGTGGGCCATTGTCCCTGCAGATGGCTGTGTTTTGACCATGTTTTTTTCCTTTGTCTCACACAAACACCATGGTATGCTCATTCAAGTGGATCTCAGGATGAGAGGAGGGACACATGAACCTCTGTCACCTCCTAGGCCCACTACAGCAGTCGCTATAGGAGCAGCAATATTGACACCTCCCTCCCCAGCTGGAAGTGCTGCCAATGGCAGCGCCCCTGACCATGGGCCAATAGACAACTGGCACCATGTGGTCTAATGGTTAGAGCACTGAGTTGGGAAATGAGAGACTGCAAGTTCAAACCTTGTTAGAGCCAAATACTCATTATGTGACCTTGGGAAAGTCACATAATCTCCCACTGCTCCAACCCACCCAGCTTCAGAAATGATTAGGAACAGTAGACTGCTGGAAATAAGATGTTGCATCTCAGCTGGATTATCCTGGGTAATAAATGTAAAACATACTTATTTTATTTATTTATGTAAAAGGATTTAACCCAGGTGCCTTGAGAGAAGACACAATCTGCACATTTTCAAATGACCAAAACAGGAACAGAAACATCTAGGATCCCATATTAAAAAGTGACAGGTAGAATGGCACAAGTGACTGTGATGTGCATCTGAGATGCACTGGCAGAAAAAATTGTTATATTCAGAAAATGCACTGGAAGATGCAATCGCACAACTCCGGCTGAATATCCCAAACTTGCATGATCGCTCAATTGAAGTTGTGCAGTGCAACTCAGGCAATGGGAACCAAGCACCACAGGCAGGGACATACTGAAATGGGCTGAAATAGGTGTGATGGGCATGGTGCATCTTTGCAATATTCAGCCAGGATATGCAAATGGCTTCATTGCACATTCCCAGCCCAAACCCCACATTTGCATTTCATTACTGGAATGTATTCAGACCATTTGCATACCCCGGCATGCTCAGTTCCAGCCCTGCTGGGCTGCCCCACCACCTCGCAAAGGTGAACAGGAGGTACAGCAGCCTAGCAGACAGTTGTGCAGGGTTGTGTGTGTGTGTGTGTGTCTATGTGTGTGTGTGTGTGTGCATGTGTGTGTGTGTGTGTGTGTGTGTGTGTGTGTGTGTGTATACATACTACATTGGTCTGGGTACTGTGCTGCAACCCATAGCAATGTACAGGGTTGGACAGGGGTACAGGGGGCCCACCTGGACAGTGGCAACTGGGGCCACCTGGACATGCAACAGGGGAGGGCACAGTGTGACACAGGCTGATTGGGACACCACATGCATGGTATACACCAGCTCCACATGCTGCACACAATCACCTGCAGTGCCCCACACACTCCTGTATGAGAGGAACCTGATGTGGTTTGCAAGGGATGGCAGTGTTCAGAAGGTGACCAAGTACCTGGATGGGTGGGTCCCACCTGTGGTCACCTATGGTGAACCACTGTGAGTGTTTGCCACAGGTCAGTCCCTGGCCCATGCCATGCTGCCACTAGTACCACCAGGCTACCTGGGCACCATTGCCATAGGCACACCCTGGGTGCATGCCACCACTGGGTGACATGCTGCAGAATGCATGGGGGCAGACCATGGGCCATGGCCCCTGGTACATGTGCTGCATTGTGGCTGTCTGCTGTGCTAAGGTGCTTAGGGGGGCATCCAAAAGCACTGACATGTGCCTGCTAGATGTCTACATCCAGGGTGCGATGTGGGGGGTTGCTTTCTGGATTGTGCCAGTGGTGACACAGCACCTGTGGCTCTGGGTACATCCATCCTGGCATGTCTGCTGTGTGTGGGTGCCTGGAGCATGTTCTGGTGCTCCTCCGTGGGCTGTCTCTGGATGACCTGCCTGCAGGTCTGTGGCCTGCCTGTGGGTGGCTGGCCAATTTAGACAATCCTTTTGTTTGCCTAACATTGGGCAGCTCATTTCTGAGATGTACCACAGATATGCAGCACATTTTGACGGAATATCGATATGCGCAGCATATTCATGGATCCGCTCCCTTTATTTGAGATGCATATGTAACCCCTCACCCTTGCCTTTTTACTAAAATGACAGGTGGCATGCTGTTGGCATTGGCAGCAATACCTGGTGGGGACCTGGGTTCGGGGAGGATGAGGTTACCTGGCACAGGGGGACCTAGGTTTGGCTACTCTGCACAGGGGCACCCAAGTAAATCCAACTACAAGAAGCAATAACTGTAATGTCCAGAACCAGGATTGGGATTTTTCAGTGTGGCTTTATTCAAAACTAGCTGAACATGACAAAGCATAGATGGTCCCCCAAGGGGCTACGTTCACTGTATATGCAGATAGAGACTACAAGGCGGTCCACTTGAAGAATGAACCCATTTTTACTATTGTCTGGCTCTGGACCCACCAGGCACTCAGCCCGGACTTGCATGCGCTTTGGATACACAGCCCGACTGGCCCGGCTCCCCTGCCGGCCACTTGAATGCCAGTCCATTTGAAGAATGAACCCAACTTTACTTGGAGTGACTCCCATCAAACAAGGAGTATATTTCCCAAACTTGTGGCTCCCCACACCACTTAGAGTCTGTGACTCCTAGAGAGATTTTCCAAGTTGTGACCCATGTCTGGGTACCTACCTCATCACTGGCCAGGCGCATGAGGCAAGTAGCAAATCACAGAAGAAATCCGTAGAGGTGGACCTGGTTGCTAAAGATGGGGGGTGTCCCCACCTCCAGCTCCCACAGCCCATACTCGGCCATTTCTCTGGACAAACAGAAACTTAAACTTTGAAAATGTAGATTAAACGGTGGATGACCTGAAGCACCCCCTCTACAACATAACTTGAAATCCATTAAAATTTTAGATTTTTGACTGCTCCATTTGTTTGTCCTAGTAAAATAGTCCTCCCAAATAGCAGTCCACATCCCAGCTTTCTTTATATTTCCAAACTGATGAAACAATTTGTTTGCCCCTTCAAATAGAGCAAAACACTCACCCTGTCATTGCAGGTGCCCCACAGGCGAAGTACCACTTCTTTCACTGTTACACAAGAACAGAAACTGTAAACAGGCAGTTTTCTTCTGTAGTTAAAAATTAGGGGATTGCCCCTGGAATCCACAGAGGAACTTTTCTCTTCCACCCCCCCGGAGGGAGGGAGGGGGCACTGAGACCTGGACAGCGGTCTCCACCACTTTAAACTGGACTCTAACTTTCTCCCAAGGAGGTAAACAGAAAAACACTTCCTTCTACTTGTAAACAAAACAGTAGACTTCCTTCTTGCTTTAAGACAAACAGAAGACCGACCTTGAAAACTCCCAAAGTTCTAACTCACTCCCTGTGCTGCAGATTCCAATGTGGCTTATGCAGCTGCGACAGTTCTATGGTGATGTCATCTCTCAAGTCTCAGCTGTGACTGAGAACAGTGTGAGACAGTGTGAAACCCATTTAACTGGAGTTTCACAAGCTGCCTTCCCTGCCTACCACTAGGTCTTACTGGGATTCTAGTAACCCCGGGTAACAAGGGGGTTACAATTATATTATTTCTGCATGATCACGCATTCGGAAATATGCTGCACACCTCTCTCATTCAAATATCATGGTTCTGCAAATTTTCTGAGATGTGCGGCGCATCTCTATTTTGGGCTGTGCATCTCCTTTAAAAATGTAGGCACATATTACTAAGATTCAAGCCAATCTTGCACTAAACACATCTCACATGATTAGAAAAGATCTGCTTTCCAGAAAAATTTTATTATATGTATTATTTTTTATTTTATATTTTGAACTGTTTGCCCATGATTTCTATTCATGAAAGTCCTCAAAATATCAGCCGCTGTTTAGAATGGGATGTTTTGAAAAGTACAACAGAGTAGTGTTTCAGTGCTATAGTAATTTTTGCAATGAATAAGTAGACAAACGTTTATACCATATTTAGCCAAAAAAAATTATCCAAACCAAACTCTAGTGAACAATGCTCAATACACCTTTCACAAACCCATTTCCTTTTTTTCCCTATACTAAACACTAAGGGAACAGGAGCGGAAGTATACTGAATGTAGCCCCTTAGACAGTGTACTACTAGGTGGTGATTTAGTCCTTCATGTGCTTACTACTGTAGAGACCCATGTTTTGCAATCTTTCCAAGTATACTGCGTCAACTTTCTGAAACCCAAAATATTGTTGAAAAAATATTATCCTATGAACATACGTAAAATTATAAATATTCAGCACATCAAGCTTTCGATATACTTTAGTGCACATGAACTGAGTAGCTGTCAAAATTACAACAGGCAACTCAAGTAATTATGCAGATTTATGCAAAACATTAACAAGAAGAATTAAATGCACAAATGAGGTGGCTACACTTGAATTGTTAAGATTATGAATAATTACCATGAATCTTTTTGCTCTTAATATAACTTGTTTTTGATAAACAAAGCCTTAATTATCAGAATACTTCTGAGAATTTTGGTGACCTTCATTAATCTTACAAAACAAGTCTCTTGTGTTCTGCATTGTAAAAGGCACATGCTCAGAATAAGTACACAAACCACAGGAAAAGCATATGTTAATGGCTATTAGAAACCAGTGTATGATATCTAAGATTTTGACATAAACATTATTATATGTATTAT
Source organism: Neoceratodus forsteri (assembly GCA_016271365.2). Lineage (NCBI taxonomy): Eukaryota > Metazoa > Chordata > Ceratodontiformes > Ceratodontidae > Neoceratodus > Neoceratodus forsteri. The sequence continues at coordinate 1,454,443,705 of CM057450.1, read as the reverse complement.
GGAATAGTAAAATTAAAACATGGGTGCACCTTGAAGTTGCTTCTTGCTTTTCAAGAACTGCTTGTGTTAATAGAAGCACCTAGGCTGTAAACAGCAGCCCTCAGTATAAGAATTCTATATTTATCTATAATAGTAGAAAGCATTATTTTTAAATAATACAATAATTAATGATAGCCAGCTGTGACCATTTGATAATACAGCACTGCCAGAATGTAATCTATAGTCCTGAATGCAACAATACTTAAAATAGTTTTGGCCATCTATGTGCTTTTTAACAAATATTTTATTGGTACAGTCATACCACTTCTTATTGTATGTCAACATATCTGTTTATAGAGCTTTTACTGCTGCCCAGATTTTAAAATACATACCACCAACTGTTATACAGAATTCACTAAATAATTTCCACTGTGCCTCATTGGTAATTTTTACACTGCCCTCCTTCTCTCACATAAACAGCAGGACCTCTTTATGTCCCCTCAGTTAATTTCAGCTGTAATTTGCAATACTGTCATCAGAGGTGTAACAATTCACTGATCAACAGTTGCAATTCTTCATAGCACTGTCAAAGTCCCAGCTGTCACCATGATGGCCTGCTTTGCCCAGGCCCAGAGTTTTCTGCCTTGGGACCAGTAGTGATAAAGGACTTCAGAGGCATTAAATCCTATAACATTACCCACAATATCCTTTCCCTAGAGAGCAAACTTTCAAATCAGTAGAGATTTTATTTCTCAAAAAGTCTCTCATGGGGATTCAGATTTGTTTCTCTAAATGTCAGATTGTTATGTTACATAAAAATGAACTTAAAGGGGTCAGGTTTAGGAAAGAACATAGCATATATTCAAAGGGCAGTGTTTTACAAAGACATAGAGCAATTTTTGAAAATCAAAAACGTGTACCTTTGGCTTTATATCAGCACAGACTGACATATTGCACAACACATAAAACAGCTATAGAACTTAAGCAGTAGCAGTGTTCTTACAAAACATTGATCATAAAGATATGTTTTGTTTTAATTATACTATACTGTTACTGTTAAAGAGATAATACATCTCAGAGAACTCAGAAAATAAGACAGACCTTAGACACATTTCAGCCAGTATTTAATGTATTTGTCATATTTCTCTTACCCTCTTTCTTTAGTGCTAAGGACAATTGAATGAAAAAATAGGAGACACGTCAATTCACTCCTGTCAATTCGCTCCTGGATAATTCACTCTGGACAGTTCACTGCTGGATCAATTCCCTGTCCTGACAGTTCAATCTCATGACAATAGGTTCCCTGACAAATTTGTTCCTGCAACAATTGCTTCCTTGACAAATTCATTACATCTGACTTGCAATGCAAGTAAATAAGAATGTATTTCCTGTTATGAAACAAAAATATTTTTATAGAATGTTCTAGTCCGCCAGCACTGCGGTAGCGCTTCAGCTCATGATGCCTCAAACCCTGGTTCAGGAGCAAGCCTGGGTTGTTGGAGGGCTGGCCGGGGGGAGGATGGCTGAGCACCCAAGGGATGCTCACCTCCTCTGGGGAGGAAGCGTGGATGGCCTCCAGTGCCATACTGCCACCTGGGTGACCACAGGTGGAAGTGCAAGCCAGAGCCATGGATTTGGGAGGGGGACATCAACAGCATGGTGCTTTGGCATCAGTAAGGCCACCCAGCATCAGGGGTGGGACAGAAAAAATGGGGACAATCATCCTCCACTGCTGCAGGATGCTATCCACTGCTTGTCCCAGATCCCACACCACCAACTGAGCTCTCTGCCATGCCAACCAACACTTCAGCTTTGCTAGGGGTTTATGGGGCCTGACCCCCGGTGACCCTTCCCACAGGGGGGTGTCCATGGTGGAACACACAAGGTTCAAGTAAGTTCTGGGGATGGCAGGTGATGGGGCTGTGCAGGCATCCAGACCAATGGGGCCAGTAGAGCTGCAGGGGAAAAAGTATAGTAAATAAAAAAAATATATATATCTCATAATGTAATGGTGAGAAGTCAGCTGTAACACATACAATGTATTTATTTATATATATTCTTTGCAAAAAAACTGTGTTAATGCAGCTATTCGGGTAACAATGCCACAAAAGTAGGGAAATGTGGCATTAGGGTTTCTCACTCTAATGCCCCCCACCCCCGGCAGCAAAAGGAAAAAAAGTTAGGATTTGGGGTCTCTGGAGTCTTGGTGAATCAGTGGTGGGGTTTTCTTGGAGGTTGTCAACCCTAATACCCACAACATTCTGTGAGCAAACTACATCACACATGATCTCCATTCTTCATGCAAGGCCCACAGAGGGAGGGGTGAACATTAGGGTTAACAACCCCCAAGAAAGACCCCATCACTGATTTTCCAAGACTCCAGAGACCCAAAATCTTATTTTTTTTTCCTTTTGCTGCTGGGTGGGGTTGGGGAAATGTTAGGGTGCTAAACCCTAATGCCACATTTGCTCTACTTCTGTGGCATTAAGTTACCCTAACTGGTACATTAATGCAGTTGTTTGTTAAGAATTGCTTTACTTTTTTAGATAGTGTAATCAATTCCTCATTTGCCTGTGGAAGCGCAGGGACCTCTGGTCCCTGCGGTCCCATCCCTCCATACATGCAGACATGAATGTTGCCCTGGAGGGCCCTGCACTTGCATTTCAGACAAAACAGCAACCAAATTGTCAGCATAGCCTTGTTATTACCCCAACACATGAATGCCATGCTAAGAATTTTCAAATCCCTGCCAAAGCGTCATTCCACACCACCACAATGTAATTCTACACCATAGGTGAAAAAAAACATTTTGACCATGATTTGAAAAATGACAGCTGTCATTTTCATGAGGATGTGTAAAACATGGCTATGTTGAAATTTGGGGTCAAAATATTTAAAATAACCAACGTTATGAGGGAGCATAGTAAAATTTCAATGCATGTGCATAACTTTGTCATGTTTGTATATTTTGACCCTGAATTTTCAACATAGCCTTCTAATGACCCCACCTCATGAACAAGTATGGTGAGGTGTTTCAAATCCTGCCTGAAAGGTGCTTTCACCAAGCAAATGCAAAATCAGCTTTCCAGATTAATTTGTGTAATTCCACTGACATTGTTCGTGAGGTGGGGTCCCCAAAAGTCCATGTTGAAAATCTGGTGTCAAAATATACAAAAATGGACAAGTTATGCATCAAAGTTGAAAACCCCATTGAAATACATTGAACTGCATTTACCTCAGTTTCTCATATTGCAGTTGCCAGTTCCAGCAGCAAGATGTGTCTTTGATCTGACAGTGGATCTTTGCCCTGTTACTAGTTCAGATGAGTGAGAGGGTGTGGGGATGTATTGTGAGTGTGGGGTGGTGGGTGCTGAGTGGGAGGTGGGGGTGGGAGTGGGGAGAGTCAGATCGGCAAGGGACTGTTTTCTTTTTTACAGGTTCCAAAGAAAAAAACATCAATGGATGGTTTCCTTTATTTCAGGCTGGAGACAGTGTGCAGAGAGTGGGGCGTGCCACTAGACACCAGGAAAACACTAAGAGCTAAAGGGGATGGCTATCAGAGGGTGGGGGGTGCCACTAGACACCAAGACAACATTACACATATGCAGGGATGAAATGAGGGGGTGCCACTAGGCACCAAAGAAATGGTGGCTCACTTCTCTCACTACAGCCTACAGCATGTGTGCCAGCTGGGACTGCAAACGTCAAGAAAGTCCCACTGTTATCATACAGAGAATGCTGGTCAATGGCTCCTCTCACTAAGCTGGGCAGCCTGGGTGTTAGTCTGCCCAGAAAATGTATTTCTGGCATTGCTTTTTAAAAACAAAGTTCAGTCTAGCAAACGGATCTCATTTAGTTAGATTCAGTCATTTGTTTTTAAAAAAGACATGCATTTTTATGTATTTTGCACCTTTTTTAGTTTGAGGAGGAAAAAAACAAGATGACAGTCTCACAGCACCAAAAAGTGCTTGCCAAAGTGAGATGCAAATGGTTAGAAACCAAAAAAATGGTCCTACGACATCAAATTTTTCATTTTGTGAAATGACGTTAACTCAAAAACACTACTGTGCATGCTCATAATGAAAAACACAAAACTTTAAACTGTTATAACTCTGGAACTATTTATCATTTTTTCACCAGACCCCTCAGAGATACTACCTTAGGACATTCCACATCTGCCCTGCAAGTTTGGGGAGAAAATTCCCTTCCATGTAGGCTGTAGATGAGAGCAAAATAAACCCATGTTAAATATAGTTAAAATGGTAGACATTATCAGGAAATGACATATGTGTATCTCAGAAACTGCAGAAGCTGTCATCACAAAACTTTCTGCAGATCAAGACATTGCCTACTAGACAATACATGCTTATTTCAGCTCATTTCATCAAACAGTGCCAAAGATATTAATGTGTAAAGTTTGGGGTTTAACATTGAACATGCTACTCAACCCTAACTATAGGGGCATGACTGCGCCCTTATAATATATGTATATGTGTGTGTGTGTGTGTGTGTGTATATATATATATATATATATAGTGGGAGTAAATTATTGGGAAAACATTTGCCAGGGAACCTGTTTTCACAGGAATGAATGGTCAGGGGAGCAAATTGACCCGGAAGTAAATTGTCTGGAGCAAACTGTCTGGGAGCAAATTGACATGTAACTGAAAAAATAATTGTTCTCTTTTGGACTTTATCTGCTGCTTCTTTTAGTTTAGGAAACACCATGCTCCTCATTTATGACATCAGAAATTGTTGTTCTTGAATGAGGAGATAATGGCGTTATCAGCAGAGGGTTAAGACTCCATATCAGGACAGGCAGGAGCATATGATGTCCAAGGGACACCAATAATGTTTCTAGGCAAATGTCCTCAGTATTAAATAGTGACAAGATCATACACACAAACATTTTCAGCTGTGTTGTATATAAATAGTGTACAGCTACTCTTTAAAGACATCAGTAGTCTTTTAATGAAAACGATTATGAAGGTGTACTGTTGCCTATTCCTGCAACTCCAAAAATGGAATAACTACTATAAGATTATGGATATATGTGTTTTTAATCTAATGTTCAAAAATGATAACACAGTAAGATTAGAATGTAAAAGATACTTAAATATTGTGATAGAGCTGGCCCAGTGGCACTGAGGGTTAAGGCACTAGCTTTACCTCTCGACATGCTGGTGACCCGTGTTCGGGAGCAGACCCGGGATGCCGGGAGTTGACTGGGGAAGGAGAAGACTGAGCATCTGAAGAACTGCTCTCATCTCCTGGGATGGATTGTAGGGGTTGTCTCATTTTGTAGTGGCCCCCAGTGGAGATCGGGGGCACTACAAGGAGCGGCGCTGTAGATGGGGAGAAAACATGCAGAAAATGGCCACTGAGCTAGCCAGATGATGGCAGCTCTGCCTCCCCACCACAAAGCCAGGATAAGCACCCGAGCTGCCCTCTCACCCAGTGCAGATGCCTTCATGCACTTCAATCTCCTCTCCCAGTTGCCCCCATGGTTAAGGGGGCCTCTATGACAAAGGGATACGTCGGGTCTGCTGGGTGGTGAGGGCAGTGAACAGCAGGAATGGGAGAGCAGTAGGGGTGAATGGTCCCTGATGGAGTGGGTGGCTGGTGGTAGGGAAGGATAAAAAGAATATACAAAAAAAATATTGTGACAAATGAGGGTTGAATGTACTGTTGTTATTTTGAATGAAGATCATATATTGGAATCAGAGTTGTGTAACATCCCTTAACTTCTAGACGTTACTTGTAATGGGGTCATTTTAAGATCAGCACTGGTTTGGGTGGTTATTTGGAAAAGAAAAATCAATTAGCTTGCTACTGTTATACTACACTTTCACATGAAAACATGCATCTGTGATTGAATTGGGTTCACCCTCAAACACTGCAGACTTCCCTAAAGTTACACTTGGAGTTCAAGGGATATATTTTCTAAAGGGCTTTCATGCTGCAAGCCTCCACAAACCTGCTGCAGTGACTACATTATTGCACTTGAATCTGGAGAAGTTATAACGCTATGGAAAATACAGACTCAGTCCTCTTCTTGTGGCTGGTCATCAGCTGGAAAGAAAGTTTTCAGTACTTTTCTAGTGAACCACCATTTCTGACCATCAATAAACAACTCGCACCCTCAAAACAGTGGATATGAAAGACAATGGAAGAGATATCAGAAAAAGAGACCTTAACTGTCTCAGAACCACTAAACAGCTCATCATACCTAGACATGCACAGAATACATCATGATATCTTTTTATTTGTGTCAACCACAACTGACAACCATGATCCTAAAGGCTTTTTCCATGTCAGGAGTTTTCAAGCATTTTCAAAAATGTAGTATACTGGTATTTTTGCAAATGAACACTCTGCTGACCATTTACTGTATGAGAACCTTATGGACCAGTTAGACATTCCAATACTGGATTGCTAAAGCTACTGCATCCCATTTCCACCAGCCATTGTTTCATGAGCACCCTCTAGCCTCAATAGGGTTTCTGGATGCTGACAATATAATCAGCAATGTTGATGATCTACTTGTGTTTCAACATGGTCTGTAAATTATGCAACAGATCTGTTTTCCACTGTCATGTCATACTTCTTACAGTTTTGTCACTGTACCTGTTCCTTTTTATTGATCTAACAGATACATGGATACATGTATGTAGCGTACAGTGCATGTGTGTGTATGTGTGAGCATGCTTGTTAATGTGTGTCAAACATACACTAAACATACAGCCTTATGAACAGTATGTGTATATATTCAGATTCATATTTCTGTAGTGTTAACAGCCCTCATGCCCCACATGTTGGCTTTCAACCTTTTAACTTAACACACTTATAATACTTTTAGAGCTGCACATAGAGTGGCTTATCCATTTCATTTGGTGTCCAGTTGATAGCAGAACTGAACAAGAGAAATATGAATCTACTCCAATCCTTGGAAAAAGGAACAGAGTACATGCATGTTACTAAATGTTTCTATAGTGATCCAGGTTTTAATAAGATATTTGACTTCACTCCCTTCTATCTGTACCACCAGTAACACAGTTACTGCCAAGTTCCCTCACACTGCTGAGAGAGTACCCATAATACCTGTGCCAGTAAACCAACCAATCTCATCTGCTGACACCACCACTAGTATATTCACTGATTTTAGTTCTCCCACAGCAACAAACTGTGAGTTCCCAAAAATGCTGACACAAATATAGGTGCTACTGAAAAAGGCATGACTACAGGAAACAACAAAAATATAGTGCACATTGAAAGTAAGAAGTAAAGTGGAAATGTATTGCTATAAACAATAAACTGCCAGGCAAGTACCTCAAGGGAATCAACAAAGTCCAAGAGGGTAGCATCTTTCAAAAAAGAGGTGTGCAAGAACAAGGGGGCATAATTTGAAGATGGGGGTGGCTCAGAGGTAATGTAAGGAAGTATTTTTTTCACAGAGAGGGTTGTGGATGCATGAAACAGCCTTCCAGAGGAGGTTGTGGAGTCAAAAAAAGTGGTTGAATTCAAGCATGCATGGGACTATCATAAGGCAATTCTAGGGGTTGGGGGTAGAAAGAAGAAGGCTGCTGGTTAGCTAGGATCTGCAGCTTATCCATTAGGTAGGGAAATGGGTAAACTGGGTGGGCCAAGCAGTCCTTAATTGCCATCAAATTCTATGTTTCTATGTTAAACAAACTCCAGTATTTTGAGGTGCACCTCCTCTTCATCATTATCATTTTCAGATAAAACGGTAGTAATAATTGCATTAGGCATTTCTGTAATGTTTAATGTCAAAAACATTAAATGAGTTCATAAGTTTTGACTTAAAAACCACAACATATACAAACTGGAGCTAATCAAAAGATAGTTTTCAAACATCAGCTGTTGTGAGGTAATCATCTCTCTGCTAAGTGCATCATTTAAAAATCCAAAATATTTATTATAAGTTGTATGATCTTGATTGAGAATTTCATATATTTCACAGCTTCCCAAACAATCTTTCAATGTTGTTTATATACTCCTATCGATGATGTCTGTATTACTCCCTTATCTGCTTCCCTGAAAATAACAATTCCAATTTTTTAAACCTTTTCTAAAGCCTTAATTTCTTCTATACACCACTTGTGTTGTCCAAGTTCCAGTTACCTTTAAGTAACTTATCTCATGCCATACAATTTTTGAAAACTTAAAATGGATGGATCTTGAGTGCCTGGGCAGAAATTTGAAGCAGGTTTAAATGGTGTTTTTGCATTGACAATAAACTATAGTATTAGAGACAACTGGTTCAACAACTTTGTGGATAATTTCTGGGCTACTCTATGTTTTCAAATTTACTTGTGTAATATTCTAATTGTTTCCATAATGACAATGATTCAGCAAGGGAAAACACAAGATCACTGACTCATGTTCACCTCAGTTTTACTGTATCATTACCTGGGTTTCTTGTCAGATAATAAAACATTGTGTTACATCAGTGTTGTTGAGTACTGTCCTCAAAATGAGATTTAGTAGATGTAAATTATTTTAGAATTATGTTGATAATCAAACTGTGGATTTTCCTATATTTGTTTTTATTTCTTCTATTGTATTTTTTTTTCACAGTAACCCCTCTCTTCACTTGTTTTAACGCACTAGTTCACTTTTGTATTTTTCCAATATTCGATACCCTTTATCTGGTAGCATGGTCCTGGTGTCATACATTATTCAGCTGATACCTTCCTATTAAATGTTGCCACTGTGGTTATTCTAGTGATCACTTTTTATTTTACCATAGCTGATCCTGTATTCGTTAGATTAGCTTTAATTTATATAGTGATTTTTTGTAAGAAATTAACGCATTTGAAATGTTTGACATTTATAAAAAAAAAAGTTCTATTTTATCATCTCTCCTCATCTCATCTCTCCCTCGCTACCTCTCCTTTCTCCTTTCTGCTTCACCTTCTATTAACCCCACTATAAGGACTCTCACACCATCTCCATTCCATACTCCAAATGCTGCTGGGCAAACAACCCCCCTCCCCCCAGCTGTCCTCTTCCAGTCATTTACTCAAGTACCAACTCAAACTCATTTTCACTCCCCCTTTTTGTTTACTTTTTTGTTTTTTGCCCAGTTAGTCTCTTCTGTGTCCTCTCCCTTCTTTTGTGTTGTTTGCCTCCGTGCACATACATTTTAACTTATATTCATGACCTGCTAGCCTGACCTGTGTCATTTAATTTCTAGATACCATTGTATATGTTACTATATTTATTGTCAATGCAACCTCACTGTTTACTTTGTCTGAAAATGTCTCCAGTGTTTATGTTACCTTGGACTGCACATATTGCAGGCTCAAATTTTTACTGCAAGTATTGGGCTATATTCACAAAAGATATGGGACTAAGTCCCATGCTGCAACTCCATTTGTGGACCAAAATCTCCACAGCTGCAGCAACTGATATTTACAGCCACAGCAGTTGAAGAAGAAGTTACGGCTGCTCCCACCAGTCATAACAGTGTTCCACAGCTGATGGGGATTTCCTGGTCAACACCACCTACAAGCTACCATAAATCATGGAGCTGGTTGTAATCCAGCTCCATCTTTGTGAATACCCATAGCTATGGGAAAACTGCTGCAACCTGTGGATCCGCAAGTGGCAACCCACTTGCACCATTTTTGTTCCCCAAAGCTGCAGGAATTTCAGATGTTCTGTGACTCTAACCCATTGTCTGCAACATTCCAATATATAGAGTGCCAGTTGGTTGTTCAAATTGCCAGCACAATTGTATTGATTATATTTATACTATGATTCATACTAGGAAATAATAGATGTACAGAAGGCCATGACCCATGTAAGTACATCTCCAGCAAACTGGAATTAGATCACCTGACGATTTAGTAAATGAATGTAGAGGTTTTTTAAAAGGTCTTGAGGATACTGGCATCAACTATGTGTTTCAGAAGTGAGTTCCATAATGGAACAATTCTTTGTGTATAAAAGAAGCATCTGTTTTCCTTTTTGGGATAAGTTAGTGCAAGTTGGTATATGTGGCTTCTTAGGCTACAATCCCTTTTATTAGATGTCATACCCAACCCTGACATTAATTCATGGCCTCTTGATATTTTTAGCATAAGGAGTAGGTCTTCCCTAGTTCTCCAGAGCTCCAACAGTATGTACTGTCATCCTGTACCCCTCTCCCTGGGTCACACCTGGAAATTACCCTTGGTTCAATGTGCCTTTCTCGGTTATCAGGTTTCAATAAATAAATACATTTATATAAAAAAAGATATATGTATTTAAAGGCTTTATGCTATTTAAAGGGCTGTTCCTTGTTACAGTTCCACCCCCTGATGAAGAGGCAGTGTGTCTCAAAGTGCTGGAGTTTAATTCACCTGGCAGTTCGAAGTTTACAGCAATCCATTTGCACTTTGCACTTTAACTCTCCCAATCTGCATGCCCCATCCCCACAATGCAAACACTCTGATCCCCCCTTCAAACTGACTGATTCTTCAGCAAGTATCTCAAATGATGAATTTTAATTACTTTTTAATTAGTTCTGTAATCTTCAGGTCATTGACTTGGCCTATCATACAGTTCTTTGTTCATCACACTTTTTCCTAATATCCATTTATCTAATGTCCTTGAAATATAAACACTCTTGTTTTCTACCTATTCTCTCAATCAACTATACTTACTTACTTATTCTGTTACATATCATTTTTCCTGTTCATTATTCCTTCTTCCACTATTTCTATACGTATGTGACCACTTTCAACAATATTCAGTTGCAGCAAGTGACATGGTCAGATGTGTCCTGAACTTTCTGTGATATCTCTAAATAAATTCATGCCTACTTGCCTGCAGTACTGCTACAGGGCCACCAGTTAGAATCTATTTAGATATACTGCCATATATCTGAAAATATCTGACCCAGTCTTTTGCTGCAGCTGTATGCCATTTCATCTTAGCTTCCCCTTCCTGAACCCAGCAGAGCAATTTACACAAGGAATTAGGTATACTGTCTACTAAACTCAGAATTCTGTACAAAAAAAACTATACCATGACACTTACTACTGTATAAATGAAACTATTCATACCCGTTATAGTTCACTGAACGGGAACACCTGAAATATTCATTCCTGATTTTGTTCGTGGGTTGACAGTTTCAAATTGACACTGACAAACAGCTGTCTGCTCTTCCCCAAGCACTGCAATGTTTATCTTTGCAACACTGCACTAAGCCTCTAAGTCATTATCACCATCAAGTGATAATGACAGTAATTATAGCAATTATAGAAGCAGTCATGGAGTCAAAAACAACCATTCAGCATACCTTAGCACAAATGTAAGCTTACCTGTAATCAGATGCTATGCAGACGCCATGCTGACAGTGGAGAGTTCAGCTGAAAATTTAAAAAGTCAGTTCTGAAGTGGGTATCCAGGAAGCCACTTAAACAGGAGTACCCTTTTGATGCCACTGTTATAGAACCAGAAATCTTGGCAGACAAGTCTGGTGTGGAGTGTTCTGTGGCAACAGTGGTGGCAAATGAATTGACTGCTTCTAATCCACCACCAGCAGAAAAAATGCTTTGACGTAAGTCACACACAGTGCCGGGATTCATTTTGAGGTTGTCTGTTATGCAGTCGAAAACAGAGTTATGGCTGCAATACAGTACTATCAGGGAAAGCACCACAATACCATAGACAAGAGCACTGTAAGAAAATTTAAATCAAATTACATGAGCCAGTTGCAAAAGATGCCTGATCCCACACAGTTACCCACTATCCTGCCTATCAAGCCCATGAGAGATCAACTATTTTACTTGAAGATTTGGAGAAGCAGTTAAAAAATTATAAGAAGTCTCTGGTCTGAAGGTGCTGTAATAAATTCCCATGTAGTTCATGCAGTTGCCCTTGGAATCATGAAAGCCAACTCACCACAACTTTTACAAGAGATTGGAGGCAGCATTGCCCTGACCACAAAATGGGCATTTTTTTAAATCAGATGGGTTTCAGTAGAAGTAAGGGCATAAAAGTTGCCCAAAAACCCACAGATGATTTCATTTAGCTCAAGGCAGGTTTCTCTGAAATAAATCACAAAGCCATCTCCCAAGAGTTAATACCACTAGAGCTGATACCAAATATTGATGAGATTTGTGTTAGCATGGTCCCAGTGTCTGAATGGACAATGGCTCCAATCAGTTAAAAGCAGGTTGCGGTGACCAGTCTTTGAGATAAAAGAGAGGTCTCCACAGTCCTTGGCTATACAATGTCAGGTGAATTCCTCCTCCCCAGGTCATATACAAAGGCAAAATGCCTCTTTGCCAGCCTCACCATAAATTCACAAAAGACTGGACAATTACACAATCCCCAAATCACTGGGTAATGAAGAAACCCATAGATTACATCACCACTGTGCTCAAGCCATACTTTGAGTTCATAAAATTATGGCTTGGACTTCCCACAGAGCAAAAGGTGCTCTTGATCTGGAACCTTTTCAGTGTGCATACCACAACCTGTGTGTTGCACAAACTGTAGAACAATTTCATGCTGGTGTTTGTGCCTGCCAATTGCACTGATGTTCCCCAGCTTCTGGTCATCACAGTGAACAAGATTTTCAAAAACTCTTAAAGCAGAAATTCACATCTTGGTATGCTGGGATTGTATCAGAGCAGCTCAGAGTGGGAAGAGATATTATTAAGGTGGACTTAAACTTGCCACTCTCAAAGAATCATGCACTGTGGCTAAAACGGAGTTTCCTGTCCCTCACTGACAGTTGGTAGAACTGCAAAAGGAGGTTCATAGAGGCTGGGATTGTGGAAGCACATACCAATTGCCTGACCCAGGTAAAGATAAAGTTATCAAAATAGAAAACCAGGTGTACACAATGCTTTTGCCACAATCTTGTTTCTGTTTCCTTAACAGATGGAGAACACAGTGATGTGTGCTGCCCAAAAGACATAGACAACACAGAGACTGATTGCAGTACAACTGCAGTACACCAGAGGGTGTAGACAGAATGAGAAGCGACCTGCAGAAACTTGAAGAATGGTCAGGGGTTTGGCAGTTGAAATTCAATGCAAAGAAGTGCAAGATAATGCATATGGGGCACAAAAACCCTGGCACAATATATCAGTTGGGGGTGAGGATATAGCATGCACCAAGCAGGAAAGGGATCTTGGGGTTATCATCTCTGATGACCTCAAGGTAGGGAAACAGTGTGACAAGGCAGCAGGTAAAGCAAATAGGATGCTGGGATGTATAGGCAGGGGCATCACCAGCAGGAAAAGGGAGGTCATAATTCCACTATACAAGACACTAGTGAGGCCCCACCTGGAGTACAGTGTACAGTTCTGGAGACCATACCTACATAAGGACATAGACAGGGTAGAGAAGGTTCAGAGGAGGGCAACAAAGATGGTGCATGGATTGCATCACAAGTCCTATGAAGACAGGTTGAAGGAACTGAACATGTACTCCCTGGAGGAGAGGAGAGAGAGGGATATGATAGAGACATACAAGTATCTTACAGGGAGGAACAGGGTGCAGGAAAACAATATTTTAAGTGAAAAAGATGTTCCAGGACTAGAGGACATGGGATGAAGTTGGAGGAGGACAATTCAGAGGAAACATGAAAAGAATTTCTTCACAAGAGCGAGTTGGTGGACAAGTGGAACACCCTGCCAGAGGAAGTGGTGGGGGCTGAAACAATCACGGGATTTAAGAATGCATGGGATAGACATAAAGGAATTCTGGAGGTCAGGGGTAAGGGGCAACAGACTTCTAGGAAAACAAACTGAACTTACAAGCGCAAATGGGCAGACTGGGTGGGCCATAAGCCCTTATCTGCCGACACTGTCTATGTATCTATGTAACTGATTTCATTTTATTGCTATTTTTTTTGACACAGTAATATAAAACTGGCACAAAAGCATACCACAGACCTATGTCCAAATCGTACTTATGTTAATGCTACCTTAATTTTTGCAGATTTTTACAGACTGCAAACATAGCAAATTTAAAGGTAACGTGAACTTAGCCTGTTATACAATATTCTGTGACAGAGGTGACTACTAGACTTGTTTGACAAACGTACAGAAATTCGTGGTTATTATACCTTATTCAAGATTTATTCACTCCGTATTTATTTATTGAGAATTTTAGAATACCTTTGAGTATACATGGTCATTTACAAAGGTTCCATGTCACTTGTACAGTCACAAAATAAGACAACAGAAGTACAGTACATGGAAGCAATTCCAGAGATATGTATTCAAATCAGGCACATAGCATGCAAGACAGCAGACATTACATTGAGAAATGTGCAAATAAAGGTAGAAACAAAGTTACAGGATAAATACAAAGGAAGACTGCACTGACAATTTAACAATTACAGTTGCTTTAGACTGCAAGGGAAAACTTCAGAGGTCTCTTAAACTGATCAATCTTGGATAGATTTAGCAGAGTATCAAGCAGTTTGTTTAGCCATTTAGTGGCCCTGATAGCAATTGACCACTTGCTTAGCTGAGTGTTCTTGAAGAAGGCTCTAGGGAAGTCTTTGCCATTTTCCTCATGTTGTAACAGTTGGAAACAGTGTGTAAACAGTTAGTTAAGGCGGGGGGGGGTGAGACACAGGAGCACGTGTTTTTTTTTTTTTGTTGACTGGGTAAGTGCACTAGACAAATCCTGCCTATTTTCAGGAACGACCCGGGGGAGGGGGATACAGATGAATGCCAACTGACCCTGAACCATATTAAGCTGTTGGTGGTATTTTTAGTGAATGAGGTAAATTTGGCCAGGACACTGGGGAAATTCCCCTACTCTTTTCGATAAGTGCCATGGGATCTTTAACATCCACCTGAACTACCACCAATCCAGGCAAATGGGACCTCGGTTTCACGTCTCATCCAAAAGACAGCACCTCAGAAGTGCAGCACCCCTCTCATGCTGCACTACAGTGTCAGTACTGGGATATTAACCCAAGTGCCAGATGTGGAAACTGAACCCACAGCCCTCTGATCTCCTGGCCTCAGAGGCGAGTGTGCTACCTACTGAGCCACTGACACTGACGGGAGTGTAGCTTTATTCTGCTGGATAATGGAAGCAAGTTAGGGCACAGAGGGTGTAAGTGTGAGTATGTTTACCTTTCCCAATTACAAAGTGACATGCCTTATTACAGATCAGCTTTAATCTGTTCAGCGCTGTGTCACAGGCAGCTGCATACTGTAGATAGGGAGACCATAATCTATAGTTGACAGGATGGAGCTGGCCACCATGAGGTGTCTGGCTTCCACAGTTAGGTTATTCTGGTTTCAGCACAGTGCACTCCATCTTCTGTTGACTATGGCAACTAGACTGTCAACATGAGGAACAAATGCTATGGTGTCATCCATGGTTACTCTGAGGTATTTAAAGGTCTCCACCTGTTCAAGATTTTGTCCCAGACCATTCCAGATGACAAGGGGTGGAGCTTTCCTCTTCTGTAGGAGGCTAGAGAATTACATGGTCTTTGATTTGTTTTTGTTATTTTTGTTTTTTTCTGTTTGTTTGTTTTTGTTTTTGTAGTTTAGAACCAGTTTGTTGTTGGAAAACCAGATTCTCAAGGTTATGAAATTACTTTGGAGAGTGGTAGTGAGGCTATCAAGGTCAGGGTTTTTGATATAAACAACAACAACATCAGTGTAGGGGAGAACATCAGCTGTCTGGTAGGCATCAGGCAATTTGTTCATGAAGAGGCCAAATAAGAGTAGGCCCAAGATGGAGCCCTAAAGGACACCAATAGATACTCTTCTAATGTCAGACAAGCAGCCGTCAGTCTTCACACACTGAGTGCAATTCGTGAGGTAACTGAGGAATCAGCACACTGTGTTCTGGGACAGACCCAGGCCAAGGAATTTGTTGAGTAGGAGCTTATGGTTGACCCAGTTGAAAGCTTTTGTAAGGTCAGTGTTTATAGCTCCAACCGTGTCACCACTATCAAGGGCCTCATGCACACAGTTGGTGTATTACAACAGTACAGTATTGGTGCTGTGAAGCTTCTAAGAGCCATGCTGCTAGACACACTGGATGCTGTATTTTTTTGAGATATGTGACTAGTTGGTCAGAGACTATTCTCTCTAGAGCCTTGGTCGGGAGGGAGAGTAGAAACTGACCTGTAATTGGCTAGACTACAGCAGTCATCATTTTTAAATACTGGTGTAACCAGAATTGATTTCCACTTCTCAGGGAACTGTGAATAACACAGGGAAAAGTTAAATATTCAAAAGATGGGATGGGAATGTTCCTCTACCACCAGGGCAAGTAATTTCATATCAAGTGAGTCACTCCCAACCCTAGTGTTACCAAGCACCCTACTGATATATTTGAGGTGTCCTTGACTGACACAATCTTAAAGCAGAATTTAGGGTATCCTAGTTCAGGGGACAGCAGCTATGAGGCATCAGGACTAGGCCCCTGCAGGGTGTCTGGGCAAGCTCAGTGATGATGACGGAGGTTATGTCTGCAAAGGCTGAACAGAAATAATTAGCAATTTTGGTAGGATCAAGAACCTCTCAACCTTCAGCCAAGAGCATTTTAGGTGAAGATTTATTACCCTTACCAATGAGCCCAGAGACATTGTACCACAACCTTTTGCCATCGCTCCAGTTCTGGGCCTACTGGTCCTTGCAGAAGTCAGATCTGGCCTTTCTAATCATATAGGTGCATTTGTTGTGGGCTTCTCTGTATCTTTGCAGGTGGATTGGGGACCCTGTTTCCCTGGCCAGTGCCCACAGATTTTCATGCTCTCTCAAGCAGACATGAGATACTAGGGTGATCCATTCAGGTGGTGTACCTCTTACCTTTCATTTTTTGATGGGTACAAATTTATTCCAGGCACAAGTGAACTAGGAGACAAAGAATCCTAGAGCCAAATCAATACTGGGAATGGTTTCAAGGAAATTCCAACCAGTTTGGGCCAAGTGGGCTTTGAATTCAGGCACCTTCTTTTTGTTTGAGACCTGGCTGATTATGAATGGGGGAAGGGGTGCTTGGGCTGTTTAACTGTCCACATACATTGCACTAGTGAAGGGTGACTTAGGGTATCAGGTAAAACTCTTTATTTTTATACAGGAAGATGGAAAGTATACCATTTTGACAATTTCAGTCCTGCCCAGGCGTGTGACCAGTACTCATTCAAGTAGCATATTAGTACCTGTTTTATAATTGATCCTAATGTGCTCACTGACCATTTGTATGAGGAACAGACTGGACATCTTATCCCTATGACCTGTGCTTGACTTAGCATTCCAATTAATGTTAAAGTCACTAGTAACAATGCATTCCCAGTTCTGCTTAAGGTGTTGAAAGTATTGAATGAGTGACTTTGTTCCCTGATGCTGTTTACCAGGTGGGATATATATACAGACAGGATGACAAGGGATTTCTTTCCAAACCCTAGCAATAGTTTTAATGCTAGGTATTCATAATCAGTCCCTGGTTAGATCCTTAATCTTAGTTTTGAAGGCTTGCAGGTCTTATATGAGATAAATATCAAAGGACACGTCCTCCCCCAGGCGGATCTCGGACCCTATGCCCAGTCACTAGCAATTAAAGCCCTACTTGGGGCACATAACAAAACCCTAACCATTGTCTCTGTCTACATTCCCCCAATGAACACAAAAGAGGGTTTCAAGGGTATTGTGGACTTCATCCGTGGCCTGCCCTCTAACTCTGAGACCATCTTACTAGGTGACTTTAACATCAACTGGCTTTCATCCGATGCAGGCACACACAGGGACGATATCTCTGCAGTTCACCTAACCCAGCTTGTCTCCTCCCCTACCAGGGTTAATTACAAAATGGGCACCAGCACCCTCCTAGACCGGATACTTTCAAGCAACCCAGAATGACACACCAATGTGACAGTGCACCCAGACACTATTAGTGACCACTCCATAGTCTCGTGTAGCTGGTCGAACAAATTCCTCAAGCCACCTCCCCACTTCACCTTTAGTAGGGTACTAAAGCATGGGCTTCTTGAGTCCCTGAAACATGATCCTGCCAACACCAACTGGTCACAAATTGACCGTGCTACTGACGTCAATACTGCCTTGGATTATTTTATAAAACAATTCGCACAAGTCTGTGACATGCATGTGCCCCACAAAAAGGTCAAAGCAAGGGGGTCAGTTAACCCATGGTTATCATCTCACCTCATAAACAAACTGAAGAAGCGCGATCACCTATGGCACTTTGCCAGAGAGTCGGGTAAACCCTCAGCCGTACTAGCCTACAAGCAATCCAGAAATGCCTGCTCCCAGGAAATACACCAGACTGAATCAAAACACCACAAGGAGTCGCTTACTGCCTCCTGGGGCGACGGAAAAAACTTTTGGACCAACTTGAAGGAAGTCTTAGGGAAGGATGTGAAATTGGCACCAAACCTAATCAATATACAGGGTACCCTTATCCAGGACCCACTAACTTTAGCCAACGCCTTCAATGAAGCATTCTCAGACCTCTCTGGGACACTCCCCCAGACTTCTTCGAGGACCCTCCACACTCCAACACCTCTACTACTGATGCTCGCCTTCAGTCTGCCCCTCCTTTTTATTTTAAGAAATATACCACCTCACTAGTCAGAAAATACCTCCTCAAAGTGCTCGGGAAATCATGACAAACTGCAGACACACTGGACCTCAAACTTGTTGCCCTCACTATTGAAGAAGTTCTCCTTCCCATAACCAAGATCCTGAACATGTCACTATGCCACTCTCAATTCCCACAGCTGTGTAAATCTGCCATCGTTACTCCTGTGTACAAAAATAGAGATAGGGCATCGCTGTCAAACTACTGGCCCATCTCAATTCTGCCACTGCTCTCCAATGCGCTAGAACGCATAGTGGCTGACCAGCTGGTCTAATACCTTGTAAAATACTCAATCCAATGCCCAGAGCAGCATGGCTTCCATAAAGACCATAGTACCTCCACAGCACCACTTGAACTCACTGGGTTTATTCACCGGTCTCTGGACCAAGGAACCCTAGCAGGGGCAATATTCATTGACCTCTCAAAGGCCTTCGATACCGTCCACCACTCTCTCCTCTTAAATCAATTAACCTCCATTGGCCTCTCTGCAAAATCAACCCTCTGGTTCAAAAGCTACCTAGGACAGCTTACACAAAGAGTGAAAATCAACAATGTCCTCTCCGAACATCTGCCTGTAAAATCTGGGGTTCCCCAAGGCTGCATATTGGGACTGCTCCTTTTCAGCATCTTTCTCAAAAATCTACTGTGCCACTGCCCACAGCAGATGCTATTCTATGCAAATGATGCAGTAATCTTCTCAAACTGTCCAGACCCAGAGAAACTTGAGTGCAAGCTGCAACATAGCTTCGGGATTGTTGAGGAATGGTTCCAAAACCACAAACTTATTTTAAACAGCAAAAAAAAACAAAACCATGATGTTCTGCAGCACTCGAAGCAAATACAAGTCACACACTCTCAACATCAGTACACGATCTGGAACTCTGCTCAAACATACCCAGCACTTTAACTATCTGGGGGTCACACTTGACAGAAGTCTGGTCTATGACCAGTACATCAGCAATGTGGCTAGGACTGTCAGCTACAAAATAGGTCTTCTCCACAGGCACAAGCACTGTCTCACTTCAGATGCTCTTAGACTAGCTATCAACAGCTCCGTCCTTTCTGTCATAGACTATGGTTTGGTCATCTATGGTGATGCTAGCCCCACCACCCTCTGCAGAATATCGGTTGCACTGAACAAGGCCTGCAGGCTGCTCAAATGAGCTAAGCATCTCACCCATACCTGTGACCTCTATGCTTAAATGGGCTGGCTCCAACTCAGTGGGAGGTTACACTACCAAACCTGCCTGCCTGCTGGCAAAAAAGACGCTACTTGGTACTCTTCCCTATGGCACAGCAAACCTGCTTCAGCCACACAGCAGCAACTCACAATGGACAAGAAGTGCCAGCACTCACCTCTTCCATGTTCCTCGTCTTTGAGCAATGCAGGATCAGCGCTCCTTTACCTACAGAGTACCCCTCTGGTTTAATGCCCTCAGCCAGGCCATCTCCACTCAACCTACTCTTGGTCCCTTCAAGAGGCTACTACGCTAGCAGCTTTCCACATCCAGCACCTGTGATTGTTTCCACTAGTCCCCCTGCCATATGGCTCTGACCGACCTCTTTGCAGCTCCCAGTAATGGCATACCCGTGCCATCTCTTCCCCCCCCACACTCCCTCCCTCCCTCTACTACCTTGCCACAAGGTGGCTTGCAACCTTGCTTGGCCACCCAACACCTCCATCAACCCCCTCCCTCCTTCCTCTCCCTTTACAAGGTCTATGACTGCTGCAACTCTCTCTCTCTCTCTCTCACCGTACCATCTCCCCCCTGTCCACCATCATTTTAGCCCTCTTTTCCCTACCGCCTACTATTCTCTCCGCTAACTACTCTCTCTGCTAACTTTCTCCCTACCTTCAACTATCCACTCCGCTATCTTACTCTATACACAAACCAAGAGTATTTTACCCTCTATAATTTTGTCTTGTTTGTATAAACCTGCTCTTATAAACCACTGTAATTATTATAATTATTGTATATGTCTGCTACTCTATGTTGTTTTAACCTTTGTAATACTGTCTTCCCTCCTACTGATGTGGAACCTTTGTAAAAGAGCTCTCCGCTCAAAGGTGTTTAATCCTAGATCTTAATAAATAAATAAATAAATAAGGCAAGCCCCATGCTGCTTGCCTAATCTAACCTCTCTGAAGATATTGAAACCTGGCAATGACATAGTGGCTTCAGGTATATATGGACTGAGCCAAGTTTCAGTTAGGCATATAATGTCTAGCTGCACTAATGCAACCCAGGCTTCAAAATGGATAAATTTAGGTAGTAGACTGCCAATATTTAGGGAGCCTATGTTCAGTAGTCCTTGGCTATGAGTGCCAGGCCCACAGCTACCAGCCGGGCTAGAGTTAGCTTGGACATTGCCATACAGTAGCAGTAGCATTATCATAAGACCCCTGGAGACTCTAAGGTAGTGTTTCAGTCTCCAGGTTTTCCTCCTAGGAAAGAGGGCCATCACCATTCTAGCACTGGCTAGGCCTCCAGTGGATCAATCATCCTACAGTTTTGCATGAACTAACCCCCCACCCCATTAACACCAACACCTCCCCAGGCATCCTCAACAATTTCATGTGTCTATTGCACCACTGCATGAAACTTGCCACTGTGTTGATACTGACCATTTCCACTTTTTTTATACCCTCTCCATGGAGAAGTATTTTCTCGCATCCCTCCTGAATTTCCCCCACCAGCTTATTTTTTTTATTTAGTAATTTATTTCAAAAGTTTCAACAGGAAAGACATACTGTGCTTGAAAAAGCTAATTTCTAGATGTGTCCTGGGGGGATGGGGTAGGGGAGTATGCAGTATATGATGTGCAAGTGAAAGCACATTAATTAAAGTGCAGTAGCAATAACAAAATAAATAAAAATACATAAAATAAAACAAAGCAAAAGTAAAGAAAAGTGCATAGTCACAATTTACAGTCAGAATATTCAGGGTTACACAAAATAAAGATGAAGTATAATGCAAATTAGGTTTCATCTGCTATACAGTACAGGGAGCAATGCCAGACAGTAGCGGTTTACCACCACCCAGACTGCTAAGGTGCACACTAACCAAGCCAGTGCAGGAGATAGGCTCAAGAGCAGAAAATTAGCAGATAAAATTAATTGATTTAGGCTCAGCACCCAGGGATTAGTAGTTGCCCACAGCCTGGGGGGAACAAGGGGGACATCAGCAACATGGGAGGAGGGAATACAAGGGTCAGGGATTAGGAACAGTTGCAGGGGGGGTTGCAAACTCACAAAGAAGGGAGTTCAGGGAAGAGAAGTACAGGCTGAGCAGATAGACATGGGAGGGAGGACCAGAGTTTAGGAAAATAATATGAGAAGGCATCTTGGCCCATGGACGTTCTCCTGGGGGGAGGGAGACGGAATGAGAAGCAGTGTTCCAGATGGGGTAGGAGGAAGGCAGGAGCAAGAAAGGAGGACAGAGAGGTGGGGGAGGAGAGAGCTAAGCCAGAATTTTGGAGGTGAAGATGATATAGTGTATGAAGCTTCTGGCACTGATGAAAGGGAGGGAGTGGGAGGAGTGGAGAGATCAGTGGTGTATACAAGGGGGGCAGTCCAAAGCAAAGTGGCAGAAGGGTTGGAAAGGTGTGTATCCAGTCTGGCAAGGGTGGACTTGGAAGCAGTGCATAGACAATGTTGCCATAGTCAAAGACGGGAAGGATCATCTTCATGAAAAGCTCCCTGCAGGCAGGGAGAGGGATACTGGCTTTGTTTCTATATAGTGCTCCTAATTTGTAGTGAAGCTTGTGGTGGATAGCATAAATTGTGCAGCAAAATGTTGAGATGCAAGTCCTGTCCGACCCTGAGGTACTTAAAGGCGGGGACATTCACCAGCACAGTTCCACCTGGAGTGTGGAAGGATTGGAATGGAGGGAGCCTGGCAAGCCTCTGACAGGAGCCAAAGTTCATGGAGACAGTTTTCTTGGTGTTGAGGGACAGAAGGTTTGAATGTAACCAGTGCTGAACACTGTCAAAATCTTGTTGGAGATGGACAGCAAGATCAGCAGCAGAGGATCCATAATCAAACAGCACAGCATCATCTGCATACATGTGGATGGACACAGAAAAACAGGCAGAGAGGTGATCATTCAGAAATATGTAGAAGAGTGTGGAGCTCAGGACAGATCCTTGAGGTAGATGTGAAGTGGGGCTTCTTGAAACAAGACTGGAAGGGAGTGAAGGGAGTGACCTGTGACAGTGTGTTTATGTAATTGCAGCTGTGTTAAAGCTGTTCTGTACTGCATTTGTGACAAAGATATGTGTGAGCTTTAGCAATAAAGTTTGCTGTTGACACCACATAGTATAGTGCATGTGCTCTCTATATGTCTTTGCTGGTGCTGCTCTTGAGATGGTGTCAGATGCATGAATCCTCTTCTGTAATTGAGTTTAAAATAGTAAAAATGGATCAGGAAACTAGCTCTGCTGAACTTTAAACCCCCAGTGGCACTGAACTTTGCTTATCCATCTGACTGGCTTGATTGGAAGCAGTGTTTTACCAGGTACAGAACTGCTACTAAGAAGAAACTATTGATAATGCACTCACCATAGCAGAAAAAAGCAATGAGTCAAACTGTTCCATGTTGTGGCCAGCTCTATGAGTGTAATAATTTATTTCAATGAGATAAACAATAAACAAATGACTTGTCAAAAGATTGACCCAAGCACACACCAGCAAGCACTCCAGCCAATATGGTGCTTCAACAAGGGGGGCCTTCACCAGGGGGCATGAGTAGGCAATCCAGAGAGCTTGCTTATAATATGCTAAATTTAAAGAGGCAGTACACCATTTGGGATGTCTCTTCCAAACCAATCAGCTACTGGTACGCCATTCAGAAGACACTGGATCACAAGAGGAGGGCAAGAGCAAAATTACAAAGGAAGTAAGTTAGAAAAGGGCAAACTGGAAGACAAAAACAACAAAAAATAAATTTACTGGAGTGGTGTGGCAGGAAAAACTAGAAAACAAGGGGACATATACAGTAGGTGACTCAGAGAATTAGTTGGGTACTATCCTAGAGGCCAATATCATAAAAGTCTAAATTTCATGAGAAGACATTTAGGCATTTTGCCAGGTTATCTCCGGAGGACTGTACATAATTCATAAACACCCAAATTCCGAAACACCTGTGTATAATTGCACAGATCATAGGAAAGAAAAAAAGCTTTTTGGCTCCACATCAGTCAGACATGATAGACTTGATAGGCCTTCTTCTACTGCCTAATTTGTATGTTTCTATGTTCATACTTTTTAGGCAATTAACAATGTAAAATCTGATCATAATGTATTATTAAAAAACAAAGGTCTATATCGGATGGTGTTTCTTTCCTTTCAGAACTGGAGTACACTGCCAGAAATAAAGTTGTTTGTTCAGACAGAGGAAGTACAGGTCAGTTCACAAATATATATGATGTGGGGCTAAATGCTGAACACATTTATAAATCATTTGCATTTGAAATGAAGGAAATGAAAACAAATCTGATTTTGTACTGGAGAAATAAAATGATCATTTTGTACCCAAGCACAATATAGTACATGAGTGAGCCAGATATCGCTATCCACAATTTTCATCACCATTGGCTACAAATGAGATAAGTATGATGGAGGATGTCCGGAGAAGGGCAACCAAGATGATTAAGTAAATCAATCATCTAAATTATGAGGACAGATTAAAGGAACTTGATCTCTTCAAATTAGAATATAGATGGCTTAGGAGAGATATATGTGTCTTGTATATAGAGCATTAAATAGTGACAACCTCTGAGATTGCTTGGGATTGGAATTCAAAATGAGAAGGGAAGGTCATACAGAATGAAAGGTGGCTCCTCAGTGTGCATACAAAATTCATAGAAGTCAGAAAACAGCTGGTCTCATACACCTCCCAAAAGAAACATGTGAAGTAAAGTTCAGCTCTTTGTCAAGAGTCTTGACAAAGAGCCAGTGCAGCTTGAAAAATAGAGCAGACTAGTTGGTACTGTGGTTGCACACTTGATGTGTTGCCTTACATTGTTCAAGCATGAATAAAAGCTTTATCTGAAGAAGGAACTTTACTTTGCATGTGTCTTTTGGGAGGTGCATGAGACCAGCTCGTTTCTGACTTCTTGGGATTGGAATACAGGGATAACAACCATGTTACAAGATTCCACGAACTTCAGCTCGGAGGACAAGGCTATAGAACAAAGAAAAGATCAGGCTTTTTCAGCCAGAGAGTTGTTAGGTTATGGAACAGGCTGCCTGTGGAGGTTGCGGGTAGTAATACCAGGAACACTTTTTAAAGAAGTATAGATGCTTACTGCCATTCCAAAGCAATTTGAGGTCATTCCCTATGAGCTATAGGGTTAGCTGTAAAGGGACTTGTGCCCTTCTTGGCTCGTAACTATGATCCCTATGATCACTGCTCAGATTAATGATGAACTTTTGCAATTTGGACAGGATTTCCTCCAGATGATGAATTTGGTGGGCCTATCACAAGTAGTTACTTCTGCAACTCACCAATGCAGGCATGCCTCTGACTTAGCCTTCTCACTGAGGCTCAAGATTACTAACCTCAAGTTTGATCCAGTCAGTTGGTTGGATCACTGCACAGTGAGATTCTTGTTTGGTACCCCCCCATCCCCATAGTCCATCCCCTATGAAGATGGTTCGTTATTGCCCTTTGAAGGGATTGTCCCCAGGCAGACTCCATGCAGTGATGGATCTTTTAGGTGTGATACCTGCTTGTGCAACTGGATCAAAGGAGACAGTGGTGGCTTATAACAGGGCCATTGCCTCAGTTATCAACACAATTGCACTGCTCCATATATGACCCTAGGCTTCATGCCTGAGATCCTCATGGTTCAACTGACAGTTTAGGGAGATGAAGTCGGTGTACCATTAGTATGGCAACAGCATTACAGCACAGTAATGTTGTCGCCACAAAAAGGGCGAGAGTGACAGGGGCGATCTTGATTTTAGACCACCCCGCACTCACACAATTTTTGTACCCTTTATGGCATGCTCACCCCGGAGGAGGATGTGGGGGGCAAAGGCCTCTGCAAAACCTGACTGTTTCCCAGGATGGCTCTTTTGCACTTTAAGTCCCAGGAGGAGCAATGCCAGGTGTGGTAATGCCAGGCAGCATGTTGCTGTCCCTGTAATTGACATTAGTACAGTAACTATCGTGTCGACATGGGTGAACCGATGAAGTCCAGGGGTTGGAGGTTGGAGCATTGTTGGAGAACTGGCTCAGAGGAGACAGAATGGTTTTGAGGGTTCACTATGATGAATATCAAAGGACAGTTTCCCATAAGAAGGCAGTATTTCTGTCCAGGGAAATTGCTGTAGGGAGAAACTGACCAACTCAGCTCTTCCAGACAGTGGACAGACTATCAAATTTTGTTTGTCTACAATTGGTAAAAGCTTTTCCATCCACTCACAGCAAAGAGTTTGCTCATTTTTTTTTTCTGACACGGTGTCTTCCATTAGGGCTGAGATTTTTTTAGTAGTAGAAGTGCTTTATTATTTGACTTAGTATCTGAGTCATTACAAGCACACATATAGATATACATAAAACATAGGTAAACACGAGTAAATTTTAAATAATTGCATTAGTATGAGTTATACTTCATAAAATAAAAAAATTCCAAAAAGTGCAAATTATGACATTTATTTACAAAGCTTTCTAGACTCCTCATTGGTTCACAGCCTTACAGTTAGTTTTATAAGGCTATAATCAATCCACTGAAACTAGCAATTCAAATGGTGGAAATTACACAGATAATCCCTAGTCAATAAAATTAAATTTGTGTTTGAAGGTGACAGAAAACAAAATCTATACATGAGAAGAGAGCCAGTATTTAAATATAACCACCCTTTGTTATACTGCCTGCTCAAGTTTTATGGATTTTACAATTCCATTGTTGTGGAACTTTAGAAGATGCATCCAAGTATTAAGAAAACTTTGGGGCATGTAAACAAGACACTCCATGTCCAGGAATACCATGGGTGTAATATATCCTGTAATCTCAAACAATCAAAATTAAATGGATGGAAAAAAGCTTATAATCACAAAGCCATAAAAAGTTGCTCTATCAATTAAAATTTCCATAATGAATAACTCAGTTAAATGGTTTGTTACTTTGTAGAGAAAAATGCCCACGATGTCCTTCATAGTGGGAATCCGGGAATAAACTTATGCTGGCAGATTGGTTTGACTGGTCATATACAGTAAGAGAAAATCCTTTTAAGACATTTTATTATATCAAATACAACTATTTCTGTTGGGGAGTTCAGTACAATTCTAAATATCTCTTCATATGAAAGAATGTTGCTCAAAAAATATTGACCAATATACTCGTCCCTAAAGGAAGAATATTTTAGACAGTATAACAATAAGTGAGGGAGAGTTTCAAAGTCATTCTGTGTGCAGTCACATTTTGGACTCAAGCTGGCATCTGGATCAGAGTTTTAGTTATTATGAAACCTATATTGCAAAACTTTAGAAGGATATGTTTCTAATCTGAATTTCATAAAAATACATCTCTCATTATGCTCAGCAAGGAAAATCAAGTATGGTTTTAAAGTATGATTTGTTTGATTTTTTTGCATACCAACTATGAGTCTTTAGAGTTCTAATTCCCTCCGTTTCAGAGATTCCTAAAATTCTTTTATGTTTATCCATGATTAGTGACACATAACCAACAGTGATATAAATACCTATTTGTGAATCTGTCCAGAGATGTTAGCATTCATTTTTTTTTGTAACAAAGATAAAACATCCTTTAGCTAGGGTGAAAGGAAATTGTGTTTTAGAAACAGGGCCATTATTTCTAGGTACTTCCTAGGTAGTCTATTTGGTTCAATGTTAATACACTTAATCCAACGAGCTATTTTTCCTAGATTTAGCTAAAAACTCTATTTTAGACCTTCCTAGTTCTGTTCTCACAATTGCTGATTATGTTGATCTAGAAGTTTGAAGGATGGACCTGTAAAGATGTGAAAAAGGCTTCTCAATAAGACAGTAATTCCCCAATCCCAAATCTCAGACATATATAATGCTATAATGTTCATTTTCATTTCCATTTCTGCTGCATGTAACACAGGAAAAATAGAGTACCCCTAAATTTAGCAATGAATCTAAACAAAGCATTTTTGATTTGAATTAATGTATTTGTAGTATAGGTTTTGTGTTTTAGCCAAGAATTGTTATTTGAAAAATTTAAATCAAGATAGCAGTAAGAAGAAACTATGTCCAGTTTTTTGGTTTTTTTTACTACTTTTCCATTTCCATGTGGGGCTCCTTTTGTCATATATTAAAATCTGGTGTTTTATTAGTAGTAATAATCAACCTGTTGTAATTATAGTATTTTTCTACAAAGCCTAGTTTTCTACTTAGTTCTGTAGGACTTACTGAAAGAAGAACTAAATCATCAGTGTACATTAAAGCAGGCACTAAAGAGCTTTTTACGCTAAGTGAATGAGCAAGATCCATTGCAAGAAGCATTGGTAAGTCATTTATGAAAAGCTTAAATAATAATGGGGCCAAGAGACAGCCCTGACTTACTGTTGTGTTGGATCTAAAGGTTTCTGAAGCATTACCACTTAAATCATAACTGACTTATGTCCAGTTTTCAGAATTTAAGTATATAATAATACTAAGAATGTCAAGGTCCATTTTTAAAGCATAAAGTTTTTCCAAAAGGAGTAATCTGGAAATGCTATCCAAGGCTCCCTTGAAGTCTATGAAGACTAAAAGCAGAGGAATATGTTTTTTGATGTAATATTTCTCCACAATGTGGTACAAGAGAAAGCATTGATTAGTTGTAGACCAACTCTTTGTAAAACTCGTTTGATATGGGTTTAGTATTCCCTCTTTTTCTAGCCAGTCATTTATTCTACTTAGGATTACCTTTGAAAAAATCTTTCCCAAGCAGTTGATAAGGCTTATGGTCCTATAAGTTTTAGGAAGAGTGAAAAGGCATGGGGGTCATACTGCCATATAACAAAACAGCACAACTAAAAATGCCGCAGCCAAACAGCACCAAACACAGAGTCAGGCAAAATGCTGTCCTGTTTATGACAGTGCACCCATTGAAAACAATGGTTGTTTATGTTTTTTAAGGGGGATTCACCCCCATACACCCTGGAACCTAGATAACGAACCCTGGGGGATGGACTTTGATGATGGGGGAGAAAATAGGGAAAGGGGAACTTTGATTTTTATTTTAAATGCCGGCAAAAGTTGTAGCAGGGGAGACCTGAGGGGGACTGAACCATGGTCCCAGGTCTCCCAATTACACCATGTTCTGGTGCCCTAGCCACTCCACCATGGGAGCGGCTCAACCAAACACCCAGCACACAGCAACTTCTCCTCTCTCCACATCATCGTACAGTGACAGGGGTAGCGGTATATCCCTATTGCTGTAAATCAAAGTGCTGTATATACAGCACGGTTAATACCATGCTGTCTTACATGCATGGTATTGACCTGGTACCTTTTGAAAATGGGTACAGTGATGCTGCCTTTCCATTCTATTGGTATAAAGTCATCCATTGCTATCTTATTGAAAACACAGAAAAATATTTTTGTTAGAAAAAATATTTTCTTACTGAAAAGAATGGCGAAAAGATTGCTCCACCATTCAATATCTGTTTTATAGAGACATTGAGGTATCTTATCAGGACCTGGTGCTTCATTGCCCATAGTTTGTTTTATTGCTATGGAGAATTCTTATGGGATAATATCCAAGAAACCTACTGATAACTGAAATCTGGCAATCATATCTCTATAATTTGAATCTTCTGTTTTACTATGGAATATTTTCTGATAATAATTTATCCATGTCAGTGGGGTAATATGAGCAGAAATCTTTGTGGCAAAACTGTCAGTCCTTTTTGCTGACAATAACCAGAACTGCTTACTATTATTTGTAGCTATAGCTTTATACATTTCGTCCCATTACTTGATTTGAAAGACTCTTTTCTGTTCTTGTGAAAATGTTTGATGCAGTTTCCTATATTTGCTAAGATTTGAAAAGTTCTCTCTTGTCGGATTCTGTCTGATATATTTGATAAGAATCAACAACTGGGATTTTAATTTCTTACAGTCCTCATTAAACTGAGGAGTATGTTTTTTTGTTGGACGATATAGAAGTGACAGAATTCCATTACAAATCTGTCTTATTACTGTACATGCAATTTATGTGGCAAAAGTGGATGAGGCAATCCATAATTTTTCAGCTGCATCATGATTTAGTAAATATTTTTCAAAGACTATTCTCTAGAATATTTGAGAAAAGAACGTGTCTATTATTATGAATTTCAGTATTAGACATCAAGTGAAACATGTCATGATTTGTATCATTCAAAATATTTGCTTGTAATTTTAAACATATAAGGAAGTGGTCACTCTTGGGCCTGTGAATTACTTTCATTTCCAAATAATTGAGAAATTGCCAGAAAAATATGAAGAAATAGTCAACCACACTTGCTCCCTTAGCTGAAGAATATGTATACTTAGCTGGACAATCACCAAGCAATGCTGCATTAAGAATATTAAGTCCAGTTCTTTCCATGAGTTACAAAACTCTCTTACTACTTTCATTTACAGTTGTGTCTACTAAGGTTCTTTTCTGCATGTCCTCATTCCCAGTATTTGTCTGGTGGGTTAGAGTACCAACTCTAGCGTTAAAGTCACTCATAAATATAACACCAGCCTCAGGAACTATTCTAAATGCTTTAAGTAAGTCTGATTCCAGTGTTTCTCAGATTTCCTCATTGTAATACTTTGCATTTTTGGGGAGAAATGTAAGAGTTGCAAGTAAATAAAAGCTCTGCATTCCATTCAATCAGGTACCCGTGAACAAGGCACCTTCAAAAATGGTGACTCAATTACGGCACCTGTGTTCAGGGCTACCTGGCAGGGGGATGACCAGATACCGGGGTGGGCAACATATGGTGATGGGAAGTACACGCATATATGTGTGCATGCACACACAGCGGGGAGAGGCAGGGTAGGGATGGTGTGTGGGAGGAGGTATGGCTGGCAGCTGCCGAGCTGGTCCACTAGTGTGATGAGGAGGGTGATTGGTTGGGAGGTGCAGGGTTCAAGTCTGGCATGGCACTTTTTTTTTTGCTGGCAGGCAGCTTTCAATTTTTTACATTTTTTACCCCCGACATGCACCACCCCTGGAGTTGAGAATGCATAAGTAGGGGCATGCAGGGGGTGAAGCCTCCTGTGGGGGGGTGCAGGGGGCCCCCACATTAAAAGAAAATAACCTTTAGGTCTCGGTGCCCTCTTTCTTCTCACTATGAGTGTGCATCGCGATTGCCATTATGACAGAATCCATTCAGTCAGTCCAATAAATATGTCTGGTGTTATTTTAAACTGCATTTTCACTGTGATATCTCTTTCTGTTTTTATTAAAGTCACAGTGCCCCTTATAGTTCTACCCCAATTAGTTAGTTTTCTAGCTTAGCTAAACAGCATATGCACCCCCAGACCACTTTTTAAACTAGTGAGCACGTCCCCTATTAAAATCTGGAATACTAGTACCCACATACTGGCATACAATTTACTTTACAAAAAGTTGGTGCCACCCTTGGCATTAGGATGTATACTTGGCTCATTTTCTAGAGGAAGAGAGCATACCTCTCAACTGTCCCTGATTTTCAGGGACGTCCCTGATTTTGCCTCAGAATTTTCCTCTGTCCCTTGTAAAATTTGTGTTTTTGTGACAGTAGAGTTGGGATTAAAAGCACAAAATAATGTCAAACATTAAAGTTATAGACTTGTTCTTCGTCAGAAAATGCATCTTACAAAAATCCCCTTATTCTATCAGCTTTCTGAGTGAACAGTACCAATTTTAAAGATGTGTCATTGATCTGGGTCTTTGTCCCTCATTTTTATTATTTAAGCCTTGTCCCTGATTCATGAGGCAAGAGGTTGAGAGGTATGGAAGAGAGGGTTGGGGGTACAAGAACAAAACAACATGAATCTTGTATGAAAATCACAACCCAGGTTCTGGGTGGAAGCAGCTAGGCATATGCTAGATCTAACCTGCTGAGGGGGCCCCAGTAAATCCACAAAACCAGAAGCAAATAATCAGAATGTCCAGAACAGTAACCGGGATTGTGCAGTATGGCTTTCTTCAACAGATGGAAATTTAAAGCAAAAGTAGACCCTCAAGGATCAGTCTAGGCAGGACAGGTACATTTCACAAACTCTCCTTACACGCAGTACAGTTCATGAACACACAGAAGAACATCTTCTTCCCATTTGCCAATGGTGCATTTAGTGGACACCTGGCCATGCACCCGAACATTTTCCTCCCATGAGTGTCATTTAGTGAAACTCAGCCACACACTCAGAACTCTTCTATGAACATAGGTGCAATTACATGAAACTCAGCCACATACCTAAACTTGCAGTTTTGGCCATTGTTCAGGTATAACTGGTGCCCCTTACAAACCAGGAAGCCCTGCCTTGTAAGCTTTCAGATGGTGTTCCTCCCACCCTTTGCCCCAATTGACAATCTCTGCCATTCTTCAGGGTTACACCATTGAAACCCCTATTTCCCACTGAAATGGTAGAGGTCCCACACTTTAAGTATGTCACTCACTGGGGTGACCTAAGAATAAACTGCACTCTCCTGGGTGAACAGTTTAACAGAACATTCACTCTCTTAGGTGTGATCCAGCCTTATCTATGGGCACACATCCCAGACTATGATTCCCCTAATGTATGTGGAGATCTTGTCTCCAAGAACAGTACTTACAACTGGTTGTCCCATCCACTGGGCATGGACCAACAAAAGAAGGCATTCTCCTGGATAGCAGATCAAACAGCCTCTCAAAGTTCCTTTCCAAGCAGCTGAAACATACACACAGAAACTTCTGGGGATTACCCCTTCAGTCCACTGAGAACAAGCAGTTCCTTCCACTTCACTGGGAGTAGAAATCAGGAAATCTTGCTGTAGCACTGGTCTCCACCACTTCACTGGAAGCTGGAAATGACACTCCACTATGGTGAGAAATGCTGGGCCCTCACCTCAAAGCCCAGCTGGCAGTCCTTCTGCCACTCTCACCTCCTCACTGAACAACTGACTACACAGAACTGAACATTCTAAGCTCCCCAGAGCAACTGTTCACACAGTGTGGTTTATGCTACTGTGAGAGTTCTGAATTACCTAATCATTCTTCCCTCAGGCTAGCTGAGTAAACAATGATCTCATTATGTAAGAAGCCCCTACTGAGCTCCCTACCAGCTGTCTGCTACCTTCCTAACAATAATACTGATAGGATTCTAGTAACCCCATGGTACTGGGTGGTTACACATACAAACCCCTCCATCCAAATCTCCTCACTGACCCAGGTTTCTGTAAACAGGCTATATTTAAATTGTGAGGTAAATTTCGTAAATTTTACATTTATGAGATTTGTGTTCAAACCTGCTATATTCAAAGTGAGAGTGGAACTGAAATTTGCCCAAATTCTCTCTATCTCTTGTTTAGAGGTGAAGTAATTTAATCTCTGGGTGGATCACTGGAGAGTCAATGCTTATTACTGGGGAGTCAGTTCTTACCCAGGTTACCCAGAATTTGGTTTTCTAAGGGTATAACAGTAGCCATTTGTGCCCATATTTTGGCAATTGAGGAGAGTTTGTTAGTTTGTTTAGCACATTTCTTTTGATTTTTTACTATATTAATGTCAAAAATGTGTTCTTCCTTTACCTTGTTTTCACTATTATTTGTCCCTTAAGAGGGCCACTGTCAGACCAAGATACCAAGTTTATCCAGTTTATGCACACTTCTACCAAGATTAGATTAAATAATAGTTTATCCCTTACCTCTATTGTTAACTGCCCTGATTATTGGTACCAGGTGAATATAGTGCAGCTGAAACAGTGCATGGAATACCATGCTGCAGAAAGTGCTAATATATGTACAGTGACAGGGGTTTCACAGCATACAAGACTAATCACAACCTGTGTCACTGTACACTCTCTTGAGGAAGTGTGAAGTAGGCTGCCGGTGTGGTGCCTGGTCGAGCCGCTCCCATGGCGGAGTGGCTAGGGTACCAGCACCCAGCAGCGTAGGGGACCTGGCGCCACAGTTTGGATCCCCCAAGGTCCCATAGTGTTGCAGCTTTTTGTTACCAAAATACAATTTCCCCCCCTGCAGTGTTTCACCCCATCCTCAAATCCCCCCCAAGGAGTTAGTTATATTTAGTCGAGGGGGTGTGGGGGGGAAAAGCCCCCACATTGGAGGGGGTTCAGGGGACATAGCCCATCCCCATAAAAAGAAAGATAGTGCTATTATTACTAACATTGTGCAATATTTCTCTTGTGATTGGCATTTTGTTCTGACATTATTGTAGTGCACACCATTTTGTCTGTGGCATTGTTGTTTTGTGCTGTTTCAGCCATGACATTATGACTCCATGCCCTGATTATTTAGCCCAGAGTCCTTCCATACCCACTTAATGGCACTGAAACCAAATTTAATTCTTAAGATCTTCCCTATTAAATAGCAGACCATCCACATAAGTGTAGATTGGTTTTCATTCTGGAAAATTCTAACCCATGAATGCTGAGTAGCAATGTCTCCTTAGACTCTGCACACATGATGCCACATGTTTTTCTCCTATAGCCAGTTTTTCAGATCTAATTTTGTAATTAGTTTACCTAGCATAAAACTTTCTTTGCTTCCTTTCAAAAATGACAATATAGAGATGAGCAATCCTGAATTTATTCTTAGATGGCTAAGAGAAAAAAGTTGTCTCCATATCCACTTGGTAAGCTCCATATTGGGTGTTACCAAGTAAAACAGATAATCCCTTTCCTTCTCATCCCTCATGTTATGTAATAAATGATTTCTTCCATTAGAGATTGCAAATTCCTGTTTGAGCAGCTGATTTATTGGGAGCCCCAAACTGTCTCTATTTTCATCTTTGTTTTTATGGATGCCATAAATAGATATGACTGCCTCATTGCCACTGAGCCACAATTACTTTGTGTCTGCTATTTTAGATGAAGATTCCTTTGCTGCATGGGTTTCAGCTAGACAAGCAGCCCTAATACATTTTTCATCCATAATTTCCCAGGGAGTCAGCAGCCTAGACCCAGGCAGAGTAATTATATTAGATAAAGGCATTTCATGAACTTTAGTGGAGATGACATTCAAGGGAGGAGTTTTCCCCTTAAGTATTTTATTTCCATCCTGTTTTGTTTTATAATATATGGTTAGGGCTTATTCTGCACAGAAAATGATGGCTTTCAAATTCTTGTTGTAGGACAGTTCAAAGATCAAAAAAGTTGCTGTACTCTCGTTCTGTCACATCAATAGTACAACTTTTTATCTTTGTCCTACAACCTGATTGGCTCAGTTAATGTGACTGTAAAGATGAAAACATAGGAAACATGGTGGCATAATTTACCAATCAGTGGACCCTTCACATTTTGACATGAAGAGCCTCACATGGCTACATAGAAACATAGAAACATAGAAGTTGACAGCAGATAAGGACCGCAAGGCCCATCCAGTATGCCCATTTCTTTTTCTACCTTATAAATGTGCCATCAGCCTGTCACAAAAGTGAACTATTTTTTTTTTTTTTTGTTTTTTTTTATTTTAAAAATAAATGATGCCAAGTGAGCAGGAGCAGTGTGAAGCCAGAGTGAGTGGGAGCAGGAAGTAGCAGGAGCCAGTGGGAGCAGCACCAAATAATGACGGTAACAAGCAACTTAAAACACACACAAAAGAAACACACCAGAAGCCATATACTGTATAAAACAGTGAATGGGTGATCAGTATTGGTTTATTGTTTGTTCGGTTAAAACCATTACAAACATACTACATGAGAAACATAAGAATTACAAAAATACACAAACATATGTAAATAAAGTAGCTCATCCTATAAAACAAAAAAATATATAATAATAATTAATATAAAAGAGAGCAGCACAACTTACTAATTAGCCAATAATTAGCATCCTCATGTGAAGAAGACCATACCCAAGTAATTTGCATTGCAACAAGTCTGTGGCCATATTAGGTCAGACAACAATGTTCATACCTAGTTTCCATCTTGATTTTAAATGGCTTTCCCCTATTTTTCATCAAAGTGCTTTTATTCATTAGTTAAAAAAGCTTTAAATCTTCATCTGCATACTTCATTGTTAATAGAATATGTTCAAGAGGCTAACGAATTTGAGCCCTATAGCATCCTAATGTGGGAGCCATTGCCCTAGAAGGTCCACCAGACTTTCCCCACAGTACATTTTTCCAAATTAAGCATTCAAAATCCCAGACAGAATCATCAACCAGCTCTTTAATTAGGTTAAAAACAAGCTGCAGTGTTAGGCCACATAAAAGACACAGGGGAAGTATATGATCTTTGGGGTCCAGACAAAAATGTCAAGATTATGGTCTCTGCCCCTAAAGGAGCTACCAACATGGAATACAAAAAAGCAAGGTCTAAGGACCATTCTTGCTCCTCAGTTTGTCTAGTCACTTTTCCCGTTTAAACCCCACTGACCTAGGAACAGGGACAAGCCACGTTCATTTTCTCCCTTTCATAGAGAAAAATGGAGGATCTGTACATAGGCCAAAATGGCAACATAGCATTGCCACCTTGGTTATCCTGTGGGTCTTCACCCAGCTAAACTACCCATTATTCTAGATTTTGTAAAGCTTTCCACCACTTACCCAGTTGCCATTTTTATTGTAAAATATCGCCAAAGAATCCTGCTGTTTCAGTACCAGAGTTAAAACAACAAGTCTTTTTTTTTACTTTATTTTCATTCATATTAATAATTCAACGTGTACATTTACATATTAGATGATATCCAGTCCATATCAGTGCGTGGGCAATAGGTTACAAAAGAAACCACTATAAGAAAATTACAAAGATCATATGCAGCAAACATCCATACATTATTCAGCATTCAGACCTATATACTGTATATTGGTTAAACAATATTATATCTAAACTGTCATTAACTGGATCTCAGGGCATATAACATTTACAAAAACTACTACAACATTTCAGCTTTCCAGTATTCTTTTATAAACAAAAACAATCATTTTTAAGAAAAATGAAACATCCAGTAACACGCATAGGACACATTAGATTCATTTAATGCTATACAGTATAATAGGCACATACGTGCCTTGCATTGGAGTTAAATAAAATAAACATTTCCATTGTTACAGCTGCTCTCAGTTCAATACTAGCTACATGAAAAGGAAAGAAAACTTAAATCAGCAGTACAACAAAGCATTTTTTGTCTTTCATATTGGGTTTTGATACTGATTGATGGTTCCTGTTATTAAATTAATTTTCTGTTTTTGTTCTACTACTTTTTCTTGATTTTTGCTGTCTACTCACCTCCCGTATAGCACGTACCCTTGCCAGACTCGCTATCTTTAAGCACAGTACAATGTGGGTATTTTGTGTGTCTGCGATGCTACTATGATGCAATTCATGTGTCCCATGCTGCACTGCAATGCTTATGTTGCTTTCCCATGCATGTTCACATTGTGGTAGTGCAGTTATCAAAAATGTCAAATCAAGGCCGGCCCATCGGCGCAGCGGTTGGATTTCCGCTTGCGACGCCGGCGACCCGGGTTCAGGAATCGGACTGGTCGCTGGAAGGGTCGCGGGAGAAGGAGAGCATCCTATGGACTGCTCTCCTTCTCCAGGGGGGAGGGTGGGATAGTGCTCGGAGCACTAGTGACCCCTGGCGGAGGCCGGGGTGTCACACAGTTACCGGCACACACACACTCTGGAGGCGGGGCAGACGTCTGACGTCATTGCAAGACCCCGCCTCCCTGAAAAGCGGAAAATGGACGGCTGCCGGCCACCCTCCATGAAGCCTGCCACAGCTTTAATTAGCCCCCCAGGCCAGCCCTCTGACCTATCCCGGTCTCTGCAGGATGTCTCCTCCTCCTCCGCATCCTGCAGCCCTGCCGTGGGGGGTAAGCCACAGGGTATCGGAGGGCCTGAGGCAGATCTGAGGGGTGGAAGCTGTTGGCCTGTGACTGGGCTGAAAGTACCGGGTAGCCGGCAGCTAGGTGGCAGAGAAAAATGAAAATAAAACAAAAAAAATGTCAAATCAGTCACTTGGTTTCATCAGCAACACAACTTCTAGTAGTTCCAATTCTGAGTGAGTATTGTTAGTTGCCATAGTTACTCTACATTGAATGGTTACTTATTATTTTCTGGTTTATGTATGAAATCACAGCAGCCCCCCCACACACACATACACTCTACCATGTCTCCCATCACAACATACATAGTAATTGATAATTAGAGGGTCCTTTATTCAGCTGTTGAATGGTACAAGTTTTCATTTCAGGCTGTCACAGTATTAACAGTAACCCTTACTTAAATATTTTTTTTTTCATCATGCACTGCAATATATGCAGGCATTATTTCCATATGAGTGTGCAGAATTATTCTGAGATTGATACAAGGCAGGGAACTCTTTAGGCAAGATGAT
The DNA here is from genome assembly GCA_016271365.2 of Neoceratodus forsteri. NCBI lineage: Eukaryota > Metazoa > Chordata > Ceratodontiformes > Ceratodontidae > Neoceratodus > Neoceratodus forsteri. Next base: position 1,454,405,626 of record CM057450.1, on the reverse strand, counting down.
TAAACATATAGGAATAAAATCCTTTCCCAACATTCAAATAACAGAAACATTGATAACTGCTAACAACACAATAACCCTGTAATATTCTGCAGAGGCATGGGTTTTTATTAGTGTTGGTTACACATAAGCTGCACACCACAAGTGATGAGCCAGTGACAGCAACTGTCCCTCCATGTAAAATCGGGATCATTTACCTGGAGCTCAGCTATTTGTAAAGTTTAGGTCTCAGGAAACACCTGCTAGACCTGGAGAATTTATTAACCACTGTGCACTGTAGGAGGGGGCTTCCAACAATGACCCCACTATCAGCAATTCCAATCAGAATACTGCTATGTCAAGGTGTGCTGTCTCTATGAGTTGCTGTCCTATATCTGTGCTAGAAAGCAGTATGTGGCAGCGGGGGTGTTTTTGGAATAAGAGAGGAGTGAAAAGTTTGATAGGTTGTTGTTTGGAAAAAATAGTGATACCAGTTTATGATTGGGCTTATGCTTGTGTTTTAGTGTAAACACTAGTTTCCTTCCTTCACTCCTGTTTCAAGGGTTGTCTGCCTGCCTGCCTGCCTGCCTGCAGCGACATAGTTCTGGGTGACAGACCTATTGCGCTCGTGGTGCACTTTTTTATACAGTATCCAAAAGTCAGCGGCTGCTGAATCTGAGATAAAAACAGAAATAGTTGTTTTTTAATCAGTGTGTACTTACAATTATTGACTTTTTATGGGATCTTAAGGGGTGCAGCTAACTTGCAAGTCTTGCCACCTCTGTTGCTCCATCTGTGAGTTATCCACTATTGAAGCACCTCTGCACCTGTTCATTCCAGATATATAGGGGTCAAGACTGCATATGTTTAGTCCAGTATCTGCTTTTGATGACATTCAGACCCTTGTTTTCTGATACAGTAGGCCAAAAGCAGCATGGGTCAGTTCCATGTGTGGCTTGTACCTGTTAGCGAATTTAACTGGAGTTTCACTGGGTGAGGTGCTTCGTTTCATAACCTTGGTATAATCTTCTCTGTGTTGCATTTTTTCAGTTAGGTTGTATTTCAAATATCCAGCTCCTTTAACCACTGCCCGTTCTTATGAACTTCTGCTCCACTTTATTACTATATTTATATTCAAAAAGGGGAATCTATCCTGAATAGTATGAATGCATTCAAATATATACAGTGTGTGATGTTATCAAGTTAGTACTTCGTTCTTTATGTAGACTATTTTGAGTAGACCTCACTTATGGACACCTACAAGTTATGCCCTCTATAAAAATATATATGCTTCCTGATTTTGAAACAAACTTCCAAATAAATCACAATGGCAAGCGTCACCAGTTGAAACCAAGAGCTCATGCAGACTTCACAGGGATGAGCATGTCTACTGAGCGAATTGTATTTTGGGTTATTGAGATCTGAAAAAAAACATGGAAGGATGATAATTAAATTGCATGAAATAATTACAATCTTTTTAAAAATAAACTATGTAAATGAAGTTACCACAGTAAACAGCTAGTAAAATCATGAACCGGAACATTGACTCCAAATACACATGAGGTAAACTCAACATCAATATTTTAAAACAGAGTTCATGGCATTGCTGCTTTAAGATGTATACAAATATGCAGAAATAACAACAGCCAAGGCTACTATCAATTCCACCACAGATGTCATTATCATAATGTTCATGTGAAAGGACTGTCTAGTGTCCCGACCATCCCTGAGTTCAAAAATATATGTTGGGGGGGTGATGTAGCAATGTTAGTCAGAAATGACATGGGTATTGGAGGGGTAGAGGAGGCAGAGGGGAACGTGGAAGCTATTTGGGTCACCTTGCTGATGCAAAGGGGTAAGAGAGTAAAGGTTGGAGTGGTATACAGACCACCAGCACTGGCAGAGGTTCTGGAAGAAAGTTTGGTGGCAAATCTCGAGGGACACTGTAGACTGGGAAAGGGAAGAGTAGTGATAATGGGGGGCCTCAACATGCAAGGAACAGACTGGGGGACTATGATATTAACAGTGGCCAGAGAGCAGAGGCTGCTGGATGTCTTCCAGGATGCATTTCTGACACAACAGGTGGGTGAGCCAACTAGGGAGGCCCAGACACTGGACGTGGTCCTGGCGGACAGTGATCAGATTAGAGACCTAGAGGTGAGGGACCCATTGGCGGGGAGTGATCACGCCACAGTCTGGTTCTTCCTGGACCTAGGGTGGGAGAAAAGCCGAACAAGGATGGTAGTGACTGACTTTAGGGGTGCAGACTTCAGGGAGATGGGAAGGATACTTAAAGATCATCTGGACAGGATAAAGCCAGATATGGATGCTGACAACAGGTAGGGGATCATTATGAGGGGGATACAGGAGGCTACCAGATCCAGCACAAGGGAAAGGTGTAAGTTCAGTATGGCCAGAAAACCCTGCTGGTGGGCCCGGGAGGTACAGGAAGTGGTGAGGGAAAAGAAAGTGGCCTATAGGTGCTTCAAGTGCTCAAGGAGTGAAAGGGGTCAGGAGGAATATGAACTGACAGCCAAGAGAGTCACCAGGGTGCTGACAGCAGCGAAGGCAAAAAGGAGCAGTCCTTGGCCAGTGGAATCTGGATGGGGGACAAGGGGTTCTTTAGATACATAGGGGAAAAAAGGAAAGTAAGGGGGAAGATCAGCAAGATAAGGATAGGGGATGGTTGGAAACAGGAGTTGGGGGAACAGGCAGAAGTCCTAAATGAGTACTTTGCCTCAGTTTTTACCAGGGGAGGATGGAGGGGCTATGTCTTGTGAGGGGAAGTGGGGGGCAAACCAGAGGAAGGGGTGGGACTGGTAGAGACCAGGGGCCCTGATGGCTCTGGAGAAAGGGAGTGGATACCACAGATAGGTGAGGGGCCATCAGTGCAGGGTGAAAAGGGGGAGGACATGGAGGTTGAAATCCCAGTAGAGAGAGTAAGAGAAGCCTTTAGGTCCCTTCAGATGAAGAAAGCACCTGGGCCAGATGAGATACATCCCAGGGTGCTGAGGGAACTGGCGGATGTCCTGGCAGTCCTTCTAGTGGAGCATTTCAACATCTCTCTCTGAGGACTGGGTGGGTGCCCCAGGACTGGAGGGTGGCCCATGTTGTGCCAATCCACAAGGGGGGATAAAAACAGGAGGTGGGAAATTACAGGCCCATTAACCAGACATCAGTGGTTGGCAAGGTGATGGAAGGTATTGTCAAGGAAAGGCTAGGAGGGTTACTGGAGCAAACTGGGTACTTGGATGATAGGCAGCATGGCTTTGTCACAGGAAAATCATGCCAGACAAACCTTGTTGAGTTCTATGACTGGGTGATGAGGGCCCCGGACCAGAGTAGGCTAGTGGACGTCCTCTTTCTGGACTTTAGCAAGGCATTTGATTCAGTACCCCACAGTGGCCTGCTGGCTAAGTTGAAGGAAATGGGGATAGGGAGACAGTTGTTAAGATGGATAGGAAATTGGCTCTCTAGGCGTACTCAGAAGGTGGTGGCTGGAGGGTTAGCCTCATCCCCATGGTGGGTTACTAGTGGGGTTCCCCAAGGATCAGTGCTGGGGCCACTCCTGTTCAACGCATATGTCTCAGACATTAGGAAGGGGATCAGGAGTGAGATGAGTCTCTTTGCAGATGACTCAAAGTTAGGTGCAGTGGTGGATGAGGAGGAAGGGAGGGTGGTCTTGCAGGGGGACCTGGAGGCTCTGGAAAGGTGGTTGGGAAAATGAAAACTAAAATTTAATGTGGGGAAGTGCAAGGTTCTGCACCTGGGAGTCAGAAATCCAGGCCATGGATATACCCTAGGAGGAGACATGATTCAAGTCACGGAGGGTGAGAGGGACCTGGGGGTAGTGGTAGATGTCAAAATTAACAACTCAGAGACCTGTAGGAGGGCAGCGGCAAGGGAAAATAGGATACTGGGAAGCATCGCCAGGGGGATTACCTCCAGAAATGTGGGGAAGTGATCCTTCCACTGTACAACTGCTTGGTTAGGCCACACCTTGAGTATTGTGTACAGTTTTGGAGACCACATTTAAAGAGGGACATTACACTTCTAGAGAGGGTCCAAAGGAGGGCAACCAAAATGATCTGGGGCCTGGGAAGAGGACCTATGAGGAGAGGCTCAAGGAGCTTGACATATACACCCTGGAGGACAGGAGGGATGAGGGGACATGATAGAGGTCTTTAAGTACATGAAAGGGATCAATAAAGGAGGCCCAGTCAGGGTGCTCCAAAGGAAGGAGTGTGGGGCAATGAGAGGTCACTGGTGTAAGCTGGAAGGGGGCAGGCTCAGAGGGGAGAGGAGGAGATGTTATTTCATTGAAAGGGTGGTGGAGCCATGGAATGCACTGCCCTGGGAGCTGGTAGAGGTGGAGACTGTGGATGGGTTTAAGAGGGGATGGGACAGGTATGGGGAGGGTAAATCTGACCAGGCCCAATACAGGTGGAACATCTGGGACTGGGGACAGTATAACACAAGGGGAAGGCTATAACCTAAGGGGAAGGGGGGACACCAGAATCGGCCCTCAGTGTGGGTGCTGAAAATCAAGCAGACTCGAGAGACCATTAGGCCTATTCTGCTGGCATTTTAGTATATATTAGTATGTTAGGTGGATCAGAAGTCTAAAGTTTTCACCAGAGTCTTATAAATTTACAATATGAGTTTCATGTTATGCCTTGGCTAGTTAAATATTTGCACACTGCATGAGCAGTGGCTGCGTACAATAGACAGGCTGCTTCAGTATCTCCATGATGAGTCCCATGCCACTGCCTTTCTGTTTTGAATATAAAATCAATTTAAAGTGTTTATGCAACTTGCCATTCTGTATGCTTGGGTGACTTAGATACATTGTGGCTGTTCACATCTCTATCCATGGGATATACCACCCCATAGGGGAACGATGGTGAGGAACCCTAGAGGAGGGTTCCACCCCTATTGGTGCCATGGGAATGATTCCCTTGGCTAAAGGTAGCTTAGGAAGAAGCCCATGGGAAGAGAGACATGCCACTGGAGGAGGAGGGGTGGATGGTGGGGCAATGAAGAAACAAATCCTGGAACAGTCCAGGAACAGTGGTCTTTTAAGGCCTGATGGGGGAGTGATGTTGTTGCTCCACCCATTGAACCACAGGCATAGCCTTTGCGATTCAATGTGCTTACACATAACTTGGTATAATGTATGCTTGTGTGACTTAGATACATTGTGGCTGTTCACCTCTCTTTCTGTGGGATACACCACCCTATAGGGGTACGATGGCAAGGAACCCTAAAGGAGGGTTCAACCCCTATAGGTGCTGTAGGAATGATTCCCTTGGCTAAAGGTAGCTTGGGAAGAAGCCCACAAAGAATACCCAAAAGGGTGTCAAGCATTGAAGAGGCAAGAAAGCAGAATATATCAAGACTGGAAATTAATTAGATAGACATAAATGGTAAGGACAGGAAAGAACAAGCTATGATGAGGACAATGAATGAAAGGAAATCTGACAAGATGCAGAAGGGCGGACTTTCTAAGGAGAGAGGGAAAGCCGGGGCCACCATCCGACTCCATCCAACAGTGGAACCTAACTACAGAACCTATGAAAGCACTAACCCTGACTAGTATTATGACCATCAGCATGGAGGAGAGGAAATAAACCCTTTGAGGAGGAAATCTCCTGGGATTCAAGGCCCAGGTCACCTTCCCTCCAGGCTGAAGGACGTTTTGGTTAGTGACGGCTCAGCTACTGCAATTTAGAGTTGATATTGAGGGAAGAGGAAAATATTCCAATTTAGATGAAGCTCTTGCTCTGTCCTTCTAACAGAAATGCTGTTGAGGGTTGTGAGCAATGTCTCTGCAACTAGATGCCCAAAGCAGAGGAGGAGAAAAAAGACTGCTGAGGCACTCAGCCAGCCTACATGAGCCTAGGAAACAGACCAGGTTATCCAGAGGCAGTCATGATGGAGAATAGTGTGGCGGGTGTCTCTGAACTCACTCAGGCAGCCAAAGGGCCCTGATGATGAGAGCCCCACCTCTCACAGCTTGAAGTCATAAATTCTACATCCAGAGGTGTCGCTGAAATGAGGGACGACTGAAGATGCACCCAAAGTGAAGGTATTCTCACTATGGGCCAGGGAGAAGGACCCCACTCTGAGCTTTGCATGCTCTAGATGTGGACTTCATAGGTGCAGAGTGAGACCATCTGCTACAGACTAGCCCCGAGCCATGAAGCAATGGACATGGAAGGCATGTCTCCGAATGGAGAGCAGGTCATGTCAAGGTAGCATAGGATCCATATGAAAGGTATACTTGATTAGGCGATGTGAATGAGTAGACCTACTGAGAGGTCAGATTGAGTGAAGGAAACACCAATGAGGGACCAGAGGAGGCAGGTCTCAGTAGCAACCATGGAAGTGCATGCCAACTGGGTCTATTAAGAAACCAAATCAGGAGTGGAGCGAACTCGATGAAGGTAGGAATGACAGTAACCGGGCAAAGCCCGCAGCCGATGGGGGAGGTACAAATAACCAGGAGTAGTGAGAAAGAAGCTACGATGTCAGAATGGACGAGTAGAGGACCGAGAGGAATAGACAAAGTTCGATGATGGAGGGAAGCTTAGAAGGTTGGCATGGACTGCAGAATGGGAATGAAGGATGGAAGGGGAGAGAGATGTGGATGGCCTGGCAAAGCCCGCAGCCTACGTTGAGTGGAGAAGTCAATGCAGGAGGACAGAATGGTTGAGAATGAATGAACGATAAATGATGGTGGATTGAAAATCTGAAAGCTTGGACGATTTAAAGTGAGGAATGGAAAGGACGATGTACTATAATGAAATGAAATCTGGAAGGCCAGTATGGTAAAGGTGAGATATGAAATGGACAATGTATGGTGATTGAGTGAAGTCTTGATGGCTGGTATGATTAAGGTAAAATGTGAAATGAACAAGGTACGAGTGGGGAGGGAGTGATGAAAAGCCATTGATCACATAGGGTCAGTAGCCACATACAATGTATAGGGCCTACGGGCAGATTGGATGGGCCTATCGGTCCTTATCTGCTGACAATTTCTATGTTTGGCCATATGCTGAACCTTAAGTGCACCCAGCAGCCTTGATGTGAAAAGAACAGGGTAGAGTGCAACTAACTCAGAATATTTATTGCTTTGAGGGTGGGAGTTTCCTGTAAAGGTTGGTCCTTTTGATCACAAATACTCTCATGTAAGTTATCAAGAAGCCAGGGAGTGCTGTAGTCTAGAGGCAGTATAGTGCAGTGGGTTAAGACTCTGAGCTGCCGATCTGGAGACCTTGGTTTGAATCCCACAGCTGCCTAGGTGCATACTGTGTGATCCTGAGCAAGTCACTTAACTTCCTTGTGCTCCCAGGTCTTATCTGGAAACAATATTTGAGTTACTGTGCTACTCGTTCCCTTTCCCAGATTACTGATTCTGGGAAGGGCTCCCATACAAATTCCATATTGGTGGGGAGTAGCAGTTTACTAGTATCCATCTTTTCATTTCTTTTTGCCATGGACTGTTAAATTTATTAAATCTAGTTTAGCTTCTGGGCTTTGAATATGGCTAGGTAAAGACTGATTTTCAATTGTTTGTGTTTCCCCACTGCATATAATTTTAGAATATCTGCCTCCATCTTTATCATAATTAATTGCACCATTTTTAATCATTTTTTTGCTGATGGGGAGTAGAAATAAATAAAACCATTCATGAGGGCTTGTTTCTATTTTTCTTAAATTCTCCCCTGGGCAATTATGAGTAAGGGAGATCAGATTTCTGCTTTGTAGCATGCACCTTATGTAATCCTTTTTTTTTTTTGTTGTTCTAGTCCCCTTTATTCTTTTTTTATTTTTAGTGTTATCCTTTTTCATACACTGCTGATCCCAAACTTGGGAAATCCATGGGGAATGCCATCAGCAATTCTTTAGCTCCCTTACCCTGATGTTGATATACGATGCAAAACCAAATTGACGGGGGGGGGGGGCGCTTCAGGTTTCAAACTGACAGTCACTTTCTTTCACTTGCTTTATTTCAATTTATTCAACCAGGCATGAAATATTGTCCTCTGCATTTCACCTAAGATACAGGCTTCCTCAGGAGATTACCTAAAAGAGAGTTTAATTAATATGTCATCCAGTTCTTTACAATAAACATCGGGACATGGCAACAGGTTTAAACTTAAATCTTAAAGCAGTCCATCTATGACTGCCATGAATTATAGATAAAAGGATTGTTGCACATCCCCTTGAATCAGCAAAGTAACGTGACACTGTTTAAAAATAGCCTAAAAAGAACATTGAATAGTCTCAAATTATGAAATTATTTAGTTGGGCAGCCAAGATTCAATTTGGATTGTTTGTTGCAAATAATGGAATTATTTGAAATAAAGCAAGTGAAAGAAAGTGACAGCATCAGTTTGAAACCTGAAGAACCACCCCCCCCAACCTATTTTATCTCTTTTCTTACCAATACGGTACTCCTGAGAAAATTCCAGGAGTGAGTCCAATTCTGTCTCTTTTTTTTTTGCCTTTTCTCCCCCTAGTACTAACTCCCCATGCTAATGACCATTTTTCCTTCTATTCCCTTTGTATATTAAAATGTATACAGAATGTGCAATATAAAATATTGAGGATTCAAAAAAAGACCAAGTACCACTGCTAGCAGTAGTCAGAAGAATACCCAGACGTATACACAGTATTAAATTGTGGTTCTTTAAGCACTAATAGTGTTCATAAATATAAATATAAACTGGTTATACTCTTCACAGTTACTGTGCAATTACAGCCTAGGGACACAAATGTATCCTGGACCTCTGGATAATTTTCAGTAACTTATTATGCATTATCCCCATACTTGTATAGATACCTGCAAAGATAATCTTAGTACATTTAGAAAGTAGTCCTCCTCCAATTCAATTACTAGCTCCAAAGAGCACCTACAACCCCATTCCCTACCTCATCACACAGTTATGCTGTTTTTTGGGATAGGGCTGCAGCTCTTGGCAGCAGCTTGGCTTGTGTCAGGAAGTTAACAGCCAGGCTTTACAAGTAAAATTACCTTTTATCCTCTGGACCAAAACAAATTGATTTATGGCTAAAAAAGCTCCTAGGGCAGGCAACTACATGGTATGAACATGTCAGCTGCTCTGTAAATCTGTTTTATTATAATACCACAAAAATCTGTGTGTGTGCTCTGTTTGTTCCTACAGCTTCTGGGTCCCCCATATCATGCTGCACCAGGTGGCTGTAGTAGGATCAAAGGTTGTGCTTCATAGAAACCCCCTAATCATTCCACACCAGGCAGTTGGAGAAGTATCAGAGGTCCTGCTTTCCAGGGACTCCACTTGTCATGCTGCTTCAGGTGGCTGTAGCAGAGATCCTACTTTCTTGGAGGCCATAAAAGGATCTGGTGTCCCAATTTGCAGGGGCCACCTCACTATGCTGCACCAAACACCTGTAGCAGGATCACAGATACCACTTTCTGGGAACCCACTTGTCAGGCTACACTAGGTGGTCGAAGACTTGCTTCCCAGGGCCCCTCTTATCATGCTGCACCAGGTGACTGCAGCAAGACTGAGGGTCCCCCTGCAAGGAAACCCTTCATCATTCCACATCAGGCAGCTGGAGAATTATCTGGGGTGTCCCACTTCTCAAAGACTCAACTTGTCATGCCGCACCAGGTGACTGTATCAGGATCAGGAATCCTGCTTCCCAGGAACCTACTAGTTGTGTCACACTGGGAGGTTGTAGCAGAATCCATGGTTCCACTAAATGGCTGTACAGGGATCTGGGGGTCCCAAATCCTGGGAACCCCCTAATCATGCAGTACTAGGTGACTGTAGCAGGAGCAGAGGAACAGCTTGCCAGGAACTCTTTACCATGCTGCACTGAGTAGCTGTAGCAGGATTGGGATCCCACATCCTGGGAGTCCCCACATTGTGCTATGTTGGCCAACTGAATCATCACTCAGACACACAGCAGATGCACCATTCCAGTGGGGGAATGCTCTGCCCCCTGCTCTCACATGTTGCCATCAGGAAGGCCTGCTGTATTGGTGAGGAAAATCTTCAGCTCCCCTAGCTTCTGTGATGGGCCACTGTGAATTCCTACTATTGTGCTGTGGACACAGCTTTGTGGCACCATGGGGAAATGGACTAGGTTTTGGGAGGAAATGAACAGTGGAAGGGGAAAAAAATTGCAGTGGGTGACAGATTTAGGATGTGAGCCAAAAGTAGAAGATCATAGGGGGCAGATTTCAAATTGGCTTCTTAGTTTGCCAGGTGAAGTGATTCACCACCATTAAGCACGTTGTATGTGCAATCTCATCATCACTGAAGCATGCACACACAGCATGCCTTGCTGCCTGTACTGAAGATTTGGGATCCTTGATCCCTCTCTCCATAATTTTGAATGTAGAGAAGGCTGAGATTTTAGCCATCTCAATAGGAGTGAATTGGAAGTGAGTCAGGAAAGAGTCCTGGCACTGACGAATGGTTGCCAAATCCTTTGCACCTAAAAATGGAAAAAGCATCTCTTTGTAGCAGTCACCACTGCTCTCCACCTTTCCCTTACAATTTCATTTGCACTGGACTTTAAGATTTTTTTTTAAGAACCCTAGGACAGAGTACTGGTTAGGCAGGATAAGATTTAGCACTATGGTTGAGGAATGGGACCTAGGAGTTATCAATAGTGATGCCCTCAAACAATCAAGCCAGTGCAACAAGGCTAATAGTAAGACAAATATGATGCTAGGATATATCGCGAGAGGTGCTGACAGCAGTAGAAAAAACATAATACTACCTCTTTATAGATCTTTGCTGAGCCCCCTACTGTGCCAAGTTCTGGAGGCCTCACGTCAGGAAATATAAGGACAGGCTGGAGATGGTGTAGCAAAGGGTGACAAAGATGATTCAGGGCCAACAGAACACGTCTTACGAGGTGAACCTCATGGCACTGAACAGGCACTTCCTGGAGACCAGAAGAGACAGGGGAGACATGATAGAGACCTTCAAGTTCCTGAAAGGTATAAACAAGGTGAATTGAGGGGAATTACTTAGCATGAGTAAAAGTTTGAGGTCATGAGGATATGAGTGAAATCTGACAGAAGGGAGGTTCAAGAGAGATATAAGGAAGTGTTATTTTACAGAAAGGGCAGTGGAACCATGGAACAGTCTACAAGCCAAGATGGTGGGCACCAAAAATATTAATGGTTTCAAGCAGAACAGAGTGCAGAGTAGAGTGATTACTCATGGTGTCATTAACAGGGAGGGGAATGGGGGCGGTGGATAGGGAGGTCTAGAACCCTGTATTGACAATAGGTCTTGGGGTTTGATAAGGGAACCATGGGTAGACTGGATAGATAATTAGTCTTTTACTATTGCCATTGTCTAGGTTTCTATATATGGAAGTTGTTAGCACTGTCTGGCATGTTTACTTCTGTAGTAATGTAATCCCTAAGTGGTGCTATCCCAAGGGCTACTACCCCTGCCTGCTTGGCTAGTAGCAGGTTTAGGGGCCTGGGTACTGAAACAGGTGCCTCCACCGGGAGGTCAGGGTTGTTAGTGGTCAAGCTAACCTGGGCATAGCCCTCTGGGACACTGTAACCCCCCTCTTTCCCTTCTAGTGGCCTGAACAATATACAATAATCACTTTCACAATGACCCTTATTCACCATGCAATTACCCACACAGTTTGCACTTGCCATCAGGGCTGGTTCCTCTAGCTCAACCCTGGGAACCCCCTGTAAAACAAGGTTATGTGCACCAAATAGCAACAATACAGTACTCTTGGAACAAACTGGAACCACAGTCAGGTTAAATGCAAAAAGGGTTAGATCTGATTTATTCAAGGGACTTGAACAAGGGAGGGGCGTAATCAGGTTGATTGGCTTGAAGGCTAAATCAATCAGACAGTTATGCATGCACTTCAGAGTCCCTACACAGTCACACACAATGGGTACCCAGGTAGGAAAAAGGTAGGCTAGCCAGGACCGTTGCCTGGCGTAGGCCAACATCACAGCTGGTTGGGGCCCTGTGATGGAAGAAAGCAACATGCACAACACACACTATTTGTAATCCAGAGCCGGAGGGCTGTTCATGAAGGAAAAGGCAACAAAGCAATCAGATGATAACACTTTAGATTTAGCTGTTGTTGCAGGGAGCTACCCTAATGTTTACTCACGATACCCAATACAGGACACAGGCAGGATGAAATTGAGACTGCAGATTGTTGAGCTGAAGTGCCAGGAGAAGCAGGGCCCACACAAATCACAGATGCATTGTTCCTGTTCAAGGTGTTGAGCAGGGCGCTGATCCCCAGGCAGGTCTCTCATCGTTGGCTTTCTCTGTGTTGCAGGTAATCTGACTGGGCCAGTGTGGCTGCCCGTCTTGCTCTAGCCAGGGGAGTCCACCTACCCACGCTTTACTACGGACTAATCACCTTTGCCCACATTGCAAAAACTAGTCTAGTAAAGTGGGATTCAGCGTACAACAACATATACCATTTTGCACTCTCAGCCCCCCGCATCACTCACTGCTGTGAGCTTTACACCCGGCTTGAGTGGCTCCTACTGGAAACTCACCGCTCTTATGTCGTGGGCAACTTCATTGACAATATTGTCAGAACTGCCACCCCTCAAAACCTTGCTGAGACCCTTGTTCTTGCTACACCCTCCTACAACCTGTGATCCAGTGGCTCCCATGCCCTCCTGGTACCTAAAACCCGCACACAAATGAGTGACCAAGCCTTTGCTGCGTATGCACCCAGGGTTTGGAACTCTCTTCCGACTAGCACTTGCTCCTCTCCCTTGCACCAGAGCTTTAAAGCCTCCCTCTGGGGTTTTCTCAAAACGACTGCCACCTGTCTCTGCACTAGACAAACCCCTCTCAGCCTAAGAGGCCCCAACTAACTGAGATGCTACCTAAACATTACGACTTGGGCAGAGCACAACTGTGCTCATACTCCTCCTGTTCTCACAGCATATATAAAAATGGACCATTTAGGCCCACTGGCAAAACAGGGTGAGCACTATAACTGTGCTCTCCTTTCTATCGCACTAGGCCCACTCTATCCCAACTGTGACTCCTCTTTATTCTAACTGCTAGCCTTACAACTTGCTGCCTGGAGCGATGAATTCACACTGCACTTCTTCCTACTGACTGCAATGTATAATACTGTATTGTAATACCTGTTTTGGGTATTGTTGTCTTACAATGTCCCTGTGTTCTGGTCACTTTATATTAACTCTTCACTACTATTTGCCTGATGAAATCTGATGCTTGTAAAGTCCCTGTTGTGCTAATTCTATGTAATGTAATCCTCCACTTGTATTTGCCTGATGTTCATGTATGTACCTTGTAATGTACCTTGTAATCTCCTGGGTCGCACCTGAAAATAGGCACTTGGCTGTCTAGTGTGCTTACCCGGTTAACAAAAGCAAATAAATAAATAAATGGAGTTGCAAACGGATTTAGTCCGTTGGAGCTGGATGCAGCCTCCAGCAAGCAGAACACAGTTCAGCACACAGTGGGGAACCAAATCACGACCCACTAACAGCACACAGCACATTTACATGTAAGAAATTCTACTGTACCAGGCAGATTGCTATCCGGTCACAATTACAGAGTCTCTACACAAACCGGGAGTTCAAAGGTGGCCGGAAATCCCTACAGGCCGATCGCATTCAGCAAATCTTCAGTCTTCTTCACGTTAAAGCCTGGTCACAGTTCTGTGGCTTAAATCATCCTCACAATCCAGATTCAGTCCGAATAAACTTCAACTTCCCTCTCAGGGACAGCAGGCAGACAGACAGGCCAAAACTCAGCCCTTTCACAGTTCTCCTGTGCTAATCTATGCAGGATTACTGCTCGACTGTCTCGAGCTGTTACTCCTTTCACTTCCCAACTCAAACTGAAAGTAGCTACAAGCAGCCTGGGACATTCCCCAGGATCCAAAAGGTTCGATTGGATGATTTCTCTGTCAGTCACAACAAGGGCTCCACTTCCAGGTTCATTTAGGTGCAAAAAACCCAAAACTACAATTCCTACAGGATTTTGCTCCCACAAAGCCCCTGGGGACAGGCTCTATTTTAGAGTCCCCAAAGGTACCAATTGGCCCATTTCAGCAGTCCAGGACCAAGCTGGTGGAGATAAACAGAAATGTCCATGCTGCAAAGAAGGCAGGTTAGACAAACTGCAATATTATTGCTATTCTAACAAATGATCAGAAAACAAGTACATCTTCTAACAGAGCTCCCTCTCAGATTAATTATGACTGCAATCCAGGCAGCTCTTAAAGAGACAGTTCACAGAGGCAATACAGGCACTCTCTGGCAATACATTTAAACTGCTAAAACGTAGGACACCAGCCTGGCAGTGAGCACTTAGGCAAGCTCAAGGAAGACTTTTTGGGAACCCCCATTTGTAGGGGGGGGTTACACCCTTCCCTGCCTGGAGAAAACTTGGCATCCGCATCAAGTCTGTACCATCACACTATTGAAAATGCAATATAAATGAGACATATATGACATTAGCATGCTATGCAAATACTATCTGATACATCAGTTAACATAAACTTGTCACATTACTATACATTTCAACATACTTCACAATATTATATCCGTACTGACAATACTTATGTGTGTTTCATACAGGTGATACTGATTCCACTATGATTAACATACTTGTAACATCACAATATTGATTCATGTTATAACTTCTTGTACATTAAACAATGTAGGAGGGGGCCCTTCCCTATCAGCTAACTTGGGGCTGGATGGGGCAGGGACACCATACTGAGAAGGAAAAACAATCAACCTGGAATTGGCCATTGAGCTCAATTTGGGTAGTGAGCTCTGAGAAATATAAACACCTTTTTGAACCACATTGAGAGGCAAATCCACTGGCCTCCTGGGAGAAACAGAACTGAAGCGCAATACTGGCTTGACTGCTCAGCCAGTCTTTCTGGGGGGAATGGCCACAGTCTCTGTACTTTCAGCACTAACTTTGGAGTTTTCGTCAGTCGTGAGTGGTGCCTCTGCACGGTGAGAATGTCCAAACTGGGAGCACTGTCAGCTCCTAGCTCTGTAGGCTGTGTTTCCACAACACTTGGCTCATTTAGAGAAGGTTCTGGCACAATTAGGCTTTTTGGCACTGAAGGGGGGCTGTCAGCACTCTCATATTGTTGTTCAAGTTCTGGTGTGACACCAGAGAGACTCAGACCATCAGCCCCTTCTTCGGGCAAGTCACACAGTTCCACTAAACACAAGGAGTCAGCAGCCTCAGATGTGATACTTTGCACTTCACTTTCAGGGAGCATTGGCTCCAAGGATGAAGCTGTGGAGTTAGGCAGTCCAGAAGGCCCAGCTTCATCCCCACGATTCTGCAGAAGATTTCCACAAAACAACTGACTCAGTTCATAGGGATAGTATGCATTACCATAGTCACTTTCATTAGAGGTGGACTGACAGTCACTATCATTCTGGGCCTGCTGTGGGGGAAACCTTAAATCTGTAACCTGGTGTAGGTTGACTCTGTCTCTTTTTTGTAGCAGCATGAGTCACTGGCCAATGGGAGACAATGTCTGCTGGCTCAGCTTCAATAATAACTTGGCCGATAGGAAGCAAGTGGTTACGGTACACGGTCTTGACAGCTTTGGAGTTATTCTCTGGTCGTACCATGTACACTGGTAGATCATCCAACTTTCCAACTACTACATGAGGAAGATGGTGCCACCTATCAGCAATTTTGTGCTTGCCAAGTAGACTCAAATTACGTAACAACACACAGTCTCCGGGCCATAGCTCTTAAGCCTTTACTTTCTTATCGTGCCTCTCTTTGTTGGTGAGATTTCTCTTGGTAGTCATTGTCTGAGCCAGTTGATATGCATGGTTCAATTGAGCTTTCAGTTTCTGTACATACTGCAGGTAGTTTTCAGCTCGGACCCCATCTGGACAGACCACAAAGCAGACATCAACTGGCAGTCAGGCCTCCCTCCCGAACATGAAGCGGTAGGGAGAGAACCAAGTAGCATCATTTTTGGTGCAATTGTATGCACGTAAGAATGTGCTAATCTGCTGGCTCCACTTATGCTTGTGTTTTGGATGGAGCATGCCCAGCATGTCTAGAAGGGTGCGGTTAGAACATTCTGGTTGAGGGTCCCCCTGTGGGTAATAAGGGGTGGTTCTTGACTTCTGCACCCCCCACAGAGAGAGAGCATTTCTTTGGTTAGCCTACTTTCATACTGGATTTCGTACTGGAATATAAGAAAGTCAAGAAGGCAGAGCCCATATAAGCTTTCCCCACTATTCAGTGGCAGTGACACCAGTCACCAACTTCATAGAAATACTTATCCAGTTTCACCTTTAACATTCCCACATTTTTGGCATCCACAACTGCCTGAGGTAATCTATTCCACATTCTAATTACCCTACATTTAAATCCATTTCTTCTTATTTCTGTCTTAAATATTATTTCCTACAACTGTTTGTCATGTACCCTCAATTGGTACAACTGATGTTTATATTCCAATCCCATCTCTGTCCTCATATTTTCATCTTCCAAAGCGTTATACAAAGATAACAAATCACCCCCCTCTCTCTCTTATCTTTCAAAGACCATAAACCCAACCTTTTAAATCTCTCCTCATAATTCAATCCCTCACATCCTGATATCAATTTTGTGATAGACTTTTGTGGCCTTTCCACTATCCTAACATCCTTTACTAGAAAAGGGCTCCATACAGTCAAACAATAGTCCAATAAGGGTCTAACCCAGGTCTTATACAACGGCATCAGCACCTCCCTCCCTCTAGGCTGGAAATCCTGTCTTATACTATATGCTAAATGCATGGCTTTATTTGATACATTTCTGCTATGAATATTACATTTTAAGTTGTTTTGGATATAGACTCCCAGATCTCTCTCACTTGCAGATACCTTCAATTTTATATCCTTCAAATAATAATGATGTTGTACATTCCTGCTTCCCAAATGCATTAACATGTATTTATCACCATTAAATTTCATCCCATTTTCTTCTGCCTATTCCAAAATATGTATTAAATCTCTTCCAAAAGCTAACCTATCATCAAATGTGTCCACTACACCTCCTATTTTCACATCATCTGCAAATTTCACCATTTTACTATTACCATGAATTATATCCAAATCACTTATAAATATAGCAAATAGCAAAGGTCTCAGCACCGACCCCTGGGGCACACCACTTCCCATTCCCTGGGGTTCTGACAAACAGCCCCGAATCCTGACTTGTTGTTTTCTATCTCTCAGCCACTGTTGAACCCACTTAATAACACCCATATCAATACCCACACTAATCAATTTCTCAACAATCTTTATATTTCAAAGTCTCTGCCTTGGTCAGAGTGGATCTGCCGGGGGCACCATGGTGGACGAAGAATTTTTCCACTAGCACCTTGGCCACGGTAGAGGCTTCTTGATCTTTAGTTGGAAAAGCTTGTGTATACCATGTGAAATGATCCGTAACCACTAAAACATGGCCAATATTCCATTGGTCAGGTTCTAAACACAAAAAATCTATGCAGACCAGTTCCATGGGAGTGCTGGTAGTGATATTGACAAGGGTGGGCAGCCGTCTGAGGCAGGGCTTTTCTTTGGGGGCAATGACTACAGGTCTTTACATGGTGCTCAACATCAGCCCCCATCTTGGGCCAGTAGAATCGAGATTGTACCAGGTCGAGACTCCTGTCAATACCGAGGTACCACATGTGATTGTGGAGGGACCTCAGTACCAAGTGTTTGAAGGCCGTGGGCAGGACCAATTGTTGCTTGTCTATTTGACCACTATGATCCACTGTCTCTCTGTATAACAACTGATTGAGTAACTTCAACCTGGGGACTTCTTTAAAAATAGGGCAGTTTATAGAATCAGGAGCATAACTTAGACACATCTTTCCCTTTTGGGGCATCAAGTGCAAGTTGAATCATAGGATCTTGGGATTGAGCCCACTGAATACTGTCATTGCCAATTTGAGGTAGTGCACTAATATCTAGAGCAGAGAAATGGCAATAGGCAGCCAGTATGCAGGTATCAGGAGGGCCCAAGCAATCTACTAGACAGTTCACTGGGTCCGCAGACATCTGTTCATGTCTGTTAAACTTTTGGCACAATGCTCAAATGCCAGGTATAGACAGCCTGACCCAATCACTCTTGTAAGTGGGCCTTCGTGACAGGGCATCAGCATCCATATGGTTCAGTCCCGGTCTGTATTCGACAGCATAATCATAGGTTGATAAGGCAGAGAGCCACCGGTGCCCAGTATAGTCTAACTTAGCTGAAGTCTGTACATAGGTCAACGGGTTATTTTTGGTCTTCACCAATATCTTTGCCCCATAGAGGTACTCATGAAACTGATCAACAATGGCCCATTTTAGGGCAAGGAACTCCAGCTTTTGCACAGGATAGTTTTGCTCCGACAGGGTCAAACTCCTGCTGGTGAAAGCTACCAGTCTCAAATCTTCCTCATGGTATTGATTCAGCACAGCTCCTAGGCCCTGCAGATTAGCATCTGTATGCAGCACATAGGGCTTGGTAGGGTCAGCATAGGTGAGGATGGGACATGGGTGAGCTGGCATATGACTTCGTGGAAGGCTGCTTCACATTCGGGTGTCCAGCGGGGCCCAAAAGGTTCACCTGTGTGGAAGTACACTTTCTCTCATTCTTTAATGGCCCATTTCTTGTATTTATGGTTGGTAGGGGGGTAACCCTGGGTAAGATTCAGAAGCGGGCAAATCACCTTTGAATAGTCTTTTATGAACCTGCAGTAGTAGCCACAGAACCCCAGAAAATGTTGTAATTCTTTCAAGTTATGGGACTGTGGCCAAGTAGTCAGTGGCTCAACCTTACTAGGATTGGTCTCTATCCTTTCTGCAGATACTATGTGCCCCACATACTTTAAGAAGGTTTGAAAAAACTGGCACTTGTCGATGGACAGCTTGAGGCCGAAGTCTTCCAATCAGTCCAGCACTTTAAACAGTCAGGTCTCATGCTCCTCTAATGTGCATCCGAACACAATGACATCATCTAGGTACACTAGACATTCCAGCAAGTTCATATCTCTCACCGCACATTCCATCAGTTGCTGAAAGGTGGCCGGAGTACCCAAAATCCCCTGTGACATTCTCAGAAATTTGTAGAACCCCAAAGGACAGATGAAGGCTGTTTTCTCACAGTCCTCCGGGGCCATCGGAATCTGGTAATATCCACTGTGAAGATCCAATACAAAGAACCATTTGCTCCCATTCAAGCAATCCTGGGCATCTTGTATATGGGGCATGGTGTACTGATCTGGGATGGTCCGCCAGTTCAGGGTTCGATAATCAACACACATCTTCATGGACACATTCTTCTTACACACAACCACAATGGGAGTGGCATATGGGCTCCTTGATTCTTGTATCACACCAGCAGTGAGTATTTCCTGCAGGTTTCTCCTAACATCATCAATGTCCGCTGGGGCGAGGCGTCAGGATCTCTCTCGAAATGGCCGGTCATCATGCAGGCATATGTAATGCTCTGCACCCTGGACACTTCCCTTGTCCCATTCTTTTAACGAAAACACTTGGTCTCTCTGGGCGAGTTTCTTGCTAATTCTAGCCTTCCATTCAGCTGGCAACGGGAAATCACCAAAGTCAAATAAGTCCGGGGTCACTCTCTCCTTCTCGCCGGAGCACTTGTTACTGGGTAATACTGCAGTGTCTGTGCAGTGCACTGTAGCTAGGGTGCACCCTCTGTTCACCTGGATCTCCCAATCTGACACATTCTGAATCTGGACCATCACTCGTCGTACATAGGCATGTGCAAGGACAGGCAAAATGCTGGGCTTAACCAGAAATCCTTCTGGCAACTTTCCATCGCCTGGAGCATCCAACATTAATATTTTGTTCTTTATATCTTTCTAATGTGAACCTCTCCATGAATGGTGTACTGAGCATTGGGAGGTAGTACCAGAGAATCAGGATCTTTCTTCCACACCATCCCCACCGGCTCATCTCCGTCTACTTCAGTAGTCCGTTTTTTCAGATCATAGGCTCTCTTTATCAGGGCTGGGATTCTCAGTGCCCACCCAGTCCATTTCCCTTGTTTCTCTTGACACAACTGCGCTAGTCTTCCAAACATGTGGGCGTTTGTTCCAACGAGCAAGGAAATCGCATCATACAATCCCATAGGAGGGCACACCAGGGCTAGGGTCTCTACTTGTTCATCTACACCAGTTACAGTTGCAGGGAAAGGCAACCAGAGCCGGACATATCCTAGGTAGGGATAAGACTTGTCACTCAGGCCCCATACATGCAAACCTTCCAAAGATTGTAATGGCACATCAGATAAGTGTTTATCATACCAGTCCTGGAATACAATGGTCACTTGCGACCCGCTATCGAGCACAGCCCGAGCATGGATACCATTGACAGTCACAGTAGTCTCCATCAAAGGGCCTACTATTCTGGACCAGTCTGGAGAGGCAGTAACAGAAGCCTGGACAGCTGATTTAGCCACAAAGAAATTTGAGTTAGGATTTCTCAGTCCTGAACTGCGGTAATTTCTGTCTCTCCTCGGCCATGGTCTCGCTTTCCGAAACTCCCTTTGAAGTCTGTACACAACTTTATCTAGGTCTTTTGGGGACCAGCATTCTCTCTCTTCATGTGCCCATCCTTCCCACAATTATGGCGAAATATGCTTTCTGGGGCCTGTGTGGCTGAGACATCACATTAGGAGCGGAGGCGGGGGGTACTAGCAACAGAAAACCTTGGTTCCACCTCTGTCTGCGATGTGGCAAGCATTTGGAGACATCTTGTCAATTCTCTCACTTCCATAGTCAAGACATCAATTTTTGAGCTGCTGCCAGCAGGAGAAGCCTGGGTGTGCACCCCCACCCCCTCATAGTAGATGCAGTTGGATAAGGATTGGGAACTGTACTCGCAGGAGCGGCCTTCATAAAGACACCGTTTTTTGATTCTCTGAACTCCCGCAGCAGTCCATCCCATAGGGGCATCCATAGCAGTCCATCTCTGGCAAGGCCCCCCGGGGCTGACATTTAGTTCTCGGATTCCATCATGTGATTGCGGTGATTCCAGGCCTTCAGCGACTGATTCCACAGCTGGAGCAGGGGTTGCAGCAGCTACGACTGTGCAGGGTTCTGAAAAGCCTTTCTCCTCCTCCTCAACTTCCCATACCTCCTTCATCAACATATGGAAGGGCAAAGGGGATCAAATTTCCTTTGATGCAGTTGCAAATAGAGCAACACCCAGCTGGAGTGCCAGGCAGACCAGAGTACTGTATATGATCCAGTCTTACCCAGTCCACTTCACTAGATGCCCAGCCTCCTTTCTGAAAAATGGTTTGTAGGATTCCCTCTAATCGATCCATGTAGGCAGATAATAATTCCCCTGGCTGTTGTCTAACATCTTTAAGTTTCCATCTCAAGGCCTCAACATTAGTGGTGCCCCCAAACACATTTTCAAGGGCGACTATGTACTCTAGGACTTTGGCGTCAGGGTCAGAGGACCTCAGGGAGCGAAATGTACATAGGGTGGGTCCCTGGAGGCTTTTCCCCAGGTGGGCCCTTTTTTCAGCCTCTGAGTATTGCCAGTTTTTACCGCAAGAGTACCAGAGTCTATCCAGGTCTCCAGGTCTACTTCCCAATTAGGAGTAGGGCAGATACTAGAGAATACCTTGAGCTTGTGGTAAGGGCCATGACTACTTGCTGGCTCAGAGGCAGGTACAGAAGTTGGTGAAAGAACAGGTGCTGGGGTGGGTGTGGACAGTGGAGGGGTGACACTCCCAGGTGGCAGGAATAATTTTTTTAACTCCCCCACAGTTTTGCCCTCCTCCAGTAACAACTTGGAAAACTTCTCAAAAGACTCAGATAATGGTGGGGGCTCATCCTATAAGGGATCCTTGCTATCTTTGGTCGTCACCCTCCAGGCGGCTAGGAAGCCTTCTGGAGTGATAGTCTGGGGCACCTTTGAACTGTCCAGGGGGTCACTACACTCCACCAAGGCCATGAGAGTTTGGGTAGTTAAATCAGCCTGTTGACCCACCACTACAGCTTTTTCAAACATTCAGCGTTAGAAAGTGCCCCTTCAACAGTGTCCTTACTAATGCCCATAGGTATATCCAGTATTAGCAAAGCATTATGGGAGTCAATCTCTTGCCCCGTACACCACCCCTCCAACTGGTGCACAGCCACTTCTGTTGGGTAGCTGTTGGGGTAGCCATTTATGTTTGACAATAATTCATAATTTCAGCCACTAGAAGACACAGAAGCCCAGCAGTGAGCCTCCAAGATGTAACCTCTAAGTGACGCTATCCCAAGGGCTACTACCCCAGCCTGCTTGGCTAGTAGCAGGTTAAGGGGCCTGGGTACTGAAACGGGTGCTTCCACCGGGAGGTCAGGGTTGTTAGTGGTCAAGCTAACCTGGGCACAGTCCTCCAGGACACTGTAACCCCCCTCTTTCCCTTCTAGTGGCCTGAACAATATACAATAATCACTTTCACAATGACCCTTATTCACCATGCAATTACCCACACTGTTTGCACTTATCACCAGGGCTGGTTCCTCTAGCTTGACCCTGGGGACCCCCTGTAAAACAAGATTATGCACAGCAAATAACAACAGTACAGTACTCTTGGCACAAACTGGAACCACAGTCAGGTTAAATGCAGAAAGAGCTAGATCTGATTTATTCAGGGGACTTGAACAAGGAAGGGGCATAATCAGGTTGATTGACTTAAAGGTTAAATCAATCAGACAGTTATGCATGCACTTCAGAGTCCCTACACAGTCACACACACTGGGTACCCAGGTAGGAAAAAGGTGAGCTAGCCAGGACCGTTGCCCGGGGTAGGCTGGCATCACAGCTGGTTGGGGCCCTGTGATGGAAGAAAGCAACATGCACAACACACACTATTTGTAATCCAGAGCCAGAGGGCTCAGTTTATGAAGGAAACAACAACAAAGCAGTCAGATGACAACACTTTAGATTTAGCTGTTGTTGCAGGGAGCTACCCTGATGTTTACTCACAATACCCAATACAGGACACAGGCAGGACGAAATCGAGACTGCAGCTTGTTGAGCTGGAGTGCCAGGAGAAGCAGGGCCCACACAAATCACCAAGGCACCATTCCTGTTCAAGGCATTGAGCAGGGGGCTGATCCCCAGGCAGGTCTCTCATTGATGGCTTTCTCTGTGTAGCGGGTAATCTGGCTGGGCCAGTGTGGCAAGGCCCAGACTAAATGGAGATGCAA
The DNA here is from genome assembly GCA_016271365.2 of Neoceratodus forsteri. Taxonomy (NCBI): domain Eukaryota; kingdom Metazoa; phylum Chordata; order Ceratodontiformes; family Ceratodontidae; genus Neoceratodus; species Neoceratodus forsteri. The sequence continues at coordinate 1,454,382,382 of CM057450.1, read as the reverse complement.
ATGGATTTAGTCCACTGGAGCTGAATGCAGCCTCCAACAAGCAGAACACAGTTCAGCACACAGTGGGGAACCAAATCACAACCCATTAACAGCACACAGCACATTTACATGTAAGAAATTCTACTGTACCAGGCAGATTGCTATCCAGTCACAATTACAGAGTCTCTGCACAAGCCGGGAGTTCAAAGGTGGCTGGAAATCCCAACAGGCCGATTGCATTCAGCAAATCTTTGGTCTTCTTCAGGTTAAAGCCTGGTTACAGTTCTGTGGCTTAAATCGTCCTCACAATTCAGATTCAGTCCGAATAAACTTCAACTTCCCTCTCAGGGACAGCAGGCAGACAGGCAGGCCAAAACTCAGCCCTTTCACAGTTCTCCTGTGTGAATCTATGCAGGATTACTGCTCAACTATCTTGAGCTGTTACTCCTTTCACTTCCCAACTCAAACTGAAAGTAGCTGCAAGCAGCCTGGGACTTTCCCCAGGATCCAAAAGGTTCGGTTGGATGATTTCTCTGTCAGTCACAATAAGGGCCCCCTTCCAGGTTCATTTAGGTGCAAAAAACCCCAAACTACAATTCCTACTGAATTTTGCTCCCACAAAGCCCCTGGGGACTGGCTCCATTTTAGAGTCCTCAAAGCTCACAAATGGGCCCAAATTGGCCCATTTCAGCAGTCCAGGACCAAGCTGGTGGAGATAAACAGAAATGTTCATGCTGCAAAAAATGCAGGTTAGACAAACTGCAATATTATTACTATTCTAATAAATGATCAGCAAACAAGTACATCTTCTAACAGTGATCCCTCCCAGATTAATTATGACTACAATCCAGGCAGCTCTTAAAGAGACAATTCATAGAGGCAATACAGGCACTCTCTGGCAATACATTTAAACTGCTAAAATGCAGGACACCAGCCTGGCAGTGAGCATTTAGGCAAGCTCAAGGAAAACTTTTCCGGAGCCTCATTTGTAGGGGGGGTTACACCCTTCCCTGTCTGGAGAAAACTTGGCATCCGTGTCAAGTCTGTACCATCACACTATTGAAAATGCAATATAAACAAGACATATATGACATTAGCAAGCTATGCAAATACTATCTGATACATCAGTTAACATAAACTTATCACATTACTATACATTTCAACATACTTCACAATACTATATCCGTACTGACAATACCTATGCATGTTTCATACAGGTGATACTGATTCCACTATGATTAACATACTTGTAACATCACAATACTGATTCATGTTATAACTTCTTGTACATTAAACAATGTAGGAGGGGGCCCTTCCCTATCAGCTAACTTGGGGCTGAATTGGGCAGGGGCACCATACTGAGAAGGAAGAACAATCAACCTGGAATTGGCCATTAAGCTCAGTTTGGGTAGTGAGCTCTGAGAAATATAAACACCTTTGTGAACCACATTGAGAGGCAAATTCACTGGCATCCTGGGAGAATCATAACTGAAGTACAATACTGGCTTGACAGCTCAGCCGGTCTTTCTGGGGAGAACAGCCACAGTCTATGTACTTTCAGCTCTAACTTTGGAGCTTTCGTCAGTCGTGAGGGGTGCCTCTGCACGGATGGGAATGTCCAAACTGGGAGCACTGTCAGCTCCTTGCTCTGTAGGTTGTGTTTCCACAACACTTGGATCATTTAGAGAAGGTTCTGGCACAATTAGACTTTGTGGCACTGAAGAGGGGATGTCAGCACTCTCATATTGTTGTTCAAGTTCTGGTATGTCACCAGAGAGACTCAGATCATCAGCTCCTTCTTTGGGCAAGTCACACAGTTCCACTAAACACAGGGAGTCTGCAGCCTCAGACGTGATACTTTGCACTTCACTTTCAGAGAGCATTGGCTCCAAGGATGAAGCTGGGTGGTGAGGCAGTCCAGAAGGCCCAGCTTCATCCCCACAATTCTGCATAGGATTTCCATGAAACAACTGATTCAGTTCATAGGAGGGATAATAGGCATTACCATAGTCACTTTCATTAGAGGTGGACTGACAGTCACTATCATTCTGGGCCTGCTGAGGGGGAAGGCCTTAGGAGCTTAGGAGCACAAAAGCAGGTGTCTCCAATTACAGCTTCCTTCTGTTTTTGACAGAGGAGAACTTTGCTTTCAGAGCAAGAAACAGCCATCTAGAACTACAGCTTTTTTGCTAATTTCCCTCCTTCCCACCCGTTCACCCTCCCACCCTAAGCCAGTTCTACCTTTATAGCCACTGGATTTGACTAACAACAGGAACTTCCTGTTTGGAAGTAGGAAGAGAAGGATCACTGAGACACATTAGTTTCATCAACCTTGAAAGAACCTAAAAAATAACTATTTCTCCCCTTCCCCCGGGCTGCAAGAGGTCTGATTCCAAGCACAGAAGAAGGAGACTACTGAAGACTACAGAAAGTTCCTGTCCCAGAACAGGAAGGGCAAGAGTTGTAAGGGCACATAGGCAGTAGGAAAGTAAGTGTAAAAATACATAGAAGGAGGAGACAGTAAGCATACAAAGCAACAGGAGTGGGGATACAAAATAAGTCAAGATGGGAGTTGTGCAGTGCAATGGCTGTGGGGCAGCAGTGTTCTGGGAGACATTCTGGAGGCTGCAATGCTGTCCTGTTAGCAGGCACTTCTTTGGTCTGAGGGAGGAGGTTGCCTGTCTCCAGGCTGACCTGGCTAGGTTTTGTGAAACCTCTTCCCCCACCCAGGGACCACCAGGCCAACCACCACTACCTCAGAGGTTGCCAAGAAAGAGGAGTGTTGGACCAAGGTGGGCTCAGGGAGGGAGAGGGTGGTAGAACAGATGTGCATCCCTCCAGTTGTACCTCTCCACAATTCATATGCTGTTCTGGCAAAGAGTGGTTCCTCTATGGAGGCACCTGCAGTGGAGACCAAGGAGGATGCTGGGAACCTCCACAAAGGAGACCCACAGGAGGGTGGCACAAGACCCCACAGGGGAAGGAACCAACTCCTGATGGGGGACTCGATCATTAGGGGGTATAAGTGGGGAGGAAGGATAGGGAGGTAAGGTGCCTGCCTGGCACCATGGCTCAGATGGACAGAAAGTGAATCCTCAGGATCATGGGAGCAGCTGCACAAGGAAGGGAGCTGGATATCATTGTCCACCTAAGGACAAATGACCTGGCTGTGTATGGGATCAGAGCAGTGCAAGAGAAGTTTGTAGAGTTGGGGAGGGGCCTTAGACAAGTAGCATGTACGGTAACCTTCTTGGAGGTGCTGACTGTCTATGGCAAGGATGATGCTAGGGTATTCTGTACCATGAGATTCACTGAATGGTTGAAAAACTGGTGTGGAGCTCAGGGTTTTGGCTTCATTAGGGACTGGGAAGCCACCTGGATGGATGCAGGCCTATACTGGTGCAATGGTCTGCATCTATCCAGGAAGGGAACCAGGATCCCAGGTGATAGGTTTAAATGTTTAATTGGCAAGCATTTAAACTAGCCAAGGGGGGAGGCACTGAAAAGGAGTAGGGAAATCCTAGCCTCCCCCACATAACACAGTAGTTAGAGAGGTAAACACCAAGGTAGAGAAGTCAGTAGGGAGCAGGACAGGGGTAAATGCAGAAAAAGACAGTAAGGACAGGGTTAGGGCTAGAAGGGGTAAGGCCATAAAAAAATGGAAGGTGATGAGTACCAGTGCCCTCAGTCTGTGTAATAAGCTCCCTGAACTAGTGGCCTTGATGGAAGAGGGATGCCTGGATATTGTGGTAGTCACTGAAACATGGTACACAGAGAACCATGACTAGGATGTCAACATACCAGGATACACAGTCTACAGGAGGAACAGGGTGGGTTAAAGAGGAGGTGGAGTAGCTCTCTATATAAGGGAAGGGATTAAAGCAACAGAACTAAAGAGTAAACAGGAAGTTGATGAGTCACTATGGGTCACACTGGAGACAGGAAATGGCACCACAATCTGCATGGGGGTTGTGTATAGACCCCCATCTCAGGGGGAGGAAATGGACAAGGAAATGATAGAAGGCATCCTTAAAATGGCAGAAAAAGGGGAGACATTGTTGATGGGGGACCTGAATATGCCAGATGTGAACTGGAGTACCTTTGCTGCAGGCACATACAAGAGCAAGGTCATTCTCGATGCCCTACAGAGAGAATGCCTCAGACAGCTAGTGCTGGAACCCACTCGGGAGGGAACAATCTTAGACCTGGTACTCTCAAATGGGGAAGGAGAAAGGATCTCAGATTTAGAAGTGGGTAGCCATCTGGGAACAAGTGACCACTATACAGTTGTGGTTCACAGTGAACACAGCCATAGAGTCAAGCTATACAAAAACAAGAGTATTGGACTTTAGGAAGGCTGACTTTGGGAAAATGAGAGAGTGCCTCAGAAAAGCACTAGCAAACGGGCAAGAAGGAGGTGTGGAGGAACAATGGGGAATTATCAAAACAGCCACCGCAGAGGCAACAAGCCTTTGTGTGAAGCAAATCAACAAAACAAAATGAAGGAAAAACACTATGGTTCTCAAAAGAGGTGGAAGGGAAGGCTAAGGAGAAAAGGATAGCATTCAGGAAATATAAGGAAACACAGAAGGAGCAAGACAGAAAACTTTATCTGTTAAAGCAGAAGGAGGTAGGGAAGGCAGAACAGCAAAGGCACAGACTGAGGAAAACATAGCCAACTCTGTTAAGAAGGGGGATAAAACCTTTTATAGATACATTAGGGAGTGAAGAAAGACCAAGGGAGGGATACAGAGACTTAATGAAGGGGAGGGAATGTGAGCAGAGGGTGACAGTGAAAAAGCAGGGATACTGAATGAATATTTCTGCTCAGTATTCACAACAGAAGAGGAGGGGGAGGTACCTAAACCAAACAAGAGAGAAACTCTGAATGGGGGGTCGATACCAGTCCATTCACAGAAGAAAGGGTTTTGAAAGAACTCTTGAAACTGAGGGTGGACAAAGCAATGGGGCCTGATGGGATTCACCCAAGAATTCTAAAAGTACTAAGAGTAAAATTACTAATACCACTGACTACTCTATTTAACAAATCATGGGAGGATGGGGTGGTACCTGAGGACTGGAGGAGGGCAAATGTGATTCCACTTTACAAAAGTGGGAGCAGGGCAGAGGCAGGAAACTACAGACCAGTTAGTTTAACCTCAGTGGTAGGGAAAATGATGGAATCACTTCTGAAGGAAAGAATTGTTGTGTGCCTAAAGGCCAGTGGGGCACAGAACCAAGGCATCATGGTTTCACAGCAGGAAGATCATGTCAGACAAACCTAATAGACTTCTTTGACTGGGTGACCAAAGCAGTAGACCAGGGAGGGGCTGTGGATATGGCCTACCTAGATTTTAGCAAGGCATTTGACACAATCTCACACAAAAGATTAATATACAAGTTAGCCAGCCTTGGAGTGGGTCCCAAGGTGGTTGCCTGGATAAAAAACTGGCTGGACAACAGGATGCAAAGGGTAATAGTAAACAGAGTCCACAGTGAAGAAAGAAGAGTAACTAGCGGGGTACCACAAGGTTCAGTACTGGGACCGGTTCTCTTTAATGTCTTTATAAGTGACATTGGAGAGCACCTGGAAGGAAAGGTATGCCTCTTTGCAGATGACACGAAGATCTGCAAGAGGGTTGTTATACAAGGTGAGGTGGAAAGGATGAAAAGGGAATTGTCAAGGTTGGAGGAATGGTCAAATATGTGGCAGCTCAGATTCAATGCAAAGAAGTGCAAGGTAATGTGTCTGGGAAACAAAAACCCAGGGGAAGAGTACACAATGGGGGGTGGGTTAATAACAACAACAAAAATCGAAAGAGACCTAGGAGTAATTATATCAGATGACCTAAAGGTGGGTAAGCAATGTGAGAAGGCAGTAAGGAGGGCTGGGGATACTGGGATGCACAGGAAAGGCATCAACAGTAGAAAACAGGAAGTTGTTATCCTTCTGTATAGACAGTTGGTGAGACCCCTCTGGAGTACTGCATTGCAATTCTGGAGACCCCATCTCCGCAAAGACATAGACAGAGTGGAGGCTGTTCAGAGAAGGGCAACCAAAATGGTGCAGGGTCTGCACCAGAAGACATATGAGGAGAGACTAAAGCAGCTTAATGTGTATACCCTTGAGGAAAGGAGTTAGAGGGGGGGACATGATAGAAACTTTTAAGTATCTCAAGGGAATTAACAAAGTACAAGAGGGTAGCATCTTTCAGAAGAAGAGATGTACAAGGACAAGGAGGCACAACTTGAAGATAGAGGGGGGATGGCTCAGGGGTATTGTTAGAAAGTATTTTTTCAAAGAGAAGGTTGTGGATGCGTGGAACAGCCTTCCTGAGGAGGCTGTGGAGTCAGGAACAGTGGAAGAATTCAAGAATGCATGGGACAGGAATAAGACAATGCTAGTGGTGGGGAGGAGGAAGTAAGCAGTTGATTAACTAGAATCTGCAGCTTATCCATCAGATAGGGAAATGGGCAGACTAGATGGGCCAAGCGGTCCTTATCTGCCATCAAATTCTATGTTTCTATTTGTCTAACCTTAAATCTGTAACTACTGGGGCAGGCTGACTTGGTCTCTTTTTTGCAGCAGCAAGAATCACACACCCAGGGGAGGCAATGTCTGCTGGCTCAGCTTCAATAATAACTTGGCTGATAGGCAGCAAGTGGTTACGGTGCATGGTCTTGACAACTTTGGAGTTATTCTCTGGGCATACCTTGTACACTGGTAGATCATCCAACTTTCCAACTGCCACATGAGGAAAATGGTGCCACCTATCTGCAATTTTGTGCTTGCCATGTAGTCCCAAATTGCATAACAACACATGGTCTCCGGGCCGTAGCTCTTGAGCCTTTACTTTCTTATCATGCATCTCTTTGTTAGTGAGATTTCTCTTGGTGGCAATTGTCTGGGCATTGATATGCATGGTTCAATTGAGCTTTCAGTCCCTGTACATACTGCAGGTAGTTTTTGGCTCGGAACCCATCTGGAAAGACCCCAAAGCAGACATCAACTGGCAGTCAGGCCTCCTTCCCAAACATGAGGTGGTAGAGGGAGAACCCAGTAGCATCATTTTTGGTGCAATTGTATGTGTGTACCAAGGGTGCTAATCTGCTGGCTCCACTTATGCTTGTTTTTTGGATGGAGGGTGCCCAGCATGTCTAGAAGGGTGCGGTTAAAACGTTCTGGTTGAGGGTCCCCCTGCAGGTGATAATGGATGGTTCTTGACTTCCGCTCCCCCCACAGAGAGAACATTTCTTTGATTAGCCTACTTTCAAAGTCTCTGCCTTTGTCAGAGTGGATCCGCTGGGGGGGCACCATAGTGGATGAAGAATTTTTCCACTAGCACCTTGGCCACGGTAGATGCTTTTTGATCTTCAGTTGGAAAAGCATGTGCATACCATATGAAATGATCCATAACCACTAACACATTGGTAATATTTCGTTGATCAGGTTCTAAACACAAAAAATCTATGCAGACCAGTTCCATGGGGGTTCTGGTAGTGATATTGACAAGGGGGGCAGCTATCTGAGGCAGGGCTTTTCTTTGAGAGAACAACTACAGATCTTAACGTGGTGCTCAACATCGGCCTCCACCTTGGACCAATAGAATCGAGATCGTACCAGGTCGAGAGTCCTGTCAATACTGAGGTTGCCACATGTGATTGTGGAGGGACCTCAGTACCAACTGTTTAAAGGCCATGGGCAGGACCAATTGTTGCTTGTCTACTTGACCACTATGATCCACGGTCTCTCTGTATAACAACTGATTGAGTAACTTCGACCTGGGGCCTTCTTTAAACAATAGGGCAGTTCACAAGTCAGGGGAACGCAACTTAGACACATCTTTCCCCACACGCAGAGCATCAAGTACGAGTTGAATCATAGGATCTTGGGATTGAGCCCACTGAATACTGTCATTGTCAAGTTGAAGTAGTGCACTAATATCTAGAGCAGAAAAATGGCAATAGGCAGCCGGTATGCAGGTATCAGGAGGGCCCAAGCAATCTACTAGACAGTCCACTGTGTCCGCAGACATCTGTTCATCTCTGTCAAACTTTTGGCACAATGCTCAGATGTCAGGTTTAGACAGCCTGACCCAATCACTCTTGGAAGCGGGCCTTCATGACAGGGCGTCAGCATCAATATGGTTCAGTCCCGGTCTGTATTCGACAGCATAATCATAGGTTGATAAGGTAGAGAGCCACCGGTGCCCAGTGGTGTCTAACTTAGCTGAAGTCTGTACATAGGTCAACGGGTTATTGTCGGACTTCACCAATATCTTTGCCCCATGGAGGTACTCATGAAACTGATCAACGATGGCCCATTTTAAGGCAAGGAACTCCAGCTTGTGCACAGGATAGTTTTGCTCCAATGGGGTCAAACTCCTGCTGGTGAAAGCTACCAGTCTCAAACCATCCTCATGGTCTTGATACAGCACAGCTCCTAGGCCCTGCAGACTAGCATCCGTATGCAGCACATAGGACTTGGTAGGGTCAGCATAGGCGTGGATGGGGGCATGGGTGAGCTGGTATATGTTTTCATGGAAGGCTGCTTCACCAGCCTGGCAGCGAGCATTTAGGGAAGCTCAAGGAAGACATTTCGGGAACCCCCATTTGTAGGGGGGTTACAGTAATAATATGTGCAGGGATAACAAATGGGGGACCTCTAGCTATCAGGATAGTAATTTATAGGATCTGTGTCAAATGGATATGTTCAGTGGAGAGGGTGTCTGAGAAACAGAGGGTAGGGTATTTGAAGTTAGCAGCTGCATACACATCAAATAATGTTATCCTGAATACCAGCCTATCAGGGAATTCTCAAATAGCTTTTTTAAACGTTTTCTCCACAATCAAAGGTGATCTGACATCATGACACTGTACTGTACTGTACTGTACTAGGACTCAAAACCACCGTTATCAGAGGTCAACGACTGCCAAATTCAAACAATTCCACTTGACCCTCTGCTTCTCAGATACACCTCACCCAAAGGAAGACCCAACAAAAAATATCCTTGGTTTTCAGAGTTCCCACCTCCTCTTCTACCCTCACTGCCCTTGCACTTATTTACCCTCTGACATAAATCGCGTGATCCAATGCAGAATTCCATAATTGTATCTGCTACAAGTGAAATCATAATAAACAGCCTGAAGGTTTGACTGACTGCTTGAAAAGGATGCTTTTCTGTGTTTGGGGCAGTTGTATTTTTTTTAAATGTGGTAACCCTACAAAGTGTGTCTTGAAACTGCATATAATTTAAATTGTTCTGGTCTCTCCAAAATCTGCATCACACTTAATTGTCATTTGATATAAACATCGGATTGGCAGGTGGCTGTTACGTCTGTCAAACAGAGACAATGGCATTATTTAAGGATTAATTTCAGAAGAAAGATGTTTCTCTCTCTTTAAAATGAACTACTGTAGGTTACGAGTGTAACAGACAGAGTAGTAAGGTGCTACTGCAATGTTTTTAATGGCAGCCATTTACAACTCTGTCTGTTAAACTCAGCAACACAGTTCACTTTAAAGAAGAGACAGATACATTTTTCTTTCGAATAAATTCCACTTAAAAACAAAAGCCTTTACCTTTGTACTGCCTCACTAAGCAGCAGTTATCCTGAACTGGGCTGTTATTCACCCAGATTTGCTTGTATTGCCAAATCAGATGGCAGTTTATTGATTGAGACTTACTGTACGCTCACTTGGAATCACCTGTAGAGCTGCACCAGGTGAAAATCCAGTGATCTGTATCCTGCTCACCCAGAGCTCCCTATAGTGCAGCACCCGAGTGACTGACTCAGAATTAGAGCTCTCTTTCAAAGAGAGCCCCACCATCATGGTGCCAGACATGGTGGCTGTTTAAAGATTGGAGCTCCTGAACACTTGAAGGCCCTTCAGTGTTGCACAGAGCTCCTGCTTACGTAGAATCCCTTTGTACTTTCATCATTTCTAGATCAGAGTTTCTTATACTGCTACACCAGTATGCACTTTAAGTATCAGGGCTCCAGCTCACTCAGAGTCCCAGATTGTTAACCTGGCTGATGCTGTCACTCACCCGAAGCTCCCTGTACTTCCACAACAGATTGCAGTCATGGACAGGACTCCCAATAACTTGAAATCCCCAACAGAGCCACATCAAGCACAGTTCGTAGATTGGGGCTCCTGTTCATCCAGTGCCCCTTGTGGTTCTGCACCAGGGTGACTGTTTGTGGTTCATGGTTCTTGCACACTGGGAGTTCCCAACAGTATCACATTAGTTAAGTTTTAGTTTAGTTTTTATTACTTATAAAACCCTTTAGACAGTGTCTGTTTTCAAAGGGTTTAGCATCAGGGGAAACAACATTAGTGTGGCTAATTCAACATCAGGGATCCTGATGCTAAGGAGACCGCCACAAGATGGCTTCAAGCGACAGACCCTGAATTGGAACACCAGTTGTTGGGGAGATCCCTGCAGATAGTTCATGGAACTAATTCACCAAGCAAAGATCAACCACACTGCTTGTGCACAACCTCATTATAACTGAGACCTAATTGCCTGGATTTTGTAGAATCCTGAATAGTTCCAAAGCCAGGTATCCAAAACCAGAATAGTTCTAGAATTGGAACACCAGAGCCAGCTGAAACACAGCAAGCACAATATTCATAACAGGGACCTGAAATGCATCCAGAACCAGGGTTTCAGATCCAGACTGTACCTGAAACCACACTGGAGCCACTTAGAATACAGCAACACATTATTACATTCCAGGTAGTTCAAGCATAGTTCCAGGCACATTCTGGTTCCAGAACCGTTCTGTTTTCTGCATTCAAGCTGATCTCAACATTCTGAAACTATTCTGATTCTTGATGTCCAATTCCAGGTGCATGTTAAAAGCCCACAAACTGCCTGTCCACTATTATATTTCTAACTCCTTTGGAGTCACAATCAGGGATCAGTTTTAACATTGTTTGCCTTGTCCAGGATGTAGTTCAAATTGCTCTTGACTAGTGCAGCAAACTCTTTCTGTCCATTTTGTCTAGTGCAGGTACTCCATTGATGCTGCTGAAGTTGCTGCTGTGACCCCCAGTTGCTCACTGGACAATGTGTGGTTCCTTCAAGAAGTTCATCTCTCTGGTTGCAGCATGGGGTCTGGGTGTGTCTTTCTGTGCCTGACTCCATTTTTCTGTGAGTGGGCACAGGAGTACAGTGATACACATTACAATGCTGACAGATATTCATCAGCAATTGCATTTACGGTGTTTGGATTGCTCACATATTGCACATAGATGCTGCTTCTGTAGGATCATCTGGTTTATAGGGTGGTGTTTGGGAGCACAGAAAGAGGGGGAGAGAGACATCAACTGCACAAAATGAGAGTGGGAGCACAGACTGTATTGGCCTGCATGACAATTCTTTTTTTTTTTTCAGTTCAAAGTTTATTCACCACATTTTCCACATTAGAGGGGGCAGTAATGAACATTTTGACAAGAGATTCATAAGACAAATCATACTGCCCCCAACCCTTCCCTCCCCCCACTCCCTCCCCGGCACAGCAGATCATTCTAACACTATTATCACCCGCTAACTACTTTTACCAAGAATAATTAAGATGATAACCTCGACTACCCATTACTTCCTAGCAACTAATTAAAGTGTGAAGAGAATCCCGGATAACCTTTATACCTATGTATTTGGTTTTGAAGGCTAGCAATAGCCTCTCTGTACGATATTTGCTAAAATCTCATTGAGCCACTCCTGATATGTTGGGCTGGTCCTTCCTTCCAACACCTAAGAATGATTTTTTTGTCCGAGAGCGCAACCATGGATATATGAAATCTCCGTATTTTAACCTTTATGGAAGACAAATCCCCCAACAGGCAAATATCCGGTGTAAAATAATCTTGTAAACCCAATAAAGGATCCAGATTGATTTTTATATGCTCCCATAATGAGGCTATCTGGGGACATGACCAGAATAGATGAAAAAGTGACCCTGTGTCCTGGGAACACTTATCACACCGATCGGTATCAAGAAGGCCCCATTTCACCAGTTTAGTTGGACTATAGTACAAGTTATGCAGTATGAGAAACTGCATGGGACGTAATCTATCTTGGGATACATATTTATGACAGTACATCCAGAGGACGGACCAATTAAAGGAATATTGGGGAAAAAATGAAATCCAAAAGTTAGTGGGGCCACCACCGCATCCAAACCGCCATCGAAACAAGACTTGATAAATCTTAGAAATCACACCTGAGGAGAAAAGGAAAGAAGAAAGTTCAGATACCAATGCAAAGGCCACTGGACAGGGTGGAGTGGCCCCAAGAACTGTGGTTAACAAGTGCCTCAATTGAATCACTTTAAAAGCCTGAGACTCCAGAATTTTAAACTTGTAAATGAACTTAGAGAATGAGAGCCACTCTCCAACTTCATCCAAAAATGAGGATACTATCCCCTCTCCTAAATGAGGTAACCATGAACGGGAAATTTTCTGTTTGTTTATGGTGAAAGCCGGGGAATTCCAAATGGATTGAGCGAGATCTATACTTTGATTGTAACACAAAAAGGAACACAATTGTGAATGTACTCTTAGCGAGGTCATGATGGTGGGACATTTATTAATATCTTGCAACTGAGAGATTTTTAGATACAGCATAGTCAGAGGGTCCATGTTCATAGACTGGATAAACTCTAACCCAATCTTGAGCCAAGCCGGGTTCATGTCATCCAGGCCCAGTCTTACCCATCTCCGGTATTTAGCCAAATGACTAGCCCAGTAATAGATGGGCAGGTAAGGAATCTGCAGCCCCCCCCTCATTTTTGGGTGCGGCTAGTTTGTGGTATGCCAGCCTAGAGGTCTTACTCGACCATATAAACTTGGTAAAAAGTTTATGCATTTTCTGAAACCAACTTGAGGGGAAAAATGAGTTAAGATGCAACAGAGGGTAAAATAAATGGGGAAACACATTCATCTTAATTATACTAATACGACCCCATAAAGATAATGGGAGTTTATCTTATCTCTCTAGATCTTGAGTAATCCCCTGCAAAAGAGCGTCCATATTTTCTTTGAATCACAAGGAAGGATTATGCATTAGTTTTATACTTAAATATTTAATAGCCCGTGGTGACCAGCATAGTCCCAGAGAGATAATGTCGGTCTTGAATACTTTATGGTTGAGAGGGAAAAAGGATGTCTTGTTGGGATTTAACTTATAATTCGAGAAACTACTAAATCTATTAACCTCCCTTAACATGTTCGGGATAGATATTACTGGATTAGCCAAATATAAGAGGAGGTCATCAGCGTACGCTGTTATTTTCACTACCTCATTCCCAATGGGAATACCTTGTATTCCTTCATTATTGAGAATATGTTGAATAAGGGGTTCCAGACAAAGACTGAAAAGTAATGGAGAGAGAGGGCATCCCTGCCTCGTACCTGACCACAGCTTAAAAGACTTGGAGAAGGTCCCATTCCCTGAAATCCTCACTGAAGGAGACCGGTAAATTGCCCTGATCCAATCTATGAACATGGATGGGAATCCAAATGCCTTAAGGGCTTGAAATAGAAAAGTCCAATTAACCCAATCAAATGCCTTCTCAGCGTCCAGGGAGACCAACTCTGCAGGATATATGGCGTCCCTGGACTCCGAGAAGACATGCGAGAGGGTACGCAGGTGATCTAAAGATGTACGTCCTCTCATAAATCCCACTTGAGACATACCCACAAGATCCGGAAGAACCAGGGTTAGTCTATCTGCCAGTATCTTCGAGGGAATTTTGACATCCTGATTCAGCAATGATATTGGCCTATAGCTCTGAACCAATTCTGGGTCCTTGTCCAGTTTAGGTAATAAGACTATCAATGCTTCAAACAGATGTGCATCTGCCGTCTCTCCAGAAAAAATGTGCAAATAGAGACGATATAACACCGGTATTAATTGTTCACTGAAAACTTTATAAAATAAAGCAGAAAACCTGTCTGGACCCAGGACTTTACCCAGAGGCAAGTCCTTTATAACAGCAGCTATTTCCGCCTGTGATAAAGGGAAAGATATGAATTTCTTTTGAGAGTAGGATAGTAACAGAAGATGTGCTTCCCTGAGATACTCCTCCAGTTTTTGAATGGGTGAAGAACTATCCATATCCCCATATAATTGCTCATAAAAAGTAGCAAATTCCTGGACTATCTCTGAGGGGGATCCCTTCAGGGTCCCATCTGACTGTGACCTTATATACCCCTTGGGGGTATAAATCTTGCTGACTCTTGTTGTTTTAAACGTAAAGCCAAATAGCGCCCTGCTTTTCCTCCTTGATCTGTAAAACTGGCCTTTGTACAGATTATAGCCAGCTCTGCCTTTTCTCTTAACATTCCCAAATATTTATCTTTATATATTAATAGCTGCTGTGACTCCTCTTGAGAAATTTTTTCTGGGTATATATTTTCTAATGCCCGTATCTTAGACAATAAGGATCGTAACTCTGTTTCCTGTGCCCTCTTCCTCTTTGCAGCTAGATTAATGAGAATGCCCCTTATATAAGCCTTAAAGGCACCCTATAAAATATCCAGCCTTGCACTATCTATTGGGTTGGTGGAAAAGAAAAACTGCTCTTTCACCAATCCTCGATACTTTTCATCTTTTAGTAATTGTTCATTTAATTTCCATCTGGTCTCTCTTTTGGGAATGTTAAGGAAAGCCAGATTACCCAGGACTAAGGAATGATCCGATATTGGACCCGGTTGGATCGAGGTGGACAATACCCCTGGCAAGAGCTCATGAGAAACTAATAGATAGTCAATGCAAGATTGCATGCCATGTACTGGGAGCAATAAGTATATTCCCTAATATTAGGAAGTGTGACTCTCCAGACATCGCACAACCCACACTGATCCATCATTTCTTTAAAGGCTCTGTGCCCAGGTGACAGTCCCCTCGACCCCATGCTCGATCTATCCAAATTCGGATCCGAGACCAAATTAAAATCTCCCCCTAAGATAATTGGAATAGGGAGTATAGGAAGGATCGTAGAGATCAGTTTCATGAAAAAAAAGGGATCATCTATGTTTGGCCCATATATGCTACCTAAAACACGGCATGGCCCAAATAGTACCCTGAACTAAGACATATCTGCCATCTGCATCCTTAAATACCTGAGAAGGGACAAATGGGATGTCTCTATTAATCAGTATCATGAGCCCACAACTATTGGTTTACCCTGAAGCATAAAAAACCTGACCTATCTGTTGTCTCCGAAGTTGTAATACTTCGGAATCCACTAAGTGAGATTCTTGTAAAAATTACATCTGGGCGCGCAACAGACTCGGGTGTTTAAGTACCTGATATTGTTTCAGTTTTTCCTGATCCCTCCACGTCTCCACGTAGCAATATTAATATTCTGAGCCATCTATTATGTCAGGTATAAATCCAGATAAGGTATCTATCGTATACTGCAACCATGTAACAGGTGATTCTATTCCCTGAATCTGCTGTGCCAGTCTCCCACCCCAACCCCCTATTGAACCCTGTCCCTCCCCACCCCACCCCGATTATCCCTCGAACAATCCGTGGCTCGTAACCCCAAAACATAGTCCAAAACCATTCACCCAAACCCCTCTTATCGCTAACAACGTTCAGCAATACTGCTTACTACTCCTCCCCAGCCCCCTTCAAAACTGTCCCCAAACCCTGTATTATTTATAATACACTCCCCCTTTTTGAGATGTTAGTAATAAAGAAAGAGAGAGGATTCAATATCATTACAATACAAGCCCTTATGTCCGTTGCCTATCCCCTAATGAAAACCATTAAAAGCAAGCCGGTATCAATAGGACATCGCCACCAGAAACATCACGGCTTGCAAGGACATGTGGCTTGTTGGATGTGAAAAGGTGCCTCATGGCACAAAATCAGGAAGTCAGCCTCAGCCATACACGACATTCACTTTGCGGGACGTTGTCTCAATAAGCTCTCCAGCCCCATAGGGACAGGCCCTCGGTCCTCTCCTCCGATTTGCTGTGCCTTTGCCCCAGTAAACCCCCACTTTTCTCCAGCCTTAGCGACCATTAGCACTTAACACGCAAGAAACACAAGCTCCCTCCTGTGTTGCAAGTGTGTAACTGCACCCTGATGCTTTACAAGGGAAAGGACAACACAGCCCTTGTGATTAGATTTCCCCAAAAGCTATAGCCTTTTACCGGACCCATCCTTACCATACTCTCACAGGGGAAGGGGAGACTAAATATTGCTGAGTAGACTTTGTTTTCTCCAAACACGGAGACTAACGAGAAATCACTTAATTACTTGAAACTCCAGACCCAGACAAAACAAACGAGAATATACATCCATGATTGGAACACTGTGAAAACCGAAGGGCCCAAAACCCCAGACCCAGACAAAACAAATAAGAATATGTATCCACAATTAAATCACTATGAAAACAGAAAAGTCCTTTCTGCCCCTTATTCGGGCTGAAATGAGAGTCCAAAAAATGTTTAACCGCTTCTTTCCAGAAGATTCCTTTGCATGAATGCCCAGCACTCTCAAATCGATTCTCATCTTGTCGGGAGAGACCTGAGGCCTTTCATGTGTCCCTAAAGAGATCTGACAGTGCTAATTTTAAACCAGCAAACGCTGTCTCGGCATCTTCGTAGGTAGCCCAGGAACCAGCCATCTGTACCTGTAGCCTGGTCGGGTATCCCATACAAAATTTAAGTCCAGCCGCAATGATTTTTGAAACAATAGGATGAAATGCCGCATGCTTCAAACGGACTGAACCCAGAATATCTTGCGCTATTCTAAGTTTAGCTTGCTCCCAACGAACTTCTTCGAGTTCTCTCACTTTGTACAGGAAATGTTGTCGCTCTAAGAAATTTAAAAAATGACAAATTATAGGTCGGGGCGTTGCTCCGGAAGGGGGCTTTGGTCTTAATGACCTGTGGGCTCTTTCTATAATATATTTGGCCCCAAATGGGGAAGGGCCTGCAATCTTCTCCACCAGCTTCTGGGTAAAAGCAATGGTAATCTGGCCCTCCTCTCCCTCCGGTAACCCGAGAATCACAACATTATTTCTCCGGCTGTGACCTTCAAGGTCTTCAAGCTTGACCTCAAATCTGGTCAATTTCTGGTGCATTGCTGCCATCTCAGGCTCGAACCTCTCCACTTCCTTCTCTAACGAGAAGATCCTAGTCGTGTTGTCTGAGGTAGCGAGAGTGATCTCTTCTATTTTCCTCGTGAGCAATTTCATTTCTGATGCCATCTCCTTAATCTCATCTCTGAATGGTTTAAATTCCTCCAGAAATCTCGACAATGTGAGCGGCTCCTGATCCATCCCTGGATTCAAAGTGTCTCCCTTTTCCACTTCACTCGAGGCCCAGGATTTTTTTGAGGCCTTCTCTGGTGTAACTGGCAGGGTGTGTTTCTGCTGTTGCTTTTTCATGTAAACGTCCATTCTCTCTCAAAATCGCCCTGCGAGGGCACAAAGTTGTAGGGAACCAGAATAACACAAAATAAGAGGTTTAGAGATCGAGGAAATAGACCAGAAAACAAATATAAAGAGACAAGAGGCTGGAGCTGTACTGAGGAGCGACTATCCGGTAGCTTGCATCACGTGGTCCCCGCCTGCATGACAATTCCTTTGTCACTGTAAATAAACATAGAAACATAGAAGCTCATGGCAGAAGAAAGTCGAGAGTCCATCTGAACATGCTATACTACCTCACCCCACTGACCTACTGTACTGATGGGTTGTCTCCCTCTTCCCTCACTCCCTCACCCCTCTCTAAAGTACTGTCCCCCCGGGGACTATGAGTCCCTTTGCCCTATCCAAGCCATGTTAAAACCTGCTTAGGATAGCTGCACCCACCACTTCAGTCTGTTTCACAGTTCCACCACCCTTTTCATGATGTAAAGCTTCCTCACATCTCTCTTGATCTTGCCCCCACCAACCTCTATTCATGACCTCTGGTGACAGCTTTCCTATTCCTTGCAAGCAGGTCCTCGCTATTCACCCTGATTATACCCCTCAGAATCTTACAGTATACTGTATGTTTCTTTTCCTTATACTAATTTTACTGTCAATGTTTTGTTTATATTTTTTTAATGTTTTAGTCTTACTAATCTAAATTTGTTATATTTTATTACCTGTTGTTTGTTTTTACATTGTTGCATATCATTGTTCAGCACCTAGAGCCTCTAGGGATGGGTGCTTTAGAAATGAAGTTTACTTATTTACTTCTATCATATCCCTGCTCTTGTGCCTGGCCTACAGCGAGTATGTATTTAGGGTTACCAGCTGTTCCTTAGGATCTGCTGTCCTGGCCCTGGATCATCTTGGTATCCCTCATTGTGATTGGTTGGCATCCATGGCACTCCAGACATTACCTCATGGGCTTTAGCCCACCTGATAGGCTACTGATGCACATGACCCAGATCAAGTTTCCAGTCTATCCAGGTCCCAGAAACCCCTGCTCTCCAGTTTGAATCGTGCATCTGATCAGGCAAGAAGCACACCAGGAATCCCTGTCTGCTCTTACAAGGTAAGACTTTAAATCTATGCTAGAAAGAATATTTCCTTAGCGACACAGAAGCAATTATAACTGGTTTAATCTGCAAAGCTAGAACAAAAATGAAGAATTTGAGCTAGAATGTATGGTGAATCATCTGCAGTTTTAATCTAACTCTGGGCTCAGCCCTAGCCTTGGGGCAGAATGTAATTGCAAGTTCTCAGTGGCTCCTGGGCAGTATAGTGCTGTACCTTCCTCTTTGCACTTTATATCTATGGTGAAAGCAAGGAAAGAAGCCTAGGCTGGTAGCTCCAGTGGCTCAACAGTTAAGACGGATAGTTGGAAGTTTAGCCTTGTTGTCTAGGTTGGGTACCACGCGTCCCACTCTCAGCTAAATGTTGTACAGAATGTTTTTTTCATGTATTCATTGCCCGCCCTGGCACTGTGTCGCGTGGTCGCTCGCCCTGCTTATACAACCCTCCCCCCGGCCTACACCTCGTGGCACTCCCCCAACACACCAGAAGCAGCCTGGTCCCTCCGTTAGGCCCGCTCCGTGCTTGGCGGCCTTCGTGACCTTGTGGCCGTCTCAGGCCACTCTCCATTTGCACCAATTCCAGTCTGTCTATGCCCTTCCTCAGGTGTGAACTCCAGAACTGAGAACAAAACTCCAGCTGAGGTTTAACCAAGGGCCTATATGGGGCAGTATAATTTCTCTTCTCCTGTTATCAAAACCCTTCCCTATAAACTCCAGCACACTCTCCACCGTGCTACAGTATGTGCTTTGTTGCAGTGACTTGTATTCTTGAGAGAGTCACTTATTATGAACCCCAGATTTCTCCTCTGTTGAAGTGGCTAGCCTAACCCCTCCCATCCAGTATTCCTATGTAGGTTCGGTTTCCCCTAAGTGCATTACCTTGCACTTCTTGGAACTAAATCTCAACCGACAGATCTTAGACCATCTTTGCAGCTTCTCTAGGTCCATCTGGAGATCTTCCCCCCCTTTCTCATGTTCTGCCCTATTAAAGAGCTTTGTGTCATTAGCAAAGGAAACATTCCACTATGGTTAACCCAGCAAGTAAGAAGACAAATCAAACGTAAAGAAAAGGCATTCATACAACATAAAACAAAGCAAACTGATGAAACTTTAAATAAATTTAAAACTGAACTGAAAACCTTAAAAAAATTATACAAAATGAAAAATATAAATTGGAATTCAGGTTATCCCATACCAAGGATAATAACAAATCCTTTTATTCCTATATAAACAAAAAGAAAACTACCCAGATGTCAGTAGGTCCCTTGGTAGCTGATGGCGGAACAATAATTGATGATAAAGAAATGGTAAACAAATGTAATACTTATTTTTGTTCGCTGTTTAGTACATCTAAACTTCAGTTGCGCAATACACATTGTGAGACCACTCAGCATTTCTCCCAGATGGACATCCAAATTGTATTACATAGAATTTAAGGGAACACTTCCCCTTGACCAGCTAGAGTCCACCCTAGATTCTTGAGAGACATGGCACAATAATTGGCATACCCACTTATGCTATTGTTTAATAAATCCCTGGAAAGTGGAGTTGTTACATTGGACTGAAGGGAAGCACTATTGATACTGCTTCACATAAAAGACTCAAAAAGTATTATCTCAAGCTCTAGGCCCATTAGCCTCACCTCTCTCTGTAGTAAAGTCATTGAGAGGTTAACAAAAGATATTGATTTAGAAATTAAAACATTAGATTTACAAGATATGACACAACATGGTTTTAAAGGGGGGTTATCATGCAGAACTAACTTGGTTTACATTTTACAATAAAGTTAGTGCAAGTATGGCTCTAGGCTTACCTGCTGATGTAATCCTTCTCGATTTAGGAAAGGCATTTGTTTCTGTACCACATGACTTCCTTATTGTTAAATAATGCCTAATGGGCTTGAGTATGGATATTGTTAGGTGGATAGCTGGGTAACTATCTGACCATGCCCAAAGGGTAGACCATTGTCTGCCGTGGTCCCGCCTTGAATAGCGAATTGCCATTCCATCAGTCGCACACCTGGAATAGGGCCATAACTGATGCCAGAAAGCCTCTTGCACCATGTCGCAGGGGGTTTCTGGTGTAGCCAGTGAAGTAGCCTGCCTTTGGTGCAGGCAGCCTGCACCATGTTGCAGGCTGCCTTTCAGAATAGTGGGCTGCATAATGCATGCCGCAAGGTATGATTGCGACATGAGTAGCCCATTCTGGAATTGGGCCTTCTGTCTCTTGATCGTGACCCAAATCCTGTAAGGAGTTGGCCCACGGCTGCATTAAAATTAT
Organism: Neoceratodus forsteri; assembly: GCA_016271365.2. Taxonomy (NCBI): domain Eukaryota; kingdom Metazoa; phylum Chordata; order Ceratodontiformes; family Ceratodontidae; genus Neoceratodus; species Neoceratodus forsteri. Next base: position 1,454,361,602 of record CM057450.1, on the reverse strand, counting down.
TCACTATGATCCAGAAGGTATGCAATTGTAATTGTATGTATATTCCACAGGCTTGCTAAATATAACTGTATGTCATGCTACAAATGTAATTGAATGTCTATTTTCTCATTCACATTAAATGTATTCTATCAGTCATGTTAAATGTAAACTGTATGTAACGTCAACTGCCAATTGTACCCCCCTCCCCCGGTCGCACTGGGAGATGAGCAACTTGTTGTTCAGTGTGCCTTCCTGGTAAAACATTTGAATAAATAAAATAAAATATAAATAACATCAAGTTACGCTCTGAATTCAAAGAAAGAGACTTGGGTATAGTGGTAAACAATAAATTATCCCATACAGATCATTGCATTCAGCTCTCAAAAAAAACAAATGGTTTATTAAGACAAATTAAACACTTATTTGTGTCAAGGAACAAGCAATGTTTGATCCCTATGTATAAGACCTATGTTGTTCCACATCTTGATTTTTGATCTCCCTTTTGGAATCCTTATTTAAGGAAAGATGTTGCCTTATTGGAACAAAATTCAGAGGACAGCAACTAAAATAATAAAGGGCATGGAACACATGACTTATGAAGCAAGATTGGATTCCATGGGCTTATTCAGTCTGGAAACTAGATGCAAAAAAGGCAACTCGTTGCTCTTATACAACACACTAAAAAATCAGGAATTAATGACCCAATATGGCTTAAAATTTAAAGATAGGACTATAACTTTAAGGTCTCACGAGCAACAATTACTGATACCGAGGGTAAATACCAGCAAGAGACAACATTTCTATACTATACGAGTGGCCAACCTTTGGAAGAAATGTCCAGCAATACTGGTAAATAAACCTACATTCACCAGCTTAAAACAGGGACTTGACGATTATATATTAATAAACAAGGGTCTTAACTAATTTCCCCACACAGCGTGGGAGGCAATCCAGATGGGTCTTGTGGCCTCCTTTTGCCTTGCATTACCAAGTAAACAAAGTAAAGAGATACAGCTTGCTCGGATACTCTCCCAATCTCCCTCATCAACAGATAGAATAGGACAGGTCCCAGAACCAATCCTTGCGGCACCTCGTTTGTGACCTCCTATCCCCTGACTTAGCATTTTTCACTACTACCCTATGTTGCATCACCTAATCCAATTTTCTACCCACCTGACAAAACAATGTTCCACTCCCTAGTCCTCCAGCTCTTTCAGCAGCCTCCTGCATGGTACTGAATTGAAGGCCTTGCTGAAACTGAAGCTCGATTAAGAGAATGCCTGACCATCAGTAGTTTTAAATCTCTGTTAAAAACTTATTTATTTCCATTGGCCTTCCTGGACTGATTTTAGAATTAAATTTATATTGTTGTTTGCTTGCATATTTATGTTTTTATATTCTGTACAGCGCCTTAATATTGAAAGGCACTATATAAATAAAGACTTACTTACTTACTACTTATAGAGCGAATATGCCACCTGTTCTTTGTGTACTGCTGTAGTGACCCAGTCAAAAAACAGTATCAGGTTGGTCTGGCTTTACCTTTCTGACTCGAACCCATGCTTTTTGCTGTCCTGCAGTCCATTATCCTCTAAGTAGGGTACTACATCCACTGTGGACTCCATCAGCTAGCTTACCTACAATGGAGACAAAACTGACAGGCCTGTACTGTAGTTGCACAGAGCCTCTAAGACCCCCCCACCTCCGTAGAGAGGTAAAGAGTCGGCAGACCTCCAATCCACTGGCACAATTTCTGACCTCAGTGAGTCATGAAATAGTTGTGTTAAGGATGCCACCAATTCTGAAGCTAATTCCCTAAGTACCTGTGGGTGCAGACTATCCTGGCCCGGTGCCTTTTCTACTCTAAAGGCTTCTAGTCCCTTCCTCACCAATCTACCATTATCTGTATCCTGCCCATTTCCTGAAGCCCCCATGTGAAAGTCTTGATTCTGCTCTACAGTAGAGGTCCATCATCCTCTGCTATGAATGTTAAGCAGAAGTAATTGCTCAGTGCATTTGCCTTCTCCTCATCGTGTACAACTCTCCTTCCCCATCTGCTAGCCTGACTACCCCCATGTTTTCTTTTCCCTAAATGTGTTTAAAAAAATAATTTTTCCCAGCATTTTACACCATTTCCAATCTGCAGATGTGTGTCTGTTTTTGTCCTTTAAACTGCCACCCTTGCCTTTTTTGAGTCTAGTCTAATATTCCTGCCTCCATGCTCCTCCTTGTTTCTCTTGTGCCAAAGGAAGGCCCTTCTTTTCAGTCTTAAAGCCTCCTCACCCCTTTGATCTTAGATCAGCTTTTTTTGCTTGTTTCTTTTGTCACCCTCCTTGTTCAAGATTTGGTCACCTCCATCCCCAGATTGGCAGTGGATAAACACAATAATTATGGAATATTTGTTGACTTGCATTTTGTATTTGTGAACTACTGCAACCATCAGCACACTAGTGCAATGCTGAATGTACTTATGACAAGTAACCTGCTGGTACTTAACACATAAAAGGTTACGGTCAACTCATGGTCACAATGTGAGTGGCAGTAGTAGGAGTCAAATTTGGGTCTGAAGGTTTACTGTTCTGCACTCTAACCACTTGGCCAAATAAAGACATACTGAAACACACACACAAAGACATACACACACGCACACACACAGACACACGCACACAAACTACACAGAGATATGCACACACAAACACTATTAAAGCAGAATGGTCTAGTATCTAGAATACAGTTCTGGGAACTAGGAGATTCAAGTTCAAAACTCACCACATTCACTCACTCATTGCAAATATAAACATGTCATATAATCTCTCAGGGCTTCAGTCCACCAAGCTGTAAAATGAGTTGAACCAAGACTCCAGAGCACATGTCAGCTGGGCTGTCTTGAGAAAATTATAACAAGTTATGTCAGCCACAGAAGTGGCAAAAACAGCAACTGTCACAGTGGCAGTATCAAAAGATTGGAGGGTAGATAAAGTAGTCCTGCTCCACAAGGAAGGAGACAAACAGCAACCAAGAAACGGTGGTCCTGTTAGTCTTACCTCTCTAGCAGGCAAACTAATAGCAGCACTAGTCAAAAAGGACCTTGTGAACTACCTGGAGAAAAATGGGCTCCAGGATAGTTAGCAGCATGGGTTCATGGCAAAGAGGTCTTATCAGGCCAACCTGTTAGTATTCTTTGGCTGAATAATTAAGATGGTGGACAAGGAAAATGCAATGCATTTGCTCTACTTCATCTTCAGCAAGACATTTGACTCTGTGCCACACAGAAGTTTCTGAAGATGTAAGAGGGTCTGAGAAAAGTGAAGGATCTAGTTAGGTTGGTGGAAAGCTGGCTGGGGGGAAACTGCAGATGGTGGTGGTAAACAGGATCAAGTCAGGGAAGAGGGAGGTAATGAGTGGGGTGCCAAAGGGTTCAGTCCTGGGGCTGGTCCGTTTCAATATGTTCATCAGTTATATAGGCGATTTCCCTGGTAAGCAGGTGAGGATAGGTGGGTGATTTTCCTTGGTCAGCAAAGAAACACCAGAAGTTAAACTTGCAAGTACTGTAGTACTTCATTTTTTTAATTTACATATATGTGTGTAAGAAGAGAATTATGAGGGCAGAGAACAACTATTTTTTTTAATTCAAGGCAGTCTTATTTTTACAACCTAGTTGAAGGTTTTTAGTGAGTAAATGTGACAGTCATGTTTGTGATGGCAATTAGGGATGTGTGGTTAGCACTGATTTTAGTGTGAAGAGGCTGCTTTATCATTATCCAGTGCTGTGCTGAGATTATAGCTCTGGTAAAGATGGCCCTCAGCCAATCAAGTTTTCAGATTTTTAAAACTCATTTTATAAATTTGGTTAGACGGCAGTTGGTCAAGGAGGTGAGTGGATAGCTGTGTCAGTTGCCATTGTGGGGGAATCCACTGGACAACAGGGACTATTTTCTGACAAAGAGTTACTAATCCAGTGTGCAACTGCTATATTGTTGTTTTGTAACTCAGAATGACTGAATGACAAGTATGAGCATGGAGCTGATATGTAGACGGAAGGCTTCAGACTGCTGCAATATAGCACTGTGAAATTGTAGGTGTGCTTATGCAATGTATATGTGGCCTTTAATGCTCTCTGTCCTCACAGGGATTACTACTCTTTTCAGGTACCGTGCAAGTTCAGGAATCCTCTTAAGAAGGGTTTTGCCTGTAGAGGTGCCTTAGGAGCATCGGTCCCATAGACTAAAGGTTCCATATAGGGAAGATGCCCTGAAAAAAGAGTGGAGCCACTGGAAAATGGGGAGAGGATGATGAGAGCAATGAAAACAAGCATCCTGAGGACACATACAGCTGTGCATAATGGCAGAGCCACCTGCTGCAACACCATGCCCCTAAAATAGCCTTGTTATTCACTGATCTAGCATTTGACTGTTATGTACTGAAACTTCTGAGGGTTAGATGGAGCATGCGCATGTGCTAGCTGGACTACACTGTTTACACCTTTATGCATCCAGGTGGCCTTTTATTACTAGTGCTGGGCGAAGTGGGCTCAATCTGCTCCGTGAAGCAATTCGCAGAGCAAAGGCAGATTCGTGGAGTGCTCCACAATGCGAAGTGGAGTACTTCACGTTATAATGAGGAACGCAAAGTCCAGTGGAAGCAATGACGTCGCGTTACTCTGCCTCTCCAGGCCAGCACTCTGCCAAATTTAAGGTGAAGTGCATTGCAAGCAGTGCACTTCGCCTCACTTTGCCTTGTTTTTGAGCTCCAAAGGCGAATTTTGCAGTGATTCATGGGATTTCAGGTCACATGGGCTCTATATTGATCTGCACAACATCAGTTCAGGGGAAGTATGAGTAGGAAGGAGTAGGAGACAGTGTGCTGTGATAGCTGTCTGTGACAGGAATCTTGTAAAAGCTGTTCAAAAAGCATTTTGCTTTATTTTTTGGGATCCAACTTAAGTTCATCGATTGTAGGAAACCCTCCTGTGCTGATATCATTGAGCGTTTTTGTTTTTGTGTGGATTTTGAATGTTAATTTACAACATTGAGTGTGTGTGGTGAAAGACAGTGAAAGTGTGCTTTGGGAAAGGGGTGTATCTGTGGTGTAGGTAGATATAAGTTGGAGAAATAGTGATTTCTTTGTTTTTTGGTTATATTTTTGTTATATAACTGTGTTAATGTACACACAGTAATATTGTCAGTAATAGTAGAAATTTTCTTGCTGTTTGTTGTGTGGATGTGGTGCAGCAGTTCATAGGTTCAGGTTGTTCACATTACAAATTTACAATACATAACGTGGCATAGTACTGAACTTTTGCATTTGCGATGCATTCCTCGTTCAGCATTGTACACAAACTGTTCTGTGTGTGTGCAGTGTTGCGTGCATCAAATAATACATGTTTTATTGTGCCACAGACTAGTGTAATTGCAGGTGCAGTAGTGTGAACCTGCTATCCACTGCAGCTGCCTGATTTTGTACTGCGATCGTGGTATCTGTTCTTAGTTTTGCTGCTTGTAGTGCCGTAAAAATCAGCACTGTCTGCATTCAGTGCTCCCCCCCCCACCCCCACGTTCAAAAGGTATTTTTTACCAGATTGGATTGTTTTTGTGACCTCATCAGCACCGCTGGTTAGTGGTTACTGAAGTTGTTTTAATTCAGTGACAATCTCAGAGTAGTCTCTTATCTGTTGCTGAAGCCACAGTTGTTTATTTGGCTTCACATCCAGTGTCCCTCCAATCAGAAAGTGAAGGTATCAAAATCTGAATTTGGTTATAATATTTTTGGTTGATCCCCAAAATGCCTGCAAAGAGACATGCAAGCAAAGCTGTTTCTCGCCATGGCAATGTTGGCAGTAAGATGGTCTGTGGGTGTGGTAGTAGTACTCAGACACAGAAATGTATTGCTGATGTGAGGAAAGGTATTTCTCCTGCAATGTTTTTTGCAGCCCAATCAGTAGCTTCACTCATAGTTGGAGGAGATGATGTTTTCCCAGCTGGTGCTGTTTGTGTTACTGGTGTTAGTGGTGGTAGCAGTATTAGTATTGTTGCATCAAGTTCTAATTCTGACCAGTGTACCGTGTCCAAAAATATTGAGTGTGAAGCAGTGCAAGTGAGTGGCAGAGCAGACGATATCATACTTCCCAGTAACTGAACCTGAGGATTCTGATAATCATGTCAACGATAGCATACAATGTGATATTCCGTCCACCGTGTCACTTAACGTCACGCATTTTCCATGCAGTGATTCACAGTATGGTGAAAAAATATCAGGTGATGGTGGTGTAGATGCTGATGATGAATGTGATGATGTTGATGATGAAGTTGCTGTTGTTGCAACATGCAGTCCACATGTTAGCATCCAAGCAGAAGATGTGGTTGTGTGTAACGTTGATGAATATGATGATGATGTTATTGACCCCAGTTGGGAACCGGGAGAAAAAGAAATTAAAAGTGGCTGTGTCCGAGTCTGTTTGCAGTAATTCCCCCCCCCCGTAAAAACTTGTAATCTACCGGTTTTAGTTGATGATGATGATGATGATGACCCAGTAATCAATATGATAGGTAGTCATGGTGGTCAGTTGCAGTCCAGGTGTGCAGTGCCCAAAACATCACGTGCCTCCCCCACTTCAGTTCTTAAAATAATGGACTTAAGTAAGCCACATCATGGACATGTTAAAAGCAGAGCATCACAATCTCTTGTCTGGGATTTTTTTGTTCAAGATGCAAATGATGAGTCAGTTGCAATCTGCCAGGTTTGCCATGTGCATGTGAGTCGAGGTAAAAAAAAAGGAGCCATCTGGGAACAGGAGGACAGCATACGCATCTTAAGAATAGGCACTTGGCACTGTGGACCCAGCACAAGCTGGCAGCTAATACCACAGTTGGGCATTCACCAGTGTCATCAGTAACCATAGCCAGCATGTTATCCTCTTCCACGACTGTTAAGCCCAGTAGGAAATTAAATGTGTGCAGTAGTGCAGTAATAAGAGCAGAGGATTACTACAGGCATGATGAGGTGGAGGACCATAATGACTTTAAAATGTTTTCCAGTGCTGGTGAGAGTAGCAGTTTTTGTGGTGGTGGTGGTGGTGGTGGTGAATGCAGTATGTCTAGTGCAAGTGGTATATCAACCCTGGTTGGCAAATCTGGCAAAATAACAGCATTTCTGGGTTTGTCATCATCACCTGTGCAACTGTCTTCATCAAATGTCCACATTCCACCCCCTGCCAATGCCATTCATCACAGAGCACAACCATTTGTGATCAACACACCCCATGTAAAACATTTAAGTCAACCCATGTTACAGAGTGTTTTTGCACATAAGCTGAAGTACCCCCCCCGAATCATACAGTGTCACGTGAACTCAATGCTGCTGTAGCAGAAATGCTGGCAATTGATCTTTTGCCCTTCTCCTTTGTGGAGAATTCTGGGTTCCAGCAGTTTGCTGCACATGCCTGTCCAAAATGGAAAGTCCCATCCAGGATATACTTTTCTACCCGTTGTCCTCGAGTTGTTCCACACTGTGTCCGACTCAGTAAGACATGCCCTTCAACATTCCTCCTCTCCATTCATCCATTTAAGTATGGATATGTGGGCAAGTGGCAAAACAGTGGGGAGTTCATATTTGTGTATAACTGCACACTGGGCGCAGGTGCCGGGGGTTGTTTGTGATGTTGGTAGTGTGAATAATCAGTGCAGTAAGGTGGATTGTCGCGGTAGCAATCTTCCAGGAACTGGACAGCATGCAACGATTGCTATGCGCAGTGTGACCTGTTCACACACTGGTGAGAACATGTTGGACGTGGTACTGACTGAAATTGACAGATGGCTAAACCCTCTGTCCCTGAGAGCTGGGTTCATAGCAAGTGACAATGGGTCAAATGTGGTGAAATGCATCACGGATAGTGGTTGTTTTTTATGTTCCATGCATGGCCCACTGTTTAAATCTTGTGGTTCAAGAGTTTCTGCAGCACCCTGATATAAAGGAAATGCTGACCATTGCACGATGCATCTGCTCTCACTTTTCAAGATCTGGAAAGGCCCGTGACCAGCTGTGGCAGTTCCAGATACAAAACAGCCTGCCTCAGCACCGCTTGAAACTGGAAGTTGTCACCCTATGAAACTCCACTTTACACATGGCAGAGAGGTTGTGTGAACAATACAAAGCCATTTCAGAATATCTTGTTATGCACACTAGCCGTGACAGTTCCGGGGCCTCCATGTCTATGACGACTGAACAGTGGCGCCACATGGACACTGTAATAACAATTTTGTGGCCTTTTGAACATGCCACACAGGCAGTGAGTGGTGAGTCTGCCTCCATTAGCCAATCAATTCCACTGCTGTGGGTGCTGAGGCAGACATTGGTGAATGTACAGCATAGCCTTGATGTTGCCGGAGATGGTGGTAGCAGTATGTTGCTGCAACACATGCTGACAGTATTCGACCGGAATCATCACATTGTGAGCATTCAGCATAGTGACAACTTTGCCATGGCAATAATGCTGGACCCACGATACAAACGTGGAATTGCATCAGTACTGGAGGGAGGGCCTGAACAGATAAAAAATATCAATAGTCAACTGCTGCGCTTGGTTCATGGGGCACAGAAGTCACGTGCCAAGGTCAGCAAACCTCAGCAGCACAATCCGGCTGAAGGTGTACCTGGAGGACCATCAAGCATATCCTGCAAGGGGAAAGGGACTGCAGTTCCAGGTGGTCTGTCATCCAAAGTAGCTGGTGTCAACCCGCTTTGGGGGACTTTGTCTCAAGTGGGCATCTGTGAAATAAATGATTCAGGAGAAGAGGATGATGCATCAACAATTGGACTTAATGTGGCACAGATAATGGTTGAGTCATATTTGTCTGAAAACAGGCATCTGACAATAACTGAAGATCCTCTTTTGTACTGGAGTGGAAAGGTCAGTGAATGGCCAGAGCTGACTGCAGTGACACTGAAGTACCTCACATGTCCACCCTCCAATGTAGTGTTGAGAGGGTATTCAGCTCAGCAGGTGCACTAGTCAGGGATTGTCGGACAAACCTGTCTGCTGCAAATGTTAGTTTGCTAACATTCATTAAAATGAATGAGTGGCACATACCAGCACAGACTGAAACCTCTGTATTCATACCCTGGCCTAGTCATGGTGGTCCTGCTGATGTGGAAATGGAGCATCCTGGTGGCACTGGCAGGGGCTGCCTGAAACGAACCACCACTGATGTAGATGATGCACAATGGAGAAAAAATTTCCCAGTGGTCGGACTTCAGACATCAATGACTGTGAGGGCAGCTTTCTTTATGAGGATGATGATGTGGTTAATGTTGGCAGGTTTCAACTGAAGTTTTTAAAAGGTGGTGTACTCCCCTTGGACCACCACCACTGGGACTGATGTTAGCCACTGCCACCATGAGTCTGTCTGACCCCCGGACCACCACCACCACCGGGACTGATGTTAGCCATTGCCACCATGAGTCTGTCTGACTCCCGGACCACCACCACTACCAGGACTGATGTTAGCCACTGCCACCATGAGTCTGTCTACCCCCCGGACCACCACCACCACTGGGACTGATGTTAGCCACTGCCACCATGAGTCTGTCTGCCCCCCAGACCACCACCACAACCGGGACTGATGTTAGCCACTGCCACCACTGTGCCTGAGTCTGTCCAGACCATCACATCCATCAGCCAGAGACACAAAGCTTCTTAATATTTAAACCATAAAGTGAGTGTGTGTACTCATGTTTGTTATGCTGCTTCACTTCCTTTAGTTGTACGTTTTGTTTTCTGTAGCTTTTTAGAGCCGCAATGGTAAAACACATATGGTACACTTATTTTGTTTCTTTTACAGGGTAACAAAAAAAGGCTCCATTGCTTAAACTCATTGGGAATGGTACTGTAGTTGTACCGTACAGAGAGGAAGCGATGTAATATCTATGTAAAATCCATTCTGGTAAGTATGAAGATTTTATTTCATCCGTTTCATTGTTTTGTAAAGACTGCATCAAATATTGCACACAGGTTGTGTTAGTTGACAAGATGTGGTTTTGAAATGTAACTTTACTTTAGATTGAGATTTGAGAACCAGGGAGGGACACATAACAATTAAGTTGTAAGAAGTCATTCATTTCTTTTTTTAGGAAACTTCCAGATGCTTTGTTGTTCTGTCAAAGTGGCCTTATCCAAAAAAGTTCTTCAACATCAGGAACCCCCATCCCCTGAGCTTGGGCACGCATGCAACACACAGAAGTCATTTCATTAGATGACCATGACCATCCTAAGACAACCAGACTCCAGAAGGATGCTGATGAAATCTGTGAAGAAGTAACAAAATAAGAAACCATTAGAGACAAACCTGCAAATATGATTCTCCCAACCCCCCACAAAAAAAATACTTACATTCATGTGCTTGAGAGTTATCCGTTTCCAATTTCAGTGCAAAAAATTCTCATTGAGCACTGGAATGTGCACACCAACAGTTTCTGTGTGACCTGTGATGCAGAACAATACCATGAGTACATGTCCATGTCAACTCCCCTCCTCACCTACAAAATACACAACACAACCATATATATATATATATATATATATATATATATATATATATATATATATATTTATGTATATCTACTCACCAAGGCTACTACTAGTGTAGAGCCAAAGGACACCCTTCAATCCAGTTGAGATGATCACATTGCATTTGCTGGAATAGTCTCGCAGAACACATCAGACCAGCAGCACTACACTCACAGTCATCATTTTATACTGGGGGATGTGCTGAAACAGTATCATTTCATTGTGTAACCACTTGTCAATTTCCTGCACAGAAGCAGGATGCATTTTGTGCTGGCAGAAAAAATCTGGGGACTCTGTGCCACTTTTGTGTGTTCTGTGATTGTTGCTGTGAGCTCATAATGTCATACTGACATTTTTACAATTAAAGCAGCATTGCAAGAATGTCCTCACAGTTCTGAACTGTACTTTTTTATACTACTTTACATTGCCACAGCCACCACTAGTTGCCTCCGAGTCGTGACTTGAATGATATGATTCTTTTCACAATTTATGTCTGCTTTACTTATTTTACTACTTTTTTTCATGTATGAAAAAAAAATGAGCATGCCTTCTAATATTGTTCGGACCAGGTTTGTATTTATTGCTGCTTTTCAATAACTATTGTTCTGTGGTGTCATAAAACACTGCCTGATGCATAACTGTTAATTAACAACAGCAGTGATATATAACTATTTGATGTGATGTAGAAAAGCAGAGGAAAACAATGACAAAGATCTGGTCAGCACCAATTTAAAAGGAATGCTTCTTTCATTATTTCACACATGAAAAAAGGTAGTACAGCAGACTCAACTACTGTAAATTCTCGTATCATTCCAGTCAGTCAGGATGTAAGTAAAGGAAGTTGTAACATAACATTAAAAAATATAGGTCAGAGTTATCAACAGATTGTTGCGCTGCTGCTTTACAGAGATTCACCACATTACATAGTTATGGTGATGCACATAAACTAATATGTGGGGGCATTACTCCCACTGGAATATTTCTTGTTCCACAGAGTGCAATATATTTCTGTGAAAACCGCCCATAATTTCATTACAGTGAGTCACGTGTCGGAGGAATTACCAATCAGAAAAGCCACCCACATTCTGCCACCCTTTCTCAGCAATGTTAGGACGTGATGCCAGGGGGGAGCGCAGGTACATGCTCCACTATAGTGAATGTCCAGCAGCTATCCCAATGTTTCCTTATGTTATAAGGTTGACTTTGTGGTGAAATGTGGGATTGTTTCCACTAACACAGCTCTTCTTACTGGAAACATGCACACACATTTCACCACAAACTGACCATTATAACATAAAGCAACATTTAGAAACCTGTCAAACAAGCGGATATTCACTGTAAGGAGCACGCACACGCGCTCTCCCTGCCATCACGTCCTAACGTTGCTGAGAAGGGAGGCAGAATGTGGGCAGATTTTCAGAACGGGAATTCCTCTGACAAGTGACACAATGTAATGAAATTATGGGCAGTTTTCACAAAAATGTATTGCGCTATGTGGTGCAAGAAAGATTCCCCTGGAAGGGAAAATGTGTATGATTAAACAATAACAAAGAAAGAACACAGAAAAACAGTATAACACAGTAGTGGGGTGGGGTCAGGGGTGGGAGGCATAAAACAATCCCCTCACTTACTATGGCCATGGGATGCCATGGTGGTCCAGCAGCAGGTGTAGCATTGAAAGTATTTGCTGCTGCTGTGCTTCTACTCTGTTCACCTGCTGCTCCAAAGCACTGAACCGCTCATTATTTTCTTCAAGTGCTGCCCACACCAGGCCGATGTCAGACTGTGTTGCAGGGACTATGGCAGGGTCTGCTGCAGCGGGGAATCCTGGCAGTGGGGCTGGTGGTGGTGGACAGGGTGGTGCTGGTGGCTGTGGTGGCAGTGCTGGTGGTGGTGGAGCAGCTGCTGTAGTAACCCTCCTCCTGCTGTGGCAGTGACTGCGAGGCACAACTCCCACCCCAGCAGCACCCTTGGCCACTGCCATGGAAGGGCCAGCAGGTGGATGCCTGGCCCCTTCTGTGGCAGCCTGCCACTCTGTCCTGTGGTGGTTCAACATGTGGGTGCTCTGGCCACTGGTCTCCAAATGTGTCCCATGGAGGCCAAGGCACACCAGCACACCACACACATGGCACTCCACCACTGTGCTGTCTCCCCCCACACAGTTAAAAAACTCCCACACTGGGGAGCTGTGGGGGGGGGACCAGACACAGTCCTCGCACATCGAGCATGAGTCCCACCACCACCTACAATTTCCAGGGCCACCTCCTGTGGCTGTGGAGGTGGTGGAGGGGGTGCTGCTGGAGCCCCAACAGCTGCTGCTAGTGGTGATGGTGGTAGTGACAGAGAAGGTGGATGCGCAGCAGCCACCAGTGGCACTGGTGCTGCTACTGCTGCTCCTGTTGCTTCAATGGGGGAAGCAACACCAGCCAGGAGTCGGGAGCAGTCCAACATGACATGACTGCCCCGCCCTCCACGGGTCCGCACTCCTCCCCTCCTACCGCGCCCACGGGCCAGTGACTCACCTTCTCCTAGGTCCATCCTTCTGAAGTCCACGGGCTGACACACACACACAGACAATGGACACACACACACACAGTCAGTCACACACACAAAACAAAACAAAACTTATACAAAAAAATTTACTAACAAAAAAAATACAATACAAAAACTACATAAAGAAATAGCTTTTAAAAAAGCTGTTTGTTTTGTTCTGGCACTGAAACACAATGAAGTGGCAACAAGGCAATCAAGCAGTAGCTCCTCTCCTCTCACAAATGCTTTCTTCCTTTTCAAATACAAAGGAGAAAGTGAAACTGCTTCTGTGACTCACTTCCTTCCTGCCTTGCTAAAGCATGTGACTTAGAGTACTGTAAGCCATGTGATGTGCCTATTTTCTTCTCACTTCACTTTACTTCGCTTTAAGACATAATGGCAATGTGAAGTGGTAATAATAATGTGAAGTGAGCACTTTGCGTTGTGCTCCACGGACGCGAAGTGCCCACTCCGCATCCACTTTGCGGGCGGATTAAAAATTCGCTGCATCTCTATTTAATACATGACAATATATTCCATGGCATTTTCAGCTATCTATACTAAGTATTTTGGTCAGTAATGCAGTGTTGCCACCTCCGTTTTTTTAATATTAAACTCCTTATTGAAATTTTCAACAACAGAACACACCAGTAATGAATGTCCATAAAACAGACATTACAGCCACAACATCCAATGTAGAAAAGATGCAGGTCGGGTATAAACTACAGTATGTTGCATACACAAGAACAGTCCACAGTATTACTGTCCCTGAAAAAGAACACCCTGCAAAGGCTCTAAAAACATTATACAGTAGTATATGGTTAGGGCTTATTGTGTATGGAATTTGGTGGCTTTCTAAAAGCTGTTGTAGGACAGTTCAAAGGTTATGGAAAGTTGTGGTGACATCACAGTGATACTACAACATTTCTCCTTTGATCTGCTCACATGACTCTTTAGCACAAAGTTCTGATGGCAACATATTAAACACAGCTGGATGGAGCTGCTCAGTAAAGCTGCATCGCGGGCTATCTGAAAATAAATAAGCTACCTAAGTTTTTTAAAAATAAAAATGCTGCAGTTCTTTAATTAGAGTGAGCAAGCATGTGTGTGGCAGAGCAGAGCAGGGGTTGAGGTGGGAGATGAGCTGGTAGCTGAGAATGTACTGACCACTGTCTAAAAAAAGTATTTTTTTAAACCATATACTATATAAAATAGTATATAGGCGGTTCTATATGATAACGGCGATCGCACAACCGCAATCACCGTTAGGGCGAGTGGACACCTAGGCTTGGAAACTAGAGACTTGGTCTATAGTAACTGTGCACACCCCCTCCAATTAAAGGATGGGAAATTCAGATCAGTAAAGGGTCAAAAGTGGTTTAATCAATGGGTGGTACATACCTGGAATGGGCTCCCTCTTGAGGTGGTTAGTACTTCAAACACACACACCTCTTTAAAACAAGACTAGACAAGTTTTTTTAAAGAACAAGAATGTCTGTACACCATATGAATTCATGGCGAGCATAATGGACGAAAGTCTATATCGGCTCTGTAGAGTACCCACCTATGATACCTATGATACATTGTCGAAAATAAAACTGGCAATGTACACTCACAGTGAGACAACTCACTTTTATTATTTATGCGGGGGGCTTCCCCCCACCCCCTCATTAATAATAACAAACTCTGGGGGGGGGGCATGTCAGGGAGGGGAAGAACTGCCAAAAAAAACAAAAAACATTACCACCCGCTCCAAAAAAACACACAATATTGTGCTCCTCCCCAGCCATGAACCCTGCACCCTGACCCTCTCCACTGTAACCAGCCACCCTCACCAGAACACCATGCAGCCAGCTCGGCAGCTTCCCACCTCACCACCACTCACATACCTTCCCTCCTCTTCCAGTATGCCTGTCACTCTTCTCTTCACCCTGTCCTTCCCCATCACTACCCTTTCAGGGTTCTGACACTACAGGCACTGAGACTGAGTCACTCAAATCTGAGACACTCAATCTCAGACACCATTTTCACTGAATACCTATATGGGCAACCATACACTGACAAGGCTGAGTTACCATCGCGGGGTTAAGATGACATAGGAACTTCTCAAGCTTCACTCTCGATGTCCCTATGATGTCATCTCAACCCCTTGATGGAAACACAGCCTTGTACTGTATGGTTGTTATTCTATATGTGTAAGCTATTCTCCTCAGCATTTTATAGTACCATATGAAGAGAGAGACCTACTTCGAGAGTGACTGAGATAGATAGATAAAGTAGGGAGCTCACACTTGATCACATTCAGGCATTCTGTGCAGCACCAGATGAGACAGGAGTTCCAAGGTGGTCAAATGGCCCACAGCTTGAAGCCACTCATTGATAGTGGGGATTCCAACAGCTCTCTATCTTCTGAGCAGAAGCAGTTTGGTGATTAGGGTAGCAGAGATGGCCCAGCAAACCTGTGGGTCAGAGAGAGGGAGGGAAAGATGATATATACCTAGGAGGACCAGGAGCATCTAAAGGTAGGTGCTGCAAGAGTATCTTGTCACACTATGAGAGGATCTAAAGCAGAAGGGACAGATAAGGGGGCTGTCCCAAAGAATACGGGAAAGAGACCCTGAAGCAGAGTTGCATCTCCAGCATTTATCATGTGGCATTAATCCCATAGTATAAAGAGATTGAGGAGTTCTATACCAGTAACGGAGAATTTTGAGCTGGATTATTTGGGCTCTGATATCTTTGCAGGCCACATGGGCTCTGAACCAACATTTAGGCCATACCTCTTCAGAGATGGTACTGTGAAGCTCAGACTTCCATTTTTCTCCAAGGGTATTAGTGAGGCTGAGACCATTGTCTCTAGTTTATAAAATCTACCAGCTCTGCCTTTGGGTAGGGATAATCATAGGTGGAGATAAGAGGACAGATGGCTTAGAGTTGAGTGATCTGATTTGTGGCATGATAGCAGACCTTAATTGAAGGTAGCACCAGAAATCCTTTTGGGGAAGGTCATATTTGTCCTTTAATTCAGCATATGAAATTAGGGAGAGATGGTTAGGAGAACACAGTTATGTCATCCACTTTATACCTTGCTGCTCCCATAAGGGGCAGGAGATAAGTGTTTTGTCAGTAGTAAACATATGATTATGCTACAAAGGGGCTTGGAGATGAGAAGGCAGGGGACATAGCTAACTGAGCAGTGAATTTCTTCCAAGCCTTAGCTGAGGGAAGGATGATGGGATGCAATTTCAGGGAGGTGGGAAGCTTAGGATATAGGGAATAATACTGGGTGTGATGAAAGGGAGGCAGAACATTCAATGTGGACCCATAAGGGCAAGTGGGGGCCAGTGGAAGCAAACCACAGGGTTACCTAGGAGGCCAGAGAGGCCAAGTGGTAATGTCTGAAATGAAAGAGACCGCATCCCACTTGTGACCAGAGTTTCCTAATCGTGCCTCTACTGAGTCATGGGGAGGTTGCTATCCCATAAGAATTGTCCTATTATATTATCAAGCTTGGCAAACCCAGTATCTGAGATATTTAGAGGTATGTGAGCAAAGAGGTATAGAACTTTAGGGCCTAACATCAGCTTCATAGCCATGATCTTCCCTGTAAGGGGAAGATGCAGTGCTTTCCAGTGCTCTATGTCAGTGCAAAAGCTGTCCAGCAGAGGTTTGAAACTGACAGCACATAGGTCAGTTATAGTAGTGATTTCTAGGTCAGAAATCCCCTCACCTGCTAATTTCCATTGGGCATTGCTGAAAGTAGAGGTAGTACAGAGAGCATTGAGGGATAATATTTTGGATTTGGAGTGAATAACCTGAAAGCCAGAGATTTGACATATGAGTGGAGGAGATTTTGTAAGTGTGGAAAAGCTTGGAGGGCATCCTGCATGTGGACCAATAAATCATCAGCACTGCTCAATGAGTTATACTCCATCTGTCCAGCTTGGATGCCTCAAATATTATGGTGGGTTCTCAGGGCCAGTGCCAGAGGCTCAACAGCTAGGAGAAATAATAATGGGGATATGGGGCAGCCATGTTGGGTCCCACAGAAGAAAGAGAAGTGATGGGACAGCAGGTCATTAGGAAGGAGTCTGCTTTGTGGACCATATAAAGGGTATGTGCAACATAAAATAAATGGGGACCAAAGTCAACTTTACGAATGGCAGCAAAAAGAAATGGCCATTCCATGGAATCGAAGGCTTTTTCCAAATCTACTGTAAGAGCTACAAAGGGGGTAGGAAGGGATTTGGCCTGATAACGCAGATTAAGGAGTGTACAGAGATGATCTGAGCTAAGATGGCCTTTCACGAAACCTGCTTGAGATGGGCGAATTAGGGTGGGTAGGACCTGTTCCATTCCGGAGGCCCAGATTTTTGCAAAGATTGTAGCATCAGTATTTATAAGGGATATGGGACAGTAGTTCACAGGAGAAGTGAGGTCCTTGTATTTTACAGGCAGAACTGTAATCACCGCCTCATGGGCAGAAAGGAGAAGGGTTTGAATATTAAGGGGAGTAATGAATAATCTATAGAAGAGGAGAACAGAGTACATCTTGCAGGGCTTGGTAAAAATTGATGGGAAAACCATCTTCCCCTGGGGATTTATTTTTACTTATAGAGGAGATGGTCTGGGTCACCTCCATGACAGAGACAGGGGCCTTAAGGGCAGTGGTTTGCTGGGGCGTGATAGTAGGGAAGGGGTGGGGATCTAAAAAGCATCAATTTGTGTGGAGGTGTGCTCATCTGGGATGTGTAGAGCTGGGAATAAAACTCTCTCATGACCCTATTAATTTCAGGGTGGCTTTTGTGCAAGGACGCAGTTGAGTCTTAAATGGGGTATGTGTCTGTTGGCTTGCAGCTTCTTTAGTCTATAGGCTAAGATTTTACTAGAGTGTTCTCTTTTCCAGTATTTATGGTGGGTATGGACAAGAGCAAGCTCGACATTCTTGGTGTAATGGGAATTAAGTAGCGTTCTGACTTGAATCATTTCAGAGGGGTCTGAGACGGCGTTGGCCTTATAATTTGCCTCAAAGGATACAAGATGCTGTATCAGGGTTTGGGCCTCCAATTCTCTGCTTTTAGGCTGGTGGGCAGCATAACTAATAATTCAACCCCAAATGAAAGCCTTTAGGGTGTCCCATAATGTATGGTCATTCACCTCCCAATTGTCAGTGGATGACTAAAAAGTTCTGAATTTCACTTTTAACCCATGGTACGAACTGTGAATCTTTGAGGAGGAGGGAACTTAGTCTCCAAGATGTGGATTTGGGGGATGGGGACCCCAGATGAGGGTAAGGGAGATGACGGCATGGACTGATATGACCAGAGTGTGAATATCCACATCCACAGTAACCTGAGTAATATGCAAGGAGGTAAAACAGACATTAGTTCTGCTCAGTGAATGATATACAGGTGAATAAAAAGAGTAGTTCCCATAGTCAGGGTGCAACAGGTGCCAAACATCCATCAAAGAATGTTTATGTAATAAAAGCTTTAGTATGGCCTGTCCTTTGGGGTGGGACTCACAATTCTTGGAAGATCGATCTGTGGTAGGGTCAAGGGTCAGGTCAATATCTGCACCAACAAACTATTGGCTTTTAAACTAGCCAAGGGGGGAGGCACTGATAAGCAGCAGGGAATTCCCAGCCTTCCCCTACAAAACAGAGTACTAAATGAGGTAAAGACCAAGGTAGAAAGGTCAGTAGGGAGCAGGATTGGGGTAAATGCAGAAAGCAAAGTTAGTAAGGGCAGAAATGGGGCTACAAGAGGTAAAGCCATCAAAAAATAGAGAGTAATGAGTAATAATGCCCATAGTCTGGGTAACAAGCTTTCTGAATTAGTGGCATTGATGGAAGAGGAACATCTAGATATCGTGGCAGTCACAGAAACATGGTACACACAGAACCATGACTGGGATGTAAACATACCAAGGTACATTATCCACAGGAGGGACAGGAAGGATAAAAGAGGAGGAGGAGGAGGAGGAGGAGTAGCTCTCTACATAAAGTAAGGAATCAAAGCAACAGAACAAAATTGTAAACAGGGAGGAGAGGAAGCACTGTGGGTCAACTTGGAGACAGGCAATGGCACCACAATCTGCACAGGGGTTGTATACAGACCCCCATCTCAGGGGGAGGAAATGGACAAGGAAATGATAGAAGGTATCCTTAGAATGGCAGAAAAAGGGAAGATATTGTTGATAGGGGATCAGAATATGCCAGATGTTAACTGGAGCGCATCTGCTGCAGCCACATCAAGGAGTGCAGTCATTCTAGATGCCCTGCAGGGGGCATGCCTTAGACAACTTGTAGTGGAACCCACTCAGGAGGGGGTAAACATAGACCTGGTACTCTCAAATGGAGATGGAGAGAGAATCACAGATTTAGAAGTGAGTAGCCATCTGGGAACTAGCGACCATCGAACAGTATGGTTCACGAAAAACACAGCAGTAGAATCAAGCCATACAAACACAAAGGTCCTGGACTTTAAGAGAGCTGACTTTGCCAAAATGGGTGAGTGCCTAAGGAACGCACTAGCAAATGGGCAGGAAGGAGGGGTGAAAGAACAATGGGGAATAATCAAAACTGCCATTACTGAGGCAACAAGCCTTTGTGTGAAGCAAATAAGCAAAACAAAACAAAGTAAAAAAAACACTATGGTTCTCAAAGGAGGTGGCAGAGAAGGTTAGGGAGAAAAAGATTGCATTCAGGAAGTACAAGGAATCACAGAAGGAGCAGGACCATGAACTGTATCAGTTAAAGCAGAAGGAAGAGGGGAAGGCAGTCAGAACAGCAAAGGCCCAAACCGAGGAAAAGATAGCCAACTCAGTTAAGAAGGGGATAAACCTTTATAAGTACATCAGGAGCAAAGGAAGACCAAGGGAGGATAGTGAGGCTTAATAAAGGGAGGGGATGGGCAGAGGGTGACTGTGAAAAGGAGATATACTAAACAAATATTTTTGCTCAATATTCACAAAGGAAGAGGGGGAGGTACCTAAACCAAGCAATAGAAGCACTCTGGATAAAGGGGTTGATACCAGCCCATTCACAGAAGAAAGAGTTCTGAAAGAACTCTTAAAACTGAAGGTGGACAAAGCAATGGGGCCTGATGGGAATCATCCCAGAATTATAGAAGAACTAAGGGTTGAACTAGTGACACCACTGACTACCCTCTTTAGCAAATCAAGGGAGGGTGGGGTGGCACCTGAGGACTGGAGAAGGGCAGATGTTATTCCACTTCAGAAAAGTGGGAGCAGGGCAGAGGCAGGAAACTACAGACCTGTTAGTTTGACCTCAGTGATAGGGAAAATGATGGAATCACTTCTGTTGAGTACCTAGAGGCAAGAGGGGCACAGCACCCAGGGCAGCATGGTTTGACAGTGGAAAGGTCATGTCAGACTAATCTAATAGATTTCTTTGACTGGGTGATCAAAGTAGTAGATCAGGGAGGGTCTGTGGACATGGCCTACCTAGACATTAATAAGGCATTTGACACAGTCCCACACAAAAGATTAATATACAAGTTAGCCAGCCTTGGAGTGGGTCCCAAGATGGTAGCCTGGGTAGAAAACTGGCTGGAGAACAGGACACACAGGGTAACAGTAAATGGAGTCCACGCTGCAGGAAGTGGGGTTACTAGTGGGGTACTGCAGGGTTCAGTAGTAGGACCGGTCCTCTTCAATGTCTTTGTAAGTGACATTGCAGAGGAACTGGAAGGAAAAGTATGTCTCTTTGCAGATGACACAAAGATCTGCAACAGGGCTGATACACAAGGTGGGGTGGAAAGGATGAGAAGGGACTTGGCAAGGTTGGAGCAATGGTCACATGTATGGCAGCTTAGATTCAATGCTAAGAAGTGCAAAGTAATGCACATGGGAAACAAAAACCCAGGGGAAGAGTACACAATGGGGGGTGAGATACTAACAACAACAAAATGAAACGGACCTGGGGGGTAGTCATATCAGATGACCTGAAGGTGGGCAAGCAATGTGAGAGGGCAGTAAGGAGGGCCGGGGGCATACTCGGATACATAGGGAAAGGCATCACCAATAGAAAACAGGAAGTTGTTATCCCTCTGTACAGTCAGCTGGTGAGACCCCATCAGGAGTACTGTGTGCAGTTCTGGAGACCCAATCTCCACAAAGGACATAGACAGGATGGAGGCAGTCCAGAGGAAGGCAACTAAAATGGTGCAGGGTCTGCACCAGAAGACATATGAAGAGAGACTTAAGGAGCTTAATTTGTATACCTTCAAGGAAAGGAGGGAGAGGGGGGACACGATAGAAACTTTCAAGTACCTCAAGAGAATCAACAAATCCAAGAGGGTAGCATCTTTCAGAAAAAGAGGAGTGCAAGAACAAGGGGGCACAATTTGAAGATAGAGCAGGGAAGGCTCAGAGGTAATGTGAGGAAGTATTTTTTTCACAGATAGGGTTGTGGATGCATGGAACGGCCTTCCTGAGGAGGACGTGGAGTTGAAAACAGTGGGGGAATTCAAGAATACATGGGACAGACATAATGCAATTCTAGGGGGTGGGGGTAGGAGAAAGTAGGCTGTTGGTTAACTAGGATCTGCAGCTTATCCATTAGGTAGGGAAATGGGCAGACTGGGTGGGCCAAGCACTCCTTATCTGCTGTTGAATTCTATGTTTCTATGTTTCTATAACTGGTGCAGAAAGAGGATTACATTTTGTGAGCACCTCATTAAGATGAAAGAAAAAATTAGGGACATCTTGGTTGGGAGCATACAGGTTCAGGAGAAGTAGGGGGCCCTCTGGTGTGGATATGAGAGCCATGATCCATCTGCCATCAGAATCAGCAGCAGTGGTAGTGCACTGCCAATTTCAGAGATTTGTGAATTAAGATGGATACCCCTCTTTTGGTGGAGGCATGGGTATTGTGTGTCTCTAGACCCACCCATTCCCATTTTAACTTAGCAGCTTCAGTGGATGACAGCTTAGTTTCTTGCAAAAAGGCAACCATAGTGCAGAACTTCTTTAGGTGGGCCAGTACTTGTTTACTTTTAATAGGGAAGTCAAGCCCCTTCATATTCCAGGATACCTATTTAATGTCCGCCATTGGTAGGGGTAGCAGTTTGGGATAATGCCCAGAGGAGGATGTATGGGAGACCCCTGTAAGCAACGGGGTTCAGCAAGTCTGGGAAGCCCTTTAAGGATTAGGAAAGGTGGAAGAAACAGTGCAGAAGCCAAGCTGAATCCAGACCCACCTACAGGTAATAGGCAAGGCAAGGCAAATTTTATTTAAAAGACTCCCAATCCTGGAGGATCTGGGCGCTGTACAAAGAACATAACAGCAACAATAATACAGCAATAAATAATAAATATCAAAAATAATAAATAAATTAGAAGTACAACTAACTAAAAACAAAAAGTGAGGAACAAAATATCATGGCAGTCAGGCAAAAGATGTCATACAGCAAAATCAGGGAATGTCTGAGTGAACAAGAAGGCCTTGAGGTGGGCCTTAAATATCTCAACTGAAGGGGCCTCCCTTACAGATGGTAGAAGCAAATTCAACAGGACTGGGCCAGCAATACTAAAGGCTCTGTCACTGGCTGTTTCTAACTTTGTCCTGGGAATCACAAGGAAGTCCCTAGAGGAGGAACGTAGGGAGCGGACTGAAGCAGCCAGTGTGAGAAGGTCTGCCAGTTAGGCAGGGCCCAATCCATGTAGGGCCTTAAAGGTGAGCAAACCCACCTTAAAGAGGACCCTCCACCTGACTGGCAGCCAGTGCAAATCCCGCAGCACTGGGGTGATGTGACAGTACTTAGACTCCCCCATCAGCAGCCTAGCAGTTGCATTTTGCACCAGCCGAAGCTGGCGGAGGGTACCCCCAGAGACCCCGAGGTAGAGCGCATTACAGTAATCAAGTCTTGTCATCAGAAAGGCATGTACCAAAGTTGGGAGGTCCAGGGGAAGAACTAGGGGCCTAACCCTAGTGATATCCCTCAGATGGTAAAAACTGACACGGACAGCAGCCAGTGCCTGAACCTAAAGTGTCAGACCGCTATCCAGAATAATGCCCAGGTTCCACACCCTAGTGGAGGCCTTCAATGGTACAGATCCTAGAATTAATCCTGTTTCTGCACCCGAGGCCAACCTGTCACGCCCTCTGTTTGACTCCACAACTAGTACCTCTGTCTTATCAGGGTTCAGTCGCACCCAGGTGGAGGAATTCCAGTCATTGATTTCAGCGAGACAATTATTTAGCACATTCACTGCGCTGGATGTTCCGAGGGCAAAGGAAAGTTATGGCTGAGTGTTATTGGCATAGCAATGAAAACCCAAGCCATACTTCCTAATGAGCCTTCCCAGGGTTAGCACGTACACAGCAAACAACATTGGTGACAAGACCAATCCTTGAGGAACTCCATAAGACAGGAGGCTAGGGAAGGAGGAGAAAATCCCCATCACTCCCTTTTGCCTCCTGTTTGTGAGATAGGACTCAAACCAGCAGATGACTGTGCTGGTGAGTCTCAAAATTCCCTCAGGCAGTCAAAATAGATCCAGAAGCAAATGATTTGATACCTTTTAATGGACCAACATAGATGTAACAAGAACAAAGTGCTCTAGCTTTCGGACCAACCAGTCCTTCTTCAGAAGCTTGAGCTTCTGAAGAAGGACTGGTTGGTCCGAAAGCTAGAGCACTTTGTTCTTGTTACATCTATGTTGGTCCATTAAAAGGTATCAAATCATTTGCTTCTGGATCTATTCTTGCAAGGACCAATACGGCAACTGCTAAATCTACAGCTCAGGCAGTCAAGTAACACACAATGGTCCACCGTGTCAAAGTCTGAGGAGAGATAGAGAAGAATGAAAATGATCCCTTCCCCTCGATCTCTTGCCTTGTGGAGGCCATTGTGCACCCGAAGTAACACAGTTTCAGTGCTATGATTCACCCAAAACCCAGACTGGAAAGGCTCGTAAAGGCCATAGGCCAAGAGGTGCTCCTCAAGGTGAAGCACCACAATCTTCTCTACAACCTTACCCAAAAAAGGGAAGTTGGAGATACGAAAGTAATTTGCCTAGACATCAGGGTCCAATGATGTTTTTTTCAGAAGGGGGCTCACCAATGCCTCCTTCAAGGCATCAGGGAAAACCCCCTCCGACAAGGTGTACCGGGCAATCAAGGCAAACACTGGGACAATGGAGTCAGCACATCCCATCAAGAAATGCATTGGCACTGGGTCCAGTTCACAATATGTGTGCCTCAGCTTGGAAAAGACTTCAATGACCTCGGCCACCTCCACTGGTCTAAACTCACCCCAACCAGATGGAGAGCTCTCCAGGCACCCATGGCATGGCACACTGGCAGAATTCCTTATCGAATGTCAGACACTCGGTCCAAGAAGAACTGAGCAAACTCTTCACATAACTCATTTGAAAAAGTATTTTTTGGCTGCAGACAGGCCAGGTTTAGTGGTCTGTCTACAGTCTGAAAAAGCACAGTTGGTCGGTTCCTCCCAGCAGCAATCTCTCTGGACAGGAATTCTGTCTTCTTACAGTTGATTGCCCCCGGTACTCATAATAGTGAGCACACAGGGCCAATTTGTCTGCCTTCAGCCTCGTCTTCCACCAGCGGTGCTCTAACCTCTGACCCATAATCTTCATCACCTTGAGCTCCCTATCAAACCAAGGGCACCTCAAGTGAGAAGACTTGGGTCATACATGGACTGGTGTGAGGGAGTCGAGCGTGGCAGACATCACCTTATTATCGGCAGCAACCGCCACGAACACACCCCCAATGCATGCATTGCCCACACTAGATAGATCAGCTACCACCAGAAAACCCTCCGAGGTTAAGCCCCTCAAAGGGAGGTTGCTAACCATCTCAGCAGAGGGATGGCTCTCGAGGGGGGCCCTGAACAAGAACTCCACCGTACAATGATCGGACCAAGTAACCCAATCAGTCTTGAGATAATTTATCTCAAGCCCCAGTGAGAAAACCAGGTCCAATATGTGACCGCCCTGATGAGTCACAGAAGAAACTTCTTCCGACAGACCCAGCGATGACATTGTCTGGAGGAGGTTGTAACCAAGTCTAGATGTTTTGTCATCGACCCAAACGTTGAAATCCCCCAGAATTAAACATCTGGAGGCTTCCAACATTTTGCCAATGACGAAATTTTCCACCTCTTCAGGAATTCTCCCACTGCCCCGGGGGGCGGTAAATCAGAAGAATCCTGCAACCTGTGCCTGGACACCCACGAATGGCCATACATTCAAAGGAACCTGGTCTTCCCACTGGGTGCACGGTGAAGCCTAGCTCAGATCTAAAACAGATGGCCACACCCCCACCCCTGCGTTCCGCTCTGGGGCAGTGCACTATAGAGTATCTAGGAGGGACAGCAGTCTCTAGAACTGGGCCAGCATCATCTCCCACACAGGTCTCTGTGATGCAAGCCAGATCGACTGCAGAAACCAAGTCCACTATAATTGTGGTCTTGTTTCTGATCAATCTGGCATTACAAAGCACTGCCCTCAGGGGATTGGTGGGCAACATAGCCCCTCTGACTGCCTGCCCATGTGGTCTGGTGAGATATAGAAGTAATAGTAGTATCAATATTTGTGTCACATCAAAAAGTTTTGCAGAACTGGTCCCAACAGGGGAAACAAAAACTACAGGTATATACAGAACAATGCAATGAGAAAGAACACCAACCCGAAACCCACTGCCCTTTTCTAGACCCAAAGATCCTTACACTGTAGATGGACTAGACTGGCATCCCAAATGGCTGGATTAGGTTTCAGGCATGGTTCTTCCTTCCCCCAACAATCAAACAATAGCTTAAGAAATGGCAGCTAGAAGAGAGTCTTGAAAAATGCTAACTAGTTCTCACATACAAAGACAACAAATGCAAAGCAGAAATTACTTCTCCAAGGAAGTCCAAGAGTCAGCCACTAGCTGTCAGGTGGCCATTATTTTCCTATTAGGTGCAAGAGTCCACAACAGCAAGCTGGCATGCTTGCAGGAGGATGGCAGTGACAGTCAAAGAGACGGCACAGTTGCAGCCCTGCATAGATTGTACAGAGACCCTAAGACATGTATTTGGTGGAAAAGCAGACTAGTTACCTGTTCTATCTTATGTTCAGTTCCAGGATTCATGGTCACTTCATGCTAGATGAGGTAAGTGGGGCTACCCCCTTCATGAGTGGGGGCCGAGGAAGGAGTAGTTAATAACAGAGAAAGTAAATGGAAGGGTGAGGCTCCAAGTTAGGTAGCACCCCCCTCCACACACACACACACACATACGCACCATACAAAGCAAATAGCAAAAAGATATTTCAGATAACTGGTGGAGCTAGGACCTAGAGAAGGAAAAAACAAGGGAGGTTAGTGCAGAGCTGTTAACCGGTGTATGTCAGAGTAAAGTCCTGTATCAGTTCATACCGATTGTCCTGATACTGGCTTTGCTACTTGAAGTCCCAATAAAAGGTGCAAGGCTTAATTTATGGAGGGTCCTGATTGCTCCTTATGGGGGAACAGGGTAAAGGGAATGACAGAGAGCCTATAAGACTGTCCCTTTTAGGGCCGCAACTGATGACCAGTCTTTCAGTCCAGATCCTGAAGTGAAGCACTGAAAGCTACAGCAGCAGCAGCAGTGTCAGCAACTTATGTGCACAGGTGGGTCTCCTCTGAGCTGAGCAGCATGCTGAGCATGAGTGAGGTGTGTTCCAGTTGAGGTCCAGAGATGGAAAGAGCTGTAGGCTGAGTAGCAGCACGAGGATTAATGTGTTGAAGTTTAGGCTCCGGGTGATCTGTTGCTTAGAGTTTATGTAGGGGTGCATAACAATCTCCAGTGGCTTTGCCATCTGAACTATCTTTTTATGATTTTTGCTTTCCTTCTTTGTGGTACTGCGCCCTTTCCTCCAGTACATAGGGATCCACGAGTCATCATGTGGAGGGTTGAGGAATTGTGGTGGAGGCCCCACTCAGGCCTCAGAGTGGTGGAGTGATGGAGGAGTCAGGCCTGTCTCCATGTCTTCATGTCCTGCAGGCTGTTCTACTGGAAGGAGTCTGGAAACTGGGCCTCTGGCCAGGAGTGCTGGATGACGCCTTCTTCTGATTCATGGGTGTAAAATGAGTGCTGGACCCTATTTCTAGTAATGTGGTGGGTCACAGGACAGCAAAAGCTGTAGATGACTTTCAGCTTCATCAGGGCATGCCTGGTGCAGTTGTGGGCTCTACAGCACTACATCAAGGTTGGTGAAAAGTCTGTGTAAATCTGGATTCAGTGATCCTGCCATATCAGAGGGACCCTTTCTTGGGCCAGCTGCATAACTCATTCTTTGAATGGGTACCTCAGAAATTGAACAAAAATAGGTCAAGGTCTTTGTCCATGCTTGGATGGTACATCTAAAGAGTGGTGCTATCATTCCAGCTACAGGGGATAGGGCTACTGATGTTGTAGAACCACCGGGAGAACCTGCTGCAAAATAAATTGGTGTCATTGCCTTCTGCACCCTCCAGAAACCCAATGATATGTAGGTTTTTGCAGCAACCCCAATTTTTGATATCTTCCAGCTAGTTCTAAAGCAGGTGGATGGTGCAGTCATGCTCACGGAGATGAGGTGCCATCTGCTTCAAGGTGATGTCTTAGAAATCAATCTCTTGCTCCACATGGGTAATGCACTGTGACAGAAAAACTATGTCTTCACCCATAAGGAAGTTTTGATTTTTTAGTTCTGCTATTTCTGTGAGGAGCTCTGAAAACACTTTCAGGGTTTCTTGTAAGTCATCCACTTTGTTCAAGGGTGCTGAGGAGGCCAGAAGCACAATTTTTCTGGGCCACGCAGCTCAGAATGTGAACAGAAGAAACAGAAGGGAACTAAAGAGCAACAGTGCCGAACAGACCTCGGGAGACCAGATCTGGGAGTGGATGACACTGACAGTCAGGTAGGTGTGCTTGGATTACTGAACGGGCAATTTAATTGCAAATGACTGTAGACTGTAGCAGGAGAGGGAAGAGTACAAAGAGTAAGCTACCATCTTGTTAGTATTCAAGCCACACACCCTTCCACCTCATTTTTTAAATACTGTATTTGTAAATATATTTTTTTGTGGGCTATACTGTCAAGTGGCAAAGGAGATGAAACTGATCTAGTAATGGCAGTTGTTTAAACATGGCCTACTCCTGTTAGTTATCATTAGTTATTCATGCCATGTTTTGTGGACACAACCAGGCCTTTACATGAACTCAAAACACAATAACACCAGTTTTCTTGCACTGAAAAATATGAAGATTCATTCTCAAAATTAAAGAAAATTTTGAAAAACGTATCAATGTTCGTGTATCCTAACCTGTGATACTCTCTTTTCTTAGTACTGGCGCCAAAGACAAAGCTGTGGGAGTAGTTTTATTCTAGGTACAGTACAGAAAGGAACAGCCATTGTCTGATGTACTACAGCAAGGATGCAATTCCAGCAGAGTAAAGATACTCTATCATGCATCAAGAGCTGCTAGTAGTTGGCTACAAAGTTAAACATTTTCATTTTACATCCATCATTTGACTATTCACACAAGTCATGCTAGCATGCAGGGGCTCATGAGATCACAGAAAACAGAAGGGGAAATGCCATGACAGTTACAGAAGCTTCCAGAATAGGTGGTCAGTGTCACCAGTATTTTGATTTGTCTGGAGCCCAGCTGTAAGAAATGCATCAATCAGGAAGAAAGTGACTGGTCCAAATAGGCTGCCAGCACATTGGGCAGAACCAATCAATCTACACATGATCTGTGGTAGAGTCACTACTGTCCACAGCTGTTAAAGGTGCTTTTTTGTCTTGTCTTGGGACAGGTAAGTATTGAAAAGAGGGCAGTCCGCAAATTAGGTGGTGGTGTATTTCTTGAGACTACGGTTTATGTATTAAAATAGAGGTATGTTTAATTTAATAATTTCCAATTACATGTTGTTGTCACTAAATATGGTTATAATAATGTTAATAATTACTGGTTAGAAAAATTGCAATGCAAACTAAAATTTACCAGCAGCATATTTTTCTCTATTTGCAGAAGGGAAAATGCTGGATTCTTGGGTAAATCCCCGCCCACTCCAACAGTGTATAAAAGTGACTGCTACTGCCTGAAAAGCATAGAAAACAGCTGAAACAACATGGGTCCATGTTGACTCAAGTCTAATACCTCTGAAAAGAAGGAATGCTTCAGTGCACAGCTAGACTGAGCTGTTATAACAGTATATAATAACTGTCCATCATGTTTATGTTGTCTTGCCCATACACAAGCAACATCTTGTGGTAGTAGGACATTCAGAGGTGTGTCAGTGTTCGCAAATGCTGGGAACACTTTAGTAGGTGCATCCCTCAGTCCCAATTAGTGAGCATGCTAGCGATGATGGCAGTTTCAAAGAGAGCCACAGAATTGAAAGAAATCTGCCGCTCCAATGAGGTGCAGTTTCCTCAATGGAGCATCAGATGACAAGGCTCCGTTACGTGCCTTTCCTGGTGAAACATTCCACTAAATATGGCGGCTCCTGCCACCCACCACACAATCCCCACAAAGTCGACATCGAGGATGCCCAATCCCATGTTGGCATGTCCCCCCCAAGTTCAATTTGTTTGCCGACAGGGTGCCCAATCCCCATCGGTATCATGTTCCTCCCCACACACACACTTTCTTTGCCAAAGGGGGTGCCAATCCCCATCAGCATCATGTCCCCCCCAAACTCCTGGCACATTGGGAGCCCACCACAGTGTGCCAAAATCATTTTACCTGTAAATAAAGAAAACCATCCCCTGAAGTCTGGTTTCTTTCTTTTTACCTGTAAAAAAAATGGTCCATTGTCGTCCCTCCGCACCCCCTCCCCTATCTCGCACTCCACCTCTGCGCACCCCACCTCCCCTCACCCCCATCACCCCATACTTACCTCTGGAGGGCTGGCATAGCAATGTTCTGTGGAGCGGAAACACATATGAACTCTTCAAAAGTCGACCGAGAACTGAGCAAAATATGGTAAGCTTTATAATGGCAGGCAATGGGGGGTTTCAACTTAGGTGGATATCTCAACCATTTTAAGGAATTTTGGTACCAGATTTTCAGCATGGGGTTCTTGGGACCCTTCCTCATGAACACATACACTGTCATCTCATTACTTGGTCCTGAAAGGTGATTTCACAGTCACTGAGCAGAATCATCTTTTGAGACTGAATAACGAAACAACAGTGCCACTGTTCATAAGGTGGGGTCCCAAAAAGCCCATGTAGCAAATTTGGTGAAAAAATTCCAAAGAATTACTGCATTACAAATGTGCTTTGCTCAGTGTCCACACACGCTCGTAACTGTAACAATTTTTAATATTTTCACTCCATATTTTCAACATTGCCATCTTTTCACACCTCCTTATGAACAGTATAGCTGTCATTTTTTACATCCTGCCCGAAATTGTGTTTTCACACCTGTGGTGCACAATGGCGCAGTTGCTGTGGGAAATCAACTTTAGGGACAGATTAACAAAATCACAATGCCACTGTTCATGAGGGATGGTCCCAAAATGCCTATGTTAAAAATGTGGTTAATAAAATCCCAAAACTAATTGCGTTACAGGCGTACATTGAGCAGTTTCTATGCACGCTGGTGACTTCACCAATTTTTCATATTTTCACTCCAGATTTTCAACATTGCCATTATTTAAACCTTCTCATGAACAGTACAGCTGTGATTTTTCACATCCTGCCCAAAATGTGTTTTCGTACCTGTGGTGCCAAGTGGCGCAGTCACTATGCAAAATCACCTTTCAGCTAACGGACTGATAGTGCCACTGTTCATGAGGTGGGGTCACATAAAGCCCATGTTGAAAATTTGGAGTGAAAATACCAACAAATGTCCAGGGTATTAGGATTTTCAACTAGAACGCACCACCCTGTAGAGACTGACAGGCGTCAGGGGTGTGGCTTGGAATCGTCGGCTGCAATGCTCATGCCATTCTTCTATACTGCACCCATCTCAGCAGCCAGTGACAGGCATTGAGGTGTGTTATGGAGTCTTAGGCCCCAAAGTTCACTGCATTCTTCTATACTGCACCCATCTCAGTGTATTTCCTTATGGAATGGGGTGAGTGTAAGGCCCAAAGACCCCAAAGCACACCATGACACTTGTCAGTGTCTGCAGGGTAGGTTGAGATGAAATGACATGAGTGTTATAGCCGACGACTCAAAGGCACACCCCAATGCCTGTCAGTCTCTGCAGGGTTGGGGTTGGGTTAGCATCAGTTCAATACTTCACTGCCATTCCTATTACACATCTCTCTCACTCCTGAACTACCAATGCCAATGCCAGCAAGACAACATTCGGCATTGACAAATGCTTTTTTCCTATAGTGATGGCCAGTTATTATTTGCCATTATAACTGGCTGTTTATTACAAAAAAACACATGCACATTAAGTGCTGACTGAGCTGCTGCAGTCTTGAGACACACTCAAGTGCAACATTGTGTGAGGCAGCATGTTTTCACCAAACAGGATGCCATCGTAAACACACTGCAAACCTTGGATTTTGAACAGCAGTGCAAAGAAAACTAACCTTCATTTTTTACTTCATTACTTCTGCATAATTAAACTGTGTGTCTCACATGAAACATCACTTCAAATGTCTTTCCCAGCCAGGAAAGGTCCAACTTAATGATCGAGATCTTTGCAGTTCACTCCTTAAACAAAAAAAACAAGACAGTGCAATTTCCTTAGGGGACTCCTCAGTTTCTGACTATTGCATCGACTTTCCTTAATTTTACTATTTTTGTCATTGTGGTCCTAACAACTTAGTTGGGAGGGAACTGAGACATACAGATGGGGGTGGACAAACAAACAAAAGACTCAAAAACAGTGAGGGAAAAAAATGATGGCCAGTAATTGTATATAATAATACATGAGGTGGTGTGGTTACTTTAATTCAATACGCACCAGCAGTGTGTGATGCTTGAATAAACCCCTTGAGCTTTACTCTCAGGGTTTATGTAGCATTACACACCTTGAGTGTATATTACATTCTCGTAACACACACTACCTCATGTATTATTTTCAATACAGTATGTTAGAGTTTTTGTACTGCTGAAGATTTTAAAGGGAAAGTACACTGATTCAGAGCCCAGTGAAGTGTAAAGTCCATCAACAAAGTCAGGTGTCAACTAAAATTAAGAAAATTAACATACATTTTAATGAGCTCTTATGAGAGATTCCAATGTTGTGAATTTTTTTCCTTTTTTTTTTCTTAATCATTCCTCTATGCTATGCCCACTTTGGCATTTGTGAGTTTACTGGGCACTGCACAGCTGCCAGGACATACTTAAAGAATAGTTCTATCCTACTATGTATGATGCATGGTATAGGTGGAAACTTATGGCAGCTAACTGAGACAGCAATAGAAAACAGAACAA
This sequence comes from Neoceratodus forsteri, assembly GCA_016271365.2. NCBI lineage: Eukaryota > Metazoa > Chordata > Ceratodontiformes > Ceratodontidae > Neoceratodus > Neoceratodus forsteri. Next base: position 1,454,329,125 of record CM057450.1, on the reverse strand, counting down.
AAAGCCAACAACAGCTGAAATTAGGAAGAGAAAGGTGGCAGAAGGGCAAAAAGGAAATAGTCTCTGAAATATCTACCATCTAGCTCGGTATAATTGGATTGAATAATATTTGAATGAACTGACACTGCCAGATGAATTTACCTTGTTACCAATAACATACAGGATGAACTCGTATCAATGACTGGTATGCATCGGGATACTGTCATGGCAGGAGAGTATTGTCTACTCCTTTGTAGAGTACTGTCTTCTTTTTGTATAAGTATGTCATGTGGAATAGTGTATACTGTCTGTAAGCAGCAAAGCTTTCAATAAAGTACACTGATTTAAAAAAAAAAGAAAACTTCAATAATTAAGGCAAGGAGCAGCAATAATTCTCCTTGAAAATATTTTTAACATGAAGTATTTTTAATATGAGTTATTTAAAAAATATCCAAATACTGGTAGAACTGGAAAATCCTACAAGTAAATAAAATCAGAATAAGTTTAACATTTTTACAGTGAAAGAACGATAAGGTCAGGAATTACACCGACTCCAAATCACATTATCTGCTCCTATACTTCTTCAACAAAGTCTTGACACACAACTATATTAGGGCTGTTAATATACAACTTTCTTAATTGCACTGAATTTGCTTTTCTATGCAAATATTATTTTTTCAAGGAGCTACTTACTCCAAATGTAAAATGTAGGTTTCATTATTATACGATAAGGATGAATATACCATTGGGATGATCTCCAGAAAATGAATGTGCACAGAAACATATAATTTGTCAATAGAAAAGGTCCACTTTGCCCACCCAGTCTGCCTAGATGTTCCTTTCCTAATCTGTCTCTGCAGACACTAACTGGTCTACAGTGAATCTTCCTATTTACTAATATTCCACTATTCCTATCCCACACATGCTTGAAGCCACCCATTGTTTTCACCTCCACCTTCCACTTGCAGTGTGTTCCAGGCATCAACCTCCCTTTCAGTGATGTAGTTTTCCTCACCTCCATCTTAAACTCCCCTCCAAGCTTCATCGAATGCCCCTTACATGCTGTGCTCTTTCTCATTTGAAAGGGACTGCCCTCCTCCACCCTGTTCACCCCGTGAGTTACTTGTAGATCTCTATCACGTCCCCTCTCACTCTCCTCTCTTCCAGGGTGCACATGTTGAGATCCCTCAATCTCTCCTTGTAGGGATTCTCGTGAAACCCCTGAACCATTTTAGTTGCCATCCTCTAGACTGCCTCCATTCTCTCTCTCTATGTTCTTTTTGAGGCGGACCTCCAAAACTGAACATTGTACTCCAGGTGGTGTCTCACCAGCAAACAATACACAATGGCAACACCACCTCCCTCCTTTTGCTGGATACACCTCTCTGTAAGTACCCCAGCATCCCACTAGCCCTACCCACTGATCTGTCACACAGCCCTGCCCCTTTGAGGTCATCAGTCATAATAACCCCAAGGCCCCTTTCCTGCTTAGTGACTATCAGTACCTCCTCCCATTCTATACTCCAGTCTTGTGTTCCTATGCTCTAGGTGCATGGCTTTGTATTTTTTGACATTGAACCCCAGCTGCCAGGATCTTGACTACTCCTTGAGTTTCCCAAGATCTCTGCACATTCTCTGTAGCCCCTCCTAAGTGTCCATCCTATTACAGATTTTGGTATCATCTGCAAAATTGCATACCTTCCCTTCTAGTTATTCTACAATATCACCAATGAAGACATTGAAGAGGACCGTTCCCAGTACTGAGAGCTGTGGCACCCAATTGGTCACTCTCCCATCATTAGAGTGAGTGCCATTAACCACCATTCTCTGTCACCTATCCATTAACCAGTTTCTAACCTAATTCACCATTTTGGATCCCACCCCTAGACACTAGCTCAATTTCTTTATCATGGTCCTGTGCGACACAGTGTTGAAGGCCTTGCTAAAGTCCAGATGTCCACTGCCCTCTCCTGATCTATTTCCCTGGTCACCCAGTCAAAGAAATCAGTCAGATTTGTCTGGCATGACCTCCCTCCAGTGAATCCATGCCACCTCAGATCTTGCAGCCCAGTGGATTCAAGATACTCTACCAGCCTTTCCTTAAGCAGGGTTTCCATTAATTTCCCCACCACTGAAATGAGACTGACTGGCCTATAATTGCTATTCTCCCTCCTGATGTTGCGCTTATGTAGAGGGACCACATCTGCACTTCTCCAGTTCTCCTTAACAATGCTTGTTTCTAGTGAACTGTTGAATAAGGCTATCAGTGGGGCAGCAAGCATCTCCCTGAGTTCCTTTAGTACCCTTGAATGTATCCTGTCTGGTCCCGTAGCTTTGTCCACCTTCAGAGCTGCAAGTCTCTTGAGGATTCTTTCTTCCGAAAATGAACTTGTGTCCACCTCGACCCCTCTTTGTTTCTGCTACCCACTGATGGTCTGTCCCTCCCCCCCCAACTTTGAAGACTGAGCACAAGTACCTGTTCAGGATGGCAGCTTTTTCTTTTTCCTCTTCTGCACTGCTCCCTCCCTACCTCCCTACCTATTAAGATTCAAAATTCCTCCCCTTGCTTTGCTTTGCTCACTTACATATCTGAAGAAAGACTTATCCCCTTTAGCTACCCTTTGGCAGTCCTTTCCTCTGTCTGTGCCTTTGCTCCCCTCACCACCTTTCCTACGTTCCTCTGTTTTACTTAGTATACCTCTCTGCCCTCTTTCATGTGAGTTTCCTTGTACCTCCTGAAATACACCCATTTTTTCCTTCAACACGTTAGCCACTTCTTTAAAGAACATAAAGGTACTTTTTCCTTCTGCTTTTACTCACTTCCTTCACGCAGAGGCTGGTTACCTTAATGTAGCCTCCCTCCCCATGTCTAGGGGCATGATGGTGGAATTGTCCATGAGGAGGGAGCACACACAGCAGCAGAAACACTTCCAGAATGGCCACGTTAACCCAGGCCTTGATGCCTCAAGGGGTGTCCCCAGTTGGTCCAGTGCTGGCAAACAAAACAACAGGAAGCTCTCAACTCATTTCCAATGAGCAAAACAAGTGTCCACACAACTGTTCTTAACTGGTGGGATCACAGAATATATTGAACAGGAGGACTCATTGCTCAGGGGAGCACAAATCAATCGGTAGAGGCAGCAGCTGTTATTCTGTAGCTGAGATGGCCTTAGCAGCAGAAATTAATCCTGGACCATGGGGATCGCACAGTCTATGGGCAGCTTCATGGGACCACTATGGTCACCCACTCTTTCAGCAACAGCAATCTCTAGAACAGTTCCATGATAAGCAGCACCAGAAATCTCCACTGCACCCAGGCCTCTTGCAGTGGTTGTCTCTCACTTTATTCTCCTGGTCCACTGGTACCTCATAACTGTAAGCCACACACTTCTGGGTGGCTGCTCCCTCAGATCTTCATCTGGGACATCAGGGCAGCAGGCAACCACCCCAGAAGTTGAGGGGGATGTGTCCCTGATGCCTTATGCAGTTCTTCCCCCCCTTTCCAGGACCTGTACTCATTCCCTTACCAGAACCTGTACTTTCATCAGCTTCCCGGGGATTCTCCGTTAAACTTTGGGGGTTCTCCCCACTACCCTCTGCTCATGACTGGGGAGCCAGAGCAGGCAATCGGCCCCATCCAGCCCCTATCCTCTCCCTTATTGCTCACTCCAGAACATCCTGGGAGGAAATAATTCTCATTCCTGCTGAAAACTGTGGTTAAATCCCCCCGTGCACTCCTGATGACCCGACCTGCAGGAACCCCCACCCATGTGACAGTGGGATTAACCATTTGTGATCCAGGCTGAATAAGGCCACAATTCAAACTACAGGGGAAAATGCCTGGGAACCTTCCAAAGGGGGGGTTACATTAATTATACCCTCCCTTCTTGTTCCCCACTGTTCCTCTACCAATTCCTGGCAATCCCCCCATGAGGCAGTTTTCTGAAGCAGTCTCTCATCTAAATTCACCCTCCTAAAGTCCAGGACCCTTATCCTTATGGTGTTTGCCTCTGCTTCTGTCTTTATGTTAAACCACAATGCTTAATTGCAGAGATGCTAAGTTAATTAGGCACTTTGATGCCAAAGTGCCACTATAGGCAAGGCACGTTTTATTTATATAGCACCCTATCTAGGGGCTCAGAACACTGTACAAAACATAATAAAATAACCAATTTACCATAAAAACATTCCCACAAATAAAATGAAATATTTCAGATGATGTTAAAAGCCTTCTCGAACAAAAATGTTTTTAAAGAGACTTTAAAGGCCTCCACCATGCTAGTTGCATGAATATGGGGTGGATGAGAATTCCACAGTGATGGTGCAGCTGTACCAAATGCTCTGTCGTCTGATCTCTGGAAGTGAGAGGGGGATACAACCAGCAAGCCAGCCTCGGTGGAGCGTAGGGGGTGGATAGGACAGTACGGAACCAGGAGCTCTTTAAAGTAGTCAAGTCCCAAACCACGTAAGGCCTTCTAAGTTAAAAAGCGTATCTTGAAGGTGATGCATGAACTCACAAGCAGCCATTGCAGTTGGCACAGAACAGGAGTGACATGATCCCTCATTGAGGTACCTGTCAACATCCTGGCTGCAGCATTCTGCACTAGCTGCAGTCAGTGCATCAATCCTCCAGAAAGCCCTAGGTAAAGAGTGTTACAGTAATCAAGTCTACTGGTAACAAAGGCATGGATGATCATAGCCAGGTTAGCAGGTGTCAGAAACAGGTGGATCATGGCAATATTCTGGAGATGGAAAAACCCAGACCTAATGACAGATGACACCTGTTGTTCAAGGGTAAGATGGTCATCAAGAAAAATGCCAAGATCCTTCACCGCACTGATCACTGACGGGGCCACCCATCAATTACTGGAGTAAGCAGCCTCCTGCCAGCGGAGACACCTCTGTGACCCGGTGCAATCACCATAACCTCTGTCTTGCTGGGGCCGAGGCATAGCCAGCTGGCAGCTATCCAACTGTTGATCTCAACCAAACAGTGACTCAGCATAATTGAGTCGGAAAGGTCACCTGGGGCACGGGCAAGTACAACTGGGTATCATCTGCTTATCAGTGAAACCCAGATTGTACCACCTAATGATCTCTCCAAGGGGCAGCTAATACACAGAAAACAACAGGGGGGCCAAAATGAAGCCCTGCATAACACCACAAGGCAGCGCGAAAAGACCAAAGGAAAAATTCCCAAGGACTACGTGCTGTGATCTTCTAGTTAAATATGAGCTAAACCAGAACAAAACTGCACTGGTAGTGCCCACATAGTTCCGAAGGTGATCTAAAAGCACCCCATAATCCACCGTGTTAAAATCAGAAGATATGTCCAAGAGTGCCCTTAGTCCCTCGCTATCAAGAGATCATGTGCCACCCTGACCAAAGCCATCTTAGTGCTGTGCCAGGGCTGAAAACCCAACTGAAGAGGTTCATAGATGGACAAATTCTCCAGGCACTCAACCAGCTGGTCAACCACCACCTTCTCAATAACCTTCCCCAAAAAGGGAAGATTAGAGATAGACCTATAGTTCAAGAGAACGTCTGAGTCTAAAGATGACTTTTTAAGGAGGGGTCTCACCATAGCCTTTTTCAAGGCCATTGGAAACACACCCTCGCTTACAGACATATAATGATCTCCACGAACACTAGGCCCAGGAAATCCAAGCAGCTGATAACAAGCCACGTTGGACCTGGGTCCAGGACACAGCTGGTGGGACTCATGCTGGTAAGCACTCAGAAAACCTTAGCTACCAAAACCAGCCAAAACTCACTCCAACTCGGCAGATGATCTTTACCAGCAGACCGATCACCTCCAGCAAAGGCTAGACCAGAGGAGGCAATACATGCCCTGATAGAGGACATCTCATTGGCAAAGAAACACCCCAACTGCTCACACTTTTCTGTGGAAAATGCTGTACCAGACTGCAGACAGGAGGGATTTAGCCAACTGTTGATAGTGTGGAACAGTGCAGCTGGGCAATTTTTTGCCACAGCAATCGACCGAGACAAAAATTCAGTCTTCTTGAGATCTATTGCCCACTGATACTCTGAGTAATGGATCCTCAGTGTCACCTTGTCTTCCTCAGAGCATGACCTCCTAAAGGCATGCTCTAACCTATGCCCCTTAATCTTCAACCGATGCAGCTCAATACAATCTCAACATAATACCATGGTGAGTAGCGAAGAGAGGTCAAGGGGCAAATATGGAAAGGTGCATTCAGGTCCAGGGCCTCAGTTAAGGCTGTATTATAAGCCTCAGCACCGGGCCTCTGAACCCTCAGCACAAGCTGGCATCAAACTCGAGACATCCAGCGACTCCTGTAGTTGGCGAGGCTCCAATTTATTTTTCAGATGACACCAGATAGTCTTCACAGAAGGGGTTAATTTGTAAGGGGCCTGGCAATGGAACTCAACAGCATGATGATCCAACCAGCTGACCAGATCAACCTTGAGCGCCGTAATGTCAAGTCCGAGTGAGAAGATCAGATCAAGAGTGTGGCCATGTATGTGCATCTTGGAGGTAACTACCCGAGACAATCCCTGCTTACATATTTGTATATCAAAAAAAAAAGTTTGTACTTTAAAAAATACTCCACCCATAACTTAATTTCACTCCTCCCCCTACACCCCTATTGGGTCCCCATTGCAAATCAGCTGGTCCCTATTCCAAATGAATTGCACTCAATGGGTCTTAACCCTGAAATAAAATTAAATTAAATTAATGAATATAGTCATCCCAGTTCAATACAGTAACCCTCCTGACCCAATCCTCATAGTATCCATATTGCCATCCCCCAGTTCCAGCAAAGTTGTTATGATGATTAATGAATGGTCAATGTTTTTGTACTGCATAATACAATGTACACCACCACCACCTACCCCAGTCTCCCAAACCCAACAGAGTAGATATATAAGTGAAAGGAGAAAAGGCAAGTCAGGAATAATCAGACTGAAATGGGAGGGAAGGGGAGGCGAGTGTGGAAGAGGACCAGAGGAAGGGAGATATATTGAACAGATATTTCTGTTCAGTATCGACTTCTTCGACTGGGTGACAAGAGAAGTGGATGGGGGTGTGAATGTGGCCTACCTGACTTTCAGCAAGGCCTTCAATACCATCCCGCACAGAAGATCAGTGAACAAACTGCATAGTCTCGGGTGGGGTCAAAAGTAGTAACTTAGGTACAGAGCTGACTCAGTCACAGGAGCCAGTGGGTGGTGGTAAATGGGATACATTCTAAAGAGAGGACAGTGACTAGCGGGGTGCCACAGGGGTCGGTCCTGGGGCTGGTACTCTTCAGTGTCTCTTCATTGGAGACATCACAGAAGGACTGGAAAAAATGTGTGTCTATTTGCAGATGACACAAAAATATGCAACAGAATGGACACACCGGGGGGGTAGACAAAATGAGAAAGGATTTGAAAAAACTGGAAGATTGGTCAAGGGTATGGCAGCTGGTCTTTAATGCTAAAAAGTGCAGAATTATGCACATAAGACACAAGAACCAAAGCGTGAAGAACCATCAGGGGGGTAGAGGTGGCAACCACAAAACAAGAAAGAGACCTGGGGGTAATCATATCAGATGACCTCAAAGTGGCAAGTCAGTTTTACAAGACAGTGGGTAAAGCTAGTAGAATGCTAGGATGCATAGGTAGAGGTATGACAAGCAGGAAGAGGGAGGTGGTGATCCCCTTGTAATGGTCACTAGTGATGCCCTACCTGGAGTACAGCTTCCAATTCTGGAGGCCACATCTGAAGAAGGACATTGATCGGGTCAAGGTGGTACAGAGGAGGGCAACCAAGATGGTGAGGGGCATGCAGCAGAAAAGCTATGAGGAAAGACTAAAGGAACCACACATATACTCTCTGAAGGATAGAAGAGAAAGGGGCAACATGATAGAGACTTCTAAATACTTCAGAGGCATAAATAAGGTACAGGAAGGAAACCTTCTTCAGAAAAGGGCATGCCCTAGGTCAAGAGGACATGATATGAGGTTGGTGGGGGGCGCTCAGAGGAAATGTCAGGAAGTACTTCTTCACAGAAAGGGTGGCCCAGGCCTGGAACAGACTACCAGCAGAGGTGGTGGGTTCAAGCATTGTTGGGGGGACTCAAACAAGCATGGAATAGGCACAGAGAGTCATAGACATAGGAAGGGAGGGAAGAAAAGCAGAGGATTAAGCAGGATTTGCTATGAAGGATGAGTGACTAAATCATTTTGTTCTATAGGGCAGACTAGATGGACCCGAGGGTCTTTATCTGCAAACAAATACTGTGCAACTATGTACAAATAATTAGAATACTCCCATCCAACCACCTTTTGGCACTCCACCACTCTCCCCTCAGTCACTCCCCCTGATACCCCAAAAGGTAATGGATCCGATCAGCCAGTCCAGAGTCCATGGAACCTGTAATGAGAAAACTCTCCCTAGCAACACATGTCAGACACAACCCCTTTGGTCAGCCACCTAGCCTCAAATGAATGAACGAATAATATGATTCTATAGTAACCACTTGTCAGCCAGTCTGGTGTTACATAGAATCATGTCACTTTTGCTGGGACTGGGGGCAAGGAGGGAGGCATGGGTGCTATAAGGGTGGTCTGACCATCACACCATAGGGTTCAGTTTTGGGGGTCCCCCAAATGGATCTACCCCTGTGGAGATGGTCCAGTACCGCCCTTTAAGGGGAGTTACCCCAGATGGTCTGTCGGCGGTGCTGGACCTATCAGGATTGCTGGGTGATAGCACAAGTCCAGGGAACTCATACTGGCCCATAATAAGGCAGTGGGAGAAGCCTTACACTTGATTGCTCCTGTTCGTACTCGACCACTCACTGTTTGCCCAAGGTCCCATTGGTATGATGGGTCCTTGAAGGAGATGAGATGAGTTGGTCGAAGGCTGGAGAGAGCATGGCGGAAGTCTGTCCTGTATGCTGACAGACTTAGATTGATGGAACATTATAAAGGCTATCAATCAGAAATCACCTGTAAGAAGGTAGAGTTCCTGTCCAGGGAGATTTCTGCTGTGCAGAACCGACCAGCTCAACTCTTTCAAACCATTGACAGATTGTGCAGTCCAATCTGTCTCCGGTCTGGAAAAGTCTTTTCACAAATTGAGTGTGATGAGCTAGCTCGGTTTTTTGCAGATAAGGTTGCCAGCATCAGGTCTGGAATCAGCCCGGCCCTCTCCAAGAGGGGTTGTGGGGGTCGACCGGAGGTGATGAACACCCGGATTGTCTGGATGAATTTCGACCAGCCAGAATTCATGGACATTGTGAAGATTGTCCAGACTTTGCATCCAACCTGTTGTAGTTTGGATCTGGGCCCTACCCCCCTCTTAGTGGGTTGTGGAGATGTCATTTGCCCGATCCTAGCTGAAATTGTATGGAGATCCTTGGAAAGGGGTGTTTTCTTGACCCCCTAAAGGAGGCAGTCATTCGACCACTCCTTAGAAAATCTTCCTTGGACCCTGCTGATCCAGCTAACTACCAACCTGTCTCAAACCTTCCCTTTGCGTAGAAGGTTATTGATAAGGTGGTTGCACTGCAGCTGGATAATCATTTGGTAACTCACAATGTCTAGGAAGCTCTCCAATCTGGTTTCAAGAAGAGGCATAGATTGGAAACTACCCTTGTTCGAGTATTAAATGACCTCCTAATGGCTAGAGATCAAAAGGCATGTACCATCTTGGTCCTTCTCGATCTCTCTACAGCTTTTGACACTGTGGACCATAAGGTGCTTCTGGAAACCCTGTGGTCTCTCTGTGGTCTGTCTGGCACAGTCCTCGTGTGGTTTCAATCTTTTCTCGTAGGCAGGTCTCAGAGGGTAGTCACAGGAATTTATTCTTCTGACTCCCTCCCCCAACCTGTGGTGTGCCACAGGGTTCCATATTGGCCCCCATGTTGTTCGCAGTGTATATGCTGCCATTAGGAGACATCATCAGATGATACGGCTTGAGTTTTCACTGCTATGCAGATGATACTCAGCTGTATATGTCCTTTATGCCCGGACAGGAGGATGTGATTTCAGTGCTGAATAGTTGCCTCACTGAGATCAAGGACTGGATGAGCTCGAGCTGGTTGACACTGAATCCAGATAAGACTGAGGTGTTGGTGGTGGATCCAGGATGCCCGAGGGTGGGTTTTGGAGCTGGATGCATGTTGGACCTATGGCTTGACAGTGTCCAGCTCATTACCTCAGATCGGGTGCACAACCTGGGTGTTATTTTTGATGATGGCCTGACCCTGAAATCTCAGGTGTCAGCAGTGGTCAAATCCTCATTTTACCATCTGAGGAATATCGCCTGGGTGAAACACCTGATTCCTCCGGGCAACCTTCCAACATTGATCCACACCTTCATTACTACCCGTATTGATTACTGCACTGCCCTCACCTAGGGATGTCAGGGGTTGATATCCACCACTTGCAGCTGGTGCAGAACACTGCGGACAGGCTATTGACTGGCACTTCTAGGACCAGTCATATTACGCCTGTGCTGCATGATCTGCACTGGCTGCCAGTTCAGTGGCGGATCACCTATAAGGTAGGCTTGCTCACCTTTAAAGCCCTTCATGAACAGGGACCCGACTACCTGAAAGATCTCCTGGTTCCCTACTCCCCCAATTGCCCTCTCCGCTCCACCGCCGAGGGATTGCTAGAGATTCCCAGGGTCCATTTGAAGATGTCTGGAGCTCAAGCATTTTCTTTTGCAGCACTGACCCTGTGGAACTCTTTACCTCGTCGGTTGAGAGAATGCTTGACCATTAGCAATTTTAAATCAATGCTGAAAACTTACTTATTTTCTTTAGCCTTCCCTAATTAAGTACTACTTGATTGTTTTAATTAGTTTATTGCTTTTATTGTATTTACATGATGTACAGCACCTTGATTATGAAAGGCGCTATATAAATAAAAATGCTTTGCTTTACTCTGTTTTGCGTGAGGTTCACTTTATTGAAATGGGCTGGTGGGAGGGCCAGAGTAAGACAAAGACATGGATGCAGTGGTCTGTTTATGTGCAAAGTTTTCATTAAAAAGAACCTCCGACAGCAAAGTTGGGTGAAGTTAGGAAAATATCCTGCTATGCATAGTGCAAAGTTACCTTCTTTGCAGTAACATTGTTGGCAAAGTCTAAAGTCATGGCATCACTGCATGTGACCTCTCCACCAATGCCTTCCTGCCTAAGTGACATTAAGGGTATAGCAAGCTCACCAAGGAGTGCTGCTGGTGGGGGATGCACTGGTTTTGTTTGATTTTAATGCTGGCCAAACTCATATAGCACTCCTATAAAATGTAAGAAAAATGTATATGAAATGTGATTAAAATTCAGTTTATTAACCAGGATGGAGCCTACTATGCCCTTGAGTATTTAAATGATCAGGAGAGGTGGGGCCTTCTCCTTTTTAGCAAGCTCCCCACTGGCCACCTATGAGCCACTTCTGAGTCAGCATTCTGTTTTAACAAATGACACCTGAGAGTGGTTCCCACATGAGACACATATGGAATACAATGGTATCGCAACTCACACTAGCATGTTAAAATTGAAAAGGGTAGGGACTTGACCTATGAAGGGATCACCTTGTCATTGGTGGTCAGGCTAATCATGATTTGGCTGAATGATGAGACCAACAAACTCCTTTTAAAATAATGGAATGAAGAAAGTGAGTAAGAAAATGGAATAACCTTAAAGTGATTTTGTGAGCTTTGCCATAGCAAATGGGAGTAGTAAACTGTAGTAACCTGTAGGAGTTGTGATTCAATCTCTTACTATTCAAACTGTCAAAAAGTGCTGTTTTCCATGAAATAAATGCTTTTATTTCTGTGCTGTACTTCATTTGCATAACCCGCCCCTTTTTTTTCCTCAGTGCTGCAACCCCCAAGCACGACATCATGCAAGGGAAACAAATTAAACACTGTTTTGAAACAGAGACCTCTGTTGGTCAGTCTTGGTATTGCAGATATCTACACTACCAATATAGGAGACTACATCTCTCAGTAAAGAGATCTTGTCAGCTAGCTACAATATGCACAATGCCTTGTTTTGAAAATAAACATATGAGAGCTTTTATTGTTGAGGCCACTACAGAAATATGAGACTGCATCTCACAGTAAGGGAATTGGAAAACAACTTCTTATTGTACCCACAATGACTTGCTATGTACCTCTACACATTAGGTGCAGTCACCACCACCAAAATAAGGGACTGCACCTCTGTCTAACTAACGTTAACATCAATAGTATAATTTGCTCAGAATCCCTTGGTGCTGTGTGTAAAACATTGACAGTTTCTTGCATGACATCATTATGGGGAGGTGGCAGCACACAGAAAATGGGAGGACACATTGCTGATAAAAGATGAATAAACATGACTCAGACAGATTTTTTTACAAAACAAATTGCAGCTTCAACATCTGAAGCATGGCCAGCAATGGCATACTATGTGAAAAAGGCATTTGCAAAACCTTGCAAAATCACTTTAAATTATTTGCATGTTCCTTTGGGCAGCATGCTGGGGGGGGGGTGCTAGATGTGTTTAATTCTGTTGAACAAGAATAACCCCATAGAGACTGCATATAATAAAGATTGATGTGTGATCTCTATGGGTGGGCAGTAGGTGTACTGCTTATTTTAACATTGTTGATGAATTGTCGGCAAAGTTCCAAACTGCTCTATTCATAGATAGCATGAAGTTGGTACTTTGCCAACAATTCACTATGTAAAATAACTTTTTACAAAAACATTTATCTGTTAAAAAAATGTGCTCTCCTCCACTCTCCAGTAGCACCCAAAAATCCATCCTTCTCCCCATAGCCCACACCAGCATCACAAATTGATCCCCATCACCTCACCCACTCAGCAACACCCCAGCCAGCCTCCTTCCCCTGCCCTGTGAAAGACAGATATAATTGCCAACACCCTTTCCTAGCCCACCAACTCAGCACCCATTCATCCTCCTCCCTAGCCTTCAAAAAGACACAAAATATCTACTCCCCTTCACCCACTCAGCACCACCTTCCCCATGCTACAGTAGCAGCCAAAGAAAATATATGGTAGACAGCCATGATGAGAACTAGCACAAACCCTACTTTTACTACCTCAGCCAATACCTGTCTGGATGAACTGGAGCAAGTGCTTGTAGTAATCAGCTGCTATAAGCATGCACTCCCATTCATCCAGATGATGGCCAGCCAAGGTGGTAAGATGAGGGTCTGTGCCAGTCACTATCACCATTCTGACCTGTATGTTTTCTGTGGGTGCTACTGAGGTGTGGTAGATGGTGCTGGGTGCTGAGTGGGTAAAATGTCTTTTTTTGCAGGGCAGGTGTGGTAGGAAGGAGGTTGGGTGGGAGCTGAGCTGATATGCCATGGAGGAGGTGTAGTTAGTTATAGCTTCTTTTCTTCATATGAGGAAGGAGATTGGCTGTGGTGTTACAATTATCATGCATGACAGCAGTTCAGAAGCCAGGATACAATCACAGTGTGGCCAAGCAGTGTAACAAGGCAGCTGGGAGGGCTAGTGGGATTCTAGGGTACACAGGGAGTGGGATCACCAGCAAATAGAGAAAGGTTATGCTGGTTCTGTATAGATCATTGGTAAGACCTCAACTGGAATGCTGTGTACAATTCTGAAGGCCACATCTCTGAAAGGATATAGACAGAAAGTAGGCAGTCCAGAGGAAGGCAACTAAAATGGTGCAGCATCTGCATCAAAGGCCCTATGAGCAGAACCTAAAGGAGCTCAATATGCACACCCTGGAAGAGAGGAGGGGGAATATGATAGAGAACTTCAAATACCTGACAGGGTAAATAAGATACAGGAGGAATGTTTTTTTTTTTTCATAAAAAAGGTGCACAAGAACAAGGGGACATGCTATGAAGTTGGAGGTGGCTAGATTCAAGAGAGATGTAAGGAAGTATGTCTTCACGGAAAGAGTGGTGGATTCCTGGAACAGCCTACCAGCCAAGATGGTGGGAAAAAGCAATGGTGGTGTTCAAGAATGCATGGTGGGAGAGACTTAAGAGAATCTTAGTGGAAAGGAACGGGGGGAGGGAGAAAGAACGAGAGTTTGAGTAGGGACTGCAGTGGTACTGTAGGTAGAGAAAAATGGTCAGATTTGGTGCAGCAAGTACATAGATACATAGATACAGAGATACATAGACAGTGTCGGCAGATAAGGGCCTATGGCCCACCCAGTCTGCCCATTTGAGCTTGTAAGTTCAGTTTGTTTTCCTAGACGTCTGTTGCCCCTTACCCCTGACCTCCAGAATTCCTTTATGTCTATCCCATGCATTCTTAAATCCCGTGATTGTTTCAGCCCCCACCACTTCCTCTGGCAGGGTGTTCCACTTGTCCACCACCCGTTCTGTGAAGAAATTCTTTCTCATGTTTCCTCTGAATCGTCCTCCCTCCAACTTCATCCCATGCCTCTAGTTCTGGAACATCTTTTCGCTTAAAAATAGTGTTTTCCTGCACCCTGTTCCTCCCTGTAAGATACTTGTATGTCTCTATCATATCCCTCTCTCCCTCCTCTCCTCCAGGAGTACATGTTCAGTTCCTTCAACCTGTCTTCATAGGACTTGTGATGCAATCCATGCACCATCTTTGTTGCCCTCCTCTGAACCTTCTCTACCCTGTCTATGACCTTACGTAGGTATGGTCTCCAGAACTGTACTGTACTCCAGGTGGGGCCTCACTAGTGTCTTGTATGGCGGGTGTACCTCCCTTTTCCTGCTGGTGATGCCCTGCCTATACATCCCAGCATCCTATTTGCTTTACCTGCTGCCTTGTCACACTGTTTCCCTACTTTGAGGTCATCAGAGATGATAACCCCAAGATCCCTTTCCTGCTTGGTGCATGCTATATCCTCACCCCCAACTGATATATTGTGCCGGGGTTTTGTGCCCCATATGCATTATCTTGCACTTCTTTGCATTGAATTTCAACTGCCAAACCCTGACCATTCTTCAAGTTTCTGCAGGTCGCTTCTCATTCTGTCTACACCCTCTGGTGTGTCTACTCTGTTACAGAGCTTTGTGTCATCAGCGAACAGTGGAAATTCTGCCTTCTAGGTCCTGCGCCATGTCACTGATGAAGATGTTGAATAGGACCGGTCCCAGCACTGATCCCTGTGGTACCCACTGGTCACTCTTCCCTCTGTGGAGTGACAGCCATTTACCACCACCCTCTGTGTCCTGCCACCCAGCCAGTTACCTACCCACCACACTACTGTCCTGCCCACACCCATATTCCCCAGTTTGTGTAATAGTCTTCTATGTGGCACAGTGTCAAAGGCCTTGCTGAAGTCCAGATAGGCCATGTCCACTGCCCTCCCTGATCCACCTCCTAGTCACCCAGTCAAAAATTCAATGAGGTTGGTCTGACATGACCGCCCCTGGTGAAACCATGCTGCCTTGGGTCCTGTAGTCCATTGACAACCAGATGTTCCACCAATCTCTCCTTCAGTAGTGCTTCCATGATCTTCCCCACTACCGGTGTGAGGCTGACTGGTCTGTAGTTCCCTGCTTCCTCTTTGTTCCCACTTTTGTATAAGGGACTACATCTGCTGTCCTCCAGTCTTTGGGTACCTCCCTGTTTCCAGTGATCGGCTAAACAGGATAGTCAGAGGTTCAGCCACCACCTCTCTTAGTTCTTTAAGGACCCTGGGGTGCACCCCATCTGGTCCCATTGCTTTATCAACTCTTATTACTTCCAGTTCCTTCAGGACCCTTTCTCATGTAAAGGGACTTGTGTCCATTTCTGCACCATTCTCACCCCTTGTACTCCCTTCAGACCCATTACCCTCCTCTTCCTCAGTAAAGACTGAGCAGAAATACCTGTTCAATATGTCAGCTTTACTGTTGTCATCCTCCACTAGCCCCCATCCTCCCCTTCAGTCTCACTATCCCTCCTTTGTCTTTCTTTTTCACTTATGTACCTGTAAAGTTTTGTCCCCTCTACCCACTGATTTTGCAATGTGTTCATCTGTCTGAGCTTTGGCTTCTTTACTGACCTCCCTGCCTCCCTTTGCTTCTCCTGGTACTTCTCCCTATCCCCTTCTGCCTGTGTCTTTTTGTATTGCCTGAATGCAATCTTTTTGGCTTTCACTTTCTTTGCTACTTCTTTGGAAAACCATAATGGTCTTCTCTTCCTTTTCCTCTTGCTAACCTGCTTAATACATAATTCTGTTGTTCTTGTAATCCCCATTTTAAATACTGCCCACTGTTCCTCAACCCCTGATTACTGTCCCATTCCCCTTAATGCCTCTTTCAAGTATCTCCCCATTTTCCCAAAGTCTGCCCCCCTAAAATCCAGGATACGTGTTTTTGTGTGGTTTGGTTCTGCTCTTTCTGTGATTTCAAACCACAATGACTGGTGGTCACTGTTTCCAGGTGCTCCCCCACTGTTACCCCCATCACACTGTCCCTGTTTGTGAGCACAAGGTCCAGTATTGCCTTCTGCCGAGTTGGTTCCATGACCAGTTGCTTGAGGAAGGCACCTTGAAGGGAGTCCAGGATAAATCTGCTCCTAGTTGATGCTGCTGCTGGGATGCTCCAGTCCACGTCTGGAATATTGAAGTCTCCAACCAGTACTACCTCACCCTTGTCTGCCATCCTTTGGATGGCTAGCATCAGCTCCCTATCTGTTTCTTCCTCCTGGGCTGGTGGTCTATAGACCACACCTGTGCGGATGGCTGTCCCCATTTTCCTTTCCAGCTTAACCCACAATATCTCTCCCCCAAGTGGTCCTTATCTGCTGACAAATTCTATGTTTCAATGTTTCTCTTCTCACCTTCTCAGCCAGTTGATGTCTGAATGAATGGGAGCATGCACTCATAGTAATCAGCTGATTACCATAAGCATGTGCTGCCACTCATTCATTCAGATGGCACTGCAGAAGCAGTAATGAAAGACCTGCTCTGGTCACTGTCCTTTACTTTTGACTGATATCTCAAAGTGTGTGTGTGTGTGTGTGTGTGTGTGCATGTGTGTGTGTGTGTGTGTGTGCGTGTGTGTGTGTGTGTGTGTGTACTCAGTACGCAAGACTGCTCACATTGCTGGAGCCAGCAAGTGACAACAATGACTGTTTCAATAGTATTCTAATGTGTAAAGTTATATTGCATTACAGCAAATCACAAATGCAATACAATCATACATACTGTATTAAGCTAGTGTCAAGCCAAAGCAGCCATTCTTGGCTGTAGCCAATTCTTGTTATAAACTGGTAGTGCTTGGAAATTATATGTGCTCCATTTTGTCTCCAAGGAAATCAATCTCCATAATAAAGTGCTACACATCTGCATCTATACCTGGGTCATGTAGGTTGTTTGTAGTTTACATGACTTATGAGTAGAGTATTGAAGCAGTACTGCTGCACTTGGGCATGTGTCCTGGCCCTCTTATAAACATATGATACATTTGTATTACCATAAATGCCCACTTTTGATGCAAAAATTAATAAACATAATTTTGATGAGGCATGTGACACAAGGTACAACGTTCCAAATTGATACTGTCTCATTCATTGCTGTATCCCCTCTCCCCAGGTCACACCTGTAAATGAGTACCAACTTAATGTTCCTGTCCCAATCATCACATTTTAAATAAATACATTTACTAAATATTCTCATATATTAACTCAATATGACTATTTATACTTAAAACTGTATGCCCTCAGCCTTGTGGTCTGTCTTTGATTTTCTTATCACCCTCTTGTAAGCTGTATTTTTTATTTTCATTTCAATTCTGCTTTAGTTTGCTTTTGAGGGGTCCGGATTTCAATAATTTAAAGAACTATTCTCTTAATATGGCTACCTCAGGTCTTTCTCAACAGTATGCTTGCCGGTAATTATTTTGGGATGAACAACAATCCTATAACACAACAGTTATAATCACCGAGCTAGACAAGCAGGCAAGAAACACTGTTCTTAGAATTTATAAATTGCTAGGATGATAGAACTGAGGGCTGATTCCAGTACATTATTTTCCAACATGGCGATGTTGAGTGAAGGAATAAAATAAAATGAAATGTGATGCTCCATATTCCAAATACGTTTTAAAATAAAAATAGACAGCAAGGTTCAATGTTATAGGTCACTTGTAGTGTACTTTCAGTAGAATTATCTTCCTAATGTGGACTGCTATGCTGCTTTAAGGAACAAGAATTCAAAAACAACAGTATTTGTTAAACAGTGTGACTTATTTTCTGGTCAAACCTTTCCAGTTCAAAGAAGTATTTTGGTTACTTCCCTTGTGTACTTATTAAGTTGCAGGTTGCACTTTTTCATTCGATTTACACACACACACACACACACACACACCAATATATTCATATAATGTTCACAAGAATCAGACTGATAGTATTCAACATGAATGTAACTTTAACTGGCTTTTGCTTAATTCTCTTGGCAAAGAAACAAATGTGAAGCATGGGGGGGGTATAATAGTACCTCTGTTGGATGGCAGAAGTATAGAGAAGGAGATGATTCCTATAATAACATCTAGTTTAAAAGTGCCCCAATATATCAGCTGCTTAAATATTTTATAAAATGATTAATTAGGATGTGAAAGTTTCTACATAACAGTGAGTTAAATGAAATATGTCATTGTTCACTTGTGCTATTGTCTAAGCATGACTGTTCTGCACAGAACGCTTCTTATCTATTCAGTAACTAACTGTATCATGTCATGTAATGCTTTGACTTGACAATTAGCATCACTGTTATGCTTTTATTGAAAACCTAGTAATATGCTCTAGAAAACTGACACAAATTAAAGAAAATATACAAAAGACAAGCCAGGAAGATGACAGTATCAGGTATGTAAAGTGTCCCTGCTGACTATAGAGAACCCCCCCCCCCCATAATTAACCTAAGACTCACCCTGACTGTCAAATTCTTCAGCATATAGAGCTGCAAACTAGTGAGCAACTTCAAGGATATTATGGTTTTAAGACCAGGCCCTGTGTAATTGCAAAAATAACAAAAATCAAGAATATTTCAGGACACAGAGTACAATATACACAATCTCTAAGCAATGTATTTAATATTTTCATTAATAAACTATTAATAACATATTTAGAAAGGAATATAAAAAATTATTATGCATATTTATTTTTGATGTTCCATATTTCAGGAGGAAACAGCCTTTGAACTTTTAAATAAATCAATGTACCACAACACAGTTAGATCCACCCTACTGTATTTTCCCTATTTGCAAACAGATAAATGACTTAAAAAATATATATGATAGGCAGCTTCAACTTTAGTTATAGAAGTACAGATGAGACAAATAATGTTAGCATAGTTGGGAATGATATCAGCTTGAGCTTTTGCAAGGCTGGCATAATGCATGTGGAAATCATTGCTTGTGAAACTATTTCATACTATTATTAGGGTGCTCCCCATAAAGCTTGCATAGCCCAGTTTGATTTGCAAGCACCATGCTAAATATTTCAGAAATGTCACATTACTACTTAAAAAGGAACTACAGAAACAGTAGGGACAACAATGTTGAGAGCAAACTGTAATTTTATAAACAGGCATATCTGAATGCTCCTATTGCTTACTTTTGTTTAGATTCCATAATTACATATTTTGGTTGCCCCCATCTTTAGACAGATAGGCATGGCAGTACTTAATATCACTGAGTTACATTTTAACCAGTAATAATATGACACTGTTAGCACACCATGATTTATAATTCACACTTTTACTGGTTACAACCACCATCTAAGTGTCATTGTCCAACAAACAAAAGACCATGAAGTACATAATAAATCCTTACTACACATGGTATACTCTTACCATTCGTACTTGCTCATCTGAGGTTATCTTGCCAGCTTTATACAACTGTCAGTTTGTCTGAGTTGAGGGGGAGTAAAATATTTTCTACGAAGCTATCTTATGTTTGATATAGCCTCATGTTAAAATAAATATCAAAATTCTAAACATTTGCATCTATGTTGATTGCATCATTTAGTATTTGCAATATGAGAACACAAAAGGGAACATGCTGATATATGGTTTTGTAATATACATTTTTATGTAGCATGATATGCCAAGAAAAGGAAAAAAGTATAAGTGCAACAGGCACACATATCAAAAACTTCACTATAATGGCCAAGCATTCACCCATTGGACCAACATCTTTCAATTTATTAGCATGACAAAGGACACAATTATTTTGGATATGCCTGAATGCAATTTTCATTAACTTTGCAATGATTTATTAACAAAAGTGTCAGGAATGTAATAAAAGCAGCAGGACTCCTCAAAATGCCAAATTAAAAAAAATCGAACAACACAGCAGAATTTCCAAACATGCCTTGCAGCATCAGGTCAATAGGGTTGCCTGATTCTATCAAAAGCATCACCATGGTGAGTGAACTCTGCAATTAACAAAGAGTAAGCACAAAAAATGCTAATATCTCATTTGAATGTAATTATACACAGATTACTGTTCACTGGAACAGCAGAAGGGATCTTAATTGTCGCCCAAAGTTACATTTAAATCCTGACTTTTGGTAGTTTTGGTTTTTGCTGTTTAAATGAGAGTACTAACATACAGCTGAGAAATTCAGTGATGACTGTATAATCACAGTATTACATTAGCAAGATATGTTTCTAGAAAGTCAGGCCTACATCGCAAAACAGTAAAATGTTGACAGTCTGTAATCATTAATGTTGATATGTTTAACGTTTAGATTAATCTCATTTGCATACTTTTGGAAAATCCTGTATCTCATTTGCATATCCAAGCCTCGTTTCTTAGCAGACTTTATTAATACAACAGTTTTATATGTGTGGCAAGACTTGTAAATGCATATTGGAAATATTTTTGGAATTATTACAAAGACAGTTTTACAGGAAAATATTAGTGGCTTCAATTAGACAAGTGATAAAAGAATACTGTCAACTCTCCAAGCTCAAGATATACCCTTTTCCAATTTAACTTACTATTCCCCCACAGGTTATAACATTTATGGTAATTGACATACTCTGTAGTAGTTTTTGTAGCATTATTTTATATTTAACCTAAATTGTGCCTGGTAGGTACAAACCTTGTTATTTTTGTATGGTAATGCTGGCTTGTGCTTTCAATGTTCATATCTCAACTCACAGATGCTTTATCAAATAAAAACCTGGGGCTGGATTTTTACACAGGCTCCCGGGCTGCAAGTCCTTCCTTCCCAAAATATTGAAAGCTGTAGCTTTTCATCAAAGTACTGTCTCTCCCCCAAGATTAGTGAGTCAACCATAGCCCTCCCTGGCTATTCAGAGGCAAGGCAGTACTGAGTCAAACGGGGTGGATACTTGCAGTGTATGTCTCCACTGACCTCAGGTTTGAGGTTACTGTATATACTATTCCTTTGCTCCTCAATTTCATGAGTTGCTGCTTGTTAAGCTATCCCTCCCCTTCTCTATTGCTATCATCATTGCTAGGATCTATAGCTGCCCTGGTTTGAAACTAAACTTCATCACTGACCTTCTCTACTTAGTCTGTCCTATGGCTTTTATTGGTGAACTTCTAGTTCTATTCAACTTCAATTATAACTGGTTGTCCCCTCCACTAAAAAGGAAAAAAAATAGTCCAAAACATAAATTCACTCCAACTCAGCTAACTTATTTCTGAACCGCAAAAAGTAACCCAATATTCACAAATCACTCCCTCATAGATTGTGTCCTTGCCTCCCACTTTCATCATATTTTCAAAGCAGTTCCACTCTCCAATGCACAGAGTGACCACTGCATGATCTACTGCGCACGGATGATCCATCACCCCAAAGTCCCTCCAAATACCACCTAGATCTGATCCTTCAAATCTCTTGGTCTTTATTCCCTACATACTGACCTCTCTGAAACTGATTGTTCCTTCATCACAGCAGCCAATGACATCAACGTGGCCCTTATAAAATTTCAAGGTAATTAATGGCTGCTTGAGACTCCTAGTCTAATGAGGGCCAGAGTAAAAGATTTGCTGTGCTCCAAGACTGTCTCAAAGCAAGGGGACTCAGTCAGGTGCTCATACAAGACTGCCAGTTCACTGGTGGACCTTGCAATGTATAAGTAATTATGACACTCCTGCACAAAAGCCACTAGGCTTGCTAAAGTTGAATATTTCGCTTTCACACTTCAGAAAAATATTAACCATCCCTCAAAGTTCTGGAAGGTTATCCATGCCTTCTTTGAGCCTCCCCTTTAGTCCATAGTCCCATTTCTCAAACTAAGGAGTTCAACTATTACTGACCCTTCTGATGTGGCCTCCTACTTTAATAATTACTTTACCACTTGTACTCTCTCCCATCTCCTCTTCTCCCCTTCCCCACCTTCTTTCTCCACCCCCTTTCCTCCATCATTCTCCTTCTTCCTCATCTTTCCTGTAGGCACCTTTTTAGCTCTTCTGGTGCTAAATCCTCACAAAGTCATAGCCCTGATGGGACTGATCCTTAGCATCTTTGTCTGTCTGCTCCTGTGATGGTGTCACCTATCTCTGATCTCCTAAATCTCTTTTCCTCTTGGGCACTGTTTCCAATGCATGCAAGAGGGATACAGTTATTCTCCTCCCTAAAGGGGGTGACCCCTCAGTCTGGAAACCACAGCAGTACAGCTCTTGTGCCAGCCTTGGCCAAACTCCAAGAGCACCAGGTTCTTCATCAACTCTCCCCTTTCTGGGTTCCTCTGCCTTCCCCTGCCCCTGATTCCAGTCTGGCTTCATGAAGTCCCATTTAATTTGTACTCCCTTCTCAAACTTACTGACACCATTCCAAAGGGGATGTATCAAGTCCTTATTACCTTTGCCATTGTTGCCCACCTGGTCAGAGCCTTTAACTTTGTTGCTCACCGAGTTCTTTTGGTCAGCCTCTAAGTGCTGGATTATTTGGTTTTTGCAAATGGTTTGTAAAGGTTCCATGTGAAAATCGCGACTGAAAAATCACGATTGTCAAATAGGTGAGTATTTAACAGCACGAGCTTTAATAGCTTGTTGTCTTCTTAGTGCTGCACATAATAGCAGCACCATAATAATAGCGAGGCAGGTGCTGCATTGCAATATTAAATAAGCAAGTGTGTCACAGGAAAAACAGCTTTAGTTTAGGAAACAACAGAAAGGAACAGGAAATATCATGCTGCCCCACTACTTATTGTACAGTGCTACTGTCCCTCAGCTATTCCTTGGGTCATCCATCCCTATAACTGGTCATTAATACCCAGGAAATGACCAGTAATGGAACAATTCACTTATGTACATTTGGGGATTCAGTCTATGACTCATCATATTGCTTAATTTTGGTCTCTGATACAAAGTAACTGTACCCCAGAGATCTATAAGGGGTTGGGACAGACCCACTGATAATTCATTTATAAACTGAATTGTTATTGGACTGCCATGTTGAACTCCACTCCTATACTCAGAACATTATGGACAATTAGTGGCGAGGCAGGACATTGCAAAGCCAGCTAACTTAAAGTCCAGTCCAGTTCATGTTCATGCCAGGTAAGCCGAGTAAGCTGATTTTAAAAGTTTATTATTTGTGCTAATTGGCACTCATTTTAGAGTGCAGCAGTAGTTGTAGGGCTGTTTTTAGATTATTTAGGGATCTAATTAGTGAGCCTAGTGCCACAGTTAGGCACTCACTCAGTTCAGTTATTTTAGTTGTTCATTTCTAGTTTTGTGCTTTCTGAGTCTGTGTCCCTTTTTTAGCCTGGTCTGAGACACCCTACAAGCCGAAAGTCGCCAATTGTGCACATCGTGATTATTGAGTCCACACTGGCAGGTGTAGACACTGTTTGTTCATATGTGAGATTATGTGTGATTGCTAAAATCAAGATCACTATTATTTATTCGCCCTTTTTTTATTCACGATTTTGCAGTCGAGATTTTCACAGGTTACCTTTGTGTATTACCTGAAGGGTAGGTCATGAGTAGTCTACATAAGATAATCCTGCTCTCTCACTTCCTATTGGTTCAGGTGTTCCTCTGGGCTCTGTTTTCAATTTTCATAAACTACCTTTCCAAAGCATGTATCTGCTCAAACATATACAGATACATGGATGATATGGTGCCCTTTGCCTCAGGCCTGTCTTCTTCTGATCTGGCTGTTCAGCTACAGAGGGATTTTACCATTATCCTAGTCTGGTTCTGTTCTGATCATTTTACCCTCAATCCCCAAAAACTGTCTCAATGACCTTTGGCACCAGGCAGCAGCTGGCCAAAACCTTGTCCCAAGCACTCTTCATGACCCTAGAGGACACAATTCTAAAGGAAGTCACTTCTTTCAAGTACCTTGGTATCTAGCTTATTGTCACCTTGATGTTTTCTGCCACGTGGATGCCTTCCGTAAGAATATCCACCCTAAACTTGGTGTATTTTATAGGAACAAAGCCTGCATTCCACTCCCCATCTATCGTTACAGTAGATAGATCCTTCCAATTTTTGATTATGTGGATGTTGAAGTGCTGGACCAAAATCCACCTTTACTTTTTTGGATGCCCCTTTTTACTCCTGTCAATTTGCCCTTAACTACCTTCTCTCTCCCTTGTCTTGAGAGCAGATGTCGTGTCCATTGTGTACCATTTATCTCTAAGTTCTGGTTTTGAAACCTTCCCACCCATATCAGCTCTTTACTTTCCTGTCCAGTCCCCAACCATCTCATATCCCCTCTGTAACTCTGATATTTGCTCTCTCTCTCTTCACCCACGTCAAATCTTTGGTCACACAATCTCCTTTCATGTTCAGGTTCTCCCAACTTGAGTTCAGCCTTCCTTAACTTATTTCCTTTCCTCCTTCCCTATCAACTCTGAAAGTCCTACTTCATGACCCCCTAACCCATGTCTGCAGCTGCACTGAATGATACTGTGACATAAATTGCCCCTTAGGCCATCCCAGTTTGCAGAGCAGTTTTGTCAGGGGACTTCTAATTCTCTGCCACTACCTGATTTTATCAGGGAATCAGGAAACTGCCTTTTGTCCTGTTCTCAGGGTCAGAAAGGTCAACACAATAACTATTGGTAGAGTGCACTTCGGAGATGGACTGCAAACAGGGTCCAGCTGAAATAATAAAAATTACCTTGTTGATAATGAGGCAGTCACTGGGTCTATCAAAAATAGATTCTTTACTAGAAGATACTATAGGTATTTACATACAGGATATATTTACAGTAAGACTAAAGGTTTGTATATTTACTGAGAATAGAAAAATAAAGTAAGTTAAACAGACAGTTGATGGTTAATGTGTGTGTCTGTACGTGTGTGTGTGTGTGTGTGTGTGTGTGTGTGTGTGTGTGTGTGTGTGTGTGTGTGCCCGTGCATGTGTGTGTGTGACAGGGTAATCTCATCTCATTAGCACATCCTCGACATCTGTAAGGTTTTACGACATGCACCTGGATCCATTGCCTGACATGGGAACATATCCCAAGAAAGACTCCTCACTGGGATTATGGCTTAATTATCTCCTCCATGTTCATCCTGTCAGCTATTTCTGCTAACCTTCCCACAAGAATGTCAGCACTTCCACAGAGGGCGATCCTCTCATACATAGAAACATAGAAACATAGAATTTGACGGCAGATAAGGACTGCTTGGCCCACCCAGTTTGCCCATTTCCTTACCTAGTAGATAAGTTGCAGATCCTAGTTAACCAGCAGCCTACTTCTTCCTACCCCCACCCCCTAGAATTGCCTTATGACTGTCCCATGCATGCTTGAATTCCACCACTGTTTTTGACTCCACAACCTCCTCCGGAAGGCCGTTCCATGCATCCACAACCTCTCTCTGTGAAAATACTTCTTTAAATTACCTCTGAGCTGCCCCTCTATCTTCAAATTGTGCCCCTTGTTCTTGCACACCTCTTTTGAAAGATGCTACCCTCTTGGACTTTGTTGATTCCCTTGAGGTACTTAAGTTTCTATCATGTCCCCCTCTCCTCCTTTCCTCGAGGCTATACATATTAAGCTCCTTAAGTCTCTCTTCATATGTCTTCCGTGCAGACCCTGCACCATTTTAGTTGTCCTCCTCTGGACAGCTTCCATCCTGTCTATGTCTTTGTGGAGATTGGGTCTCCAGAACTGCATGCAGTACTCCAGATGGGATCTCACCAGCTGTCTGTACAGAGGATAATAACTTCCTGTTTTCTACTGGTGATGCTCTCCCTATGCATCCCAGTATCCCCCAGTCTTCCTTGCTGCCCTCCTCACATTGCTTGCCCACCTTTAGGTCATCTGATATGACTACCCCAGGTCCCTTTCCATTTTTGTTGTTGTTAGTATCTCACCCCCATTCTGTGCTCTTTCCCTGGGTTTTTGTTTCCCAGGTGCATTACCTTGCACTTCTTAGCATTGAATCTAAGCTGCCATACATTTGACCATTCCTCTAACCATGCCAAGTCCCTTCTCATCCTTTCCACCCCACCTTGTGCATCAACTCCGTTGCAGATCTTTGTGTCTTCTGCAAAGAGACATACTTTTCCTTCCAGTCCCTCTGCAATGTCGCTATAAGACATTGAAGAGGACAGGTCCTAATACTGAACTCCTGCACCCCACTAGTAACCCCTTTCTTCAGAGTGGACTCCATTTACTATTACTCTCTGTGTCCTATTCTCCAGCTCAATTCTTTACCCAGGCTGTCATCTTGGGACCCACTCCCAGGCTGGCTAACTTGCATATTAATCTTTTATGTGGAACTGTGTCAAATGCCTTACAAGTCTCAGTAGGCCATGTCCACAGCCCTCCCTGATCTACTACTTTGGTCACCCAGTCAAAGAAATTATCAGATTTGTCTGGCATGACCTTCCCACTGTGAATCCATGCTGCCTTGGGTCCTGTGCCCTCTGGCCTCTAGATATTTGACAATTCTTTCCTTGAAGTGATTCCATCATTTTCCTACCACTGAGGTTAAACTAACAGGTCTGTAGTTTCCTGCTTCTGCCTTGCTCCCACTTTTGTGAAGGGGAGTCACATCTGCCCTCCTCCAGTCCTCGGGTACCACCCCAACCTCCCATGATTTGTTAAAGAGGGTAGTCAGTGGTGTCACTAGTTCTACTCTTAGTTCTTTTAGAATTATGGGATGAATCCTATCAGGCCCCATTGCTTTGTCCACCTTTAGTTTTAAGAGTTCTGTCAGAACCCTTTCTTCTGTAAATGGGCTGGTATCAACTTCTGTATCCAGAGTGTTTCTACTGTTTGTTTTAGGTACCTCCCCCTCTTCCTTTGTAAATACTGAGCAAAAATATTTGTTTAGTATATCTGCCTTTTCACAGTCACCTTCTGCCCACCTCCCTCCCTTTATTAAGCCTCACTATCCCTCCCTTGGTCTTCCTTCGCTCCCTGCCTGTACATGTGTCCTGGCAGCCATTTTGTGTCCACCAAACAGAAACTGTAACAGAATAATATTTTTAAACTAACAAAAAAAGAATAAATGCATCTGGTCACATATCCTGTCACAAATACTGTAAACAGCACTGTGCATACACTACATTCTACATTATACTACATTCTACATTATACTGTCTACCTTGTTCAGTACCTTTTGTTTTCCACATATATTTTAACTGTATTTACTTTGTATTAGGATCTTGTTTGTACACCTCCACTGCTATATGTTTGCCACATGGCTGTCATGTTCTTTGTAATCAGTTGTCACCTTACTGCTGAATTAATTGTTTAGTTTGACTTGCACTGCTGCTTTTGATTGCTTGTACAGATGTAGGTGGACTTGTACTGTTCCCCTTTACCCCTCCACCCAGGATGCATTTCAAAATGAGCTGTTGTCAGCTCAGCATGCTTTTCCTGGTGAACCTTTTAAAATAAATAATTAAAAAAAGAATGTGTTTATTCTTAGACAAAACAACCACTAGCATCTTCCGACCATTTAAAAAAAATATTTTAAATTCTTGAAACTGTCTTTTGAAAGTGGCAAAATCTGAACTGAATCATAAAATCTTAATATTTTTTAAATAAAGCTTGGAGTCCCATCCACATGTACAGTATACAGTTCTTCTGTGTTGCTGCATGCATAAACATGTCAATATAATATGTTGCTAAAAATTACAGGACTTTAAAAATTTAGTGAACCATTTTATGAAAGATTTTAAGGTTTTCATAGCAATGTATGGCTGCTGTAGTGATATCTTAATGATATGTCTACTAAGCTGACTCCGAGCTTTTATTTAAAAAAAATAAGTCTATCCCTATAGGATCCAAAGTTATCACATGTTAATGAAAATTTCTTTTGAAAGGTTTATCTCTGTTTTTTAACTGAAAGCCTCGAGTCCAGCTATTAAGAAGTGCTGTTGTCATTATATTGTTGTCATATAATTGTAGTAATTATATTATTGATCGAGAAACAGGCAGTTTTCTCAAGCTATATTGATATTTATACAATAGGGGTGAAGGGATAATACTATAAATAAATGGTGTTATTTTCACAGCCGTTGTATAACCACTGTGACGACATCACCACTGTGGATTTATTTCCTGATAAACCCACAGGGCAGGATTCACAATGCTCGTGGAATACCCTCAGCTGCAGGTAAACCTTGGTGCAAGTCAGCAGTGACTTGCGGATCCACAGGCTACCTACAGCGGCAGGTATCCACAAAGCTGGAGCCGGATTACGACTGGCTCCACGATCTATGGTTACTTGCGGGTGAAGTTGCTGGGGAGATGGCCGCAGCTGAGGGATTGGGCTACGGCTGCTGGAAGCAGCCGTAACTTCTACAACTGCTGCGACTGTGAATTGAATCGCTGCAGCCGCGGAGATTCCGGTCCGCAGCAACAGTTGTGGAGGGAAACTTTGAATTTAAATGTTTGTGAATCCTGTCCACAGTGTCTACATCACCAGCAAATATACAACAATGGTGATATCACCAGAGTGAGACTATCTACACTGCAGCCTGCATTTAATAGCTTCACAGTTTCTGTTTCTCACTGAATCCTGCAACTAACTCAATTAGCATTGTAAAAGACAATCACCTGTGTCCCATAGTTATTCTGACAATCCTAGCCCATTACTGTGCTGCTCTAATCTTCAAACCAGCCTCCTTCATAAACCAGTTTCTCTTTCTGAGTGCTGACTGCAACAGTTTCTCTGTCTCAGTGAAGCCAGCAACTTAATAAAAAAACAGTCTGTTTCTCACTCCTAGCTGCAGGTAACACAATTATCATTGCAAATCACATGCACCTGTTTCTCATAGTGTCTAACACTCTCAGCCCATTCAGAAACACTTACACACACTCAGACCACACACAAACAGTGCTGTCAGTATAGCCTAGAGTTTAGAATGGTAAGCAATGAACAAACTTCCTATATCCAGCAGCCCAGTCCAGTGTTTGATTCTCACAACTTCCATTTCAGTACTGTGTGACTCTGAACAATTCATTTAACTGCCCAGTGCTCCCAGGTCCCCCTCTAAAAACTTACCCAGTTACCAAAATAAAAAAACAGAGTAAACAGGGAGAAAACACAGAAAAAAATGTTCCCAAAGGATACTAGCCATATTGTATAAATCGCACACTTGATGTGTGACTTGTGGAATATGGCAAACATTTGCACTCATGCAAATATTTTCCATATTCCACAGTCACGCATCATGTATCCCCTACATATTTACATGCAGACAGAGATGATTTTGTTTTATAAAATAAATGTTATCAATATAAATTTTCCATAAATACAAAACATATCAATATACTTTTTTTAATATCAACATGGAAATTTTGTCCGGCCTGGTGGTGCTGAGGGCTGAGGCATCAGCCTTACCTCACATCACGCCGGCAACCCGGGTTTGGGAGTCAGCTCGGTGAACTGGGGGTCGGATGGGGAGGAGAAGATTGAGTATCTGATGGACTGCTCTCCTCTCCTTTCCTGGGTGGAAGAGGGAACCAGGTTCTGCAATGCTAGTGGCACCCAGTGGAGACTGGGTGTACTGCAGTTGGGAACTCAAGAAAGGAAGATGTCAGCAGTCATCCTGCGGGCATGAATGGGTGGATGGCATTGCTCGTCAGCGTCTCGGGTGGGAGCCAGAAACAAGAAAAGCCCTGGCACCCGAGAAGGTGATGGTGATCCAGTGGATGGACCCCGTGCTCAGCACCAGGTCTGCCCAGCCATCATTCAGATCTCCTCCCATGCTCTGGCCACCCTACTAGATTCTAGATAGAGTGCCAGAGGAGTAAGGCAGTTGCACCTTGGGGTGCTCAGAGCCAGGGAGTTGGGGGGTCATAACTGTGGCAAGAAGAGATCCCAGGATGGAGGCTAGGCCTGGCGAGACCTCAAGCAGAGCAGAAGAAAGTCAGTCTGAGCAACCTCACCAGAAAGAATCCTAAGGGGCCAATGAGAGAAGCAGAGAGAAAGTTGAAAAAAAATAAAACATGGAAATGTCTTAACAATTAAAAAAAAAAATTTTAAATATGTTTTGCTCTTTTTCTGAATTTTGGTATTAGTCTCCATAATTTAATTAGTATCTATATAATTATAACACCCATAAACACTTATCTTATGCCCTAAATTGCATGGTGAACATTCAGGTCTCCCTCCTAGTAGTACCAGTGCTTCCTCGCTTTCACAGGCTTTGTTGCAAAAGTATTGGAAAATAATAAATAATGTGCTACCATTTCTTGACTTCCTTTTGTGCTAATAAAGGTGCACTGGACACATTTATCATCTCTGCCTCTTTCAGTCAGTCACTTACAAGAAACTCTTTTCCACAACTGGCTGTAAAGCAGGAAAGCTGCCACAAACTATGTGCTACACCTAAATGAGGCTATGCTGGTACCAGAAACTTTAAATGAATAAATACATCAACTTAATTGCAAATTTGCATTGTGCTTCTGTTGCTAGGGGGCTTTCACTCCCTGCGGCAGCCACCATGCTTTTTGTATAGTGCTGTAAGTGGCACAATAGTGTAACCAAAGTCGACCAATTTTGCACTTCCCTGGTAGTGGCTGTAAACAGGGCCCATGTTTTCTCATTTCTTTAGCAGCTAGGACAGCTAAGCATGTCAGTGGGCATTGAGACTTGCTTTTGTTCTTCCTTGTCTTTAGTATGGAGTTTGTTCTTAACTGATACAAGGTTATAGTGTGTTTCTTGGTAGTAGGGATTGTAGGTAAACTATTGTTAGGTACCAGGGTGATTCAGGAATCAGGGACCTACTGTTAAATAGTTGCTAGATATAGTAAGGTGTAGGGACTTTGTCTAAAAAGCCTGCTAGGTATTAATGAGCTTCAGGGTTTAAGGGCATGTGATTACTGGGTGGTAGTTGGACAACCCAGCTGGGTCTAGGACAAAACAAGGAGCAGGACTAGAAGAACATGGAAAAGGAAATGTGGGGAG
Organism: Neoceratodus forsteri; assembly: GCA_016271365.2. Lineage (NCBI taxonomy): Eukaryota > Metazoa > Chordata > Ceratodontiformes > Ceratodontidae > Neoceratodus > Neoceratodus forsteri. The sequence goes on along the minus strand of CM057450.1, from coordinate 1,454,297,827 downwards.
AGGTGTAATGCAGTGGTTATGGGGGCAGTCTACAGAGAGACTTTCTGGAGGCTGTGGTGCTGTACGATTTCTGTGTGCCCCTCTAGGTGGAGGAAACAGGTCTCAAAGCTCCGAGCAATGCTGGCAGAGAGTCAGGAGGATGTTGTTATAACAGCAAAAGAGGCTGTAGCACTTTAAAGTCTGGAGAATACTGAAATAACCATCAAACAAGCAGACGAGGGGCGATCTGTTATAGTTATGCTTACAAAGAATATATTAATGAAATTGAAAAGCAGTTGCAAAATGAAATGTTTTACTGCAAACTATGGTCAGACCCCACCCTAAGCTTTAAAAGAGAAATTGATATATTTTTGGCAGAAGGACAGCTTGAAGGAACTATCTCTCAGGATGAACTGGAGTTTCTTACAGTGGACTACCCCATAAGGGCTTGTACATATATCTTGCCTAAGATTCACAAGAATCTGCAGGATCCCCCAGGGTCCCCAATAGCAATAGTAATAGACATTAGTTCACTTACTGAGCCATTATCTAAATATGTTGATGCCCATATCAAAAATCATGTAAACTATCTATCCTCATATGTTAGAGATATGATGCAGATATTGGACATCCTGGGGATATGCAGATAGAGCAGGAATGGTATTTGATGTCAATGGACATTGAGTCCTTATATATCAATATTCCCCATGGGGGGGGTCTCAATGCATTGGAATACTGCTTGGGACATGATGCCCAATTAGATTATGCCAAAAAAAACAATTCATCCTTGATTGTGCGGAACACCTTTTGACCAAGAACATTTTTATGTTTTAAGCTGATTATTACTTCCAGACCAAGGGCACAGCCATAGGGGCAACCCTTTCCCCCAACTACGCAAACCTCTATTTGGGCCTATAGGAGACAGAAACAGTCTATGACACTCAGGTCAATCCTTTTTACAATAGGATTGACATTTAGTGTTGATATATTGTATAGACGACATATTCATGGTGTGGCATGGCACAAGGGGTGATCTGGATGAGTTTGTGCAGTACTTGGAGAACAGTAACAAAAATCTGAGATTCACTCTGCAGTGTGACAGGGAGACTGTTTCCTTCCAGGATTTACAAATTTATAAGAATTCAAATGGCACTGTACCACTCGTACCAGTATATTCTGTAAAGAAACTAAACACAACTCACTGCTGCATGCCTCTAGTTGCCACCCACATCATCTCATTGATAATATTCCTAAGGCCCAGTTTCTTAGGGTCAGGAGAAATTGTAGTGACATCAACGCCAATTTGATACATGGGGCAGAACTACGCCAATGCTTTTTGGGATAGAGTATACAGTGAGGAGACAGTTGAATGAGCCTTCTTGGACTCCTTTGAGGTGGATAGGGATGAGTTATTAACTGTGAAGGAGAGGCACAGGGATCAACCTAGAATGCATTTTATCACTACATACACCAGGCACTCGAGGGAAGTAGAAAGGGTTATCAGAGAAAACTGAAGTATTCTCCAGACAGATCCACTTCTTAAAGAGGCTACCTAGATATATCCCAGAATGGTATACAAAAGGGGCAAAACCTTGGGAAGATAGTCTAGTACACAGTTACCAGCCAGAGTCAAAAAACAATAACAAAACTGGAGAATCTTGGCTTAATTGCCCCTGTGGATCATATGTATGTGGCAACTTTAAGTTTTGCCCTTCAATATTAAAGACTGGTACTTTCTTTACAGATAATGCTGTAACAACGAGTCCAAATAATTTTTCAGTTGTGTGACCCAAAACGTGGGTAATTTCACTGTTTGTGAATATGGTGCATTTTATGTTGACAAGACTATTAGGCTGTTTAAAATCTGTATAGGAGAACATCTGCATAGTATTTCTGGAGAAGTCATTAAGAATGCCCTAGCAAATCACTGTAAAATGGGTAGCCAAACCGGTACAAACCACATTTTCAAATTTTGTGGTATAGAACAAGTAAATCTGGGACCATGTGGGGGGGGGGGGGTTGGACCAGAAGCTGATCTAACATGAGTCATATTGGATACATACACTAGGTGCACTTCATGCACCAGGCCTCAATGATAAGATAGAGATCTTGAAATGTATAAAGAAATGAAGTCCTGATGTGTTGTTGCTGTATACCAGCTGTAAGAACTGTTTAATTGTTTAAGTAATTTTTTAAAGTTATAATTTTGTAAGTTTGGCTTGGCAATAACTGTATAATGTGTTCCTTTTTCAGGCTGCTGTGGATATAAATGTACATGATGTTGTTATTCCTCAAGCACTGAGAATTTAATGATAATGGACTTGGATGGACACACAGTTCACTACTATTAATAACTCCTGTTGTCTTTTAAATGTATTTTGGGTTATGTGCGGTTGTTTATAATATTTTCAGTATATCCAATACTGTCTGAATTCAGTTTCAGCACTTTACATAAGCTTTTGCGCTGTTTTGCACTTATTAGTACTGTTGAGTACTGGCATAACTTACTGCACATAATGGTGTACTGTCTCTTTAAATTGGATGTTTAAAAGACCCCTAATGACTGATTTGATCATCCCTCTGATTACACATGTAGAGCAAAACCAGTTGGGGATGGGCTTCTGAGTTCACCCAGTTCATGGCTTTGTTGTGGCAGTATGTACCTTTGGATTAAATCACTTTTATCTGCAGTCTGAGTGGTGCTGGTTTTGTTTTCTGCATTGCTGCCTTTCAGTACCATGCACACTCTAGGGCAGTTGAGCTGTTTTGTACTTTTGGGATGATTGATCTCAGTTGTTATTTTACTATAAATTTCAGGGGTTTTAACTTTGTTGGTCCCAATGAACAAGAAATTAGCCTACCCCTTACTACAGCACAGTGCTCTCGAGCCTGAGATAGTGTTACCGCTAGCAGTTATTTCATGTTGACGTTATGGTTGATTTAGTGTACTTTTATATATTGGCTATGTGGGTAGCATGTGGTTAGTTAGCTAGTTGAAATGTTTGTTTCGGAAATTCAGAGAGAAGGTAGCACAATTTGAAACCCCCAAAGGGTAAAGGATGTGGATAACAAATTGACTGGCAGGTACAAATCAAAAAGTGGTGGATAGACACCATTAAAAATGGAGTGATGTGCTAAACAGAGTACCCCAGGGGGTCATGTGGTGTCAAATGCTTTAACATGTTTACTAATAACCTGAGGGAGGGGTAAGTAGCAGGCTGCTAAAGTTCACTGATTATACTGTAGTGGCAAATAGAGTGGACACAACAGAGGGGAGGGATGTACTATAGAGAGAGACTTGCACTAGTTAGGAGAATGTGCCTATAAATGGGGACTAAGAATTAATGCAGGGAAGTGCAATGTAATGCACCGAAGGTCAAGGGATCTGAGTTTAGTATATATCCTCTGTTGTGCAACAGTGGACAGCTCAACCAAGGAAGAAAATCTAGGGAAAATTGTGGAAACTACAGTAAAGCCAAGCAGGCAGCGTGTCACCCCATTCAAGAAAGCAAATGTAATGTTGGGTTCCATTAGGAGGGTGGTAAGGAACAGGCCAAGGAAGGGGATCTTTCCCCTGTACAAGGCTTTGGTTACACCATCCCTGGAGTAGTGCGTCCATTTCTGTTCAACACGGTACAAAAAGAATATCGAAGAGATTGAGAGGGTACAGCACAGGCAGGACTATCAAGCTGATTAGTGGCTTAAGAGGCAAGAGCTATAGGTAAAGGGTGGGGAAGGGAAGGGGGTGGGTGGGGTTTTTATGGGGGTGTTACAGAGGATACATTATACTACATGTTACCATACGTATGTGTGTATTTTTACATGTATGTACTTGATGTTTTGGATCTAATCTCTGTAACCAAAATGGAATAAAAACTTAATGGAAAAAAAAAAAAAAGAGGCAAGAGCTATGAGGAGAGCTTGGGCATAGTCACATTGTTCTGCCTGAAAAAATATCCCATTTGTTATATAAGCAATAAGGCATGATGGGTCGTTGTTGGTACTAGGTTTCTCCCAGGGTCAGGGGCGCAGTGAGGCACGAGGCGAAGGAGAATTCTTTAGGGTTCCACTGGCATTCACACAAAGACACACAAACAGGTATCAAGTGGAGCCAGAATCTCAGTTTTATTCATTGCCAGGCAAGAACAGGCAGTTCTCTTGCAAACTGGTAGGGAAAGGAGGGTGATTTTTCATGGTAATCAAAGCAACACCAGCAATGGAAACTGAATGGTACTTGATTTTTTAAATTTGTGTATGTGTGTAAGGAGGGGCTCGTGAGTGAAAACAACATTTAATTATTTACTTAGTTTATTTAATGGACTTTGATTTTTAGGACCCGGTTGAAGTTTTTTAGATATGAGTAAAGTTTGCGCCCATGTTTGTGATGGAAATTAGGCAGTAAGTGGCTTATGAATTCTTTGAGTTGCCCTGGTTGGCACAGACTTGTTTTTAGCCATTGGAGGTACTGTCATACTACCATAGCTAGAACCAAGTCTCAGCCAATCAGGACACTGGAATGTCTTTGCCCATTGTATATCACAACACTACAGTATGTTGCTTAATCAATTAGGTATCACAAGGGGTGCATTATAGTGGGATACTGTCCCTATTCAAGTGGGTTGAAGTGCAAGGTGAACCCAAGTGCTTCCACTACCTGAGAGGGGCTGTTAGCCCACCATAACACACAACCTGGATTGCCTTATTACAGTTATGAAATGGGTCCTTTTTAGTAAAAATAGATGTATATTTTAAACATATTTTTATTACGCTACTTTCAGGAGGGCTGTTGTACTGAGATAACGGCCCCAATGAAAGTACATCTTGGCCAATCAGGCGCCAGTCTTCATTCTACCCATTTCATAACATTAAATACAAATATTGAGATTAGTGTAATTAATTGGCAGAGAAACCACATTAAAACACTTTACTTATTTGAAAGACAAAATCTTTAAGAATAAAACACAGGAAGGCAATTGGGCTTTTGGAATTCATCTGCTGTGACTTGACTCCCTTAAAATTTCTGGGCGAGAATTAATTATGAAATTATATGAGATCAGACTTATTTTTCTTCTCAATACATGTAATAATGGAATGAATGTAGACCTTAGTTTCATGACCCATTACACAATTTTAAACTGCAACTGTCTTTCTCTTGTCTTCTTGTCTCGAGTACAGCATAGGGACATGTCTTATATTTGTTATAAATATCTTTAATGTGCCTTTTTATATTAACATGGTTCTATTAAATATATATAACTACATCTATTTATATGTCAGGTTTCGTACTTTTCGGATTCATACACACAGAAGGGCTGTTTCTCAGTGCTGAGCTCACATGTGCACATGCACACTTAAAAGTTTAAAATTAAACTTTTAAAAAATGTGATTTACAAGTTAAAACTTTTAAACCAATGTGGTATAAATTGTATATGTAATGGTCTGACTTACAATGTGCAGTTTATCATCATTTGGAAGGGGGCAGGCTCTGCCACTCATGAGTTATGTTCCTGCCCACTATACTTGAAGAAAAATTGCATATTTTGAGTCAGGCCATTGTGTTTCATTAGAACATAAATAAACCAGCATTCCAAACTGAGGTTCGAAAGCAGTGTGCAGCTAGAATTCACAATTTTGTGTGTTGATATTTTTTTCATTGCTTATAACAGTAAGTATCTTATTTTAAAAAAATATGTATATATTTTTTCAATCAATAACTCTCACTGAATGTTTTGAAATCCAGAGTGCTGGTTTATTTATGTTCCTTTGTAACTGTATTTTCCCAACACCGCTGAGTCCTGGAACGCAGCCTCTTTTTGTTATACATTGTGTTTCATTATACTGTATACTGTATATAATGATGTATCCGAGAAAATCTCAGCAGCTAGTTGTACAATGCTCTGCTATGAATTTATCAGGAAATTATACAACCAACACTACAAAAACAACTTTCATTTCATGACTGACCCATGACGTGGTGCAGCTGAGATTGAAACTGACATTGTCCAGGAAGTGGTGGGAATAAAGAATAAAAAAACTGCTACACTTTACCACACCAAAGCATGGAAGGTGCACTAGATATGTAAAGTACTGTACTGCAGCAGACAGCTTGAAATACTATATACAGGGACACTGGTTTACCAGGATTGAGAAAGGGCATATTACGTTTTGCACATTGTAAAAGACGGTATTGTCAGCAGTGTCTGCTAAGCCAAAATCCAGTTTTACTGGGGTTTGGTTTTGTGTACTTTATTTAACAATTTTTAACTCTGCTAACGTGCATTTTAGCAATTTTGACCTCCACTGTTACACATCCTTCCATCCTTGTACCAATTTAAAGTTATTTTAGGTACAAGATGTGATGGCAGCAGCAACACTACAGCACCCATTCCTAAGGTGTGATGGAAGCAGTACTATGGCCCCATCCCTCAGGTGTGATGGCAGCACCAACAGCACTATGGCCCTCATCCCACTGGTGTGATAGCAGCAGCAACAGCACTACGGCCTCCCTCACAGAAGCAGCAGCACTGTGGCCCCCATCTCTTAGGTGTGATGCCAGCAGTACTACATTCACCATTCCTCAGGTGTGATGGCAGTATCAGCACTATGGCCCCCATTCTTCAGGTGAGACAGCAGCAGTACTACATTCCCCATCCACCAGTGGTGATGGCAGAAGCACTACAGCCCCCACCCCTTCAGTGTGATGGCAGTAGCAACAATGCAATCTACATCTCTCTGGGTGATAGCAGTAGTGACAGCACTATGATCCCCTTTCTTCAACACCCACACCCCACATGCACAAGCTACAAATGACTTGGTCTCTTTGCTTGGTAGAACTCAGATGTGAATTAATCTGAACCATCACCGCTAAGGTGGACTACCTTTGTTTTTTTCTATCTATAATTTAACTGCCTGAATTGGAGTTCTGCCTATGATGCCACTGACCAGGGATAGGGAACAGACTTGGGTGTTGAAGGGCCAGCAGACGGGTGAAGGCTTGAGTGTCCAATGACCACTCACCTTCTCCTGGGAGGGAGGGGTGGGTTCACAGCTCAGCAGTTGCTGGCCCCTGATGGAGGTCAGAGGCACAACATGTCAGCCCTCACTGCAGGAGGGAGCATGATGGACATCGGCATGTGCCTTGACATCATGTGGCCTGTCACACTCCCAAGAAAATGGGAAAACACCAGTTGACCAAACGAAGGATGGCTGTTGGTCCCTCCATAAGCCGTAAGCCCCAGACATGTGTCTGTTCTGACCTCTGCCATGCCCAGGATACACAGGATGCTCTTTAAGGCAATTCTTCTCCCCTGGTAGCCTCCCACAGGGGTAGGGGCCACTTAATGAAGGGTTACTTTGGGTTACCTAGTAGCACAGCATTAAGGGTCAGTGGATGGTGGTCGGGTCTCAGCAGCGGTGCTAGGGGGCCTTGTCAGGCCTGAAGGAGTGAATGGCCAGGGGATAGAAGGAGCAAAAAATAAATAAAAATGGCTTGAATTTGCTTCTTTGAAATAAAGTGTTTTCACCTAAAAAATCCGCAAGTGATTAGTGGAGGACATTCAAATGGATTCATGCATCTCTCAGACATGTGGATTTTTATTTATTTTTTTACCTGGTGTCCATGAAAAGGGTGTCTCCCAGTTTTCATGTCTTTGTTCAGATGTGAATTGAGCACCACTCTGCCCACCAGCATCATACAGCCCCTGGGGTCTTACCTTCTGTATGTCATTGACTGTGCTTTCAAAATCCACTGGCCAAACATAAGTACTCTTAAATACTTAACATTTGCTTTTTGTTGAAGCAGTCTATCAGAAAACTTTTTGTTGTCACAGAGGCTGAAACAGCAGGTGGGTGCAAATGATCCAATTCGCCTAAATGAGATGCTAACTATAAAGTCTTTTCATTAGTAGTAAGGCAGTTTCTTCTTTGTGAACATACTTTCATTCAGACTAGTTTTCATTCAAACAACTGAGAATTTTGGATGGCCCTACTGACTATAAACTTGAAAAAGCTAGTTGGTAACAGTGATCCTGCGTTTAGCAATCTACAACCTAGATGCTTATATGCAAAGAATACAATAAAAACCTGACTAAAATCAAGCTTATAAAACACATAAAATGTATCTGAACATTTATCTTCACCTATACAAAATCATTGCAGCCCAAGTAAAACTCAGGTAAATTACATGGTACCCTGACTACTATTCTATGATGTAGTAAACATATAGTGGTATTTTTTTTATATTCTTTGTAAAGCAGGTAAGGCCCACTAGGCAGAACTGTCTGTTTTCAGGAGTGACCTAGAAGCACTGGGAAGGTTAAGTGACTTGATTGGAGTCACACAGTATGAAAGTGGAGGTTGTGGGAATCAAACCCAAGTCTGCTGGATGTGCCCAGTTCAATCACTGTTTGTTACTCTAACTGCTAGGCATGAGTGATTAAAGTGAATGGCTCAGTACAACAAAGCAGTGCAGGTGATTTCCTTACTGACTCTATGTGCAGCAAAGCAGAAAGAATGTAAAGCACAGCAGCATTCATTTTAAGATGCTGAAATCTGGGTCAGCCCACTGGCGCTGTGGTAGCACTATTGCTTGCAATGCCAGCGACCCAAGGTCAGAAGTGAACTTGGGTTGCTGGAAGTCTGGCCAGGGGAGTAGTATCGAGCACTTGGAAGGCTGCTCTCCTCCTCCGGGGAGGGTGGGTTGCAGGTTCTGCTGGTTTACCACCACCTGTGTGACCATGGGTGGTGGTGCAATGGTGCTGCAGAGTGATCTGGAGGGGAGGACGCTAGCCAGGATCTGGAGCAGTGGCATGTCTCTATGTGACCTACCTCCTTGGATCTCTTCTAGTGCCAGTGCCCTCAGGGACAGAGACCAGAAAACCAGAAACAATCACCTCACATCGGCCACTGGCAGAAGGGACCCAGGTGTCCCAGACTTCATAACCAGGCTCCATGAGGGACCCACTGAGCTGCCCAACACACACTAAGGAAATGTGGAGGGGTGACCTGGGATCCCCTCCTTTCCCACCTGGGGGGGTACAATCCAGGTAGGATGAAGCAGGTCCACAGGAGCTCCTGAGCATTACCTGGGGGTGAAGCTAGGGGATACCCAGTCTAGGGATCTCTGAAAAGTGGAGACTGATGCTGTGAGAAGGGGACATAGAAAGAGATTCTGTGCAGTGACATGCAATTTCCGTGAGGCACCAGTACAAGAATTCAAAATCTGCAAACCAAGCAGGATTCCGTGATTGTTACTGGTGTTACCGGTAAAAATGGAAAACCAGGATCCCTGACTATATAGGCAGAGTGGCTCATTGAATAATGAAACCCTGATCTTTCGAACTCCCCATTATCTGAATTATGTGCGTTCGCAAGATTAGGGTTTCATTATATTCAATGTGCCACATATTTGCCTATATAGTATTTTGTGCCATCTGGTGCAGTACAGTACAGTACAGTAAATGTCTAGTTAGGTATTAGGTGCCCCTGAGCCCTGTTATTTATCACAGTGACATAGTCAGCTACACTGGTTATTTCTGCAACACAGTGAAATCCTTAGAAGGAGCAAGGTGGGGGGGAAGACCTAAACAAAAACAGAAGGCAGCTGGTTTGAAATTAAAGTATCACACTGTTTGTAGGTGCCCCTGAGCCCTGTCATTTATTACTGTGACATAGTTACACTGTCTCTGCAGCATCAAAAAAGCATTTTACAGCTGTATCACACTGTTTGTCCTAGGTGCCTCTGAGGCCCAAGCCTTGTTATTTATTACTGCGACATAGTCAGCTACACTGTGTCTCGGCAGCATAGTAAAATCCTTTTACGGCTGTATTGCTCTGTTTGTGAGATGCCCCACCCCACCCCTGAGGCCCAAGCCCTGTCATTTATTACTACGACATAGCTACACTGTCTGTCTCTGCAGCATAGTAAAATTCTTTTACGGCTGTAGTACACTGTTTATTTTTTTTTTTTTTTTGCAATTTAATAAACTTTATTAGACACACAAAATTAAAGACATACATTACTCATACAGTTGCATTGAGCCTTTCAATGTCAATAATACTACAACTAAAACTATCCCACCTCCCTCCCTCCTCCTTCCCCCACCTCCTCCCATCCTTCCTTTAGTCCATGTTATTAGATAAATGGACTAAGCAAACCCCCCTCCCAACCTCCCTCCATATATCAATCGAGTACCCGTCAGGACTCCGTGACTGAAAAAATTATCTTAGTATCAATTAATACAATCCATTTAATTTAACCTTACTATTTTAATATCCACCTACTACATCAGGAAGAGTTGAAGCGTTGACCATTCTGCACCACCTCCCACCTCTCAGCTATAAAAGATGTGAATTGCTCCCATCTCTTACTAAAAAATCCAAGAGAATGGTACTGGATAGCAATTGCTCTTTCTGAATTGATAGCAACATACAGTTCTTGAATCCACTCCCAAAAAGGTGGTGGAGTATCTTTAACCCAGTACCTCATTATAAGGAGCAATGTCACAGCTGAAATTAATGTCAAATAATATTTAAATTTACTTGAAATAGCCGCTGAGAGGTGGCCCAGCACACATGTCTCAATAGTAATATAATTACTCTCTCCGAACAATGGGCTACAAAAGTCTTTTACCCGAAGTCAAAAACCTTGGATCTTAGGACAAGCCCAGATCATGTAGCTGAGAGAGCCCAAATCTTGGTGGCATCTCAGGCAAGCTGAAGAATGCTGTTTCTCCATAAGTATACATTTTATTTAATTACAGCACTGCTGAGGGATTTTATTTGAAGGAGCCCTGTTTCAATACACAGGAAACAGGAAGAGAGCCGTGTAGTTCATAAGCAGTAGCACTTGAACTACAGGACAGCTATTGTGTTTTAAAATGATATATTTGGTGGCTAATTCCATGTGCCTTGGCTACGTATGAGTAGTCAACGCACAGAGGGCTACATTTAATTCAGTTTTTGCTATCTTTGATAGCGAGTGTGCTTGCGACCTGCACCACCACTTCCGGGTCACCTCAGGGCATTTAACTCACCCCTGCTGCAAGCAGGGTGAGTGCATGCAGGGTGCGCGGCACCACATGCGGAGATGCGTGCAGAGACATGCGCATCTGCGTGTGTCTGCTGGGACTTCTGGGACTTGGGTCTACTAGCTTTTTCATCAAGAGGTAATAAGCATATTTAGGATGAGACTGTGCACTAAATGTAATATGTATGCAGAAGGGGAGGTCTTGGAGGGGTTTGGGTGCGAGAAATGCACTTTGCTAGACATATTACAAGCCAAAATTCATGTTTTAAAACAGAGGGTTCAGGTGCAGATTGATATTAGTAATCTGGAACACCACATTGATGGTGCTACAGAAGATACCATTAACCCTTGTGACCAGGAAAATGTCCAAATAAAGACCCTGTGGAGTAACGAAGATTGGTGCTTAGTTACTAAAACTACAAATAAAAAAGGGTAGAAGAAATATAGGGAGTTCTTCAAATTTTCTTACCCCTAACAGATTCTCAGCTTTAAATCAGGGTATTGTAAATGAGGATATTCTGTTGGACCAAAAAATCCACCCCCCCTTCTGCTAGTGAACATACTGCAGCACTAGTACATGTACATCAAAACTCCATCGAGAGTGGTAGTGTGAGCTAAGAGGATTTAAGTAAATCCAGGGATGTATTGGTTACAGGAGATTCCATGCTGAGATATACAGACCATATTATCTGTAAGTACCATAACCTGACTACTAATGTTACTGCACTTCCAGTGGCAGGTATAAAGGACATCAATCAACTCCTCCCTGGTTTACAAGAAAGTACCTTTAAACCATTAGTTTTATTACACATCGGTGTAAATGATGTAGGTTAAAAGCACTTTCTAGACATCCAAACGGGCTACGAAGAAGTTGTGAAGACCCTCACAGCTAATGGCTGTGATCTTATTATAGCTGGTATATTACCTGTCTTCAGGGCTTCTCAGGAGAAGAATAATACAATACAGGATCTAAATGGATGGCTGAAAAGATGGTGCTTCCAGGAGGGTTACACTTACTTGGAACCTGAAGCAGTTTTTTGGAACCCTGGGTTTTATACACAGGATGGTCTCCATTTAAATAGAAGAGGCAAACGAATATTTGCGCATCGACTTCGTCAGGCTATCGAGAAAGGCTTAAACTTGATAATGGGGGGGACAGTGGTCCCACTACACATACCCTAAGTTGTTATAATAAGAATGATCCGGTTGTGTGGAATTCTCTTCTCATAAATGCTAGGAGTTTAAATAATAAGTTTGGGGAATTGCAATTTGCCATGGAATATCTCGATATTAGTATTTGTGCTATAACTGAGACCTGGTGGAGCCCTGATGACTCCTGGGATAAACATATCCCTGGCTACGACCTATTTCACAGGGATAGACAATCCAAAAAGGGGGGAGGTGTGGCCTTGTATATCTCCAATAACATAGTCTCCGAAGTAGTAGATACTCAATAATGGGACAAAGTAGAAGCCTTATGGGTGAAAATATCTCCCCCTCATACTGATATTATTAGCATCGGTATAATTTACAGACCTTCTTCAGTCTCTTTGGATCAAGATTAACAAATTTGAGATTTTATAAATACTACTGGTAATACTAACAGTAATTTTGTACTTGGAGACCTAAATCTCCCTGGTATAAACTGGGAAACATTCCAGTCCAAAACTGCTTTAGAGTCACGCTATTTAGAAACATGTATGTTAGCTGGGATGAACCCGTTGATTACAACCAACACCCATGACAACCATATTTTGGATTTGGTCTTAAGCAACCTAACCGATAATATAATCGATTGTAAGGTTCTACCCCCCCCCTTGGGTCTAGTGACCATTCCATGGTATGCCTTTCCTTTCGTATTGGACTAGAAAATATTAAAGGTAAGACTGTAAAATATAATTATCATAAAACGGATTTTGCCAGTATGAAACATTCCCTAAATGCATGGAAGTGGGAAGAGGAATTCCAGGATAAACCCTTTGTGGGATCTCCTAGTGGACAAGGTATCTTCCTTAACTAAAACCTTCACCCCATTAGTTAAGTGCTGTGAAGGCAGTACAAAGTCTTTGCCTAAATGGATGACTCAATCTGTGTGGAAAATGATTAAATAGAAAAATAAAGCTTTTGCTAGGGCCAAGAAATCTGGTAGTAGTAAATGCTGGGTTACTTATAAAGCCCTCCTAAAACAAACCAAAAGATGTATCCATAATGCCAAAAGAAAATATGAACTTGGTCTTGCCATTAAGGTCAAGGATAACTACAAATCTTTTTATGCATACAGTAATAGTAAGAGGGACAAAAGTCATGCTATTGGACCTTTACAAGCAACAGATGAAAGACTGGTTACTGACCAGTTTCAGTTAGCCCAACATTATAATAATTTTTTTACATCAGTATTTAACAACAAAAGATACTCTAAGTTAACGCATCTGGACTCTACACTGGACACTAGCCTTTTGATTACTAGGGAGGAGGTCTTTAAAAGTCTTCAGAAAATAAATCAAAATAAGTCACAGGTACCAGACAGGTTGCATCCGAGAATAATTAAGGAGATGGCAGATATCTTAGCTGATCCAGTAACTAATGTTTTAAAGATCTTTGGACAAGGGATATGTCCTGGAGGCATAGAAACAGGCAGTGGTGGTACCTATTTACAAGAAAGTGAGTAGGCATGAGGTGTCAAATTATAGACCAATCAGCCTGACATCAGTTCTGGGCAAGGTCTTTGAAGGTATTATTAAAGATCATATTAATTTGTACCTTAATAAAACCGAAATGATGGATCCTGTTCAGCATGGCTTTACCAGTGGTAGATCATGTCAGACTAACCTCCTGGAGTTCTATGGGAGATTTAGTAAGGCACTTGACCAAAAGCAATTGGTGGATGTGGTTTACCTGGATTTTTCAAAAGCTTTTGATAAGGTACCACGTGGAGAACTTATTGATGCATTAATTGCACATGGACTTGAAGGTAAAATAACTAAATGGATAGAAGCTTGGCTTAACACTGGGAAACAATCTGTCAGTGTAGGTGGAATTTGTTCTACCGAGGCAGATGTAACTAGTGGGGTGCCTCAGGGTTCCGTCTTGGGGCCTTGCTTATTTAGCATCTATATTGCCTCATTGAATACTGCTACTGGTGTATGGGTGTCTAAGTTTGCAGGTGACACTAGAGTTGGCTATGCAGTGGATAATCTGGAAGACTATACTCGCCTTCAGAGAGCATTGCCTGATTTGGAAAAATGGGCATTAGACAAAAATTGATCTTCAATACTGACAAATGTTGTGTTGTGCACTTTGGGAGATTAAACGGACATAGAACATATACACTTGGAGGCTGTAAACTAAATATAGTGGAGCAACAAAGTGATCTGGGTATTATGATAATGAAAGATCTATCCTTTAAATTACATTGCAACCAGGTCATAAAGAAATCCAGCAGTATCCTGCACTGTATTAATAAACATATTAAGTGTAGAAATAAGGAAGTCCTACTACCTCTGTATACCTCCTTGGTGAGACCACATTTGAACTACTGTGCCCTGTTTTGGTCACCTGGTGGGAAAACCGAAATAGCGGCACTTGAAAAAGTTCAGAGGAGGGCCACTCGTAACATATTGGAAGCAAAAGGGCATGACTATCATACAAGATTAAGTATCCTGGGCCTCTACTCACTGGAATATAGGTGGCTAAGGGGCGACTTGTGTATGATATTTAAATCACTCACTGATCCTGGCTTATGGGATCTCTTGGAGTTGAATTTTAGGGAATTATCTTATACCACTAGGATCCATCCCCTGCAACTGGTGGTAGATTGTCCAAGAACAGACAGAAGGAAATCCTGGCTTACTCTGAGAATAACCAACATTTGGAACTCACTCCCAGTAGAGGTAGTGACCAGTGACAGTATGAGTACCTTTAAAGTAGATTAGACAGTTACCTTATTAAGCATAATATTTCAGATTATTCATGATATGGCAAGCAAAAGGACTTTTGTCTATATAGCTCTGTTTTTACCTATGAGACCTATGAGATGTTCCTCTGTCCCTTCTGTCCTCCAGGGTGTACATATTCAGGTCTCCCAGCCTGCTCTCATAGTCTCTCCCCCCTCCATTCCACATATCATCTTCATTGCCCTCCTCTGCACCCCCTCTAGTAGCCTGATATCACGCTTCAGTTACGGCCTCCAAAACTGCACACAATACTCCAAGTGTGGCCTTACCAGCGAACTGTAGAGTGGCAAGATCACCTCTCTTTAACCTGGATGAAACCCCCCTCACTATGCACCCCAGCATTATGTTCACTTTAGCAGCCGCTCTCCTGCACTAGGCAGCGTTGTTCATGGTCTCTGTTACCATTACTCCTAGGTCCTCCTCCTCCTCCTCCTCAGTGATCCCCAGCTTAATCCCCCCCAGCCAGTATTCTCTCCTTGTGTTCTTTGCCCCAATGTGCATAACCTTAAACTTCTTTGCATTGAACCCCAGCTGCCACCTCTCTGACCACTCCTCTAGCTTGCTTAGGTACCCCTGCAGCTGCTTTCATACCTCCCCTCCATCCAACACTGCTCCCATTTTGGTGTCATCTGTGAACAGACTTACCTTGCTCACCACCCTGTGTGCAATGTCTGATATGAAGAGCCCAAATAATACTGGTCCCAGAACAGAGCCCTGTGGCACCCCACTCATCACCAGCTTTGAAGTTGAGATCTCCCCTCCCACCACCACCTGTTGCAGCTTCCCACTCAGACAGCTTGTAATCCAGTTTGTCATTTTTGCTTCTACATCTACTCCAGTTAACTTCCCCCCAAGCTGCCCATGAGGCACCGAATTAAAGGCCTTGCTGAAGTCCAAGTAAAGAAAATCTACCACATGACTCTTATCCAGCTCACCTGTCACCCAGTCATAATATTGTATCAGGTTGGTTTGACAAGACTTTCCTGAAATGAACCCATGCTGCCTCACATCCTGGAGGCCGTTGTCCTCCAGGTATGACACCAGTCTTTCCTTTAGTATCATTTCCATGAGTTTGCACACTATGGAGGTGAGACTTACCAGATGATAATTACCCAGTTCGTCCCTTGGTCTGCTGTCATGTAATGGCACTACATGTGCCATCATCCAGTCCAGTGGCTCACATCCTGACTCCAGTAAGGTACTGTACAGATCCATCAGCGGCTCTGCTATCACCTCCACCATCCCCCTCAGGACCCTGGGGTGGATACCATCCGGCCCTGGTGCCTTGTCTACCTTCAGTGCCCTCAGTCCCTCTAGGACTCTGCCTCCCTCAATTCTTCCATCTGTCGCCTCCTCTCCCCCATCCCCACCTCCCAGCCCATGGTGGTAGTGCCCCCCCCTTTCTTCTGTGAACACTGTGCAAAAGTATTCATTCAGTGATTCTGCCTGCTTCTCACCCTTTTCTGTCCATCCCCACCCTTTTTATCCTCACTATTGTCTCCTTCACTTCCTTTCTCCCTGATGTACAGTATCTGAAAAGTCTTTCTCCTCCCCCCCTTAATTCCCAGTGCTAATCTCAGCTCCCTCTGGGCCTTGGCTTCTATCACTTTTCTGGTCACCTCCCTGGACCATCTTGCATACTCCCCCCTGTCCCCTTCCTTCCCCATCTTCCTATACCTCTGGTGCACCTCTCATTTTTCCCTCACCTCCTCCACTACCTCGCTGTTCAACCAGCATGGTTTCCTTGCTCTGCTCCTTTCACTCTGTGTCTTAGTGTAGGCTTCCATTAATTCTGTAATCCCCCATTTAATAATATCCCATTTCTGCTCCATGTCCATCTCCTGCCTTATGCCCTCCAGTTTCTCTTTCAGTACTTCCTTCATCCTCCCGAAGTCCACCCCCCTGAAGTGTACCACCCGGGTTACTGATTTCTCTGGCTCCCCACACATCGTGATATTAATCCACACTGTTTGGTGATTGCTGTCGGCTAGTGGGTCCTCCACCCTTATTTCCCTTACTGCCTCCCCCATTCGACAATACCAGATCTAAAGTGTTCTTTAGCCTAGTAGGTACACTGACCAACTGACTGCAGTTACTTGTAGAAGTACTGAACATTTTGCCACATGTACTAGGATACTTCCAGCTACTGAAGCAGCATGCAAGGAGGCATCCTCCTCAAACATTAGCTAAGATGCTGAGGCAGCAAATGCTGATAGAGATGGTGGTGATAGTGGGGACTGGGGATGGGATAGCCCAGGCTATGTCCTACATAATGATGATGGTACTTCCAATTCTTCTCAGTCTTGTAGCAATGAAGTCAGTAGTTTTGATGAAGAGGTTGGAGAGGATGCTACATTAAGGCATGACAGGCAAGTGCAGAAAAGAAAGTCAAATACTTAAAAAGAATAAGAAGATGAGTATGAATGACAACAATTCATATCAACAAGGAAATGGCAGTGTATGGTTTCCTTTCGTTCCCTTGACTGTACAAGCAATAGTGCCAGGCACCATGGCACAAAGCAAAAAAAGGTAAATCTCTAGTGTGAAATTTATTTTATATTGACCCTGCAGACAGTTCTCGAGCTGTAAGCAGTTTGTGCAAAAAGAACATCAGTCATGGCAGCAAATCAGCAAATTTTGGAACACCAGTAATGATGCGACATGCAAAGGCAAAACACCCAACTGAGTGTGGCAGGGCAAGGGGAAGTGTGGTTGGTATGGGCAGGGCACAAGGTCATAATGTTGCAAGACATTATGCCGCAGCAATATACCGTGCTGCCAATACAGCGCAATATATTGCATGTGGCATAAGTCTTGTTTTTGCCCCCCGAACCCTCCCCAACTAAAATAACTAACTCCGGGAGGGGGTGGTTAAAAAGTAAATATCGCACAAAGTGTGAAAAAATGAAAAATTTAATGTGTTTGGGACCAGGAATCAAACCCAGTCCCAAATGCACTGCCTGCCTTCCTTGTTATAAGTGGCTCATCCCGTCAAGCCACACCAGCTGCTTTGCGGAGCCCTGTCCCAGCAGAGGTCTTATCATCTGCCTGGGATAGTGAGAGGGTGCAGTACCGCACACAGACCCATTCGTGATATTGCACCCTCTCACTATCCTATACCACGCTGTTTCTGTTTCGGGGTTTTGTCATATGCTATTAAGCATATGACATATTGATCCAGTAGGTATGGATGGTAGTGGAGGTGATGGTGGCAGTAACCGTAAGTGACACTGAATCACTTGATGTGTCCTTGCAGCCTTCCCAGACAAACATAGATTGTTTTCTTCTGACACCACCAAGTACTGGAAAATCCCAAAGTAGTATTTCATGTGAAAAAGGTTGAAAAATACATTCCCACAAAAATTGAAAATATCCTGTCAACCAACATTAAAAAAAGTGCTGAGAGGAAATCAAAATTTACTCACCAACATCCAACATGCCAGCTGTTGAATAGAGCCATTGCAGAGCTGTTGGCCCATTGTCAACTCCTTTTGCGTTTGTTGCCCAAAAAGGTTTCCTCTAGTTCAAGTACTGCATTGAACCATGGTACACCATTCCCTGTCAATCATCTTTCTCAAAAAAAGTTGTTCCACAGTTGTATGACTTAGTGTGTTGTCAGGAGGTCTAAACCTCACTCTCAGGTTCTTGGCAATAATGGGAATGCAAAGAATCACAGACACGTTGCATAAGAGTAATAAACTTGTTTATTACTACCAAAAAGGATAAATCACAGTTGCCCTAAGCAGTACTTACCAAATACGAACTGGGAGCCAATGCTAAGCGTTCCCTTTACCTCGAGGATTCTCCATGTCTCTTGGGGTCTCCGAGGTAGAAGATGTAATGTCTTACATTATATACCTATGATAATTATTATGGTTACCGTAAGATAGAAACATTTCTAGTTACAGAGATGAGCCCTATTGGCTAAATTAGAGATGGCTCCACAGTCCAAGATAACATTATACAATTGTGTAGTAGTCATCACTTTGTAAAGACAAAGGAAGCATAATTGTACATATATCAGTGTAATAGTACAAATCACCAAAAGATGGCAATGCCGACTTATATATCAACATCATTACAAGGACACAGTTGTTCTCACATCTTATAAGCAAGAAATACATACATATATATATATATATATATATATATATATATATATATATATATATATATATATATTAGAAGCAAAGTGTATAACAATAATATGCATACATATTCTGACATCTACTCTTGTACGGTAGATGTCCTATGCCCTATATGTTAGTATAACATATACCTAAGTGCTAGCTGTCTACGGTGTACCTCTGGAGGTACCAATAAGGGTGCAGGGACCTCGTGTAACAGTGTGCTGAAGTCATTAGGCAGTTGAATGTCTCTGAGGTGAAGCAGGTTCGCATAATTGCAGATATATGGACCAGCAACCAAACAATTGACTACATGACTGCTACAGCTCACTGGGCAAGTTTTCAGTCAGAAAGTAATAATCCCCACTTTGCCATAAGCAGTAGAAAACAGACTTTATTACGTGTCAGCACTTTTGAGGAAAACCACACTGCTGTGAATATTTTTCAGGAGCTGGAAAAACAATTCCAGAAAAGGCTTACTTTGTATTTCTTATCTCCAGGGTTCATAGTGTCAGATAATGGTGTCAACATAGTCAAAGCTGTTAGAGATGGCAACTAGTAACACATACCTTGTTTTACACATTGTTTAAATATTCTCATCCATAATTTCTTGAATGAAAAAATGTCAAAAACCTGTTAGGTCTTGCTAGGAAAATATGTGAGCATTTCAGCCACTCTGTGAAAGCACAACAAATCTTGAAGTGGCTACAGAGGTCAAACAACTTATTACTTCATACATAAAAGCAGGACGTTCCAACCCACTGGAATTCAACATTTTACATTTTGGAAGGCTTCCTGAACAGAAAAAAAAATTGTATATTACTACATCATGCAGCATCAACTAGCTAAAATAGACATCATGCTCAGTTCCAGCAGTTGGAGTCTATTTGAATCTTTGGTCACCTTACTGGAGCCATTTGAGGCTGCCACACGTAATGTCAGTGCAGAGAGATCTGTACATAATCTCGACTGTCAGAAGCCCAACATGATTTTGCCTGACACTAAAATCCCAACTGCTTTAAAATCCTGACTTAAAAACGTCGACACTGAAGTTCCTGACTGCTGTTTGACCGACTTGACAAAATCCCATAAATCAGTCTTATTTCCATAAATCCAGCCTAAAACAACTGGCAAGGTTTGAATATTATAGAAACTGTTACCCAGAGGGGTGGGGTGCTCTCTGATGTATAATACACCCAGAAAAGCCCTGCTGTCCTTCATTCCTTGCTCCCTGGTTTGTCTGCCCTGGCCCAGATTCAGTGGATGTACAAAGGCAGAATTGGAAGCTGGTGTTTTTCATTGGTTCCAACCCCCCATTTCAAGCTACTGATTTCACCTGCCATTTTGTTAATTTCAGGCAAGGGCTCAAGTTGTCAAACTGCATGGCATGGAATGCGGCCTGAGGGACGATCACTTGTTGAAGAGCTAAAGTTTCCTACAAAAAGTTAAAAATGCTTACTGGTTTCTCTGCTGCTCATTCATGTAGTCTTGGACATGTTTCATTTCTTGGGTGAAGTGTGAATCTGGTTCATGCCACTGAAGTGACCTATTTGCAGGGTATATTAAAGTAGTGTGTCCTGCCTCATCTTCCTTCTTGAATCCAGCTGGCCCCGATGTGACAGGAGGTATGGAGTCTTAGTGGAAGGTACAAATTCAGGCACAACCTGTGTTGCAACCTCCGTTTTCTGTAAATACCATCAGGGGTCAGGCCAGATTCCTTCTTGATTGACACTTGCGGAGCCCTGGTTCATGAGGAACATCCTTCTACTGCTACCGATGGGATGAAAAATTATGTTTAATGGGTGTGGCGTAAATTATCAATGCCCAGCATTGCCTAATACCTCAAATGTCTGGATTTTCATATTCAGCATTTAAACAGAGTCGGCCATTTTTTTGTCGGGAAATCAGTGTCGGGAAAAAGTGTGATGGGATTATCCATATCCGGCAATCGTATCTAACTCATTGCAGGCAGTGCAACTCTGAGTCAAATTCTTCCTCAAATAAGATTTCTTCACATTTTTCTTGATGACATAAAGAAAGACTTTCAGTCAAAATAAGACACCGCTGCTATGCTGGCAGATGTCTTGACTCTCAGACTGTCAGCTGATCAGAGAATAAATGTTATTTTTAAGAATGATGCCTATGAAAAAATGTGCTTGTGGTTCACTTGGCTAGGAGTTTATCTCTGATGTCAAGAATGATGCCTATGTATTGCCTATATTGCTAGATCCCTGCTTGAAAAGAAACATTGAAGCCATCCTTCCTGCAGGGGAAGACACTGAGTATTGGAAAGATCTTTTGCTAACCAAATGGAACATTGCCCACCAACACCATTAACTGATGTACAGCAGTCAAACCCTGCCAAACCATCAGAAAGCACCTCTGGAGCCAACAACAGCACATTTGTCAATTCATCACAATCACCAGTGTCATCACAGACGGAAAGGACATCTACAACTACTTCTCAGGCATCCTATGTTCGGGATCAGAAAGACAAATTATTTCTGAGTCACCTGCAACAACATGGACTGGTATCATGTAAAGAAGGTGCAGCAGGTTCATCTGCCAGACTGGAAACCGTCTCATGCAGCACAATGATCCTGGAGTACTTTGCAGACCCTACTATAGATGGTCTCGAGGAAGAACCATTACTCTGTTGGAAACAAAAGAGAACAATGTGGTCAAATCTAGCAAATCTTGCAATAATGTACTTCATTTGTCCACCTTCAACTGTATATTTAGAATGCATATTTAGTGCAGCTGGAGGAATAGTCACTGACCACAGAACACTTCTAAATCCTGTAAATGTGGAACAGCTTACATTTCTCAGACTGAATGCTGACAATTTCCTAATTGTCCCAAACATCAAATTATGTGATTCCGACCCTGAACATGAGCAACAGTCTGCAAACAGTAATACTGAATATGATGACTAGGTTATGTACAAACTGAATCGAAAATCCTGTGTGGAGTGCCATATAGAGATGTTGCAAAGTTAAATTTTGCCTCCAAATTCCATTCAAAGCACCCAAAATTTGTGCTTCGCAGAATTCGCGGAGTTCTGTCCCAACCCTCAAAATTCTCTTTGCGTGTTTTTTTTTAAGTTTTCAGTGACATTCAGCATCCTTAACCATGAAGCGTGAAATTCATGGGCAAAGCGTGAAATTCGCAGGTGAAATTTCGCACTTTGCGGTGAAATTCACACAATTCGCTGCCATTAATTTTGCTAAATCGCTCTGTGAATTTCACGGCCTCCGCAAATTAAATTGCAGAGTGAATTTTGCGGACTTCGCACATCTCTAGTGCCGTGCTGCTAAATTTGTTAACTTAACATTGCTAACAGATCTCTCTCAGCAGCTGTAACTGTCCCTCTGACATAAATCCTGCCGTTAACATAGACTGTTCATGGACAAACAGGCATGTTTATCATTTTTCTGACAATGTTGGCACCAGTTCCAGTGCTTAGTGTCTATTGTTTTTTGGACAAATACCCTGCTAGTATGCAAATCTTACATAGAACATAGAAACATAGAAACATAGAAGTTAACAGCAGATAAGGACCGCAAGGCCCAACCAGTCTGCCCATTTCTTTTTCTACATTATAAATGTGCCATCAGCCTTTGCCCTGTCAACGGCCTATCTATTCATACTCATCTGTATTGCTCCCTTATGCCTATCCCATGCCTGTTTGAAGCCCTGCACTGCATTCATATCTACCACTTCCTGAGGTAGTCCGTTCCATGCATCCACCACCCTTTCTGTGAAAAAGAACTTCCTCACATTACCCCTTAATCGGCCTTCTTCTAATCTCATGCTGTGTCCTCTTGTCCTGCTATTTTTCTTATATTGAAACATGTTAGACTCTTTCACCTTGTTACTGTCCTTAAGGTGTTTGAATGTTTCGATCATATCACCTCTCTCCATCCTGTGCTCTAGGGTATACATATTGAGCTCTGTTAATCTGTCCTCATATGTTTTCTGATGCAGTCCCTGCACCATTTTGGTTGCCCTTCTCTGGACTGCCTCAATTTGGTTAATGTCCTTGTGAAGGTGTGGCCTCCAGTACTGCACACAATATCCCAGATATGGCCTAACCAGTGTCTTGTAAACAGGGATTATTTCCTCCCTCTTCTGACTTGTGATACCCCTACTAATACACCCAACATCCCCCTAACCTTACCTACTGCTTTAGTGGTCTGCTGGGATGATTTCAAGTCATCGGTGATGATGATGCCAAAGTCTCTTTCTTCCCTTGTGACTGCCAGCAACTCCCTTCCCAGCCTATAGGTGGCTTCAGGGTTTCTCTTCCCTATGTACATGATCTTGCAATTCTTTGCATTAAACCCCAGTTGCCACTCTTCTGACCATTTTGCTAGTTTATCCAGATCTCTTCTCATTCTACCCACCCCATCTGGATCATCTACTCTGTTGCAGATCTTGGTGTCATCTGCAGACAGACAAACCTTACCCTCCAGTCCATCAGCAATGTCACTGATAAAGATATTGAAGAGGTCTGGCACCAGGACTGATCCCTGAGGTACCCCACTTGTGACTTGCATCTCTTCTGACTGTATACCATTTACCACCACTCTCTGTGTACTGCCAGTCAACCAGTTTGCCACCCAGTTTCTTAAATTCTGTCATGTACTTTTAAACTGGACCTATCACTGTCATCTGAAGATGTAACATGAATTTACAGTTACTTTAGCTATTATATATAGGAATTTATACATGTCAACATAACTATTATTTAAATGTTTTAGTCTAAGTCATTGTACTGTACCTATTGTAACTCATAAACTGTATTGTAAGTGAACTTCCTTTTGTCTTTGTCAGAATATCCTATGTAAATAACTCCAGGTTGCCCCTGAAAAAGGGACCCCAACAGTCTCAGTGGCCCTACCCAGTTAACAAAACTAAATAAAGAAATTATTTAAATTTGAATTCACTTACTTTTTTTATGTTTTATATGTTCTCATTAAACGTGTTACCCATGTCGCCTACTGTTCCAGGCCTGCTCTATATGAGCACCACACACATTCTAGAAGGACTATAGCTAAAAACTTACAGGCCTTATGCCATAGTTGTTACCACAGTTTCAGCCATTGGTATCACTTTCCCTCAGTTTTACTGTCATTCTCCTTAGACACATACTACTGACAAAATATGCTATCACCGCTGCCACCATGCCAGCCAGATGTGCCACACTACTCCTAGTTTTGTCAACTATCAGTTTATTATGTTTATTGTCCACCATGGGTATCATTTTTGAAAACAACAGCAGCCTCACCCAGAGCAGCTGTGCCTCTTGTATCTACATCATCAATGCCTGCCATGGGTATAATTTTTGGAAACCGCAGCAGGCTCATTCAGAGCACCTGCCCTCTCACATCTGCTCATCAATGCCCACCATTGGTATCATATTTGGAAACAGCAGCAGGCTCAGTCACAGCCTCTGCACCTCTTATGCCTACCTTAGCAATGCCTGCCATGGGTATAATTTTTGGAACTAGCAGCAGGCTTATTCAGAGCAGCTGTACCTCTTGTACCTACCTCTGCAATGCCCGCCATGGGTATAATTTTTGGAAGCAGCAGGCTTAATCAGAGCAGCTGCACCTCTTGTACCTACCTCAGCAATGCCCGCCATGGGTATAAATTTTGGAAGCAGCAGGCTTAATCAGAGCAGCTGCACCTCTTGTACCTACCTCAGCAATGCCCACCATAGGTATAATTTTTGAAAACAGCAGCAGTCTCAGTCACAGCAGCTGCACCTCTCATACCTGCTTCATCAATGCCTGCCATGGGTATAATATTTTGAAACAGCAGCAGGCTCACTCACAGCAGCTGTGCCTCTCATACCTGCCTCAGCAATGCCTGCCATGGGTATAATTTTTGGAAACTGCAGGAAGCTCAATCAGAGCAGCTGCACCTCTCGTACCTACCTCAGCAATTCCTGCCATGTGTATAATTTTTGGAAACAGAAGCAGGCTTACTAAGAGCAGCTGCACCTCTCATACATGCCTCAGCAATATCCACCATGGGTATAACTTTTTGGAAACAGCAGCAGCCTCAGTCACAGCAGCTGCACCTCTCGTACCTGCTTCATCAATGCCCACCCTGGGTATAATATTTTGAAACAGCAACAGGCTCACTCAGAGCACTTGCACCTCTTGTACCTGCATCAGCAATGCTCATCATAGATATAACTTTTGGGAACAGCAGCAGGCTCAATCAGAGAAGCTGCACCTCTTTTACCTGCCCCGTAAATGACATGGCTCGGGGCACCTAACAGACATTGTAATAGTATACAGCCTACAGTCAAAAACTGTCTTTTACATTTTTGTTATGATCAGGGTAGGGGAAATAAGGTAGTAGAACAGGGTAGTAACTACTCAACCCGAATCAACTACCCCTTTTGCATTAGGGTATTTTTAGAGTAATTTCAGGTAGTTTAGAGGTACCCATGGGTAGTATTTCAGGCTGGGTATTTCAGTACCCACGCATGCTTAATTGTTATAAAAACAACTTAAAGAGACTACACAAAAACCCAAAAACAATCAATAAAGAACAGTTTGATAAAGTACAAGAACAAAGTAAACAGTTAAAAGTTTGAAGAAAAGTTGCAAAGTGTAGCTATTAAAATCAAAGCGGAAACAAGTTGAGCATTTCTGGTATCAGACACAAAGGTTCTAGATTTTCAGTCATTTCCTTCTCAAATGAAGATGATTCTGAATCTGAGACAGAACTTTCTAAAGGACTACAATGCAAAAGGGAACGTATAAAAAATAGACAAAGATGAATGGGCTAAAAAGTTGAGAACTGCTGTAGAATTACTTGGAGGACAATATGTATTATGTTGAAATGTTTGGCCCTAGTATTGATCAGCATGTACATCATTTGAGAGTGTTTTTCCATTTTAAACATAATCAAGAAATTGTGTTCTGTGGTGTCAAACAGAATAACTGGACTAAAGGAGAACATTTTTCAGAGTAATGCTGCAGAAGTTTAAAATAAATGAAACAGAGAAACAAAAACATAGAACTTGTCAGAAGATAAGAACCGCTAGTCCCATCTAGTCTGCCCGTAAGCCCTCCCCTTGTTTGTAGCCTTTGACCCTACTAGGTCAGCAGCTTTCTCCTCTCATTCCTGCTTCCAGGGTTCCCTTATGTCTGTCCCATGCATGATTAAATCCCTTCAATGTGCTTGTTCCCACCAGCTCCTGTGGCAGACTATTCCATACATCCACCACTCTCTCCATGAAGAAAAAATTCCTCACGTTACCCCTTAACCTGCCTCCTTCCAATTTCATATCATGCCCCCTTATTCTTGTACTCCTCCTATACTGGACAATGTCAGCCCCCTCTACCTTGTTTATGCCCTTAAGGTACTTGAATGTTTCTGTCATGTCAACCTGATCCCTCCTCTCCTCCAGTGAGTACATATTGAGGTTGCTCAGTCTCTCCCTATATGTTTTCTGCTGCAAGCCCTGTACCATTTTTGTCACCCTTCTCTGGACCGCCTCCACCCTGTCAATGTCCTTATGAAGATGTGGCCTCCAGAACTGTACACAGTACGCTAAGTGAGGCCTCACTAGTGTTTTATATAATGGCATCACCACCTCCCTTCTTCTGCTAGTGATACCTCTACCTATGCACTCCAGCATGCTACTGGCCCTCCCTGCTGCCTTTGTACTCTACTTAGGCATCTTTAGATCATCTGAAATGATAATCTCCAGATCCCTTTCCTCCTTGGTGATCATCAGCAACTCCCCCCCCCCCTCCCCATTCGGTAGCTCTTTCCAGGGTTCCTGCTTTCTTTGAGTTGGACCCTAGCTGCCAGATCCTCAGACAGTCAATCAAGCATTCCCAGGTCTCTCCTCATTTTCTCCATCCCATCGAAAGTATCCACCCTATTACAGATCTTGGTGTCATCTGCAAACAGGCAGACCTTTCCCTGCAGCCCTTCTGCTATGTCACTAATGAAGACATTAAA
Organism: Neoceratodus forsteri; assembly: GCA_016271365.2. Lineage (NCBI taxonomy): Eukaryota > Metazoa > Chordata > Ceratodontiformes > Ceratodontidae > Neoceratodus > Neoceratodus forsteri. Next base: position 1,454,270,750 of record CM057450.1, on the reverse strand, counting down.
GAGCACTGGCCCCAGGACTGATCCCTGAGGTACCTCACTGGTCACCCCCCTTCCCCAGATTGAATCCCATTTACCACCACCTTCTGCCTCCTGTCTGTTTACCAGCTCCTCACCCAGTTTACTGTCTTGTGGCCCATGCTCAGACTTTCCATCTTGTTAACCAGCCTTTTATGTGGGATGGTATTGAAGGCTTTGCTGAAATTGAGGTAGACGATGACCACTGCTCCTTCCTGACTTTCCTCCCTTGTCATCCAGTCAAAAAATCTATCAGATTTGTTTGACATGATCTCCCTGCTGTGAATCCAATCCATGTTGCCTTGGATCCTGGCACCACTGGATTCCAGGTGTCCCACTATTCTTTCTTTAAGTAGTGCCTCCATGATCTTCCCCACTACTGAGGTGAGGCTGACCAGGCTATAGTTCCCTGCATCCTCCCTGCTACCACTTTTGTGCAGAGGGACTACATGTGCCCTTCTCCAGTCCTCCGGAACTACTCCTGTGTTTAGACACTTGGTGAACATGGCTGCCAGATGCACTGCTAGCTGTCTTCTCAACTCTCTTAATATCCTTGGGTGAATGCAATCAGGCCCCATTGCTTTGTCCACCTTCAGTTTTGTGAGCTCCTCCAGTGCTCTCTCCTCCATGAATGGACTAGTGTTCATCTCTCCCCCCTCTTCATATTTGTTGCCCAGTTGTGGCCCTTGACCCTCCCCCTCCTCAGTGAATATGGAACAGAAGTATATGTTCAGTATTTTCTGCCCTTTCCAGGTCTCCCTCCTTACACTCCCCTTAGAAACAAAGAAACATAGAATTTGACGGCAGATAAGGACCACTTGGTCCACCCAGTCTGCCCATTTCCCTACCTAATGGATAAGCTGCAGATCCTAGTTAACCAGTAGCCTACTTCTTCCTACCCCCACCCCCTAGAATTGTCTTATGACTGTCCCATGCATGCTTGAATTTCACCACTGTTTTGACTCCTAGCCTCCTCCGGAGCCGTTCCAGCCATCCACAACCCTCTGTGAAAAAATACTTCCTTAAATTACCTCTGAGCCACCCCCATCTTCAAATTGTGCCCCTTGTTCTTGCACACCTCTTTTTTGAAAGATGCTACCCTCTTGGACTTTGTTGATTCCCTTGAGGTACTTGAAAGTTTCTGTCATGTCCCCTCTCCTCCTTTCCTCAATGCTATACATATTAAGCTCCTTAAGTCTCTCTTCATATGTCTTCCTGTCCGGACCCTGCACCATTTTGATTGCCCTCCTCTGGACAGCTTCCATCCTGTCTATGTCTTTGTGGAGATTGAGTCTCAGAACTGCATGCAGTACTCAGATGGGGTCTGACCAGCTGTCTGTACAGAGGGATAATAACTTCCTGTTTTCTACTGGTGATGCCTCTCCCTATGCATCCCAGTATCCCCCCAGCCCTCCTTGCTGCCCTCTCACATTGCTTGCCCACCTTTAGGTCATCTGATATGACTACCCCCAGGTCCCTTTCCATTTTTGTTGTTGTTAGTATCTCACCCCCCATTGTGTACTCTTCCCCTGGGTTTTTGTATCCCAGGTGCATTACCTTGCACTTCTTAGCATTCACTCTGAGTTTTACGATCTCCCCCTTAGCTTTCCTTCTCCCGCTGATGTACCTGTAGAATTTCTTGTCTCCTATCTTCTCTGTCTGTGCTAATCTTTCCTCAGTTCATGCCTTTGTGATCCTTATGGCCTTCCCTACTTCCCTTAGATGTTCTAGGTACACCTCCCTGTCCTCCTCCCTTTGAGTCTCCTTATAGTTCCTGAAACCTGCCCTCTTGGCCCTTAATTTGTCAACCACCTCTTCCAAGAAACATATTGGTTTCTGCCTTCTCTTGCCTTCAATTACCAACCTGATGTATTTGTTCGTCACATCCTCTATGGCTCCTTTCAAGTGTTTCTACTGCTCCTCAATGCCCCTTCCTTCCCCCTTCCTTGCCAAGGCTTCTTTGATACATCCCCACATCTTAACAAAGTCTGTCCTTCTGAAATCTAAGACTTTTGCCTTTGTGTGACTTGACTTTGTCCCTGTCCCCATGTTAAACCACACTATGTGGTGGCTGCTCGCCCCCAGCCGACTTTCTACCCCGACTTCTGTGATCCTGTCCCCACTGGTCGGCACCAGGTCCAGAATTGCCTTGTCTCTGGTGGGATCAAGCACCAGCTGCCTGATGTCTTCCCCCTGTAGGGACTCAAGGGTGTCCCAGCTCCTGGTTGAAGTAGCCACTGGGATGAAATGCTGGTCTTCTAAACAGCCAGAGCGAGGGGTATCTAGCAACCTAAAAAGAAAACACAGTTCTGAAACAAATGATTGATTGATTCCCTGGGTCTCAGCTTAGATCCAATGAGAAGGAAGATATGTTTTTACATAATCTGGGTCTTTTAAACAATGAAATTGTCTGTTTATTGATTTTATACAAAAATCACAAATGTCACCCTTTAACAATCATCCATTTATTAATTAGTTTAGTAATTTATTTACAATATTTTTCACTAGGAAAGGCACACTAATCAGTGACAGCTTGTTTCCAGGTGCGTTCTGAGGGGTGGGTTACATGGAGCTGTTTTATTGATGGGGGGATGTTGGCCAAGACACTGGGGAAATTCCCCTACTGACCTGTAGGGGGAACCTCTAGCTGTCAGCGATGGCCGACTCACTCCCTGAGCAGACAGCCATGGAGACAGACATGAGGGTGGCAGAGGAGCTGGTCTCCTCCTTGGCTTTGGAGAACCCCGAGGCTGACATTTTCTTCAATGCAGCAGGTTTAGCCATGAATGAGGTTGAAATACCCTGGCAGGCTGATGATGCTCCAAATAAGGAAGGAGGTACAGAAATATCAAGCAAAAATGGATCAGAAGTGGGTACACTCTTGACAAAACAAGCTCAAGCAGCATCACTACTGGAAATGTTAAAAAAAGAAGAGGAACAATATCTTAAGAAATGGAGCGAATTGGAGACAGCGCTCGCAGACTTACAGACAGCTGTGACAGCTCTGGTTCAAACTGACAACCGAACCGGAGGTACCTCCCTAGTGACAAACTGCACAACAGAAATGTCAGCACAACCAGCAGACATAGCTAAAATTACTTTTCAAACCAGGACACAGGACCAACAGAAAGCTACAATATTCTTATTTTCAGCAAGGAATAAATGGGGATTTACTGATCGAATGAAAAAGAAAGCAGTCCCAAGTAAGCTTTCCTGGGTGGACACACCCATTGAGGACTTGGCCCCTTGGTCAGTAGAAAACTCTCTTCAAGCCACTGGATGGGTGCACTCCACAGACACTCGGAAATGGGTCTCCGGGTTTTCACCCATCAAGATCCCCAGTGTACACATCGGCACACTGCCCACAACTGAAACTACTTCTGTTTTAAATACCAATACAAATACTCAGGTACCTGCAATGAGTAGTGACTCAGGAAGTGCACTCCCCATTAACATTACCAACTGAGCTCTCGTTAACTCAAAATCTTGTACTGACAGCTTTAGAGCATAATGTTGTAGAACCACTTGATAAGGATACTAATGTTGAAAATGAGGAAGTTTTAAGTGATTTTTCTGATGTTTCTGATGTACCCTGAACAATTCCTGATGGAGGCAGAACCCCCCCCACCTCAAAATGAGGGTTCCCATGGGGGGAATAATGTGGGTGCTAAATTTACCTCCAGAGACAAAATTCAAGGCCTTATGCCTCACTATTTCGTCAACCAGTATATCCAGCAAAAAAGCATAATGCTGTTCAACTGGTATACAAAGGGGGTATGGAAACATTCCCTTACAGGATATTTGTGGGGAAATCACTTTTAAAAGATAACTTGCACTTTAACGTAACTTAACTGTACGCTTTAATTCACGTCTCTAGGGAAATATCATTTGACGTCAGCTTTAAGCTGGAGAGTGGTCTGCAGAAATTTTGAGCCAATATAGCCAAGAAAAAAAAAACACATTATGGGCCCCCTTTGAGGTAATCCCCCTTACTAGGCCTGCATAAAAACTATTACAGTGCTTTTCCATCATGAATGGGTCAGTGTCACTGATCTGTCTTACTGGCTCAGACAATGATGCACAGTGTTAGGCCATCCATAGGCCATTTTTGAAATGGAGGGTATTTGGACTAGTGGGTGAAGGGTATGTGTCATCCTCAGATCAAACAGTTCCAGGATATAACACCTCCCAAACTGTTTTATTTTGGAAAGGACAGGGGAGTCCTTTTCTACTCTGGCCAGCCCAAGACTTGTTACAAATGTCGGCAGCTGGGGCACATTAGTAGTGCCTGTGACAAGCTAAAATGTACTCTGTGTCAAGCTCTAGGACATACCAGTTTCCACTGTAAAAATGAGATTATCTGTAATCTTTGTGGTGGGAGGGGACACACTTACATAACATGTCCAGAAGCTGTGAAGCCCACAGCACTACTTCAGTTGATGCAGAGGAATAGAGACTTGTGGTGACCTTAGCACAAAGAGAGAATAGTAAAACAAGGATAGATGTAGGCAGTGCAAACTCCCTTCTAGTGCAGGGGAAGGATGATAGGGGTAGGGCCAGAGACCTACACCAGGTTTCACATACTGGGAATAGTGTCCCCTCCCCATCAACAGAATTAAGGACAACAGGAGGGGTAGCCCAGGGAGACCAGGCTGGGACATCATCCAATCCAAATACAGCTCCTCCTTATACCGCAGAACAGGACAAGGTTGACAGTAACTTAGTGCCTCACCCATCCCCTCCAGATCCACCAGGGGATCAGGTCACAAAAATGGCATTTAGGAGATGACAAACTTGGTTCCAGCCTGCACCTAAGGTACCAAATATTTCTCCCACACCTGTCACAGAAAGATTCTAAACTTTAGCTAAAACTGACAATTCAGATATCGATTCAGAAGCCTTGTCTATAGACTCCAACATGCAGGTCAGGCATTCTGATTTGGAACCCAGTGAAACAGAAGGCCCTAAACAACAACAAGAAAAGAGGGAGGAAGGAAGAAACTGGGTGGCAAGAAACAAGGAAAAAAGCAGGCAGGAGGTAAAACAAAACCGCCATAGGTTTTACTAGTACTTTCCAAACAAACTACTCCCCATGCAGCAGCCATTACTTTTCAATCAATCAATCAACTTTATTTAACCAGGCATAAAACACCATTGAGCAAGCTCATTTTCAAGGTGGTCCTGCACATTAATTCAGTACAATACAACAAAAAAACAAAACACAGTACAGATATGGTAGCCAACAATGCAGCAACAATGAACAGGTGTAGGCCAAAGGAGACTTATACATAAGGTCTAACATAGTTACATACAACTACATTCCATCATGGTTCACAGGAGTGTAAAGATTACCATCCTAGGCTGTCACCACTAATTAGAAGCTAGTACCTTTTTTACTAAAAGCAGGGAGAGAGGAGAAAGAGAGGATAAGGGTGGAGAGAGGGAGCGAATGTGCACTAAGAGAGGTGAATAGATTAAGAAGACCGAGTTTAGGGGAGATAAAAGAACCAGTAAGTGCTGCAGATCCCTTGCTGGGGGGGGGTGACAGTTGGAGTGTGAAATTTGTGGGAGGGACCAGTGGCTAAGGTTCAGAGTCATCTAAAGCAGCTACATGTATCCTTCAACAGGTCCGTTATCAGGGTTTTGAATGTGAAAATGCTAGGTAGCGAAGAAAACTTTAAAGATCTTTGCTTAGTATTCCAAAGTGTTGGCAGTGAAAAATTGGTTGCTGCCGAGCCATAGGTTGTTTTCACTCTAGGGATCTGGAAGAAAATCATGGAGAAGCATCTCAATCCATAAGATCCCTTGGCACATTCAAAGAAGCGTGAGATGTAAGCAGGGAGATTATCTGATAGTGCTCTAAAGAACCAAAGGAGAGCATTTCTTTTCCTCCTGGTTGAGAGTAAGGGCCATCCCGACTCCTGTTATAAAAGACAGTGGTGAGTGCAATGAGGTAGGTTAAGGATAAATCTTAGGACTCGGTGATAAAGGGTGTCAAGTTTGTTGAGCATCGTTGTGGGGCAATGACAGTAGAAGAAGTCTACATAGTCCAGTACGGGTAGAAATGTGGATTGTACTAGCCTCTTCATGGCTTCTAAGGTAAGAAGATGTTTAAGGCGATAGAAAAGGCCTAACAGCTGCCTTAGTTTCTTCGAAATTTCATGTAGGTGGCACAGGTAGTTGAGCTTACTATCCAACCAGAACCCTAGGTATTTAAAAGTATCAACTATTTTGAGGGGTTCAACTAAGCGTTCGGTTCTGTGGAATATGTGTAGATCCGGAGGCAGGCTTTGGTGAAAGAATCATGGTTTTAGTCTTTTTGGCGTTAAGGAGGAGCTTAAGTTTGATGAGGTTATATTGGAGAGTGGTGAAATCTTGCTGAAGGTTCATGTGGGCCAAGTCCAAGGATGAGTTAGTAGTGTAGAGTACAGTGTCATCTGCAAATAAGTGCACAGGTGCGAGTCCAGGTTATTGATATAGATTGCAAAGAGGATTGGGCCCAGGATGGAGGTTTGTGAGACACCTCGTAAAAGGGATTTTTGTGGGGATAGATCACCTATAGCTTTGACTTGCTGTAGCCTGTTGGTTAGGTAGCTGGTGAACCATTTGATGGCAGATCTGTCGAGACCAATATTACCCAGAGCATTAAGCAAGATGTTATGATCCACAGTATTGAAGCCCTTGCTAAGATCCAGGAATAAGGCAACTACATGCTTCTTGGAATCCAGAGCAATTTGCCAATCAGTGGATACTTTTGCTAGAGCCTATACGGTGCTATGTTTGGCTCTGAAGCCAGACTGAGCTGGATTTAGCAAGTTATTTGAGTCTAAATGTTCTCTAATCTGGGCGTTGACAATTTTCTCGAGTAATTTTAAGAGGACAGATAGAATAGAGATAGGCCGATAATTGTTCAGATCACTTGGATCCCCAGATTTGGATAAGGGTAGGATGTGAGCAGTTTTTCATGGCACAGGTAGTTTGCCCTGTTTGAGGGAGATGTTGAATAAATGGGTGATGGGGCAGTTAAGTAGAAATGGCCGATTTTTAGGAAGTAAGGTTCGATACTGTCTGCACTGGCACTCTTTTTAATGTCCAGGGTCAGGAGGAGGGCCTCAACTTGTTTAAACGTGACTGTAAGAAAGCTGAAGTTGGCAGGATGTGGTGGGTTTGGGTTGAGGTTAGTAGTAGGGTTAGCAGTAGAATCCCCTGGCGGGCTGAGATTGTTGATGGGCAAGGTGTCAAAGCCAAGCCCTGCAGTGGCAAAGTGTTCATTGTAATGTAGCAGCTCTGTCTGTGAAGGTAGTTCCTGCGGACACAATTTTAGTTGGGAGGGGTGAATCGGTAGTCTGACCTTCGACCTCCTTAAGGATGCTACAAAATTTGGCAGAGTTGTTTTTGTTGTTTTCTAGTTCCGTTTGGAAATATATGGCTTTTTCAGACCTAATTAGTTTGGTGCAGGCATTTCTAGAGGTGTGAAATGCTAGTCAATCTGTTTCCAGGTGAAATTTACTTGCTTTTTTATATCAAAAATCCCTATCCTTAAGTGCTTTCTTCAGGATGGGAGAAAACCAACTGGGAGGTTCTTTTGTAGATCTGATCATTCTTAGTGGGGCGTGTTTGTCGATTAGTCCCATGAGTAGGCTATGAAAGATGTTATAGGCCTCATTAAAGGTGGGTGCCAGATAGAAGTTTTGCCATCTGATGCTGCTTAAATCTTTTAGGAAAGTGTTCTGGCAGAACTTTTTTCAGGTGTCATTTCAATTTGAATTTAGCGGCTGGTTTCAAGTGGAGAGAATGTCTGTTACAAGCCATAGCTCAGTGGTCACTTTTGTCATTCAAGAATACTCCAGTATGCGAGATGTTATATGGTTTGTTTACCAGCAGAAGGTCTAGAAGGGAGCTACGCTCAGGATTTTTTCTATTTGGTCTGGTGACAGTAGTTGGCATTTGTACCAGTCCATTTGCATCACAAAGTTTCTTTAGCTTCTTTGAGCTAGCATCATTCCAATTTTGGTTGAAATCCCCCATTAGAATACAATTGGTGTTAGTAGAGTCAAGTAGGTTTTGGAGATGTGACAACAATGTCGTGCATCCAGAAGTTGGTCCGTAGCATGCTGCTATAAGGAGTGACTTATCATTGGAGAGGGATAGTTTTAGAGCCAAGCATTTGAATTTTTTAGCCTTTGAGGTACAGTCAAGGACTGTGGTTGTGTATTTGCTCTTGACAGAAATTATGACTCCTCTTCTAGAGGGTCTATGACATCACTTTTGTATTCCACAAATGTAAATAGCATTAAAAAGAACCTAAAAAGAGGGTCAGTGTTCCATTACTTAAAAACTAGCGACCCAGCTATTTTTTTACTGCAGGATACCAGACTCCATACTATTGTCAAAATTCAGAAATCCATTAAGGAGTGGGAACTGGGGTCACTTTTTTGTCTCTCGGACTAGAACCCTGCTCAGGGGTGGGGATAATTTTTCATAACCTCCAGGTAACAGTATTAAAGTTAATGGACTTAGTCCCTGGGAGGGTCTTGATACTAGATGTTAAAATTAACAGACTCTATTATCGTATAGCCAATACATACGAACCACAAACCAAAGCAGAACACAGTGAACTCTTTAAACAAGTTAGTCCTTACTTCCATTCTGCCCAGGCTGTCATTTGGGGTAAAGATTTTAACTGTGGGTTGAGTAAACAGGATAGAGGGAGGCTAACAACTACATCTAAAGTATTTTGTGACATGTCCCTCTTAATATCTACTATACTAACAGCAAATCGTAAAGATGTTTTTTATTCTCATTCAGGAAAAACAGAGGCAACTTTTCACAAAGGTAATCTATCTACAAGGATAGACGTCTTTTTCACTTCCAAAGACTCTTCTTATCCAATTAATGACAGTTACAGGCATGGAATATTCAGATCACAAAATACTAAAACTTAAATTAAGCCCATCCAATGCCCCACATGGCCCCAGTTATTGGAGATTTAATTCCTCTCTGCTATAGCAAAGTGAGCTTCAACAAAACATCTTATACCTCCTGATTTGTAGAAAGTCACTTTTTGAGGTCTATGAGACCCAGCAGAGTGGTGGTTTGACACCAAGCATGAGCTTCGAAAGTTACTAACTACATACAGTAAACACAACAGAACAAATGAACACCACGCATACTTACAAAACAGGCAACAACTACAGCATCTTCTAACTTTAGCCCAGTCTACCAAACACAACTTCACAGATCAAATCAGACGTATCAAGGAGCGAATGCTGCAATTTCACTATAGGCAAACAGCTGCTCTGAAAATGCAGCAACAACATGGGACAGGAGGTACATTTGATTCCATTTGCCCTCTGATTAGTAGCCAGGACAGAAATAAAAAGAAAACAAAATCTACTGTGTGGGACTCGCAGCACATACTTCAGTACACAATATTCTGAACACTTTTGCAGAATATGCAACAACCCTTTTTAAGGAGGATAGACAAGCTGCACAAAACTACCAACAGTTATTTGATCAATTTGAAATCCCACAGGGATCACCCAACTTGCTAGACTTACTCAAAAGGCCTTTTGACCAGGCCGAAGTAGAAATGGCAATTTCCTTTTCAACCCTGGGCAAAGCACCCGGGAAAGATGGGTTGCTTCTGGAACTCTGTAGATTAATTGGTACAGAAATCTCCAAGGAGCTTGCCATGGTCTTTAATTATCTTTTTGAGAATCAAGCCATCCCTTTAGAAATGGACAATGGAATCTTGATCTTTCTGTTTAAAAAAGGAGACAACACAAACTTAGTCAACTGGAGGCCTATCAGCCTCCTTAATTGTGATTTTAAATTACTTACCAAAATTTTGACTGTCAGGCTATTAAAAATAACTAAACACTTGATTTCTTTGACACAATCCGGTACTGTACCAGGCGGAAAAATCACAGATCAGCTGATTCTGCTATGACAAATCTTTGAGTGGAATACTGTACTATAACTAACCTTGAGGGATATGTTTTATCACTTGATCAGCGGCAGGTATTCGACAACGTCAATCATACCTTCCTCTGGTACACATTAGCTTGATATGGCATCCGCCAATGGTTTTATTTCATGGATACAAGCGCTATGTAAATCCGCCACAGTAACTCCCTTTGTAAATGGTTATTTTGGCCCACTAATCCCTCTGACCAAAGGAGTCAGGCAGGGCTGCCCCCTAAGTCCCCTCTTATATGTCTTTGGGATTGATCCCCTTCTTAGACTCTTAAATTTAGCCGACACAATCCAGTTGATTTCATTAGCTCACCACCTCTCACCACCTCTTACTGCATAAAGCATTAGCCTATGCGGATGAGTTGGTGATTTTAGCTAAAGATAATACCTCAGTGGAAGAATCCATTAGACTTTGTAATGAATATGGTACTTGCTCAGGGACAACATTAAACACAGACAAAAGTATAGGGAGGGTATTGGGAAGACATCTGATCATACCAACCCAGATTGCAGGCATCAGATTTAGTGAGGACCCTTTTAAAATTCTTGGAGTTACGTTTGGGTCAGAACATATGGAAATTGTGAATTGGGACCTTACATTACAAGTAGGAACACAAATGGTTCAGAAATGGAACCAATGGGAGATGAGTGAAAAAAAGGGAATTTACTTAATAAAAACCTATTTAGTGCCAGTATTTTTACTTATAGCTCATATCTTTCCATCCCCTAAATCTAAAGAAACTGCTTTACATGACCTTTTCTTCCAAGCCTTCTGGGGAAGTAGGTTGAGTCCTATTAGAAGGAACACTCTGTATCTTCCCTTAGATCAGGAGAAAGAGAGCAGATAGTTAATCTGGTTCTTTTTTTCCTTTTGTCAATTTCTTTTTACACAAATAAAACCCCTACTGGTCAACACTAATGCTTACTGGAGTGGGTTGGTATATGCAAATATCTCAAATTGGTTCCCACTATGGGATAGAGGCATACTAAGGGTGGTAAAATCACAGAGTGATGTGCCCCCTTTTTTCAGGGAAGTATTTGTGAAACTTAAAACCTGGGATATATCAAGTTCAGTGGTAATGACACAAAATAAAAAACAAGTCTATGCACAAGTAATAGGAAGTTTGTTTAAGGAAGAACAGGAATTTCCCAAATGCCCACAGGAATATGGTACTTCGCTAGAAAAATTGAATGCAGAGAAAAGGATACCACAAATATTTAAGGATATACAATGGCTATGCTGCCACGAGAGGCTCAATGTGAAGGCACACCAAAAACATGAGAAAATAGAAGAAAGAATCTGTTCACGGCCTCAGTGTTATAATGAATTAGAAACGTTAGAGCATTTGTTTTTTTCCTGTACATACATTCTTAATTTATTGTCATGTATTGCACAAGAGGAGGGGGAAAATGTACTCTCTATAGTAACTTACCCAATTCTAATGTATGGAGCCTACACAAAAGAATGGAGTAAGTGGTATACTAATACATTGTATATTATTTTTGCTCTTTTTAAATGGCACATATGGAATGCAAGAAGCATATTTACTTTACAACAAAAAGTTATTAGTCATATTGAAATATTTCAGAAAGTTTTAAGTGAACTAACCAGAATATATCACACAGAAGTAAAAATAGTGACACATTGAGTAATACAATTAAAGTGGAGGAACCTATTATGGATCACAGATACTGATGTGCCTGTGACCTGAATATGTTTTCTTTATATAGATTTATGGAAAAATGTGTTTCAACCTTTACTGAACTAAGTTCTGTATTAACTTGTAATCCCGCTCAGATTGTTTATGTATGATTTCCTTAATAAACACTTCCCCTACTCTTCCTGTGGGTGGCACTGTGCTGCTACTCGATTGTAGGATGGAGGACCCCAGTCTAAGCCAAGAGTGAAGAAGAAGGATGTTTGGCACAGGCCAAAGGTGCTGTAGATACCGCAAATACAGACAGATCTTCAGATATCTTAACGTTAAATGAAAATGTAGATTTTTCTGGACAGGACTTGGAACCTGGTATGAACCTCACGTTCAGGGAGAAAATGCACATTTTACAGACAGAGCTGGACAAAATTGAATGCCATCTACTGATGGATATTGCAAACCAGGAAGAAGGTGGGAAAAGAAAGAGATTATAGGAACACTCACCGGGTAAACTGAATTCTCGAACGTTGAAAGTTTTTGGTTTTGGAATGGATCAGCAAGAAAATGCCATGCCTGCAGTTTTCTCTTCGGACTCTTCCAGAGTTCAGCAATCTGGGAGTGATGTCACTGGTTGGACTCTGGAGCAAGCAGTCAAGAAGGCAGGGTGGATTTACTCAGAAGAAGATGTTTGGGTTCCGGAACCTAAATATTCCATTTTAGGAGGAGACAAAGTGGTTGGAGAAACGTCAAATGGTGTTCATTGTGCAAGTGAATAAAGCACTTCACAATCACAGGCTACAGAACCACAATGATTGGCTAAGCCAGGAAACATGGATCCAGAACATAACCTTTCAGATGCCCAGATGAGGGGAATGCAAAGTGATACAGGTCATATCTCCTTTTTCCCTCTAGGCTTGATAACTGATTTACCTTTGCACATGCAGCAGGGGGAGGCTGAACAAGGGGATGTACAGATGCTAGACTGTGACCAGAAAAGGCCAAATAAATGCGTTCATTCACATTTCTGGTCGTATGTAGTATAGTATGGTCTGCAAGCCCCTTGGTCCACACTGTGGACCAATAGGTGTACAGATCATACTGTACGCTGTCATTCGGCAGGCGGCCAGGTGGAATGCTGGTGGAGTGCTGCCGCCCGCCGATGACGGGGGTGCTGGGTGCCTGGGGACCTCTGTGGGTGGGTGGGTAGGGAGGGGAGTACCACTGGACCACCAGGTAATTCTTCTTATCCACAATGGCCAGCGACCGGGCATATGGGGTGGGGGTTACCGCTAGACCACCAGGGATAATAACACTTTACTACAGCCCACGATCGGGCATACGCAAGGGTTACCATTAGACCACCAGGGATAATGACATATTACTACAGCCCCCGATTGGGCATACAGGGTGGGTTACCTCTGGACCTCCAGGGATATTTATAATTTACTACAGCCCATGATCAGGCATATGGGGCAGGGGGCCACTAGACTACCAGGAGGTCAGGGTGTTTGTGGAAGGTGTTCCTACTGAGCGGGTGGCCACCCAAGGCTGGCGGCTGTTGCGTTGTGCCTTGCACTACAGCCACCCACCTGTGGGTGGCCAGCATTTGAGCCTGTTTGTTTTGGCTCATCTTTGAGCACCTGTGTGCAGCACATGAAGGGGTTGCACCAGCATATGCACCGCACATCCCGGGCTGAATATCGGGTTTTGCCGCATATGCATGGGCACACCCCCTGCTTCTGCGCTGCATAGGATTGCATTGTGCCCCTGTGCATCAGGACTTGCGCTGTGCCTGGCAGCCATTTGAATATCCTGCTGGGGTGCAATGCGGGGTTGCGCCAGCATAACTCAGTTGCTCCAGGTGCAACCCCTTTGAATATCTGGCCAGTTTGTTTTAGCGTTTTCTGTTTACATATCTGCTTTTCACACAACTTTCATATTGTAATTTTACAGTAGGGAAGAGTATGAATTAATACTTAATCATTTTTGTTTTCTGTTTCTGTTCCAGTCATAGAATGTATTATATTAGGTTATAAGTTAAAATGGTATGAAACATGATGAAATACTTAACTTACTTTTTGAGAATTTTTGTTTATTTCCTTGTGCCTTTAAACATGTACACTTAATATATTTATGAAGTAACAAATAAAAATTCCCCACTCTTAAAAAAGCTTTCTCCCTTATTTTCCATAGCTATCTGGAATTTATTTTTACAAAGGTATGTGATCTCAGGTACTTTTAGTAGGTGGATTATGTGTTTGCACAGTTCTACCTATGTACATCCTAGTATTAATGAGTGGTTAGGTAATAAATGTATGGTGGCCAGGGGGGTCATCTAGGGTTACCCACGAGTCCATTATTATACGTATTTTGTTTGGACCCAGTACTTTACCACATTGAACAAGATGTGCTTATTCATCCCCTTAGTATTGTAGAGGGTACTGCTGATGTAAAAACAGCTGCTTATGCTGATAACATCTGCATTTCAGTACAAGATACTAATTTTTCCCAGAAAGAAATAACTAATTTTAATACTTGTGGGTCTTTCTCTGGTGCTATGCTCAATTTAACCGAATGTGAAGGTAGGCAAATAGAAGAGGTTCCTAATATTCCACCCACAATTGCAGGTGTTCCTGTTACAAAAGCTCCTGAGCTAGATCCACAAAGCTGAAGAAATACCAGCAGCTGTGGGAAAAAACAAGTGCAAGTGGGTTGCCACCTGCACCTCTGCAAGTTACTTGCAGCTGCGGGTATTCACAAAGATGGAACCAGATCACAACTAACTTCATGATTTATGGCAGGTTGTGGGTGGTGTTGCCTGGGAAATCCCAGCAGCTGCGGAAAACTGTTATGGCTTGTGAGACCAGCTGTAACTTCAGCTGCAATTGCTGTGGCTATGAATTTCAGTCTCTGCAGTTGATGGGATTCCGGGCCACAAATGTAGTTGCAGCGTGGCACTTAGTCCCAGAATGGTTTGTGAGTCTAGCCCACTGTTGTTATCATAGGCCTGCAATTTAGAGATGTGGATCTTGTGGCTCAAAATTGGGAAATATGTATTGAAGAAGGCAGGAAAAAAATGTTGGAAACAATAGCCGATGGGGGGAAAAAAGAAGAGGGTTTATATGAGTAAAACTTTCTTCTTACCAGTTTTTATCTATACAAGTCAATTTTTTTCACCTCAGGATCCTTAGAAACCATTATCCTTAGTATTTTTCCAAGTCCTATAAAGTAGTCATTTAAACCCTGTTAAATGTAATGCTGCTTACCTGCCAATAAAAAGAGAGGATTAGCGGATATGCCCCATAATATTTTTCTATAGTATGCTTTCTGTATTTACATTTACATTTACACCTACTTGTTTCACATTCTCTCAAGTTCTGCTTTCCATGGTTCACTTCTGCATGTTCACATTAGTTACAGCTATGGGAGGTGGGTACTTTAGAAGTTGTAAGGAAAATCATTACTGTCCAACAGTACATTAGGAATTCATTGTATAAACTGCATATTTAGTCAGTAGTATTAGTTCAGCAAATGTGCTGAGTTTCCCAAAAAGCTTTATATTTTTTGGTGCTGGAGAATTTTTTTTTTCGGTTGATCCAGTTTTTGAAAGAAGCCCATATAACAAGACACCTTTACTGCTTCAAGAACTCACAACCCCAGCGTACCATAAAACATGTGGGAAGCTATATGGCTCTGCTGCCATTCAAAGTAAAATGTCGATGATAACCACAAGTACAAGAGCCTTTCTGATCAATACTGTGCCAGACCTACTTGTTTTCAACAGCTGGAGACAATGGACCATTTGTTTTTCATGTGCTCTTTTATTTCAGGAGTTTGAACCTTGGCAGCTCGGACTTGGAAAGAATATTTGTTCTCTACCATGACCAGGGCACTGGAGAATTATACCTACACTCTTATTGCAATATATGCTGTTTCACCACTCACAGCAAACAAATCTGCAGTTTCTTGCAATTTATTCTTTGTTTGACTGAAACTGTACAAAAATGTTAAAACTCTCAAACAAAGGTACCCAGTATACCACCTCCCATCCTGTAGAGCTCACCAGAGAGCACCAGCAGCCACACAGATACAGGCTGCCTTCCCATTCTGCCCTCCTGTCCCATTAAGCTCACTGGAGAGCACCAGCAACCATATAGACACAGGCTGCCTTCTCATTCTGCCCCTCCAGACCCGTTTACACAGCAAGATATGATGTCAGAAGTGACATCATACACGGCTTTGCTCTTCCAGGAGCAGCCTGTTGATTTAGTTGCTGCTCAGGCCTATCTACGTAATGTAGATGTTCCAGACTGTCCCCCTTCCACACTCTCCAGCTTAGTGAGTCCTCTCACACCTCAAAAAGTACTTACTGCTATTCATTTCCTTTCAAGTAATAAAGCACCAGGTAAAGATGGTTTAACTTTGAAATTCTATAAAATGATAGGCACTGCACTGTCACAGGAACTAGGTGATGTTTATAATGACCTGTTGATGAATTCTGAATTCCCTCTGGAAATGATGGGAGGTATTCTATTTTTTTACATAAGAAAGGTGATAGGAAAATCCTTTCAAATTGGAGACCAATTAGCCTATTAAATGTTGATCTGAAAATTTTAATGAACATTCCGAATACCCGTCTTTTGACTGTATCCCAACAATTAATTTCACCAGCACACTCCTGTGCGATCCCAAGTCTATTCATAATTGATCAGTTGCTTTTTTTATCTGCACTTTTTGATCGGTCCCATACAGGTGGTTTATCAGGATTTGTTTTGTCTTTAGATCAGAAGGGAGCTTTTGATTCATAAACCATGATTTTTTATGGCTCACTTTGCAGCATTACGGAATCCCTTTTATTTTTATTGCTTGGTTACGTAAAATCTATAAGTCTGCTATGGTATCTCCTCTGGTTAATGGACATCTGGGGCTTTTGCTTCCGGTAAAAAGGGGAGTCAGGCAGGGTTGTCCAGTTAGCCCTTTATTATATGTTTTTAGTATAGATCCGTTACTATGCACCTTAAATAAGTTGATACCTCCCATCAGAGTTCCAGGTGTGGTAATTCCTTTTTCGGCTCTTGCTTATGCAGATGATATTTGTATCTGCACCCCTACTGTTCCTTCAGTGCAGACTGCAATTGAAATGCGTGATTTTTTTTGATCCCTCTCTGGTACATCTTTAAATAAAAGTAAATGTCTTGGGTACCAATTGGGTGGAGGTTCCCCTGCCCAGGCTCATGTTCTTGATATAAGATTTACATCAAACCCAATATAGAGTTTAGGTACCGTCTTTGGTTCCCCAACTCCGGCAGTCTTTAACTGGGATATACAACTCAAAAAAGCAGAATTATGGTGCAGAATTGGAACAAATGGCAGTTTACTAAATTTAAACATATTTACATTATTCGGACGTATTTATTACCTCTTTTTTATTTTTAAGTAATGTTTTCCCCCACCTAAACAATAGGAAGCAACTTTATTTAGTATTTTTTTTCCAAGCTGTTTGGGGTAGCCACCTCCATCCCATAAAATGTAATATTTTATATTTATCAGTATCTAGGGGAGGTTTAAATATAATAAACCCTTTGTTGTTTTTTTATTGTCAATTTTTGTGTTCTAATTTTCCACCTTTATTGAAACATCTCCCTAAATTATGGACAGGTCTCTTTCAACATGCAGTAGAAAATTGGTACAAAGAATGGGTGGATGGCCTTCTGGGCCATCTTAGCACTATAACTGCTGTGAGTTCCTATCATCATGAAATTTTTATTAAACTAAAACAGTGGTGCATACCAAGTAACTGGTTACTTTCAAAACATAAGAAATTTATATATCAGTCAGTACTTGATTCCCATTTTTCTGAATGTATTACATTTCCAAAATATCCTGATACACAGCTCTCATTATTACAGGGCTTAATGATTGACAGACGTATTCCCCCTAAACTTCGGGATGTTACTTGGTTATGTGGTCATGAGAAGCTTAATGTTAAGGGCAATCAATATCATAAACAGTTACAAGAATGAAATTGTTCTCGTCCGGGTTGCTCTGAAGTACTTGAAACTATGCAATATTTATACTTCTTATGTCCATATATTTCTATGTTTTGGTGCTATGTTGCCAATGTCTGGAAAGAGCCAGGATTTGCAAAAATCACATATGAAATTTTGATTTATGGTTCATATTCTACGGATTGGATTAAATGGGATACTGGTACGCTACATGTCCTTTTTGCAGTATTTAAGTGGTTTATTTGGCAAAGTAGGTGCCTTTTTACTTTACAGCAGAAGGAACTCTCCTATGTTGAACTTTTGCAGAAAATCAATTCAGAACTGTCTAATATTTACAAATATGAAGCTGGATTATACAATCGTACTATTTTGAGGATGAACTGGAGGAATTTACCATGGGTAATAGATAATGATGTTTCTGTTACATGAATTAAGTTTTCTCTGACTTTCTGTTTTCTTTTCATCAGTATGATGTAAAACTGAATTTTCTTGTGGTTTTTTTTATATATATTTTTGTTATGGAATTTTTTTTCTCTGTTTTTTCTTTTTTTTTTCTTTTATATAATTCTTTGTAAAAGTGTTAATTAACACTGGTTTTCTTTATCTTGTTTTGAAGTTTTGTTAATAAAAAAAATTCCCCTACTCTTTTCAATAAGTGACATGGGATCTTTAACATCCACCTGAACTACCACCAATCCAGGCAGATGGGACCTCGGTTTAATGTCTCATCCAAAAGACAGCACCTCAGAAGTGCACCACCCCTCTCATGCTGCACTACAGTGTTAGTACTGGAATATTAACCCAAGTGACAGATGTGGGAACTGAACCCACAGCTATTTGATATCCTGGCCTTTGAGGTGAGTGTGCTGCCTACTGAGCCACTGACACTGCCTAAAATTAAGGCAGATTCATACACCCCCTTCTTTTTTGTTTACAATTACCATGGAGTTGACCAAGCACTCCTTGACTCCTCTATGACACCCAATTCTTTCATTTTTTGTACTTGTTAACCACATCCACTCTTAACTGCCCTGTCAACCTGCATGTCTTTTGCCTAATAGGATGTGCATTCCTTGTCACTATTACATGCTCAACCCCTTTTGCTTGGCCTGGTACCATGGTACCTTAGCTGTTACATCATGGCTGTGGCTTCTGTCTGGCCATTTAGTATTCCTTGGCCAAAGAAACAGCCTTTTACTCACTCTCTGGTCAGTGTTCCTTTACCCACAGCTGCACATCTGTAGGCAAGATGTTGATGAATTGCTCCATGGCAAACATATCGATGATCTGTGGGACTGTTTTGCTGTCTGGTTGAATTCATTTTATCAGAAGCTCTTTGAGTTGAGTGAAGGTTTCTTGAGGATTATCGACCGAGTTGTACCTCAGAGATTGAAATCTCTGCCTGTAGATCTCTCTCTGGAGATGTCATACCTTTTCAGGATTTCGTTTTTCACCAGGTCATAGTTTTCTGACTGTGCATTGTCCATATTGCTGTAGGCAAGTTGGGCTTTCCCTGTCAGGTAGGGTACCAGTCTGATTGTCCATTGCTGCTTTGGCCATTGTTAGGCTGTAGCAACTCTTTCAAAAGTTGTCAGGTATGCCTCTATATAATCCAAGGGGCACAACTTTTTTAAATTTAATGGCATTTAAATTGCTTGCATTTTGTCACTCATCTGGGTCTCTGCCGGATCCTCTGCCTTTGGTAGCTTGCAAGGCATCCAGCCATCACTGCTCCCATTGCTGCATCTTTTCTCTCATCTGCTGCTCCTGTTGCTGCATCTCTTCTCTCCTTTTCTTCTCAGTCTCTTTTTGTTGAATAGCCCATTTGAAAAAAGTTAATTAGGCTTTCAGGTTCTGTCACTGCCTGTTCTTTTTCCATAACTTGTGCTGGCTGTACAATCTAGGGCTGGCAATACAGCCTAGAGGGTTGAGGAATGAGGGTTGAATGAGCTCGATTCATCCAGCAGACCAGACCTGAGTTTGATTCTCACAACCTCCACTTGCATACTGTGTGACTCTGAGCAAGTCACTTAACTACCCAGTGCTCCCAGGTCACCCCTGAAAACAGGCATTTGTGCCTAGTGAGCCTTACCCGGTTGCCAAAGACTAAAATAAAAAATAAAATCTCAGACTGGACTTCTGTCTCTGCTAGTTTGGCTTTCATTCTCTTGGTAACCACTCCTGGACTTGCTGCTGCAGATTCCCTCCCTCACCTACCTTCTCTCTCTTGTTTATGAGTGTTTGTACAGATATTTTTCTATTGTTCAATTACATTTGTTATTTGTTTACCCTTCTGAGTCCATGTCTGCTTTGCAGCTGGTGATAGGGTCCATGCTGCAGTGATGTGCTGATGGCCGTGTGGTGTGCCTGTCATTGTGTGGAGCATGCATGGTGGTGGCATGCCCTTGGTCAGTGGCTGTGCCTTGGAGTGGCCATGGGCTGGCTGATCAGGCTGTGTGGCATGTGTGTGGTGGGTGCTGTGTGCCAGGGTGTGGTTTGCTGTTGTCCGGGCAGCCATGTGCCATCTGGTGGATGGTGGACTAGGGTGCTCATCCCTAGATGTCAGTGCTGCCTGTGCCCTGTGTCCACCACCGGGGGGGTCTGCTGCATGCCTGCACTCCAGGTGCAGTGGTCACCTGTGTGCTGGCTGTGTGTTCCTGGCCTGGTGCCCCACCTCCCCACACTGTCCCCCCCTTTCCCCATTGCCTGACTCCCTGCTGTGCCTGTGGCTGTTCCTGCTGTGCCTTGATGCATCATCTCCTGCCCCTTGTGCATCCCTGGATGTGCTATGGTGCATTTCTGGTTGCTCCCTGGCACATCTCTCACTGCGCCATGGTGCATTGACTGTGATATTTAGCCATGTTGCACTGGCACATGTTACAGTGTGCAACTATTGAATATCGCAGTCACTGCGCCATTGTGCAGTTGAGTTGTGCTGCACCGGGGTTGCGCCTACCTTTGGTGCATTTCTGAATATCCAGCCCAGAGCATTTGCTATGTAACTTTAAGAGCCTGTTTGCTGTGTTTTGTTGCTGTTCGCTATAGTTTATTTATTTACTTGAATTTTAGTAACCAGGTGGGCTCGCTGAGACATTACAGTCCCTTTTTTAGGGGCGATCTGGGAAGTGCAGTTCAATTAACAGAAGCAAAGTAGTTACAGTAGTTACATTTTCTTGCAAACACAGATCCATGAAATTACATTATTTACAGGTTCCATGTGAAAATCGTGATTATAAAATCGCGATCGCCAAATTGGCGAATATTTTATAGTGAAAGCTATAATAGCTCATTGTCTTCTTAGCACTTCATACAATAGTGGCGCCATGATATTAGTGATGAGGGGGATACAGAAAACACATGCAATTGCTTTTTAGCCCCTTTAAATTCTGTACACCAGAAGAAGAACAAACTGCTTCAGCGTTCAGTAGTACTAGTAATCTCAGACAGCTACAACAGCAAACTCTTTACTTTTTTACTGTTTTGTAATCTAGCCTCCCTGAGGTTATTACACCCTTACCAGATACATTAACTATATGGAGAGCCTACAGTGCAGAATCTGTGACTGGAATGGAGCCTCAACCCCATGGTCAGCTGGGAAGGACAACAACAAGAGCACAGGGCATGGCAGCTTCAAGGTGAGTCACCAAATGATTAAAACTGCAACAATACTATTCAGTACTCAAGTCAGGTATCTAAACAACATAACTTAAATTATTTGAATACTGCAACAACTTCTAATACAAAATTAGAAAGGCTTTGCAAAGCTTCGAATTGAAAGCCTCAACTTTTTGCACAAATGAAGCAGAACAATTAATTAGCAATTTATAAGACACAATTAAACCATGTGTGGGACTTAAAACAAGGTCTACTGAATCTCCTGCATGTATGTCATGATCACGATCAATGTCAGTGCAATGGCCGGAGAAATCGCTATTTGTGTATCATCGCCATTTTATTTACAGTTAATTTGTTTATTGTAAAGATTTGTCCATTATATATAGTACATTTTACATAATCGGATATGAATGATAATTCACATTGTATACCGGGTATTAAGAATGTTGATATATAAGGCATAATAAGTTATTAGCTTTCCAGTATACTAATTAACATATTGATACCCTGGTAGGGAGTTTCTGTGAACACATATTACATTATATCTTCACTGTATGTACTATAATGTAAATCTAATATTAAATAAAAAAAAGGAAAAGAAAGCGATAGAAATTTCTCTAGGTATAATTATAATCTATACTAAATCTAAGAGCTGCATAGAAAGTTGATTATACCTCTGCTTCTATAATAGAGGTATATCTAACGTACATGATGTTCGATATTTAGTCCCTGTGTGTTTGAAGGAAATTTAAATAGTCCTGCCAACATAGATAAAACTCATTTAGTCGGTCTGTTATCAAATATGAAATTCTTTCCAGAGATGTGATATGGGTCAAACTATTTAAAATATCTTCAAGAGTAGGTATATATTGAGTTTTCCATTGTATTAAGATCAGTCTCTTAATTTGCATAAATAGGATCTGTAACCATCTAATTTGGTATTTTGTTAGGTTTATGTTGTTGTTTATGATTCCTAAAAGGCAAAATTTGGGTTCAAAGATGATATCATGTCTGATAATTTGGGTAACTAAATTGTGAACAGTATGCCATAGATTAGATATAGGTTTACAAGACCACAATATATGTAAGAGATCTCCGTTTGGCGAATTACATCACCAACACTTATTTTTGGGAGCTAAACCTATATTATATAAATGAGACGGTGTTTTATACCATAAATGTAAAATTTTAAATTGAATCAACCTACTACGCATATCCTTAAAGGTGTCATGACAGTTTTTCCAGCAACTGTCCCACTGAAGGTCCGTAATATTTACATTTAATATTCGGTTCCATTTGTCTCTAGCTAAAAGCGATTGATTTGGTAGTCTGTCTCTAATCTGTCTGTATATTTTACTGATCAAACCGTGGGAGATATTAATCCATGTATTCATATATGAACATGATAATTCTGATTTGTTACATTGCTGAAAGTTGGGGATATGGCCTTATAATTTGTAGATATTTCCAAAATTCTTCCTTAGGGATATTCCATTTTATTTGGATATTACTGAAAGAATTAGTGTGCTGCCATTGTCCGTTGAAATATCACGTAAAACAGAATATTCTTATACATCCATGATTTACAATGTAATGGTTTATTTTCTAGTAGGAATTTTGGATTGCCCCAAATAGGTGTAAATGATAGAGGAGAAGGGTCGAATTTAAGCCATTTATGCATTCTAAACCAATAGTAAATGGATGCATTTATTATGGGATGCCTTTTTAGTTTAGGGGATAATGAGAAATAAATATTACTATTAGGCGTGTATCCTGGAGACAAAGATGCTTCCATGTCATACCATAATGGTACATTATAATTGGGTTTGGTAAACCATTTAATAGTTTGTGAAGCTCTAAAGACCCACATATAAGCTGTATACCATGGTAATCCAAAGCCACCCTGAGACCAATGCGATCGTAATTTGACGCGGTTAAATCTTGGAATACAACCTTCCCATATAAAATTTCCGATAACTTTGTCAATATTTTCCAATAGGGAGGGAGGTAATTTAAGAGGGATGCAGGCAAATAGATATAAAATTTTAGGAGAAATATTCATCTTAATTGCAGCTATCTTGCCAAAGAAGGATAGTTTCAGATTTTTCCATCTGTCTAAATCTGCTTTAATATTAGCAAGTAATGGACGTAAGTTATTTTCCCATATCTTATCAAAGTCAGTTGATACTTTAATCCCTAAGTAAGTAATGTAACGTGGGGCCCATTGAAAGCCCAGATGTATATTCATGGTAGGAGTACAATGTCTATTCAATGGTAATATTTCCGATTTTTGATAATTGATTGTAAGTCCAGAAAGTCTAGAAAATAAATTAAAGATGTTCTTAAGTAATTCTCCAGATGATTTTAGATTTTCTAGTAAAATTAGCATATCATCAGCATATGATAATGTTGTATATTGCGTATGCCCGATACTAATACCCTTAATATCATTGTTTTGCCTAAGAAAAGTAGCAAAAGTTTCCAGAGCTAAGATAAAAAGAGAAGGTGAAAGAGGGCATCCTTGTCTGGTAATCGCCATTTTATGGTGGTCACCGAAATTAAACTCGCTATACTAGTGTCACAATTTTGCAGTCGTGATTTTGCAGTTGCAATTATAATGGATAACCTTATTTACAGAAACATTTATAACTTACAAAATTACATATTGATAGGCAAAGCAGTGTTATGACATTTACAGGACAAATTTCATGACAAATTCATGGTTCCTACATGATAGTTACTGCAGCCTCAACTACATCTTTCATAGAATAACTACAAGTGGTGAAGTGAGTTACAGTCATTCACCGCCAAGTAGGCAAATGATCTCCGGGCAACAGCTATCTGCAGTTTGGACATTACTAGAAGGGGAAGGGAGACAGATCTTAGAGCTTGCAGTGGGTGACAGAGTTGAATGAGTTCACCAGGCATGGAGGGGTGTAGCATTGGAGCAACTTATGTACTAGACTCAGGGTGGCATACCACAGTTTAGAGTCTCAAGGTAACCAACCCAGTGAGGAGAGGACATCACAGTGTTGGTAGCAGGCATTGACCCCAAAAGCAAACCTTCCCACCCTGTGATAAGCCTGCTTGAGCTGAAATATGATGGAAGCATTGGTTGTGAGTAGTAGCGGGGCACCATAAGTAAGGAGGAGGAGGAGGAGGTTGGGGGCAGCTATTTTGTTGCAGGAGGCCAACATGAAGAAGGGATGGATTAGATAAAGTAGGCCTAGCTTTTGATTTACAGCTTTGTTTAGGAGGGTGACATGCGTGTTAAGGGTGAGCGATGTATCTAGGGTGACTTCCATATATTTAAAGGATTGGACGGATTCAAGGGCATCACTATTGTGGGAGAGTATCACATGTGAAGGGTGGGTATGCAGTACAGAAAGGGGGTTATAGAACAGCATGCTTTTTGTCTTTTTTGTGTTGAGGACCAGATGGTTATGTAGAAACCTGTCCACAAGGGTCCTGAAGTCTGACACTAGCATACTGTTGAGCCACCCAACGTCAGATGAGAAACGGTAGACAATGGCATCATCCACACCA
The DNA here is from genome assembly GCA_016271365.2 of Neoceratodus forsteri. Classification (NCBI taxonomy): domain Eukaryota; kingdom Metazoa; phylum Chordata; order Ceratodontiformes; family Ceratodontidae; genus Neoceratodus; species Neoceratodus forsteri. The sequence goes on along the minus strand of CM057450.1, from coordinate 1,454,245,933 downwards.
AGGTGCACAGAGGCCCTTCCACAGTTATTAGGCAATTCATTAATAAAGAGGGAGAATAGTAATGGGCCCAGGACAGAGCCCTGGGGTACACCATTGGTTATAGGTCTGAGGTCCTAGAGTGATCCGGTCCACTTGACCCTCTGTATGTGGACAGACAGGTAACTTTGAACCTGTGAGGCCAATGGTGTGTAGCTGTCATAAAAGAAGACTGTGGTTGACCAACTCAAACGCCTTTGTCAGGTCAACAAAAATAGCACCAGTGGTACAGCCTTGGTCCATTGCAAGGAACAGGTCAGGTGTGAGTTTTATAAGGCAGTGAGGGTACTGTGGCTTTTTCTAAGCCCATGCTGGAACTTTGAGAGCAGGTATTGGTGATCAAGATAATCCTGTAGGTGGTGATATAGTATTCTCTCCTGTATGTTTGTTAGTGGATGGAGAATTAAGATAGGTCTAAAATTGTCAACAGTGTTGTTTGGTCCACTGTCATGAATGGGAACAACTACTGCTACCTTCCATTTATCAGGGACAGTTCCCATGAAGAAGGACCGATTAATCAAGTTGCGAACTGGGCGGGCAAGGGTGACAGTTCCCAGTTTGAGAAATTTTGGTTCCAGGGTATCATGTCCAGGGGAGCTATCAGCTTTTAGATTAGTGAGAAGCTGACAGACTTCCTTGACAGTTGCCAGTTTAAGGTGAAAAGCCAGGTGAAACCAGTGTCCACTGGAAGGAGGGGGTCTGCAAGGGAGGGGGATGAATTGGTAGAGAGTGATGTATATCTATGGAGATTCAGCACAAAATTCATTAAATGCAGCAGCTATGGATGGGGTAGGGTCAGTGAGAATGGTGCCATGGGCAGTAAGGGAGCTAGGGGTCTCAGAGGTATTACCTTTGATTAGGCAGTTCACCTGCTTCCAGAATTCCTTGGGATTGCAGATGTGAAATCCTCTGGAGCTCCCTGAAATAGGAGCATTTTGCTTTCTGACTGGAATTTTTGCACTTATTTCTGAGCTGCCTGTAGGCTTGCTATTCGGAGGGCAGTTCACTACATTTGAAGGTTCTCCAGGCATGATCATGAGTGGATATGAGCTTCCTGAGGTCCTTGCAAAGCCACGGTGCTTTGACTCCTTTTGATCTGCATTTCTTCAAGGATGCATGATGATCAACTATTTAGGTAAAGGTGGAGACAAGGTAGCAGCCATAACGAGCGCCTCTACAATGGCACGGTCTTAGGGGGGCGATCCTGAAAATGCTGCAGCCAAAAGAGCGAGCACACAGAAGGACAGTGGAAGAGTAAAAAGCTCTTCAGCACAGTAAGGGTGCATCCCACACACACTAGCAGTAGGACCACGAGAACCAGCAGGCCTGCTCACAGGGAATGTGAGTCCAGAACACTGGCCAATAAGAAGAGCGCACACAGGATGGCCAGAACAGAAAGCCACAGCATGCAGAGGCATCGGGCACCAGAGGGAGCCAGGAAAGGTGGCACCACCACCAGGGGACACAGGGAGAGGAAGGCCAGACAAGGACAGTGGGGTGACAGTGGGAGGCAGCACCACCCCACAGCCCACAGGGAGACCAGATCAAACACCAGACCACAACCCGAACAACAGGCAGAGCCTCCCCCAGCAGCAGCACACAGCAGTTTCAACAACTCACACACATAGGACAACCCACGACAGGCAGGAGTCACAGAGCAGTGCCCAGGTACAGGAAGCATGATGGACAGTGAGGCAGGAACACAGCGAGGGTGGGCACGGACATGGGGAAGGGGGCACAGCCCTGCACTACCAAATATGGTCCCCAGGTAGGAAGGGGGCATGGGAGGTGCATACAGGGTGGGGCTTACAGTGTCTTTTACACATAAGCCATCTACGGCAACCCTGTCAGATGGGAATACAGCACTCAGCATGGAGGTGCACTATGTTCCCAGCCAAAAGGGCAAGCCAATGGCTGTCCACAATGGATACACCTATAGGCACGATAAGGAAGGGCCTGAAAAGGTCTATTGGAGATGTGCAGAGGTGCACAGGTACCACTGCTTAGCCCGCCTGCACACTGTGGAGGACACAGTGGTGGCCACTCTCAAGGACCACAACCAAGCCCGTGATGCAAATGATGTGGGTGTGCTGCACATCCTTGGAACACTATGGGACAGGGCATGGTGAATGATGGGCATTGCATCTCAGGTCGTCATGGCAAGTACGTTGGGTATTCCTCGGCCACAGCTGGTCACCTGCCGGGAGTGCGGCTACTGCGACAAACTGTACAATAGATGCAGCACGTGGTGCATAGTTGGTCAATCAACCACAATTGATCAAGGACCTCAATATCCGGGAGGAGTACACCCTTGCCAGCGATGGCACGCCCTTCCTCCTATATGACAGCAGGAGGGAGTGGGACCGCATCATGGTGTATGCCACAAACCGAGGTCTGCAGCAGCTGGCCAGCTGTATGGACTGGTTCATGGATGGCACATTCAGGGCATGCCACACCCTGTTCAGCCAGCTATACACCATCCACACCATCCAGTCCAGTATGGTACTGCCTGCTGTCTATGCTCTGATGTGTTCCAGGCAGGCACAGACCTATGTCCGCCTTCTGGGCGAGCTGAAGCTGCACCACCCAGACATTGCACCTGCCACAGTCCTGCTCAACTTCAAGCATGCCAGCTGGTGTGGGGTTGACATCGTCTTCCCAGAGGCCCGCGTCTGGGGCTGCTTTTTCCATTACTCACAGGCCCTGTGGTGCAGGGTGCAACAGCTTCCAGACATCCTGGCACGGTACTCCACTGACCCCAACTTCACACTGCACGTGTGGATGCTGCTGGCACTAGCATTTCTCCCACATGCAGAGGTGCCAGCAGTGTTTGACAAGCTGTGGGAGTGAAAGTACATGGCCATGAATGAGGAGGTCCTCCAGTCCATGCTGGATTAGGTTAAGGACAACTGTATTGGTCACCTCACTGGGCGCTCAGGGCGCCAATGTGCCATCTTCCCCATTGAGCAGTGAAACTGCTATGAGGTGACCCTCCAGGGCCTGGCACATACCAACAATGTGGTGGAGGGGTGGCACAGGACCTTCAGCACCCAGACTGGTGCATGCCACCCAAGCATCTGGTGCCCTCTAGAGTGCCTCAGGCAGGAGAAGCATCTGACCACCATCCATGCCGAAATGCTGGTGTCAGGAGCAGAGGCACCATAGCCCCAGCATTGGTACAGTGACCTGGATGCCTGGATCTGTGTGATCATGGCAAAGTACAGCACCAGGAGCCACTATGCGTACCTGCGTGGACTGGCACACAACTTCACATTCCATGTGTGACTGTCCAATTCTTGGCCTCTGGTATGCACTGTCCCCTGTGAGCCATTTGCCATTACTGGGCTACAAGGCCGTGTTCAGCACCACACAGCGCACAGTTGGTGAACTCTCCTGCCTTACCTTTTGTGGTGTCGCTCTGCCATTGGAGCCAGCACCTCCACCACATCCCCTGCAGTCACCCTTTTGACCTGGGCTCACATGGCATAGCTACAGCACATCTGTTAGGTGGGATGTCCGCTCCGTATGCCCCCCTTCTGGGCTGTCGGCCTGTGCATAGCTTGCAGTTGTCAGTCCCATGAGCTATGCCCCTGGGCTATACCCTCACATATGCATCCCTTTCACCTCTGCAACACACGCAAGCCACTCTGCTGCACATGTCCTGGTCCCTGTGGTACTGCTGCCATATACCTCCTCTGCTATGCCACTCTTGTTACCATACTCCTTCCCATAGCCCTCCCAGGTGGTGCTGCCTGCCCACTGCTCCTGTCCACACACGGTGTGGGATGTGGCCATTGGCTGCCACTCAGCCCGTGTCGCCCTTCCCAACTGCCCATGCTGCATTATCCATTGCCTCCTCTGTTCTGCGGTGCTCACCACGTGCATGTCACACTTCCAGCCACCTCCTGCTGCAGTCACTTACTTTGCCATTTGGCATTGTGTACCAGTCACCCATGCAGCAGTCACTGTTTTCCGTTCACCATGTTAGGCTGCACCATTGGGGGGGTACTCATATCACATAAAACCTGAAGACAAAGAAGTCTATTGCTTGGTTAATGTCTGTGAGAGTATTTATTGAATCCCAGTTGGTGTCAAAGACTGAAGTGAGAAAAGCATTGGGGTAGAGTCTGGACATATCCTGAATGAGGGTGACATTGGGCTGGGGGTTAGGGGAGTTATTTTGCCAGATGCAGAATGTGGGGAATGATCACTAATGCTGTCAAAGAGTTCACCTACTGCTTTCACTTTAAGAGCACCCAATCAAGTAAAGTGTGTTTGCCTGATTTACTGTTAATTCTAGTAGGGTCGTTGATGATTTGAACCAGGTTGCAGTCTGCTAGAGGGGCATGTATCTTAACAGAGTTAGGGTCCAGCCAGTTGAGGTTAAAATCACTGCAGCGTATAAGGTCATGGTGAGGGAGATTGCCAAGGGAGGTTATGAAGGAGGGGAGACAGATAGTGGCCTCCTTAGAGGGTGGGTAGATGCAGCTCACTATACATATTTTGATGAAGCCAAGGGTCAGGGTGAGAAATAGTGATTTTACCACTGAGGGCCCTGGACCTGGCAAAGGTATTTCAATGGCATCTAAGTCAGTTCAGACATATATAAGGACACCACCTCCCGTTTGCCCAACTGAACCATCCTGAAGCAGTTGTAGCCAGGAACTGCTGTCTCATGTTGTTTGATGCTAGGCTTTAGCCATGATCCTGAAATGCCTAATACGTCCGGGAAGTGTTGAGTAACCCAAGCTTCAAGCTCATAGAGTACAGGCTTCGTGCATTAAAATGTGCAACTTTCAACCCTTTAGGAGATTTGCATTTAGGTATTTTGGGGTGAAGTGAGGGGCACGGCAAGTAGGGCCAGGGTTTAGTTTGATGTCACCCACAAAGGTTAGGAGAATGAGGAGGAGTAGGAAGAACCATATTGAGGAATGAAGTTGCTTCCTATTGATACTGCTGAGTGGAGAGGATACACGCAGTTTGCTGCTCCATAGGAGCCAAGTGCTAGTGGATTTTTTTAGCTGAAGATCCTTAGGAGCCATGGTTTAGAACTTCTGTTAGGGTCTCATTTCATTCTAATTCCTACTGCATTTATTGATTAGAGTTTAGAGTGCATTTCTTGTCTGGAGTTACCTGTTAGCGGTCCCTTCTGTAATTCCCCTGCTGTTCCTCAGACTGTTCCACCCTGCATGTGCAGTCTACCTGGATTGGTTTAGGAACAGCCCCCCATTTTAGTCCCCTTGACCACCCTGACCTTGGTCCTTTGTTTCAGTGACGTGCTAATCCTTCTTATCTCTTACCCTTGGTTTTTATCTACCTTCTACAAACTGCCTTCCCATTCTGCCCCTACCATTCCGTTGAGCTTACCAGAGTGCACCAGCAGCACACAGATAAAGGTACAACGGAGCTGTGCTATCCCTTTGCTGCTAAAGTAGAGACTGCCCTGCCCACCCCCCTGTGCCATCTCTACCTTTATAGGTAGCCTTTGTCACGTGACAGATCACATGACCCATTGCTGCTAGAACAATCTCCTAATTTTCTCTCTTGCAGGCTATACCCTGTGACCACTAGAAGTCACGGTTGTGTCTGACTCTTTCCTCCCTACACCTCTACCATAATTAACTCTAATAATGTTGTACAGGGCTTTTCACTTAGGCTAACCCCTCCATTTCAGCCCACCTCTTGTGAAAAAAACCACCCCCATCCTTCATATAACCCAGCAATCAAACCCCTGACCCCTCACATTAGAGGTGGTGACTTTAACCACTAGGCCATTTCAGTGGTAACAATTTCACTTACCTTGTCAGACCCCTTAACTTCTCTGCCACCTCTCCCACTGTATCCCCACCTGGGTTTCTGCCACCTTCCACAGTCTTTCCCTCCCCACCCTTCGGAATTAGTGGGGCTTTGTGGATATAACTTGAATTTCTTTGCTCCTCCTGCAGACTGTTAAGAAGCAGTCACCCCTGACCCCGCCTCCTCTTACCTCCACAAAAATTGCATTCTCTAAGTAACATTGGTTAGGCTTTCATGATCTCTCTTAATGGCTTGTCTCCCTGCAATGCTAGCCCCACTGTTTGTAGTGGTGGCATGTACCCCCGCCAGGTCCAGGATACAGAGACATGTCTTCTCTCCCAGCCCCACTGGCATATTTAACTGCATTCCATTCTCTTAATCCACACCCTTCTTGGGACTCATCCTGTAGCGTTCTGGTACTCACACTCATTCTACCACGATCTTCATCATTAAGGGCAAAGTCGTTTGCATCCTTGACGTACCCCTCATGCTTCACATTTGCATCAGAGTACCACACCCCACTAATATCAAGTAATAGGTTCCCCAGCAAAAAAGAGCTAGCAATTCTAAGAGCCAAGCTCAAAAAATTAAATATGATCCTACTTTTATACTCAGGAAATGTGGAAGTAAACCCGGGCCCCCCGAACCCCCTTGTTTCCCCATCAGACTTTGTGTCAGCTCCAGGTTTGATATTAATGCTAATTAACACTTGTAGCCTTCTTAAAAAAAAAACAAACTAGATCAACTATAAATATGGTTAGCACGTACAAACCCAGATATATAAGTGGTCACTGAAACGTGGTTAAAAGGTACCACTACCGATCAACAGATTATGCTTCCCTCTTTCAATATCTTCAGACTAAATAGACCTACTGGGGGGGTAGTTATCTGTGTACTTGCCAAACTCAGTGCCAACAAAATCCTATCATTATCCAAGCCTAAGGAATTTAAATGTGTATCATTAAGGACTGTACTACCCTCATCTGAGGCTTTCAATATCATTGGCTGTTACAGACCACAATCGGGGGCGTCGAATGCCTATCAACCCTTAGGAACATTACTGAAACTAATACCAATGAAACTTTTATCCTTGGTGACCTGAACTTAGACTGGCTTAAAACCAGGGCAGATGTATTAAAGGACTTATGTGATGAGCTTGGAGTCTTGCAGCTCATCTCGGACCCACCAGGGTCAATATAAAAAATAAGGATAACAGCACCATCCTTGATTTAATCTTCACAAACCATCCCCATAAAATTTTGCACACAGCAATCTTCCATAATAACCTGAGTGGCCATAACATTGTCGTCTGCACTCATACCCAAGAAAAAAATTTATCTTGTTCCAAATTTGTTATAAGGCGCAGCTTTCGTAAGTTTATAATTGATAACTACCAAGCTGACCTCAAGTGTGTAAATTGGTAAAGTCTCTATTTGGCCACCTCAGTGGATGAAGCCATTGCAATCTTGAATGCAAACCTCACAAAACCAGCCAATAAGCGTTTCCCATTCATAAAATGTAGGGTGAGGAAGGTCACACAACCCTGGTTCACTTTGGAACTGAAAGCTGATCTAATCCATCATGATAAACTTTGGGCACGTGCAAGACAAACCAAATCCCTTGCAGACTGGCAGGTGTTCAGAACATCAAGAAATGCCTGCACATTAAAACAGCCAAAGCTAATTACTTTGTTGAAACCCTGGAGGATGCTAAAGGCAATTCATCTAAAATATGGCAGATGATCAAATCAATTGAAGATCATAACCCCCCATACCCATAAAAATTACTACTGATGGTGCTGTGATCTCTAACCAAGGTACCATCCTTGAAAAATTAAATGCCTACTTTGCCACAGCAGGCCTTGCATTTGACTCATCACCAGCCACTGAGTTGGTTGGTCACTACACACTTACAGACACCTCCAGGACCTGAGGTCCCAAGACTCCTTCCAGCTTTCTCCAGCAACCTATAAATAAGTTGAAGACCTCTTGAAAAAATTAGACCCAAAGAAGAGTGGTGGTGCTGATGGGATTGTTTCCTCATTTTTAAAACTAGGGAGTCATATGTTAACCGCACCAATTTTGGACATCTTTAATCTTTCTGTCTTTTCTGACACAGTTCCCTCATGCTGGAAAACAGCATTCATTTTGCCCTTATTTAAGTCAGGTGCACAAGTGATCTCCATAATGGTATCCCGTGATAATAGTGAGCCAATCTGAGTGACTCACAACTGAGCATTTCAATTTGGTCACTTTAGAGATCGGCGCTAGGGAAGGAATAGCGTAGGGAGGGACTAGCAAGGGAGGAGATGAACAACGGTGAGGGGAGGGAATAGCGATGGAAGAGACAGAGTAGTGGGATGGGCTAAATGGGTCTGTGAAGTATCACTTCACTGAGCTGCCTGCCTAGTGTAGTGGGTAGGGACATGGACTGCAGTGCTGGTGGTCCTGGGTTTGGGACTGTACAGAGATACAGTTTATTTTGGGGGTTTTGCAGGCGTTTGTGTTTATTTTAAGTCCTCAGTCCCTCTTTTTTCCGCCAGTGTCTGCCCCCTCCCGGAGGTGATTATTTAAGTATGGGGGTGTGTGGGGGGGCATAGCCCCCCACATAAAACAATGATTTAAAAGTGCACCAAGTTGGTGTTCGGCATTTGTTGAGGTGTGCTAAATCGGATTTCAGCAGGTTGCGCTTGCTGTTTTGCGAGTCGCTGAGTTATTTTTGCTATGGTGACATGGAACCCTCAGTAAGTATAGACCCATTTCCATCCTTCCAGTTTTGTCAAAACTCCTCGGAAAAAATAGTCAATACTCAACTAAAGGAGTATCTTGAAAATTCTAATCTATTTAACCCACTGCAGTCTGGCTTTAGATAGAACCACAGCATTGCCTCATCTCTAGCCAAAGTTGCTAATGACTGGTTCACTGCCCTAGATAACATACAACCCACAGGAGCCATCTTCCTAGATCTAGGTAAGGCATTCAATACTGTCAATCACAGACTTCTCCTTCTTAGTCTTAAAAAACTAGGTACGAACAGCTCCTCTGTAAACTGGTTCTCCAGTTATCTTACAGGTAGATTGTAATGGATTAAAGCAGATGGGCTTCTTTCGGAACCCTTACAAGAGGAGTACCCCAAGGTCGAGGATCTCTACTGTTCTCTACTTATATCAATTCCCTGGGCAACAAAATCCACAAATCAAAGCTACACTTCTTTACGGATGATACTGTGTTGTATGCATCCGAAACCTCTCTGACTGAATTATAGTCTGAGTTTCAGTCAGATTTTAATCAACTGCAACACAACCTAATTAACTCTAAACTGCTACTGAACACAAAGAAAACCAAGGTGATGTATTTTATCCTCACTGATCCTTTGGCAACCCTACTTAAAGGATACTTAAACAACATTTTGACAACAAACTATTCAAAAATCTGACCTCACAGGGACTAATGGCAAGACTGCTGTATTCGTTAATGCTAAAACTGCATTTATATAAGTTACCTAAATGCGGTTCCAAAGCATTTGAAAAATGTAAAATCAGCCTTCCAATTTAAAAAAAAACTGCCTTACCTGCTTCTTAAAATGGCCTCCAAATGTGTTAAGAGATGACATCATTGGAACCAAAGTCAGAGAGTTATATGGCTCTCGATAGTGCTAACTAGTTATTTTTTCCCTTTGTATAGAATTTTTTCACCAAAATGGTCAAAATCATGTGCATTATTTAGATCAATACTCACGTTAGGCTGTGGTTCTGTTCATTTTGTAGACTTTAACATGCTGAAATTGTGTTTTAATCCAACTGACTTTCTCTTTGACAAACCACAGTGCAATACAAATCTTGAATAACCTGGTGGTCTAGTGGTTATGGTGGATCCAGGATGCAACAATGGGGGGTTCTGGGGTAGTCTGCATACTTGATATGCACTTTTTAACATTTTCTTATGAAACCTTTATATTTTCTGCTATTATTCTTTTCTAGCAAGTTTTTGACAGAAACTACAAATGTAATCCATCGTTTTGAATGTAAACATTTGTACAATCAATAAATCAGACTTCTTCAACAAAGTGAAATGCAGCAGCAGCAAGCATGTTACTATGTGTGGGGGGGAGGTTGCAGTCGCACCCTTCACCACCCCCTAGATCCACCACTTGTTTATAGCAAAATTCTTGTGTAGTCCAATACCAGAGTTCATACTTTCTTGGAAATCAAAAATATGCTTGTCTTGTCTTCTTTTTCCATGGGAAATAAGAAGAAGAAGCAGCATTTATATAGTGCTATTCATGTATTGTATCCCAAAGTGTTTTACAGGCAATGCTAGACTGGTAGTGAGGTGACTGAATGTGTAGTGGCAGCCATTTCACACATTGATACCCACACATAGCCTTGGACATTTGCATCAATTGGTTTTATGGGAAGGGGAATGTTGGCGGACAATGGAGTCATGAAGTGATCATGGTGCTGGAAGACCCCTTTTCTTATTCCTCACAGTGATCTGCTCATATTTCTCCCCTTAACATAGAAACATAGAATTTGATGGCAGATAAGGACCGCTTGGCCCACCCAGTCTGCCCATTACCCTACCTAATGGATAAGTTGCAGATTCTAGTTAACCAACAGCCTACTTCTTTCTGCCCCCCCCAGAATTGCCTTATGACTGTCCCATGCATGCTTGAATTCCACCACTGTATTTGACTTCACAAACTCCTCTAGAAGGCAGTTCCATGCATCCACAACCCTCTCTGTGAAAAAATACTTCCTTAAATTACCTCTGAGCCGACCCCCCTCTATCTTCAAATTGTGCCCCCTTGTTCTTGCACACCTCTTGTTTTGAAAGATGCTACCCTCTTGGACTTTGTTGATTCCCTTGAGGTACTTGAAAGTTTCTATCATGTCCCCCCTCTCCCTCCTTTCCTGGAGGCTATACATATTAAACTCCTTAAGTCTGTCTTCATATGTCTTCACGTACAGACTCTGCACCATTTTAGTTGCCCTCCTCTGGACAGCTTCCATCCTGTCTATGTCTTTGCGGAGATTGGGTCTCCAGAACTGCACACAATACTCCAGATGGGGTCTGACCAGCTGTCAGTACAGAGGGATAATAACTTCCTGTTTTCTACTGGTGATGCCTCTCCCTATGCATCCCAGTATCCCCCCCCTCCTTGCTGCCCTCTCACATTGCTTGCCCACCTTTAGGTCATCTGATATGACTACCCCCAGGTCCCTTTCCATTTTTGTTGTTGTTAGTATCTCGCCCCCCATTGTGTACTCTTCCCCTGGGTTTTTGTTTCCCAGGTACATTACCTTGCACTTCTTAGCATTGAATCTAAGCTGCCATACATTTGACCATTCCTCCAACCTTGCCAAGTCCCTTCTCATCCTTTCCACACCACCTTGTGCATCAACTCTGTTGGAGATCGTTGTGTCATCTGCAAAAAGACATACTTTTCCTTCCAGTCCCTCTGCAATGTCACTTATAAAGACATTGAAGAGGACCGGTCCTAATACTGAACCTTGCGGTACCCCACTAGTAACCCCCCTTTCTTCAGAGTGGACTCCATTTACTATTACTCTCTGTGTCCTATTCACCAGCCAATTCTTTATCCAGGCTGTCATCTTGGGACCCACTCCCAGGCTGGCTAACTTGTATATTAATCTTTTGTGTGGGACTGTGTCAAATGCCTTGCTAAAGTCTAGGTAGGCCATGTCCACAGCCCCTCCCTGATCTACTACTTTGGTCACCCAGTCAAAGAAATCTATCAGATTCGTCTGGCATGACCTTCCCGCTGTGAATCCATGCTACCTTGGGTCCTGTGCCCCTCTGGCCTCAAGATAATCGACAATTTTTTCCTTCAGAAGTGATTCCATCATTTTTCCTACCACTGAGGTTAAACTAACAGGTCTGTAGTTTCCTGCTTCTGCCTTGCTCCCACTTTTGTGAAGGGGAATCACATCTGCCCTCCTCCAGTCCTCGGGTACCACCCCATCCTCCCATGATTTGTTAAAGAGGGTAGTCAGTGGTGTCACTAGTTCTACCCTTAGGTCTTTTAGAATTCTGGGATGAATCCCATCAGGCCCCATTGCTTTGTCCACCTTCAGTTTTAGAGTTCTTTCAGAACCCTTTCTTCTGTAAATGGGCTAGTATCAACTTCTGTATCCAGTGTTTCTACTGTTTGTTTTAGGTACCTCCCCTCTTCCTTTGTAAATATTGAGCAAAATATTTGTTTAGTATCTCTGCCTTTTCACAGTCACCTCTGCCCACCCTCCCTCCCTTTATTAAGCCTCACTGTCCTCCCTTGGTCTCCTTTGCTCCTGATGTACCTGTAAAGGTTTTATCCCCTTCTTAACCAGAGTTGGCTATCTTTTCCTCGGTTTGGGCCTTGCTGTTCTGACTGCCTTCCCAGCTTCCTTTTGCTTTAATTGATACAGTTCTCTGTCCTGCTCCTTCTGTGATTCCTTGTACTTCCTGAATGCTTTCTTTTCTTGAACCTTCACTGCCACTTCCTGAGAACCACAGTGGTTTCTTACATCGTTTTGTTTGTTTATTTGCTTCACACAAAGGCTTGTTACCTCTGTGATGGCAGTTTTTATTATTCCCCATTGTTCTTCAACCCCTCCTTCCTGCCTATTTGCTAGTGCATTCCTTAGGCACTCACCCACTTTGGCAAAGTCAGCCCTCCTAAAGTCCTAAAGTCCAGTACTTTTGCCTTTGTATGACTTGACTCTATTGCTGTGTTTATTGTGAACTATACTGTTCGATGATCGCTAGTTCCCAGATGGCTACTCGCTTCTACATCTGTGATCCTCTCTTCATTTCCATTTCTGTCTTCCCACTTCCCTGAATATTGCAGTACTGTGCAGGAGTAGCCTTCTCAGTCTCCATCTGGTATTCATTTTTCACTACTCCTCCTCACACCAAAAACTAGTGAGCTCATCACCCTTCTGCATCATGAACATAGGTAGTATAGTCCCCATGTTTTTTGACATATCAAAAATAAACAAATATTTCCAGTAAGTCAGGCTGATAGCAGTAGGGAACAAGGGGAATGATGGGCTTTCCTAGCCTTAAAAGTTCTAGCCTACCTTTGATTAGGCACTATTAAATGACAGGTGTGCACATTGTTATGCACATCCTTTAATAGTCCTTAATCATAGGTGGCTTAGATCTTTTATGGATAGGAAAGCCCATCATGTCCCTTGTTCCTTGCTGCTATCAGCCTGACTTACCAGAGGATCATGTTTATTATTAATATGTAAAAATAACATGGGAGACTGTACTAACCACATTCATGATGTAGAAGGGTAGTGAGCTCACCAGTTTTTGGTGTGGGGAGCAGGTGAGAAGAATGAATGCCAGAGAGGGACTGAAGAGGCCATTTCAGCAGAGTACAGCTATATTCAGGTTAGGGGAAGACAAGAAGGGGGACATTGAGCAGATCATTATGAGATCTGAAATGTGGGGCTGCCAGCACCGTGATCACTACCTGACTGAGGATGAGAGCAGCCAGTGATGACAAATACTCAGAGTGGCAGGGCTGCACCCAAACTGTTACTTGAATTCAGCATAGGGAGATAACCTTTGGGTGTTGGGGGGGTGTTGACGTTTGTTAGGACAGTATTGAGGGAGCTGTGTGTAGCTCATTCAAGATTTGGAAGGGTGGTAGCCAGCCAACTCACATTGTGGAGTAGGGCACTGAAATATAATGGAGAAGAATTGCTGGGAACTGTCCTGCGGGGTTCTGCAGATCACCGGTAAAGGAGTAGAATGGCACTGGAAGTCAGGTGGATTCACTCAAGGCATTAGTACAGTATGCCTCTCCTGCTAACAATATTGTTATCCATAGTAAGTGCAGCCCTTATAAGGGCATGAGCAGCAATTTATCTGGTGGGTCCTGATGTTTATTGCTTGGCCATCTGGGAAGACCTAGTTCTTGGTTAATTAGGAAAGACAAAAACACAACAGGGGAACTGTACATACTGCCTTCACTGTGCAGAAGAGTGGTGATCCACTCAATGTTTCCTGTGGGAGCAGAAGTCAAAACATTGAGAAAGTGGACTTAAGTGTGATTTGGGAGGCATTTTTTAACAATGCCAGCTGATGAAGCATATCGGTATAGGTGTGCACTACTCTCTGAGGTACTCAATTACAATCTGAGATGTGATAATTCTCTTCATGAGACCACAAGCTCATATGCGGTCCCAGGTAGTACTAAGGACAGAGTATGAATGGCAGGGTGTTCAACAGAAGGCAGGTTAGGTGAAGGGGGTTCACAAGGAAAAAGGATACAAGAGAAGCTTATTTGTGGATTAACAAGAAACTATGAACTTTGGAATTGGACCAAACCAGTGCTTTGCTGTGTGATCCTAAGCAAGTCACTTAACTTCCTTGTGCTCCCAGGCCACATATGTAAACAAGCTTTCAGCTTAGTGCATCTCTTCTGGTTAAAAAAAATTCAGGGCATCCCATAACCACTAGATCATCGGGTATTTGAAGCGTTGTACTGCACTGAGGTTTGCCAGAGAAAATCACCTAGATTGTAAAACATTTTTAGCAACTTAAATTAAACAAAATGAACAAAATCGTAGCCAAAAATGTGCTGATCAAAATAATCCACTTATTAACACACAGTGTTGCTCATTCTGATAAAACAATTCAAAACAAAGAGGGAAAGAAGAACTAGTCAGCACTACAGGGAGTTATGTGGGTCTCTGCCTCTGGCTCCAATGGTGCCATCATGACTCATCACTTAACACATTTGGCAGACATCTTAGGGAGAAGCCAGGGCTGTTTTCTGAAAGTGAAAGCCTGATGTTTACATTTTTCAAAAGCTATGAAACTGCATTTATGTTATTTACATAAATGCAGTTTTAGCATAAATGTAAACAGCAGCCTTTACTTTACCTCTCATGAAGCCAGATTTTGGAGTTTGCAATTTAAAAAAAAACTGCTTGTTTAGGTACCCTTTAATCAGATTGCACCATCACAACCCCCTCAGGGTACTCTCTGGAGGTTGTGGATAAATTTAAGTATTTGGGAATGTGGCTGGACAGCAAATTGTCATTTACCACACACATCGATTGTCTTTCCAACAAATTAAAATCAAGGCTATTGGAACAAATCCTTATTCCCAGCGGGTATAAGACATAGATTGGTGCAAGCCACCTTCCTCCCACTGTTAAACTATTGGGACATTATATATAACTGCAGCACAGTGACTAACCTGCATAAACTTAATATAGTTTTCCATTGTGCCTTATGTTTTATTATAACTGTCCCTTATAGGATGCATCATTGTGACCGCTACAGAGTGGCAGGTTGGACATCCCACACCACAAGACGGATGCTCCACATTGGCACCTGGACTCTGAAAATCTTGTGGAATAAACTGCCACGGTATATCTCTTCCCTTTTTCATAGGTCACACAGTAACTATTCATTAAGAAAATCCACCCTCATTCTTTTGGATTGCCCAGAGTGTGCACTTCCTATGGCAGAGGTGCTATTAGCTTTGTTATTTCATCAGTCTGGAATAAAATTCAGTCCTCCCTCAGAGTACCTGAACTAGTCTCTGTAAACTTCTTCAAATCCTTGCCTAACAAAACCTTTAAGGATTATTTGCCATTGCCACAATGGCTAGCACTTCTCCCCTGTCTTGTACTAGCTAAGCACTCAAGCACCTAGTTCTCCATCTACCCTGAAGCCCCTCCTTTCCATTACCTACCTCATATTGTCTCAGGGTTGATTCATTTTATGTATCAAATGTTGTATTTTCTGCTTGGTATTTACCATCATACTGTGATGTACTGTACATTCTTGTTCTGCTTTATTGGATTGCATAGTGTGCTACTTGTATTGTTTGTTATATCATTGTCTGCCAGGAGTGGACCTTCTTGTGAATGAGCTTGCTCAACTGAGCTTTTTTACTGCAAATAAACTTGAACTTGAAACATGTTGATAATTTGGCATGCAGACTTGGATTTAGCCAAAACTGCAATGTGAGGTGAGGAGGGGATCTATGTGACTCTGTTTCATCTGTTTCACTCCCCTGGTTTGGTTTTAAAAATTCTCTGCAGATGCATACATGCACGTAAGCACTTAACATCTGGGTTGATGCAGGCTATCAGAAACCATTTGCTGTCACACAGACTAAAATAATAGGTGGGAGTAAAGTGCAAATTGCTTCATTCCTCTAAATAGAGTACAAACTGCAATGTTTTTTTTTTTCAGTGGTAGGGTAGGTTTTTCCTTGTATAAATACATTATTCCGAATGTTGGATGGGCCTGCTGATTATAAACTTGACGTGTTTCTGAGGGAGTTGTGACATGAATCCCTCACTTGACAATCTACCTATTGTACATGCTCACATGCAAAGTCTGCAAAAAAAGTTACACTATTGTTTCTTTTTCATTACAGTTTGTGACCTAATTTGCTTACTAGTGGATAATACTGCACCAAAACAACTAGTTGTCATCTCAGTTGTTCCTAGTTGCAGGATTTGCAATATCAGAGAAAGGAAGTATATCTGGGAAGATTCAGTTCCAACCATGTGAGTTTGTAGCTCAGTGATTAGGACACTGGGATGGTATTCTGGGGGCCTGGGTTTGATTCCCACTTAGTCACATTTTTTCTTTCTCATTACAATTTATCTGAATTGCTTAGCAGTGCCTAATACCACCCCAAAAGCAGCTAATTGTCACCTTGATTGTTCCTAGTTGCATGATTTGCAATACCAGAGAAAGGAAGTGTGTCTGGGATCCTTAGGTCCAAGTTCGTAAGAGCTGGGTTTGTAAAATTTTTGGTGGGGGTCAGGGGTCAAGTCCTGCCCCCTGGCCAAGGGGTCAGAGGTGAAGCACCAGGGTTGTAGGGGTCAAAGCCCCACCCCATGGGCTGGGGGTCAAAGATCAACCCACAATCACCAGGGGTCTATGGGAGCAAAGCACCTTGTATCATAATGTGGGGGTCTGAGGGTTAAGCCCCTGGCCCCAGATACAGACTGCAGGGAAAATAAACAGTAGATCTGAAATATTCCTACATATTCCAACATAGAATAACCACACCTGTAGTAATGCCTACTTGATTTTGTAACTAGTTGTGAAGTAACCAAGGCAACCAGATTTAAGAGAGCTGCAGCTTTGTAGATCTAGTCTGCTTTTGAACTGGAAATACAAAAAGGTGTTCCAAAGGTCTCTTCATTTTTGTCTAATTATTCTGTTCTGACGTGTGTGCATAAAAAGGTGGAATGGTTTTTGGCAGACAGGGTTGAATTATAGACAGTAAGGTTTGTTTAAATCGTTGTCCCTAGCAAGTGCTGGGTGACAAATGCATGGACTAGATTTACAAAGAGCAGCAACAATCGGACATGAACAGGATCTACCCTTACAGTATTCTGTTTGGTTGTAATCCACACTTAGAGTTTTTTATGGAATGGAATGGAATGGCTGCCATGAGAACATATAGCAAAATCACTCCAAGTAAACCACAAAGGTGTCTTCAACTCCCAGATCTGAAACTTTAATATTTAGCTTCCAGGGCTAGCCAGTTCTCATAGTGGAAAGATGTGACTGGTAACCAATATGAAACAGGTACAGACCACAGTGGCAGGTCATGGAAAGTGATCTATGATCCAGTCCAACACAGGCATAAATATCAGAGCCCTGCTTAATGTACCCTACTGTAAACACCCTAGGACACCCTAAGCACACCCCCAGTTGGGAACTCAGTGTGCATATGTAAGCTGTAACATAACCTCATAACCTTCTAAATGCAAAGAAACTCAGTTTCACTTATTCCAACCCATGTGGGGGCAACCAGAATTTCAAAATACAAAACAGTCATTTCTGGGTAGGGCCTCTCAGCTCATTAAATCACTGGTAGAAGGTAATACTCTTATCAGATCTTACACTCTTGAAACATGACATGATCTGAGAAACATGAATGTATTCCAAATTCTCAAGCTCCAGCATGTTATGGCCACAGCATTTGGTCCCAGACCATGGGTCTGCACTACGTAGATATAGAGGCAAACAGTAAACTATATAGGCTAGCAAGGCAAAGGGATTCATAGTGCAATTTCCA